>CM069233.1:5624438-6894438 GCA_035582765.1 Acer negundo
GTTTTCCATTAAAATTTTCAAATTTTATGGTAGGTTACAAAGGGTAAGTGGTGGTGGCTGGTGGCTGGTTACTTGGTATGAGGGTGGGGTGAAGTGGTTTGTGGTTTTTTTTTTTTTTTTTTTTTGCATTTGTGATAAAGGAACAACCGAACAGGAGGCTAGAGCTTCCCCTTAGGGATGAGTGTGAGAGCCCATTGAGGCGGAGGAGGGTCCCCTAACCCACATCCCCATTCCTCTACCTTCCCCCACCCCAAAACCCTATTTGGGAGGATTGTGGATGGGGTATTTGGAGAGAGGTTCACCCAACCCCACCCCTATTTCCCATTTCCAATTCTAATTTTTTATCAAAAATCTGGAATTTGGAATTCGAAATCTAGCCACCTCAATCTAAAACTTCATACTATTTCAATATCCAATTGAAAAAGTGATCAAAATATCCAATCTAAAATATATAATTGGTTTGATTTAATCCAAAATAAATACATAAAATATAAAATTAATATATACATGGGTTATGCTAAAACAACTTAAATTTATAACTTAAAATTTTGATTTCAACATCTTAACCACGCATATGATATTAATCCAAGAGTTATATGTATTCAAATATCAACCATTAGATTAAGAGCACACGATTGATTAAGATGTTGAAATCAAAATTTTAAGTCACAAATTTAAATTGATTTAACTCGTTATATATATAATATTTGGGGGTGAAATTTAAACCTAATGGGGATTGGGCCCGTGGGAAGGGGCCCCATGGGGAAAATGCCCATCCCTACTCCTCTGTTTGTGACGATGCTAACAAATCAATCTCCATGGAGTTGGAGATCCATCTATAGATCTAGTAGAGATCCCTAAATTTTTATTCTGAGATGGACTAGATTGTGGAAATACATTTTTTTTCTTTGTATATTTAAAAAAAATAAAATTTTCTTTTTTAATTAATTTTTAAACAATAATACTATACAGTCCAAATAATAAACCCAAAATTCAATGCATGATGTAGCAGGTGAGTTTTCATTACTATATGTCCACACAAATCATGAGATAATATAGTTAATAAATAAATCATTTGCCACATCATTGAATTAACGATTTTTAAATGTTTGTATTTTTATTTTTATATAGAAAGGCAAAACAGTTTTTTGAATAAAACCTTAACATAAGTTAATAGTTGAGTGGTTTTTTGTTAATAACGAAACTAGAAGGTATATTTTGACTAATATTGCAAACTATAGGGCAGTTTTTAATAATATCCCAAAATTAAATCATCATCCAAATTTATTTATTTATTTATTTATTTTGGAATTATTACACTACAAACTCAAGGTTTTTTTTGGAGAGCGGAGAGTACTCAAACCCGCAACCTCATGGTGCAAGTGTAAGAGATTTACCACCGGAACAACTTTATCTTGTCACAAAATTTTATTTTCAAGAGAATTGACTTCTAAGTTTTTTTTTTTTTTTTTTCCAAATTCTCTAAAAACATACTCTGGAGTCTGGATGGAGATAAAATAATAATAATAATAATAATAATAATAAATAAATAAATAAATAAATAAATAAAAGCAACTTAATAATCTTTATGATATAAAAAAACAGTTCAAATGCTTTTACAATCCTAAAATATCTTTTTGTTTATTTTTAACCAAACACTACAAAATTGAGATAAGAGCGCTTTTAGAATTACAGAAAGTACTTCCAAGCACACTCTTTTATCCTTGGATTTTCACAAGGACTCACTCCCTTACTTCAGTTTCGCTGCGTTTTTTGAAGTTGCACGATCCCGGTGTTCAAACACAGGAGCGAACTTATGTCGCCGGATAATCATGATGAGAACGAATGTATTAGCAGCCAAAAACAATATGCTTGCAAACCAGAGTTGAACGAAAACGTTCCTGCCCTTAAATTCCAGCAAATAAGCCCACATCAACCAATGGCTTTGAGCCCCCATCCACACAAAAATGCAACATAAGCCTTCCCACTTTAGGGTCATTTTGCTCCATGGAAGTATCAAAGGCAACAAGCAAAAGAACCACACAAAATACTGTGCTGTAATTACCTGCAAAAGAATCGAATCCAGATAAAAGTCACTTTGAAAAGGGCAAATAATATATAACATATCAAGTTCACTCCAAAACGAAACCTTAGAACAACTGTCATCAAATCTATTAAAGTGGATCAGCATCAGATTACGAACCTTATTGAATTCAACAAATGCAAATGTCTGCAGAAAAAGGCAAAACGGAAGATCTTGTGCGAAGCTGAAAATGAGAACCAGCTGTACTATAAACTGAGGCAAGAAAGAGATGAGTTTTTCCACCACAGAGAACTCCTGTTCAGAATGGAGGTAGATATGATAAAAGTAGATAGAAAAATTGTGTCTTGGATCTGTACGAGTAAGATGGTATAGCAGCGCCTCATGTAAGAACTCCCATCCATATAAATAGAAGAAAAGACCGGTGCAGAAGAGAAAAACAGCCCCAGAAACCAGTCCAAACATTATTCTCCTTCTTGTAAATACACTTTTCAATGTTGTCACCAAGTCATATTGACCAGTCACTCTATTATGACTTTGAGGAGTCTTTCCTTGACTAGAGCTCCAGTTCTGAAGTTTGGGCTTTAAACCAGATTGGAAGAAGTCTGGATCAAGAACCAGGATAATGGGAAGTGCATAAATTATTGGATAAATTCTTAAATGGACTACAAGTCCATACCAAAATGCAGCTTGTAACACATTTCCTGTATACCAAAAACAGTAAGGGATTGATGAGTTCAACGTCAAATGTAAATGAGATATTATAAGTATATTAAAAGGAATTTTTCGTTGTGCATAAAGCAAAGAAACAACCAACATAATCAATTTGAGAATTGGCATTAACCAATGCATCATAAAGAAATTTTACCAAGTAAAGAAGAATTTTCCATTACATACTCCATCCACCAATTTGATGAATGTCAAGACAAAATTGGAAATTAAATAAATTTCTAAACTTTGATTTTCGTATTTATCAAGCAATTAATAACTGAATCAACTGATCAAAACAATTTCAGTTAACAAAAGTAATGATTTTCCAGCTTGCTAAATTTAATATCTGAAGTTCCACTTCTAATAGTTCTGCACTGGATTTAATTAAAAAAAAAAAAACTAGCTTTTAGGTTTTTTTTTCTTTTTTCTTTTTTAACTACTAACCAACCGTGTATTGCATCTAAAATTCATTATGCCAAAATCTCGGTCACCAATTTCCCAAAAAGATGTTGAGAGGTTACGCAAGACTCCCCTAATATTGATGTCTTCTATCTTGCAAATATGTTTTGTCGGAGAAGAGATTACCAGTCAATACGTTTAGGCTACTACAACCAGTTCAAGACATCAAAATGACAGGTTAATTTCATTAACATACTGACATTTTGAAAGATAGCACTGCAATGTTATCTATGTTTAAAAGTTATGGAAGTAGTAGAAATATACCTTTCATTAGACAGATAATGATCCACAAAATCATAGCACAAACAATGGGTTCACAGTTCCCACGAGTTCCAATGGTAAAGGTAAATGGATTGAAGAGCCATACCACTACAGAATACATGCATAGATTCTCAGGCACCTTTCGTAGCTTCAAAATGGTATAGATAAACCAGCCCACTAGTAAATCTGTTATTAGAATATGACAAACGCTTGTGTCAGTACCAGAAATAGTAAAGCCATTTCTGTCATTCTCATTATTTAATAAACTGTATAAATTGCAAAACAACTTATGAGAGTAGCACCTCATAAATTCTATGGCAAAAAGATAGATAATCATTAGCTTAGCAATTTTATTAATGTCTAGATATAAAGTCATTTTAGTATTATTTGTAAAGCATAAAGTAATCACTTTCTATGATAGATAAAGGTGGAGAGAAGGGTCTAATCTAGACAAAAGATACGATTCCATTGTATATTGAACTTTCTCTAGCAATGATTTGAAAAAACACAGAAATTCAAAATAAGAAAGAACAAGCAGTAATATTGGGCAGCACTAATAGTAATACCTAAAAAAATAAGGACCCTTACTGCTTGACTCAAATATCAAAAGACCTAAATAATATAGTTATCAACATGGAAGCTACATTCTGACAACACTCTATTAATAACTACTAGCTCCATTATTTCATTTCTCACAGTTATTCATAAAAGTATTTGAATAAGAAAACTGACATTTTGAAGAAGGATTTCACTAAATCAACCAATTTATGAAGAGGAAAGAAAAGAAACCAAGCAAGAACTTTTAAACTTTTTACATCCATGGTAAGAAACTTTCCATACCTAAAGCTGAGAAGAGAAACTTTCCCCATGAGCGATGAATAATTGAATTTGGAATCAGCAGAAATGCAAGCAAAGGTGAATATCGGTATGTTGTTCTTTTGTATGGGGACTCTCCAGAAGCCATAAAAGAAGCCGCATCAGAAAAGACCTGGTAATCAACATCCGTATATCTAACCTCCATATGTGAATCTTGCCATTCTCCGTAAATAATTAAAATGATACGAAAAATGGCTGAGAATAAGAGCACGGTGCGAATATCCATTGATACCATTGCATGCCTTGCAAGAAATAAGAAAACACTTGGTGACCTTTGAACATAGCAAGTCTCAAAGAACATAAAATATGATACTGAAAGGAGAAAAAAAAAAAAAAAAAAAAAGATGAAAGAGAGATATATAATAAGTAGACAAGTCACAGTTCAGCATATAGAAACTTTTGAATGTCAGCATTTTGCACAGCAAACTAACTTAAAATTTCAAATTTTGTCATTAATTACAGCTTAGAAACAAAATTCCTGAGGTCCACCATATTCTCGATAGGCTTAGGTATTATGCAGCCAGACTGACCACCCGCATTGTAACTCAGATTTTTTTACCCGGATTTTTTAACTCGTATTTCTGGGCCAAAATTTTTACAAACCAAATAAATTAAAGATACTATAAACCAGATTCCTTTGAGAAGTTAGAAAAAGTCAGTTCTAATTATTGCTTCTTTTATATATTTGCTTATTACTACTTGATAGTATGCATTTTCTTATCTATATATATATATGCTTGAATAACTGGATTACCATTTTAGTTCAAATTCAATTTGCATCATAAAGAATTGCAATTATAAAATGATTGAATTTGAACGCAAACTATCAGTATATAAGAGAACAAAAACGAAAATGGGGACAAAACAAAGGCTTCAAATAACAGAACATGAACTCACAATTGATTATACCAAGGAAAAAAAAAAAAACAGAACCCGATTCGTCAAGACAGGAAACAAAGAATTACAGAACAGAAAAATAAAGAAATAAAAAGTTGGTTTGATAGATAAAGTTATACCTGATACAACTTTAGAGAAGGGATGGTAGAGACGATGAGAGCTTCGCCGATGACGGGAGGGGTGATGGGTGATGTGTCGAGGGAAGCGACTTCCGGCGGAAGACAGAGGTGAGTGACAGCGAGAGAGCGGCTGTCGCTAAATTGTTATAACGCGGGTCATTTGCGGGTCTGGACACTAATTGACCCGAGATTAATGCGGGTTCATAACGGGTTTATTTTTGTGGCTAGTTTCTAGCTTTCAGTTGTATGACACATTAGTGTAGTTAACTTACAAATGGCTAATGACGATTGAATGAGATTATGATGAATATATTATTGCTTCTTAATACTCTTTCTTCTCATTCCTCTGCATCGCTTTCTCATCCGATTCAAACTCGATCAAAATTCAATAGTCTAATTAAATCAAATCCAGCACACCAAAAATGGCCTTTCATTGTATGACTCATTCTATATTTTAACTCATCAAATCTTGGATCTTTGTTGCGATTACATCTACATTTTAACAAAAATTATATGGTAAATCAGGAAACTTTGATATTAATTTCTCAAGAACTTTGATAAGCTACAAAATTTATCTGGTTCTGTTTAACCATCCCGTCCTAAGAGACAGACAGTTCTGTTTAACATTCTACCCTCTGGCGTTTAGTATAGATGTCACCGTTTTCTTCAGACGTGTTTAAGGTTCTTTTTCCATCATTCTCGGTATTATTTTCCTTAATTTCCTCATATTCGAAGGTCCAACCGGCAAAATCTGCTTCCGAAAACAATGAGGTGGGCGTCGTTTTGTAGAATGCCAGTGGAACTTGTTTCACTCTTCGCCTTATCTGCAATCAAGGGTATAAAAATATTTTTGAGAATGACTGTATATCATACATGGAGAGAACCGAAGTTCCATATTACACAAGGAATGATGGACCAAAATTTGGAAATAGATGTTTTGCGTCTAGGGAAATTTCTGATAAAGATTATGCAAATTTAACACTAGCAATATTACCTCCTCTCCGAATATTGTTGCATATGAACCAGAACTAAAATCCTTAACGTTGATTTCTGTGGTTTTTGCTCTGACTGTCAAATCATTCTCCAGCGACAAGACAAACCTAAGAACATGTGAAATTTGATGTTATTGGAGATATAAATATAGCATTTGAGGTATGTAATATTCAAGTATCAAGCGCATACCTTGATACAGGAGGGCAGTAGTGGTGTCGGAGGGTGTCTATTTCCCAAAGTGAACTTCCTGTTTGAAGAATTCCCAAAGACATGCAAACTTTAAATTCACATAAACATATTTCTACGTCCAAAACACATAAAAGACAAGCCAAATCCCAACTTCTTGCTGCCAGCAGCCAAGTTTGGACATCTTGAATATTGTGTAAAATGCATGGATTCAAAAAATAAATTAACAAGAATACTTACTCATGGCATTAGATTTCACGGGATTAGTTTCTTCATTGTTGAAATGATCAATGCCAGGTTTTCTGCTAGATTTATTTGTGACAGTTTCTTCGGATTCATCTGCGGTGTCAACAATCTCCTCAGCCTTAGAACCATATTCTTTGGCTCCATAGCCATCATCCTGCACAGATAAACTCAACTTCATTTTTTCAATCATAGTGTGCTATTCAATACCATTCATCACACGTTACTCTTTCGTTTCCTCAGCTTGTGAGTTGTAAACAATTCTTTCAATAAAATGTTAATAGTTGGTAAGCCTTTCTTTCCTAAATCCTACATTATATTGTACACAAATCGTGTTTGACTTGCATATATTGCTAATTGTTTAGACAACGTATACAAGGATAAATTTCAAGTAATTGCAATTCACTGAAACAACCAAAGTTAAGGACAAAGAACTTCTGAAGTATATATAGGACCTATAATTAATAAACTGCGTATATTTATATAACATAAACATTAAATGTCGAAAAACTTTGACCAAGATCAAGAAGATTATAATTTGACAGACAAAAATGAAAAGTGTAAATAATAAGATCGTTTTTCTACCCGGTGCACCAAACAGTTGATTGAAGGATGTCTGCGTAAAAGGTTGTGAATCAAAGCTATAATAACCAAAGCTCCTGAAGGTGGAACCAAGAGAGACAGTCTACTTAATTTCTTAGCAAAAGCAGCAGCCAAGTATGCCGGAAGAAGTGGCGACTTTAGGCAAGAATCCAGAAGCTGCAGCAAATAAGTTTCACATCTTTTAAAATATGCAAGAGCTCAAATTGATAAAAGTAACCTGATCGCTTGTCAAAATTTTCATTCTACCCTCTTTAGGATTGAAAATCTTTGTGTTGTCTTTACGTTTTTTCACATCAGGACCAAAAGCAGCAACCTCAAGACCATGATGCATGACATCATGCACTTTTTCCCTTATTACTAATTGAATATATGATTTCAACTTTACGTGAAATATGTGATAAATTATTTAGCATTTTGAATTACCTGCAAAAACTTTGCCCTATGTTTCGCCATAAAGATAGATGGCACCAATAGGGCATAAAGTTTTTCATAGAAGTTGGGGTACTCTAAACCATGTTGTGTCATGAGGATAAAGAGACTGCTAAGGGCCATGACGCTGACAACACCACCAATGTCATATGATCTAGTTAAGAAGTCACTGCATGTTGGAAGGTGCTAAGTCAGAATAAATTACAAAAAGAAGTCATATCTTCAATGAAGAAAATGAAATTATGGAATGTGTATTCACCATAACATGAGGGGATTAGATAGAAAAGGAATGACAGCCTGATGCATAATAACAAGAACCTGAAATCAAAAGGCAGGGAGGTGAGAACTGAAAAGGAATATACAAGAGAAGATAAAACCATCCAATTGAACTGTTGTAACATTTACGAAAGGAATCCAACTTAGAACTTCCGATTTACAGATAAAAGGAGTATAGTGTAACAATTCCGTTTATCATTCCCTTAATAATATTTTAAAAATAAATAAATATATAAAAGGAAAAACTGTCATACAACGAGAATCACAAATAAAAACACCATATGCAAAAGATTAAATGAGAACATTCACTATCAATCTCAAGAATAGAGAAGAAAAAAAAAATAATGACAACAAACGGAAAAAGGTATGTACAAAACAGTAGTAAATAGGGGGCTAGTGTATAACAACAGTCTGAAGGGAAGAAAATACCTTCCAATTGAACTGATGTAACATTTACGAAAGGAATCCAACTTAGAACTTCCGATTTACAAATAAAAGGAGTATAGTGTAACAATTCCATTTATCATTCCCTTAATAGTATTAAAAAAAGAAAAGAAAAGAAGGAAAAACTGTCATACAAAGAGAATCACAAATAAAAACACCATACGCAAAAGATTAAATGAGAACATTCACTATCTCAATCTCAAGAATAGAGAAGAAGAAAAAAAAAAAACTAATGATAACAAACAGAAAAAGGTATGTACAAAACAGCAGTAAATAGGGATCTAGTGTATAACAGTCAGAAGGGATCATATATTATGAGATACAAACAGGCTGCAAGGAAACTATCCATTCAATTGGTAAGCTTAAACTAGTTCTCCTTTATTTTCTCCTTCCCCATGTAAACAATCCATTTAACACCTAAACTAACCATGGTCCGGGGCATAATTCAACGGTTTTGGGCACTGATACGAGCACAAGCATACAAAAGCTGTGAGGTTTACCTCCTTGTATATGTCAATTGGAAGTGGCAACCTGAGAAATGCAATCCATGCTTTGGTGAACTTCAATTTCATCTTTCTGACAATAGTGTCGGTAGACAATACCTGAATGCATGCCAAATTATTCAATAGTTGGTTTCTGGTGAAGGATATGGTGGAGAATCTAGTTCATTCACCAATAATTTATTTTAGATAGGAATAAATTAATTAATCATGTGTTCAGCAGAAACTAACTAATAACTTACCTTATTATTATTTTTGTCACTCTTGAGCTTTTTATCTTCTGTTTTCAACACCTCGGAACTTTCTTTGGATGAAAATCCTAATTGGCACAGAAACAAGAGAACTTTAATCAAATGCTCCCTGATCATAAATAACACTATAAAATTCTAAGAGGACGGGAAAACAAAATCGTAGAAAAGAAAAAAAAGGACATCAGTATCATCAAAATGAAAAGATGCAAGCAATTACCAGATCCACTCCACATCTCATGCTCAGATTTTTCATTATTGCCTTCCTGCGATGGGATGTTTGATATAATATGATGTATCTTGTGAATACGAAGCTCAATGCTGCAGAAACAATAGCTATTTCGATTCATTCTACACCATGAGAATATAGACTAATTCAAGGGTATGTAACAATTATATACACTAACTGACCTTGCTGTCAGATTACTCTCATCATTGCCATTTGCACTCATGGCTTTGTCATCTACCAAAGAGGCAATGACAATGAAGTCAGATAATATAAAAGCATCAAAAAATTGAAAAACCACTAGCACGAAAATAAAGAGAATGTTCGGCTGAGGAGCATGGCAACAAATTACCAGAGATATCTTTTACATCCAAAGTTGTAGCTAGTTTTTCCAGACTAATATAGGTGAAATAACTGAAACAAGCAAATAATAATAAGTAAATAAACTAGTACAGCTTGACTTTCTAATACAACATAAGAACATAAGTAGCTATCACTACTGACATCTCAACAAAGAATAGAATACAGCAAAAGGTTCACAAAAAGAAAAATAAAGTTATGATCATATACCGGACATCAATGTACTTGAAATACTTTGATGCAAGCAAGTCTGTTACAGAATCAACAGACTCTGCAGAGTGAACCTGTAAACAAGATAATCAATACGAGCAGATCATCATTAACATCACTCACTCTATCAATCAAACGATGATGACTTACAGGAGAAAGAACTTAAAATGCAATCGAAAAGTTGTTCAACTTACAATAGTTTGAAGCAATTTATGATATATAGCAGAATGAAACCTTCCATTGTTTCCCAACTTGACAAACTCCATCAGTGTATCCAACACAACCTCCTAATCAAACCAAATTACATCATTACTGTAAAGATATCCAATATTAAAACTAAAAACTTTCCACAACCAAAATTAACAACTTGAGAGCAAAATTTTACATATTGAAAATCAAGATAAAATTAAAACTGTCACAGCGTCAAATATGAAGCGAAAAGTAATAACTCACTCTCAAAGTGTCCTCTGATTGCGGCGAAAACAGGACGTGAATAAGCGACTTGACGAGCTCATCGAACTTGGAGCGAAGCCACGTCTTGTAAATGAACTCAGGATTCTCCTTTTTGGACTCGTCATCGACTCGGTTCTTCTTCGAAGAAGAAGCCGGAGGAAGTTGAGGCAGGACGGGAATGAAGAACGATTGGAGTGAGAGAAGAGACTCGAGGAGGTGCTGCGGTGGCGATGTCGGAGACACGAACGTTATCAGGAGTGGTAAGTTGTTTACGTGAGCTCTCGAAGACAAGAGCTGCTGGCCTAGGGTTTTCAGCTCTTTCAAGGATTGTTTTCGCTTTTTTGTAGAGAGCATTGACGCCATTGTTGTTGAGTTTGGTTGAGATTTTGGAGGGAGAGGGACTGACTACTGAGACTCTAAGAGAGAAGAAGAGAGATTATTAGGTTTTGTTACAAGGGGAAATTACACTCAAACCCTTGAGGTTTGGCCCAAATACACTCAAATCTATGTAACACATATACAGATACGGGATACGGATACAATACGGTACAGGGATACGGCAAATCTTCAAAAACTAGGATACAAATACGACAGGATGCGTCAATTAAAATAATATATATTTATATATTTTTTTAAATGACAATATATGAAAACGTATTTGATAATTCATTCAAAATCAAAATTCAAAACATATTCAGATCCGGAATTGTAACTCTGATTACATTAACATTTTCAGGCTTCAACTAGTCTCGGGCTGATCTTGATAAATATGATGATGAGCCCAAACAAGCATGAAAGTAAAGCACTTTAAATGTTGACTAGTGTAGCAGTAGTTCATAGTTTTGTGCTTTTTAGCATCTAGTGTAAAATAACGTAATTTAGTGCATTATAGCACACAAGTCATTCTCTTTGTGATTTGGAGCAGTCCTACAGCAATATTTTACAATTATGTTTTACAATTACAGGGAACACAAGAAAAAAATGCCAAAAGCCATAACAAACCCAGAAAACAAACACCCTCCCAAAGTAAAGCAGAGACAAAGCAGACACTAGCACAACAGCCACTCTGAAGAAAAAACTGCCAAAAAACACAACAACAATCACAAACTAACAACAACCAGCAGCTGAAAAAAATAAAATAAAATAAAATAAAATAAATAAAAGAGCAAAAACTCCCCAGCAAACCCAATCCGGATGCCGTTTGCCATAAATTCTCATAACAGAAAAATATCAAAAACATATAAGAACAGAGAGTCAGTGAACATAAAATAAATTCTCATAAAAATATCTCTAAATATCTCTAACAAGAATTCAAAGATAAAAACTAAAAAGCAACAATAGGCATGCGATTTTACCTGAAAATGCAAAGAAGAACACGAATTTAATCCCTCTAAATTCTGGAAAACTGATCAAACACTGTCCTTGATCTATTGTCTGAACCCTTGATCTCTTGAGACTTATTTGCAAAATTCCCTTTCTTCATCTTCCTCTTCTCTTCTTCTTCTTTTCTTCTTTTCTTCTTTTCTTCTTTCTGCAATTTCACTATCAAGTTGAAGTGGCTGATTGAATAGAAACGAGCCATAATCCCTAATCTGATATATTTCTTTAAAATGTCATTTCGACACAATCAAAATTTGTCACAAAACAATGTTTCACTATAGGTCACTTTTTTCATAGTGTTTCGGCTTTTTTTTAAAAAATATATATATATTTTTTAATATTATTATTTTGTTAAATAATTTTAATCTTTTTTTTTTTTTTGTTAAATTCAAGATGATTCAAAAAATCATACACCATTATTATGTCTTATCAAAACGAAGCATCTCTATCCGTTTTTGGATTTAAACACTTTAGAAGTAAAAAATAAAAAATAACAAATACTTTTGGATTGATTATTGTTGCAACGTATTTTGGTTGCTTTATCGTGTTTTTTTTTTGTCAGCAAAACTGGAAACATGGAATTTAAACATTGACGGAAATCGATTTTCAAGTAGATGTTCATTATGGTGTTCCAGCTACAGCTTCGACTTCATTGTAAATTGAATTTGGAAATATCGTATTATTTGTTGATATTTTCAAGGTTTTTGCCAAATTTGATTCTTTACATACATATGCTAAATTCCTTTTTTTTTTTTTTTTGGGAAACGGTCAAATATTGCGTGTTTATCACATTATAGGGATGGAAAATTTAAAATTATTGGTGGTGATTGCATTGATGGACTTCTCATGTCTCCAAAGCAATTGCCTTTCAAAAACTTGGAGGTCTGATGAAAGCAGCACCTGGTGACTTTTAGTTTCGATTTCGATTTTTAACATGTAATTATTGTTATTATTTTAATTAGAAAACTAGACTAATGGATGTTCTAATATATATATATATATATATATATATATATATGTGTGTGTGATATGATTTCTTTTTGCATTGCTTTATTACTACCATTTTGTAAATTCCAAGTTATAAATTTATGAAAGGTTCTTTAATTTAAATTTATAAATTAATGGAAGAATATTTTTTACATAGAAAAGAAAAAAAAAAAGTGAGCCATGAGAAAAAGAGACTTTTCATCTCTTTTGAAAAAAATAAAAGAAAACAAATTATATTATTTTATATTATAACAATTAATAACTAATCAATATATACTTTTTAGAATGAAACTAATTAATAGATATTATAAAGATGAATGAAATATTATTTATTGATTAAATGAATATAAAATGTTTGAGTAATGAGAAGATATGGCTTTTAATCTTTTCAGCAAAAATATAATAAAATTATATAATTAATTTTTTAATTAATTATGAGATAATAAATGTTAGTTGGGAATTGTTATCATAAGTTAATTAATTATGGGATTGATTAAGTGAATTTATTCATTATCTCATTATTTATGGGTTGCCTCTTGAATTTTTATCTATGGGATTGATTTATGATTTATGGCCCAAGGTTAAGCCTACTCATATTCAAATTCTTATTAATTAGTTTTTTTTTTTTTTTTAAGTATTTTTAATTAGTTATATATATATATATTATATAATATTTGGTATAAATTCTTATTAATTAGTTATCTACTTACAAATATCTTTATATATATTATAATATTTGATAAGTTCAAGAGAATTTTGTATGGTTTCTCCTTGCATTATTTTATTGCTACAATTTTGTGAATTCAAGGCATAATTTTATGAATGATTATTTAATTTAAATATATAATTAATGGAAGAATATTTATTGCATGAAAGAAATAAAAAAAAGTGAAACAAATTATATTATTATATATTATAGCAATTAATAACTAATTAATATTTATTTTTTGAATGAAACTAACTAAAAGATATTTTAAAGATGGACGAAAGATTATTTATTTGATGAAATGAATATAAAACATTCGGATAATGAGAAGATACGGCTTTCAATCTTTTCAGTAAAAATAAAATAAAATAAAATAAAATAATTATTTTTTTAGTTTATTATGGGATATAAAATATTAGTCGGGAATGTTATCATAATTTAATTAATTTTAGGATTGATTAAATGTCTTTAATCATTATCTCATTATTTATGGGTTGCCTCTTGAATTTTCATTTATGAAATTGATTAATGATTTATGGCCCCTAGGACCCTAGCTATTCATGTTAAAATTCTTATTAATTTTTTTTAAGTATTATTAATTAGTTATATATATATATATATATTATAAGACTTGATAAGTTCTAAAGTAACCATAAATTCTTAGTAACCATAAATTCTTATTAATTAGATATCTATATACAAATATCTTTATATATATATATTATAATATTTGAAAAGTTCAAGAGAAAAATAAAACATGAATTCTTATCGATTAGATTTTTTTTAATGAGTTATGAATTAGTTATATATATATATATATATTTGTATATTATAATAATTGGAAAGTTCAAAAGTCCGGCCATAACCTTTTTTTTTTTTTTTTAAAGAGTATGTTCGGTATGACTTTTTAAGTAGAGTTTATAGAGTGGAACTTCTAATAAGTAGAGTTTCTAACAAATAAAAACTTTTGGTTATGTAAATTATAAAAAAAGTGTTGACAATGTATTTTTAGAAATAGCTTTTGGTTGAGTGGATTACAAAAAAAATTATAACATGTATTTATAATGAAAAAGTTATGGTGGAATATCTAAAATTTATAAAGGGTAGCTTAAACAATTCATATGTTTTAAAAAAGCTTTTTAGAAAAACCCAAAATTTAGACTTCTCCAATAGACATAAAATGGTTTTTTTTTTTAAAGGTAATTGAGACAATTCATATATTAAAAAAACTGTTTTAAGTTTTGCCAAACAATTAAAAAAAACTTCAAAATAGTTTCTAGCATTAAAAAAGCGTTTTTAATCATTTCAAAAGCTATACCAAACATACATTATTAAGTATTGTTCATTAGTTGTTTATAATTTTTTAAGATCTACTTAATGTGACCGGTATAAAAGGTTTTTTAAAGGAGGTTCAATTCTTTTTAAGATTCAATAAGTATCACACATTTAATCTAAATAATAGAAATATTTCAGATTTTACTCAATAAATCCATTTGATAAAAGCCTTTACAAAAGATTAAATATATCATAACAAATTTGGAATAGATTATGTATTTTTTTAGTACACAATTTATTTTAAATAATTTTTTAACAAAACCGATGCATTGCACGGGTAGCCACACTAGTAATATATTAAAATGGAACCTCACATTGACACATGTCATCGTGTGGTAACTTTATCAATAAAATTTTAATACTTATTAATTGTAATCTATTTAATAATATAATATATCTATATAATATATAAAAGCCGACCCTCATAGCACCACGTGTTGCTGTGAGGGAGCTTTAGGTTTAAATGTGTATATATAAATATGTATATATATATAATAGATTTTCATAACGCCATATGTCACCGTGAGAAAACTTTGGATTTAAACAGTTGTGATACATAACAATCATAAATATTATTAATTTTTTTTTATTTTTAAAAATATATAATATAATAAAACGTTTTAATTATAAAAAGTTTTATTTTATTGTCTTTCTCCATTATTTGTGCATGCATGTAACTTAAAATAATAATTAGGATGATAATTAATATTATAAAACGTTTTGTGCAAGCATTTTGGCCATAAATCACCTATTATTAATTAATTTATAATATGAACATTTTATAACATTAAATGTTATTCAAAGTTATTTGCATGCACAAAGAATGGAGAAAGACTATATGCATTCATGAATATTAATTGTTTCATTTTCTTAAAAGTTAATGTGAAAGGTATCAACCTCTTATCTCTCTATATATAAGGATAAAAAAAAACTCTTCTTAGAGTTCATGCCAAGGCATGTTGCTTGAATACAAATTACAAATGCACACCCATAAATATTTTGGTCTAGGTTTTCAATATATCTCTGCCAATGATGATTAGTATGTATGAGATAGGAAAATGGGTGAGTCTTCCATACGAATTCTCTTTTATTGATCTTTGATGGGTAATTTTTAATGTGATCCATTAATTTAGAGGGCAGGAATTTACATACATATGTTACTAATTATAATTAAAATTAAAATACCATCTTTTGGGAGCAAATATATATATATATATAAACAAAGGAAGAAATAATAAAGTCATCAACATGGATAAAAAATACAAATTGCCATACCTATATCTCTTTGATTCATATCGAATGAATCATTTTTGTTGTTTTATTGTTTGCTGATTTAGATTTTAGAATTAGGTTAATTATTCTAGGACTCTTTGATCCATCCAGCTTCAATCATGCTTCAGGTATAGATTCGTTAACAGTATTCAAACCCACGGTCAGTGCTCAAGACTCTTCAAGAAATGCAACTTTTTTTTTTTTTTATAGCTTCTTTCGATATATATATATATATATTAATTAGAGTTAATAAATACTTTTTATCTTTTCTTTGGATTTATTTCTTTAGAGAGATTTGGATTATTGGATAATCAGTTTTCTGTGGTTCACTTGCAATGTTTTTTTAATTTATTTAAATTTATTTATAAATTCTTTTAAGGAAATTCATTAAAGAAACCGACGCAACCTAACCATGGCAATCTGCTAGGACCAGCTCCTCCACGCAGGGAGGGCAATAATCAAGCCAGAAACTGTCAATAGTAGAAGACAAAGATAATTTTGTTATCCGGCCTTTGTCAAATTCTTCAATATTCCATGCATTTGTCTTCTTCTTTTATCTATCTCTCTTTATTATTATTATTATTATTATTATTATTATTATTATTAATCTCTAGTAACATTATTGTTTCATATATTTTTCTTCTTTTATTTTCACGTCGAAATAAATGATCAATCACTATCGGAATTTAGGGTATGTACTGGCTATTGGGTACCCAGTAGTTGGTCACTTTTTTATTTTATTATTTTATTTTTTATTTATTTTTATGAGAGTAGTTGCTGACTCTTGATCACGCCACGAAAAAACATTTCCAAGAAATAGTGAATATTAATAAGAAATAAAAATTCTTTTGATATTTCTTCAATTTAATATATGATTAATTGTATTTAAGAATATTAATAAATATTTATAGTTCTTTTAGCATTTCTTATAAAAAAAAATGCATTATAATATTAAGTATTTAATATATGATTCCCAAAATAAAAGCAGCCCTTACCTCCTAATTTTGGAAACCTCATCCCTTATAAAGTAGAATTGAAATAACCAATGTCAAAAAGAAAATAAGAAAAACTCAATTGCAATGCAAGTAAAAGTAAAGCAGAGGGGAAGCATTAAGAGAGGCTGCAACAATTTATTTTTTAACCAGAAAATTCTCTCTTTCATTGTTTTTTTGCTTTGAACCTAAAATATTCAAAAATAATTATTTGTTCAATGGTCACCTAATTCAATCGTACTACATGTTTCTTGAATAAGAATAAACTCACTTGGATTATAATGAATGAATATGAACCAGATTTTTAAAGATTTTTGAATGGTTAAAATGAGTGATTGTTCCTATTTTAAGGTTAGATTTTTTAATTGTTAAAAAATATATTCTTCTTATGAGGAAACGACACGTGCCATCTATTTAATGTTATTATAATGTTGTTTTAATTTTATTTATCTATTTCTTATTATTAATAAATCATATAAAATAGTTTATTCTCATTAGGAAGCGAAATGTGTCATCTATTTAATGTTATTATTATGGTTATTTCTTTTAATTTTCTTTATTTATTTAATATTATTAATAAATCATATCAAAATATATATATATATATATATAATCATATAAAAATAGCTTTTTCCAACCAGAAGCTGTCACATATTATTCATTAATACTCTTATAATTATTACATGTATTATACAATATATCATATATAATTATAAGATATGATATTATATAATCATGTATAATCATTTATTAATAACTTTTCATGAATTAAGATTATATAATAATAATATATTATATTATGAAATATATAATATATTTAATCATATATATTATGAATTATAATTTAAATCAAATCATTTAATATAATTAATTTCAATTTAATTTTTTAGAATTGGTATCAAGTTTGTATTTTACTTTTGCTTTTCTCAATTTAATAAGATTATTTTAAATGAAATTTATGTGCTTTTGCTTAAAAAAAGATTAATTTTAATGTAACATTTTCATTTTATTAAGATGAAAATGCTCATATTTAATAAAATTAATTTCAATGTAACCTTTCAATTTTTAAAGATGAAATAAATAAGATTAATTTTAATGTAATTTATTTGTTTTGATTAATTTCAATGTAACATTTTCATTTTTTAAGATGAAGTGAATAAGATAAATTTTAAAGTAATTTATGTGTTTTGATTCCACTATAATCTTTTGGCATTCATTCTAGCGATTGAATTAGAGTTTTGATGTGGTTTTGTTTTATTAGAGATTAGGTTTTCTTGGTTGCGATTCTCGGTGTGATTTCATTGTTTTTTTTTTTTTTTTTTAAATAACATAAAACTAACTTTGAAAAATCTGGAATAAAATCTACAAAAGAATTGATAAAGATTATAGTATACATGGAAGATCAGAAAGAAAATTAACCAAGAAAAAAATAGCAAACATAGATTTGAAATTTGAGAAGAAAAAGAAAACAAATATGTGAAACAATAAAATCAATAAATACTAAACATGGTAAACATAAGATCAAGACCTGAAATTAAATATAAACAAAATAGTAATAAATCAATAAATACTAAACATGGGAAACATGAGATTAAGATCTTAATGAAAATATAAACAAAAATAATAAACATTGAAATAATTTATGTCATTAAAACTTTTGTCATTAGGGTTTTGAAATAAGGAAAGTGGAGTTTTATTAGTTTTACTTTGTACAAGATTTTTTTAATAAAAATTGTATGTCTCTTTAAGTAATTTGATAAAGGAAAAAAAAAAAGAATACTAAATAATTTAAAAAGTGGGATATAAATAGTTCGGTAATGGTGTGTCAATAGCACCACTCTTTTTTAATTATCTTTTATATTGAGTGTCTATTATATTTTTGTCTTATTATCTTATGTAATTTGTGGATATAATTAAATTGAATTTGACATAAATAAAATTAGGTGGGGTGGGTTTTAGCAATGTTATACATAAACAATTGGGTCAATTAACATGGGCTAGGCCCAAAAGCAGAGGGCAAGACACGTGTAAAATGTCTAGGGTTTATCAGTACATAGCATAACTCATCGGCTTCTTATATATAAAGCCTTGTGAGCCGCATACTCTTTCTCTAGCTAGGGTTTCTTCTCCTTTCTCTACGGTACACTCTCTATCTCGCTTGCAGCCACTCATTTCTCCTGTTAAAGTTTTCAACTTGGGTTTAATTTTCGCTTCTCGATCTCGTAGTTTATGTAGTTTATGTAATTATCAGATCTGTAAGCTCTGTTTGTTTTCATAGAAAATAGAAAATTTTGGATATTGGTTGCGAGTTTTGGAGCGATTTACTTATGGCTACGATTTTTTTTTTTTTTTTTTTGATGTATTTTTGTTTTCTGTTTGCAGGTGAATAGTCGATAGAAGGCTTGTATTGTTTCAACCATGAGGTATGCTAATTTATTTTGCATTTACCGAATTTTGTTATTATTGATCTGTATTTATTTTTTATGTCTAAAAGTAAAATTTTCATTGTTGTTTGTCGGTCCTAGATGCGATGTATTGTAATTTGATTCTGTGTTTTTAAACCTATAAGCTTACATGTAAAGCTGGAAGGGCATGTTATTTTGTAGCCGCAGTTATACATGTACAAAATAGATAATATATATGGTTTTAAACCTATTGGATATAATTTTAGTTGGTGGCTAGTGTTGATTAATGGATGTATTTTGTTGGTATTTTCATGAACACCTTTGAAACGTAGGGTTTTTAACTATTTCTCAAATGTCATAGCATGTCCCCGTTACATCTTTGTGTATATTGTATTAATTTTTGCTTTTCTTTTGATGTTTTACATGTGTGATTTTAATCTTCTAAATTGTAGTTATATTACCAAAAGGAAGTGATTTTAGTTCACTGTATATATGGAATTGTTGTGCTGAATCTTCTCATTCGTTGTATTTCCATTACTGTTGACATGTTTTGCTTTCATTATGCTTTATTCAATTACGTGGTTCAAAATTATGGTATAATTTAATTTATGTTTCTTGTTTGCTATTCCCTTCTGTAAATCTTATGAATGTATATTGGTACAGTAAGCTTCAAAGCGATGCTCTCAGAGAAGCAATCTCTGCCATTATGCTGTATTCAAAAGAAACCAAAAAAAGGAACTTCACGGAGACTGTTGAGCTCCAGATTGGACTGAAGAACTACGACCCCCAAAAGGACAAACGTTTCAGTGGGTCTGTGAAGTTGCCACATATTCCCCGTCCTAAAATGAAGGTCTGCATGCTTGGAGATGCCCAGCATGTTGAAGAGGTAATTTTATCGTTGCCATTAATTTTCATAATTTCATGTTTTCATGCAACTCAAATATTTCGTATATTCCTTTTACTTGTATAATCTGAATAATGTGTTGTCATTTATCATTTGTTTGTATTCAGGTTGTCTTACATTGATGCCATTTTTTTTGCAGGCTGAGAAAATCGGTCTGGATTATATGGATGTTGAAGCTTTGAAGAAGCTTAACAAAAACAAGAAATTGGTTAAAAAGCTTGCCAAGAAGTTCCATGCCTTTTTAGCATCAGAATCTGTCATCAAGCAGATCCCTCGTCTCTTAGGCCCTGGTCTTAACAAGGCAGGCAAGTATAGTATTTTTTTATCATCTGTTTTTGACTACACTTGTCATCATATTTATATTTTCAAATTTCTCTTGGTTAATGCAATGTATTTGAAATGTGCTGCATGCATCTCACTTTCCCTAGCTCTTATGTAATTGCAGGTAAGTTCCCCACCCTTGTTACTCACCAAGAATCCTTGGAGTCTAAAGTCAATGAGACCAAAGCTACCGTGAAGTTCCAATTGAAAAAGGTGCTTTGCATGGGAGTTGCTGTTGGAAACCTTGCCATGGAGGAGAAGCAGCTCTTCCAGAATGTGCAAATGAGTATTAACTTCCTTGTTTCATTGTTGAAGAAGAACTGGCAAAATGTGAGTTACTTGTCTTGTTTTAAATTGTGCCCATCAAATGTTTATTATTTATTTTTATATTTTAACATGATTTGCTCTCGTGCCCCCATCGAATTTGTTTAAGATTAAAGTTTGATTATTAAATCTGATATTGTTTTTGTTGTTGTGATATCAGGTAAGGTGCCTGTACCTGAAGAGTACCATGGGTCCATCAAACCGTATCTTTTGAGGAATTGTTTTTGCTTGCTTGTTGTTGGAGCTGTTTAGGGGAAAACTAGCGTGGACTTAATACAAGTGTCTCTTAAATTTTCACATTTTGAATGTTTAATTTTCCTATCTTGAATTGAGAATGCTTAGCAATCTTATAATGATGAAGTTTTGTTGGACAAATGTTGAATTCAATCTTAAATTACATTTGTTTTGCTGTTATTTTCTAAGATTCATTATCTTATAAGCATCTCTTTTACTTTCTCTAGCATCATCTTAAATTTGTTTTTGGATATAGGGACTCATTTAGCTTCTCACTAATCTTTTCAACACTTTCAATTTTAGGGTATTATTGAGATTCGAGACTCATGATCCTTGGCCTCTGCTCTTTTTTTTTTTCTTTCTTTCAAATGTTTAGTAATTGATTGTTTTGTTACATTCAGAAAAGAAAACTGATTATCCTTGAACAAGTTTGATCTAATTTTGGTAATATAATCTTTTTAATCTTATTTTCCATTGTTGTCACACAAAATAATATTTACTAGAAAATGATATAAATGTTTGTCGATGTATGAAGATAGTCGTAATATATTATATCGGCAATATTCTAAAATCTAAGCTGAGTGAACAAATAACTTATAAATAATATGTTATCTTCTATTTTCTACTCCTTGGTTAATTACAACCGAATCATTATTTTAAGGATCAAACTATATTAACGTAAAAGTTTGATTTAAAACTTATAATATGTTTTCAAATATAATTTTTGCACAGGTTAACAATTGGTCATAATGGATACGAGTATGTAGATCCGATTCAATCCAGATCGGTGCTTTGGTGGTAACATGTGACATACTATATATTATTGGCCTATCTACCATTTATTTTTTTTTAAAGGACTTTTTTTTTAAATAATATTGATTATGATAAAAATAGATATATATGTTAAATTTTTATGAGGTTAGTGATACATTTGTTCTAATAAAAGATTTTATCTTTAAGATTGGTATTTTTTTTGTTAGTGTTGATGTGTTAAAATACCATTATTATATACATAAGTTTCAAGTAAACTTATATGCTAACAAGGAAGGTTTCCAACTTTCTGACACTATCGTAAGCAACGAAGAAAATATCTATATCAACAGATTTATCGGTACTCCAATTTGATAAAAATATTGATATTGATATAAAATTTATAAATAGTATGGAAATTTGACTAAAATCAATAATAATAATAATAATAATAATAATAATAATAATAAGAACACTTTTTTTTCAAAAACATAATATCTAACAACTAAATTGTATAAATATGAATATAAAATAGAAAATCTTCCATTAAAACTTCAATCAATAATAGTTGTTTGAATCCATTATCCAATGAAGCCATACAAATTTTAATACCAAAAAGAAGATCTAAGCGGTTTTAACAAAATATGACTACCATCTTGATTTATATAATATTGATACTATACTATAGAATTTGAATGGTTTTCTTGCATTTTTTTTTAATTACATGTTTTATTTATTTATTAATAATATTATTATTTTATTTATGAATAAACAACTTTTGATTTTCGAATAGTTTAAAAATTCTAATTTATTACATTTTGGCATTTTGTGCTCAATTTTCATGTCATATAAATATATTATATTGAATTTTTTTTTTTATTATTTTAAAAAGTAGATAAAAATCCTTATCGAATATCATCAATTTTTTTTTAATTTTTTATTTTATCAAAAATATCGTGGATATTATGTAAAAATACACTACATATTTATCGATATGAATATTTTATAAAGATATCGTAGATATTTAAGGATATTTCCTAGACATTTTGCAGAATAGATATTGCACACTATATCTATATACCCTAAAATTACAACAGTAGATCTTTTAAATTATGATTATAAGCTATTTGTGCTCTTGGCTTCTTGCTAGCCATGTTATAATTTAAATTTCCAAATAAATATATAAAATTAATACTGGGCTTGCGAGTAAAATTTAAATTTTTAACAAGTGTTTGAAATTTATATTTATAATAATCTTTATTTTTAAAGGAAAATTCATTAAAACCAAAAGGATTACATTTGACTCTATAACCTTGTAAAGCACAAAGGATACATCATGTCGCTCCATCTCCAAAGGTCTTTCACTGCCAAATGAAGATGTAAAACTCATTAGGCTTTTTTATTGTTTTTCAAAACAATAGTTCACAAGTTGAATGCTAGAATAGCAGATTAACTGTCAACAAAGACTGAGAGACACGATACCATTGCTGCTTTTGCACGCTACAAATGTTTCCGAATGTGGCTCTGGCACTAAAATTAAACACAAATAGAGGGGACCATATCAGTATTCCTGACATTGTTTATGAATTATGACCATATTCAAAACACAACGAATGTCAAACCAAGCAAGAAACATAAGCGATTAAGCCACGTCTTAAACCTAGTTATAGACATAATATCCGTTGTTGTATACAGATTTGAAAAGCTTAGAGCAAAACAATGAAAGCAAAGTACATGTATAGATCAGTTAAAGACAAATGTACAGGGCTAAAACCACTCCAATGAAATAACACTACCACAGCCTCATTTTCTAGTGAGTATACACAACGAAAGGCATTAAAATCAATGACCAATAGCATCTGGAGTGATTCTAGTGAAAAAGAGCAGAGTGACTTATAAATGTTCAAACTTTATGCTTATATGCAAAAATGAATTCCTGTGAAGCAGAAGTATTGCAGCCGAATTAGATAAAGAGCGAGACTATATTAAATCATGCATTTAAAATGAACAAAACATAATTGGAAGTCTAATAATGGAAAATGTGATCTAGTACCCATGAAATCCTCTTCACTTATATGGATTGCCCTCTAGCGGACTGATAGTTATCGAGCAACTTTGACAGAACAGTTTCTTCAAGATATTTCTACATATCAACAAAACACCTGAAAATGAAATAATATAATCACTTGATTACTAAGGGGAGTAAACTTGATGGATGTATTTTTAAAGGAGAAAACAAAAGGTACATGCAACCTTCACCTTTTAACAAACACTTTCTCTAGTTCAGAAAGCCGGTTCTGGGGGTTATCATTATTCCAAATGTAGAACATGTATTTCTCAAACTACAGAATATGCAATATATACCACAATATAAAAACATTTGAAATCAATAGCAGAATTCAGATCATCCTATATGTCTTTCTCACTGATATTTTAGTAAATGCTCTGGTTTACTTTCGAATTCGAAATCAATAATGAATGAAAAAATAAAACACGGGATTACTTTACTTTCCGACCCTTGAACACTAAAACACCAAATTCAGATAATTAAAGAAAACATATAGCTACCTTCTGGAGTCGAATTTGAAGATAGGATCTTAATAAAAATCGAGTCCCGGTGGAGTGAACAAAACATAATCGGAAGTCTTATAATGGAAAATGTGATTTGAGTTAGTAGTTTATTAATTTATTTGAAGCACCGAATGAATTAATAATTTGATTTTGTTAATTGTAGGAGTGTTTTAACTTTTATAAATTAAGAATTGCTTCGTATAAATCTGATCCATTCGATTGGATCGAATCTCAGATTATGACAAATCCAATAGATCTATTCTACCACACCCCTAGTCATAATGGATTTTCAATTATTCTTAATAACAATATTGTTAACGGTATTGGTCATAAGGTTTTTCAATTATTGTTGATAACGGTATCGACCATAACGGTTCAATTATTGTTGATAATTGTATTAGTCATAACGGTTTTTCAAATATTGTTAATATTGACAACAGTTGATAACGGGATCGATCAAAATATACTCATCTTAATAGTTTTTCAAATATCTTTCGACAATGAACAATAGTATCTAGATAGCTATTATAATACTTCTTTCATTTTCAATAGGTAATGAAGAACAAAAACCAATAACTACAGTGATAAATGATAACAGCAGTTGGTGTTGACTGTTGAAGGCACGCTGACGCGCCTCCTCACAACATCCACCGTAGGGATGCTCCTGAGATCCCAAAATCTCCAAGACTTGAAAAAAGACTTCCGAATTTTTTTTTATTCTTGAAAACAAAAGAAAAAAGTTTCAACATGTTTATATTGCAAAATTACTATTTTAACCTTTGATCGTTGTCCTCTTGCCGAGTTTGACCAAGGGTAAGGAGTGTTTGACCAAAGATGTATAATAAGCCATTAGTGAAATTGAGATGTCACTAGGCTATCAGTAAGGGGTTGTCAAACTATTTAACCCAATTTGAATTTATCAAAAAAGTTTGCATAATCTTATCTTTCAATTCAAGAGTTTTTATTTAAATCATATCATTTGTATTATTACACAACAATGTTATTGCTTTTGCAAGCTACAAAGGTTTCCAATTGTAGCACTGGCCTCTGGCACTAAAATTAAACACAAATAGAGATCATATCGGTATTCCTGACATTGTTTATAAATTATGCACAATGAATGTCAAACCAATCAAGAAACATAGGCGATTAAGCCACGTCTTAAACCCAGTCATAGACACAATATCCATTGTATACAATTTGAGAAGCTTGGAGCAAAAAAATGAAAGCAAAGTACACATAACACATATAGATCAGTATAAGACAATGCACAGAGCCAAAATCACTACAATGAAATAATACTACCACAGCCTCATTTTCTAGTGAGTATACACAACGAAAGGCATTAAAATCAATGAACAAAGCGTAATTCGATAAGACGATAAGATAAGTAAACTGACACATAGCATCCTATAAATATTCAAACTTTATGCTTATATGATATGAATTCCTATGAAGCCGAATTAGAAAGAGACTGACACTATATTAAATCATGCATTTAAAATAAACAAAACATATTTGGAAGTCTTATGATGGAAAAATGGAAAATGTGATTTAGTACCCATGTCATCCTCTTAACTTATTATGGATTGCCCTCTAGCGGACTGATAGTTATCAAGCAACTTTGACTGAACAGTTTCTTCAAGATGTTTCTACATATCATCAATACACCTAAAAATGAAATAATAGAATCACTTGAATACTAAGGGGAGTAAACTTGATGGTTGTATTTTTAAAGGTGAAAACAAAAGGTCCACGCAGCCTTCACCTTTTAACAAACAGTTTTTCTAGTTCAGAAAGCCGGTTCCGGAGGTTATCATTTTTCCAAATGTAGAACATGTATTTCTCAAGCTATGGAATATGCAATATTATACCACAATATAATAACAATTGAAATCAATAGCAGAATTCAGATCTTCCTAATATCCTATATGTCTTTCTCACTGATATTTTAGTAAATGCTCTTGTTTACTTTCGAATTCAAAATCAATAATGAACCGGAAAAAAAAAAAAAAAAAAAAAAATATGGGATTACATTACTTTCCGTCTCTTGAACACTAAAACACCAAATTCAGATAATTAAAGAAAACATATAGATACCTTCTGGAGTCGAATTCGAAGATAGGATCTTAATAAAAATTGAGCCCTGTGCCCCTTTCCAAGTCCATCTGGTAGAGTGACACAGTGAGGGAATCCATACCACTATCTTCAAATTCCTCCACTGTTTCTTCCTATCAATACACATCAGCCAATCCACCAAAACATTATGATTTATGACAAACATGTTGCTCACATTTTCATTTTTTTTTCCTTTGAAAAAAATATCACTTCTATAATTTCTTTTCTATGCGAATACATAAAAATGAAAATTATATTCATACCAATAATGTCACAGAAAAAACTCCAAAAGGCAAATACGAAAAAAATTGACTAAATTATTTGATGATACTAGCTCCATTTAAAGAAAATTAAAATATATAAATATATATATATATATTTATATATTTATATATATGAATACATCTGATGAAATTTAAATTACTTGTCTACATAATCACACAAAAATCAAGAAAAATTATGAATAGTATGAGGGTTAGGGTTTTAAAATACCATTAATTGGATCTGCTCTCTGCCTCTCTTAACCAATTGAGCCTGAAATTGAAGAATCTCCAGAGCTGCCTTCTCGTTGCGCCACGCCGTTTTCAGTAACTCGATATCGGTCGTGGACATCAACGTCTCGTACTCGTCCATCTCAGCCGTCGATTCCAAGCCAAAATCCCTAGCCATCGGATCTGATTACTTTGGTCAGATCAATAGAAGTCGTTGACTTGTTGTAACGAAGTTGGCGCCAAAAATCGGGAAAAATTACGATGCGGCAGACGAGACAGATCGCGAGTTTGTGCGTGAATCTAACGCCATCGGATGAGGTAGGGACTAGTGATATGAGAAAGGAAAACGAACGGCTAGGATGGGGTTAGATTCACGCATAAACTAGAGATATGTCCTATCTCTCTCTGTGTGACTGATTGTTGAATGTTGATGGACATTGCATTTTAGCAAAATTTGATTTACAAATTTGCCAAGTCATTTACTTATTTATATATACAGAGGTGACACAACACGTTTGTTGTCTAGAATGTTGGCAAATCCGTATAAGGAATTTTGCCAACACGAGATCCATGCCAATCTCACATGTATATAGATAAATATTAAGAGTGGTGCTATTGGTACCTATACCGATCTATTTATATCTTACTTTTTAAATTATTTAGTATTATTTTTTTTCCTTTTATTGAAATTATTAAAAAAGACATATAATTTAAGAATTTTTTTTTTTTTTTTTTTTTATAAAATAAATCTAATAAAACCCCACATTCTTTAAAAAATAAATAAAAAAATATAGATACTCAATCAAAGAGCAGCCGGCAACTAGATTCTTCATCATATAATCATCTACATCAACTTTAAAGAGGCTTAACTTTAGTAAAGATGATAGCATCACATTATTTCTAGGTAACTCTAGCTTGTAGTAACTCAATTCTAATATCTCTATTGAATTTGCATATAAAACAATTTGAGGCAAATTGTAATATATGTCATCATAATCAAACAATCAAGTTTCAAATCTTGGACATTACTGCCAATTGCATAGCAAAGGCATTTGTCAATAAAGGATAAACATTCCGGAAGATCATGATAAAGCATGTCAAGTGTGAACTTCTTTAAACTCATAGGGCGGTTTCGTAAAACTTGTTCAAGATAATTATATGACTTCTCAATTTAGTTCGATGGCTATTAGAACGAAAAATAGTCATAAAATCTGAAGGTAAAGTTCGGTCAAATTTAAGAGATGGGTATGTATGCCACACTCTTTCCCATTTTCTAGATAACATAGAGGTTTGAACAATTGTTTAAATGGAAGAAACGAGAAAATGTGGTGCAATATATGCTCAGGCAATTCAGATAACATGTTCTCGTCAAATTTCGTTTTCTTCATCATACAAAATCTTCCCTGAATCATTAAGGAAAACATTGTGGAGAATATACTAAATTAAAAATTGCATTTTCGCTTTCTGAAGCAATCTAAAACAACGGGAAAACCGGACAATCTTTGAAATTGAACACAATAACAACAACAAAAATGGATCAAATTGAGGGAAAACAAGATCTGGGTATTGAAGACAGAATAATTTTGGAGGTGGGATTTCAATTTCGTGGGATTTGGTGGAAGAAATACTAGTGAATTTTTTTGGAGTTGTTTGAATCCAAAAACCAAAAGAAATTCAAACAAATTGGCTCTTTTTTTGTTTTCTTTGGTTTTAGATAGAGATATTAGAGATGCGTTTATTAAGTTTGAAAAATAAATAGAAGGGTAGTTTTGGAAATAAATAAAATAAATTAGTAAAAACATTTAACTTTATTTAATTAAATCAAAATTTAAACAAGTGGGACATAAATAGATGAGTAGAGGGTGTGCCAATAGCACCACTCAGTATTAATTTTACAGTGAATACTCTTTACCTTTCTCATTTACTTTTCCTACTTATTGTTTGACACGTATACACTTTTTCATTTCATAAAAAACTCTCACTTTTTACTGCAAAACTTGTTTACGTATTTACACCTTATTAATGAAATGATAGAAGCAGTCATCAGGGGTAAAGACATAAATAAGTTTTGCAGCAAAAAGTGAGAGCTTTTTATTAAATAAAAAAGTGTATACGTGTCAAGCAATGAGTGAGAAAGACAAATGGGAAAGATAAATAGCATTCCCTTAATTTTATTTGAAGTACCTAATGAATTAATAATTTGATTTTGTTAATTGTAGGAGTGTTTTAATTTTTATAAATTAAGAATTGTTGCATATAAATCTGATCTATTGGATCAGATCGGATCGGATCCAATTCTAATTGGATCGAATCAGATTCCACTATAAGATTAGATCGGATCTTGGATTATGATAAATCCAATTGATCTATTATGCTTTACACCCCTAGTCATAATGGATTTTCAATTATTCTTGATAGCAATATTATTAACGGTATTAGTTATAACGGTTTTTCAATTATTGTTGATAACGGTAGTGGTCATAATGGTTCAATTAAGTTATCTTCATTTTTAAATTTATTTTTTTACTATTTTTAAAGTAAATAAAAAAAATGTTTTATTTTTTATAAGATTATCTTCATTTTTAATTTTTTTTTTGTTTGATGGTTTTAAAATATAAAATTTTTAAATGGTTAAAAAATAGTATTTTATGAGTTATTAACTTATTTTCATTTTTAATAACTAACATTTACAAATTGTAACAAAAAATTAAATATGAAGATAATGTAAATTTTTTTAAATAGTTTTTTTTTTTTTTTTTTTTTTTCAATTTTTAAATTATTTTTTAAATTATATTTGACTGTGTATATGTCAATTTCTGAAAAATCTAGTCAACAGTAACACGTATACAGATTGGTGCATGATATGGCTTATGGAATATGATCATGTTGCCTCTATGATATGTGTGTGAATTGATGAACGGATAACAAACAAAAAATAAGTGCGGAAAGGATAATGACACTAATGTTTTTACGTGGAAAACCCATAATACAGGGAAAAGCCATAGTCGTTTTGACGACAGATAAAAGATCTTTCACTATGCAAAAGTTGTTATAGTTACAGGTAAAGGTGACCCCCATTCCGATTCGAAACAGGAACCGGTTGCAGTTCAGGCTCCGATTCCCTCCGGTTTTGGTTGGAATCGAAACTGGACCTTTACCCAAAAAAAAAAAAAAAAAAAAAAAAGGAAACTAAAATTTGAAGTAAGGGGACAAAATAGAAATGGAAATCAATTGACAATAATGAGAGAATTGTTCTCTTTTAATTGTAGCAATTAAATCATTTGAATTAAGGATTTAAGTTTCCTTTTAATTTTAAAATAAAACTAAAACGGAAATAACCACTGATGATTGATATACTTAGATTCAAAAATGGAAATCAATTGGCAATAATGAGAGAATTATTCTCATTTAATTGTAGCAATTAAATCATTTGAATTAAGGATTTAAGTTTCATTTTAATTTTGAAATAAAACTAAAACGGAGATAATTTTGAAATAACCATCGGTGATTGATATACCTAATTTGAAAAAAAGAAATCAATTGTCAATAATGTTATTCTCTTTTAATTATAGTAATTAAATCATTTGAATTAAGGATTTAAGTTTCCTTTTAACTTTGAAATAAATAAAATAAAAACAGAAATAATTACTAGTGATTGATATCCTTAAATTCAAAAAATGGAAATCAATTGGCAACAATGAGAAAATTATTTCTTTTAATTGTAGCAATTAAATCATTTGAATTAAGGATTTAACTATTTAAGTTTCCTTAAAAAAAAAAAAAAAAGAACTGGTTTGAAAACGTCGGTTCTAGACCGATTCCGTAAATTGGAGAATCGGAACCGGATTTTTCGGTTCCAATCTGGTTCTAAAAGCCACGGTTTCGGTTCGAACTGAATCGTGGTCTCCTATAGTTACAAGTCATGAGTTGCCCATGTCTCTTGCGCTGTACATGTTTTTATATAGCGGTTAGGGTGTTGCCCTAGCCCTTGTTGTGTAAGTAAGAAATATTATCGGGCGAGATCCTAGGGGGATCATATCTTGGCGAGATTCTTAGCGAATTGATTCTTCATGCAGTTATGGCACTATAATCTTCATTCCTTGCGGGAGTATTTCTTCGAATCTTTGTATTTATTACTAGATTTGTCAACTGTTGCATTGTAAGTGATTGTCTTGCCTAGTATAAGGTCGGGTTTTGTGGAAAACATACCGAGATCCTGCTTCATTAAATATACTGAGTCAATTCGCCTGTTTGGTAGTTCTCTGGCAAACATCTACCTTTAGTAGGCGAGTTACTATTTGTTCCCTATCTCTCTATCGTTGCATGTGGCCCACCAAGTTGACGTGGTCTGTTGTCGTGTATATTCGATCTCTTGAATCTTAGGTTTTATACTGACGTGTCAAATCGAGTAAAATTAACTCAAACGATACCCTATAAATCCGCGAAGTGGGCTTGCTGACGAGTTACTTCTTTTGGCGAGTTAGCAGCTCTCCGAAATGGATTTATTAATATCCTTGTATATAATGTTGTATTAATGGGCTGTTTGGCTTTGTTAGTCTTGATAATTGTGCTTTTAATATTAACCCTTCAAAAGCATTCGAACGGTTCAATGATGAGACATAAATGAGAGGATTTTTTGGATTCATTTTGTTTCCGATCATGACACGTGTCTTGTTGTGATTGGTGGGGAAACCACTCTTCATTTTTCCTGCCTCTTTTCCTTAATGAGCACGTTTCAACCAAAACAACACACCTTTCAAGTTTCCTTTCTTTCTTCAAATTTTAAAAATATCGGTACCTTATTTTGTTACTTATCTCTTTGTTCCTTTTTTTTTTCCTGATAAAACTCTTTCTTTTTTCTTTCAAAAAAGAATTTCCCTAATGGCCGGTCGTAAAGTTTCAATGTTGGGCCCTCAAAAAGTGGTGGAGCCTGACTCTACAGAGTTTGTGAGGGCCAATATACATTTTTCTTCTGGTTCACCTTGCCTGTTTGACTACAAGTTGAACAGGGTTGAAAGAAATGACGACCTGACCACTTACATTAACTGCTTTGAACTTACCGCATTGGTTGAGTTTCTTCTTCTGGGAGGTCGAGTGGTATGGAATCGTCCTCCAAATGCGGTGGTCATATATGGCACCATGCTGTGTTTTGGAGTTACCTTACCTCTCCAGCCTTTTATTTCACACTTCTTGGGACAGGTGAGACTCTCGCCTTGTCAGTTATCTCCCACATGCTATTGTATTATGATGTGCATGTATGCCCATTGGAGGTCAAATGGCCTTCCACCCCCTACTTTTTACGAGATCCTATGTTTCTACTAGGTGCAATCTGCTAAGGGAGAAATCTATCGCCTCTTGGCGACCCCTTAGGGTGAATGGTTGGCAGACATACAAACTTCTGGTCCCATTGAGCGCGATCCTTCTGGAAGTGAAGCCGAGCTTATCTAGAAAGTCCATTCCGTATTAACTTCCTAGATGAATGAGTGGTTCTTTGCGAGAGGGGACTAGAATGGTGTCATGGACATAGATCATAGTTCAGCGCTGAACTCTACTTGCATGCCTCGACACTTCTCTTGTTCTCGCCCCCTTGGCGACGTGACCTGCCGCTTGACTTCAAAGGTGGAAGGGCACATTTCCAAGGTATTGGTTTTTTCTTGATGGAAAAAGGGTTATCCGAACGTGTTCATCAAGGGAAGGATAATCAATGTGGAAATTTTTCCAAAGCATTTTGATGGTAAAATTTGTTGTAAGTTTTCCCTTACTCACTTGTTTTCCATTTTTCATGCGTGGTCAAATTTCTACCCTTTTGTGTTGTTTGTATTTCCCAATATGCGAGGTTGGTCCTATATGCGACCTGTTAGCCAATCTAATCGTTTCTCTAGCTGGACGACCTCAGAGTGCCCTTTTTAGTAGTTCATTTCTTCCTTCTCCTCCTTAGCCACTTGCTCACCGTGGACGGAAGGTGATCTCAACGAGTCTTTCCCTCAACCAATATACTGACAAGGGGAAATGTATTGCTATTGAGCTTTCTCTCCCCGTAGCCAAGAGAGAGCGCTCACTGGTTCCTGCTCCGTGGGAACGCATTAGGCGAGGCACTTATCAAATTTCTTCTAACGATGAGGATGATGATGAGGTTCCTTTTGTGAGGAACATAAGGCCCGAAGTTGGCTAAGTGGGTGCTACCTTAGGTGGGGAGACTCATGAATTGGCAAACCTCGTTATTATAGTCGTTAGGAAGGAGGTTTACACTACCATCCCTAATAAAACTTCTAAGGTCACCCCTTCTCGAGCTATTCTAGTCCCATAGGCTCTTGCTCCTGGTGCTTCAGATTCTGCACCTAATTCTGCTAAAGAGGTGCTTCTTGTAATGTCTAATGGATCGACCTTCTTTGGGGCTCCGTCTCGATTTCGAAATCTTATCGGGGGCTTCTTAAACAGTAGATTGAAAGCTTACTGCAATTTTGCCTCATTCGTAAGTTCATGTTTTTGATGCTTCTTCATTTTCTCTTTTATTTTCATATGTATATGTATATATGACCTCCCTTGCTTATTCAGATGCTCGCCGAATTGAAATCAACTGAAGACAAGAGGGCCAATCTAGAGACCCTGCTCGTTGAGTCTCAAGGGAAATTTACTTTTATGGAAGAAGGCTAAGCCAGGCTAGAGAGGCAGCTCACTGCTATCACTACTGCTTTAACTGCTGCTAAGGGGAGGCTGCTTCTAAGGACCATGTCATCTGCGAACTTAGAAAGGAGCTGAAGGGTAAAAATAATGCCTTTGCTTATGTGATGGCTGTATTAGAGCTTCATGCCATGGAAAAGTTTAAGAGGTTGCCTACTTATGATACAACCATGTATTACAAGCATCAAAGTGGGATGAAGGTAGCTTAGAAATTTTATTTGTGGAAAGGCTGGGCATCCTAAAAGGCCATGTCTCGCTTTGAAGGGGTAATCAAAGATACATCAGCTGAAGCCCTAGGCCCTAAAGAAGAGTCGCAAACAGTGGCGAGCTCACTGCAGATCGCTTGGGAAGGACCCTTGCCAATGCACCTCAAAATGCCAAATTCTTCGAGTATCCAAAAGGAATACTTGCACATGGACCAATGATTTGCATGCCTTCGATGACCATATGATGTAAGTCTAGTTCGAGAACGCCACTATGATACGTCTGAAGGCGAGGAGGATGTGGGGTGGGAAGATGATGAGCTTTCGGTTAGTGGGCTATACGAGGGGTCATCACGATGAGGGGGCGTGTTTTATTTGTATGTCCTCCTTTTTTTTATAAAGTTCCTTTTTTTGAACAAAATGATCATTTGTCATGCTTTGGCCCTTCTACTTGATTCTTGGTGTAAGTCTATTAGCTTGTATAATAATCTCATCGCAGCTTTAATTGAGGCATAGTGGGAATTCTCACGTCGTTTGCGAGCTTGTATTTGTCGCATTGGGTGCTGCCCAGTCTTGAACACTTTGTGCTATGGCGAATCCTAGTCTTTTGATGTGCTAGAGAAGATCCTAGTCTTTGTGTTACTCAGGCATTTAGCTGAAATGGATCAGACTTTACCATCGCAAGATGGCCAGATTACTAATAGAGTCAAGTCAGTAGCGTTTTATCCTAGATGATGCCATGTCTTTAATGCTACTTGTTTGTGTTATCCTGGGTGCTGCACAGTCTTTAACATATGAGGTGGTCTAGCGAGGTCGGCGTTGTTTTATCCTGAGGTAAGTCCTATTGTTTAACGCTACTCGACTGTGTTATCCTAAGTGTTGCCCAATCTTTAATGCACGAGGTGTTGCAAAATGTTTAGAGTTGGCACGCAGATCAGGACCTCATGGTCAATTGGGTGAGGAACAAGGAACATGTTGCAGAACTTGAGTAGGAGTTGTAATGGATTGAAGAAAGATCTTTTACCTTCTATTTCTCTTAAAATATTCTAAACTTGCCTTGGATATAAAAAAAATTGATTCGAGGGGTTTTTGTTATGAAAAAATTGGTGACAACTTTTTTCATAGGGGTTTATCAATATTTTTGGAGAGGTGATTGGGTTGCAAAATCGGTTTGGTTTTTGATGGGTTTGTACTGGGTGATTTGATTTGATTTTTTTTTTTTCTATTTTTTCTTTTTAATACCCATAAGAAAAGTTAGATAGTGACATTTTTGTGTGGATTGTTCAGCCTTGTAGAAATTATTGTCGATGAAACTTGGGATGGATGGAAGATGAAGGAGATTGAGTTGGCGAGGTTGAGTTGGCAAGGTAGAGTTGATGGCTGGAAAGAATGAATTAAGGAAAGCCGAAGAGAAAAGTATTAAGAGTATCTTCAATACCAATATACAATTTTTTAGTTTCTAAACAGTGTCACATTAGTATTTCTATTCATTATGGACCTACTTTTAAATTTTTTTTTAGAGAAATGCGTATTCACGTCTCAAATGTAATTATCTAAAATCAAATATGCATCCATTTTATGACCAATCATAATAAAACAATCGTTAACCGCCTAAAACGGCACAACAATTATTTCATTCTCTCTCCTTTTTTTTTTTTTTTTTTTTTTTTTACAAATAAATGAGCTCTAATATTTTTGGTGGAAAGAGTTAGAAATCATAGTTAGTATTTCTAAGAAAGTTTATAGGATTAGAAACTCAATTCCATATTTTCTGACTTTTTTTTTTTTTGCCACATCATATTCATATTGAAGTTAGATAATTGCATTGGAGATAGTTTTTCAACTTTTTAACTATCTATCCTATGTGGTAGTCAATTTTTTCCAAATGTATATTTGCATTGAAGATGCTTTAAGACTAGAACGATGGCACAACCCTTTTATTATAACTATTATTATTTATTTATTTATTTCTTATTTTCAATTCTTGTTTATGGGCATTTTTGACCTTCAACAAGTCAAATTAACTACTGTTAATTCTGATGGGTCTGTTTGTATAATAATCATATTTTACAAAAGGGTGTCAATGCAATTTCCCCTTTAAAAAAATAGAGATATTTAGGGCGCGTCTGTAACGTTTTTCAAAGCTGTTTTTGTTTTTGTTTTTCAAAAATAAAAATGAAATGAAAACATTGTTTTTGGTTTTAGTTTCGAATCCAAAAATGCGTTTGGTAACATATTCTAAAAGTTGTATTCCGAATATAAAAACGTAAAAAACGCGTATGGTAGGTTATTCGAAAAATTTCAAACATTGTAATTTACCTAATATTTTTTCTATTGTAATTTTTTAATTTGAGTAAATCGTGGGTCAATAATTCATCTAAATCAACTATGCCACCCAAAAAATTATCCACACACCTGATTAATCTCTACCTACACCCATTTAAAAATTTTGCAAATCGATTACCAACCACCTTAATTCCATCAATTACCAACTAGACACCTGTTTTGCTTTCCCATTCCAAAGATCATCTCGAGCTATGGTCATGGTTGGATGAAAGTAATTGATGCTTAAAACTTGAAACTTTTGAGTTCCAAATTCTATGAAATGATACTCATTGTCTTCTCATTTAATCTCGAATCCTTCAAGACCACAATACTGAGGCCTATTGCCTCCCCAGAAAGGATACGATAGAATTAATTCGATCGACCCACACCTGTAAGGATAGGGGATAACGCAGTTCGAGAAGTACTGTGATAGCGCAATTCGCTCGACCCACAAAAGTAATAAAGGAGCCGGTGGTGGCTCTATGGTTGGAGGAGGTGGGATCCTCCTCCGGCCAGATTGACGTCGCCGGAGGAGGATCACACCCCCTCTGGCCATGGAGAAGCAAATTGGCTCCTCCAAATTTGCTTCCATGGAGAATAGGAATAGGAAGAAGAAGAAGGAGGAGGAGGAGAAGAGAAGAAGATACAGACCTGGAGTGGACGAGCGAAGAATGAAAGAAGAAGAAGATGAAGACTTTGATCAGCGAAGAGGAGAGAAAAAAGTGAGAAAAAAAAAGTTAAAAAAACAAAATGAAAAACAAAATGAAAAACAACTTTTAGCTGTATTCCAAAATTTTCACTTTTAACACTGATATTGTTTTTCATTTTGTTTTTGTTTTGAAAATTAAATGAAAATCAAAATGGAAAACAGTAACGAATATATATTCCAAATCATTTTCAAAAAATGAAAACAAAAATGGACTTATAAAACAGTACCGGACATACCTTATGTTTCCAAATTAATTCAATCTCAACTTCTCTCGCACAATCGACCTAAAAGCTTATGTATTAACAACCTTATGTTATAAATTAATTGAAGAAATAATATAGATGGAGAATAGTTGAACAACAATTAATAAATAATTGAGAGAGATGGAAAACATATATGTAAAAACATATCCCGTTTGTGAACGAGCTTTGTGGGGATCCGACAGATACCCGGCATCAGCATAACCAAGTAAACCTGAAAAATTGTTAGACTTTGTATAAAATAATCCTAAATCTTTCGTTCCACTAAGGTAACGTAAAAGATGTTTGATTCCATTCCAATGCCTTCGAGTTGGTGCTGAGCTAAATCTAGCCAGTACATTCACATAGAATGCAATATCTGGCCTAGTACATTGAGCCAGATATAATAATGCACCAATAGCATTAAGATATGGTACCTCAGTACCAAGTATCTTTTCATCATTTTCTTTTGGACGGAATGGATCCCTTTTAGGATCAAGAGTCCTAACAACCATAGGAGTACTTAATGGATGAGCATTATCCCTATGAAATCTTTTTAAAATCTTTTCAATATATGCTGATTGGTGGATAAGTACACCATTTGATCTATGCTCGATCTCGAGACCGAGACAATACCTTGTCTTTCCCAGATCTTTCATTTCGAACTCCTTTTTTAAATATTCAGCAGTTTTTAGAAGTTCTCCAGGAGTTCCAATTAAATTCATATCATCAACATAAACTGCTATGATAGCAAATCCAGATTCTGATTTCTTAATGAAAACACATGGACATATAGGATTATTAATATATCCTTCTTTTATCAGATATTCACTGAGACGGTTGTACCACATCCGTCCAGATTGTTTTAATCCATACAATGATCTTTGTAATTTTATCGAATACAAATTATGAGATCTTGAGTTACATGATTCTGGCATTTTAAACCCTTCAGGGATTTTCATGTAAATATCTGAATCCAGTGAACCATATAGATAAGCGGTCACTACGTCCATCAGACGCATTTCAAGTCTTTCCAAGACAGCCATGTTTATCAGAAATCGAAACGTAATTGTATCCATCACTGGTAAATATGTTTCATCGAAATCGATGCCAGGTCTCTGCGAGAAACCTTGTGCTACGAGTCGTGCCTTATACCTTACGACCTCGTTTTTCTCATTACGTTTCCGTACAAAAACCCATTTGTATCCAACAGGTTTGACGTTTTCAGGCGTCTGGATTATAGATCCAAATACTTCACGTTTGGCTAATGAAGTCAATTCTGTTTGAATTGCTTCTTTCCATTTATGCCAATCAGACCTCTGCCTACAATCATCGAGATTATGAGGTTCATGATCATCATTAATAATTTCAGTTGCCACTGTGTATGAGAATATATCATCGATAATTGTTTCTTCACGATTCCACAATTCTCTTGTATAATTTATAGAAATTTCCTCATTTCTATATTCTTGTATCTCCTCAGAGATTCCTTCCCCTACAGAGGATTTAACTTGTGTCCCTGAAGGGACACTTAACTCTTCTGGAGTTAACTTAGAGAAAGTGGATTTATTTAATTTCCTTTTCCGAGGAACATTATCCTTTGAACCAAACGGTCTACCACGCTTCTGGCGTGCAAAAGATGATTCTTTTGCTATTATTTGTTTAGAATGTTTTTCTGGAACAATCACCTGTGCTGGTACATTAACAGCTGGGATGTATGATTTTGTTACCTTAGTAGCATCTGTAAATGCATCTGGTAACTGATTTGCTATTGCTTGAAGATGTACTATCTTACGTACTTCATTCTCACATTGAGATGTGTACGGGTCTAAATGAATTAGACTCGGAACTTTCCAGGAAAGTTCACGTTTCTCTTCAAAAGAAGTTTTTCCTTCCCCTAATGATGGAAAATTTGTTTCATCAAAATGACAATCTGCAAACCGTGCTGTGAAAAGATCACCAGTCAAAGGTTCCAGATATCTAATAATTGATGGTGAATCAAGACCAACATATATTCCCAAACGCCTTTGGGGTCCCATTTTAGTTCTTTTCGTTGGTACAATTGGGACATATACCGCACACCCAAATGTACGTAAATGAGATATATCTGGTTGGTGACCAAGTACTAGTTGTATTGGTGAATACTGATGGTAAGCAGTAGGCCGAAGCCGGATTAATGCAGCAGCATGTAAAACAGCATGCCCCCATACAGTAATTGGTAATTGCGTTCGTAATAATAAAGTCCTTGCAATTATCTGGACACGTTTAATAAGTGATTCCGCTAATCCATTCTGAGTATGAACATGTGGAACTGGATGTTCAACATCAATCCCAGCCACTTTGCAATATTCATCAAATGTCTTGGAAGTAAATTCTCCAGCATTATCAAGGCGTATGGATTTAATTGAGTAATCGGGAAAGTGAGCCCGAAGCCTGATAATTTGTGCAAGTAATCTTGCAAAAGCAGCATTACGTGTTGATAATAAGCATACATGTGACCATCTGACGGATGCGTCAACTAGAACCATAAAATAACGAAATGGTCCACTTGGTGGATGAATAGGTCCACATATGTCCCCTTGAATTCTTTGTAAAAATGATGGGGATTCAAGACCAACTTTAGAAAAAGATGGTTTTATTGTTAATTTCCCTTGGGAACATGCAGTACAAAAATTTTCATGCGACAAAAGAATCTTCTGGTTCTTTAATGGATGCCCATGAGAATTCTCAATGATTCTACGCATCATTGTAGATCCTGGGTGACCGAGACGGTCATGCCAGAGTACAAACATTTTTGGATCTGAAAACTTCTGATTCATAACTGCATAAATTTCAACACTTTTGATAATAGTGTAATATAATCCAGAAGATAAAGCACTCAACTTTTCTTTAATGATTTTCTGGCCTGAATCATAAGAAGTGATGCATAGATATTCAACATTCTCTGTATTCATAGTTTCAATGTGATATCCATTTCTTCGTATATCTTTGAAACTAAGCAGATCCCTTCTGGATTTGCTTGAATATAATGCATCATCGATACATAGTTTAGTATTGTTTGATAACAATATCATGGCTCTTCCAGAGCCTTCTATCAGGTCCGTTGGACCTGATACAGTATTAACCCTTGCCTTGAGCAATGTTAAATTTATAAAATATTTCTGACTACGCAGAATTGTATGAGTTGTTGCACTGTCGGCTAAACATATATCTCCAGCTTCTAGCTTTTCAATAACCCCCAATTTATCGTTTAGATTCATTTTGTATGCTGTTATGTGCGTAAATAAATAGATGATCCATTGTCGGCATAAGCCAGTTTATACAGAATATATACAGATTTAGAATATTGAGATTTTAGAGAGAATAAATTCAGAACTGTATATATATGTTCCGTTGTCGGCAAAAGCCAGTTTATACGGAATATATACAGATTCAGAATATTGAGATTTTAGAGAGAATAAATTCAGAACTGTATATATATGTTCCGTTGTCGGCAAAAGCCAGTTTATACGGAATATATACAGATTCAGAATATTGAGATTTTAGAGAGAATAAATTCAGAACTGTATATATATGTTCCGTTGTCGGCAAAAGCCAGTTTATACGGAATATATACAGATTCAGAATATTGAGATGTAATCTAATCACCCATCAGGGATCATTTTTATTTACATACGATCGTGCTGATAACGTGTTATAAATTAATTGAAGAAATAATATAGATGGAGAATAGTTGAACAACAATTAATAAATAATTGAGAGAGATGGAAGAAGAATTAAGTAAGTGAGATGAGAGAGAGAGAGAGAAAGAGAGTGCATTTACTTGTAATTGGTTTTGATAATTTCTCTAACCTTATTACAAATTATATGATGATCATATATATAGGCAAGCAAAAGAGAAGAAGGCAAGTGGGTGTACAAGTGGGGTGTGCAAGTGGGTGAGAGGAGGTGAAGATATGTATATATTACACATGTGGTTAAAAGCCACCTTTATTATAACACCTTATTCGTAATTCTCTTCCCAATTAAACCCATTGGGCATTGCCACCATCCTCAATCCTCGTACCCTTATCTTGAAGTGTTGAACCTACAATACCTACCCTAGCGATTGGGCCATCTTCATTCGACAACGAGAGCCTCGTAAATCCAAGAAATTAATATCCTCTTCCCTTATAATCAAATATCTAAAGTAAGTTAAACTACTATTGAAAAAGCTGTATCCAGGTTTTATAATGCAATTCATACATTTTGAAATTGTAGTAAGTGTGTGTTTGCAGTTTGATATAAGGTCAAAATCGCCTTTTTAGTTCTATAATTTGTTTTGAAGTTTTATTTTAGGTTGTTTTGTGAAAGTCAAAACAGTTTTTTTTTAATATACGAATTGTCTCATCTTACTTTTATAAACTCTATTTTATGCCTATTAGAAGAAGTCCAAAATTTGGGTTTCTCCAAAAAGTATTTTTGAGTTTTCATTTTTATTTTTAAAATATATGAATTGTTTTAACCACTCTTTATAATTTTAGATATTTCACGATACAACTCTTTTATTATAAATACATTATTAACACCTTTTTTGTGTTTTAAACAACCAAAAGCTATTTTTAAAAATGCATTATCAATACAGTTTTTTTATTTTATTTTTTTATTTTTTTATTTTTTTATTTTTTTTATTGTAATTTATACATCCAATAGCTCATTTTGTTAAAAGCTCTACTCAATAAAAGCTATATTTGTAAAAGATTTACTCTAAAACTCTATTTCAAAAGTCATACCAAACACATCCTAAATCAACCTTTAAGACAAATTTTTTTTTTTTTTTTAATACAAATAATAAATAGAAGTGACAAAATAAAAAAGAAAGTGTTAGTTGGGTTGTCTCTTCATGATACTTAAGTATATAACTAGCCTATGGTGGATAATTAGAGTCGTTTGCCAATTTTGTCACGTCCATTGGCAGCCAACTTTAGTCTATAAATAATTTAAGCAACGTTAATACGTTATGTTGGGTCTTTTGACTCTTTTCTAATCCACCAAAGGACAATTGAATTAAATTAATTTATAAGTCAAGCCAATCATTTGACCTGTTTTTTACTTTTTAAATTTTTGTAATGATTGTTTATGGTCATTTTTTATGCCACTACATGGTTTTAGAGTGGAATCTTTGACCTTGTTTGAATGTCAAGTTACATTATTCTTCCAACATTTTCCTTCTACAAATCAAAATTGGGTTATTCATTCAAATGTTTAATGAAAATTCAACCAAAAATTTATAAATAATTCAACCAAAAATTTATAAATTATTACCAAGCGGGTGTATATATATATATTTATAGTATTTATCTATCCACCTATCTAGATATTTGAATCGTTAAATTAGAAGTTATTTATCTAAACCCCAAGCTCGTCTATCTACAAACTGAGATATGCCCCTAGAGGCATAACCAAGAGGGTATTTAATCATTGATTAAAACTTGTTAACAATTATCCAAGGCAAAATGCTAAACGCCTAAACTTACTTGTTAATATATCTAAGTATTTTAATATAAATTACACAATAACTTGAAAAGGAGTTGTATAATGTTTGTTTGAATTATTTTCAAAAGTAAGGAAGTTTTGTTAAAATTAAATCAAAACTTTTGATTGAATGAACTTTTCAACAATTTATTCAATATCTAAATGATGAGGATTATATTATTATTTTATTTCCTGAGTGAATAGTGATTGTGGGTGACAATATGAGATTATCGCTTAATCTTCACACCTATATACTATTGAAGTTGTGGGTTTAAGTAATGTTCTACTCTTTGAAATTTCGATTTAATTATTATATTTCATTATAAATAAATATCCTATTAGTTTATAAATGTGTAATAGGTTAATAATTTTTACTATTGAAATTTATATCATAATAATATTAAAGATTAAACAAATATATTTTAATAACAACAAAATAAAAGGCATCATATTTTCATTCTAGAAATTTTAATTTTAATTTATTTTATAAAAACAATCGTCAGGACAAAATTTATAAAAGTAAATTTTATTGTACTATAAATTGAATCGATTTGAATTTGTAACCTGATATTTTACGAGGAAATAGATGTCAATTGAGCCAATATTACCATCTCATTTTTCATTTTTTTTTTATAAAAAAAAAAACCAATTTTCCTTCGTTGTCTTATTGATATAAGATAATATTTGAAATTTGTAGTCAACTTTATTTGAAACGATTATATAATAGGCCAAAAAATTAAATGAGCATTTTATTTTGGGTGATATCAATTAAGTCCATAGGTTTTAGTGAATATATGAGTTTTTTTTTTAACTGTCTTTCCATTTTTAGTATTCGTAGTCTCTAAGTTTTCGTAAATACATCAATTTGGTTATTCCGACTATATTTTAATGGTCAAATTTCATTAAAAAGACTGTACAACACTTTTACTCTTGTTTTCCATTTGACACTTTGGAAGTACTGATTTGCCCTCAAAAAATTATGACAATTACAATTTTACCTAAGATTGTAAAGACCAAAACGCTATAAATAATTGCATAACAATTTAACTTGAATTGTAATCCAATCAAAATTTGACACATATCACTAAATTTTAAAATAAAAAATATTAAATTTAAAAACGGTTAATTATTAATGAAAAAAGAATACGGATCTCCACCATAAATCTCCAAGATGGACAATAAAAATCAAAATTTTAAAAAATTATTTATCATATTTACTTAACACTCACATTTTATTTATCATATAATTTCTCTAAAAGTGTCGAAGACGAGAAGTTTTAGAAAAAAATATCATATCCTCTTAAAACATGTGACAATATCGGAGATCAGTCACAATGACTAACTTTAAAATTTACGATTTTTTTATTTTATTTTATGTATTACAAATTACAACTATTATGATAGAGTTACCGAAGAAAATTTGTGACACTTGAACATGCATAAAATCAACAATAGGGAATTAAATAAAATTAACCTTATTTTGAATAATAATAATATAATCTATAAAGGTTCAATGATTTGTCTTCACATCTGTATTATGAGGTTGTGGGTTTGAATATGTCCTCGTTTCTCAAGTCCTTAATTATTGTAATATTCTAAAAAATATATATAATCTCAAAATGTATTTATAATATTTATTATCAATTAATCTAATTTAATATTATTTTAACAATTATAATGAAAATTTGGTAATTAAAAAAACAATAAAAAATGAGAAGTGGTATTTAGTTATTAAGAGCAGTTTGGAAAAAACCATGGGCGGGGGGTGGTAGGTGGGTTTTTGCCTTACTGGCCCATGGTAAGTCACTACTATCTATCTCTCAACAAAAATAAATCAAAAAGCCATTTAATTTGTAGTCTTTGGTAGGCTGCCTTCTCTCTCTCTAATCTCTATAAATAGTACATACTACACTGCACCACCTCGTTTCCTCCGCTTCTCATTTTCTCTATAAAATAAATTAGGTCACTGCTCCGTCCCACAGCACCACCGTCGCTCTCTTCTCCGATCTAATCTTCTCTTCTCTGTAAGAATACATATATATATATATATATATATATATATCTATCTCTCTTCTTCTTCTTCTTCTTAATATAATTTTCTTCCCTATTGCTTTTAGAAAACGATAAAGGAAATCAGTAGTGTAAAGGGTTTATTTATTTTTTATTTTTTATTTTGACTGAAATTTTTTCATTTTAGGAGGGTCTGCATGTTCTAGAATATTCTATTACCTGGTTAGAACCGAAGAAAAAAATGATGTGAAATATGTGTAATGAAATTCACAAAAACATTTTGATTTAGAGATTAAAAGACACCGCCATAGACTTCATCTAAGAAGAAAACTGGAAATGATGTAATGTTTATAATCATTTATGCGAGGGTTTGTAGATATGAGTAATGCTGGGCTTTCCAAAATATTTGCTCAAATGATATGGCATGTGAGTTGTCAAAATCATATCACTCACACTATAATCTCATCTCATCTCATGATTCAAAAGTTCTTGACAACTCACGTGTCATATCATTTGAGCAAATATTTTGGGCAGCCTAGCATTATTCTTTCTAGATATATTTGATTAATACTGACTGCACTCCTGACCAAAGAATAAATTTAGTTATATCAATTTTATCATTTAGTTGTATACAAGTTTTTGAATTTTCAGCAAAGAGTAGCTTAGGATGATACCCTGAGGCCTTATATCTCTTGATGTCAGAAATTGAAGACTTACAGTTTAGATAGCGAGAGCAATATTACCTTGAAGAGTTGAATTTTGAGTAGTTTTGTATTTCTGCAATTTGTTTGTTCTTTTCTCCTTCCATATGACCCCGTTAACTTTCTTTTGAACAAATCCAAAATTCATTTGAGCAAATTTCTGAAGTTGGTATCCAAATTTGTCCAGATATAACATTCTGACATGGGTTTGCATAACCATCTCCAACCCTGTGTGATATGCCTGCCAGTCGTGTTGCTAATTGAAGTCTAATTGTTGTCTGTTATTGACTGTTAGACAATCATATTAGCATGAAACAATGATTTTTCTCAATGTTCTAGAGGTCCTGATGTTGTGCTATGAAATCCCTTTGATCAATTGGCTTTACTTGTGGGGCTAGACACAATATTAATATAATTTGGTTATGGTATTATTATGATCTATATTGTTTGGATTTTTTATGCCTTTTCATTGATGTTGCACCAATGCGAGTTTATACTTTATACTATTCCTTTACCCAAATTTATTTCATATGGAAGTCTCTAACGAAGGTGTAACTTATATCTTAGTTAAATATAACACCAAAATCTTGATAAAGAATAGTTAACTAAAGTTTTTCATAATCTAGAAAATCGCATGAGATGTCATGGACAGGGGTAAATAAATGGTTTTTGGAGCCAGCTCTCCTGAAGTTCCTTCATTTGGGTTCTATGAATAGTTCTTCATTGAAGATGTTCTCGTAAACTCGTATGAATCTTCTATCTGAACAACATGTAGGCATTAATAACTAAGGTATCTATTTGTAAGATGGAGCCTCGAGTGAAGAGCAGAGAGCCACTAGCTTGCTCTTCTCATTGTGCTCCATACATTAATTGCCAGGTTGTTACAGAATTGGATGGCTTGGTTCCATTTTTGTACAAACCAACAAGGTGTACAAATGCCACTAAATCGGCTTTGAGGGTGATATATCAGTGCTTATGGTATTTGGAATTCTTGCTTTCTCTTCTCATTGTGCTCCAGACCCAGTTGCCACATTGTAACAGAAATGGATGGTTTGATTCCTCCTTAGTTCATAAGAGAACATCTTCTTCATTGAAGATGTTCAATAAATCTTCTTTCCGAACAACATGTAGGCATTAATAACAAAGGAAACTATTATAAGATGGAGCCTCGAGTGAAGGGCAGAGAGCCACTAGCTTGCTCTTCTCATCGTGCTCCAGATATCAATTGCCATGTTGTAATGGAAATGGATGGTTTGGTTCCATTTTTGTGCAATTCTCAACAAGGTGTACAACAGATGCCACTAAATCAGCTTTAAGGGTGATATATTAGTGCTTAGGGTGTTGTTTAGTAGAGTCTAGTTGGCACTTCTCATCGTGCTCCAGACCCAATTGCCACGTTGTTACAGAAATGGATGGTTTGGTTCCACTTTTGTGTAATATGTGGTTAGGTGTATAATGCTACTTATCAGCTTTAAGAATGTTATATCAGTGGTTAGGTGTTTGGAAGAGTCTTTATATGATTATTTAGAACAAAATATGTTTTATGAACCTTGATTTAGGAGGTCTTGTCTAGATAGCTGGAATATAATGCACCATACGATAAGATACAAGTTGATTGTATACCCTACTAACCATTCAATCAAGCATTATAGCATATTTTACTTTATCCAATATCCCTAACCTCTTAATTTAAGATCACAACAAAACAAAGACTGCACAAAATTTGTGAATATGGCAAGTACATTTAACTGTTATATCTTTGTACTTGTGTCATGTTTCCCTGCGCTTCAGGCAAAATGCTTAGTTGTGTCACTGACTAGATGAATCATAGTTTTGCTAGCGTGATGTTGAGCTTATATTGTTAACTTTCTCCATTCTTATTTTTTCTTGCCTTTCTGCAGTTTTCCGTTTTTACTGTGATGACATGCTTATCATCATATATGAGCTTATTACCTAAAAATGACTTAACTAGAACAACTTTGGTGGAAGCTTACAATGTTGGTATCTTATGAAACTCAAATACTTTCCAATTAGTGCATAAATTTCCAGTGAAATTCATAGATTACATTAAATTTTTATGCTGTTTTATAGTTATAGCATCTATGCTGTTGTAGATGTATGAATTATCATTTTTGAGCTCATTACTGAAGATTTCTACATCTAAAAGTGAGAAAGAGTTTATGATTGATTCAAATGCCACCTAAATAGAACTGTTTAGGTTTAATCATACTTCTGCTAGCATCATCATTGTACCAACTTATGGGTCGCTTTTAAATTGCAGGTTAAAGATGGCGACTGTGACACTAAGCTCCCCTTGCATGGTTAAAGGTGCAACCAGAAACCAATTTTCAAGCGCGTTCATCAGGACCCCATCGGTGTTTGGATCTGTTAAGAGCATTTCCAAGTCTTTTGGCTTGAAATGTTCCCCAAATTACCGAGCATCAATGGCTGTATACAAGGTCAAGCTGATTGGACCAGATGGTAATGAGACTGAGTTTGAGGCTCCTGATGACACTTACATCCTAGATTCAGCTGAGTGTGCAGGAATTGAGCTGCCCTATTCTTGTAGGGCTGGTGCTTGTTCAACTTGTGCTGGGAAGATAGTGGCGGGTACAGTCGATCAATCTGATAATTCATATCTTGATGAAAATCAAATGAATGAGGGTTTTTTGCTGACCTGCGTTTCATACCCAACCAGTGACTGTGTCATCCACACTCACAAGGAAGGTGAACTGTACTGACGGTCATTTGCTGTGGGAAATAAGTAGGGTTTTTAAGTTTTGTTGTTTGGAATTATCAAGTAGTAAGTATTATAGGGGCTCTCAGGGACCTTATGTTCTTGGTTTCCCAGTATGTTACCAAATGAATTGCAATCTCTTTTAGTTTCTTCACCCATGATTGTGCTTTATCTGATGGTCTATCAAACAAATCCAACTTGTGTGTTTGGGAGGCTAGAGAATTCATTATCAGTGATTGAAAGTGTGGAAAAAATGCATTATGCATATTCACATGAGAGAAAATGTCAACCATTTCTGTGTTATGGACTGATAATAATATAAGATTTTTCTTGGAGTAATTTAGATTTTACTTTTCAAGCAAATCGTCAAGAGCAATGTAAATGCTTAACATGCTTGCAGTTTCATGACATAGTTCAGTTTCATGTCATATGGCATGAGAATGAATATGATCAGATTGCCATTCATTCTACATGAGGTGATGATGCGAGTGCAGGCTGCACGTATGCTGCGCTCAACATCAAATAGCAATATTTACATACACAAAAAGATTAGAGATTTCCAACTTTTGTTGCCCCAAAAATCGACAAAATAGTAAGAAGACTGCTGAAGCTATGGATGGTGATGGTCTGCATGCAATGACCAAGTACCCTTCCATTGTTAGAGTAACACCTTTCTCTATATGTTACTTTAACAGCTATCTCCATTCCATTATCACTTGTATATCTTTTACATGTACAACCTGTATCTCCGTTTTATTCAAAAATCCCGAATTATTGTAATATTTCAAAAAGTAAATGCTAGTTCATGAATTCTCACTATTTTTCACAATATTCATAATGAATATAGCTACAAAAACACCCTCAATTGCAACATCATATGCTTGAATGTGAAGTCATAAGTTCAACTTCTATTTTATTTTCCTTGAATGTTTTGCAGTAATAAGATTTTAGTATTTCAACTTACAGACAGAAAACAAGATCGACCACCAAACTCATTGAATGTGTTTGGGGATTTTGCCCTGTTTTAAGAGGGAAAGAGAGTAGTCAGCTGCGTCAATGAGATCTGCAATGTTGTGAAGGGATTGCTCTTCGGACCCCAGCATGAAGATGGCACGAGCCTCTGCTTTCTTTGCAAGTCTTGCTGCTAAACTCAGTTCCAGTTTGGGAGAGTTGAGGCTTCTTAAAATCTGCCTATACAAAGACAGAACTTGTGCCCGGGTCTCTGGCGGAGATGCTGCACACCATAGCAGACTCTTCATTTCTGCATATTGAGAGTCAGAGGTTTTAGTAAGCAGAGCTAGTAAACTAAAGCAAAATCAGGAGAAAAAACGTATAATCGTAGGTTGAGACATGGTCTCTGTGCGGCATTTCTTCGAACAGGTAATGGGCATATCGAAAAATACCACATTTGTCATAAACTTGCAAGATGATGGGTTAAAATACAGATGGATTTATAGGTCAAGTGATGATACCTCCGATTCCGCTGCAAATTTGTATACAAGAACGTGGTTTGATTGGGAGAAATAAATTGTTGATTCGGCGAGTGCAACTGGATTTTCCGTGTGATTATTCAGTTGCCAATGCGATTATGGGCCGTGGGCTAAGAGTGAAGACTGCTACTTAAAAGTGATTTTTATTATTAGGGGATTTATAATTTGGTCCCTTAGGTTTTACAATTTACAAACTATCACTGTTTATGAAATTGTAATGGATTGTGTAGAACACCCAACTTTGAAAGGTCATATCTCCCTCCACAGATCGAACCATGTTGAGATCTATATATATTCGGAAAGCCCCAGATGTCTACTTTCCAGCGATTTTTACAAATTACAATTCTAGATTTTTTAGAGGAGGTTATAACTATTTTCGTAATGGTGCGCGATGTAGAAAAGCTAAAAACTGAAGAAGAAGCCTATGCGCTACTCGAAAAGCGCACCGCCATCGCTTTTGGTCTAGAAGTTCATTGTAGTACATGAGCTCATCGAGTAGCACACCACTAGCACATAGGACTCTAGTTTAGCGATTTTTGGCCGAATTTGAGGGGCAATCTTGTATTTTCACACCCCATTTTGTGCCCTAACCTCCCCCCTCTATAAATACCCCCATTTTCAGACCTCTCTACCTCTCCCACACCCTAAAACTGAACCTACACAAACCATTCTTCACTATTTTCATCTTCTTCACAAAATAAGAGAGAAGCTTCAAGCTTCTATGAAGGTTTTTCCTCTATGGGAGCTCACCATACATCTCCACCATCATATTTTACACATCTTTCACCCATCTTAGAGTAGATTGCAAGGAGAAAAGAGAGGTCTTTGGATCAATTTCGAGCAAGGAAAGCAATAAGCTCTTAGAAGGAGATTTCTTCAAGGGTTGCCTCTTATTTACTATTCTCTTTGTATATCTTGCTGTCTTTGATGTGTAATCACCATTTGGGAATTTGTAAACCTACACTTGTGCTATATATGTATAATTGTTCTTAAAGTCTTTGGGTTTTGTTCTATTCTTTGTTATATCCATGATTTAAGAGGAAATAGGCCTTTTTAGTCAAAAATTAAGAGGCATTATTAGTTTTACCCAACATTATCATTTTTATTGTTTTTATCCTCAAAATGGATGTGAAGACATAATTGCCCCTCTTAATTTTTTGACTATATTTCTTCTCCTCTCTCTCCTCTCATCAGTTTCTTTTTGTCTTCCTCTCTCTCTCTCTCTCTCTCTCTCTCTCTCTCTCTGTCTCTCTCCCTCCTCCATCTTCTCTCTTTCTCTCCTCTCTACTCTATTATATCTTCTCTCGTTTGTCTTTCTCTTCTCTCTTCTCTCCGTCTTTTCTTTCTCTTATCTCTTCGATCTCTTTCTCTCAAGTTTGGGTTTTGTTTGGCCACCGGTGGTTGTGGTTGGATTTGAGGGTGGTGGTTATGTGTTTATGAATGTGGGAGTTGTGTTTGAGTTTAGGTTTTGTTAAACAAAATTTTCAGATTTTATTTATTTATTTATTTATTTTAATATATATTTTTTTTAAAACAAAATTTCTAGATTTCATTTTGTTTAATTTTTTTTTTTTTTTCAGATTTCGGTTTGTTTAATTTCTAGATTTGATGGTGGTTGTTGTTTTTATGAATGGTGAGAGTTGTGTTTGGGTTTGAGTTTTATTAAACAACATTTTCAAATTTTTTTTTAAACAAAAAAATTCTGATTTGTTTTTTTTTTTTTTTTTTTCAAATAAAATTTTCATATTTCATTTTGTTTAAAAAAATTTCAGATTTCGTTTTGTTCAATTCCATTGAAACAAAAATTCCTTCCTAAAAAAAAATAACATTTACTAGAGGTCCATTGTTTCAAAGATTTTTTAAATTTTTTTGGTATAAGGAAATATAGAAAATTTCCAAATCTATTCAAATTTGAAATTTTTTCTAGATTTCTTTAAACACACCAGACTACCAATTAAACACACAATATCAACCCAATTAAATACACCAGGGCTGACCAAATAAAAACACAAGGTGTAAACCAATTAAACACACCAGGTGTAAATTAATTAAACACACTAGACTAATTAAACACATCAGACCACCAATTAAACACACCACAACAACCCAATTAAACACACAATGTGTAAACAAATTAAACACACCAAGTGTAAATCAATTAAACATACTACGACAACCCAATTAAACACATCATGACAACCCAATTAAACACACCAAGACTGACCAATTAAACACACAAGGTGTAAACCAAATAAATACACCAGGTGTAAATTAATTAAACACACCAGACTATTTAAACACACTAGGTGTAAATCAATTAAACACACTAGAGCAACCCAATTAAACACACTACGACAACCCAATTAAACACACTAGAGTAGACCAATTAAACACACAAGTGCAACTCAATTAAACACACCATGAAAAATCAATTAAACACATAAGAGCAAGACCAAATTAAACACATCAGGTCTAATACAAATAGACACATCCGGGAAGAAGAAGAAGAAGAAGAAGAAGATGGAGGTCTAGGAAGAAGAAGAATAATAAGAAAAAAAAATAGAGAAAAAAATCAACTTTTTTTTCCGGGAAGAAGGAGAAAAAGAAATAAAAAATAGAGAATTTTTTTTTTTTTTAATAAAGAAGGGCAATTCTGTCCCAAAAGTGGATATTACCCACTAATTTTTTGGCTAGTTTTAAAGTTCTCCCCATGATTTAATCTTTTATTGTGATATTCATATGTATGGAGATTAGAAATTGATGTGTATTCATGAATGAGATTAGGAGTAGAGTAACTTAATTTTGGAGTTGTATAATTTAACATCCCATGGTTTTTTGTATGTTGGTGGATGATTTAAAATGTCATGTTTAGAATGATTTGAGTGTTAGAGTATTAGCTCCAAAGAATGGGAAAAGTTGGGTTGATGCAATGATATGCTAAACTAAGCTTTGGTTCTATATTCTTGTGCTTAATGAGTCATTATTTTAAGACACAATTGCTCATCCCATGACTTGGGTTGGGTGATGAATTGATTTTGGTGAATTCCTCAATCAAGATAATGAACCATTTACTTGAATTGAACGTATTTAATGTTTAACAATCAACTTGATATGCATTGTTGTTTGGTGAACTTATTTCCCCTATTAGCCATCCATCTTAGGGAGATTAGAGAGATAAGGAGAGAGCTTTCTCTTCTATGAGAGAGTTGAGCATTCAAGAAGATAGGAGACCTACCATTATTGTCTAGCAGATAAGACATCTCGATTGACAACTGTTATTGGTAAAATCTGATAAGGTGACAAGTCAGCACGATCGACGGGATACACGATAATTAGAGATGTCACGTCACCAAAAACCAACTAGACTAATCCAACCAAGATTGACCAAATATGACTGAACGGGACCTAGTCAGATTTTACCTAAATGATCGGGTAGAAATAATTTGATCATAGTGATTAGATTGATCGAGTGAAGGCGACCCGATCATAATGACTAAGATGGTTGGACCGAGGCATCTGATCGGGATCAAGTAACCGATCGAGGAAGGTAAGGATAGGTCGGGTTAGATAGACAATCAGCTAAGTGACACGTGAGCAACATTGAATTCAACCGTAGCTCAAACATGTGGGAAAAGAGTTTTCCTCAAACAAGGTATCTATAAGGAAACGAATTTCCTTATAGATATTGAAATCCAGATCAGGCAAGAGATCTAATACAATTGGCACACAAAAGATGCAAATGGGTGAGAAGATTAAACCAACTCTAATAAATTAGAATCCCATTGAACCACGATAACTATCTTTTTTTGTACATCAAGAATTACAGTTCTATGTACATATAAATAGACACTAAAACACCATTGTAATAGAGAACGCATCAACACGCTAAAAGTAAGAGAGATATTGAGTGTGTAACCCTAAATATTCATAGTGAAATTCTCTCTCGCCGCCTATGGCAACCGTGGTTTTTTCCCCTTTTTGGGTTTTCCATGTAAATTCTCCGTCTTGTTGATTGACTTTTATTTCTTACTTTATAGTTCGCTTACCAATTTATACAAACCTGTTGGATGTGTGGTTAATTCTACATAACTCAAAAATCACTGTTATCAACAATCGAGAAAACTCGACGTTCGAATCCCAGAAGAGGATGATTTCTCCTTTCTATCTCTTTTGTATTTCTTTCTTTGTATTTCTTGTCTCTTCTTCGATGTGTACTTTCATTCATTAGGGATTTGATGTAAACCTAACATTGTTGCCTCTTTTATTGAATATTTTTGTTGATGATTGAGTGGTTATTTAAGTTTTTGATGCTTTTGAGTGATTAGCTACCACTTGAATAAACTTTGGTAGTTGATTTGAGAGGAGGCACACACAACGTGCTCAATTAGATGTCCACTACATGTAGGGTAAGGTAGAGACACGAGGTTTTGCATGTATAGTCGCTAAATGTGTCTCATAGTTCTTAATGAACTCGTGTGCAGTTCAAGTAACCATTTGTTGATAGGTTTCTGGTGCATGTGAGTATAGAATTTGTTGCTCAAGAGAGAATATTGACGAGGATTAAGTGAGCATGACTTTCAGCTTTAGCGAGTATGTTTATATGAAATTGTGTGATTGTTATGGTAGAGTCATCTTCTTAGTGTAATCATATATCTTATATCTCTCCAATCCATTCTATCTTTGTAAATACAATTATATAGAATTTATATTTCTCTAGCAATATTTACATTTTCTACACACACAACACACACCTATATTGGTGTTATCCAAATAAAGCTAAGTTAGGAATTGTTAGCGAATTCCACCTCCATGTGAACGATACCTTTGCTTGTTGTTTTACTAGTCCCCTGACTAGTGCACTTGTGAGGTTGAATGTAAAATTCAAATCTTTTGATGTGAAGAAGATGGAAGAGATGAAGAAGATGAAGAGTTTGTGTAGGGTTTGAGGTGTTTTGGGTGTGGGTAAGGTGATTTTAGTGTATTTGGATATGGCTTTCTCCTTTTGGGTGAAAAAATGGAAGGTATTTATAGATTGGATGATTTTAGGGCAAAACCCGTCATTTGACAGAGCAAAATGTGACTTGGTGCTTAGTTCGCATCCAAGTCGTTTTTCTCTCTGGTGAAGATTTTCAACATTACACACTGTTACAAAAACAGACATAACTTTCTCTAGAAAATCCAGAATTGTCATCTGTAAAATCTGGGGCTTTCCAAAAATATATGGAACGAAACTCAATTCAATTTGAGGAGGGAGATATGACTCCCGAAAGTTAGGTGTTCTGTATGAGCTATTACAATTTTAACCATTTAACTTCCAAAACTTTTCAATTAAGCTCTAACACCTTATTTTAGGGCATATAACCTACAAAAGACTTACATAACACATTATAAACATCAACATGCTCGAAAACGAACACAAAAGCTAGGAAATGGGGACCATAAGTAGGAATATAAATCTTCTGATCAAATAGCCCTAAACCTATCTTTTGCTCGTCCTCGAGCAAAATAAAAACGAAAAACAAACAAATAAACAAAACAAAACACACTACAATATATAAAAGGTAAAATCTAGGTTAGTCCACTTCCGTAGGAAACACGATGTACAAACCTGTAGGTAGGTTTAGTGTTTGGCCTCAACTTTTGCAATGAAAGCACACATGTCGAGACATGGAAGTGTTTAGGCCATTTTAGTAGTTATGCACACACTCAACCTAAAATCATTTCTAAAAGACCATCTAACAAGGGAATATAAATCTCAACAAGCAGTCCACAAGATGAATGTTCTATGACAATCAATGAAAAAAAGAAACTGATGCAAAATGAGATCACAATTATGTACAAAATTGAAGAGTGTTTGAGTAGAAACAAAATATATCCTCTCAAATGAATGTTAAGGTACTAAAGTCTCACAAGGGTAGTCTCCACTATTTTCTTGGGCTAAACAAGCAAAGAGTTCTATCCACCTCAACATCAAAAGATTAGCACTGTACACACACATTTATAGCGATGCAAGAGCTAAAAGCATACAATGCATGTCTCTACAGGCATGCATAGGAATGCAACTCAACAAAAACTGACTATAATTCCAAAATTTTCAAAAGTGACTGATTTTTGTAGAGATTTGAAAATTTTCTAACAAAAACACAAACATACACAAACAAAAGTGTCCACACCCCCAAACATAAACTCAACATTGTCATCAATGTTGCACAACAGAACCATCTCCGCACATATACATGGATAATGAAAGCAAGAATTGAGAGGTAAGGACAAAACACAAAAATTGTAAGTGTCTCTTTTTGATTGGCTTAATTTCGTTGATAAAACCACAATGGGGTTCAAATATGTAAGGGTAGTTTAAGATTGAAGAAATCCTCATCAAATGTTAAAGGACCTCATTGTGGGTATCAAGAGCTTCAAGGAAGGTAGATTACTTGTCTTGACTCCTAATTGAAGAGATCCAGTTGCACACACACACTCTTTAGCATTCTTGTGTGTTTATTGCATTTTGAGTGTATGTTGTCACATTTCACACTTGCACAAATTTTTATATTCTTGATTGTGTTTAAGTGCAGTGTGCGCTTTGTGCCTGTCGTCATGCGCCAGACCAGCGCACACACCAGCATAACCTTGGTAGAGGTTGTGCACTGGTCGTGTGTTGGACGTCATGCGCAGCTCACCATCGCAAGTCTTTCCAGAGGTTGTGCGCTGGTCGTGCGCATAACGACCAGCGCAGGACCAGCGTAACTGACGGGAATTTAAACCGTTTTTTTTCAAAACGACCTCACTTTACTTGGATCATATATATATATATATATATCCTTTGACAGTCTTGAGTCATTTTTAAGAGCAAAAATTAAACATTTCTAACCAAAAGAGTGTCTTCAAACACAAATCACCAAGACTTGATTTTTAATCATCCAAAACACCAATACCTTTCATCTATCATGATTCATACATCATCTAGCATGGGTTAGGTATGATTTCTTTTGGTTTCTTTTCTTTGCTCACTTGACTTGTAGTTATAACATTTTTGCATCTCTTCACATGTTCTTGCTATACAAGATTGCATCTTTATTACTTGACTAGTCTCAAGATTGCTTCTTTATGACTTGAATAGTTTCAAGATAGTTTCTTTATTGTGTTTTGTGTGTTGGTTGTGGTAGATATTGCATATAGGACTTTGTTTGCTTATTTAGCTATATTTTATGCATGTCATCTAGCAAAATGATATCTAGGAATGTCTAACATGTACATCCATGTCTAGATAAGCTTAAATGTCTAACCTTGCATTTTAGCATCTTAAATATTGCATATATTCACCTTAGGTTGTTTTATCTCTTCTTTTTGGAGACAAGTCTTGTATTTAGTATTTGGTAGTTTGCAAGCAAAGGACTAGAGTCACTATTAAAGGCCCGCGGGTAGCAAAGACGGATTAGTAATCTTGGGTGTGATGTGGTCAACTTAGATTGTAATCGTATTTGCAAATAGTGGATTCGAGGTTCTTGTGTGGCGCACATAACAGCCCGTGGTTTTTTCCCATGTGGGTTTCCACGTAAAAATTCGTGTTATTTATTTTCCGCATCTTTCTATTGATAGTTTTTTTGACTAGTTAGGGGTTATTTTTTTATATTGTCAAAATCGTGAATTTTTGGAAATTAATTTGTGTATTAATATATTCACCACCCCTCTAGATTAATTAGGCTCATTATAGATTCATTTTCAATTGGTATCAGAGCGGGTTCCTTAACATACTTAGGAGATTCTTGCTCTTGTTAGAGTCTATTGCATTTGTTTGCATTTTCCTTGTGCCTTGTGTGCCTTGCTTGTTTGTTTGCATTCATATCATTCTCACCCAAAAACAATGAGTGGAAATGGGATTGGAGGCGAAGGTGCTTCTAGTACAAGACCTCCCTTACTCACCGGAGTGATTTATGCATCATGGAATGGCAAAATGGAAGCATATGTGTGTCAAATTCATGAACGTGCGTGGATGGCGATTGAAGATGGGTACACGCCACCTATGATGACTCATATTGGAGGTAGAGATGAAGTTCTCAAGCCAAATGCACAGTGAAGTCCCCAAGAGTTTGAGGCTTCAAAATGGAACAACAAAGCCATGCATGCAATCCTATGTGCCATGGATGACAACCAATACAAACTCATTCAAACTACAAGAATAGCAAAGGAAGCTTGGGACATATTGGAGACAGCTCATGAAGGAACCGAAGTGGTCAAGGACTCCAAGCTTCAAGTCCTCCAAACACAATTTGAGACCATAAGGATAGAGGAGGATGAGTACTTCAATGACTTTCAAGTGAAACTTATGGATATTTTGAATCAAAGTTACTAACTTGGTGATCCTTACTCGGATAGAAGGATCAAGCAAAAGATAATGAGATCGCTTCCTGAGAGATTCGAATCCAAAGTGACGGCATTGGAGGAAAATAGTGACTACTAAAAAATGAAGCCAAGTGAAGTGATAGGAAGACTCTTGACCTATGAATCAAGGAAGGGTCCTACTATTACACCTCCAAAGAAGCAAAAGAGCTTGGCTTTGAAGAACACCAAAGTGGAAAAGGAGGAAGGAGACTCAGATGAAGAAATTGTTTTGATGGCTAAGAAGTTCAAGAAATTTGTGAGGTTTGAGAAAAAGGGTTTTGGCTCTAAGGGAAAGTTTGTGATGAAGAAGACTCCTTTCAAGAAAGTGGAGCAAACTTAACAGAAAGACCACAAGAAAGGTGTACAATGCTATGAGTGTAGTGGCTTTGGACATATTGCTTCAGAATGTGCAAATTTGAAGAAAAAGAGAGGAAAGGCCATGTCGGTCACTTGGAATGATAGTGATGTGACCTAGAAGAGGATGATAAGTCTTCGGATGATGATGAAGACCAAGTTGCCAACTTCATTGCCTTTTCGTCCTCTCACAAGAGTAATGAAAGTGTGGGTGACATAGAAGAGAATGACTTAAAATGTGAGAGCAACTCCTCAAACTCCAATTTTGAGATCGATGAAGAGATGGACTATGATGATTTTATGAGGTTCTTTGAGAAATCTAGATTGAAAAAGAAGAAAAAGGAGATACAAAAGCTAAATGGGGAGAAGCTTGAATTGACTTCTAAGGTTACTCATTTAAGTATGGAAATGAGTAAAGCAAAAGAGATGGAAGAAGGATTGAAGATGGAGTTAGTCTTGGCCAAGAAGAATGAAGAGAGCTTAAGGAAAGAGCTTATGGAAGTAAGATGGTTGATTGCTAAGATGACTTCTGGAACCGAGAAGCTTGACAAGATGCTATCTTATGGGAAGAGTCCTAGTGACAAGAAAGGGTTAGGATATGTGGAAGAAATAGAGACCACACCCTTGAAGAAGACAACCTTTGTCTAAAGCAAAGAGGTTGAAAATGGTTAAACCCCTCAACAATCAACCAAATGGGTGGAAATCGGTGAATCCTCAAAGCAAGCTCAAACTAGAGCTCCACTACAACCAAGACCTCCTCAACCAAAACCTCTACAACAAAGGATCCCACAAGCTCAACATGGGGTCTTTGATGCTCAACCTAGAAGACATGCCAACTTGGCTTAACCATAAAGGAGAGAGTTGCCCCAACATCCAAGAGCAACTCAAAATAGAAGGAAGCCACAAATGCTTGCACAAGGCTATGGTATGAACTCATACTTTACTCATACTTGCCATTTTTGTGGGATTGAAGGCCACATTAGGCCTAATTGCTTTAAGTATATTAAACTGTATAGAAGAGAAAACATGATTGAGAAAAATATGCTTAGAAGAGCCACAATGTATGCACCTAGGAAAATTAGAGTTAATGGACCAATGACTCCCAGGAATGACCATGTGTCACCTAGGATGAATAGAAATGATGAATATTATTGCTGTGTGGCCCAAGTTGCCTTGAAAGCAAATGCCTACAACACTTGGTACCTTTATAGTGGGTGTTCTAGGCACATGACCATCACAAGAGTTTCTTTAAAACTCTTGTGATGGAGGATAGTGGATTCGTCACCTTTGGTGATGGATCTAAGAAAAAGGTCATAGGGAAAGGTAATATATCCATTCCCGGTTTACCTTCCTTGTCCAATGCTCTTTATGTGGATGGCTTGCAAGCCAATCTCATTAGCATATCGCATTTGAGTGATGGAGGGCTCTCGGTTATGTTTGGCAAGCTTGATTGCTCTATTCTCAAGGAAAATTGGCAAATTCTGTTGAAAGGCAAGAGATCAAGTGACAATTGTTATTGTCTTGAGTCTAATCTCATCTCTTGTAACTTGTCCTCTAGTGAGCAAGTTGAGGTGTGGCACTAAAGATTTGGCCACATGAATTATAGGGACTTGAAAGTCCTTGATAGGTTAAGTGTAGTTAGAGGTCTTCCCAAGCTTAGGAAAAAGGTTGAGGGTATTTGTGGACCTTGTCAACAAGGAAAGCAAACCAAGAGTGTGCATAAGAAAGACAAATATCTCTCCACCAAGGAACCATTGGAGCTTCTCCATATGGACCTTATGGGTCCCATCCATACCGAAAGCTTAGGTGGTAGAAGATACATTCTTGTGGTTGTTGATGACTTCTCTAGGTTCATATGGACTTACTTCCTTAGGGAAAAGTCCGAAGCCTTTGAAAAATTCAAAATGCTTTGTGTCAAAATTCAAAATGAGAAAACTTCCCACATTAAAAGGATTAAGAAAATTAGGTGTGATCATGGGAAAGAATTTGATAATGCTAGCTCTGAAATTTTTTGCAATGGTCTAGGCATTTCCCATGAATTTTCGGCTCCTAGGACTACTCAACAAAATGGTGTTGTTGAGAGGAAAAATAGAGTCCTTCAAGAGATGGCCCGAATGATTTTGTTTAGCAACAAAGTCCCTAAGAACCTTCGGGCCGAAGTCATCAACACGGCGTGTTATATAGGGAATAGAGTGTTCATTAGGCCCGGGGCTAAACAAACATCCTATGAGTTATGAAATGGTAGGAAACTCAATGTGAGTTACTTCCACATCTTTGGAAGTAAGTGCTATATTCTAAATGATCGAGATAAACTTGGCAAGTTTGATGCCAAGAGTGATGATGGTATTTTCATTGGATATTCACTTAATAGCAAGGCCTATAGAGTTTTTAATTTAAAGACTCGAAGTGTCATGGAATCATCAAATATTGTCTTTGATGATTGTAGGCCCAAACATGATGACCATGAGGAGGATGTTTGTGAGATAGATGACCTTCCCTTGAAGAAGTGTGGTGAGACTTCAAGTGGTGTGAAGTCAAACCAAAATGAAGATGATAATCTATCTCTTAATTGAGTTTCTCCTTTGGACTCTAGTGACCCCGCTCCTTAGGTAAAGAAACTCCATAATAAAAATGATATCATTGGAGACACTAATGAGGGTGTTAGGACTAGGCGTTAAATGACTAATAAAATTAGCTACACTTGTTACACCTCTCAAATAAAACCCAAAAAGGTTGATGAAGCCTTGAAGGATGAGTTTTGGGTTCTTACCATGCAAGAAGAGCTAAACCAATTCGAAAGGAATGAGGTTTGGACTCTTGTTCCTAGACCTAGAAACACCAATGTCATAGGCACTAAATAGGTGTTTAGGAACAAATCCGATGAGGATGGCAACATTGTGGGAAACAAGGCTAAGTTTGTTGCACAAGGGTACTCCCAAATTGAGGGTGTTGACTTTAAGGAGAATTTTGCTCCCGTTGCCCGCCTAAAGTCCATAAGGCTTCTCTAATCCATTTCTTGTGTGTATAAGTTCAAATTACACCAATTGGATGTCAAAAGTTCCTTCCTCAATGGCTTATTGCATGAGGAAGTGTTTGTTGAACAACCCAAAGGGTTTGTGGATCCACACCACCCCTCTCATGTCTATCGCCTCAAGAAGACTCTATATGGGTTGGAACAAGCACCGAAGGCTTGGTATGAGCGCTTCACTCTTTATCTTGTTGACAATGGCTATTCTAGAGGTAGTGTTGAGAGGACTTTATTCATCAAGCGCACTAAAGATGAGTCATTCATATCTTAAATTTATGTTGATGACATTGTATTTGGTTCCACCAACAATTTGAAAGTGCAACAATTTGTTGATGTTATGTCTCATGAGTTTGAGATGAGCATGGTTGGTGAACTAAATTACTTCCTAGGCTTGCAAATTAAGCAAATGCATGATGTGATCTTTATATCCCAAGCTAAATATGCTAAGAGTCTAGTGAAGAAGTTTGGCCTTGAGAATGCCAAACATTGTGACACACCCATGAGCACCATCTTGAAACTAAGCAAAGATGCTAGTGGAAAGGATGTTGAGCAAAGTTTATATCGTGGCATGATATGTAGCTTGCTTTACTTGACCGCAAGTAGGCCCTTGTTTTAGTGTGGGTGTGTGTGCTAGGTACCAAGCTAATCCCAAGGAATCTCACCTTGTTGCGGTAAAGAGGATCATTCGGTTTGTGAATGCTATCTCAAACCATGAGATATAGTGACGCCAATTGGGCGGGAAATTGTGATAATAGGAAGAGTACATCGGGCGGTTGCTTTTTCCTTGGGAACAATTTGGTTTCTTGCTTTTGCAAGAAACAAAACTCAATTTCCCTATCCACGGCTTAAGCGGAATACATTACCGCCGGTATTGCTTGCACTCAATTGATGTGGATGAAACAAATGCTAGCCGATTATGGCTTGGCACAAGGTACTCTTACTTTGTTTTGTGACAACATGAGTGCCATCAACATTTCTAAGAATCCTGTCTAACATTCTAGGACAAAGCACATTGACATTAGACACCATTTCATAAGAGAGCTAGTTGAAAACAAAACCATTGCACTGGACATGTAGGAACAAATGACCAACTAGTGGATTTGTTTACGAAACCCTTAGACACCCTTAGATTTGAGAACCTTAGCAAGTCTATAGGGATTTGTCACTTGGGTTGAAATGGTTTGTCTTGACTCCATATGGGGAGCTCAAGCAAAGAGAGCGAAGTTGCATGATCATGCATTGTGCTACATTGATATATCTTATGCTTCTTATTTAATTGCTTGAGATGATTGGGTTTTCTCACTTATATGTTTTTTTTTCATAAGTGTGCTATATTGCCTTACTTGCAATCCTTGTCATATTTATGCTCAAACATGCATTTTTGGAATAGGAGATGTACTTTGGAAGTATTTTTTGAAAGACCTTTAATTGATCTCTATGACATGATGACTCTTTTTGATGTAAAGTATGTGTTGAAAAATGTGAATTGAATGATTGCTTTATCTTGATTGCAAATTTGTGTGCAAAAGCAAACTTTGAGACTTAAATAAATAAGGATCCTAAAATCCAAAGTCTCTCCTTCTTTATTTAAAGAACAAGGCTACTATAATACGAGTATCTCACCCGGAAATATCAAATATAGTGCAAAGTCGCTCATGTCTTGTTTTGTTTATAAAGATTGGATATAGTTGCTCCATAATTTGAAATGCTTAAACTCTATATCCTTGGTTTTCCTTGACAAAGAGTGAAATTGGTTTGAATTCTATTGGAAACCTTTGTTGTTTGCTTTGCCAAATACCATTGCTTTTGAACTTGAATGCAACATGTCTTGCATGTAAAGCATCCTTGTCACACTTTGTTTTATAATAAAACTCCTTGAATCTCTCTTACTTAATTGAGGTGCATAAGATTGCTTATATGATTATGCATATGTGTTTGTGCTACAAGCTCTCCTTGCTAATTCTTTCCTATTAGGGGAGACTCCCTTTGCCTATCTCATGACAAAAAAAGGGGAGTAAGGTTGGGGAGATTTTGTTCCATTCCTGGCATTGCATTTAAGGGGAGTTGAGAGAGAGTAACCCATGTTAAGAGATATTGCGTCTATAAGGAGTTGCATTGCATTACATGATTACGTTTTTTTTATTGTATTGATTTACTTTGGAAATTACAATTACTCTTGTTATAAGCACCTCTCACACACTTGTTCTTGGAATGTATCTTTCTTGATTGATTGTGTGTAGGTTGTTTTTTTTTTCTATAAGCTTGGAATTGACTTGAAGATGTTCAAGACTTAGACTAGGAGCTTTGTTTGTAATGTAGAAAAAAAAAAAAATTTTTTGTTGACCAACCTTTTTTTTTGTTTTGGTGAGGTTGTTATGTGAGTGTTGGTTTTGTCACGAAATAGCCAAAGGGGGAGATTGTAAGTGTCTCTTTTTGATTGGCTTAATTTCGTTGACAAACCCACAATGGAGTTCAAATATGTAAAGGTAGCTTATGATTGAAGAAATCCTTATCAAATGTTAAAGGACCTCATTGTGGGTATCAAGAGCTTCAAGGAAGGTAGATTACTTGTCTTGACTCCTAATTGAAGAGATCTAGTTGCACACACACACTCTTTAGGATTCTTGTGTGTTTATTGCATTATGAGTGTATGTTGTCACATTTCACACTTGCACACATTTTTCTATGCTTGATTGTGTTTAATTGCAGTGTGTGCTTTGCGCCTGTCGTCATGCGCCAGATCAGTGCACACACCAGCGCAACCTTGGCAGAGGCTGTGCACTGGTCGTGCGCTGGACGTCATACGCACACACTAGCGTAACCTTGGCAGAGGTTGTGCGCTGGTCGTACGCTGGACGTCATGCACAGCTCACCAGCGCAAGTCTTTCCAGAGGTTGTGCGCTAGTTGTGCGCATGACGACCAGCGCAGGACCAACACAACTGATGGGAATTTGAACCGTTTTTTTCAAAACAACCTCACTTTACTTGGATCATATATATATATATACTTTGACAGCCTTGGGTCGTTTTTGAGAGTAAAAATTACACCTTTCAAGAACCAAAAAAGTGTCTTCAAACACAAAACACCAAGACTTGATTTTTAATCATCCAAAACACCAATACCCTTCATCTTTCATGATTCATACATCATCTAGCATGGGTTAGGTATGATTTCTTTTGGTTTCTTTTCTTTGCTCACTTGACTTGTAGTTAGAACATTTTTGCATCTCTTCACATGTTCTTGCTATACAAGATTGCATGTTTATTACTTGGCTAGTCTCAAGATTGCTTCTTTATAACTTGAATAGTTTCAAGATAGTTTCTTTATTGTGTTTTGTGTGTTGGTTGTGGTAGATATTGCATATATGACTTTGTTTGCTTATTTAGCTATATTTTATGCATGTCATCTAACAAAATGATATCTAGGAATGTCTAACATGTACATTCATGCCTAGATAAGCTTAAATATCTAACATTGCATTTTAGCATCTTGAATATTGCATATATTCACCATAGGTTGTTTTATCTCTTGTTTTTGGAGACAAGTCTTGTATTTACCATTTGGTAGTTTGCAAGCAAGGGACTAGAGTCACTATTAAAGGCATGCGGGTAGCAAAGACGGATTAGTAATCTTGGGTGTGATGTGGTCAACCTAGATTGTAATCGTATTTGTAAATAGTGGATTCGAGGTTCTTGTGTGGCGCACATAATAGCCCGTGATTTTTTCCTGTGTGGGTTTCCACGTAAAAATTCGTGTTATTTATTTTCTGCATCTTTCTATTGATAGTTTTTTTGACTAGTTAGGGGTTATTTTTTAATATTGTCAAAATCACGAATTTTTGGTAATTAATTTTTGTATTAATCTATTCACCCCCCCTCTAGATTAATTAGGCTAATTATAGATTCATTTTCAAAAACTAACAACAAATAAAACATCTTAAGATCTAAGCATAACACATATCCACTCTTAGATCTAAACGAAAATAAAAATCACTACACAATAAGCAAAACATTTTACCCTTGAAGCGCTAGCCCTCGCGAGTGGTTATCGAACCAACCAAGCCTTCGCGACGCTCTCTTGAGTTGTTTGGTCCATCCGACCTGAAAATTTTCCTTTCATAGCACAAAACAACTCAACACAGCATCAAATGCATATGCTTTAAACAAAAAATGAAAAATAACAAAAACAAACACAAGACTCACACCCTCAAGCCTAGCCTAAACATTGCATGTGCATATAATGAAAAACATGAGTTAGAGAAGCAGTAATTCTAAACACATAAACAAATACAAAACTTACACCCTCAAACCTAGCCTAAACATTGATTGCATAGACAATGAAAAACATGAGTAAGAGTGATGTTTATTTTCAACGTGACTAGACACAAACAAAAATCTGCAAAACAAGTAAATCTAAGCTATTTATAGAACCTAAGTTATGACAAGAAACAATTAACGAATAGGCCACCTCCTCGGAAGCGGCGCCACTTTGATGACACGTCGTTGAGGTGTATCAAAAGATTTGAATTTTAAATTCAACCTTGCAAGTGCACGAGTCAGGGGACTAGTATAGCAACAAGCAAGGGTATCATTCCGTAGAAAGATGGAATTCGCCAACTATTCCTTGCTATGCTTTATTTGGATAACACAAATAGAGGTGTGTGTTATGTGTGCAGAAAATGTAAATATTACAAGAAAATATAAATTATATACAATTGCATTTATTATAGAATGGATTTGAGAGATGCAGGAAATGTATGGTTACACTAAGAAGATGACTACACCATAACAATTCTTCTAATTAAGCGCTAGACTCATCTAGTCACTCAAATGTGCAAGTATGTGTTATAGGCTCGTGTCTCCTAAATTGATCTCTAATCTCTCTTGATGTCTTAGAGATCACACATACACAATGCATGGATTCATTAAGTGTCGTGGCACACACACAAGAGCCATGTACGCTAGCCTCGCCTATCTCTACCTTACTGATCATATACGTAGAATATTTTGCTGAGCATGTAATGCGACACCGCATGGTCCATAACTTACACCCAATACATAATTCACAGGCTAACCAAGTACGAGATGGGTAACCAAATAAAAGCATTAAGAATATGAAATACCCATATAACAACACAAACACACACGTGCAAGTATGTTATAGGCTCATGTCCCCTAAATTGATCTCTAATCTCTCTCGATGTTTTAGAGATCACACACATACAATGCATGGATTCATTAAGTGCTGTGGGACACACACACGAGCCATATACACTAGCCTCGCATATCTCTACCTTACTTGTCATATATAGAGGATATCTCGCTGAGCATGAGTGCGAAACCACGTAGACCATACCACAACCAATATATCATTCACATGCTAACCAAGTACGAGATGGCTAACCAAGTGAAAGCATTAAGCATACGAAATGCCCATATAACAACACGAGCACAAGAGAGATTCAACGGTCTTTAATACTAGATCAAGGATTCGGTTTTATCAATCTCCCTAGGATGACTAAAAATGGAAACAAGTTCACCAAACAACTATGTGCAATAAGTTGATTGTTATTCATTAAGAACATTCAATTTACTTAAGGGTTCATTCTCTTGATTGAGGAATTCACAAAAATCAATTCATCACTCAACCTTGCCGAGGATGAGCAATTGTGTCTTAAAACAAGACCTATTAAGCATAAGAATATGGAACCAAGGCCAATTTAGCATATAAATGCCTGAACTAAGCCTTTCATTCTTTAGGGATAATTCTCTAACGCTCAAATCATTCTAAACATGATATTTTGGATCATCCACCAACATACAAACAATCATGAGATGCTAAATTACACTATTCCTAAATTAAATTACTCTACTAAATATCCCATTCATGTATACATATCAATTTTAGACCTCCACACACGTGAATATCATAATGAGAGATTAAAACATGAATATAGCAAAGAATAGAATAAAACCCAAAGAATTTAAGAACAAACATACATATATAGCACAAGTATAAGTTTACAATATTCCTAATTGGGGATTACACATCAAGATAAAGAAATACAAAGAAAAAGAGTGATAAGAGAAAACCCTTAAAGAAAAACTCCTCCAAAAGCTCTCTATCTCCATTGATGTTGCTTGGCTCGAATTTGTCACGAAAGCCCTCTTTTCTCCTTTGAATCTCCTCTAAAGATGGGTGGAATAAGTGTAGAAGGTGGTGGTGGTGATGTATGGTAAGCTCTCATGGAGGAAAATCCTCTATGGGAGCTTGGTTCTCTCACTTATTTGGTGAAGAAGATGGAAGGGATGAAGAAGATCGATGAAGAGTTTGTGTAGGGTGTGAGGTGTTTTGGGTGTAGGTGATAGGGGTGGACACAAAATTTGGAACCGAACCGAAAAAAGGGTGTTCAGTTCGGTTCATAGATTAAATTCGATTTGAATCGGTTCAAAAATTTAAAAACCGATAAAATTTCAGTTCAATCCGGTTTTGGTTTACCAAAACTAGTATGAACTGAAATGAACCGAGTATATAAGTAAAAAAAAAAAACCCTAAGTTACTAACCCTTTCTACTTCAACCGACTGTCTTAGAGTTTGGTTTTCTTTCTCCGTTCTCTCAACTCTCAAGAGCTCCAATCTCGTTCTTCAACAACGCCTCACTCTCCGATCTCTTTCCAATGACTTAGTCTTTGTCTTCTACTCTTATTCTTGTTACCTGTCACCACTCACCAGTTTCTTCTTTCAAAATCTTCAATCGATCTTTGCTTTTTTTTTTCTTCTCTGTTTTAGTTTCTTCTTTGTTTTAGTTCTTCTTCTTTCAAAATCTTCAATCTTTAATCGATCTTGTCACCTGTCACCAGTTTTGTTGAGTCAAATCTTCAATATTGCAATTGTTTTATGTAAAACCCAGAATATTTGTTTTTTTATCTTCAAAATCTTTTTTTTTTTAAATTGGAAATTAGATGGATTCCCATTGATTCTAACTAGTTTTTGATTCATTCATGCCCTTTTTTTATTTTGATTTTGATTTTTTTTATTTTTTATGATTTCAACTTTTTAATAAGTGTTTTGTGGGAATGGCCACAAATGTTAGAAAATATTTGCTACTCTTGATCATGGAAATATTTCCATATGATGATTCTTTGTCCACTAAGATCTCTGAGGCCTCCTTTTTTGAATAATTGTTTTTTGATTTTCTTGTATTTTTTATTTATAATATGTTAAAAAAAAAGATAGATTATAAAACAAATCTCAATGATCTACTGGTATTATTATTATCATTTTTTTTAGTAATTATTAATTTGTTGGTTTTGCAAATGTTTCTTGATTCCTTTCTACATGTTTTCTGTGAAAACAAACAAACGAATGAACGATTGATTTGCACAAACTAATAGAATTAGGTTCGGTTTCAAGGTGAATCGGATTAAGAACAATATATTTTACAAAAAAACCTGCTAGATGGTTAGTTTGGTTATGTGATTTCTTGTTTATTTCAATGTTTAAAGAGAAATTTAAAAATTAGTATAAAAAACATATTAAAAAGACTTATTCAACCCATTAGGCCCAAAACCGAATTAAACCGAGCCGATTAAAATTGGTTCAGTTCGGTTCGATTACCATCACTTATTCGGTTTAAACTGGTTCAATTTTGGATGAACCGAAATATTTTCGGTTCAGTTCAGTTTTGTCCAAAATTGAACCGAACCCAACTGTGCCCATCCCTAGTGGGTGAGGTGATTTTAGTGCATTTGGATGGGGTTTCCTCCTTTTGGATGAAAAAATGGAAGGTATTTATAGATGAAATGATTTTAGGGTATAAACCCTTCATTTGACAGAGCAAAATGCGACTTGGTGCATAGGTCGCATCCAATTCACTTTTCTCTTTGGTGAAGATTTTCAGCAACACGCACTGTTATGAAAACGAGTATAACTTCTTCTAAAAAACCCGAAATTGAAATCTATAAAAACCGTTGAAAACTAGACATCCAGGGCTTTCTGAAAATATATGACACCAAATCCAATTCGATTTGAGGAGGGAGATATAACCTTCGAAATTTGGGTGTTCTGCATGAGCTATTACAATTTCATCCATTTAGCCACCAAAACTCTTCAATTAAGCTCTAACACCTAAATTTAGGGCATATAACTTACACAAGACTCACAAAACATATTATAAACACTAACATGTTCGAAAACGAACACAAAATCTAGGAAATGGAGACCTCAAATATGTATATAAATCATTCGATCACCAACCCCTCAAAATCACTTTTTTATTTTATTTTTTTATTTTATAAAAAAAATCATTATATTTTAAATATTATATATTTTTATATAATGACCCTCAAATCTTGAATTTCTCTAGGCTCCGTCCTTGCTTACAACACCAACTACCAGGGGCGGATCAAAGAGAGGGTTGCCTTGGGCTGTAGCCTGGGTAGCCCTCTTGAAAAATATATATATATATATATATATATATAAATATATATATATATATATAAATATATATAAAAGGTTAATTACAAAAATAGTCCCTAAGGTTTGATAATATTAAATGAATATGATGTGTTTATCTAAATTTAGTAAAATATAAATATTTTGTTGTTCAAAGTAAGTGGTAAAAATACACATAATATTATGGCTTTTAACATTATAGAATTAAGTCATTTGTAAGTTTAAATAATTTTTTTTGGAACTACAAGTTTAAATAATTGTTTATGCATAAAATTTACAATGTATTTTATATTACTGAGTAGTTCATTATTGGTGTCATCTTATTATTAAAAAATTAAAGAAATAATATCATCAGGATTCATATAAAAAGTTTGTTATTCTTAATCAATGGCTTATATGTCTTTCATGGATTTTATTATATCAATGTGCATGGAGGAGGAAAATTAGAAAATTACAAGAGTTTTCTCTACATTGCACACCGAATTTAATAAATTTAGTGTGAGAGTTTGTGAGCCATTAATTAAGCATTAGAAGATATTGACTAAACAAAAGTAGATAAATTCAACTACTGATAGCTAAGGAGTTGTCTTTGTAATGTTAGGGTGTAATGAGGGAAAAAAAAAACTATTTATACATATAATTTAGCCCGGACAGTAAATATTTCCTGGGTACACCCCTGCCAACTACTATGTATATGTAAATATGTGATATCATTTGTACTCGTATTCATTGAATTTCAATTCAATAATGATTTATAGGAAACACAATTTTAAAAATAAAATTATTAAAAGTGTGGTCGACCATACATACCCAGGTGTAGTCAACTTTCTTCTTATAAAAAAAAAAAAACCTTTCTTGAAAGATAAATCATTCATTCATTCACATTAATATCTAAAAATTAGATATATATAAAAGTTTATAAAAGTTTTTCTATTGTCAATTCGATTTGATATAAAATATATCAGTTCTTTATATGTGAGTCATTGGATTTAAAAGATACTTTGACAAGTGCATACAGTCAAGTCAAAGTATTTAAATCCAATGACCCATATACAAGAAACTGATATATTTTATATCAGTTTGAACTGACAATAAAAAATATATAAACATATATATCTTAAGTTATAATTATTTATTTTTATTGTTTAATATCTCATTTTTTTAGTTACATAAGTAGGTTCTCTGACAAAAAATAGTAATTATAAAGTTATAATTATATATTCGTTTATTTATCCTCAAGGCTGCGTCTGTGTCTATGGTTCAAATAATTCTGAGCTTCCAAGTTTCCCGGCCAACTTCCATTTTCTCCTCTCCATTTGTTGATTCTACTCATATTCTGGTTTGAATATTTCTAAGGGTGGCTCTGTTGCCACCCAAAATTTAGGGTTTGTAAATATATATTTTAGGGTTTTTAAAACACTAAATAAATAGAATAAAACAAAAACTTGGATTCTAAAAAATTAGTTTGGAGTGTTTTGTGAAATTTATTTTGTCCTTTTTAGTAATTTTAATTAAGGTTAAAATTAACAGAAGCTAAAAAGTTTAATTTTTTTTTTTTGAGAAAGCTATTGACAATCCATTAATTATCTATTTACATTCCATTTTAATTTTGTATTAATGACAATTTTAACCTTAATTAAAATTATAGATAATGAGTGAGTCTCTCAGAAGGATCCCTTATTTTAATTTCGATAAGGACTACCATAAAATCACATCGATTTAAATGAATTTTGATCTGAATTTTTTAATGGATGATAAATTTATTGAAATCTACATATGAATAAAATTTGAATTTTTTTCATGTACTAAAACTATTTATCATGATTATTTCAAATATGAAGGCATCGGAAAAATGGACAAAATAAAGGAAATTCAAGAAAAATAATTTTAGTGATTAAAAAATTCTCAAATTTTATTTATAGGTAGATTTCGATGAACTTATCATTAAAAAAAAAAAAAAAATTCAGATCAAAATTCATTTAAATCGATGTGATTTCATAGTGGTCCTTACCAAAAATAATAATGGATCCCTTACGAGAGACTCACTCTATGGATAATTACCTAGGTGACATCAATTCAAAATGACAATTAGATGAGAAATTGGTTTCAAAATGGCTATTTTGACGACAAACACTATGACACGAATAGCTATTTCATTATAACACTGTTAGGTTTTTCTAGAACAGTGGCCAGGGGGATTCTCAAACACACACTTATGCTCTGTTATTAAAAAAGTCATGACTTATCTGTTTCTCTTGGTGCGAAATTTTTAATTCAACACACAAATATAAATAAATTTTTTTTTTCAAAAAAAAAAAAAAATTGGTTGCAACAGACTTGAATATGGGCAGCATCATGAAATCGAAGAACCATTAGTTCAATTGGTTTGATTTTAAAAATTATTCTTAACATGTATTTGTTATGGCAAATTTTAACATTACATAGTAATTTAAATTTTAACAAAAGAAGATAATTTATATATATATATATATATATATTTATAAAATTGTTTATTTTTATTTTTATCAAAAATGTTTTCTTAAAAGAAAATACTCCAAAATAAGCACTTATGTTCTATTAATAATAATAATAAAAAAGCATGACTTCGTTGTTTCTCTTGGTGCGAAATTTGTAAATATAATTTTTTTCCCAAAAAAAAAAAATAGACTTAAACATGGACAACATCATGAAATCAAAGAACCATTAGTTCAATTGATTTGATTTATAAAAATGAGGGATAATTACATGGCCATCAATTTGATTGACCACTATCAAAATAATCACTCATTTAACGGCATATTTAATGAAGTTTGACGAAATGACCATTAATGTCACAGTATTCGTAAAAAATGGCCATGTTGAAAGTATCTCCCAATATAATGGCCATTTTAATAGGGGCTCAAATTTTTTTTGTCACTATTTGGACCGGGTTTTGTAGAAAGTCACCATTTTAATAACTTAAATTTAAAATGCACTTATATAGTGAACGGACAAAAATGCTCCCCACAAACCTTCTTCACCATTTTGTTTTTTCGTTTTTTTGTTTTCTTTCAAAATCCTCCATCAATGGATGACGGTGGACCATGAACACACGTATGTCGCCCAAATACAATAGGGACTTTTTTTATGTCTGAACCTTTATTAGTTGCATATGAGATACAAACCTTCCTGTCAGTTGCTTTTTTTTTTTTTTTTTTTTTTTTTTTTTTTTTTTTCTTTCAATTTAAAACCCTTTTTTGTAAACCTTAAGGTGATTGTGTGAAAAAAAAATGATTGTTAAAAATGCTCGGAAAAGTCTCGGATAGAGCTTAGAAAGGTTTGGGCAGTTCATTAAATGGCTTGGAGAATAAATGAAAAGTCTCGGAGATTAAATGAAAAGGCTCGGAGAACAAATGAAAAAGCTCTGAAAACAATTGAAAAGGCTCGGAGAACAAATGAAAAGTCTCGGAGACTAATTGAAAAATCTCGGAGACTAAATGAAAAGACTCGAGCATTTTTTTTTTTTTGGGTGCAAAGGGGCGCTAAAAGCCCATGATAGAAACAGAAAAAAGACTAAGAGCTAGAACAAAGTCTAGCAAAACTAACACCATTGAAGTCATCTTCCAGACTCACAGAAGCTAGAAGAGGGGGAGAATTAAAAATAGTAGTACCGAAACCAAGCGAGTGCCCAAGAAACGCCATCCTATCCACCACTCTGTTACTTTCCCTGAAAGCATGCTGAATGTGGCAACTCCAATCTTTACCCATAAGAGACTTACAAGCTTGAATGATGCTAAAAAGCGAGTGACAAGGTGGGGAGGCCTTACAAAGAATATCCACCGCTTGAGCCTTTTCAATTGTTCCTCAAGCCTTTTCAATTAGTCTCCGAGACTTTTCATTTGTTCTCCGAGCCTTTTCAATTAGATTCAAAATTCACACAACTAGCTTAAGGTTTACTAAAGACTTAGAGAACAAATGAAAAGGAACCCAATGCGTAGCGCCACTAAACTAATTGTCCAATGAAGGTGCATTGATAATGTTATAATGTTCAACCTCCATTGGAGGTCTGTTAAACAAACATCTATGAAGAAGATGAAAGAATAAAATCTCAGAAAACTTCAAAGTAAGAGAATGTGTAAAGTAAGAACATTTTTGGAAATCACTTACTTTAGTGCCTTTTAAACATAAGTTATTAAAGTGGTGACTTTCTTACAAAGTCCAGTCAAAAAGGTGACAGGTCTCCCAGTTTCCACTTTTAATAGTGGTCAACAAAATTGATGATCACCGGGTTAATTATCCTTTAAAATTACTAAATAAGACAAAAAAGTTCTAAAGACACCCTAAACAATTTTTTTGGAAAATAAGTTTCTTTTTTATTTTTATTTATTTATTTATTTATTATTTTTTTTTCTTGATTTGCCAACCCTAAAACATCTTTTTTTTTTGTTTTTTCAAAATAATATTTTTTTTTTACACACCATCAAACCTCCAATCATTATCATCACCATTTTTTTTTTTTATATATATAATAAAAAAGGGTTTTCCTATTTTACGATTAACTAAATTTGAAATTAGTTTTGTTTCGATATCTACTCCCAAAAACCGGAAAAAAACTCCTAATACATGTTAGTAAAATGGCTCTCAATGTTGAATGAAAGTGCACTACCACATAGTACAGGTTGATGTGTGTTAACTGATTACAATAATTTTAAACAAATCCTATATTATATAAGCTTACAAATTGGTAGGGGTGGGCAAAAAACCAATAAATTGAACCAAACTGGTGATCCGAACCGATCCAATCGTTTTTTTTTTTTCGATTTTCTTATGTTGGACGATTCAGTTCGGTTCATTTTATCAAAACCGATTGGATCAGTTTTTTTCCTGGTTCACTATCCCAAACCGGAAAATCGAACCGAAATCCAACTTATATAAAAAAAAGAAAAAAAAAACCCTTGTTTAATGTTCAACAGCCCATAAAACTATAAAACTATGAAAGTGTATCACATCATTTTTTTTTTTTTAAATATTACTTTAAACTAGTATTTTCAATTTATTTAAGCCCATAATTTAATTTGGTTGAAGGCCTAAAATGATTTAAATATGAAAATATGTGTAATAATTAAAACCTATGAATTTAGTCAAGTAGAACCAAAACCGAAAAACTGAACTGAATCAAAGTGGTCCAATTCGGTTGGTTTTTGATCGGTTGACATTTGTAAATTTTATTGGATCGGTTCATATTTTTAGAAACCGAACTTTATTGGTTATTTTATCAATTTTATTGAAAAATGAACCGATCCATTAAACGCCCACCCCTACCAATTGGACTATATTTATTATTTTTATTATTATTTTAAAAGTGGGACTCTATTTATTTATCAACCGGTAGCCCCGACTTTGACCATTTGCAGTTTATATTTTATTTTATGTTTTAGGAGGCTTGATTTTTTTTTTTTTTTCACTTACAATAGTCGGCGATTCGAACTTGGAATATTATTAAACTGAATAAATGCTTTTACCACTGGGCCACATTGGATGGCAATTTAGGAGTCTTGATTTATGTTATACTAATAGTTTTTTTTAAAAAATACAATAAATTTTATGGTTATATTATTATTTAAGGTCGTTTGGTTTGCAATTTGAACATACTTATCACCTACAGTGTTACTCTTTGAAGCTGTGACAGTGTTAGGCTGAATAAGCACACCCTTTAACACCAAACCAAACCACGCTGTTCTAAAAAACACACCAAGCCATTAATAGAACTAGAGGGGGGATTTTGACCAATATATCAAACTACATGGGTATTTTGATAATATACCTTTTTAAAAATATTAGTTTAAGGGTATTTTGGTACTTTCAAGATAAAAGTTTATATCACCATTAAATTTAGAGTGATGTTATTAATAATCCACTTAAATATCTTTTTACACTTCATTTACACTCTTTTATGATGAGATGTGATTAGTTTGACGGTAAACCTCACACACCTACGCCACGAGATCATATGTTCGAGTCCTCCCCTCCTAAAAAAAAAAACCACAAATTTATGTAATATTTTCAACAAAAAAAAAAAATATAAGAGTTTCTTCTTACAATATAATATTTTTCTTTCTACACTTCATTTCTAAAGTCACTTCATTCTAAAAATTTAAATTTTAAAAAATTCTAAAGATAGTCCCATTTTTTTTCTTTCAAAATTAGGCCTTTTATTTTTTGGCACTCCAAATCTAAAGACACTCCATTTAAAAAAAAAAAAAAATTTCTAAAAACACTACATTTTATTTTAATATTACTCATTTTTAATATCTCTCTTTAGAAAATTTGAAGCGAAAAATGGAAAAAAGATGTGAAGGAAAACTGTAGTGAACACTCGTAGACTACAACCACCGTCTTTGTGGGTTACTCCAGTGAACATAATGCGTACCTACACTAAGTTTTCTTGAGATACATACAACCCCGTGGTCAGATCCTTCACAAGAAAATGGTTAGGAAAAAATTCAATAGATTTATTATTATTATGGCAAAATTGAGATACATGCACTAAGTTTTGTGAGATATTCGGAGAGCATAGAACATGTTTAAGACAAAATGATTTAGTGGGTGTGATTAGTGAAGTAGAGCCAGTGTGAGTGATATGAATTATTTTACCGCCCCCAACCATGATGTTCTCTGTGCCGCTATATTCCGAGTGTTGTGATAAGTTCTGAAGATCCGATGTCATGTGGTAAGAGGCACCACGATCTCTTCGGTTGTTTGATCTCTGAGTAAACTGTGCCGTTATCTGAGGTCCACCCTTTTTTGTTTCATCACGTTTGAGAAAGGATTCATAGTCAAGTAGCTTATCATATAGTTCTTTGAATGAAATTGGGGAGTCCTGAGCCCGAATGGCGGAGGCCAATGGTAAGTAGTTTGGACCCAATCCATTAAGGGTGTGTATTACAGTTGCACCATCGTCAACAGAGTGACCAATTAACTCAAGATTGTCAAGTATGTTTTTGATACCTTACATGTAATCCATAACTAACTTGTCTGATAAGGTGACGTTGGTGAGGGAGTCAAGGAGTCCAAGCTTGCGAGTGTTAGAACAGTTGGCATAGGAGGCTTCAAGTTTCTCCCATGCTTGAACTGAGGTATTGGATCATGTGACAATTGATTGTGCAGCACCGGTGCACGTAACTTGTATTACATGGAGGAGCATGCGGTCCTAGCATAGCCATATATGATGCTCAGGATTGGCAGTGGTGGTTTGTGTGCTGCCGGATTGTTAGAGGTGTTGGAGGGTTATGCTATGATTGCTAGAGGACATGGTTTAGTACCATCTAGGTATCCCATGAGGCCGTAGCCAAAAAGAAGATTTTCAAACTGTGATCTCCAAGCGGCATAATTTCCACCGTTGGATAGTTTGATTGGAATTTGGGTAGAGTTGATGTCTATCAAAGAATGTGGTTGAGCGGTGTTGTTTGTTCCCATGAGAGTTATTGAAGGAGAAAAGGTAGACGAGGTCACAAAGGTGCCGGTAGTAGTCATCATGCCTGTGTAGGATTGGAGAGAAGAAGAGGCAAAGAAAATAAAAATTTAGGAGAGGAGTGCGGCTAGGGTTTTAGTTAGGGTTCCAGGATCTTTAAGCTATTTTTCAGCTAAGCTCTGATACCATATAGAATCCAATAATTGTGAAATAATTGATCTTATTTCATTCATTGATATGTGGTGTATTTATACATATAATAGTGCTCACGTAGGAGAGTTAGAGGACTTAGTAAAACCTAATTACATGTGGTAACAGGAAAGGAGATATACATGGAAAGTGAGCTAATTGTGGTCTTGTGAATCTCGATTGCTAACACAAACTGTGAAAAGAGAAAAACAATAGGAAATCTCTTTTAGATTTTAAGTTAAGTAAAAAAAAATCTATTGAGTAAAAAAATAATTTTAAATATATATTCTAGAAAATTATATGTATATATATATATATATATATATAATATGTTATATGATCTCGGCAGGTCCCAACAGTTCTACTGCAATAATTAAAAAAAAAAAAAAATTGTAATTAGTTAACTTGTCGGTTGACATTTCTCTCTATTAGACTATCAGCCCTTTTGGCTGTTGTATTTTGACCTGTTCAATTCGAAGACACTAATGCCCCGTTTGATTTTTTGTTTGAAGATTGAAAAGTGCTGAATGTTACTGAACACTGAACACTGAAAACTGAAAAACATGTTTGTTTTTTTTTTTTTTCACTGAAAACTGAATATAAGTAATAAGCTGTTTGTTTTTTTAAGTTATAAAAAGATTTTTACATATGTGCCCTTCTAACTATTATTTGTTATATATTTACATTTTAATATATTACGAACAACTCTAACATATAAATTAATTTGAATATAAATTTATTTAGTTATTAATACTATTTCAAATTTATATTATTGTATAGAATCTAATTATTGTTTAGCTCTTAGCTAGTGATATCATAAAACTAATGAGCTACTTTATGTGTATATTACGGACAAAATGAAGTTCAATATGTTCTTATTTACAATTTACTTGATGTGTATAATTTATTCTTTAATTGATTTGGAATAAACTTAGATAATTATATAATTTATAGATTTATGTAAAAAAAAAAAAAAAAAAACATTATAGAACAAGTGATTAGTTTTGGAAATAGATTAAATTAGTGATGATAGTTTTGGAAGTAAAACTTTGCATTAAATTCTATTGGATTTGTGTTAAGTGAAAAATGAAAAATTTTCACTTTTCAAAACAAGTGGTTTTAAGGGTTCATTAAACGATTTTAACACTTCAAAAATCAAACAAAATAGTTGAATGAAATACATTAAGTACTATTAAGTGTTAAGTGGAAAAATCGAACAAGGCATAAGATATTCGGTCTTTCTTTTCTCCTCTTCTCTGCCTGTGAAAAAACTCTTTTCTCAGTTTGTTGCTTTCAAGTCTAATTTTTGATCCCTATTTGCTTTCCTCTGTTATCTGTTTTGCTTTGATTCTCATCTCCATTTCTTCAACAAAAAAATAAAATAAAATCAAGAGAAAAGTAAAGATCAAGGGTTCAAAATGGCTGAAATTGGTGTTTCGGTTGGTGCAAAAGTTGCTGAATACTTGGTTGCTCCCGTAGCACGTCCGTTTAGTTATTTGTCGAACTACAAGACCAACTTAAAGAATTTGGAGAATGAAGTGAAGAAGCTCGAGGGTCGAAGAGACATTGTGCAGCTTTCAGTTGAGGATGCTAGAAACAACGGGGAAGAGATTGAAAAGCATGTTGATAATTGGCTCGATACAGTCAAGAACATCATTGATGAGGCCTTGGAGTTCATTAATGAAGATAATCATCAGCAAGAAAACATGCAAGGTTTTTTCAAGGGTCTTTCTCGCACTCAATTGAAGAGACGCTATCAACATAGCAAGAAAGCAGCTGGGCAGCTGGGAAGTTGAAGGCCTCTTTACTGCAACTCCAAGAAGAAGGCAAATTTGAAAAAGTTTCATACCTTATCATTCCGGAGCAGACATGCCTTCAGCCTAGCTAGCAAAGGGCACCAGGCTTTTGAATCAAGAAACTCAATTTTGAAGGATATCATCGACGCACTAAGTGATCATAATGTCAGCATTGTGGGGATTTACGGCATGGGTGGTGTCGGTAAGACAACGCTAGCGAAGGAAGTAGCAAGAGAAGCCAAGCAGTGTAATCTCTTTGATAAAATAGTTTTTGTCGAAGTGTCTGAGTCACCGGACATAAAAAAAATTCAAGGAGTGATTGCAGACAACTTGGGTTTGCAATTCACTGAAGAGACTGTATCCGGAAGAGCAAATAGATTATATGATCTATTGAAGAAAGAAGAGAAGATTTTTCTAATTTTAGATAATCTTTGGGGGGTATCGATTTTGAGAAAGTAGGAATTCCTTTCGAAAACGATCATAAGGGATTAAAATTATTGTTGACAACAAGAAGACGCGATATGTTGACAAATGAGATGGATTATCTATGTAATTTCCACATTGAGGTTTTAGATGAAACAGATGTTTGGAATATTTTTAAAAGCATAATAGGTACGGGCACCGAACATCCTGATTTAAAATTTATAGCACTTGAAGTAGCTAAGGAATGCGGAGCTATGCCTGTTGCCATTGTTACCACAGCAAGGGTATTAAAAAATAAAGAAGAATATGAGTGGAGAAAAGCCTTGGGAGAATTGAGAAATCCTTCTTCAAAGAGCTTTGGGGGAATTGCAAAAGAGGTGTATACAAGTATAAAGTTGAGTTATGATTATCTAGAAAATGAAGAGCTCAAGAAGATTTTCTTGCCTTGTAGTCGCATGGGACGCACCTACAATGCATCCATTTGAGACTTGTTTAGGTATGGATTGGGTTTGGGCTTATTTGAAAAATTCAACACAATAGAAGAGGCATTATGTTGTGTATATGCATTGGTCAAAACACTCAAGGCCACTTCCTTGTTGCATGAAGCTCCTAAGAGTGAAGAATTTGATATTGATGACATTCCTAACGACGAAAGGTTTGCTATGCATGATGTTGTTTGTTACATAGCAAGATCAATTGCATTTACATATCAAAATGTGTTTAATGCGATAGATGACATCATTCTGCGGTGCTGGGCAAATGATGATACATTAAGTAATTGCATTTCAATCACATTACATAATATTGGTGAGCTTCCTGAAGATTTATGTGTCATTAACAAGAGCTATTAAGTTGAGAAGAATGGTGAGCTATAGCATTTAGAGCAGATGTGTTTCTTGCATGTAGCTTAAATTTTTCTTTGTTGTATCATGGTACATCCGTAGATGTGCATAATTACATTGTTATGGTTTGTGAGGACCTGGGTAAGGACTGACCAAGAATCAGGCCTTGTGTTCCTTGTTTCGACTATAAATTAATTATAATCTCAATATACAGAGGCTATGACTTTGCATCATTCATTCATTCTAATATTATTATATAAATTGTTTTACCCTTATGAACTAGAAGCTTGCTTTAATGAAGTTGTGCTGCCTTTAACTAATTAAAGCTTCCATTAATAATCGAGGAATCGTTTGTGATTGCAGTATAGTTTTCATATACTAGGATTGAGCAGCCATGGTGGAAACTCGAGGAATCGTTCATTACGGGTACCTTGGCTGACTGGAAAGTCTACTGATAGTCAATATTTGATTCCAGTGGATAAACATGTGTAGTGGTACAAGGAAAAGGATTGGAAAATAGTTGGTTCAAGTTAGATCTAGTCAATCCAATTAAAAAAAATTGAAAACTAAGTATATACAAGCCATGGGCGGTTTCTGCTGAAAACCAAATTGATCCGACTCGATCCCACCCCAAATTTTGAGATTGAATTAGTTTTTAGATATCGGTTTCAGTTTCATTGAAAATATCAAGAGTTTAAATTTTTGGAAATTTAGGTGAAATATTGGAAATGTCAGTAATATTATCATAATATTGTTATTATTATTAATAAAGAAAAATAAGTGATTTAAAGTTGAATGTTGAAAGTCTTGTATACATTATGTTTTGTGGAAGACAGAGAAATTGAAAAATCAAAGATTTTGTTTTGTTGACGGCAAAGCAACAGAGATTGGTCTAGGGAAAGCCTCAAAGATTAAGTAACTCTTAAGGGTCGTTTGTTTTTTTTGTCTGAAGACTGAGCAATCCTAAATTTTTCTGATGACTGAATATGAACTGAAATCTAAACCTGAATGACGTGTTTTTTTTTTTTTCTCACATCTGAATGTACTGTTAACATGTTTGTTTTTTAAAAATAAATTGTCTGAAAAGAAGTAATTTTACATTTATACCCATACTAATTAAAAAAAGTAATTTAATATGCACCATTCTTTATAACATTTTGTATGTTTTTCTAAAAACAAAATTCAATTTAACAAAATAAAAATTTCATCAAAGAATATAATTTTGTACAAAAAAAGTTCAAGTTCAATTTATTTATTGTCAAAATAAAAAGTTCAAGTATTATAATTTTGTACAAAAAAAGTTCAAGTTCAATTTATTGTCAAAATAAAAAGTTCAAGTTCAAGTTCAATTTTGTATGTTGTCCACGTTTTCGGTGTATATAATTCATGAAACCATTTTTTTTTTGTTACCTGGATCATATGCACCAGAAACCAAATAAAAAAAGGTTCTTGAATTTTTTTTTTTTTTTTTTTTACAATTATTATATATCATTTTCAAGCCACGAAATATACTCAATATGATAGACAAATTTATTGAGCATTATACGAATAGTTAGATAAAATAAATAAATAAATAATTCTTACCGGGATTTGGTAGGAGAGAAATTCAATTGTTCAATCCCTGAAAAATTTCACTAGGAGAAGTAATTAGGTTTTATTTATTTATTTTTCTAAAACCCATTTAAAATAAGAAATATGTTCAAAGAAATTTTTTTACACCATATCAAATTAAGATAAATTTGAAAATATATCTTCTTTGGGATGATAGACTTGGAAGAGAATATTTTAATTGTAATCCAGTGAATTGAAATTAAGTTAAAAGTTAGGATTTCTTACTTTTTATTTTAAGTGGTTTTTGGATATTTTTAAGTTGTTTGACCGGTTTAAAAAAAAAAAAAAACCTAATGAGTTCAATTCAGACCCATTAAATTTTAAATGAAAAAACAAACGACCCCTAACACTCACAGTGATGATGATGGCGCTGGCTTTTCTTCTTTTTTCTTTCTAGGTGAAGCTGTTGTCAGTTTTCAAATTATGTTCTATTCAAATGATTGAATATGATTTCAAAACTTTATTATGTTTGGCAAGTGTAAAAACACAAGCAAACTCAATCCTCCAAGGTCATTTAAGACAAGTTAGGTCTTTATTCCATCTACTTTTCTTTTTTTTGCTTTTCAATGCAAGTTAAATTTTTAGAATGTTTGATTTATAAACTTCAACATAAATGAGTTTTGTGAACGTAATTTGTGTTTATTTGAAGGTTTTATCAGTGAAATTGATCTCTCTCCCTTTTCTTTGTCAAATTTTAAGAAAAATGTGTTTGTTTTGAATTGGATTTAGTGTTTTTTTTTTTTTTTGTTGGAAAATTGAAGAGACCTGATGTTTAATTAATAACTAGTGTAGATTAAATTGAGATTGAGAGCCATATGCACTTCTAAGCCATTTCTTCTGAACAGTTGCTTTTGCAAAACACTTGCAGCACTTTTCTAGTTACTGATGGGGCATAAATGTCTTGACAATAGTGCTTTTTGGTTTTCATTTTGATTACAATACTGTTATTTAATGATTACTGATGCTTATGTGACATTTATATCTATTTTCAGTGTTGGTATTTAAAGAATTATAGGGAGGAAAACTCTATTTTTTCTTATTTTATTCTTCTCCCCATAGGAGGAGTTATATAGAGGAAATACAAATAGGAAAGAAATCAATCTAGGAAATCAATCTACAATCCCTACAAATAGACTAATTGTCAACTACACTAATCAAGTAATCAATCACACTAATCAAGCAATCAATTAGCCAAATATACAATCTTTATAATTAATTGATTATATTCTAATAGAAACTAATCCCTAAACTTTAGGAATTAATTTCGGAATTCAACAGTATTATTAGGCAAATGGAGTACAGTTTTGAAGGAGAGTCGGATTTTAGTAATTCTAAGATCATTGGATACGCTGAGAAGCGTATAAAGATCTCAAGGTTGGCTAGTACAAGGTGAAGGTCGATGGCACCTTAAGGTGCCCACTCTGTTCCGAAAAGAAGAAACAATATTACAAGTTCAAGGATTTACTTCAACATGCTTTAGGAGTTGGTAAAGCATCGTCTAACAGAAGTGCTAAACAAAAGGCCAATCACTTTGCCCTTGCAAAATATTTGGAGAATGATCTAGCTACTGAAGTGGATCCTAACCAAGTTATCATTCGAGCACAACTACAACCAGTGAAGGAAACTCCTGAGTAAGAAGAACTCTATCTGTGGCCTTGGATGGGAATAATAGTTAACATTGTGATGGAGCCCAAAGATAGAGAATCTTGTTGTGAAAAAGGTGTATTTCCACCACCTAAATACATCCTTCCCACTAGATAATATCTCCCCATAATCCTATAAATATCTCCCATAATATCTCTTCACTTACTTCACGATTAAGTTAAATAATTTGCCTATATATATGGCTTGGGCTTTCAATCGTAAAGTTTGGTTAGTCTCTCAATAATACAGATATATTCTCTTTTCTCTAATATCAATACACAAAGCAATATATTATCTCTCTCGTCTCTTTCATCTCTCATCTCTTTTGTTTCATTTGTTCTTCAATTAATTCTTATTCATTTGTTCTTCATTTATTTTACAACACGTTATCAGCATGATCGTGTGTAAGTAAAAAGTATCTTCAGGTGAGTGATTTACTTACGGCTCGATATTTGCGTATGTAAGTAAAAGGGATCTCTGATGGGTGATTTACTTACATCCCAATATTCTGGATCTATATATGTTTTCGTATACAAGATGACTTATACCATTAACGGAACATATATATATATATATATAGTTCTGAATTTATTTATTTATTTATTCTTTTACATCCCAACATTCTGGATTTATATATATTTCCGTATACAATATGGCTTATGCTATCAACGGAACATATATATAGTTCTGGATTTATTTTTATGCACATAACAAGTGCGTTCAGCCTCCTGGAATTGTTTTTTTACAGTACATATAAACCGTTATGGAATTGTTTTTTTAATGCACATAGTAGGTGAGTATAGCCTTCTGGGAATTTTTTTTACATAACGTATATACCGTTCTAGAACAGTTTATTTACGGAACATATATATTGTTCTTGAATTGTTTATTTTTTACAATATATGAGACTAGTTTATGCTGTGTCTCGGGACTGACTTATGATGTGTTTCAGGACTGACTTATGCTATGTCTCCAGATAAATTGTTAAAAAAAAAAAAATAACAAATAAAAAAAAATCAGTATTTATTTATACACAATATATGAGATTGGCTAAACCGATGAACTAGAACTTAAAGTTTCTGGAATTATAATATTTAAGTCGGTATGGTTTTAAAAACCGATGAGAACCTAGAGTTATAAATCCAGTGTTATATTCATGAATGCCATATGGCACGGTATTGAAAACTGATGAGAACCTTGAATTCTGGATCTAGTGTTATATGCATGAATGACATACTTCATTATTTGGAACCTGCGGTTTCAAATCCAATCAGAATCTAAAGTTTTTTGGATTTTATATATGAACTTATAGTTCATGGTCTAATCAGAAGTTTATCAAAAAATCATTATGATCCATGATTTTATTTTATCTCATATATATATATATATATATATATATATATAAAGTGATATGCTTACATATCATTCATTTGATGAAAATGATTTACATATCCAATAGGATGTTGTGAGTAAAAGATTTACATATCCAATAGGATGTTATGAGAAAAAGAATTTACATATCCAACAGGATATTGTGAGTATCGAAAAAGGGATTTAAGATCCCAATGTATAATGAAATTGGAAATAATATTTTATCCATTTCATTTACATCCAATAGGATGTTATGAGTATCATAAAATTGATTTAAGATCCTAACGTATAATGAAATTGGAAATAATATTTTATCAATTTCATACACATCCAACAGGATGATGTGAATATCACATAAAAAGATTTAAGATCCTAATGTATAATGAAACTGAATGTAATGTTTTATCTATTTCATTCGTGTTTAATGCTCCTGGAGAGCAAAAATTAGAGTTGCTGAAAAAAGGGAATTATGAGATCAGTAATCTACTTGACAGTAGATGAACTTGATGAACATGTGAATCTGATGGGTGTTGGATCATCAGATCATCTGTTTTGGTATCACTAAACCCCGTTCTGGGTTTGCTTCTGGGTTGGTGGGTTTCAACCTAGACCCATCGCCCCTCGGGTCAAAGCCACCTCATCGATGGGCTTTGTTGGTATTTCGCACCAACCTAGTGCGTTTTACGACAACGATCAGAGATCATCGATCAAGGCCCGTGATTGGGCCCAGATCGGTCACAGAGCTCGTTTTTGCTTTGGGCCACTTTTAGAGAATTTGATATTCTTGATAGACTGTTTTACAATTATTTTGGGCTATTTTGTAATTTTGATAAAATTTTGGACCAATTTATAATTACCAAAACTTATTGTTCCAGTTTGCAATTTTCAAAGAGTTTTGGGGCTGGTTTATAATTAATCACAATTTTGAAGGCCTTTTTCATAATTTTATAAAATCAGGGGCAGTTTTGTAATTCTATTTAAAAAAATATTTCTAAAAAAAAGAAGAGGGAATTATTATCATTTCAGATGAGATATAAAATGGCATTACACATAATGTCTATAAAAATTCTAAAAAGAAAAATAGATGTCTTGCCGAGAGTACAGCGACTCATATAATTCTGCGGAGTCAAATATTTTTTGTATTCGACTTTGCTGAAAGCAAATGTTATTAATGTATTAGGTCAAACAGATATGATGGAAAGCTCTAGAAGAGCCACGATATTATTATCAAACAATACTAAATTATGTATCAATGATACTTGATATTATTCAAGAACAACATAAAGAAATATGCTTAGTTCAAGGGTATTTAAAGTTAATACCAGATCAAATCTAGAGGATCTAATGGATCTGATTAAAGGCTCCAGAAGAGTCACAATCTTATTACCAGATGGTATTCAATTGTGTATCGATGATATTTTATATCATTCAAGCAGAACATAAATAAATCTGTCTAGATCAAAGTCATATTGAGACCATGAATAATAAGAATGTTGAATATCTGTGTGTGATTCAGGCCAGAAGCTGATTATAGAAAACTGCGTTTTTTATCATCCGGATTATATTGTTGATCAGAAAAGGGATATATGCGGACATTTTCATCCTCCAAAAGAACCCTTTCATTATTTTATGGTTCTAGTTGATACATCTACGAGATGATCACATGTTTATGTATTATCAAACGTCTCCAATTGAGATCGATGTTCAACATCCAGTTTTCGCATGTACTCATAATCAGAATGGATCAGTGGAATCACTTATCAAATGTCTCCAAGTAATTATGAAAACTTTATTATTTCGATTCAGTTATCAATTTCTATATGGGACGTTCTATATTATATGTTGATACATTCATCAATGATCACTACTTATCATCATTATTTACCATTACCATTACAACTTGTAATTAGTCATTGACTTTCTCATATTTTTAAGACATTTGATTGTGCAGTATATCTTCTTATTTCATCTCTAGCATGATCTAAGATAAGAATTCTATATCATTTTGAGATTAATATTGATTTTGATTAATCTTCTATTAGATCATTTAACCTTATGAGAGTTTATATTCGTACACACGATCTGTATATTATTATATTGATTAATTTCCAAATGGAAAGTTTTTCCAGAAAGAGTAAATGAAAAGTTATTCTTATACAAAATAGAGATACCAGTTCGGGTTCTCTATATATAAATGTATCTCATTTCAATCTTTGTATCACTCAAATATGAAAGATAATTGATCATCAGATAATTATTAATTTGTTACTTGATATATTAGAGGTAACAAGATTTTATAAGTTGACATCTTATAAACCCCGGCCGGGTGATTGTTCATAAAGAACGATATGAGTAAAAAGCAACAAATAAATCATCTGATACATATTATAATTCATAAGCTCATAAACCTTTTTGAAATGTATTGTTTTCAGGATCTTAATGTAAACAAAACTCGAGTTATAAATAAATCCACTTTCTCTAAGTCAACTCTGTAAGAATTTGATATATCTAATGAGATACAAGTCTATGAAATGACTAAATTCACTGTAATGGAAGAAATCTCAACGGAGATATAAGTATATTGAAATTGAGAAAATTTATATACATGTCCATGAAATGACTATATCCATTGAAATGGAAGAAATCTGAACAGAGATACAAATATATTAAAATTGAGAAAATTTCTATACGAGTCTATGAAATGATTAAATCCATTGAAAGAAATCTCAATAGAGATACAACTATATTGAAATTAAGAAAGTTTCTATAAAGTCCATATAGTGACTAAATCCATTGAAATGGAAGAAATCTCAACGGAGATTCAAGTATATTGAAATTGAGAAAATTTCTATAAATCAAATAAGAGAAATGTGGAATCATAAAGAAACAATCATTGATGATGTATTTTTATACACAGTAGCTCAACTAAAATTATAAATGATAATTATGATATTAATAATATCAATGATTGTATACAAATGGCATGATTGACCTAAGTGAAAAGAAGCAATTCAAGAAGAATTGACTTCATGTACCAAACATAAAGTATTTAGACCAATAGTACTCCAGACACTTGGAGATGTCAAACTAGTTGGATACTATTAGGTTTTTATACGAAAAACGTAATGAGGAAAAAAAAGATCGTGAGATATGAGGCACGACTCGTAGTACAAGGTTTCTCACAGAAACTTGATATTCAATAGTAACGAATATAATTACGTTTCAAATTTTTGATAAATTTGACTGCCTTTACAATGCTAGAAATACATCCTCTAGACGTAGTAATCATTTATCAATATAGTTCACCCAATGCAGAAATTTATAATCTCAGAAGGATTTAAAATGCTAGAAGCATGTAAATTGAGATCTCGTAATCTGTATTTGAAACTATCTAGACGGATGTGGTATAACCGTCTCAGTGAATATTTGATAAAATAAGGGTATAATAATTATATTATATACCTAGGTGTATTCACAAAGAAATTAGAATCCGAATTTACTATATTCACAACATATGTTGATGATATGAATTTAATTGGAGCTCCTGGAGAGCTCTTGAAAACTCTTGAATTTTTGGTAAATGAGTTTTAAAATGAAAGACGTAGAAAAGGAAATATTGTCTCGACCTGAAGGTCGAGCATCGATCAAATTGAATGTTTTTCCATCAATCAGAATATGTTGGAAAGATTCTGAAAAGATTCCATATGGATATTACTCCATAAAGTAAGTCTTTGCTTATACTCCCCTCTAATCATTTATGATGTTATTTCATTTCATGAAATAAATATATGTATACCCCAGTTTAGCAATTTAGAAGATTGCTTTAAAAGAACTTTTATCAGGAGGAGCGTTCCATCAAGGGGATCATATCAAATGAAGTATATTAATTATATTGGAGAATATGTGCATTGTACTCTTTTCCCTTTCAATCAAGTTTTTCATCCCATTGGGTTTTCCTGATAAGGTTTTTAATAAGACAATTCTCTAAGTACACTCAAAAATCATTTGATCTACAAAATCATCATAACTATTACATTGATTCAATATATCATCGTATATATGTTATCTTGATCAAAAATACCATTGTAAATATTATTTTGATCTTGTTAATCATCGTATATATATTACATTAATCCGACAGATCATTATAAATATTACTTTGATCCGACAGATCAATGGATATCTTTGCTCAGGTTTTTATCTTATTGAGTTTTTCCTTGCAAAGTATAAATGTGAGAAATGTTTTGAAGAAAACATTAACTATGAACATATTTGCATTGTACTCTTTTTCCCTTTGATCAAGTTTTTTCCAATTAGGTTTTCCTGACAAGGTTTTTAATGAGACAATCAAGGCGAGCAAAGTTTTGAACGGACATTTATACACTATACTCTTTTTCCATTCGATCAGGTTTTATCCAACTAGGTTTTCCTGACAATGTTTTTAACGAGATAGTTTTGAGAACATCCAGCACCACAAGATCTAAAAGATAATTGTATATATTGCTACCTAGGTTTTCCTGACAATGTTTTTAACGAGATAGTTTTGAGAACATCCAGCATCACAAGATCTAAAAGATAATTGTACATATTGCTACCGAGGTTTTTTTCCCATTGATTTTTTCTTAGTAAATTAAAATACAATGAGTGAAAATCCACGGGGGAGTGTTGTGAAAAAGTGGATTTCCACCATCTAAATACATCCTCCCTACTAGATAATATCTCCCCATAATATCTCCTATAACTTCTCCCTTAATATCTCCCATCTTCCATAATATCTCCTCGCTTCTTCATGATTAAGTTAAACAATTTGCCTATATATATGGCTTGGGCTTTAAATTGTAAAGGTTGGTTAGTCTCTCAATAATACAGATATATTCTCTCTTCTCTGATATCAATACACAAAGCAATATATTATCTCTCTCATCCCTTTCATCTCTCATCTCTTTTGTTTCATTTGTTCTTCAATTAATTCTTATTCATATGTTCTTCATTTCTTTTACAACAAATCTATGCTTGATAGTGGATACTGGTTGAAGAGGTTTGCTAGATATAAACCTTTGGAGGTTCATATATTTTTCGATGAACATAATTCAGCTGCGCAGGCGATGTTGAAGTTTAACTATGATCAGAATGGTTTCATGACTGTAATGGTTTTTGAAAAATCATTTGAAACAGAGCATCGGGGTAAGAAAGATTGGAATGCACTATGAAGACATCCTGAAGACCAATTGGGGAATATATTCGCAAGGAAGGGAAGTTGAGAACAATTTCTGACCTGGTCCAGGAAGCAACTCAGAATAAAAACATTATTGTTACAAACCTAGCTAATAAAATTGATTTGACAAATGAAAATCTTGATGAACTAGAGTATAAGTTCAAAGAGAAGAACTTGTCTTTTAGCAGGATGCTAGAAGGAGAAGAACTTGTCTTCTAGCGAAGAGAAAGACGGACTACACTATGCTTTCGTTGAATGCTAGTTTGAGTCTCTGTTCATATGCTCAACATCTATAATTTGCATTTATCTCCACTACTTGTAGCTTGAATGTGTAATGTTGTTTACTTGACTAAGCTTCAGTTCACAATGTACATCCATGAATACAAAAACTATAATTTTGTATCTATTCCCTAGCCAGTTGGCTCTTCTCTATAGGATTTGTGGCTCTTCTCCATTTAGTTAAACCCTAATTACCCAAACCAATTTATTTAGACCGGCGATATTTGTATCCCTCTAAAACTATATATGTACATCGCAAATTTGTAAACATTATCCTCAAATTAAATTATTAATATTTTAATTCAAAAATATAATAATTTAATATAACTATTTACTTTTTTGAATTTTTAATTAACTAAATCAAATTAAAACTAATAAATAAAAAACAAAACCCGGGATCAGAAAAGATATATGGAGGAAGCAATAGCCTCTTCCAAAATTTGGAAGGAGTGCGGCTCCTCCCACACACATATATATATATATATATATATATTAAAGCCACTTTTAATTTTGTATTTTGTATTAAAAAATATCAACTGCAAAACCCAAAATAAAAATAATAGTAAAAAACACAAGTTACTGGAAAATGAAGAAAGGAGAAAGATGTAGACGAAGGAGATGTCTACAATTTTTTAGGGTAAATATCATTTTCATCCCTATGGTTTACCATATTATCCATTTTGGTCTTTGTTGTTTCAGTATTAGCTATGCAGGTCCAAACGTTTTCAGTAATCCCTATTTTAGACCCTACTGTTCAATTCCGTTATGGTTTCTCAGAATTCCGTCAAGTCAACGAGGGTAAGATGGTAATTCAATGTCAAATTTTCTAGAAACCTATATGATGAAAGTGCATAATGGTAGTTGGTGAAATTAATTAAACAAAAAATGAAAAAAATAAATCAAACTAATTAAATTTAAAAATAAAACTAATAAAACTAATAAAAATAATAATAAAAATAAATAAACTAAACAAAATTAAAATGAAAAAATATATAAAAATAATTAAAAAATGAAAAAAAAAAACTAATTAGAAAATGAAAAAATAAATCAAAAAAAAAAATTAAGTATGGGAAGCTTGAAAATACACTTGAAAAACTCCAAAAAGAAACAAATCAAATGTGCGGTTCAAAAACTTCTTCTTGTATTCATTAGAATATGGGGTTTTACAATTTGGTCCCAATCTAATTGGGAAACATCCCTTTTTTTACTTGTTAATTGATTTTTCAACAAATTGATCCTTATATAATTCAAAATATCTTAGATTGGTCTATAGTTAATCAAACTAACGGTCAACCGTTACAAAACTATTTACCCTCTAATTAAATAGTTTTTTCACATAATTATAAAATATATATATATATATATATATATATATATATTAAAAAGAATAAAATCAAAAGAAATAGAAAAATAAAATCTTACAAAAATAAAAAACAAATGCAAGATCAACATCTGTAAAATGTTTTTTTTTTATGAAACTTCTATTTTTCCCTTCCAAATTCTTCCCTTCTTTTCATTTTATCACTTCTTAAACAAATTTTCCAGATTTACAAGTCCATGGACAGATATCGCTCGTCGATTTGCACACGGAACCCTCTAGGAATGGATCGGACGTACTTGCAGTCTTCGAACGTCGACTGGACGATGCGGAGGCTCATGAAGTACACCACAATGCGCTTTTCCGCTCCCGGGATCAATATCAACAACTGCGGCGGTTGCTGCCGGGACTCCGACGAGCTTCTTTCCTCGAAAGACTGCGCGGCAGGGCTCGTTTCTGATGGACGCGGTGCCCACGCGCGGAGGAGTGAGTTGGCGAGGCGGATGCGGTGAAAAATGGAGGCTTTTCTTGGATTATTGTTGCTAGTAGCGGTGGAAACGGCGGAGACGATCGAGGAGGTAGATTCGTCTGAGAAGGGTGTGGATGTCTTTGAAAGAGGAGTAAGAGAACATCGATGGCGCTGCCGAAGTCGATGTCGATGACGGCAGACTGTCGTGCATTTTGACCGGCGATTTGGACCACGACGATGGCCACGTTGATCGAATTTTTAGGTGTTTTTTTTTTACCTTCCGTAAAAGCTCAATTTGCCAGAGAGAATCGAATCGAATCAAATCTAAGAGAATTTTTGTTTTATTAATTTTGTTTACTTTATCAATTGGTTATTTTGATATTTAATCTCTGAAGAGAGAGAAGGGTTCATTTCATTTGGGAGGTTCAAGAAGGAGATGCAACTGCCGTGTCTCCAGTTAGGTGATCATGTTGGGTGATGTTTGGATGACGGACATGGTATATTAAATCTAAAAAATTGTTGTTTGGGAAATGAGAAAATGAGAGAAAATTTTGGGTGATGAAGTTTGGTATTTTTGGATGATAGAGATGGCTTTGTAAATCTGGAAAATTTGTTTAGGAAATGATAAAATGAAAAGAAGGGAGGAATTTGGAAGGGAAAAATAGAATTTTCATAGAAAAAAATTTGCAGATGTTGATGTTGCATTTGTTTTTTATTTTTTTAAGATTTTATTTTTCAATTTCTTTGATTTTATTTTTTTATAATTATGTAAAAAAAACTATTTAATTAGAGGGTAAATAGTTTTGTAGCGGTTGACCGTTAGTTTGACTAACCGTGGGACCAATTTGAGATATTTTGAATTATATAAGGATTAATTTGTTGTAAAATCAATTAATAAGTAAAAAAAGAGATGTTTCCCAATTAGATTGGGACCAAATCGTAAAAAACCCATTAGAATATGTTAAAAAATTCGAAGAATTCCCATCAAACCATTCAAAGCTCTACAGTCTACATATAAAGTTGCAAAAGTGGACCGGTTCGGCCCAATTCAATCTAGCACGCCTGGCCTGTTTTTGAAAACGGGCCGGACTTGGTCCGCGCCGCGCCGATAGGCGGACCGGACTAGGTCCGGCACGTTTTCGGAAATCGTAGCCCGGCATGGCACGTGGACCGTTTCCGACGGACCGTGCCGGCGTGCCGCCGGACCAGGACCAATTATTATTTAATTATTTAATTTTTTTTTTTAAATCAAACGGTCTGACCTTGGGGTCGGCCCGTCGGACCGGTCCGGCGGCAGTCCGCCTGGCTTGGTCCGTCGGCTTGACGTGCCGTGGCGGACTGGTCTGGCAGACCTGACCCTTGCAGCCCGGCACGCGGCACGCCTCCGTGCCGGTCTTGATCCGACACATTCCCTTCGCGGATCGGACCTGATCCAGCCCGTTTTGCTTGGCAAGCCAAACGGACCGCCCCACTTAGGCCTGGTCCATTTTTACAACACTGTCTACATACCTCTCTCTTACATCGCCTCCCTTCTTCTACACTCTTCTTCCTCTCAACCAAATCCAAATCCTCGAAAAAATAAAATAAAATAAAAAAGTTAAAAACCCAGAAAAAATTTGTCAAAAGTCCCACCAGATGTCATCGTCGACATGTTCTATCTTCTCCCAGTGAAGACTCTCTTACGTTTCCGGTGTCTTTCCAAGGTTTTATGTTCTCTAATCGGCATTCCAAATTTCGTGAAGCTTCACTTGAACAGTTGAACCAATTCGTCTTGACAAAAACCCACCTTGTTTTGGTCCTCAAAGGGCTTTTTATCTCTACACGGTTGACCTCGATTCGCTCAACGAAGCCACTCCTTTTGATCACTTACCCAAAATACATTTGTGGCGGTAAGTGAAGTTGGATTTGTGGGGGTTTTTGGGCTGGATTTTGGGTTCGTGTGTGTGACGGTGTTGGTGAACAAAGATCTGGTGGTGGTTTATTGTTACGATACCAACCTTGTCATCCTAGTTAATAGCTATTAGACTTCTATTTCCAGAATATGTCTATATTTACTTATCATTATCTCTAGTAGGGTTTCAATGTTTTCCCTTGTTCAATATAAATAGTCCTGTAATGTTACAATGTTAATTAATAAGAAATACAAACTTTACATGGTATCAGAGTTTTACTTTTTCTAACGAATTTTTTTTTTCTGATCCTATCTTCCCCATTGTGCCATGGCCACCACCGCTTCTTCCATCTCCTCGTCGGCTACTGCTACCTCGTCCCGGTCGACTTCTTCCTTCTCCTCCACGTCGTCTCTGCCTGGTCCTACGATTGCAACCTTCCTCAAGCTTTCGGAGACCAACTATCTTCTCTGGACAGCCCAGCTGAAACCGTTTCTCATTGGTCATAGCTTATATCAATTTGTTGATGGCACTTCCTCTGCTTCTTCTCTCATGAGTCCGGCCGCTGATGATGATACAGCTGTTCCTAATCCTGCCTATCTTCAATGGTTTCAACGTGATCAACTTGTCGTCAGTTATTTGGTGGCTACAATGACAGAGCCCATGCTCTCCTTAATTGTTGGCAAATCCTCGGCTTTGGAGATGTGGCTATGTCTCAAAGATAATTTCTCCCAACAATCTGTTGCCAACGCTGCTAACATTCGTTTTCAACTCATGGATATGTCGAAAGGTACAAAATCGATCTTTGCGTATCTCCAACATGCTAAATCACTCTCTGACTCTCTTGCAGCGATCTGTGAACCGGTTTCTTCGAATGATCTTGTAACTGTTGTTCTCCGTGGCCTTGGCTCCGACTATGCCATGATTGTCACTGCGATCTTGAATTTTCCTCCTCTCCCAAGATTTGAGGATCTTCGAGCACGTTTACTCTCGTTTGAGTCCCCATTGCAGCGTACACAGCCAGTTGATTCCGGCACCTCTACTGCCCTTCTTGCCGCTGCTGCCAACATGACTCATGGTTCCTCTTATGGTCGTGGGCAGTCTCGTGGAGGCCGCTATGGACGTCGCAGCAACAACCGAGGCCGTGGTCGCGCTCATTGGAATTCCACTCCAGATTCTTCTAGTTTTGGTTTTGGCCATGGGTCATATTGGTCACAACAGCAGCATAATAATCATGGTAGTCGTGGTCTATTGGGTGCTCATCCTTCTCAGACTTATTTACCTCAGTGGTGCCCCACGTGCTCCACTCCTCAGCATTCTCTCTCAAATTGTCCTCATCGCTATCATGGTCCTGAATCACTCCCTGCTCCATTTGCAGGCATGCATGTCGCTCTATATTCACCTCCTCCTTATCTTACCTGGTATCCTGACACCGGTGCCACTCATCATATGACTAGTACTGCTCCTCCAGATTCTGTCCCGTATTCTAGTAATACTTTTGTCCTACTTGGTAATGGGGCCTCCCTTCCCATTATCAATACTGGTAATATCCCTGTGTCTTTAAGTTCTCATACACTGTCTCTTAATAATGTTTTTCATGTTCCTTCACTAAATAAAAACTTATTGTCTGTTGCCCGTTTTACAAAAGATAACTCTGTTAGTTTCACATTCACTTATTCTGGTTTTCTAATATCTGATCTCACATCTGGTGTTCCATTATTTCAGGGCCAATGTAAGGATGGTCTTTATCCCTTTTCGCAGCCGCAACCATGTGCATTGGCTACGATTGCGTCCAATATTTGGCATCTTCGTCTCGGTCACCCGTCGTCCTCCGTACTCCGTCATTTAGGGTCCAGTTCTTTAGGCTTAGATTATTCAAGTAGTTTTCCTTTTTGTAATGACTGTGCAACTTGCAAGTTTCATAAACTCCCATTCTTTTCCAATAAAATTCATGCTATGTTTCCTTTTTCTATAATACATTCTGATGTTTGGATGTCCTCGATTACCTTTGTCTCTGGTTTTAGATATTATGTGTTGTTTACTGATGAATTTTCACACTACTCATGGATTTATCCAATGCGTCGAAAATCGGAGGATTTTACACATTTTTGCAATTTTATTGCCATGGTTAAAAATCAATTTAAGTTTTCTGTTTAAATTTTTCAGTGTAATGGTGGTACTGAATTTGTTAACTCTAAATTTACTGACTTCTGTCATAATTTAGGCATCCACCAACCTCGCTCGTGTCCTCATACACCTCAACAAAATGGTCTTGCAGAACGCAAACATCGTCACATTGCGGACATGACTCGTACTCTATTGTCTACGTCTCATGCACCGCTCAACTTATGGGTTGAGGCAGCACTAACTTCTGTTTATCTCATAAATCTCCTACCTACTCCAACTCTTGGGTGGTCCTCTCCATACTACATGATCTTTCATAAAAATCCTAGCTATAGTCATCTTCGCACTTTCGGGTGTGCCTATTTTCCTCATCTTGGGTCTTATGTCTCCAACAAACTTCAACCTCATTCTACTGAGTGTGTCTTATTAGGGTACAGTTCGAATCATAAATGGTATCGGTGTCTCGATTGGGTAAATCAGCGGGTATATGTTTCGCGTGATGTTATTTTTAATGAGCATAAATTTCCCTTTGATAGTGTACAGGTGCAGCACCGATCATCTCAGTTAGCCACATTGGAGCTTCATCCACTTCATGCGTCGCCTACTGCAGCTGTCGACAATTTCGGTGCCACCTCCATCAGCTCCAGTGTTACCGCAACTAGCCCAGCCCGGCGTCGATTCTGCCCTGCCTGAACCAGACCTTGCACCACCTCCAGCCGTGACAGGTCTTGATTGCCCAGCTCTTGTTCTACCAGAATCTAGTGATGTGCCGTCTGTGAATGTGCTGGATCAGCCAGTGATCTCTCCTGCTCTATCGGTGCCTATTCATCCCATGACCACTCGCTTTCGTGACGGTATTCGACAGCCTAAAGTCCGCCTCGATGACACTGTTCATTATCCTCTCTCTGAAGCGCATGCCTCAGTACTTTCTCAATCATTTGAACCCACATGTTTTACTCAGACTGTCAAACATTCTAAATGGCGAGATGCTATGGCCGAGGAATTTAATGCGCTTGTCAAGAATAATACTTGGGTTTTGGTTCCGCCATCCTCTTCTCACAATACAGTAGGCTGTAAGTGGGTTTTCATAATCAAGCGTCACTCAAACGGCTCCATTGAACGATACAAAGCCCGTCTTGTTGCAAAAGGATTTCATCAACAGGTTGGCCTGGATTATGATGAAACTTTCAGTCCTATTGTCAAGCCTGCTACAATTCGCACAGTTCTGTGTCTCGCTGTCACGAATTCTTGGTCCATTCGTCAGTTGGATATCAAAAATGCCTTCCTTAATGGTATTCTTCGTGAGGATGTTTTCATGACTCAACCACCTGTCTTTATAAATCCGCATCGACCGCACCATATCTGCAAATTACAGAAAGCTCTATATGGCCTGAAGCAGGCACCCAGGGCTTGGTTCAGCCAGTTCAATATGTTCTTACTTCGGTTTGGGTTCAAGCAGAGCAAGGTTGATTCCTCCCTCTTTATTTATCGTCATGAAGCTCACACACTTTATTTATTATTGTATGTTGATGATATAATTTTGACCGGCAGCCATGTCGATTTTCTAACTTTTTTTGTAGATCAACTTGGTCGCGAGTTCGATGTGAAAGACTTGGGTACTTTGCGGTATTTCCTTGGTCTTGAAATTAATCCTCATTCTGACGGCTTACATGTTTCTCAGGTCAAATATACATTGGACCTTCTCCATCGGAATTCCATGACTGAGTGCAAACCATGTTCCACTCCCCTTGCTGCAAGTGTGAAGCTATCGGCTTCTGCGGGTGCTCTCCTTTCCAATGCCACTGAATTTCGTCACTTGGTTGGCTCTCTTCATTACCTGACCTTAACTCGACCCGATATTGCCTTCGCCGTCAGCACAGTTGCTCAGTTCCTCAGTGCTTCTCGCTAACCACACTTAGTTGCTGTCAAGTGAATTCTTCGCTATCTCAAGGGCTCCATCGATCAAGGCATCCTTATTAGCTCGTCTCCTACACCGCTGACCATACGAGCCTTCTTTGATGCGGATTGGGCTGGTTGTCCGAACACTCGCCGTTCCACTACTGGGTATCTCATCTTCTTGGGTTCGACTCTTATCTCCTGGTGTTCTAAAAAGCAACCGACAGTTGCTCGATCTAGCACTGAGTCGGAATACCGCTCCTTGGCTGATGCATGTGCAGAAACGGTTTGGGTCAGTTTTCTTCTTCATGAGCTTGGCTGTTCGGTTTCTTTTCCTATTTTGCTTTATTGTGACAACATTAGTGCTACCTATCTTGCTGCCAATCCGGTTCACCATGTGCGCACCCGCCATATTGAACTGGACTACCACTTTGTCTGCGAAAAGGTGGCTCTTGGTAGTCATCGGGTTACTTTCGTCCCCCCTGATGATCAACTAGCTAACCTCCTCACCAAAGGACTTCACAAACGCCAGCATGTGCGTCTCACAAACAAACTAGTTCGTCCTCGGCCGTACAGTTTGGGGGGGGGGGGCGTTACGATACCAACCTTGTCATCCTAGGTAATAGCTATTAGACTTCCATTTCCAGAATATGTCTATATTTACTTATCATTATCTCTAGTAGGGTTTAAATGTTTTCCCTTGTTCAATATAAATAGTCCTATAATGTTACAATGTTAATTAATAAGAAATACAAACTTTACATTTATTGATCTGTTTTTGTTCAAAAAAAAATTTCCCATGATTTTGATTTTTTTTTTTTAATTCTTTTATTTATCTCTTTTGTTCTCTTGATTGCCATGATGATGGAGAAAAAAATGTAATCAAATTGTTTTTTGTGATGATGATGATAGATGTTATTGGGTGATGTTTGAGGAACTTGTTGTTACTTATGATGATGGAGAAAAAAATTTATTAAGAAAAAAATTGTAATCCAATCTAGTTTTTCCAGAAAAGATTTGAGTTTTTTTTTTTTGAAAAACAAATTGGCCAATGATGATCGATGGCTAATGGGTGGTGTTTGTGGATTTAAAAAAAAAAAAAAATATATATATATATATATATATATTTAGGTTTGGAGAAATGAATATTGTTTTAGTGGAGAAATGAGTATTTTTTTTTTTTTGTAAAAGGGTGGTGGCTAGGGTTTGGTGGAGGTGGTAGAGGTGGCAACAGTTCGGTTTCAGTTCTGTGGCCACCAAAACCTAAACCGAAACTGGAAATGTGGTTTGGTACTCGGTTTGTAACCGAAAGTTTTTCGGTTTCGCTTTTTTTTTTTTTTTTTTTTTTTTTTTTTTTTTTAATATACAATTGAGATAATAAATCATAAAGATTGTTTGAAGAAAAAATAAATATAAATTCTTGCCAAACAATAATTACAATTTAACAAAGTTTAAAATAAAAAAATAATTACAAACATTTTTATAAAGAAATTGACAGTTACTAATAAATACAACTTTACGATTTCAATAAAAAAAAAAAAAGAAATTGGCTTTGATGGCTTGAATTCCAATATAAAATATTACAATGTTACAAAGTTAAAAAAAGAAAAAAAAAATATATGGCTGTCACATGGCAACAAATCATTGGTTCCTTTTTTTTTTTTCCTTAAATTTTCTTTAAACCGTTGGTTTACAACATCGGTTTCAGGCCAATGATCCTTTTTTCAAAGGGTCTGCCATGTGGCAGCATCTGATTGGTTTAGTATTTATATATATATATATTTTTTATTTTTATCCTTAAAAAAATCGGCGGTTTATTTTTAGTTAAAACCGTCGGTTTTTTGCATGCCCAAACCGAAACCGAAACCGAAACCGTAACCATAACCGGTTCACTCGGTTTTTGATCGGTTTTCAAACTGCCAGTTTCGATTCCGGTTTCGGTTTTTCAAGAATTTTTGACCGTACGGTTTCGGTTAAATTGCGGACAAAACCGACGGTTTAACCGAAACCATGGCTACCTCTAGGTGGTGGTGTAGATGATGAAGAGATGGTTAGATGAGTGGTGGTAAATCTGATGATTGGGTTCAATTTATTATTATTATTATTTTAATTTGATGGTGTTATTTTTAAATATGTAAATATTTATTAGAACTTAAATTTAAAGGGCAGTACGGACATTTTGACCATTGGAGGGCAAAATTGTCCTTGCAAGCCCCTCAGACATTTTAAGGGGCAAAACCATCATTTGACCATCTGACATGTCAGGTGGTCTGATTTTAATAGAAAACTTCATAGAAGAACTAAACGAGTTAATACTGGAACGACGATGACATAAATGGATAATATAATAAACCATAGGGACGAAAATGATATTTACCCTTTTTTAAAAATTATGTGTTTTTCATTTTTTTTTTCCCATTTTTATTTTGTTTTAGGTAAAATAAAGAAAAAAAATGAGCCATATATATTATTTTATGATTTTGTTATTTATAATATTTTTTAAAATTAAAAGAAATGACATATTTGGTAATGTGTGGAGTGTGCTTACAAGATTTCGTATTTAAAAAAAAAAAAAAAAAATTAACAGTGTGTACATATAGTTTTTCAGAGGTATAAATATCCTCACTCATTTATTTTCCCTCAACCTAACCTACGAGTAGCAATTTGGGTCATGATACGATACGTGCACGATTATCGCGGGTTGGGTTAAGGATAAATGGGTCGTGTTAATAATCGTGTCAACCCGTCTAACCCCGTTTAATAAACGGGTCGTGTTCGTGTTGACCTACTGTGTCATGGATTGTCACGATTAATAGAGGATTTTTTAAGGAGTTTATGTAATTTTACCATTCAATATAAATAGGAAAGATTTAAACCCTATGTCAAATTCATTCGGTCATCAAACCTTCTCTTGTTACCAACCAAAACACCATCAAAATGCGAAATATTGAATTTTTCATAGGTTAGTTTTGTCTCTTGGGTTTTAAAATTTTCTTTCTAGGTATCCTTCGAAACTGTTTTCTTTGTTTTATAAATTCAATTTTTTATTTTCAAAGCAGTTGTAATGCTTAGCCTGTTTTCAATAAATTTCTAACAAGTTGGATCTCATTTTGTGCAGGTTTGGAAGAGTTGATTTCTAGAAACAGAAGAATTGTATGAAGAACAAAGGGTAGAGAGGGTTTTGATGAGAAGAGCAAAGAAAATTGGTTAGAAGAGAGAGAAAGATTTGTAGAGAGAAGTTGATAAAATTCTTGTATCCGTTCCTTTCTCATTTTCACCTTTTAATACATCAGAGACACATTACAATGTAAAACAGAATTCGTTACAACTGACCTCAGCTGAGCTCACTTACGGTTTGACCAACGGACTGACTGACTGACTGACGGAACCGTTAGCTAACTAAATTCATTAATTGACTGGACTAAAACAATGGCATATTACGCCTTGAAGGAAACAAATATGAAAACTCTCTTTTGACCTTAACAACTAATCATTCCACTTCAATTCAAATCCCTAATTCCCAATTCATAACATTGCCTCTCCCTCGATAGAACCTTGACCACAAGGTTTAATCTATGGTTCAAACTCTGGAAACTGAGCAGTTAACACCGAAGCATCCTCCCAAGTAGCGTCCTCCGGATTTGCATTAGACCATTGAACCAAGAATTGCACCACTGCCCCGTTGTTCCTCTTAATCAGTTTGCGTTCCAACACAGCCACTGGGTAAACCAAGAGCTGCCATTCAGAGCCTGTCCATGGAAGAATTGAGCTAGGAGTTACAGTGGCACCTACTTTCTTCTTGAGTTGCGACACCTGGAAGACCGGATGGATTTGTGAACCAGCTGGAAGCATCAATCGATATGCTACCTTTCCAATTCAAGCTTCAACCTGGTAAGGACCAAAAAATCTTGGTGCAAGCTTGAGATTTCTTCTAATGGCCACTGATGTTTTTCTATATGGTTGCAGGCGCAGGTACACCTAATCCCCCACCACGAATGCCCTCTCTGACCTGCTCTTATCAGCGTAGAACTTAATTCATTCTTAGGCATGAGCTAGGGCTTCTTTTAGGATTGATTGAACCTTGGTTCTCTCAGTAATGAAGTCTTTGGCTTCTGTAGAGTTTGTCAGGTCCGTTGTGAGAGTGAAAATATGAGTCTTGTACCCATAGAGGGCCTCAAATGGAGTCATGGTCAGTGCCGAGTGGTAATTGGTATTGTACCACCACTCAGCAATGGACAACCAGTTTGCCCATTTCTTAGGTCTAGAGCTAGTCATATTTCTCAGGTAATTTTCCAAACATTGGTTCAGTCTTTCTGTTTGTCCGTCAGTTTGAGGGTGGTAGGATGTGCTCAAGCAGAATTTAGTGCCCACCAATTTGAATAGATTCTGCCAGAAGGAGCTTGTAAATATCTTGTCTCTGTCACTGGTAATAGTAGTAAAAGTTCCATGAAGCTTGTGAATGTGTTCGAATAACACTTTTGCAACTTCGGATGCTGTGTAAGGGTGAGAAAGTTTCAAGAAATGGCCATATTTAGTTAGTCTGTCTACCACCACTAAAATTGAGTCTTTTCCTTGAGACAATGGCAACCCCTCTATGAATTCCATAGCAATATCCTGCTAGGGTGTGTTGGGAATAGGTAGTGGCTGCAGTAGCTAGGGGTCTTTACGTGCTCATTCTTGCTCTGTTGATAAACATGGCAACCTATCACCATAGCGATCACTTCTTTGTTCATACCAGGCCAGAAGAAAAATTGTTGTAGCCTCTTGATGGTGCCTTTGATTCCTGGGTGTCCCCCAACAGCAGATGAGTGAGCCTCCTCTAAAAGCCTTTCCCTCAAGGTGCCTTGGCTTCCTACATAAATCAATTCTTGTCTTCGTAGAATGCCATTCTATAGGGTAAACTCACTGTTAGATGATGGTTTGACCATCAGTTCAGGTATTGTCTTTATGGCTAGCTGATCTAGTTGATAGCTTTTCTCTATTTCTTGAACCCAAGCCGGTTGAGCAATTGACAGTGCAAGCATTGTTCCCTCCTATAACTGATTTACTCTAGATAGACCGTCTGCTACAATGTTTTCCTTCCCATTTTTATAAGTTATATCGTAATCGAACCCTAGCAGCTTAGATAACCATTTTTGTTGCATTAGAGTACTCATCTTCTGCTCAAGGAAGTATTTAAGGCTTTGATGATCGGTTTTGATAGTAAATTTTTCTCCGTATAGGTTGCTTTTCCATTTTTGGACAGCATACACTATTGCTAGCAATTCTTTTTCATATGTAGATAACCCCAATTTTATAGGGGGTAGGGCCTTGCTTATGAAGGCTAAAGGTCTCCCTTGCTGCATCAAAACAGCCCTTATTCCAATGTCACATGCATCGGTCTCCACCACAAAGGGTTGATCGAAATCAGGAAGAGTTAGAACAAGAGTCGTAGTCATAGCCCGTTTCAAGGTTTCAAAGGCCTCTTCTGCTGTTCTACTCCACAGAAATCCATTCTTTTTCAATAGTTATGTGAGTGGTCGGCTGATCACTCCATATCATCTTACAAACTTCCTGTAATACTCTGTCAATCCCAAAAATCCTTTTAATGCCTTAACAGTGGTAGTCACAGGCCACTCTAGCATTCCTTGGATTTTTTAAGGTCAGCTGCTACTCCCTATGCTGAGATTAGATGTCCTAGATACTCCAATTCTTTCTTCCTAAATTCACACTTGCTCATTTTAACAAAAAGCTTGTGTTACCTAAGTATAGATAGTGTCAACTCTAAGTGAACCAAATGCTCCTGCATGTTTTGGCTATAGATTAGTATGTCATCGAAGAAGACTAGGATCATCTTCCTTAGGTAAGGTTGGAAGATCTCATTCATAAGGCTTTGAAAGGTTGTTGGGGCATTGGTGAGCCTAAAAGGCATCACCATGAACTTATAGTGGCCTTGATGAGTCCTAAATGATGTCTTGTATATGTCCTCTTCAGCCACTCTTATTTGGTGATAACTCACTCTTAGGTCTAGCTTAGTAAAAACTCCTGCCCAATTTAGTTTATCCAGAAGCTCATCTATAATGGGAATAAGAAACTTATCCTTTACTGTAACTTTATTTAGTTCCCTGTAGTCTAGACAAAACTGCCAAGACCCATCCTTCTTTTTGATTAGCAATATAGGTGAGGCAAAATGGCTGTTACTCTCCCTAATCACCCCACTCCTGTATCATCTCTTTAACGATCCTTTCAATTTCATTTTTTTGGATGTAGGGATGCCTATAAGTTCTCACATTGACAGGCTGACAATTAGGGACAAGTCGGATGTGGTGATCCTTGTTACGGTTTGGTGGCAATGTGGTAGGTTCAGCAAATATGTTAGTGTAAGCTACTAAAGTAGGCTCCAATTCTTTAGGGACTACCTCAATTTCCTTCTCCATCTCTAGAGAGTAAAGATGAATTACCAGCTCGGCTATCCTCTGAGCCTTCCTTAGTTGCTCCCCAATATTTTTTCCTGTCATAACCGTTAACTTCTCATCTTCCTTAATCCCTTGCAAGGTAATCCACTTGTTGTGCCACTTAAACTTTATGCTTAATTTCTTTGCATCCAATAGTATATGACCAATCTCTCCAAGCCACTGCATACCCAGCACAACATTGCAACCCCCAAAGTCAGTAGCCTCATCTCGGTAGTGAACTCAACTCCACGCATAGACCAAGTGAAAGCTGGGCATTTTGCTTAGCTACTAATCTTTCCTCCACCACCCACCGTGACCCAAAAAACATTGGTATTTTCCACCTCTACTCCTGTGAACTTGGCTGTCTCCGGGTCCGGGAAATTATGGGTTGATCCACTGTCAACCAAAATTGTAATTTCTATATTCTTGACCCTTCCTCTCAACCTAATGGTCTGCAATCGTCTACTTCCCGTAAAGGCATGATGAGATATGGTCACCTCTTCCTGCTCTTCTCTTTCTTCTTCCATTCCTGGTTCTGTCTCTACAAGTGACTCCCCTACAGTTTCTTCCTCTATTTCATCTCCCACTAGCATGTAGAAATGTTTTTTTGCACACTGATGGCCAAAAGAATACACTTCATCACAGTTGAAACAACGCCCCTTTTCCTTTCTAACTCTCATTTCTGTAGGTGTCAATCTCTTTATAGCGTAAGTTTCAATTTTCCTTTAGTTAGGCTGTATGTTGGTGTTTTGTGTGTGGTACTGTTGAAGTTTCGGTGGGTTGGTGTTTGTATTAACTATGTGGTTGAATTTGTTTGGCCATGGTTTAAATTTCTTGAGTTCTAGTGATGCCTCTTGAAGTCGTGCTAGCTCAATAGCATGATGAAGGCTTGTAGGCTTGAACATCCTGACTGGATGTCTAATCTCATCCTTTAATCCACTCACAAAACTTGATAAGAAAAATTCTTCACTCAGTCCTAAATTCCTTGCCATTAATCTTGGTCTGATTTCCTCAAACCGATCCTGGTAATCAACCATTGTGGAGTTTTGTCTCAGTTTTTGAAATTCTCCTACAACATCTTCCTTGTCAATACTTTGAAATCTAACCAATAACTCCTTAGAAAACTCTTCCCATATCAAGTTTTCTTTCAAAACGTAGTAGGATTGAAACCAAGTTTCAGCCCTCTTTTCAAAATGAATGGATGCTATAATGACTTTTTGTTCCTGAGCCACATGATGAATTAAAAAGAAGTGCTCGCATTTCCTGATCCAAGTCTTAGAATCTTCCCCATCAAATTTTGGAAATGTTAGCTTAGGAGGTCTAAGTGAAGTATCTGATATTACCTTGCTAGCAAAGTTCGGTGTAGTGTGATGTCTGGTCTCATTGTGAAAGTTGGTAGGGGAAGCTCCCAGTATTCCCTTCCCAGATTCTTCACCTTGTTCAGTTCCGACTGCCTTGGCTGTCAATAGATCATGTAACAACAGCCTAACACCATCTTCTAATCTCTGCATCCTTTCCCTAATTTTTTCATTCCTAGCGTCCACTTCTGTCAGTCTTCCCTCAATATATTGATGTTGTCTCGTTCCTTCTGCCATGATGATTGTGTCCCAGACTTTGCTTTGATACCAAATGTAATGCTCAGCCTGTTTTCAATAAATTTCTGATGCAGCAGCAATGGAACATATGGCATTGGAGTATATGGAGGGGTGTGATAGGAAAAAGACCAAGAAAAAAGGCCAATCCAATCCTACTAGTCCGGGCGTCGGAGTCAGAATGACGTGAAACTTGGTCAATTGATGTGTTTCGGCGAGATCTTCAATAGTCACTAGTGTTTAGCTCGTGCGGCATACCCTTTTTTAGTCGAATTCCATCGTTTAGGGCCCGAAAAGGCTGTTTTTGCCGTTTTAGGAAAGTTTCGTTTTTGCAATAAATTGAGATTTCTGAGTCTGAATCGACTTCCGTCAATTCCGGTCTTCTTAGGATTCTCCATAGAATTACATTAATCTCAATTTTGCCATTTTGGGTAATTTTTGGGTTTTTTCGTATTTAGACTCGTTTTCCTGTTCTGTAAGGATTACGATTAAGGAAATGAGTTGTTTGCTTTAAATAATGATGTAAGCCGAAAGGCAACTCAGTTTTTGATTTATAAAATTTAGAGTTTTCTCTATTGTCTCCCAATTTCGGTATTCATAGTGAATCAACGAACTTGAAGCCTAATATTCCGATATTCGTGAGCGAATCAACGGAACTTTAGTAGGTTGTTTCTAATTTGTTTCTTGCAGGTTTTTCTCGACAGAGCTTCCGCTACATCAATTTCTAACAAGTTGGATCTCATTTTGTGCAAGTTTGGAAGAGTTGATTTCTAGAAACATAAGAATTGTATGAAGAACAGAGGGTAGAGAGGGTTTTGATCGAGAAGAGCAAAGAAAATTGGTTAGAAGAGGGAGAAAGTTTTGTAGAGAGAAGTTGATAAACTTCTTGTATCTGTTCCTTTCTCATTTTCACCTTTTAATACATGAGAGACACATTACAATGTAAAACAGAATTCGTTGGGACTGACTGACTGACTGACTGATAGAACCGTTAGCTGACTAAATTCATTAATTGACTGGACTAAAACGATGGCGTATTACGCCTTGGAGGAAACAAATATGAAAACTCTCTTTTGACCTTAACAACTAATCATTCCACTTCAATTCAAATCCCTCATTCCCAATTCATAACGGGCAGTATAAGTTGAATCTCTGCTTTCTCTGGAAATAAATTTTAAAAAAATTTGTCTTTTAATTAAAGAATAAATATTGAATTGCTTTTCTTCATGTAATCACTTATAGATGAAGTACCTGAAGCCCTTGAATTTCTACAAGGAATTTTTCAAGGATTTTTTTGATCAAGAAAGATTCGAAATATGGTCGGTTGCTAGGTTTGGATGTTAGTGATAAGTATGTGTCGTTGGCTGTGTTAGATTGGAATTTAACTGCTGTGCCTTTAAGGTATGACATCTCTTATTATATTCTAAATATGTTTATTATTATGTTCTCAATATCTTATATTGTGAATTTTTTCAACATAGCAGAGCTTTGGATAGGCAGGAAAATATTATGACTTCCATGGCTGCTGATCTTTTTCAATCTTTGGTAAGTCTAACTAATCTGTGAGTGTGTTTTGTTTCACCTGCCAACAGTGGGCACAACAAGTAATCTGATATCTTACAACATATCTAATGTGGTATTGTTCAAAATTTTGAGCCGTTTTCATACTACAGATTTTTTTTTTTTCTTTTCTTTTCCGTTTTTTTGCAGATCGCTGAACATAATCTAGTGGGTTTCGTTGTTGGCACTAACTATGATCTTCTTGATACTAGACCCCTTGTGAGTCACAAACGCAGATTTTTCAAAATTATCTCCTATTTGCTCTTAGGAGTAGTTATGTTATTTTCTTTTTATTTGATTAGGAAGCAGAAACGCAGATTTTTGTTGACAACCTACGCACAACAGGAATAGTTGAAGGTTTAATGTATACATATTGGGATCGTGGCATTGCATCAAAGGTATATATCTGTGTGAACCTATACAAAAATGATTTTTAAAGTTCAACCATTTCGCTTCATAATAGTTCAAACATGATGAAGGCCAAGAGTGTGTTCATTTGTAGTGTGGCTTATTGGAAGCTTTGCCAATTTGATGTTTTTGACTATTAAATAAGCTTAATTTTGCCCGTGTCACTCATAGTATAGCTGTTAGAAGTGCTCATGACAATTATTTTACGTACGAAATTGCCAAATATTTTTATCCATTATTTTTTGTAGTGCACATGTTTGTGACAAGTTTTGCATTAGTGATGCAAATTGTAAGATCCGTTCATATTGTTGACAGAATGCAGAATTTGTATTAAAGCAGCATGTAGAATTTATATCAGAGAATTTGAATCTGTCTCCAGACATGTCAAAAACAATTATGGAGAAGTGTCGTGCTGTGAGTGCACTACAGGTAATTGTACTCTTCATTTTATGACAATAGTTTGTATTCCAATGTTTTATGTTATTTGGAATCTCAAGGAAAACTGAAGAAATGGTCAATTAACTAGTGTTGCAAAAGTTGCTAGACGGGCGGCGACCTCCCACCTAATGCCTAACCCACCTAGTCGGGGACTAGGCGGCCGTCCATAAATAGGTCTGAATTTGTTTTTTAGTTTTAAAAAATATATATTTTTTTTTTGTTGTAATTGAGTAAATATTCATATTATTTCATATATCTTCATATATTGAACATCAAATTGAAAATCAAATTCAAAACTCAATATTGACTATTGAGAACCTCAAATTGAAGGCTATTTTATCGACCAATTTTTTTTTTTTTTTTTTCCGATTTTTTATTTTATTTAAAAGGCAACCTAGTCAGTCAATGGTGACTAGTCGCCGACTTTTCCCGAAAACCGAGATTAGTCACCAACTAGTCTCTTACTAGGGCTGACTAGTTGCCGACTAGGAGGTTTGCTACCTAGACACATCAATTTCATGGAAGTCAGGGCAATGGGCCGCCGACTAGGGACTAGGCAGTGTCTAGTTGGCCCTAGTTGGGGACTTGCAACAATGCAATTAACACTTGTCATATTGGAGGACTTGTATTCTCTTTTGAGCTCTTCTTTATTGAGTTGTGCAGAACTCTTGAGGATCTGATGCCATGTGTATTGGACTGTCTAAATTAGTTTTAGTTTATTTTTGTATCTCTTCAATAACAAACATCCAATACACATGGCATTAGATCCTCAAAAGTTCAGCTCATCTCAGGAGAGAACTAGAGAAGTAGGGATCCAAATCCATTGGACACCGTATGCGGCCACTGAAAAATTGACACATCAATAATATTAACTAAGAAAAAAAAAAAAACTCATTAGGATCGACCTTAGTGGTGCACCTGGTGCAATGAAGATTTTCTCATCATATTGACATAGGAGATTTGGCATTGACTATTTCAGTTATATAGATCGAGCCAAGTGAAATTTGGCAATGCTTAAAATTTTATTTATCAAGTTATTTCAAAATTGTAAACATTATGTAATTTCAATCTCCTTTCACCTATCAAATTAGCACCTATCAAATTAGCGGTTGTTTATTAAGTCGCCACTGTTACTTTAACATTTGGTAGGGATACCTGGATTGTACAAACAAGATGGTAGAAGAGGATTGAGATTAAACATCGGTGGATTGCACAAATCCATCATCATGGAAGCAGATGCAGGTGGCATTAATCAATCATCGAATTGGATATTTTTGTGTTGAATTTCAAGAATTCTGCAAGTGGTGGATTTCATATAGTACTAATGGGGTTTTTTTTTTTGTTGGTATTATTTGTTATTGATAAAGATCATAAAGATGTTTCAACTGGATGAGGATGGAGATTAATTTTTATATAAGTTTATTATTATTATGTCTACGCATTTTTTGCTCTTGAAGCATACAATACACTAGATCTGGTTAAAGTGTTGAAAATAGCCCACATTTGATCACTTTGTTTTATTTATGGTATCAGAGCCGTAGACCAACGTCGTGGTTGGTAAAAATTCAAGCAACTCTTCCACAACAGTCTCTTGATCAAAACTCTCAAATGTTAATTCCACGAACAATTAAGATTCTTCACATGAAACTTCTACTTTTACCTAATCATTTTTTGTAATTTGAATTTTTTAAAAATAGATGGACTCCAGTAGTTTTTTTTATTTAAATCTTTTTAAAATTTTTAATCTCCATCTTAAAATTTTTATTCATTTTAAAAAAAAATATTTGGTCTAAATATACCATTGATGCTTTCTCCTTTTGAAGGCTTCACTTTGCTTGATGTGTTGTCCAATTTCCTTGAAACTTAATAAACCGTTAATCCTAAATAACTAATCAATATAAAGGAAATGTCGTTTTGATATAGAATAATACCAACATGACTCAAAATCCTAACAGTCTCCCCTTTTGGTAAATTCTATGTCAAAACACATATACAAATACTAAAACATACAACATGAAGATGGTCACAAAAACTCACCCCTACATTACAATAAGTTAATTCACCTAGACTAATCTTCAATAAGTCTTGAACTTCTTCACTTGAGCTTCTCTTGATATCATCTAAAATAAACTTGAAAGCACAAGAATATACAAAAGAATATATAGCAATATACTTGACAAGAATATGGCATTTAAGATCAATATGGAATATGACAATTTAGTTCAAAATGGACACATGGTCCAACGCTTGGAACTAGAGATGCACATTTTTCCCCGGGGCCTCAATTCCCCGTATCCCCATCCATTTTTTTGGGGGGAGAAATGGGGAAATTGTGGGGGGGGGGGGGGGGGGGGGGGGGGGGCTATGGGGATGAAAATCATCCCCAAATTGAAATGGGGATGGGACCCATCCCCATCCCCATTTCCCCAAACATATATAAATATAATTATAGTATATATATAATTTTTATTCTTTGAAAACTCTTACTCCCTAAGTATATATACCCATTTTATATAAAATACAATAATGAATTTTATTTTGTATTTGTAATGGAATGTTTATTTTTTTTAGTTTAATTTGTAATTTTTAATCAAATGGAGAAATGGGGGAACCGGAGAAATGGGGAAATGGGGAAATACGGGGGAAAACGGGGAAAATGGGGATGAGGATGGGGATGGATATAGGTCCCCCCCAAAATTCCCCATCCCTATTTTCCCCAAATGGGGGGGGGGGATGGGGATGGGGGGACCTATATCCATCCCCATTCCCCAGACGTGCATCTCTACTTGGAACCTTCTACCCTGGTAAACATACAGTGGAAGGGCCTGTCTTTAAAGAGTTGAAGCTGCAGCGTTGTGGCATCCATGACGCTGACGAGGAGGGCCGAATACAACAACCCCACTTGTTTGAAGAGGTATGAGAACTTTGTATTTTTTTTTTTTTCTTGAAATATTACAATAATTGGGATTTTAGGGAGTAGAACATACACGAACCCGTAAGGTGTAGGTATGAGGGGCAAACCCCTAGACCAACCGTATATATATATATATATATATATATTTTTTTTTTTTTTTTTTTGAATCGACAAAAGTTCAAATGGCATTAATAAGCATATTGTGACAAAAAAAAAAAATTCCCATTCAAACAGGATATATATATATATATATATATATATATATTTGAAGTATTTCATAAATTTGGGGTTTTTTTGGAAGGGAGAGGACTCGAACCCGTAATCTTGTAGTGCAAAGTTTTACCACCGAACCAACCTCATCTTGTCATTCAAATAGTATATTAGTTAGCAATTTATCTTGCCACATAAATTGGTCAATTGTCCCCCTCTATTTAAGTCTGTCTGTAATTGTTTTATGTATGGTTTGTGACATTGTTTGTAGGAAAACAAACCTACTTGCATTTTATCTCATTGGTAACTTCCTAAAAAAAATTGTAACATCATGCACTCAATTAGCTTTTAAATAACATAGATTATTGGATTGTATACTGACAAAATCCCACATACAAGTGAATTAAGAATTAGTTGGTTCTTTAACTATTGATAGTGGATGAGATGAGGTTTGTTTAGCTGTTAGCACATCACAACAACATCAACGCGGCTGTGGTCCGAGTCATATCCTCTTCAACAATCTCTAAATTATATTTTCAATATATAGAGTATTGATTAAGTATATGATTTCACACATTTTTTCGTGTAAAATTCCAAATAGATATCGTAATTCTTTGAATTATCACTGAAATCTATTGGAAACCCTGTATGAAAAAACGGACAGTATTCCACACCTGATAATTTTCATATATATATATATATATATATATAATTAATGTGAATGGGACATGTTTTTTTCTCAAAGCAAGCCTATTGTTATTATCTTTAGTTTTGAATAAGTTTAGATATATATAAAAAAATACACACACACACATATATATATATATATATATATATATGTATGTATAATGTATGTATGAATGAATGTATAAGGAAATATTAAAACAACTCTATCTGCGGGTTGTGTTCCCCAGCTTGGAGACCTTGGATGTTTATGAAATTCATGTCGAAAAGATTTGGTACAACTTACTTCCAATAATATCTTCTAGGGTTGAAAATTTAACTAGGTTGTATAATATGATTGTGGTAATTTAAAAGAGCTTTTTTCATCTTCGATGGTAGTCACGGACGAGTTAAGAAAAAAAGAAAGGAGGAATACAATGTTGTTCCCTAAATTAAATTGCCTAGAGATGAAATATCTTGCAAAGCTGAAAAGATTGTGCTAAGGATATTATATTGAATTTCCATCATTAAAAGAATTCACGATACATAAATGTCCTGAATTGAAGGCATTTATCTTCGACGATAAGGTATATATATAGATCACAAGCTTTTTAGTCTTCTAGAATTTAATTTACATTTTCCCTCTTTAGTGATACACATGATTTACTATTTCTTTTATTTTTTTAGATAAATATTTTCCATTTGTTTTCAGTTATAATTAGAAAGAATCCCTAATAACATGATATCATATATACTACAGGTTAGAGTTCCTAGCTTAGAGAAAATGAAAATTTCCTACATGGACAACTTGAAAATGATGTGGTAAAACCAACTTGTTGCGGATTCCTTGTGCAAATTAAAATCATTGCAAGTTAGATACTGCCAGAAGCTATTCTCTGTGCTTCCATCGAACATGTTTGGAAAATTCTCGAGCTTGGAGTCTCTATATGTTAGTGATTGTGGCTATCTAGAAGAAATATTTGATCTCCAGGGAATAAATTCTGAAGAAAGACATTCCATAGCAACAACTAAGGGGGGTGTATTGGTTCATGATTTTATTAGACAATTGAGACTTTCAAGACTTTTTAAAAGTCTTGAGATCAGACTTTTAAGATTTTTTAAAAGTCATGAAGTATTGGATCCAGACTTTTAAGATTTTTTAAAAGTCTTGAGGTATTGGATCCAAACTTTTTAGATTTTTTAAAAGTCTAGTGGTATTGGATTGAGATTAAGATTTTTAAGATTTCATGACAAAATGGATTATCCAGACTTTTTCAATGATTTGTATAAATAGCTGGACCTTGGAATTGTTTTGCTCTCACCCACAATACTTTCCAGACTTTCCTGCTTCTCAAATATGCTTTACAATTCTCATCACTCATCGGATGTTAACCACAAAAAATTTTAGCTTCCTCAACTTTCATACCCATCGATCTTCATCAAAAATCTACCATAACCTAAAAAAAAGTTTAAAAATTCTCCCAGATCCAATATGGTGAAACATGCTGTGTGGGATGATGAGAAGCACATGACATGAGTGACTAATCTCCGGTTTGCATAGTGCAAGCTACATCTTGGTGTTACAGCAAAATATGAAAAGCCAACATGCATGTGTTAATGCATTTATATTGGAAAATAAGACTGAATTTATTTTTAGATCTTACTTGTCTTTTATCGTAATATTTCTAACTATATAAAAGTATGCATTTGATTTTTATTATATGTAAATCAGACTAGCTTCAATGTAAAGATTACTAATAGGTTGTATTGTGAATAAATAAGAATAAACTTGTATTTATTCTTTAAACAATTAGACCATTTGGCTAACAAGAATTGATATAGTTAGTCTTTTTTTTTTTTTTTTTCCTACGAATAAGATGATTGACAAGAATTGTTGTTTATGTGTTTGATGAATTGTCTATGAGAGTTCATAGAAAAGTGGTTATGGCGAGAAGTAGAGGAAGAGACAAAGAGGAGTCAACTGAGAAGTATTTGGGTTTATTGAAACTGGTTCACATACTGTTTTGAAAGTAATTTCAACATTGTAACAACAAAAATCTTGAAATAAAGTCTAACAAGTCTTGAAACAAAGTCTAGATAATCTTAATAGTCTCTGAATAAAGTCCAAAGATTCTTTAAAAATCCTAAAAGTCTAATCCATATAATCCTAATAGTTTATAAAGTCTTGCAAATTCATCAAATCCTTGCACCCAAAAATTATCCATTAAAATCTCAATCCAATACACCCTCTAAATCGAGAGATCCCCAATTCATGCTTTCCTTTGCAAACCTACAAAATTTTGAAGTTTCATATTGTCAAAGTCTGAAAAATCTCTTTTCTGTATCTATGGTTGCAAAGGAAGAACCCCCAGCTAGGTTTCTCTTTCCGAAATTGACCTCCTTGAAATTGCATGAACTACCAGAACTTAGAACCTTATACCCTGCTAGACATACAGTGGTAGGACCTGTCTTGAAAAGGTTGGAGTAGCGTCATTGTGGCGAGAGAGCCAAATGCAACAACCCCTCTTCTTGGTCGAAGAGTTATGCGATCTTTTTTATATATATTCTTCTTGAATTGATAAAAGTTCATATGACATTAGGCATATTAATTAATTCTCTTAGGTGTGACAGTTTCTTGCCATGTAAATTGGTCAATTGTTTTATGTATGGTCTGTGAAATTGTTTGAAGAAATTGAATTGAGTTTTTATTTGATGGGTTGCTAGGCCTTCCCTAACTTGGAGGAATTGAATTACCTGGAAAAAAAAAGCCAAGATCATGTGGTAGAGCTAGGTTTCATAGTGTTTCTTTCACTAACTTAAAATTCTTGAAGTTGCGAATGATGAATCAACAGTCTTACCACTTGGTATTATTCAAAGATTTCCCAATTTGGAAATGCTTTCACTTGAGGAAAGTTCATACTAAGAGATATTTTTATATGAGGATGTTCAAGGGACACCTGCAAAAATGAAAAAAATTACTTCTTTACATACTTAAGGATCTAAAGTACATATGGAATCGAGACTCCAAATTGGACTTAATTGTTCAAAATATTGAAGTTCTATGCGTACGGAGTTGTGATAGTTTGATCAATCTAATGCCACCTTCAGCTTCTTTCAGGAATCTAACAATTCTGGAAGTTATGAGTTGTAGTAGTTTGAAAAACGTGGAAACATCCTCAACTGCCAAAAGGCTGGTGCAGCTCAATAAAATGAGTATAAGCTACTGCGAAAAGATTACAGAAGTGGTAGGAAATCTGCAAGGAGATTTAACGGAGGATAAAATTATATTCAGCAACTTGAAGAGTTTGTTGCTCATATGTTTACCAAGTCTCACGAGTTTCTGCTCTTGGAATTTCACATTACAATTCCCATCTTTAGAAGAATTAGATGTGTTCAAATGCCTGGATATGAAGATTCTCTCAAGGAGATTTAACCACGCAAATATTAGGGAAGTCAAAATTGACAAGAAATCAGTTGAATTATATTCAGACGTTGACCTTAACAAAGCCATACAACAGTTCCATGGAAAAGCGGTATGCATTGGTTCACTTAAGCTAAGAAATCTCTAGCACTACTAACCGTAGATTTTTTAATACAATTCCTCATTTCGCTTATAATATGTTCTATTTTGTTACAGAATGACAAGTTTCTCAGAAGGCTGCAGTAGTTCTTCTAGTCACCATTTGAAGAGAAGTCATCACTCTGTGTAGTTTGTTAGACATTTGAGCCTTGCTCATGTTTTTCACGTTGATGTCGACGTGGGAGGTAAGGGGTTCTTTCTATATCTTCACTGTATCTATTTCCATTGCTGTCTTCGAAGTGTTACAACACTCATTTTTATGAACTTCCATGTGTTTTATTATGGTTTTACTGAAATAAAAACTACTTACTTCCAAATGACGGGATAGACCCGATTGCCAGTTCGAAGAAGAAAAAAAAATCTTCCTAGTTACATGCTAATTTGATATCAAGTTTTAGAACTATCATATAAAATAAAATGCACAGGATAAAATATAGGAAACTAAGGAACATAAATGGAATTGATAAATAGAAGAAGTACTTACAAGAATTAGATAATTATTCTGACAGCAATGATTTTCAAGAGATATACAGGAATGGTCGCAAACTTTATTTATAACTCTAGAAATTTGTTACAAAGAGAGGTGGTTTCAGAGAGGAAGATTATAAGAGATAGAATCTCTAGGAAAGAAAGCAATAAAACTGAACATGTGTCCTCTTTGGTCACAGAGGCCTATTTAAGGAGAAAAGAAACTATGATTGCAGTTAACCTTGGTATACACTAACCTGGTAAAACTCTATTATTATTATTATTATTATTATTATTATTATTATTATTATTATTATTATTATTTTATTTTATTTTTTTTACAAACGAGTAATTGCTAGTGAATTATTGTCTACTTTTACTGTTGGAGAATAGTGGACTATCTGGCCATGATTGTCTGATATGGTTGATGAATAGAGATATGTCTGGAACTGTAACGAATAATTGCTAGTGAATTATTGTCTACTTTTGCTATTGGAGAATAGTGTACTGTCTGACCATGGTTGTCCGATATTGTTGATGAATAGAGATATGGCTGGAACTATACTTGTCTTTTTATGTTGACGGTAGGTTGGGAGGATAAGATCTGAGTCATTGTGGGATCCTAACAGGGTTTGATAGGCAAGATAGATATGATGTTGCCTGAGAATAAGTCTGGTAAGGTTAGAGCTTATGATAATGTGATAAATCACGTCTGAAAGTATCCTCGCTAGGATGATGGAAGTAACTATTGCCTTCGATGAGGTCATCTTCATTAAGGAGATCATCTTCATCTTGTTTTTCTGATTCTAAATCTTTTTAGGAGATGTTGGTCATTGTCTTCTTCATTTCTTCAGCTATTTTCATCAGTTCTTCAGGTGTGCTTGTTGCAGCAATTCTAGCTTGGTTTTAGGACTTAGCCATTAAGAACTAGGATTGATCTATTGATTGTGTGGAGAAATTGGGGTTGTCAGCAAACCACTTTGCTACTCTTTCCCTGCCATGTTTTGCAGTGTTCATACCACTCCACCATTTGATCTTAGTTTGTCTTCCACAATACGGGACATTGACATTGCAAATTGACTTGTCTTTGATCTTATATTCAAGCATCAAAATCCAAGTCAAATTGAAATGCTTAAAAAACAATAATAAGTCAGGTATGAAATCTCATTCTGTGGGCTTGGAAAGATGGGCCATCCAATGAAGATAACATTCTTTAATAAGATTTGGAAGGAAATCAATATTTGGACCATATTTGTCCCACCACTCAAGGAACCAGAATGGTATGTTGAGAGGGAAATCCTTGTCAAAATAGATGAACCAGGACAGTGAATTTCCTGGGTTTTGTCGATATAGGACCTTGGTCTATGCATCAATATAATCCCAATAGAAATAATTCGAGACATGGAACGATCTGGAAAACTTGTTTTTCTTGTTGGGGTCGTTACCCCATTGCTCTAAAGTGACGATTTTACAAAGCTTTATTTTCCTGAAAATTAATTAATTTTTGTGTCTGTTTTGTCAAAAACATCTGAAATGAAAATGGAGTATATGTCAATGAGAATGAACTCATAAAATATATGTCTTTTCAATGTCTTCGAGAACCCTATAAAACAAGGGATCAATAGTAGCATCCACAAGTTTTTTAGGTTCCTTAAAATAATGGTCAAACAATAGTGGTGTTCCCATTGTTTATCATGGTAGGTGTAATTTTAGGAATTGATTATGGGAAAGGTAGGTGATGATGTTGAAGGAATATGTGATCTTTGCTTTTCTAAGGTCAATTTGCCTTGTTTTGGCGAATGTGGACTGATATGGGAGGACGTTATGGTTTTGAAAGATGGTGATTCGGATTTTAGAGGGGAGAAACTGTTGGTGATTGGTAATGGACTAACACTAGTGGCCATAGGTCTAGGTGATGAAGGTCTAGGAGAGACATTGTGGTTAGCCATATGGCTAGAAGCAATGAAACATTTGTCTCTGTGATTGTCTTTGTGGTTAGTTTTGGGGTCTTAGTAAATCATAACTGTTTTGTTATTGCCCTGATAAGTGAGCATTGTCTTATTGTCTGATAATAAGTCGGATGATAAGTCAGGCTTTTTGTTTATCATAGTAGGTCTGGGACCCTGACTATTTTCTCTGCAACAACTCATGTTTGCCTTGTAAAAATTCTCTGGTTAAGAAATCTGACAAGCTATTTTCTAAGCCTTTAATATGTTCAATGGTAAAATCAAAGGTTGAAAGAAGAGTTTGCCATCTGGCAAATATTTGTTTTGAAGCAAGACTTTTAACATCATTTTTTAGAATGAATTTGGCAAATTGGCACAGAACAGACTTCTGATTTATCAAAGGGTGAAATCTATTTTAATCCCTCTAGTTTTACTTATTACATAAACTGGTCCTCCGGTTTTCAGTATTATCCCGTTAAGCCCTTTTGTTAAAAATTCCGTTAAAAAAGTGCTTACTGATAGAGTCAGAAGGTCAAATGACCCTGCTGCCCCTGATTAAAAAATAAAACAAATAAAAATATAAAAAAAATCTCCAAATTAAAAAATAAAACAAATAAAAATATATAAAAAAAAAATCTCCAAATTAAAAAAAAAAAAAAAAAAATTCAAACCAACATCACGAGTAAATTACATTTGATGTTATCCAATCTAATGAATTACAAATTTTCAATCTAAATCCTAATTCTCTTCTCTCTCTCAATCTATTCTATCTTCCAATCTCTGATTCTTCTTATCTTCAATTCCAGAATTCCTCACAACCTACAACAACTCAAACCAGTAAGAATCGATTAGGTAAAAGAGAAATTTGATTTGAAAAATAACCAGATCATCACACATTCAACAAACAAAGCCCAAACCACCAAAGATAGCCCCAAATTGCTAGAAAAACAGCCCAAAAAACCCACCACCAACACCAAGGAACCTAATTTCAACAATTGATCCAATCTCATCAAAGTATCAAACACAATCATCAAGATTTTTACAAAAGCGCAACCAATCACAATAAAAACACAAACTTCAAGCCAATTAGCTTGACCAAAATACACATACCAGAGAGTATTCGAAGATAATGGCCTCATCCACTAACCCAGCCGAAAACCTAACAATCGGAGTTTTACAAAGATCTGCAATCGTAGAAGAACCGAACAATCAAAAAACCCCACCTCAAAAAACCCAAAAAAGAAAAAAAAAATTTTATTGAACAAAAAATTTACAAAATTTTCTCTCTTATTCTCTCAATCTTATTCTGATGAAACTAAACCCAACTTATTCTCTCACCCAAAATTTTCAAACAAAACAAGTATCAAGTTTGAGAAGCAAATCCGTGGCTCTTTGAGAAACAACCTGGAAATCAATATGGGTTTTCTTAGAAATCGACAACAATTTGAGAGAGTTAAATTTGGATTTGATAATGGCAAGGTCTTTGAGTTGCCTCAGCGTCCTGGATCTGCAAACAAGAAATACATGAAAATGGATTTGGATGACACGAGCCGCCGCGTTTCTTAGAGAAGATGAAAAGTAGCGATTGTGTGTGGAAAACTTGTGCAGGGAGGCTTCGAGGTCATCGATACAGTTGAGAAGAGACGACAGGACAAATCTAGACTCCCTTGAGATGTTGCCATGGTTTTATTTTAAAGAGAGAGAAAGAGAGAGAGAGAGAGAGAGAGAGAGAGAGAGAGAATTGAGATTAGTGATTATGGTTTAATTTTTTATTTTTTATTTTTTTCTTGGTTGGATTTGACTTTTCAGTTTGTTTGTTAAATGTTTTTTTTTTAATTTGATTTTTTTAAAATATGATTTTTTTTAATCAATTTTTAATTGTTTTTAATTGAAATTATTAATTTTAACCCTCTTTTACCATTATACCCTTAATGATCTAATGGAACCCTAACAGAATTGGACGGAACGGACTAAAATACGTATTTTTAGAAACTAACGGGGCTTGTCAAGATAAAGCTGAAAACCGGGGGACCAGATTGTGTAATAGGTCAAACTAGAGGGACTAAAATGGATTTCACCCTTTATCAAATCATCTTATAATTTTTGAATAGTCAAAACAATAGCTAAAATTTCTTTTTTGACAATAAACATGCACATCGGTAGTGTGCAAGTCGATATCAAACCTCTAGCATAAATCTGCCTTAATAATTCACTTCTAATTTGTCTTCGTGATAAGAGGATAACAGATTATAAAGAATCCATCTTAGGAATAGCTGAATCCAGCCTCACATATGGACCTATATACTTCCAGTGTTATCCCAACTTTACGATTGCCCTAAATACAGATAAACACAAAGAAAAATACATATCAAAACTCATAATTACAATCTTAAAAGGATCAAGCCCCTATAAACTTGTATATAGAATACACTATCGCGTTCTGACCTCTAGATTAATTCCCAACTTTATACCTCCAAATCACGGACCTCGAACCTTTGGTTGGACAACTTATATGTGGATGCTTTTTGTATACATGGATTTTTTCTGATACTTACCTTGAACCCTATTGATTCAGTTTTTTCCTATAAAACCCTAGTCTACCCTTCAAAGAATATACATTCTGAACTCACGAAATACAGAGCATCGTATTCTCTTTCTTCTTTTTCTATGCTTGGTAAGTTTGAACTTGATTTAAATTCACTGAGAGTAGTTTGTGCTTCGCACTTCCACTGTTGAATCGTTGTATCCTGGATTCCTGGGAGACAATCATTATACACTTATAACAATCATTATACATTTACAATGTTACACGGCGAAATTGTCTTAAGGACACCGTGTGAAACACGGGCCTCGATTTCCCTAACGTTTCGAACCAAATTGTTTTGATCTACAAACAACACTTTGTTCAAATTTAGGATCCAAATGATGTGATATCTCTAATGTTCAATTATTTCAATCATGTAATTCTAATATTAAAAAATCAAATAGACCATATCATTTAGACACCAAATTTAGGTAAAGTAGTATTATTCTATCAAATATATATGAACTCTTACATTATTTAAACTATGGAAAATAAATATCATCATCCATCTTCACTTTCGAATTAAATAAATTAACGTATATAACGAAATTTAAAGAAGATTTATTATCAAATTCTAAAGGTCAATGAAGGTTGAATTTTAGAATTACCTTAATATTTTTGTTTCTAACTCAAAACTAAAAGATAAGCGAGATCAATGATATAAATTAGTATCATATAGAGAGAATATCAATGGATGGGTACAAACGTTACACTCCTCACATTTATATTGTGGATGTCATGCGCGCAACATGATTTAACTTTACTTAAAATAAAAGCTAATTGGCACTATGCCCCCTGAACTTGGTTGAATTCACAACCATACCCCCTATACTTTTTTTTTGGTCATTAAATCCCCTAAACTTTCGTAATTTGGCAATCGCTGAAAGAATCTACCCCCCTAGTGAAGGAATCTGCCCCCTGGTGAGGGGGCAGATTCGTTTAGCGATTGGCAAATTACGAAAGTTCAGAGGGTTTAGTGCCCAAAAAAAAAAAGCATATGGGGCACAATACAACTTTTTGAAGAGTTCAGGGGAGGGGGTAGATTCCTTCGGCGATTGTCAAATTACAAAAGTTCAGAGGGTTTAGTGCCAAAAAAAAAAGCATATGGGGCACAATACAACTTCTTGAAGAGATCAGGGGACATCTGTACCAATTAGCCTAAAATAAAAATTGATCGTGGTGATCAATGGTGAGTGGGTTTCTTATAACATAACATGAGAGATTATTGGAAACTTTGTTATATATATTATGTCACGTGGCATGGATACTTTATATGATTGGACGGTGCACTACATATCTATTCCACCAAATCAAATTTTCTGTGAATGGATAAATGTGTCCCTACTTAGGAGAAAAGTAGAAGAGAGTAATTGACATTTTTGGAGGAGGAGGACTGTGAGACCAACAGGGGGTCATAAGTGGACCAGAATCTTCAATTCTTTAAATAAATAAAAAATAAAAAAAAATTAACAAGATGACACGTTGAGAAGACGATGGAACATGAAAAAAAGCACCTTCAACCTTGTCATTGCTTACTAAAAACAACACAAATAAAACATTTTATTTTCCGGCCAGATCATCTTCAACTTTACTCCATATATAAATATATATATATATATATATATATATATATATAATTGATTGAAAACGATACGAAAAGACATTACCTAGAGATTAATTTGCCAGCTTTAACTACATCACTTTTGGGGACCTGAAATGAAAAATGTTTAGCTGTGGCCTATAAGTTTTGATTTTATATATTCTAAATCCACTTCTCATGACCTGGATCGCGTTGCTAAGTGAAATTTAATTTGATTTATGATTCATATATAACTCATTTCTTCAAGTGAAAAAAATAAATTTGGAGAAATTAAAGAATTTTTTTTTTTAAATACAATATAATCTTAAAAATTAGTTTTTAAGATATAACAAATAAGATAATGTTGCTCTTTTACACTCTCTATTGTGGGATTCTATACAGATATTGAAAATAAACTTATAATATCATTCATTAAATATGTCATTACAATAGTGTATAAATAGAGTATATAAATACTTATACGAGAAACTTAAACAATAGAAAATAGTAGTTGCAAATCCTATAGAATAATAAAAAAGAGTTGTTGCATAATGTTTTGATTTGCTTTTAAAAACAGAATCAGATAAATTAGGAAGCTAATAAGAGTCTAATAAGAGCATCTCCAATGCTATCATGCATTTGAAGAAAATGGAGTGCCACATATGATAGATATTAAAAAAGTTAAAAATACTTTCTCTAATGCTATTATCCAAGTTAAATATGGAGATGATGTGGCCAAAGAAAAGTTAGAGAATATGGAGTTGGGTTTCTAATTCTAGAAACTCTCCTAGAAATGCTGACTAGGATTTCTAACTCTTTCCACCAATAAGATTAAACTTCATTTAATTGTAAAATAAAAGAGGAGAAAGATTGTAATAATTGTTTTATTATGATTGGACATAAAATGGATGCATATTTGACTTTAGATAATTATATTAGAGACGTAAATATGCATTTCTTTAAAAAAAAATTCAAAAGTGGATCCATAATAAATAGAAATGCTGATGTGGCACTATTTAGAAACTCAAAAATACATATTTGCATCGGAGATACTTTATAGTAAAATAAGTTATTAGTGACCATGAAATCAGAAGTTACTATGAAATCTTGATTGAAGAATATTATTTGAAATCGCCAACAACGCAGCAAGATCGTTAAGGAAACAATCTTGTGTTTCAATATTCTATATATTAATTCCAATATTAATCATTAATTACGAAAACTCGAAATCGTATCATGCATATATACATAGTTTTTGGGAACTGCTATAAAATTGGCATGTGAATCGAATTTTTGTGAGACTGAAATATTGTCCAATCAATCACTAAAATCAATCATATTATATGGTGGCTTTTATAATTAATTGAGCACTTCCTTGTAATAGATAGGGACATGATTGGTAGTTCGAATTTGCAACTAACGCAATTATTTCTCCAAAACTTGAATCACAAACAAAGTTGATCGACTTGGTTGAAAAATTATCACATCTTACACACAACCTTTTGATTTCGTTTATTATTCTTCTCAAGCAACAGCGTCATCTCTGACTCTCTCAGTGGGCAAAAACCTTTTTAGTGGGACATGCATCATGCCTAGTGCTGTATAGATAATAATAATAATTATTATTATTATAATAATAAATATTTGTAATTATTTATTATTATATATTTATTATTATTATCATTATTATTATTATTTTTTATTATTATTTTTTATTTTTATTTATTTTTTTATTTTTATTTTATTTATTTATTATTATTATTATTATTATTATTTTATTTATTTATTTTTTATTATTTTTTATTATTATTTTTTTTGGACATTAGTCAACTAATTAAAGGGTGTGTGGTGTTATTATTATATTTTTCCGGTTATAATGAAATTATACATATAATCAGGGTATGTAAGTGCAATTTGCCCTAGACGTCCGTCTTCCCTTCCGTCACTTGTTGCTAATTTCATAAAGTTCTGAGATTTAGTGACCATTTTAAGAATTCGGGACGTACATTAGCAATTCATAAACAATTCAAGGGGCAACAGTACCATTTACTCATATATATATAGAGTCCCGTTCTGGTCAGTACGCACTGATGTAACTACATCAGTACCAATGCAGTGGACCATTGATTATGGAGAATCTTTGACAAGTGCATACACTTTTAGTCAAAGTATATAAATCTAGTGGTCCACATTCTTCGTCTTGATATATTTTATATCAGGACGAACTGATAATAGAAAAATTATATATATATATATATATATATATCTTTATATACATATTTTCTATTATCAGTTCGTCCTAACAATAAATATATCAGGACGAAGAATGTGGACCACTAGATTTACATACTTTAACTCAAAGTGTATGCACTTGTCAAAACTTCTTCATAATCCATGGTCAACATTCTTCATCCTGACATATTTATTGTCATGACGAACTAATAATAGAAAGACTGTCTTTTATATATATATATATATATATATACGGTCTCGTTCCTATCAAGGCATCCTTATATAACTTTATCAGAATATTGAATGTGAGCCACTCATTTATAAAAGTGATTTGACAAGTGCATACATACTAAGTCAAAGTATGTAAAACGAATGGTTCACATTCAATGTCCTTATATAATTCTATCACGGCATCCTCATATGAAAATTTCTATATATATATATATATATATATATATACTAGTTATTAAAGCACATGCAAGGCATGTGCTTGTGTCAATAACTGGGTTAAATTCTTGCAAGCTGTCTCCACTACACCTCAACACAATCTCCAACAAATCCACCACACACTTCAACTCAAACACAAACCCTAACCCTAGCCGCCGCCGCCGTCGCCGACACCACACCCTAGCCCGCTGAAATCATAGTAACCACTACCCCTAGCCACTCCAATCTCATCTCTCTCTCTCTCTCTCTCTCTCTCTCTCTCTCTCTCTCTCTCTCTCTCTCTCTCTCTCACGATCGATATCATCTTTCTCTCGATCTTATGTCTTTGATTCGACCGTCGTGGTTTGACAGTGGAAGTGTTTGGTAGGTTTGATCTGGGCGGTGGGTTTCGATGGCGACACTGGTGGTAGGTTTCGATCTGGTAGTGGTGATAGTTTTGATGATGATGTTGCTGGGTTTGGCTAAACATATAGTGGTGGTGGTGGTTTTGATGATGATGATGATGGGTTTGGTTGACTGGTGGTGGTGGCGGCGGTGATGAATCTGGATTTGGTTGATTGGTGGTGGTGGTGGTGGTGGTGGTGATGAATCTAGATCTGTTTAAGTTTTTTAGTTGATTTAATATGTTTATATTTTTAATGGCTGATGATGTTGAAGATGAGAATGAGTGAGAGAGAGATCGATGTTTGAGAGAGATTGATCTAGGTGTAGGCGTAATTATATAACCTACAAGGGTCATATCTGTAATTGTATTTTCAAACGAAAATTGGGATGCTACAATTCCACTGACAACTCACATTTTATTTTTTATATAGTTAATAAATATATACACAAAGATTATGCCTCACTAATATTTACACGTACTTGAGCAGAAATATTTTATGTTAGTTTGACTATATCATCTTAAAATCGTAAATCAATATTATATTATAAAATATTAATTTGCATTATTATATCAAATATTATTTCTACTTTTCTAGAGTTTTGGATTTATAATAAATCGGCAAAAGTGCAACATATATATATATATATATACACAAATGTTCACATCAATACACACTGATATAATTTATAGGAATGGTAATGAAGTGGATTCGGACGGGTTTGGCAAAATCCAAATCCAAACTCGTGAAATTTTGTGTCTATCAAACCCACCCGCGAACCCCCAAAAATAAACGGGTTCGGGTTCGGGTTCAGGTTCAGGTTTTACCCGAGGGTTTGGGGGACACCCAAACCCGCCCACGAACCCGTGAAACAAGAGGGTCCATGGATAAAACCCGTGAACCCGCCAATTTTATTTTTTTTGAAAATTATTTCTATATTATTTAAATATATGAAATATTATAATTTTAAAGAATAAAAACACTTAATAGATTGAAATGTTTGCATTTTATTCTCTATATAATTAAAAAGTTTTTATTGGAGTTTAAATTTATAATATTTTGAATAGTAAAATATTATATAATTTTTATTGTTAGCGGGTACGCGGGTTCAGATATAGATTTTTTTTCCAAATCCATACCTGAACCCAAACCCGTGAAGGGTACAATTTTCAAACCCAAACCCGCCCACGGGTACACTTATCTCAACCCAAACCCTCTTTAAATGGGTTGGGTTAGGGCGGGTCCCACTGGTTCGGGTTTAATTGACATCCCTAATAACTTTATCAGTGCGTTGGATATGAATTATTAGATTTACATACTTTGACTCAAAGTGTATGTACTTGTTAAAACTTCTCCATAATCAGTGCTCCACGTACATTTGTACTGATGAAGTTACATCAATGTGCACTGACCAAAACGGGACCGTGTATATATATAAACAAATTTTTTATTGTCAGTTCGTCTTGATATAAAATATCAAGACGAAAAATGTGGAACATTACATTTACATAATTTGACTCAAAGTATATGCACTTGTCGAAACTTCTCCATAATCTATGGTACACATTCTTCATCCTAATATATTTTATATCAGGACGAACTAACACTAGATATATATATATATATACTGAAATTTTCCTATAAGGATGCCCTAATAGAATTATATAAAGACATTGAGTGTGAGCCGCTCGTTTTACATACTTTGACTTGGTATGTATTCACTTGTCAAATCACTTTTATAAATGAGCTCACATTCAATATCCTGATAAAGTTATATAAAGATGTCCTGATAAGAACGAGACTGTATATATATATATATATGTATATAAATATATAAAGATTATGCCTCACTAATATTTCCACGTACTTGAGCAGAAATATTTTGACTTATATGATAGTTTGACTATGTCATCATAAAATCGTAAATCAATATTATATTATAAAACATTAATTTGCATTATTATATCAAATATTATTTCTACTTTTCTAGCGTTTTGGAATTAGTTTGTTGAATAAATCGGCAAAAGTGCACCATATTTAATTTGAGTCTTTTCGTCCCACTTTTATTGTTCTTTTGATCTTTTTCAGATTATTAAACAAACTTTAATTGATTTGGTCATTTTCAATATCTATATGTTATTTTATTTGGACAGAAATCCAAAAATTCTGTAAATATAACAAACGAGAAGATATATACACCACCATATATACGTTATAAGATTTTATCGATAACAAAAACGTCCCTTTTTTGGCAGAAGGACATGAAATAGAAGTCATATCAGCTTTTGATCTTGTTTTTGAAAATAATACTAAATGTCTTTGAATTTAAACTTTGGCAATTGGCATTCTTGTTGGTGTAAGTATTTTATTCATTGCTTTATACACTTTCAAGAGGAAGTGTAAAGATAAAGAATGATATATAATTATTAAATCAGTCATATATATGTGGCATATGACTATATGAGTGAAATCATGACTACAAGCTATAACTTTAAGAACTTTCATACGTATCATAATGAAATATTACATATGAAATGACAAGTTCATTTGGATTATTAGGATATGAAATATTTTTTCAAAGAGACTATGTATTTAATAATTTGATAACCTCACAATTAGATAAGTGTATCCCCATCGTTACCTAAAATTCTCCTGTTGCAGATCAACAGTTTTTACCTATTACAAGACCACCTGATTATTTTTCGGATTCGATCAAATTTAGGTGGTTTTTTAAATTTTCTCAATAAATTAATTGTTTGCTAATCTACCGAAAAATAGAAGATATAATAAAAAAAATGAGAGAATAAGGGGAAATAACACTGAATGGGGTTGACCTTGTAGGGATAATACCAGGTTAATAATTCTTATAAAAATATCACCAAAGTATATGGTGAGACAAAAATGTTCAAACTTATTCTTTTACTTTATTTTTTCTCTCTTTCTTCCTCTCTCCTCTATTTTTTTTTTCTTACAAAAGCCTTCATAAAAGTCACCTCCATCAATAGAGATCGAAAAGACCTCCATTAGAGGTCGAAACGACCACGACCTCCATTGGAAGTCGATGAAGAAGAAGAAGAAGATTAATATATATATATATGGAAAGCAATAAGTCCCGGATACCCTACCGGAGACTTATTTCTAGATCCTTTTAAAAAAAAAAAAAAAATTTATCATTTTCTTCTTCGACCTCCGTTGGAGGTTGTTTCGACGACCTCCCTTCGACGACCTCAAATGGAGGTTTGTTCTAGCTACCTCCATTGATTGACATCCATCAATGGAGGTTTTCGGAAAATAAAAATAAAATAAAAATACATAAAATATATATATATATAAGTAACCATACTTTGATACTATTTAAACTCAAATTATTAAGTTGGTATAGTTTTAAAAATCTCTCTCCAAAGAGTGCTATAAATTGAAAGGACCCATAAAAAGAATGATAATAATTTCACTAAGTAAATTGTTACTTTTTGACAAATCCTGAAATATTTGAACTACGAGACTTGGTTTTATGCCAGTTTCTCCATTGATTTTCTTTCATTGCTACAATATCATAATTTTTAAAATTGGGGTTAATTAATGGAGTTCACGAGTAAAACCGTATGATATAAATGCCACTTAATTAATATTTACACTTTTCAAGAGAAACAAAAGCTGAGGCAATTACTATTTAATAGAAAAGAAAAGTGAAGCTGAAGCATCCTCTACTCCTCCTCTCTCGTGTGAAATCAGATCCGAGTTGAGGAGGCTTGAAATCACTTCCGCACCATTCCATGTGAAGTTTCGAAAATGCATGTTCATTAGTTTTATATCTATTACAAAATTTCCATTATAAAAGAAGGGCAAATATACCGAGGGTTATTTTTTTATTTTTTTTTTTTCACTTAAAGTTTAATAGGTCTGAATTGAAATTATTAAGTTATTTTATTTTTTTAGTGGTCAAACAACTTTAAAATAATAAAATAATAAAAAATAAAAAAAATAAAAAAAATAAAAAAAAATAAAAAAATAAAACTTAAAATAAAAAAATAAAAATATTGTTTTTTAACTTAATTCCAAATCACTGAATTGCACTTAATGTAATTTCTTCTAAGATTATCCTCATAAAGATAACATATTTCCAATTTTATCATAATTTTATACTATACTAATTTATTTATCCTAATCTTACTACTTAAGATAATCAACTCTAAAAAAATTAAAAAAATTTAAATAAAATTTATAAAAAAAAAAAAAAAACATTAATCACATTGTCACTTTTAACACCACCGTTAAACCTTCAATTCCTTTTTTTTTTTTTAAATTAAAACCATTTGTAAACCATTATTTATTGTATTTTTTAAACAAATAATTATTTATCATATCTTAATTATGAATAATATCTTATCATTATTATGTAAAAATGGTTTAAGATTTATTAAATTATTTTAATTTTATTTAATTGTCTGTATCATATAAAATGAAAATATATCGTAATTAATAGTAATAAAAGTATAAATATCAAATTACTTGTTTTTAAACCATTTTATAAGTTGACACTCTATTCAGAGGTGATAAAAAAATAAAAAATAAAAACAAAAACAAACAAACATGTCATTCAGTTTCAGGTTTCAATCACTATTCAATCTTCAGTAAAATTCAAGACTGTTCAGTTTTCACACAAAAAAATAAACGACCTCTGAGACTCTTAAAGAATTTTTTTTTTGAAGAAATTAAAGAATATTTTATTCTTATAATTGAAGACAAAACACATTAAAAATTTTAATTAACATCCTATCATCTATTCATTCATAATCTAAAAGTTGAAGAAAATCGAAGGTTGGTGTGTTAGATTTTGGCTTGTATTCCTAAGTGAACCAAACAAGATTCAAATGATGTGAAATTTCCCAAAGACGTGAGAAAATGTTTGGAAGTTGGATATGGTGTTTGAGAGAGGTTTGAAGATCGAAGAAAAACTGAAGAATCAGATTTCAGAAGGAAACGCAGCGTGGACCGCGGTGCAAACAAAGCGCATGGACTGAAGGCACCTGGAGCGATCGATTACAAGAGATAAGCGCGGTGTAAACCGCGACATAGGCAAGAGACATAGACTGCAGTTTACTCATCAGTAAATTCCAGAAGTATTCCGCGGTGTAAGAAGCAGGGTGCACACCGCGACCCAGACCGAGGAGACGGTGTATTCTGCTGAGATCAGGAATGTTGTGCGAAAAAGGAAAGGTTCTCTTTCTGGAAGTTCGTATGCTTAAAAGAAAAGGAATACTCTTTGCGTGGGATAAGAAGACTTAAAAGGAAATAGTCTTTTGTGAAACAATAAAGTCTTGTACATTTAGGAGTATGATTTCCTTTTATCTTAAACTCCCTGTAACTAATATAAATAGAACCTTGTAATTAGATTATTTGCTGTTAAGCAAAAAAGAACACCATGTAATATGAGAGAGTGTGGTGAGATCAGGGGGAGACCCCAAGGAATATCCAAGGAATATCAGTAGATCAAGTTAGAGATTCATAAATGATATTCAAGGTTGCCTAGAGGATATTGGTGGGGTTCTTAATTGATAATGATCTTGTGAGGATTGTGAGCTGAGAGTCATTATGTAAAACTCGATTGTAAGTTTAGGAACTTGGTAAGGCTCTATGGTTTGGGGTTAAGATGTGATAGAGAATGTTGGAGTACAGTGTTGTAACAAATTATCATATAGTGGAACTTTCTTTGTCGTCCAAACAGACTGTGGTTTTTTCCCTGATTTAGGGTTTTTCACATATATCTTGTGATGTGTGATTGTTTATTTTCTCTCATCTTATTATTATTTTTTTTGCTATAGACATTAATTGCTATAAGTTATGAGTGAATATTAGACATGTCGTTTCCGCGTTTATTGGTTCAAATCCCCAACATAGTCGTGATCACAAGCATAGTTCAATGGTAACAACATCTTTCAACATTGGTTGAGGTCCTGAGTTCAAATTCCTCTTTTTCCAAATTTTAAAAATAAAAAATTGGTCTAGCGGTATACTGGTATGTCTCTTACACCATTAAATTTTAAATTTTAAATTTTAAATAGGTTAAAAACAAAAAAAAAATTATATGGTTGGTTTGTAAAATACCCTTAAATCTATTTTATATTTAAAAGGCTATATTTATAATTTTAGTACCAAGTAAACACGAGGCGTGCAAATGATGAGGTGTGAGTAGACCTGGCAAGGGTCAGGTTCCAACCGTGGAACCGGACTGGAACCGAAACCGAAAAAACCGAAACCGAAACCGGAACCGGAACCGGAACAGGAACCAGAACCGAAACCGAAATCGAAACAGAAACAGGAACCGGAACTGGAACCGGAACCGGAACCGATGGCATCCGGTTCGGGTTCATGTTTCGGTTTCAATTCCGGTTTGGGTTCGAATATTTAACAAACCGTCCGGTTTGAACTTACTGGAACCGACGGTTCCGGTTCGGTTGAAACCAACCGGTTTTTTTTTTTTTTCATCCATTGAGGCCCAACGGTATGCTGACGTCAGCATGACGTTGGGCCCAACGTCATGTTGACGTTAGCATACCGTTGGCCTCAACGGCCAACCCTTTTAATTTTATTTATTATTATTTTTTCCTATAAATACCCCTCTTCCCCTTTCATTTTTTCTCACAATCTCACACTAATTTCTTATTTTCCTCTCATTCTCTATTTCTCTCAAATCTCAATTCTCTCTTTTCTCAATTCTCTAAATCTCTAATTCTAAATTTCTAATTTTTATTTCAAGTTTCATTGTTTCAATACTCAACTCTCAAGTCTCCAACACTCTCCAACTCTCCAAGACTCCAAGACTGAAGACTCAAAGTTTCCAAGGTTTTTATTATTTATTTAATTTTGCAATTTATCATTTATTTGCAATTAATTTTATTTCCAATAAATTTTATTTGCAATTAATTTTATTTTCAAAATTCCAATTAATTTTATTTGCAATTAATTTTATTTCCAATTAATTTTATTTACAATATATTTTATTTCCAATATATTTTATTTGCAATTAATTTTATTTTCAAAATTCCAATTAATTTTATTTGCAATTAATTTTATTTCCAATTAATTTTATTTACAATATATTTTATTTCCAATATATTTTATTTCCAATCTATTTTATTTGCAATTAATTTTATTTTCAAAATTCCAATTAATTTTATTTGCAATTAATTTTATTTCCAATTAATTTTATTTACAATATATTTTATTTCCAATATATTTTATTTGCAATTAATTTTATTTACAATTTATCTTATTTATAATTTATTTAATTTCCGAATAACCAATTACTATTTAGTATTTACTAAATACTAATTTTGCAATTTCATTTATTTGCAATTTATCTTATTTCTAGTTACTACTTCGTACTTACTATAATAGTACTTAGTACTTACTAGTTACTACTAATCTACTATTCTACTATTATAGTATTATATTATTATAGAATATAGATTTATACCTTATAGTATTATTCTTCTAAGTTCTAAGTTTTCAATTATCTATTTCAGATTTTCAGTATTTCTCTAGTCCTAAATTTATTCCGTCCAATCCAATGGCAAGTGGTGGAAATGGAAGGGGTCACGGCCGTGACGATCCTAGGTGTTCGATTTTGATGAAAGGTAAGGGTTAGATGGTCTATAATCTCGGTCATAACGACACCACCTATCACGATTATCTGCAACGCCGGGCCTATGCTGAAGACCTAGGCCTAAACATTCCTACTCCCCCTTTAATAATTTCATAACCTGATCATAATGCCACCCCCCCCCCCCCCCTTCCCGGCCTTAATTTGACAAGCCATTCAGAAAATATGCATGGTATTGATACACCTCCGGATTATGATTTTGATCCACCGGAAGTGGATGAGGACGAACCGGATCCGAAGCAGAGCAAATCTGATCTATTCTTCAAACATATAAAGAAAGTTAGGCAAGAAGATGGAAACTATGTAGCGGCTTGTAATTATTGCAATAAAGTATATAAGTGGTCCAAATCCGGAGGAAATGACACTTATCGGAAGCATATTCAAACCAAACATCCAGAAACAGAGACCAGATCGAGGTCACAAACACAAATTCCTAGGTACGCTACTCCTAACCAACAATTATTTCGTTATACTGATGAATAAAATATGGAAGAATTAGCTAGAATGGTAGCAGTAGAACACTTATCATTCGGTTTTGGTGAAAAGGTTGGTTTTATTAATTATTGTCGACGAGCATTAAACCCTGCTGCATGTCGTGTTCCTAGATCCACTCTTGTATATACACTTGAAAAGATTTATGTAAAAAAAAAAAAAAAAGTTAGAGAGATTTTTTGAAAAATATAAGGGTCATGTTTCCGTATGTGCCGATATATAGACTGACCATTGACGATTACATTCATACTTGTGTGTCACTTGCCATTTTATGGATGATGCATGGAATATCCAAAAAAGAATTCTTGCATTTAGAGTTTTTGATGATTCACATATTGCTCAAAATATTGTTAGAATGCTTAGAATTATTTTTTCAGAGTATAAAATTGAGAACAAAATTTTTACAATTGGTTTTGATAATGCTTCTAGCAATACTGCTGCTATTCCATCTTTAATTAATTTATGCAAACCATTTGTTGGTGGTGTATTTTTTCATCAAAGATGTGCATACCATGTTTTAAATTTATGTGTTCAAAAAGGATTAGAAACTCTTGATCATTTTATTCTACCTATTAAACAAGCCCTTCAATTTTATGGAAACATTCTTCTGTAATGAATGCATGGGTAAAATATTGTAAACAAAATGGCAAACGTGCCATTAGATTTCCTCGTGATGTTCCAACACGTTGGAATTCTACTTATAAATTACTTGCTCAAAGTTACGAGTATAGAGATCTATTAGTTTCTTTTATTTAATTTCATGTTATTGACATTCAACTTTATAAATCTCATTGGGATGCTTGTTACAACGTTTTCAATTTGTTAAAAGTTTTTCATACTGCTACAACAAATTTATCTGGTGTTTATTATCCTACAACTCATTTATTTATTATTGAAAGTCTAAATATTGCTGGTGCATTTGCTTATTATGAATCCGGCATAGAAATAGGGGAAGCCATTAATGCTATGAAGGAATGAGTTGCCAGATATTTATTTGATTGCCATGATTTTTGATCCACGTTGTAAATTACAAAATTTTTGTTATTATCTCAATGGTTATTATGGCATCCAAAGTTTAAACATAGAATATAATGTTAATGCATGTTATGATATAATTAAGAAATTATTGTATTCTTTATATGATGAATATCTTTTAGTTTATGGATCCTCACTCAACTTAGATGTTACACGAACACAAACTGCACATCCCACATCATCATCCTCCAGATTTTTGAATTTAGGATATAGTCTATTATAAAAAAAAACAAAAAAAACCTAGATCTTTTTCTTCATCAAGCATTGACAAGTATTCTGAGCTTGAATCTTATATAAATAATTCTTATGAGTTTATAGAATCCACGTCAGACAGACAATTTGATATATTACAATGTTGGAAAGAGTACGCAAAGTACTATCCAATCATAGATATCATAGCCAAAAATATTTTTTCAACACCAGTTTCTACAGTGGCGGTGGAACAAGAGTTCAGCGCCGGGGGGAATATCTTGGATGAAAGGCGTTCATATTTGACTCCGAAAGCACTCCAGATACAGATTTGTGTGGATGAGTGGACAAAAGCTCAATATAGACAACAAGAAATCGAACATGAGATAACATACGATTTCTTCAAAGATGACGAACATGAAAGTGGAGAGACAAGTACAGCGGACCCGAAATAGAAGATGTGGATCACGTATTCACGTCATCACAAGTCCATGTCATCAACAAACCAGCAATAAAAGGTAAGAGAATTACGTGGTCTTTGATTCCTCTAAACCCCCCAAGAGGATATGTAGGCAACTTAATTGTAGTGAAAATTAAGTGCAAGGCTAATAATTTTACATTTTTTTTTGTTTTATTTTAATTTAATTTTGTAATTTATCATTTATTTATTTTATATTATTTTCGAACTTCGGGTGACCTAATTCCCAAATATCCAATGAAATGTAATATGTAATTTGTAATTTGACATTTTGTTTATTTTATTTTAATTTCCTTTTGTAATTTGTATTTTGCCATTTGTTTATTTTGAAATTTGTCATTTATATATTTTATTTTATTTTATTATTTAAAATTACATTATTATAAGTTTAGTAGTTTACAATTTAAAAGTCTTTTTTTTTTAAATTTAAAAAAAAAAAAAAAAATTTCCGGTTCAAAACCGCAGATTCCTCTGAAACCGGAATCGAAATCAACGGTTCCAGATTCCGATGGAACCGAAATCGGCGGTTCCAGGTTCCGGTAGAACCGGAACCGGAACCGTAACCTTGCCACCATTAGGTGTGAGCCGACATCTGACGGTGAGTGAGGAAGCCGCCGCCCGCCTGATAGTCGGTGGCTTACACGTGCGTTATATTACTATTCGAGTCATCACATTCATTATTTATTTTACTTTATTTTTTTGTGTGCATTATTTTATTATTTTTTAAAAGTATTAATTGATTAACGTCGTTTTTGAGATTATCACTTTTGGACCTTGGGAAAGCCGCCTTTTCAATTCTTTCAACCCAATTACAGATTCTCTGACCAACACTTGGTAGTGGTTGCCACGTGTCATAATCTTATAGGGTGTATCCAAATATTTGGTCACACAATTTTCATCAATTGCCATGATTTATACTTTTGCTCAGGGAATATATTTGACAGACAAACAGACAACAAAACTCATGGTCGATAGTGTGGATTCGAATGTATAACCCACTTTTAAAATTCTAAAGCTATTTGATTAATTAATACTAAATTTAATTTTGATACTTTTCTTTTTATTTTTTTTATTTTTATTTATTTATTTATTTATTCCATATTGTGGGGTCTCATTTCCTCTTATAAAGTAGATTAGTCTAATAAATTTAAGGTTCCATAGCATCATCATCATCATGTAATCGCATCTCAGATTACTTATTACATTAATAGTAAACGAATTTTTAAATAAGGTATATAACAAAATTATTTGAGTATTAACATGTTTAATTGGTAAGATATTTTAAAGAAAAAAAATTATATTTATTGCATTAATTCCCATGAAATTATGTTAGCCGAACAGTATGGCTTTCACTCATACACCAATAAACTCCTAAACCAAATAAGCCAATTTATTAAATAATGTTAAAAAACTGACAATTCATTATAATTAATATCTTTTAAAAAATTTCATGGGAATTGCAAAAATCCTTAGTATGTTTTTTTTTAAAAAAAAAAACCGTATAATTTAAAATTTAGATGAAAATCCTACAATTGTTCATTATAAATACTTGGCTGTTCCAAAATTTTAGTCAGAAAATCTTTAATCATGTACCAAAAAACCCTCCGCAGGTAGGTTTTCATCTAAATTCTAAACTTTACTTTTTCTAAAGTCAAAGTTGAGAGCAAAGTCTCTAACCATGCTTTATCCCCAACACCAAACTCTATTTTAGAGTTTAAAATCACTCCAACCATGCATTATTTTAGTGCAGTTTCAATTTCTATAAAATAAATAAATAAACAAAAGTAGAAAATTGTGTTATTGTACAGTTGAGCGCCAGCCAGTGTTGAAGCTCAACTGCTCACAGCACTATATATATATATATATATATATTAAGCAGTTAATTGTGAAATCATTATTTTGACTTTTTTTAAATCTCTAGTTTGTCCTTCCTATATTTAATTCTAACGATATGTATTCTAAAAAAATATACCGTTGAGAAGATATCTTAAAAAAAAATACAAATATTGATCTACATATTCAATTTATTTAATTTACTTATTAATATATATTAAAATGATTTTAAACTTTTATAATAATTTAAATATTTATTGGAAGAATATTCTTTAAAGATGTTTTTTTAGTGTAAAATTTGGTGTTGAACATTGAAGCGAATTTTTTTTTTGTATAAACATACTCCCAAAAGATTCTTATTCAACTCTAAATTAGAGTAGAGTTTGGTGTCCAACATTGGAATTGCTCTAAGAGTTCTCCTGCAATTTATCATATGTATATACATATATCAATATATATATATATATATATTGAATTATTATAATATTTCGGGATTGGAGGAGGGGCCATAACTCAAACCGGCAACTTCATGGATATAGGTATGAATGACTTACCACTAAGCTAACTTCATCATATTTAAAAGTAGTTAAATACTCTTATTACTCTTAATTTAATAAATTTTTTTTTAAAAAAAGATCTCCATTAGTCTCTCTTTTTTTCTTTTTTTGACAATATTTATCTATCCATCTCTAATTAGATCAGGTATTTTTTATTTTTTATTTTTTATTTTTTATGAAGCTCTTGTTATTAGTAAGATTCGAACCGCTAATTTTAAAGTCATTTGTCCAAATCTTAAATTCGTCCATCTACTTCTACGCCCCGGGGGGCTCCATTATTCCATTATGCATCTTAGATATCTCCAAATATATATACCAAATGTTGGTTACATTTTCAACTTCTTCTGTTACTATATCTCCTTGGTAAATTGTCACCAACTTCAACCGCAGGTGTCTCCTCTTTTACATCTTTAAGTGCTTCAAATTGTTGGTTCCTCTTGCAATTTTTCATCTGCTTCTCAAATGTGAAATGTTCCACAACATGAGATGATTCAATTTGTTGGTGACGTCACAAAACAACTTCACAATCCAGTCAAAGAACACAAGTTTTAAAGAACCGCAGTTCCTGATATCAACTACGTCATCAATTAATGCCCTCATATTAGCTCAGGTAAAGCTATTACCTTTTCAGTACTTTCTTGTTAACAGAGACACAAACCTTAAACAGACATAATTTTTCTTCTCTTTTGTCCACTGAATTTTCTCACCCACCAAACAGTTGCACTATTTAAAAGCGTAAAATAAACAAAACTAAACTGGATACACCTTCACCGCCCCTCATGTAGATCCATCTCTGAATCTCTACGGAGATGGATCAGTTCGATTTTTAATTTTAAATTTTATATCAACGGTGAAAATCCTTAATATTTTTTTTTAGAGATTTTCTCCTTACAATCCAAATTTTTTCTTTTCACGCATTTTTTTTTAAATACGTTTCATTATAAAAACTTAAATTTAAAAAAAAAAAAAAAAATTCTAAATACACTTAATTTTTTTCAAAATTATCTTTTTTATCTTTTGACACTCCTTTAAAAATAAAAAATAAATAAAATCATCATAAAAACCTAAATTTTTATTAAAATCAATTTGTTTCAAAATTATTATTATTGTTTAATTGAATATTTCAATGATCATGATTTGAGGGAGAAAGTCATTCATCCATTGTCTTATAAAAAAAATAAATAAATAAATAAAAAAGGGCTGTTAAGTTTTTGAATTTTTTTTCTTCATTTTACATTTTTTTTTTTTCAAAATTTTTTGAAAAAAAGCATCTGCAATTTTTTTTTTGTTCTTGTTGTTTGTATATGTAAACAAAAAATCAGCAAAAGTCACACTTTATAAAGATTTGTTTATTTCTTGAAATAAAACTTTAATGATATTGAAAAAAAAAAGTTTTAGGATTTGAGAAACACAATAAGCTAAAAAAAATATAAAATAAAAATAAAATAAAATATCGAACTCTAGCAAAATTGTTCCGTAGTGTATTTAGAATTTCTTTGTAGTTGTTATTAATTTTAATTAGGATAAATTTATCATATTATAAAAATAATTTTAAATGGAGTGTAAAAGGAAATTTAATAGATCGTCAATAGTATAACTCTATTTTGTATTCATTTTTTAGTAAAATGAAATGACAAAAATACCCCTTCAACCATTAATTTTTACCGAATTTAACTAACACCAAAGAATGTACATCATGTTAATTTATGAAAAAAGTTGTTTCTATCTTTGTGAATAAGCATAATTAGGTAGATTTAAATGGAGGATATTCATGAAGTCAAATCAAGAAACAAAAATAGAAATAGAAATACAAAAGTCAGTGAGAAGCTACTCACACTTTATTAATTCATATGTATACTTACGTTCACAAGGTAAATAGTCACTTTCGACTTAATTACTATTACTGGAATTAGACAAACCCGGTTATGTTGTCTGAAACTATGAACTTACCGATTTTTGAAACTCGGGGAAGAGTTGAATTTCGATCTTATTTAAGCATTTAAAAACCTGTAAATCTGTAATCAACAAACAAAATAATTATTATTAATAAATAAATAAATAAATAAATAAAAAGAATTGCAATGTCGGTAAATCACAGGAGACCACCTAATTTGACAGTTGACAATACGTGAAAGAGAAGTACTTCATTTTTGTTTTGTAAAATATAAAAAATTATATTAAAAAAATATATAGTAAAGAATGGTAGGCAGCAAAACGGAGTACGTGAATAGTACGTGATAGAGAGAGACAGAGTAATATATATATATATATGAGAGATTATTTGGTTGTCTTTGTGAGGCCAAGATCGGATCAGCTATTATGGCCTGCTGCTCCTCCTTTCTTCTTCTTCTTATTAGATTATTTTTCATCTTTTTCACTCTTTCAGGTTCGTTTTCTTCCACAAATAAACATTTTCTATTATTCTGCTTTTCTCTTTTCTCTGAATTCTTAAAGAAATTTGACATGACTTTTAGTTTTCAAGCATTTTCTCTAATTCCGATACTCTGTTTTCGCTTTTTCAAGTATTTTGTTAACTCTGTTTTTCAGAATCAGCAGTTCAAATCCAAGGCCTAGGAATCGGAATAAACTACGGACAGATAGCAAACAATCTACCATCACCGTCACGCGTATCAGTCCTCTTAAGATCTCTAAACATCAGCAGAGTAAAACTATACGACGCCGATCCAAACGTTCTTGTCGCATTCTCCAATTCAAATGTCGAATTCATAATCGGACTTGGAAACGAGTACTTAGAAAACATGACAGACCCAATCAAAGCACAAAACTGGGTTCAACAGCGAGTACAACCACACATCTCACAAACCAAAATCACTTGCATAACTGTCGGAAACGAAGTATTCGTCAGCAACGACACAAGGCTCCATTCTAATCTTCTCCCGGCAATGCAAACCGTTTATCGAACACTAGTCAATCTTGGACTTGACAAACAAGTAATCGTCACGACCGCTCATTCACTCAACATATTATCAAATTCATTTCCACCTTCAGCTGGATCTTTTAGACCAGATCTAGCTGAATATATTCAACCACTTCTCAATTTCCATGCACAAGCAAATTCACCGTTCTTGATAAATGCATACCCTTTTTTTGCATATAAAGATAACCCATCTCAGGTTCCGTTAGAATATGTACTTTTTCAGCCAAATCAAGGCTTTATGGATCCAATCACTAATTTGAATTATGATAACATGTTGTATGCTCAAATTGATGCTGTTTACTCTGCTATGAAAGCAATGGGACATACCAATATCCAAGTCCGGATTTCGGAGACCGGGTGGCCTTCCAAGGGAGATGAGAATGAGGTTGGTGCTTCACCACAAAATGCAGAATTGTATAATGGGAATTTGTTGAAGAGAATAGAAGCAAAACAAGGCACTCCTGCAAATCCATCGGTACCAATTGATATCCATGTTTTTGCACTTTTTAATGAGAATTTAAAACCCGGTCCGGTTTCGGAGAGGAACTATGGACTATACTATCCTGATGGTACACCAGTTTACAACATTGGATTACAAGGTCATCTTCCAGAAGTTGAATTCTCTTTTGCATCCAAGAATATTCATGTAAGTCGATCGATATATATATATATATATATATATATGCACTTCTTTTTCTTGATTCACAGTTTGTAATTGTAAACATTTTGTATTGATTGATATTTGCTATTGTTTGCAGATTTTGCCTGCTGTCTTCTTCAGTTTTCTGATTTACGTTATAGCAAGCTTGATTTGGGTTTAGAAAAGCTTGTGGATTTATCAATGGAGGGAGATGAATTCGTGAATTTTCAAGTGATCAATTCATATCTGATCATATGGTAACATTTACCAAATAGATCTTATAGGTAAGATATATATATATATATATATATTAAACTTTTCTCAGAGATGTAAGGCTTCATTATATAGTTTAGTTCCTTCTTTTTTAAAATTTATTTTGTATAGAGAAAATCAGTAATAATATTGCTTCATAGTATTGAAATTATCTATCTATCCACCTATCTAGATCTGGTACTATTGGTAGGATTTGAGCCACTAATTTGAAAGTCATTTGCTCAAACCTCAATCTCGTCCAACTACTAACTGAGCTCCACCCATGTGGCGAAAACGCATTCATTTGTTGCAATAACACATGAAGTACCTTTTAGTGATTTAGAAACCATCTTTCTAGTATTTTTTTCGTGAACACAAAAGACATTTTTTTTTTTTGTCTATTTTCAACCGAATCTTTTGAGGTAGATTAAAAAATACTTCAACTATTTAATGATCTCAAAAAACACCTATAAAACACAATTGCGTTAGAAGTTACATGCACACCAAGCTGGAACCAGCAACTTCGCCCCCTACTATTTGACTTTCTAAGGCACTAGAAATAAACTTTACAGGAAAAACAAACAAAAAAAAAAAAAAAAAAACCCTTGAAAATCAGACGGCCGAGATTTTGGAATAAATTTTATTCCTGGAAGAGTTTCTTTACAGGGTATCAATAAAATTAAAAAATAGACAGAATCTGTGAAGTTGTTGTCCAGTTCATATATACGTACATCAAGCGGATGCTTAACGTATATAAAGTCTGTGTATTAAATTACATTAATGTTAAATTGTTAATGAAAGATATGATAAGGAGTCTCAATCTCTTTTTTTATGTCTTTTGCAATCATGCATGTGAATCTTTCCTCAAAACAAAATTCCTCTTGTCTTGAGCTTGACAAAAGTCCGAATTGGCTTCTATCACAATTCACAAAAGCCATATTAGACTCCGTCGTCGTCGGTCTATCTTTCGGCACAGCTCGTCCGATCCATTTCACACGATATTCTTGATGGCCAAATAATTTCCATAATAAATTTATAATGTATAAGACTCAACTTCATCATTTTTGTCTTGTGTGAACCCCCCCTTTGAAATGATGGTTTCATCTTTCTATCTTCTTCTCTCTGTTATCATAAAGAAGAATCTTAGCTAGGAGGGGTGAAATTATTTCATGAATTGAGTTATAGTTTCAAGTTTGGGAAAATGAATTTGGTCATCACAATCCAAGAAAATGAAGAGAAAACAAAACTTTTCTTTGTTTCTTTGGTCAAAATTGAATAATGAAATTCAAGTTTGAAGTATGAAATTTGTAGCATCATATATAAGCTAAGTTGGTCGTCAGTCCATTTATTAGATATAATATTCAAGTTTGAAGTATGAATGAGGTTGGTCTGATGGTAAAATCACTCACACCTGAATTGCACCATAAGATTACGTGTTCGAATCTTTTCCCACCACAGGAAAAACCTACCAATTTATGTAATAATACTTAAAATAAAAAATATGAAATTTGTAACATCATATAAGAGAGAGAAGGTGATGGTGGTAGAGCATAAAGTGGAGGTAGTGGATTTCAACATCAAGGACTCTTAATGGTAGGCTAATCACACACAGAGAGTCAGAGAGAAGATAAGATTGACAGATCGATCGATATTCATCGTTGAAAGACGAATCCAAATGACTATGCAATTTAATTAGTGACATACTAGCTACCACCATTTTAATTTGATGCCCCGTTTTGTGAATACAAAATCAAACATTAATTGAATTTATAGGTGGGATTTTTTTATATATATGGACCCCAATTCAAAGTCATGGGGACTTAGAGCATCTCTAAATCTTCAGTGGGCTCCCTTGAAGATATTTATTAACTTAATATTTTTGAAGCTCCAATAAATCCCTAATGACTCCCTTAATTTTGTTTTAGAGGAGTTCACTCCCTTAATTAAAGGGTATTTTCAAATCCCGTTAAAGGCTCTATATATTTGAGATTATTTAAAAGTGGGGTTCATCTATTATAATTGACAAACAATATCTGATATTTATTAAAAACAATATCTAACATTTAAATAATAAAAAAAAAATTATTAAAAAGGTCATTTAAAGGAGTATTGTTGGAGCACATACTCCCTTAATAGTCCCTTGCATAACGTACACCCTTAAATATGAGAAACAGTTGGAGATGCTCTTACAAATCCCAACTTTATGAAAAACATGTAACCAACATCAAACAAACCTTTGTTAAACAAAAAGGTTTATTTATTTATATACATATTATCAGATCTCACAAATGAAGTTCTAGGTTTCTCATATTTTCAGGGAAGGTAATCAGGTGGTCGATGTTCTCTCTAAGCACGCTTTAGGTATTCCTTTTGATTCCCGAGGATCCTCCATTCTTGGGTATCAAAATTTTATATATATATATATATATATATATATCTTGTTTTCATAACATAAAAAAATTAATTACAAATCAGGAATAGACACCAATAGTGTGGAACCAGCCTTCATTAATAAACCAACAATGCTAAATATCCCACTTACAATCCCATCATTTTCATCCCAACACATGTGGCAGCTGAGGTGTCACTTGGTGAGTGGATACACATTAATTAATCCTTATCTCTCTTATATATGTATTCACTCACCAATTAATGTTTATCCACTCACCAAGTAACACCTCAGCTGCCACGTGTGTTGGGATGGAAATGATGAGATTGTAGGTTGGATGTGTAGCATTATTGTTAATGAATATATGACTAAAGGCCGTTAGGTCATCTTAAAAAGGACAAGCCCTACACACCCCCTCTTGAGTCTTGAATCAAATGGCTTACACTACTACCTTCCCTTCCACGTTTAAGGTGGATGTTCGAGTTTTACAATACACATTTTATAAGTATATATGGGTAGGTTTTTTTTTTTTTTGATATTGTGAGAGTAGGTATCTTTCGATTATGGGAGTAGATATCTGAAATCTAAACCAAACATATAGTACTAGATATTTGAAGGTTTCGTCAAACTCCTATTCTATGCGATGTCAGATTCATTAAAACCAAAAAATAGAAAAGGCCTGGTCAGGCCTTGATGTTTCTTAGATTTGATAACAATTTTAACTTTTGAAAATACGGTGATTGTATGGTTAATTTTCTGATCATGTGATTGATAAATAATTGCTATATTTAGTATGCAGTGGGGCAACGGGAGCAGAGCATAGTGTGCACCGGCCAAGTTATTATTGGAGTATTATATGTTTATCAACTTTGCCAGATCATGAGCAACGATTAATATAGTCACCCAACTTTTTTTTTTTTTTTTTTTTTTTTTGACAATTGTTGCTTCACCCAACTTATTCACAAACACATCAAGAAGCTGTAATATCCTACCTAGATAGCTGTATTATTCATCTCAATATTTTAAAACAATAAAGAAATAAATGGAAAAGTACGTAATTGAGGCAAGCGTAATAAGGTGTTAATTAGAATGTGATTCTTTAACAAATGTCTCACTGGTATTTTTGTTATCTTGTATACATATTTAAGACATTAATTTAGTGTAAGGCATAATTAAGGACCTTAGGCCACGTTTGACACACTATATTTTATTGTACAAATTAAGTTGGATTGGATTGGATTATGTTGTATTAGACTGTATTATTTTTATACAATTCTGTGTTTTGTGATATTTCATATTAGATTGTATTAAATTATACTAGGTTTGGATATTAACCAATAAATTTGATATATTTTTAGAATAAAAAAAAATATATTATAAAATATATATTTAATGTATTATATTTTTAAAAATAATAATTATATTTTTATTACATAAATTATCAATCATGTAACAAATATCAATAATATTTGACAATTTTTTTTAATATTTTATTTAACTTATATAACTTTTAGATTTATACTATTTGATTAACATTTTATTTTAATTTTTGTTTAAATTAAATTTATATAAAATCTATAAAATTTAATATTACAATAAAATTATATTATTTTATCAAATTATTATTATTATTATTATTATTATTATTATTATTATTATTATTATTATTATTATTATTATTAAATGTATTGTTATTGTATATTATATATTATTATTATCATTATTAATATTATTATTAAAATTTATTATTATTTTATATTATATATTATTATTATCATTATCATTATTAATATCAATTACAACCTCCATCCTTTATATTACCTAATACACCATATATTATATTAGACCAATTAAAATGTATTAACTAATACAATGCAATGTATAGTACAAAACATGTCAAACATTGTATTCTATTATATTAGGCAATTAAAATGTACTAAAATAATACAATATAGTGTTTGGTAGTGTTTGCAACAAACACTGTATTATATTATTTTAGTACATTGTAATTGTCTAATACAGCAAGCACTGTATTAACTAATACATTGTATTCGATGGTATTATGTTGTTTTATATTAGAAAAAACATTTTTTTTAAACATTTTTTTTCCTCAATGAATATGGAATATTGATGAAATATGTGTATTGTTAATATATATTTTTTTAATTTCAAAATATATAAGAAAATTTTATTTATTTATTTTTCAATTAAAATAAATATTTATTGATTTTTTTATGGTAAGGTTATTTAAAATTAATTAATAAGTTTTTTTAAAAAATATTATATTTTTATAATATAATAAAATACAATAAAGTCATATAGGAATAACCTAATACGATATAATACAATGTATCACTAAACACAGGTTTGTATTGATAATAATACAATTCAATACAATATAATACAATCCAACACAGTCCAATACAATCCAATACAGTGTACTAAACGAGCCATTTAAACTCATAATACTATACAATACAAGCCTTTAAATGTTTTCATGCTCATATTTAATTTGTTGCGTTTTGTATAATTATTTTATGAGTGGTGTTATTGGCACATCCCCTACTGATTTATTTATGTCCCACTTGTTTAAATTTTGATTTAATAAAATAAAGTTAAATGTTTTTACTAATTTATTTTATTTATTTCCAAAACGACCCTTTTAGTTATTTTTCAAACTTAATAAACTCATCTCTAATATCTCTATCTCATATCTCTGATTATATAAGAATTTACCAATACAATTTTGTTACGACAAATATAAGTATATCATAGCTTGGCTGTTGTTCTAGGGTTGCAGGGCGTATTTTCTGTCCATGAATTACCTCACACTTCCTTTGGGATCATTGGTTAAGGTGACTGCATTTGGAGACACTATCTTGGGTGATTTAGACTAACATGGTTGTATCCATTGGAGGTTAAGTTTTGGTGACTGATAGTCCTCTGTCAAGTTTGATAACATATATTATGTCCACGAGGCAAGGCCAAATGATGTACGATAATCTATGAAGCTTTCCGCAGGTAGTGGTAACTCAGAAAAGTGAATCAGATTCAATTCAATGGGGTGGCTCAAAATGCAGTGCAAATGCTTCCTGAACCATTTGAGTTTTTTCTCTGCAATTGGAATGGCTTTGTGTCCAGACAGTAACAGTATATGATTTGTATTAGTTATGTGTACACATTCATCTTTAGGTTTCAAGAAAATAAATTTTGTTACATTCAAAAAAACCAACAAGTGTCTGATCAATACCATTTCACTTTCAGATTATATCTCATTTGTCTAATGCACCTCAAGTGTTTGATTTATTGTTTAAATAAGATCAAGTACAAGTACAAGTACAAATACAAGTATTTTTAGGGTTTAAGAGTTATGAAAAAAATATATTTCAAGAAAATGATTAAAAGAACATTTTTTTTGTTTTTTGTTTTTATTTTTTATTTTTAAGGAATATGGGGTTTTATTAGATTTACTCTATAGATTTTTTTTCTTCTTAAATTGTATATCTCTTTTAGTAATTTTGATAAAAGAAAAAAGATAATACTAAATAATTAAAAAAGTGGGGCATAAATAGATCAGTAGGGGGCATGCCAATAGCATCACTCTTATTTCATTCTTCACTTAACTGATATCGGTTTGTAACCCATTGTCCCAGCTCAAAAGTTGTTTCAAGTCAAAATCTGATTTTAGGTTTTTGCAAGGGGTCAAGAAATTTTGTCTCAAACTAGATCCGAAAAGTATCCAAGTCATATATCTGAAATAATAAAAAAGGGGAGAATTGTGAATAACATACACCCTAACTATTGTTAAATTGCCAATTCAAACCTTTCGGTTTGAATAATCAGTAAAAAAATCTCTTACCGTTAGTTAACTTTATTTAAATATACAAAAATGTGACTATTTAATGTATTTATTTTAAACTGAATAAAAAATAGAAAATATAATTAGAAATACTACTGATAATAAAATTAATGTTTTAAAAAATTATAAAATATATTATGAATAAAAAATAAAATCTATAAAATTAAAATAAAAACCAAATAATATTTAATATAGAAACACAAACTATGGAAAATACATGCACATTAATAAGATGGATATTTCATTAGATTAATCAAGTAACAGCCAACTAATGGTATGAGTTTTTTATTGATTGTTCAAACCAGAGGGTTTGATTTGACATTTCATCAAATGTTGGGGGTTATTTACAATTCTCCCTAAAAAACACCATTGAGTCGTAGATTCGAGTCGTATCTTCTTCTCCAAATCCCGAATTATTTGAAATTGTTAAAAAAAAATAAAGTTATATATTCTTTAAAATTCTTGATAGAAAAATAGAAAATGACCTGAATAGTTTTAAAAAGTATTATACTATTATTAATGTTCTCTATAATAATTGTTTTTTTATTTTTTATTTTTTATTTTTTTTTATTATTATTATAAATGATAAGAAGCTATACAATGAAAATAACATGTTAATACTTCAAAAAAAAAAAAAACATTAAATTAAATTGAAGTGGGCCAAGAGCAGGCCCAACACAAGTGGCGGGAAAGCAAGACCTCAAAAGTAAAAAAAAACATCCCCCAAATCCCATTGAATTGTTAGAGATGGAAACAGAGAAAGCAGTATCAGAGTCAGAAGAGCTTCCGAAGACTATCGTGCGCCGTGTGGTGAAGGATAAGCTCCACGACTGCTCTCCCGACACTGACATCTCCGTTCACAAAGACGCTCTTGTTGCTTTCTCCGAAAGCGCACGCATTTTCATCCACTATGTTTCTGCCACGTAAGCCCCAACGTCTGTCTCTCAATTCACTGATTTGGGAATTAGGGTTTACTCTGATTTTATAAGTTGCAGAGCTAATGACATATGCAAGGAGTCTAAGAGACAAACGATAAATGGTGAGGACGTGTTGAAAGCTATTGAAGAGATCGATTTCCCCGAGTTAATAGGCCCTCTTAGAGCCTCTCTTGATGGTTAGTGATTTTTCTCATTTATTTATTTATTTATTTATCTTACTTTAATTTATCTCAATTTAGGGAACAAAAAATGTGATGATATTTTAAATAGATAGAAATGAAGATAAACAATCAGAATTTGGAAAAGGGATTATATATTTTGGAATTCCTCCCTGAATATGAACTATGTTTTTTTATTAAAATAAGATGTAGAGTCCCAACGATTGCTGGTTTGGTCGTCAATGACGTTCAGGCTTTGTGTAAGGAAGCTGGGATTTTGAAATGCCATGCTATTTCTCCAAAAGGGAATGGTTTGGCCCATAATCTCGCTCCCTTGGCCGTCTATTTTGAGACCCAAGATCAAAGCTAGATGTTGCTTCTTTAGCTATCATTGTATTTGCATCCTCTTGAAACCTTGCAAATTCAAAAGCACGAGACAGGGTAATAGGTTTCCACATTTGAACACAAATAGAAATAGGTTACACATTTAAGCACAAGCCCTTATATGTTCATGTAAACCTGAAAGAAAACTACCAACTAAAAACTCTATAGGTTAGCCAGATGTTGAAATTGCACTTGATAAGTGTTAACAGAACCTGTTGGATACAAGCTTGGAGAGGTCTCCTTCAATGTATCCTTGGAAGAATGTAATCATTCTTATGGGATACACACGCGCACACACTTTTGTTATGAGTTCTAATAATCTAGCTTATTCTCACCATAGGCCTATTCAGTACTTATTATTACCTAGACTTCAACATTTACCTAGAACCTTTTTTTCGTTGATTATGTTAAAACTATTAAATAGACTTAGAAAAAAGTGCAACAAATAAGTTGTAAAATATACTGGCAATCAACAAATTCATTTGAACTGTTGGCATAAAACCTTTTTCTTCTTCTAAGGGGATTAAGGGTTCTTGGTTTCTGTGCAGAGTTTAGGCAGAAAAATGCTGGGAAGAGAGTGGCAGCATCCAAGTCAAAAGAGGAGAAGAAAAAACAGAAAGCAGAGGAGGAAAGTGGTAAATCCAAAAAAGATGAAGGGAATAAAGAAAACGATGACTGAGACAATTCCGGTGGACCTGCATCGGTATTTGCTTGGAAAGACTGATAATAGAGCCTTGGCTCCATCTGTAAAACCATTATGCATTTATCAATTTTAAAGTCTCATTTTGGCAGTCTTTAGACAATTATTAGACGGTTGAGGAATATACATTCCAAGGCAAAATTAATCTAAAGCATCCGTTTGCTAAGGAAATGCTATAGACAATTATCTGACTTCTCTTCCCTAGGCTGTCAGAGCAAATAGCCAAATACAAAACCATAACGCCCAACTGCTTCGATACACTCATACACACACTATTTTATGAATGTCAGAAAGTCCCAATATAACAAATTTATGTTAATAAATTACACATACAATTATTTTATTACAACCATAACTAACGTTTGATGCCTTTATATTTACAAACAGTAGTTACTATTACACATTTTGTTAAAAGGTTCATTTTCAGAAAAGAAAAAAAAAAAAAAAAAAAAAAAACTGCATAATATTGTTAGAATTCTCAACACTCGGTTTAAATAATAAGATCCACCATCATTAAATACAGAACTAATTTAGGTTTTCAATGCTACAGCATGAAGAGGGAAGAAGTAGAAACATACTCCCAATCTATAATTTCTAAGCATTAACAAGACACACTAATATGGGCGATATCTGTGCCCCTGGCCACCGTCACTGTTGTGCCTTCCCCTGCTTGAACTGCCACCACTCTTGTGGCTGCCCCCACTACCGCCCCTGCCACTATTCCTATGATGCGTCTGTGCAGGCATGCTGTGTGGCTGAGCTCCAGGCTGTTGCCTACAAGGAAAAGATGAAATCGATAGGATTGTTATGACAAATGTACGACTGTCATATTGAGCTATAGTTTTACCAAGTAAATTTTATACTATTTGCCAAATGATATCCATTCCACTTCAATCCAACAGTCCTAAGTATTTGAAGCCTAGAGAAGCAGGTAAAACAAAAGAAACTACTCTAGGTGTATTCAAATGGGCCACATGCATTTCTATTTAAAGAACCGCATTCCATTTGTGCATTGGGTTAGCACAACGATCACAACCTCATTCTCAAGCAGAAGGCAAAAAGCTCACAATCTAGCATTCTTCTTATTACACCAAACAATGCCACCAAGTTCAAATCAGGTTTGTATTTTCAAAAATACAAACCAATGATCAAACAAACCAGAACAGGTGAAGGCTCCAAGTTTTCAGTCCAATCTGGCAGACCTTGTCAGACACCAACCGAGTGTCTTACAATCCACAAAAAAAAAAAAAAAAAGTTTTAATTTACAGTTTGCAGCTGATTGCATCAACTCGCAAAACCAGACAGTCACATGATAGTAGACACTATATCTTAGAGGGGGTAAAGCAAAGAAGTTTGGAAGATCTCTCCTGAACTTTAGAGAAAATCATAAAATATCTATCTCAAATAAGCAAGAAAAATAGTGGATAAAAAACCAAAGAGATTAGTAAGATGCAAGTCAAATAATTGTGATTATGCTTACAGCACATATCCAATACGCCCATCAGGTAGAAGCATAGGCATCATTGCCATGCCAGTTGGAGTTGGACCTCTTCCATAGATCAAGGGCTGCAAGAAATATACATCTAAATGTCAAAATCTAAAAGGTAGAAAGGCACAAGCGAACATCTAGATGTCAATTCGTTACCCTAACATGACACTTTATTGAACAAAACCTACATGAAAAGAATTGAAAGGAATGAAAAATGAAACAAAATATAAAAGCACAAGCACTCGCCATTTTACAAAATTTACAGCCTTCACATGTATTTATAGCTCGTTCAGTAACCAAATTGTTTTGTTTACACTTATAATACCCTAAAGCAAATAACAGTATGGCAGAATGTGCTGTGGAAATTAAGAAAGCCATGAAGCCAAGCAAAGAAATATGCTACAGAACTTTTCCCAAGGCAAAGGCATTTAAGTAAGGTGCATCTATTAACAAACAAGAATTCGTAAAAGATATGATGCAGAAAGCCCTGCTCAGAAAAAGTGGCTATCAAATTTCTGATCGTACTTTGAAATTTATTATATGAAAATGGCCAACTAAATGGTTTACAGACTATTTATAAGTATTCACAAATCTCAAGTTTTTGTAGTAAAGAGAAAAGTCATGTCAGCAAGTGGAAATCAAACTTGGCTATCCATAGGACATTATCTTACTAGCGTTGCATCTCTTTCCAATCAGAAAATCTGCAGATATACATACATATTTTACAAAATCATGGCCCAGGCATAAAGCACAGAAAGAACAAATAGTAAAGCACAAATTCACACGTCGTTTCACCTGTGCAAGGGCTGCAGCACCAAATCCAGCACCCAGAGCCCCATAGGGATTCCCAGCCAAACCATAACCGATATGAGGCGGATAACTTTGAAGTAAACTTGGTTTCTGGGAAGCTGATCCACCAGCAGACTTCTGATCTGCCTGTGGCTTTGCAAGAGAAGCCTCCAAAACTTGCCCTGATCATCAGCACAAACCCAACCAAAATAAGTCATTTTTCTTCCATAAAACAAACATGTTTGAATAATAATAATTCAAAATGTTGATAATCACCATCAAGTTCATATTTTTCAGTGTTGTTCAGTGCCTTCATGGCACTAGACCTTTCAGAAAAATGTACAAAACCTATTCTATTCTTTTCCTGGCCAGACTTTGCCGGTGGGAGAACTACTTTAGTGATTTTCCCATGGTGCTCAAAAATCTTCTTTAGCTGATCTTGGGTCACATTCTTTGGTAAGTTCTTTACGTAGACTGCCTTCACCTACACAATTAATTGACCAGATTCATATTTCAGAAAGCAAGTGCCTCACTAGAAAAGACACTGAAACTCTCGGACTACATTTAGTTTCAAGAACACAGACAAGAGGGCATGGTGCCTTAACCGATGCAGCTTATATAACATATTTAAACAGTTTAATATAAATTATAACATCATAAAACAAAAGCAATCTAACAAAAATGCCATCCCCTAAAAAAATTAACCTGTGAAGCACCAGGAGAATCAGAATTTCTTGGGTCAGCCCAGCTCACAGTTGGAGCATTATCACCTAATTTGAACTTTGGGTCCATCATCTTCTGCCTTGAATATTCAGCACATGTATGGTTATGGTACTCGATAAAGGCAAAGCCCCTATTGTTGTTTGAGTTCTTCAGATCCTGTTAAAAAAAAAAAAAGGAAAAAAAAAAAAAGGAAGAATGAACAAAGACACTTAAATCCAGGAAACAACAATAATTAAAGATCTTCAACAGAGTTGATTCTTTTAGGAGAAACGGTGAACTAAATATAGAGAAAAAAAATCTCAAAGTACAAACATCCACAATCAAAAAGTGAAGCAAAATATCAAAACAACCTTCACCAGTTCCACACCAGTAACTCCAGGCCCAATCTTTGAAACAATATTCCTCAGATCTTCCAATCCCCAGCTTCTAGGAATATTACCAATGAACAACCGATGTTTTGCTTGAGAGGTAGAACATTTGATTTTTTTACCCTGTTAGAGGGAGATATATTACAGAAAGGCGTTCAGCAACTACAACATGCTTAAAAGTATTTAACTTAAGAACATCACTACCAAACAAGAATGAAAGCAAAAGGCTGAGAAAATAAATAAATAAAACATTATTATGTTTCGCAAATTCTTTGGTTTTTATTTTGAAGATAATAATATAAAACCTTTGAAAATAAGATATTGTTACGCTATGTAATTGGCTAAGGAGGAGACCGGGCAACATAGACAAGATGTGCAAGAAGGTTATGTCACCTTAAATTCAGCATTATTCAGCTCATCAATGGCTTTAGAAGCCAACTCTACGTTTCTAAAGGTTACAAACGCAAAGCCCTTGTTCTCACTTGAATCTCTGCCTTTCATAATTCTGACCTGTTGTTACAAACATAATGAAATTAGTGTCCTTTGATAAAGAGTCCAAAACAGGGTACTATAAGGACAGAATTTACCTCAACAACTTCTCCAACAGACTCACAGAAACCCCTCAAATCATCCTCGGAAACATCATGCAGAATGCCACCAATGTATACCTCAGAGCCATGAGGAGGAAGAGCAAGAAGCTCATCATGTTTTCTCTTTTCATCCTCATCAACAACTTTTGTATCCTCAACAATAGTGCTTTTCTGAGCATCAACTTCATTGGCATTATCGCTATCATCCTCTTCTTCTTCCACAATTTCTTCTACCTCCTCTTCTATTTCTTCCTCTTCCTCTACCTCTTCATACTCAGATTCTTCCTCCATTGGCTCCTCCGGGTCATTGTCTTCATCAAAATCAACCTTCTCATCAGACTGAAGTGGCTTTTCGGATTCCACTTGCTCAGCAGCAGCAGAAGCATTTGCCTTTGCCCTTGGCATCTTATGTATCTAAGTATACAAGTTTGCAAGGCAACTGTAAAGAAGGTACAGAGGCCAGAAGAATTCATGGGAAGAAGTATACACATATTGAAAGGAGGTAATATGAATGGCCAAAAGGAGTTCAGAGCATGAATTTCAAATGAAACCTTGTCATGAGATAAGACCCAAGGGAGTTGCAATGTGAAAGAATTTTTTACTAAAGGAATAATGATAAAATTAGTAGCAGTACTAAAAGAGACAGGCAAAAGAGATTTCTGAATGATAATTATGAGGCTTATGAAGCTGGTGTAAAATATCAAGAAATCAATCTCTTGAAAACAGAACAACAAATGCTGCCAAAAACAAAAAATACCGGCAAGTTAAGCTTTAATCAGCTCCATTCTAAGGGGGTGCATTTAACCCCGTAATAGAAGTGCAAAATGGTATGTAAGTTTAAGAACATAATCTACAGGTAATAAATGAAGTATGGAGACAATTATAATGCTTCAAGGTAATGCAAGGTGACACAATGAAGAAATTAGAGTCATCCAGAGACAGAAAAGTTCAAGAGTGCTGCAACAAAAAGGAGAAGCCACAATTTTTGTTCGAACTCAGAAAAAATGTACCAGTTCCAAACTAAAGGTACCATTTTGTGCACCTACCTGAAACAGATTAACATATAATACTGAGGTACGGAATTGGGATGGACATAATAGGCATGCCTCCTATAACCAGCACAGAAAGTTCTACCGTTACTAAAGGAAGTTACCAACAATTTAGATTTTCAAATAAGGTTGTACAATAGATTCAATTATAAGGTGAATGCCATAATTTACTAATTTATCAAACAAACACATGAAATACTAGATACTAGTGTTAACTTCTTTGAGGAGAGCATGAAATACTAGTATTAACCACTAAAAGAATGAAGAATACCTATCACTAAAAGTTTATATTAGAGAGAGAGAGAGAGAGAGAGAGAGAGAGTCTCACATAACTAACTTTTTTTCTATGAAATTTACTTTGATGGCCTTCAATTAGGTAGCCCTTCACTTAAGTTGAGCAAGCATCTCTCGGTGCATAGTGGCTCAGGCAATGAAGAGATCTAAATTTTTATGATACTTCTTTCCTTTGACTATATTGAGCATCAGGTCTACCAAATTCCCATCAGAGCCAAAACCCAACCCTTATGCCATATAAACCCAACACAGATCTAAACTGTGATCAATTCTAATCTATATTGTATAAGCCCACGCAATGGCCCAATAAATTCAGTATTTCAAACATAATGAAAACTCAAACCAGATGTTGTGCAGCTAAAAATTCCCAACAAAACTTACAGAAGTATAACAAAACTACTTTGTGGGCAGAACATTTATCACATAATTTAATAATTCTGTTAACATGTTTCATTGAGGCACAATACATGTTAATATGATGATTAAAACACAGTAGCACACACTACCAATTCAAAATCATCATCTTATTTATGAATGTAAATGACATTCAATTATCAACATAAAATTCAATATAAGAAAAATAAACATCAACTACAGGGACGCCATTAGAAAAACATCAAATCAAATGTTCAGGCCTATTCAAAATTTGGCAATGTTCAACCACACAATCAGGTCTAGTCATTAAATGGAAATAATCAAATTTATACCATTCACACCCTAACACTACATTTTTTTTTAAAGAAGGTATGGAAATAGAATGTTTTATTCAATTAAACATTCCCCTAGAAATTGATGGACATTAAGACCACTTCCTCTCTACAAGGGAAAACCATTGACGAAATACTAATAAACTATTAGACTCTACAAAGTAAACACCATTCACTACACTTCTTTAATAAGAGTGATGCCACCTCCATAAATTACAGAGATAGGAACAAATCAAATAGTACCACTTCTCACATTAAACAATTTCATCGCCAATCAACGCATTTTTTTTTTTTTTGTTGCTAAAAACAGCCAATTTTCATTTGAAATGACTTGGAATGTACAAAAAATATTGTATCACCAACTTTGATTCTTCAAATTTAATTTGTATAATTCTTATGCAGGATCTAATCATCTAGAATATGTTGCAAACTTGAAAACCTTAAAAGTGATAAATTATCACTTTCCAGCTTAAAAAAAAAAAAAAAAAAAAAATTAAAAAAAAAAAGCGTATCCAAATGAAAATGACAAACAAAAAAAAAAATCTACATTTTCAGACAACATGCAAAATAAACAAAACAAACAAAATAAAAAAGAAAAACGATAAACATAAAATCGAAATTACGCGAGTGTTGAGAGAAAGATAGAGAAATTACCAGAGAAACTACGAGCGGAGGATTACAGCGAATAAGAGAATCGAAACGGAATGTCAATGTTGCGATTGAAATAATAATAATAATAATAAATAGGGCACAATCTTCCGTTTTTATTTTGTTTTTAAATTTTAACGATTTTATGTGCAATTAACAAGGGAAAGAACCCTAAGAAAGCGATTGTTGACGAACTTTTCCCTTTTTGTTGTTTTGAGAATTGAGAATGGAGATTGGAGAGGCCTCGTGCTGCTTGTACTGTATTTGTATATAGCCTCTGTAATTTTATATACTTATTTAATCTCCATTGTGTTATTACGAAATTGGGTCTGCATCTCCAAAAACCAAAACAAGCGGTTCTAATAACTAATGGAAACGTGGATAGCATTCTCATATAATTATTTAGGGTTAATTGCACACACACCCTAGATTTTAGGTGTAATTACACATATATTCAACTCTTCATTTTATTGCATGGAAAACCTTGATTGATATCTAACATGCAATTTAACGATCAAATGGTGATTCATACATAAAATTATTATTTACACATAAATAATTAATTAAATTAAAATAAATTATGAAACAACATCAAAAGGTTTTAAAGTTATTGATCAAGCACACACAAAATTATAAAACAAAATAAAAACCCTTGAGAATTATATTTGAGAAAGTTAAAAAATAATAATAATAAAAGAGGGATAACTTCACCGGTGGTGAAGTCCTGTCCATCATCGATGGAATCTATTTCCTTTGAAAAGAGATCTACAACAGAGATCTGCAACAATCTTTTCGATCAAAGGAGATAAGATTTTAATATTTTTAATTAATTTAATTTAATTTAATTTTACTGTAAAAAAATAAAATCAAAAATTGAAGGATATTTTTAACTTTTCGCGTTATAACCTTAACCCTATTATTTATTAGGCCTCTATGCAAATTAGCGATTTTTTATTTTATGAAATATTAAATTTATCAATTTCCAACAATTTTATTATTCTTATCAACTTTTCAATATATATATATATATATATATATATATGTATATATATATATTTTTAACAAAAAGGCCCTTAATAAATTTCCAATTTTTGAAAAACAAAATAAATAAAAACTTGTGTGTGCGTGTGACCTCCATATGAGGTCTAAAAAAACAAACCTCCGACAATGGTTTAATCGACTATTTTAACAAATGATCAATCTCAATGAACCAACAAAATCTTTGAACAAACTAATCACAAATTGAATTTCAAAAGACTTGAGATTATTTTCAGCACTACTCGTGAGGAATGAAATCCCCTTCTTTTAAGTTTTAATTAGCAATAACAAGACTAGAAAATAAAGAATTTATGCTAGTAACTTATAATTCCTTCTCATCAAACTTGATGGTTTTATTCCTGTCACAGAAAAACAATAACAAAAATCTCATCAGAACTCTTGTTAGTGCAGAGATTCACCAGTAATTGATTTTTTAACTAAAACAAAAGGGTTTAAAAAAAAAAAAAAAAAAAAACTAATAAACAAGAATTGCTCTTCAATGCCCCGCTGGCTGCTACTTTCTTTTACAAAAAGATGGCTATCTTCCTGATTGTGGTCTCTATATGGATTTGTACTTAAACGGTACACTAAAAACAACAATGGCCAATTTCAACCCCCACATAACACACAACTTCAATTCATGATTTGGCCAAACGCCGTCGAACTATACGCACAAGTAGGTAGTTTGTATAAATATTTATCCTACTTATGCATCTCTGAGTAATATCTAAGGTGTACCGTTCCCTGTAACATGTGACTCGTTGCTGCTTCTATTTCATGTATTCCAACACACTCTGGGTGATATCTTCAACGAAGGAAACAAAACCCATGACACTGGTTAGGCCACTTCCGTCCACGTCCTGTTCCTCGATGAGGTAGTTCTCAAAAGCTGTGGCATCGTCCCGCCCACCCCTAATGAATATGAGTTTGGAAGTGATACTCCTGTCTTTCTTCATTTGATTAATTGTTGTCCGCAACAAACCTGAGAACAATTTATTGCACAGATTAAAGCAACAGTACATACTCCAGTAAATGAAAAAGAAGAAGATAACATTTTATATATAGCAATCCTCAAGAAATTAACTTACAATCCTGCGGTGGAGGATAAGGAAGTGAAGGGTCTGCTGTAGATGAGTAAAAAACAATTATAGTTGTAAATGCATCAAGCAAAAATATTGGACTGCCACTGGTGATAAGCGCAGCACGACTCAAGGAGTGGCGTGGATATGCTTGTTTATCTGGTGTGGAATATGACATCAGTAGTGGATATACAGCACGGTGCAGAGAACTTGGTTCCAGTGCACTGCAATACAATTTTTTGCCAGATGATTAATTAATTTTTCATCAGTGAAACCAATTCTTAAATGTAAGATATCAAATCAAATACCAAGGAGACATAAAATGTGTAGTTGAAGTAAAACATTTCAACATATATGCTGATAACAGGGCAAAAAAAAAAAAAAACCCTAAAGGGCTGTTTGATTCGTGTTCAGAAAAAGTGTTCAAAAATTGATTGTATGCTTTGTTATTTTTTAGTAGCCAAACATGCATTTATGGTATCCTAAAACAATTTTCAAATTAAAAATAATAAAGGCTTTTCATTGTTTTCCAATTTTGAGTTCAATGTTTATATCCCTCATATTTAAAACAAAGAATTGCATTTGGATTCTATATGAAATAAAGAAGATTACAGAAGAAAATCAGGTCCTAACAAAATGTCAGTCACATGTGATGCACACAGAAAGAGGAAGGCCGCAAAATTGTCTCCTTAATTGCTAAAGAATATGACCCAGTTATATCCATTGCCCTTTCAGTTGCAATAAAATATATGATGCTAAATTGGCAAAATTTCAATCACTTCACATACTACTAGACCCGTAATAAAATAGCCAGCATCTCAACAATGTTGTCAGCATGATATTGTACAAGAGGATAAGCAGGCTAATGATCTCACGTTTACATAACTTTTTCTTCAAATCTTAATTGCTTCATGACTTCTTTTTTAAGTATTCTGAATCAACATGGCCTACTGAATGCATACTTTATCTGGTAGCTAAAAATGACTCTTCTACTCAAACAATAACAAGATAAAAACACAAAATACCTGAAAAGGCACTGCAGATAGATTCGGTAGTCAGGGTGAACACCTTCTTCATGGAAGCGTAGAAGTGGGTTTCTAAGCAAAGCAAAAACTAAACGAGGTAAACGTTGCAGTTGTGGACATTGTAAAAATTCAACATCAATCTGTGAAGATACTGAATTTCCATTCTTGTACTGAACAAGTTTAAAAGCTTCATTGTACTGAGCTGTAAGGATTACTAGCCAATCCTGAAGCAACATCCTGCCCTCACGAACTCCTTGCTCCAGAGAGGCTAATATAACCTATTTAGTAAACATTATATATCAACCGTCGTAAACAATATATATATCAGAAGTCAGTGAGACTGTGCAGTATTAAGACAGAATTAAACTACGTAAGTACCCTTTTACAACAATCATGATGGTAATTAAAGAACCTACAAATACTCCATGAGAAAATTAAACCATATGCGGCCAAACTACACCAAGGATAGGGATACTATATTTACTCTATAACATCTGAAATTCTCTTCAATTATTTTCAAACTTCTTCATACTTGATCCCTAATCTCAACAGAAGAATAACTTCACCCAAGTAAATATTTGTACTAAAAATTATAAATTCAGCTCAGTCAGACCATTTGCAAAAAACACGTGAAAGAAACTAAGAAGATACTTTGTGATTTACCCATCACAGACTGAGAAAAGGAGCTAAGCCTAAATTCAGTAAATGGAAATATGTCATGAAAAAAAATATTCAGGGATCTTTTATGTTTATTTTAATTTCCCCTTTTGGAATCAATTCTTTGACAATCTAGGAGACTCATTCTGAAGGCCATGCCTAAAAGAAAACTAGATTTCAACCCAGATTCTGATACCAATAGTCCCAGAGTCCCAGATAAAAAAAAGTGTATTTATTATCTTCAAATATGTTAAAGGTTTGCTACATGGACAATACAGAGCTGTTACTGGGGGGATTAGGATTTGATAATGAAGCAATTTGGGAGCTATGGATGACTAGGGATTGAGGTGAAGAAACTTCATGAGTTTATATTAAGTTTGCACTTATGAGAGGTTGACTAGTTCATATATAATAAGTTAACTTCTATAAAAATAGGACAAGCTAAGTCTTTCTTTTGTTGCACTAAAAATAACTAGCAGGAAAGTATTTTCCACTGTTTCCAATGTGTGGTGCAAAAGACTAGTGGTAGTAAAGGCTTTCAAGCCATTTTCAAAAAGTGCTGAAACCTTCAAATGGTCATCAAATGACTATTGTCCACATATGCTCATTAACTCATTGGTCAGTAACACTCACTACCACCAGCAAAAGTTAACATCAGGGATTATCATAATTAATCAATGAGACTCATGACCACAGCAACTGACCATTGTTGGTATTTGACAATTGTTGATGTTGTTAACAGACTGAATAACCTTGATCAAAGACCAGGCCATCATCAATGAGGATCAAGACAACAATTGTTGCCAGTGATGGTGTCATTGAGCATTAACGTCAACTCTAGTTAACGATTACTACAGTAGTACCTTCAGCCATTTCTCAAACGTGCTATGTATTGGAAATTTATGCAACAATGCACATTTAATCATTCTTTGTTGAATAATGTTTTCCTATAATATTTTTCGATAGAAAACATTTTCATCCAAAAAATCAGCCTAATTTGCAGAACAAGTTTGCTTGCAATCAGAATTCTTTTACATCTATAAGATGTACTTGGAGAGAATATGAAACAAGAACAATATTTGAAAGAGTAAGAGGAAAAGAGGAAAAGCAAGAGAAATTGTTGCCATTCTATTTCAAATACAGAGCTACAGTAATTTTATAGAAAATAATGGATGATAAATGTGAATGAATTCTATTTAGAAAAACTTTTATAATTACTAACAAAACCCTAGCTAGTACCTGTATGAATGATAATTAAAAAGAAGAAAGAAAGAAAGAAAACCAAAACAAAATAATCGAAAGTCCAATTGACAACCAAAGACAACTATTGGACAGAAAGGATTTTTAATGTGAGATTCTGACTTCCAGAGAGGATGTTCTTATTTATCCATGTGCTGATTGACGCATCAGAGATGTAGTAGATCCATGCCAGGATTGGAGAAAAAAATGTCAAACGTATAGCTCTTCCGTACATTTTAAAAAGAGTCTCTTCAAAGATATTGACCTCCAAAGAGGATGATTCAGCCCCATAATGACATATAATAGAAGTTTATGCTTGCAAATTGATAATTTGTTTCAACACCAGCATATAACTTATTGGTTCTAGCAATAGCCAGGGGATTTTCCTGTTTTTCTGTTTCAATATATCTTCAATATCACAGTAAAATTAATTAAAATATGATTTTGCAGATTATGTATATAAAGAATTCCTTGTCTGCTATGGTTCTTTTTTGTTGTCTCATACTTGTTTTTGGGATGTTTTAATTGAGCTTCTGATAACATTAATAAAAATGACAACCCATGATACTAACATGTATTTTCAAGAATTTTATGGCACAGAACTTCTAGTGGATAACTATGCAAAAATCATGAAACCACACAATTGAATGCAAACAACATGCTTTTGAATTATAAAAGCCCAGCATCAGGAATTGGACATTTTTCCTATTAGTACATTACCTGACAAACTCGATCATAAAGATGTTTCATGTAACAGCTTTCTCATATGGGTTTGGGGGTAATGTTTTCCTTTCCATGATTAGGAAAATTTCACCCTCGGATGAAGAATGATAGAAGGTTGATTGTTACTTATAGGGAATGCATAATAATTCTCAACAATATGCACTATCAAACGATTTTTTCATAGGAATTTATATTAATCCATTGTGAGAAGGGCTTCCTCTTGGGTCTTCTTAGTTATCTTTAGTACATAATGATTGGGTTTCTCTATGCCACTTGACTAGATTGTTCTGTCATGTCTGTTTACATGTACTTATTATAGTTCTCCTAGCACATTGATGCATATTTTCTTAATAAAACCGCTTGCTGTGAAGGGAAGGGGGCCAAACACCATAGTATTGAAACTAAAAAGCTATCAAAATATATCAGCTATAACTTCATTAAGGCCTTCTTTATCTCCTCACTATTCCGGTGCATTTGTGACCATTTTGAGAGAAACTCCAGTGAAAGAAAGAAACATATCAAGATTATTTGGACTTTTTTATCAATTTCATCCTCACTCATTACAGGCAACCTAGCATGCATGTCTGATGTCTGATATGTAGAAGCATTATTAAAGACAATTGAAAGGTAAAAATTTTCCACTATTTTCTTATCCAAACCTATTTTCCCATGGTGTGAGGTTAGTTGTATTGCTTATCGAATAATTAACAAAAACAACTGCCAATACTTACTTCGCCCACTCATGTCTACCAGTTGATAGGCGGCGTAGTTAATAAACTATCTTATATTTAGGAGGTGCAATATGATAGTGCCACGAAAAGGGTGACAAAAAAATAAATTGAAACTAACTGAAACTTCTTTACTCATTTCTTTTTCCTTCTTTTTAAATGTGTTTGCCTGGTTGAGAATAGGAGGGAGAAAAATACCTTATGAACCAGTACTGATAGAACTGTTTCAGGATCAACACTGTCATAAAGCTCATTAATGTTTTGAGCGGTTCCAAATTGCAAAGTCCGAATCCTTAATCGTCTTTTAAGGGAATGCTTGCCTCTGCATAAATATACGTCATGTCAGGCTAAGACTAAAAACTCTAAAGGCAGTACCAGAATAGCTGAAATTCTTGCATGTTACTGTCCAGTGAATAGTCTTTATAAATTAAAGTAGTGGCAAAAAAGAGAGGACCTCCAGCAACAATGGCCACTCTGAGGAACCTAAGTTCCAATTTTTGTCCCTTTTTTTTGGTATATTCTTCTCCCACCTTTTTCAAAATATTATCAATCTTACATAGCATCTATGAACTTGCTTCTATTGTTCTTAGCATTTATGACTTTTTGTACTCATATCTTTCAAAGCAAACCATTTTTTTCTTCTTTTTTGGGGTCAAGTAAATTAAGCTGTTGGAGACTAGCTTTATAATGTTTAAGATTGATTTTCATAAAATGTTTCATCTTTTCAAATAAACGATTAAGAAGCACTGAACTCGTTCCATCAGCAGAAAACATCTTCATCTTCAGAATTTTTTCACAGGTGTGCAAGATACAAGCTTCAGTATAATACCTTTCATCTATGCAAATAAATTAAACCATCATTCAAAAATTTCTCATTAGCATTAGAGAGTTTTCAATCCACTACGGAATGAAACAGTAAATGGTTTGGCCACAAATTCTAGCAACAAGGTTTACTGCCACAGTAAATAAAATACCGTAATCATCAATCACAAATAAGGCTCAAGAGAAATTAGACCTCCAGAAGCATATTGACCTTTAAACCAGAAAAGAGAGCTAAAAAAGAAAAGATCATATTGGTGTTGTGTAACTATTTATAACAAAAGCTTAAACTTACACAGGAAGAGGTCAACATGTTTAAACTCTAAGTCTCTAACACACCTCTTCACATGTTAAGTTGGATTTAATCAAATAGGCCTGTGCCTGTCAAGTTGATCAGACACACAATTTAATGAATAGAATGAAGAATTTTTTAGGATCAAACACATTTACACAAGACCTCTTGGTCAAATGGGAACCAAGAAACAATTAACTCTAAAAGTTTAAGCTCATATCAAAGTTCCCAAAAATGATAATTAACCTCTAATAATCAGAAACAAGTACACAGAAAGTTTACCAACATACAGAAAACTGTTTATTGAAATAATCATACCTTCTTGTGGAACCCAATTCTGCATTTGAAAGTTCTTCAGGGGGCACAACAACTGTATACTGAAATGCAATCTGAAGAATAGGTTGTTCTGAGGTATGTCTGCAAAAGAATGATAAGTTAACTTCAAATGTTACAATTTCTAATCTAAATCGCTAAACATAACGGATGCCCAAAGAAAATCATAGTAACAACATACTTATACCTGGAAAATCCAGCAGCATTGGCGAAATCAAAGTCATAAGCATACGTTGCATAAGAATCACAACAAATAATGTGCTGAACATTTTCATATTGTGGATCTGGGAAGAAATGGCCGTACTGCAAAAGAACATATATCATAAGAAAAAGTACCTCCTATCATCACACTTTCCACAAACTAGAGTCAGTGACTTACAAAATGACCAGGTTTGAATTCTGAAGATGTCCTCAACCGCAGTATACAGTTAAAAGCATACGGTCGACTCAGCATCCGGTACCTGCAATAGAACAATATTTCACAATAGGTGGTCATTTCTTCAGCAATAGGTGAACTATCCTCTGGTAATTTCTTCAGCAACGCACACCTTGATGACAATTATTTTAAAATGAACTATCCTCTGGTCATTTCTTCAGTAATAGGTGGTCTAACCAAAACATTATGCTTAATATATTTATTTGTACACCATAAAATGCATGCCATTGTAGAAACTTTAGCAGTTATATGTGAATAAATGTATGCTATACAAATAACATAATGAATATGTAAGGTATTTATAGTGCTACTACACAATTTAAATAGCCAGACAACCTTTTCCTATGAAATTAATAATACAGCAACATTCTAGAGGTAAGAAGAATCCTAGAATGTTTCACTGTTTTGTTTGCTACTCACATGTCCTGAGGTAGTGTTGACTCGTCGGTATTTGAATATAAAAACAACGAGCCTCCACTTTCAATACTAAGAAATTTCAGGGATGCCAAATCTGTATACTCGTTTGTAATAGCAAATATGTCCACACAAACACCTGCTTGAACAGCGACAGCAGCCTGTAAAATAAATGTCAATGGTACATCCACAGAAACACAGCTATTCATCAGTTAAACAAAAATCAATTGAAACTTACCAGGTCCTTATAGAATGGTGTCTGCTCAGGAAGTAAGGCACGGTCTGCATCCTCTCCTTTACTAGCATACTGTTCACCGTACCTTCTTGTATCCAGTTGCCCAGCTCCATGATCAGGAGGACCGGATAGAAATGCAAACACTCTAGCTGCAGTAAATTTCCATGGAGACAAATCACAAATGTTTATCATGTCTAAGAAAGTACAAGGTTGGAGGAGAAAGTGAAAGCATAAGTTTATAGCAGGGCCTTTCAAAATATAAGCTTCGCCAGATAAAGAGAGACATAAGCTAACCTAATGCAAATGTATTTCCATACTCTGAGCCAAGGTAATTGAAAAGGGCTTCCATCGCTGTACCAAAACCTCGCCCACCCATCAAGACACCATCTAAACCTTGACCTGCTCCTGCAGTTCTCTCCCATGAAGTTGTTGGTCTAAGTGTTTCAAGCGCAGATGTGATATTTTCCTTAAAAGTTTCTACCTGTAATCAAGTTTGGTACTATATTACACATTATGTGTGATACTGTTTACTAGATTAGAGTACACAACAATCAAATCAATGATTAATAAATAAATAAAGCACATCTAATAATTGTCACACACATGGAAGAGCCTTGATCCATTTAAGTCTATACAAGTGTAACAAGTCAATTGCCATGAACATGTGAGACAATCCCCAGGAAGAGAGAGAACTCCCTGACAAACATACCGGAGCTAAGAATTGGCACAAAGGCATCACATCTTCAAGCTCAATTGGCAGGCTTCCCTCTGTTTCACCAGGAATAAAAACATTCTTTACGACTGGAATAGCCCCTTGAACATCATACAACCCTATTTTATGACTAAAGGTAACAAGACCAAACAGTGCACCAGGCGGAACAGCTGTAGAAAAACGAAAGAGAACTTCAAACTTCTGAGGAAAAGCCATGCAGTTTAAAAAATTATATTGAATCGACAACTATGAACCTTCTAAAGCAGCCAGCAACGCACTTCTGGTGAGTTCCAAAAACTCTTCTGAAGCTGCAGACAAATACGAGAGATTGATAGTTAATATTTAACTAAAAAGTTGAAAGAATAATTCTACTTTACTGAAGTAAGGAAATTTAAAGTGTTTAACTTATGTCTACCATATCCTTATATGTCAAAATCCAAGCATTGGCATACATCCAGGGAAAGTGGCATATTCTAATTTTCTGACACCCATTTCTATTCCAAGTATCATTGTGACACATAATCTAGGTAACAATGTGTAGCTGGGATATAAGTAACCACTCACAAAAGGAGATGTTAAAAAGAGCAACAACATAATGATAAATCATAAAGCAACCCAGTAAACTAAATTCCATGTGAAATCAGCTGCAAACAGTAAATTCAAGCTGACTAAGATTTTTTTGTCTCATAAAAGTGATCCAATCTTCCTGTTGTGTCCACTCTGTGCAACAACATTAGAACGTCTCTAAGTCGCATACAACTTACATGATCAATGCAACAAACTTGTTAAATCACAAACTTTCAGCCCCTTAATTGTGCAATGAGAGAACTAAACATAATCTTCCATTCAAATGTATAGCATAGTAACCTCACATTGAGAAACCCAACTTAATGAAACAAACATAAGTAATCGCAGCACTGTACAAGATAAAGTAACAAAGCCATTCAATGTCTAGGATTCAGCTTTGAATTGGATATAACTATTACTGGTTTACGAAATTAGCATCCTGTTGGCTCGAATTCATTTCGATTAAACATAATATTCTTCTAAAATAACTCAAGCAAAAATAAAATAAAGAATAACATACAATTTAACATTAGATAAAATTAAAAATAAAAAATAAAAAAACAAAAAAATAATAATAATAATAATCTTACATGACAAATCAACAGCTGCAACATAGACAGGACGAGCTTGCGTCATTTCTTCGTCTGATCCCTCCACTGCAATGCAACAACATAATAACATATCTCAAACAAGAAAAGCAAAAATGAAAAGAAAAAAAATCAAAACAAAAAAAAAACGTACTAGGCAATTCGAGATCAATGAAGGAGGACTTCATCTCGGCGCAGGCCTGAGAATGAGAGTATTTGGCGATGGACTCAGAAGAGAGGCCGTTGAGGGTCCCACAGAGAGAGCAGTTCCAGGCCCACTGATCGAGTTCACAGTAAGTGTTGAAGTAGGCGTAGCAGTTTTCGCATCTAGGTAGCAGATTACCCTCGGATCCGTAGACCGGGCTTTGACCGCTCTCGTCCTTCGATGCGAAGGGAGTCACTGTTAACCCCCATGGCAGCCCTGACGATTCTTGTGCGTCGGGGTCCGCTGGAAACCGTGACACCGTCGCTCGAACCGCCATGCTTCACCTTTTTTTTTTTTTTTTTCTTTTCTTTTATTCGGTTTCTCGGGAAACAAACGGGTCTGAGTTGGTCAGAGAGAGAGAGAGGAGTCAGCAAGGTTTTGGTTGTAAGGAGTTGCGTAGAATGGACCAGTAATGATTTGCCACGTCAGACCATAGCAGCTGATCTGGATTTAATTCGTAATAATATGATTAGTATTTAGGGCTAATTTTAATTTACTCCCTAAATGTTTTCGAAATACGACTTGTTTAACTGTGTTTTCTTTTTTGGTGTCCTTGGTATCTAATTTCATAAATACATCAATTAGGTCGCTCCGAACAAAAATTTAACAGTCAAAGCTAACATTTTACGATTAAACATTGACTTGTAATTTAATCATAATCTAACACATGTGCCCGAATTATAAAAATTTAAAGTTAAAAAAATCTTGACAATTTGAATTTTTATAAAGAAATGAAAAAATATATATAACTTTCGGTCTTAAATTAATGTAACAATTAAAAATGCTTTCATTTTTTTAGTTTTAAAAAGATCATTGTGCTTTAAAGATGAAAATACCCTTAGGATCATAAAGTTTGACTAATGGTTATGTGACATAATGACCTAACTGATGTATTTATAAAACTTTAGTGATCACAAGGGAAAAAAAAAAAAAACACTAATATTTTGGAAAAATATAAAAACTAAATTGATAACTCCCCAAGTATTTATCATATGAATTATGATATTAATTATATATATACCTATGTCACAACAACTTGAACCTAGGACAAATTTGACACAGATGATGGATCATGACAGTCATACAATCTGAATAATTACGACCGGAATGTTTTATAGGGACTGCCTAGTGTAGTGGTGGCCACGGTTCGGTTTCGGTTCGGTTTCGATTTGAAACCGGCAATTTCGGTTCCGTGGCCACCAAAAACCGAAACCGTAACCGGAAAACCGGTTTGGTACACGGTTTCTAACCGGCGATTTTACGATTTTGGTTTCGGTTTCGGTTTCGGTTTTTCAAAAAAAAATTCAAAAAAAATATCAAGTGTCAGCTTCTGATTAGTCGATTTTTTTTTTATTTTTTTTTTTAAAAAAAAACAAGCGGTTTAACCGCGGTTAAAACCGCCGGTTGTTGGCGGTTTTTGGAAGTACCCAAACCGAAACCGTAACCGGTTCAACCGGTTTCAGACCGGTTTTGAAACCGCTGGTTCCGGTTTCGGTTTTGGGGCGGTTTTTGGAAGTACAGTTTCGGTTAAACCGCGGGCAAAACCATCGATTTAACCGAAACCATGGCCACCTCTAGCCTAGTGCCACCTAAAATGAACAATGATGTTACACCAAAAATATATATATATATATATATATATATAGATTAAAAAAAAAAAAAAATTAATCAAAATTATTTGATAAGTCATTACATTCGCAACGTTTATCCCAATAATAAAAAAAAAATTTAAAAAAAAAAAAAAAAATCACTTGTCAGGGTTTATTTTTGGATTAAATAGTTTTGTGTTTTTTGTTATATAATATTATTCTTGAGCCTTGAATAGTCACATACTCACATGGACAATATATCGTATAGGGCATCATCTTAATCATCTTATTAGTTATTAGTAGTAATGTTATATCAATTAAAAATTTAATCCAAATTTTAACCCAAATGTTAAATGATATTGGAAGTGAGTTATCATAACAATACATAACATGAGATGATGTGGTTATTAAAAAAAAAAAAAAAAACACTTACCACATCATTTGGATTGAAATTTAGACTAAATTTTTTTTAATCTAGCATTAGTGTTAGTCTATTAAGTATCCACTTCACCTCAGCTGTGTACACAAAGCAAAAAGGAGATCCTAATATGAGAAAATCTAATTTTTATCGTCGTATTTCGTTGTCAAAGATCCAGTAAAGATGCAAATATCCAATCAAGTGTGGTGGTTACAAATCCTTCCAAGAATGCCCCTTGTCTGACATAATTTTATATACTCTAAAGTCTAAACCAGTTCTTGTATTGAGACATTATTCCAACTAACTGTAACATTATGCTATGGTTTCGCACCCAAAAAAAAAAAAAAAAACCACATGAAACATTATAATTTCAAGTTACAAAAGCCAGAAGGCCCGGAACCATCTTGTGATATTTTCTTATCTTTCTTCTGACATTAATCTATACATGTATGGTTATTTTATGGTCAGGTCTTGAAAACCTTAATTTTTTAAGTTTTAAAAGTTACTAAACTAACGTCCTGAAAACATTTCCCGTTTCACAAAACAAATTAGTCTAAAAAATTATTGTAAACAGTCATCAACCACAGAGCAGCACTGATTTTAGACCATATGTATATAATTTGGATCTGAAGAATAAAATATGATTAATTTCAATTTGTTTAGGATCTATAAACGTCAAAGAATGAAAACAGTGACATAAACACACCTTGAACCAAATTAAACACGGAAAAAATCACATCAGTGAAATCAAATGCAAAAATATTTTCGAAACTAGTTTTTAAAGGGTGGGAAAACACCATTAACATATTTAATTAACAGTACAAACACAATGTATCCACTACCAAAAATATCAAAAGATCTGGAAAATTTTGGGCAAAAGCATGAGTTCTCAAAGCAAAAGCATTGAAACAACCTATCATCCCCGAAAAAGCAACAATAGGGTTCTCCTTGTATTTAATACATTAAGTTCTCGTCTAGGTGTTGGTAGCTCTAGTATAGATTTGTTGGCTGGCATGAGCAGCTATCATCCTGATAGAACCTCTTGCCATCAAATCCTTGATTGCCTGACGTGCCAATGATCCACTGATCTGATAGGGTGAAGAAAAATATATTAACTTCTGTTAAAATAAGTTAAAACTCACAAGGCATTAACGTAAATAAGAACAAACTTCAAATCAAACCGGAGGCATTTATACTTATCACAATGAAGCTATTTTGTCAAAGTTCAAGGCAATTACAGTGTCATCCGAAGAGAAAAAGAAGATGAAAGGCAGGAAACCAAAGCAATCATCTTAATAAAATATTTTCTGCAATTTCATAAAACTATGTAATAAGGAAAAATGGCTGTTAAAGAGTAGAATCAACATAAGGAACATTCAGTTCTGCAACATTACAATGTGCATCTCTGGTCAGCATCAACAAATGCTAACATACAACAACAGAGGGAACCGCTGTGTGATTTGGTTCAGTCCAAATATGTGAATAACAATTTGTAGTTTGGTAGTAAAAGAAATTGCCCTCAGATCTCATAGCTTTTAAAGGATCATTTATGGTATAATGCAAATGGCATCCATCAAAACCTTTACAGACCACCAAATAAATACACACGCACACGCGCGCACACACACACACACACATATATATATATATAGAGAGAGAGAGAGAGAGGTGGTATGTAAAGATAATGATGAACAAAAACCACGCAACCATTCAATTATATTGAGTTGTACATCATTGGGCAAAATAGGGATGCTTTATCCCAAACATAACCAACCACGCATACTAGTTAAAAATAACAATCAAGGGAACAGATAATCAAATCAGAAGCAAAGAACAAAATAGTAACCACAAATGAATAAATAATCCCTCAAGGCTACATAATTGATAAAACAAAAAAAAAATCATAAACTTTCACTTAAAGCTCAGTTACTACTAGATCAAGACACGAAGATCACAATGTGAATCTCTGGTCAGCATAAGCAAATGCTAATGTACAACATCAGAGGGAACCGCTGTGTGATTTGGTTCAGTCCAAATATGCAAATAGCGATTTTATAGGTTGGCATAGTAATAGAAATTGCCCTCAGATCTCATAGCTTTTAAAGGATCATTTGTGGTATATGCTAATGGCATCCATCAAAACCTTTACAGACCACCAAAAATACACACACACACACACACATATATATATAGAGAAAGAGAGAGAGAGAGAGAGAGAGAGAGAGAGAGAGAGAGAGAGAGAGAGAGAGAGGTGGTATGTAAAGATAATGATGAATAAAAACCACGCAACCATTCAATTATATTGAGTGTACATCATTGGGCAAAATAGGGATGCCTCATCCCAAACATAACCAACCTAACATACTTATAAATATCATGATCTAAGGAACAAATAATCAAATCAGAAGCAAAGAACAAAATAGTAACTACTTGATGGATAAAAAAATCCCGCAAGGCATATACACAATTGATAAAACAAAAACAAAAACAAAAAATCATAAACTTTCACTTAAAGATTTGAAGATTCTAATAAAAAGAGGCAAGAGAAGATTGTACCCTAAGTCTGTCAGAGAGGATGGAAGGAGTGATAAGCTTGTATTTGGGAGCCTCAGAGAGAAGCTTGTCATAGGTTGCCTGATCGAACAAAACCATGTTGTTCACCTTCTCCTTTTGCTTTCCCTTACTCCATTTCTGTGTAAAATTCAATTTCAACATATTAATATTTCAGATAACATCACCTATTCATCAAAATTCCCGCATACCAAACAAAACTTGAAATCGAAACACAAAAATAAATAAATAAATAAATAAATAAATAAAGAAGTTACCTTCTTCTTCTGCTTCCCTCCACCAGACTTTGCTGGCTTCGAGGACGGAGGGGGTGCCTTCTCCTTCTTTGGTGCCTGTCACGGGAAATACATACACATGAAAAATACTGTTACAAAACGAAACTAGTAGGCTCTAATTCAAGAAAACAAAAACTCGAAATGTAAACTATTTGTCTAAGAGATTGCATTATAAACATGATTTACTAATTCAATTACATGTTAAGGTTTCTTCATATCCGACCAAAAAAACCATGAAAGAATCGCATTATTAAAGGAAAAAAAAAAAAAAAAAAAAAAAACAGTAATCATCTGAATAGAATGGTCAGTTTTGAAGTTAGCTTACCATTGTCGTAAATGGAGTTGCAGAGAGGATCTGGAGTGGAGACGGAGATGCGGCAGTGTTCGAAACGAAACAGAGAAACAATGTTATATAAGGGTTTGGTGGCTAGGGTTTTCAAATACGTTTACTAACGTGCGCCGTGCCAGTTGTGTCCTTACTAGTTTATTTATATATTAGAGTTAATTGCACTAAAGTCCCAGAGGTTAGAAAATATTGCACTCAACTGCAACATTTGTTATAATTACATGAACACCCTTGACCGCATTTACTAACTTTAAGATGCGAAAAATCTAAATTACCCTTAACTAAACCCTACGACTAACCTTGACTAACCCTTTTATAATTATTTATTTCTTGTTTTGAGGTTATTTTGTGTTGCTTACATGTGTGTTTTTGAATTAACAATTTGAGTTTTGCTGTTTATTCAATTAAGCTTATAATTTGGTTTGTTTTATCGTAAATTGGTTATTCTGGAACTTCATTTTTATATGATTGTTTTTAGGTTCTATTTTGATGTATTTTGTATCTTCTACCTCTGTAGAAGAATTTGATTACAATTTGATTTGGGTTGCATGTGTTGAATTTGAAGTTTGGGCTTTAGGATCATTGAGATTGTTGTTTAGTTTATGAATGATGTGACTTTAGATTTCAACATCAAATGAGATTTTAGGTTTATTCAGATCTGTTAATTTCTCATGTTCTGGTTTTATATTTAAATGTTACTTTGGCAACTCATTTTCTTTTCTTTGGATCTTTTTCTGTTATTTCAAAGTTCTATTTTTTTTTCTCTAGATCTCTTATTACGAAGTTTTTGGTTTTTCTTCTTTGTAACATTTATTTTTTTTCTTTTTTTTTGCCAGATTCAATTATGTGCCTTTTTTTTTTTTTTTGTAGATCTTATATTCAAATTCTGGGCTCTATATTTCTAGATTTTATTTTGTTTCCTTGTTATCTGTCATTTTCTCTCATAAAGATTGTATTTTTTTTTTAATTACATTTATATTTTAACAAGATAATGCACCACATCCAACAACACAAATACTTTGATTCGAAGCACATATTTCGAAGCTGAAGCTCATTATTTCTTTCTTTTGTTTTCCTACTACTTGTTTTTTTAACCAAACCAATACTTCTTTCTTATGCTTCTTCTTTCAACCAACCTAATACTTCTTTGTATACTACTATTTTTTTTCCTTCATAATTATCCTTTTCAATTTAGTCATCGGCGCACCAATCATATGCTATAGGTAGACTATGCATGTAGTAATGGAGTGCAATGTAAGAAGCTGGAAAAAGATAAGAACATTTTGTATTTTTTCATCTCAAACCTCTCTCTCTCTCTCTCTCTCTCTCTCTCTCTCTCACAAACCCTAATTGCCAGCGTGAGCTCCAAAGTTGATAGTGTCAATTTTTTTTTTTTAAAATTTGTTTAATAATGTTGATTCTACATATAATTAGTTGTTGGTCCTCCAAATAATTACAGAAAGATACATTTTCATTTTTAAAAACAACCTCAACTGTAAACATAAAATGACATTGTTATCCTTTATAATTAGTTATACTGTATAAGTTTCATGTCATTTTTTTAATTATTATTATTGTAAAATTAGTAAAATAATTTTAAATTTATAAATTACTTCTTCACCCTGCTACCAAATAAAGTATTCATAATTAGTTATGAAATATTGAAAATAACAAAGGTATATAAGCCTTTTCACCATGAAAAAAATCACAACAAAATACAAAAGGTTTAAAATGTTACTAAACTCCCACTTTTTATATAGTGTATAGAAAATAATAATAATTTCCAAATAATTATTTAAAAGTAAACCATTTAATTAAAAATGAAAAGTGCCATAAAGGATATAATGTAATCTCCTCCACGAGGAGATTCACACGATCTTCTCTTTGGAAGAGATTGAAGATCTACAATATCGATATGACCCATTCCTATTTTAAGCATAAGCATTGGATCCCCTGTCTCAGTTAAGGGGAGTCATGAAAAGAACAGGTTCAAAATCATGATAAATTCCTTTTTCAAATCTGGCTGCAGCTGCACGAGCCCTTCTCGTGTGCCATAAATGACCTACGAATAGGAAGCACGATCTTCTCTTTGGAAGAGATTGAAGATCTACAATATCGATATGACCCATTCCTATTTTAAGCATAAGCAGTGGATCCCCTGTCTCAGTTAAGGGGAGTCATGAAAAGAACAGGTTCAAAATCATGATAAATTCCTTTTTCAAATCTGGCTGCAGCTGCACGAGCCCTTCTCGTGTGCCATAAATGACCTACGAATAGGAAGAATCCTAGAACAAAATGAGACGTAGCTAACCAACTTCGCGGAGAGACGTAATTAACTGCATTGATCTCAGTAGCTACACACCCACAGAATTTAAAGAACCTAAAGGGACATGAGTCATATATTCTGCCGAACGTCGTTCTTGCCAACGCTGTATGCCTTTTTTCAACCTACTCAAGTCTAAACCGTTGGGACCCCTTAGAGGTTCTAACTAGGAAGCACGCAAATCCCAAAAGCACATTGTTTCTCCTCCAAAAATGACTTCTCTAGTTGGAGAGCGCATTAGATATTTACCTAAACCAGTAGGTCCTTGAGTGGATCCGCCGTTCGCCCCAAGACGTTGGTCTCTAACTAGAAAAGTAAATGTTTGAGCGATCTAACCTGATATTGTAGATTATCCATAGAGTAACAATATTTACAATCCTCTAAAACTATATGTATACCCTAAATTAACAAACTTTTCTTTTCAAAATTTCAACATTGCCCTAAAATATTTCCCTACACTCATGTTTTAATAAAACGTTTTTATTTGTAAATTACTATTGCATTTAATTACTTCAAATTACATGGCTTTATAATTGGAAATTAAATTTACTTACTACACTCATGAGTTGAAAACTCAGTCTATCATAAACCCTAATAATATATACTTGATCAACAAAGAATTAATTTCACGGATTATAAATGCATTCATGTGTGTTTACTTTAATTTTTAATATTGTTTCGTGATTGAATAAAAATTTATTGTAGCTGTAATCTTCCTAGATGGACAGTGAAGATCCAATATAGATCTCCACCTTATTTTTTTCTTTCATTTTATTTTTTAATAGAAACTAAATGGTTAGGGATATAAATGCCTTTTGCATTTTCTGTGAGGATTAACCGTTAAAAATCTAGTCAAAATGACCAAATTGATAGATTTTGGAAGATATAGGGACCATAAGTGCTAAAAAAGGAAAGACAATTAAAAAACACATAATCTACAAAAATATAGGGACAAAACTGATAATTCCCCTTAATTCTACTATTTAAAGTGTTAACTAACTCCCAATTTTCAATTTTTTCTCATCTTCAATCTTTTCCATATTCTTCGATCAGAACTCATATTCTTCAATCATGACAAGCTCAAATACTTCTCTCTTTATATAATAACCCTCATATTCTCGACTCTCACTCTCCTACTCGAAACCCTTTAACCTTACAAATCCAAACTCTTTTACACTAACTAAATTTCATTTCGACAATTTTTTTTACTTTGTTCAATAATTTGTAATTGACAACAATTTCTTTAGGGACTCCAAGCAATTTTTTTTCCGTCATTTACTTTCTGTAATAGGTTTTGTCTGTATTTGTGTCATTCACAAACCCGAATCGGAACTGAAACTACCGAAAAACTTATCATTTGAATCTCTACCACCTCTTGAAGATGGTTGCTCCCAATAATTAACATATGAACCATATGTACTAAAAAAAAAAAAAGGACTGTTAAAAAAACACATAATTTTAGAAAATATAGGAACCAAACTGATAATTCCTGTTAGTTCTGCTATTTAAAGTTTAAATCAATCCCTTTTACAATTTTTTCTCACCTTCAATCTTTTCCATACTCTTCCATTAGAACTCATACTCCTCATTCATGATAAGCTCAAACACTTCTCCCTTCCTACCATTACCCTCATATTCTCAACGCTCACTGTCCTACCCTATACCCTTCAACCGTTCAAATCCAAACGCTTTTACACTAACTAAATTTCATTTCGACAATTTTTTCTAGACTCTATTCAATCTTTTATAGATGAGGACAATTTCTTTGGGGTCTCCAATCAATTTTTTTTTTTTTTTCATAATTTGCTTGCTATAATAGATTTTATCTATATTTGTGTTGTTCACAAACCCGAACTAGAACAGGAACTGGAACTATCAAAAAACTTATCATCATCTGAATCTCTACCACCTCATGAAGATGCTTCCTCCCAAGAATTAATATAGAAACCTCGGGTACTAAAAAAAGAAAGACAGTTAAAAACACATACTCCGTGAAATTATAGGTACTAAACTAATAATTCCCCTTTAGTTCTACTATTTAAAGTTTAAACCAACCCCTTTTTTTCAATTTTTTTCTCACATGTAATATTTTCCATATTCTTCCATTGGAATGCATACTCTCCAATTATGACAAGTTCAAATACTTTTCTCTCCATACCATCATCCTTATATTCTCAATGCTTACTCTCTTACCCTATACCCTTCAACTCTTCAAATCCAAATGCTTCTAACACTAAATGAATTTCCTTTTAACAATTTTTTTTACTATGTTCAATCTTTTGTAGATAAGGGCCATTTCTTTAGGGGCTCCAAGCATTTTTCCATCATTTACTTGCTATAATAGGTTTTGTCTATATTTGTGTTGTTCAAAAACCTAAACAAAAATTGAGACCAGAACCACCGGAAAACTCATCATCACTTAAATCTCTACCGCTCATTAAAGATGTTTCCTCCCAAAAAAATGAATCCCTATCAGTACCTCCATCGCCTAAATCTCATGTTTATGAAGATGCTCTATCTCAATCATTTGGAATTGAACCACATTATCACTACAAGTGTTAATCTCCCTCCCAACCTAATCTTTAAGCCATTAGTGTTGAGAATACATATTCTACTAGAAAAATCATGGTGTCATTGCTTTATTATATTTTTAGTTATGTCATTATATTTAGCGTCGATGTTTCTTCAATTTCATTCTAAAAAAAACAAATATAAAGTCTTCACTTTTTTTCGGTGTTTTCGTATACACTTCTTTTGTTTTTCACTATTTTCTTGGAGAGCAAGTATGATTATGGATATATTAATTTTGCTACATTATGGCAAATCAATATTCTGCCTATTATTATGACTATTATGACTCTAGTCTTACTTGACCTTTTTTGTGGAACTGTTTTAGGAACTTTGAATTTTATGTTTTATCAAAACCATTTAAGAGAGATGAACAGATGGACAAACATAACTTCTAGGAGGATGGGCGGATGGTTAAACTTAACTTTATTAAACGACCTAGACTCAGTTGCATGAAGATGAAAATGAATATGAAGATAGAGTTCTATGTTTTTATTAGTTTTTATTTTTATTTTGAACGGTTTGTTATATGTATTTTTATCTTTTTATTTAAATGAAGTTATGTTATGTTCAGTTTTAGTTTCTTATTTTCGGTTCTAGTTTCTTAACTCAAGTTATGTGATGTTCAGATCAAGTTATGTTATATGTTATGTTCGCTTCTAGTTTTTTTTTTTTTTTTTTTTTTTTTTTTTTTTTTTTTTATGAAATTGCTTCGACACAGCTAATCAGGTTTTTGTTTTTTATTTTTTTTGCTTATATTATAATATGAAAACCAATATAGTCATCGATCATCATTTTGCTTAAAAAATAAACTGATAATAAACAACACTGACGGCAATGGAAACCAGAGGATTCAAAATTTCTAAAAAAAATAAAAGAGAAGGATATAATGGTCATTTAAACAATATATATGAGCTTCATAAAATCCATCAAATCATAAAATCCAAAATTTTTAAGTAATAAACCATAAATAAGGTGGCTTCTTATATCGATTGACTGGATAATTTATTATGTCAATTTTCCTTGTAACTACTTTTTTAAACTTATTAAAAAATGATTTTAAATGAGTTTTATTTATAAGATAGAATAATTGTTTTTCTATTAATATATATATATCAATTACAATTTACAAATTAAACGAGAGAGAAACACTAGTGTCGAGCTGCTGGTAGTTTATCACATGTGGTGAGAGTAATGTGAGATTGCTAATAGATAAAACAAGTTATGGGACTTAAACTAAAAACAAACTAGTGAGAATTTAGAACATCAAATTGCAAACAAATGTATCAAATGTGAGATAAAAAAGTGTCGATATTTGCACTCTTGAAATTTGTATGTGCACCCAAAATCATTTATATTTTTTCCAACATTACATTTAAATAAAATTATTAATATATCTTTTACATCATATCAATAAAATATTTAATATTTTGAATATCATAATTCTTACCAAACTAGTTTGAGCTATTACGATGTTACATGGTGTATAAGTAGATTCATAAGTTAATACCAAAACTAATTTTAATCATGTTAGGAATTTTGTAGAAGATATATTTATTTCGCTCCCTCACTTATAAGGTATTATACGTTATTTACTGTTCTTTTTTGGTATTTGCCATTTTCCAGCCTAACATGTCATGTAATATTTAATTTCCTCCATTTTCCGAGTACATGGATGAAATTAAACCACGTCACATAAATTATTGTGGTTTACTTGAAATTGGTCCAATGAACGAGATATTCTTCAATGTGTGGCCCCTTTAGCAATTACAACCCATTATGATTTGCGTTTGCTTCTCTAGAGTTCGAACATTTCATCTTCTCACGCGCCAAAAAATGAACCCTACCACCACCATTTATTCTGTTTAGATGAATCATTTCATCTACTTAGACGCCTGAAGTTTTTTTTGAATGGTGGTGATTGTGTGGAAAAACGAGTGTGCTGGTGAGTTTGAAGCTTGAAGTGTTAGATTAGTGGACTGTATGTTTTTTTATTTTATTTTATTTTAGTTATACAAGTTTGAACTTATTTTTATGTTGTTTGTTGAATGAAGCATCTAAGACTGAGATATTAATCTAATTTGTAGTCACGCTAGGGTTGTAGATTTCTTAAATTTGATTTTTTTGTTCGTAGGTCGATACCTCTTAATAAGCTATTTCGACAAGTTGTTTATATCTAATATTAGCAAAAAATGTTGAAGTTCGGAAAAAATCACTTTATTTGAATTTTTTATTTCAAAGTCAAGATTTTTAGGGTTTGCAAGTGTTGTAAGTGTTGTGTATGATGAAAATGTATTTATTTCTTTAATTGTAGTTGGAACCAAATGATATTGTTTTAGTTTGCATGTTGGCAGTTGTGTACGTTTTACGTTGTTAGGGCTAATTTCCTTGTTTTTTTTTTTTTTTTTTTGTTTCGCTTAATAGTGAGAAATGCCTAAAAGACTTGGTTTGAAAAAAATTTAAAAACACTGTTGGTTTGAAAATGGGTTTACTAACCATAATATTCTACATATTACTTGCGCTAGTGATAACACAAAATCATAACCAAATTTTACAGTTCATTATCCAACAAAAAAACATGGCAATAAATAGCAACAACACACACTTTAAAGCAGAATCAAAGTATGAATTAATGTGATCAACATCACAACAGTGAGAAATGGGTATTTTTTTCAAGTTATTGTGCAATTCACGACCCATTTGAATGATATAGGTTATTGTGATGTTAATCACATTAGTTCATACTTTGATTCTGCTTTAAAGTGTGTGTTGTTGCTATTTATTGCCATGTATTTTGTTGGATAATGAACTATAAAATTTGGTTATGATTTTGTGTTATTGCTAGCGCAAGTAATATGTAGAATATTATGGTTAGTAAACTTATTTTCAAACCAACAGTCTTTTAGGATGTAATATATTTTTAAATTTTTTTAATGCAAAACTCAAATACACAGCTTGTAACACACAAATTGTTCCATCCAAAACTACGCAGCTTTATCACTTCTCTCTTTATGGCGAATACCGAAGCTGATCCCGTCAGTAATGAAGATGACATTATTAATGTCTTATTGGACCAGGTCCATAAGCGCATCAAACTAAGTAAGTTTTTTTGCATGTTACTTGAAAGGAAACATGCATCAATTTCTTCCCATGGGTCACTTGCTTTTGTCGACAATATGCATAACATTAGGAAGATGTATATGGTGATCAAGATGAATAGGGAACGACTTATTAATGACCTAAAGTAGATTTAGCAACTGACACACACAAACAAAAGAACGAGAATGGAAAGTTGTATTAGGGAATCTTTTGGGGTGTTACAATATTTGGTAATATGTTGTAGTAAAGAAAATAACATAGATGGCAATTGTTCAAATTATGGCTACGTTTCTGTCATCATTCAAGGACAATATATTAATTGTTTTGTGTTCCTTAATAAAGAGAAGGAAGTATGGATTATATCATTTAAGTTTTAACCAGCTTTGTCTAGTAAACATAGTTATTGATATCCTAATGCTGATCGTAAAATTGCAATATCAAATTTACTTCATGGGTGGAAAACCCTATCCGGATGATGTAATGAAGTTATGTAATAGTCATATCAATCACGATTTATTGATTACGACAGTACCCCAAAAACAATTTTGTACAATTTCATTATTACCTCATTCCTATTTCTACATACAGAAACCTTTGAAGTGTACTCCTCTAAATACTGCAATTCTCTTTCATTGACATTGAAATTGGCTAGAAGTTAGACGTAGCGAGAGAGAAAGCTGACTTCTCTGATGAAGCTAGCAGTTGGAATGAGCAGCTAAGTTGACTTTTAAAATTTCTGAATCTCACGAAGAGCTATTGTTTTTGACTTATAACGACGGTGCTTCTTTTGATTAGCACTCCTCGTAACCTTTATTGTTACAAGCATGATGCCAAATTCAACCAATCTATCGACCCAATGGGTGTATGCCAAATGGGAAAGAAAATTAATCGAATGAGTTATCCATGCCACATGGTATGCACCCATTCATTAGGAATTTAGGATGCAATATATCAGGTCCATGCTCGGCGTATAACACTTGCATTTAAAATTACTACATGATTGTTTACAGAGTAAGCAATACACGAATTGAAATTCCCAATGTAATCCGAAGGACATATATTGTTGTGACGTTATCATAATCTTTTATAATATACGTTGTGACCTGATGTGTTGGCCGATGCAATCAATAACAAAGTTATTTGGATTTTTATCCCTTTTGGAAATCCAACTTATGTCTCAAAAAGTCCAAATGTAATGTTTACAACGGATCGAAAAGTTAAATGAACACCTAAACCAGGATGGATATGTTTTCAAAAATCAAAACAACTTAAATGCTACCTCATAAACGAGATATGTATAATATAAGAGAATGGATTGTTTCCATTTGTGTATGCACCTTATTACCTTAAGTCCACGTATATGAACAGAGAAAAATGAACAATAATAGTAATATTTAGAGTAAATGCTTCAAATAAATACCAATAGAAATTAGGAAGACAGTCTTCTTCCATCGAGGCATCAAGCCACCCTTCCCCGCCCCCGCCCCCCCCCCCCCCCCCCCCCCCCCCCCCCCCCCACACACACACACACACACACACACACACAACTTTTATCAAAAGGATTTTAGTTTAAAAAGGTATATACGTTACCATCATTACTTGTACACGGTTATATCCAAAATTGTTTTACCAAACTTTCCATTATATTATTGAAGTGAGACTCACCCAAAGTATCGTATAAAACTTTAATTTAAATTATAAACCACATGTAAAACTAATAAATACACTTCAATTGTACAATTAAATTGTTTGGCAATTTCAATAGGATGACATATTGAAAACATTTGTGACCTTGCAACTTAAATTTTAATACATTAAGATACGATGTTCAATTATATATTCGGAAGTTTTAAAAATTAAATAGTGAATTAATCGAATCACCATAAATTATTATCGAAGATCGACTGATTGGATTTGTAGGTTTTGAAGATGTGTATATATAAGGATGTTTTCATTTCACGGTAGAATTGCTATGTAGTTTGAATTAAATATTGTGGGAGTATCCACTTTCAAAACACTTCTCCGTCGTTTGTTTAGTACTTGGTAAGTGGTTTAATGTTGTATTTACGGTTGTATTAGTTTTGCCTATTATATTCCAGTGGTGATTTTAATTATTTAAATTTACGTTTCTAATTCTGATCATCTTTCGATAACCATTTCAGGTTAGGTAATCAGACAGATCGCTCTGATATCATGTTTCAAGATAATGTGCATAGTCTACATGGAATTAGAGAATATCTAAGAAGTCTTGTCACACGCATTAGACAGTTATATCATGATATAAACAACCCTTTAATCACAGAGCAGCGGAAGCCCTTGTTACGGGTTCTAATGGACAACTATTTATACTAAAATGAGTGGTTCACATATCGATTAGAGGTGAATGTTAAGTGTCAAAAAGATCTTTAATATCTACCGGGTGATTCTGGACAGTGATACCGAATAGTCGGGACTCACGAATGAAGAACAACAAGAGCTTGTATAATAATAATATTAGCCCAAGTGGTATTAATTCTAGAAGCCCAAAACATAAGCCCAAATAAATCTACAACAACCAGCAGCCCATTGATCCACAACAGCAGCTAGACTTAAAATCAAAACGGTGCGTTTTTGGTGTAATCAGATTTCTCTGATTGAGAGCTGATAAGGTCATGTGGAGCAATCCAATGTGGCAACCTTCTATAGGTCGGTGGAGATTTCGGTGGTGACTCATCAAGATAGGCATATACAAGGAATAAAATATCGGTATCGGTATCGATATCGGGCTTCTAAATTTATGGATATATCGGGGATATTATCAATATTGGTGGATATTCGGTAAAAAATCAAAAAAAATGATGGATATTTACATTTAAAGTTAGAATCTTTTTATGAAACTTTAGAACAAACTTAAACAAGTAATTATATATTACATGAATCATATTTCAACGATAAATTAGCATAGTTATTAGTTCAATATAAATTATAACGTAGATAAAGTATGTATATAATTTTTAAAATTGAGTATTTAATAGAATAATATTTTGTTTCACTTTTAGAACATTATATACAATATAAAGAGCTTAAATATTTAATAAACAAAATTATCATTAAAATATATATATAGTTCCATACTTCCAAGATTATATCATAAATCATAATTCATACATAATAATACATTGCATGTTTGAAATTTAAAACCAAAATGAATTCTTTACTGGTTCAAATATATAAGATAAATTTCTATCTTGATTTGAACAACAATTTTCACAAGAAAACATGCTAGCATAGTTTTCAAGGCAGTTATTAATATGTCACACGTATGTTGCTTGATCTCTTCCAACTGATCCATGAATTGGGTAGTTCGGATTTACCCAACTTGGTGGATATTGTTGATCTGCATGCATAGGTATTGCATATGACATTTGTGGAGAATGATAATCAAATATACTGTAGCCATCATACCTACCACAATATGGTACATGAGAACCTGACATTGTGTGTGAATCACCCAAAGAACTATTTTCGGTGTCCATATTCATTGAGGAGAGAGTCATATTCAAATAATCTTCATCAATTTGACTTGTTCCTCCATGTTTTCTACCATGATTTTGATCAAAATTACTTGCATGAGCATCCCAACCTACCGCACTAGCATTCCAACCTGTTGCACTAGCATCCCCACCTCCGGCGCAAACATCCCAATCTCTTGCACCAGAATCCCAACCTCCTCCATCATCTCCATCATTTTTTCCTCCACTATTTCCATCAGAGGTATATTGGTTATCGGAAGAGCTGCTAACAGTAACTCCACGATCTACACCAACTTCTTCTCTAATCACTTGTTCAACATTTATTCCCATGTCTTGAGCATAAGAAGCAATTTGTGGATCAAGATTTCTCTCATCATCGTCCAAATAGGCAGGTCTAACCCAATCAAAAAAATGATTCTCATTATCGTCCCCTGCTTCAGTAGCTAATTGAAGTAGATCCATAAAATCAGTTTCATCTACTTTATCTTTTTCAGTTGCCATATCCCTAAGTTTCAACTTCATATTATAATAACAATAAACAAGTTGTTCAAGCTTAAAATAGGCAATACTATTTCTTTGTTTTGTGTGGATTAAAGTAAATATTGACCAATTTCTTTTGCATGCAGAATATGATGTTGTTTGTGACTGTATATAAACTGTTATTGCACGCAATGATGGAGCACAATTTTCATATATTACCCCACCATCAGCTGCAATAAAAATTATTAAGTATTATAAGTATGAATACCATTTCAAGGATATTATTTATTATTATTATTACATAGATTTTTGTAATAAAACTTATTTACTCGGTTGCATTTTGCTTCTAGCTACCAAGGATGCTCGTTCACCAAAACTTTTCTTTCTATCATTAAAGTATGTGAGCTACACTCATGACTTATGAGATCAGTATGTAAATAATATATATAAATATGAGTATATGACACAATACTTCCATGCAAAGAAGTTATAATATTGGAATTACAAAATTGATTGTAAGTTGCAACCTTTTACCTCATTTTCAAAATTAGCAATCCCTACAGTTTCAGGGTCTAATTGCGTATAGACAATATGTATGGTTTTCAAAAGTTCTGAATTATCCCCAATATTATCTCTATATTGGTACTTTGGGTTCAAATAGTAAGCTAGAAGAATAAAAAAAAATATTAATTTTAGTGTAAATAATAAAATAATTTTCAATATAGATTATTTGAACAATAATTTAAGTGTTTAAGATTAATTTTTTTATTAAAGAAAAATTGCAAAATATCCTTGGATTTCGGGATGAAATTCACAATATTTTGAGAATATCAGGATATTTCGAGAATATTGGGAGATTTTTATGGATATTTCGAAATCGACTAGATATTTGCTAGATATTGGATATTACCTTTGTTTTGATACCAGTCCCTCCAAAATATGGATATATTGGTGGATATATCGATTTTAAGTTCCTTGGACGTATATAAGCATCGAGGAGAGAGAAAGGCATCGGTTTTTTCAATTTTTCAAATTAGGGTTATTTGGTACTCTCGTTTCCTTTTGCTCTCGAAAGTTCTCTTCTTCTTCTCGGTTGCATTCTTTGTTGTTCTTGGTGAATCAAAGGGTTTTTCTCTGTAATATTGTGAGAGGTTAATTGTACTGAGAGTGCTTAAGTGTTTGTATACACTTTGTGAAGAGAGTGAGTGATTAGTATTGTTTAATCACAGGTCGAGAGAGGGTTTTTAGGTCTGGTTTACTTTGTGTGATAGATCTTGTGATTGTATTGGTTGAAGTTGAGTGTATTAGGGTTGTGATTTGGTTTGTAAAACATTGATATAGTGGATAGAGTTTCTATGAGGAGTTTAACGTGGATGTAGGTCCCAATTTTGGCCGAACCACGATAAAACCTTGGTGTTCTCTTCTTCTTTTCTTTGTTTTTTGATTTGCTGATTTTCTTGTTGATTTAGTTTCTGATGTTCCTTATTGCATCATTGATTAGTTAATATTGCTTAGCTGTTTGATTGTGATACTTTTATTCTTCAGATCTTGTTGTAAGGCAATATCTCTTGATTACTTCTTATTTTGATGATAGGTTGTTAATCTGATATAAGTATTGATATGTGTTGTTACAAATTTGGTTTTGGTTCAGATATTCACTTATTGTATCTATGTGAATTCTGTGGTAGAACTGATCAGTTGTTACGTGCTTCACTTGCTGTTGCATTTGATCTGTGCAGATTATTAGGTTAAGAATAGCTTATAGAATTGTTACATATTGGTACTGCATATTCTGTTCTTAGTGTAAATAAATATTTACAGATAGCTTATGTTAATTGATTAGTATATATTATATCAATTGTTGTTACTGTAAAAGTTTCTTGCAGAATTTTAGAATAAGAACATGTGTTGTGTAAAGGTCTGTGGTTGACCTGAAACACAATAGCTTGCTCGTTAACTTGTAGGTTTGAGTTATGGGAAGTAACGTTGGTTGGAAGGTCTTTGCATACTGTGAAGTATGTTTAGTATGTTAATAATTTTTCATCCTGTTTTACTATGTGTTTATGTTAAACCGTCACAGGGATATGATTTAAGATGATTAATTTTTCAATTTATGATTAGTTGAATCGAACCCACACTTAAACGAATTGCGAAACGATGTGACGATTACAACTTAGTTATCATAACGACAGGAAGAAATTAAAACAACCATACCTAGAAAAATAGGGCAAATTCAACAATGTACCATTTCAACCTGAATTGTCATTTTTTTTTTTTTTTTGATTATTTGGTTTCAAATTTATGTTGTAAACTAATTGATTTTATAAATAAAAAAAGAATAAACAAAAGAAAAAAAAAACATATAAAACAACTCTTATTTTACTAAACTATTATATAATATAATAGATATAATATTAGAATTGGAATTAATAAATATTAAAAAGAAAAATGCATTAAAACATGGCTACAAATTTATGCATATGAACTCCTTGCAAAAGAATACCACTATTTTTATATTTGAAATATTCTAAAATTGTTCTCATATGTTCACTCCATATGTTAACTTCAATTATTTATTCTAAATATGAAGTGATTCATATGTCTTGAAGATGAATATATGTCAACCCGACTAGCGCCTAGAGCCTAGGCAGTCGAATTTTGTTTTTCTACGTACAAAATCAATAATTAAAAGTCATATGACTCATATTATGACCAAATTCACAATTCACAATCCAATATTCCAATCAAAGTATAGAACAAAAATCAAAAGCTAATCAAAGATTCAAAATTATCAAGTCCAAGTTCCAACAAACTCCAAGTTTCCAACAAATTCAAACAAGAAAATTTTTGACATTCAAAATGATTAAATGATAAAGTCATAAAACAAGAAAGTTAGAACTTAAAACTAGAACTCTAAAATACATCTATCTAAGATTGAGTTTCTAATTCTTCGTCTTCAACTTCATATCCTTCCAATTCCAAGACATCGTCTTTATCAGATTTAAACCCAACATCATCTCTTCGATTGATAATCATCAGATTCAAAATCATCTTTAAGATCTCTCACTTCATTTCTATCACTTCTTTAAGGTTGTGTGAATTCATCAGCTCTGTCCGCTTCTACAAGTACTTGCCATGAAAGCCCCGAACTGGGATCGACTTTATCATCACCATCATCAACAATCAATCATTGTGCATTACTAACATCATTTGCTAGTAGTAAATTTATTTTTTTTTCTCCCTGCCCTCTTTTTGCTTGTCCATCAATCTAGAATTAAATTGGATGAACACTAGACTGTTCAACCAATTTGCATTTAGTCGATTCCTTTTCTTCATATGTATTTACATAAAAGTAAAATAAATAAATATTTAAAATTAAATGTAGCTTGCTAGTTATCATTTATCAATATACTGATAATCTAATATTATATATACAACTTGCCACTTATGACTTACCCTTTCAAACGTGCTCAAATTTCTTTCACACCCGGATGAACTAGTAATTAAGGAGAGGATCATTTTTGCTATTCTTTGCAAGTTACGTGTTTGAGATCCATAGGTAAGCCACCAAGGTCACCGGGATATAAAATCTCCACAAAATCATGTAATCTTTCAAAAACTACTCCATTAAAAATTCTTAAATCCTTAAAGAAAGAATGCATTTAATACGTAGGCTGCCAAATGTAATGGAGAATCAAGCCGACCTTTGGATTTCTCATTATTAATCTCAATGATTGATCGTACTCTCATTATTTTCCAACACCTTTCTAATATTTTCTTTAGCTTTTTTTAGCTGCCCATATAAAAAAGGCATTGATGGATTTCGATCCCCATTAACTAGTCGAAGCATACTCACCAAATGAGCAAAAACCTTTAAACACTAGTTCACACCATTCCAAACACAATACTTAATACAATTGAGTAGGCTGCTTTCCCCTTAACACTATTCGACCATTTGCATTTCTCCTAATCAGTGCTAGTAAACATTGTCTTCAACTTATTTTTCTTATCCACCAAATATTACAATGTTAAGAAAGCAGAGGCAAACTTAGTAACTCTCGCTTTACAATGTCCCTCATCTTTGTAAATGTCCTCATTAACTCTAATGTCATGTGGTGGGCATAAATAAAGATTGTGAAATTCTTGGCCGAATCAAGTTTTTTTTTTTTTTTTTTTTTTTTTTTTTTTTTACTTTGATAGCTTGTCAATACCTTCAAGCATTAGTTTAATGGTGTGAGTAGCACACAAGGTCCAAAATATATATGACATTTTCTCCTTCAACATCTTCACCGCAGCTATATTGTTGAAGGCATTGACAGTCACCACTTGAACAACATTTTCGAGGCTAATTTCTTCAATCGCATTTAACACATACTTAAAAATGTGTTCACCAATATGTGCTTCATCGAAGCTTTCTTCTAAAGAAAGAAAAGTGGTGCCGTCCTTACAATTCACACAAAAATTCATAATACTTCTCCTTTTCATATCTGTCCTAACTTCCATCATAATCGAGCATCTATTGCATCTATCAATTTTCCATGATTCTTTTTAATTTTGAGAGCTTCTTTCATTTTTTTCAAACTCTTCTTTCAATAGTGGTTCCCTTAATTGCCATTGACTTGGAGTCCAAATTGACCAATCATCTTAACAATTTGCATGAAACTATCATTATCAATGGCATTAAAAGGAATGTCCGCTTGATACACTAATTTGGCCACATATCATTGCATAGCATGTACTTTCTCTTTATGGATGGTATCATTGAGGGTCTGTTTCTGCATACTCATTCCAGAGGCGAAGGAACCGGGGTTGATAGGGTTAGCAAATCTATCTATATGGTCAGGAAATTTAGGGTTTTTCCTTGGATTTCCTCCCCTAAATATTCTTCACCACCAATATTTAATGTAGCTATAACTCTTCTTATTTCTTTTTCTTATTTTTTTTTCTTGTTTTTTGTATCTATGATCGCTTGTCTACATCTCAATTGATTATCCTTTGTTACCATTTGACACAGCGTAACATTTCCGGGTATGTTGGCAACAGGTTCTTTCAAACGATAAACTCCTCTAGAAAACCGTTTTTTTTTTATATACAAATCATGCATTGCACTTTATCCTCATTCTTCTCATCAACCATAATCACAAACTCCCAATCATCATCATTTGGTTTCTGTTTCCTTCCGATTCCTGAAGTGATGTTAGAGGCACCCAAAGATGCATTACCGATAGTATTGGGGGCGGTATTACTATCTAGCACTGAAGACATGTCTAGAGTGAATTTTGAAATCAATTAGTTATTTAGTCAATGACTTAATTCACTCAATTGTCAACTGTAAAGCTAACACAGTAAGTACTAATACACTACTTAGTAAGTACTAACAAATAAATATATAATGTATGTAAAACAGTACCATATTATATAAGATTAAAAGCTAACACAATAATATGTTCGAATTTCAAGAATCAAAATAAAAATATTTAACAAAATTTGGCACGACAATAACAAGTAAACTAAGAAAGTAGCAATTAAAAATTAAAAATTTTATAAACACTAAAACAGTGCATGTAAAATTTTAAATACACGTAGGTCAACATGAAGTCATGAACAGATGAAATGTGAACCAAGTACATACGTAATATTAAAATTTTAAAAGTTAAAAACTAAAAAGTAAAATCTAAAATCAATATTCAATAATAAATACAACATAAACATTCAAACTATCACAAATCACAATACAACAAACTAAAAATTATAAAATACAAACCATAAAAGTCTAAAACAATTAATCAACTCAAAAAAGAAAACTAATACAGATACAAACCCTAGATGGCGGATGAAGGATGACGGTGGTGGCAACGAACGGCAACGACGACTACTTTTGGCGGTGTCAAGAGGAATCGAGAACTTGGTCAAATGGTTGGCGAGGCATAGAACTTGACAAGCGAGAGAGAGGAATCGAGAATGGATTAAGATTTGGGAATCAATTTCTGGACTTAAGTTATTGAAGCCGAAACACCAAACTCCCCAAAACGACGCTGTTTCATTATACCCAAGTTTTTTTTAATAAAAAGAGACCAGGCGGAGTCAACGGCTTTCACTTTGCATATCCAAATTAATCGATCAACTTAGTCGATTTTCTTCTGGTGCGGTGATCGCCAAGATCGTTTTTTCGAACACTGCGATAACCACACCTTGCAACTTGTGAGATGTAATAACAAAAACAAAAACATTCGAATGTGACTTTGTTAGCGAACAAATCACTACGCGGAAGTGTTACCGGATAGAACACAAACAAATAATAGCAAATGAAAAATAAGGAGGAAGAGATAATCAAATCCAATCACACACAACACAAGAATTTTACGTGGAAACCCAAATTAGGAAAAAAAAATCACAGCCGTTAGGACGACAAGAGAAAGTTCCACTATGTAGTAAATTGTTATAACCACACACTCAAGATTATCTCTCTCAAATACCACCAAACCCGATTACACCCAATGCCCACTCTTTGAGATCTCTCTAGTATTTGCTATTTTGCTCCACACATAATAACCTAGCTATTATAGTCTATTTATATGAATTACAAGGAGTTTAAACCTACAAGGAAATCTATCTCTTATAAGTACAAGATTTCCTTATTTCACTTAAATAATATTTCCTAGTTATGACAAATCTTCTTATAAGGAGAAATCCTTTGTTCTATAAGAACTTCTAGAAACAACATATATATTTTTTACCACAAATATTTCCTGATTCAATGCATGATTGTGATTGACTACGATTTGAGTTGCGTTTGGCCACCCGCTTTCTAAATCGTGTTAGCGTTATTGGAATTGACCACTTATAAAACCACGAGCCACGCACTGCATCACTCAAAACCGCTGTCACTACGTTGTCAAAGCCATAACGTTATCCATAACGTAAATCTCTGAAAAAAGGACCACTATCCATGTCGCTATGAAAATTGCACAACGATGACCACCGCTGTGGGAACCGCTGTGCCTTTCACAGCGTTGCCCACATCAGTTTTCACTGTTATTTGTTTCTCCAGTTCTTCTGGTCTTCAAGCCACCCTCAAACTTGATCTCACACTTCCAAACGTATCTCACGTCTCCAGGAAGTCTCCGCATTGGTTGAGTCCCGTTTGGTAACCATTGGAAGTTCGAGCCATATCTAACAGACTTGTATAATAACACATATATAGAAAATAAAGCTTTCAGCTTCAAATTTTACAATTTGACGAAATTTCTATTTAAATCATCAAAAACATTGCTTTACACTATCTAAATTGATAGTCTAATTCAGTTCCAGGTTTATGACGAAAATAAGACCGTACACTAAGATGTAAATTATCTCACTAACCTCTGTGAATTTTGCACTAATGTAACTGCCTACTAAAAAAAAATAAAGTTCAACAAATCAATCACAACTTACTAATAATAATAATAATAATAATAATAATAATAATAATAATAATAATAAATGAATCAACGTCGTATATATTAAAACATTTTTTATTTATATAAATACCTGAAGAAAAAAAAAATGATAGCTAAAGCTCTAAACGTGCTCAATTCCTTGGCTAGATTTTGAAGATGATTGATGATTATATCATGATTTCATACAAGATTTTGATGAAAAATAATACATAACAAATTCAAGATTTGATAGTTTAAAAAAAAATTCAAGTATAGAATCGGTGCAACAAGTCCATAATCATTATCAACAAAATTTATGTATATTCATGAAATCTACAATAAAAAAAAAAGTACATGTAGTAAGATTTGGAGGAAAAAAGATGAACATAAGAGAACATTTTCTAGAAGAGAACAACAAAGTAGAAAAACAATTGACTTTAAGTGATGGTATTTTAATAAAAATATATGAATTCTCTGTTCCATTCAGGAAAGGGAACTTGATTCCTTAAGTGAGTGGGAGGAATCAAATTCCCTTTTACTTATATGTGGTTGGGGTCTACAGAATTTAATTCCAAAAAAAATAGTAAATACTGGAATTTACAAATTATGAACTTAATTTCTTTTCCTAAGTAGGATTCCTAATTAGTAAACATGCCCTTAAATTTGACATGGAATGAATACAATAAACTAAAACTTAAGACCTTAAATAGAAATTTAAAATCTTGCATAATATGATTTTTCAACAAGTAGAGATCATTTTTTTTCTTCATAAAATAAAGCTCGAGTTTATGGACAATTTTACATGATAAAATGGTGTTGCATGTATTTTAGACCCGCCATATGTACGTGGTCGAACTACGGTTGCTATGGATCGGGTCGGGTTGAGTTAGGCCTAAGGCAACTTGGTTAATCCCGTCAAGTAAAGGATGTTGTCTTAGCGATGAACCTGCAAAATGGTTAGTCTATCGACCTAGGGTGGTTATTTTCTTTGTTGAACCTGCAAAGGAATAAGAACAGAGACAAATACAATGAAAGTAATGGAGATAGGGGTGAGTGAATTAGCCTTAGGTTCGCTTAGGCTAAGCAACTGCTGACGGTGAGTCACAATCATGATTTAGATCGGATTCCAACAACCGAAAAGAATAAGACCAGAATTTCAGTATGCCAGTAAGCTTTTCTTAGTGTTGATTTTTCAGAGAGTTTTTCTATAGCTGGTTAGTCTTATTTATAGGCTTAAGAACCACTCCCAACATTCACTTTGATCAGAGTTGATGATGGGCGTGATTTGAGGAGTTTTCCTCTCCTTTGAATTGTCAGTTACTCAATTCTTGTAACTAACCTTTGACTAAGTCTTGAAATGGCCAAGTATTATTGACAATCTTGGGTTGACTTAATATAACGGGCCTGGATGGGATCTAAATGCTTAAAAGGTTTTGGGCTTTCAAGTGTTAAGCCTATGAGCCATTTTTGGCTACCACACTTTGTCCCCCACTCTGTAAAGATGAGATCACCAAATTTGGAGAGTGATTTTAATCGAATTGCTCGTGTAGTCGACCTAATGTTTCAAGGGATTTAAAACTCCTCGAGGGATCTTTTTTGTTGAGTGGCGAATCGATAATGTTTATGACTTAATATTGGTTCTGCAAGTTGATTTGTCATTGAGATAGGTATCAGGAACCTTACTTTTATATTGTCGAGTGATGAATCGATAATACATTGAGTGATTGATGACGTTCCTATTCGGGTGACTCGTCGTTCCACAATTTAAATATAGTGTACGCGTAGAAAGTCAAATCGATGGGACAGTTGCATTTCAATCCTCTAGGCTGGCATCAGGTGCATTAAATTCAGGCGCAACTTTTGAAGCATTTTAAATTTTAAACCTTGTTGTTACCTTGGTTAGTTGGCAACTAAAGGGGTGTTGCCACGTGGAAACTAAGGTTGAAGGATTGGTTTATAAATAAACCGTTCCATATGTTGGATTCACTTTTGCACGACTTGAATTTTTCCTTCTTTTTTGGCGAACTTTTCTTCCACCTGTAAAGTGAAGATATTGTCGACTTTCTGTAGATTTCTTCATGATTTCTACTCAAATCTCTTCCAAGGTTGGTAAAGAATTGTTTTTTCTTTGTTTTACTTTTGCATCAAACTTGTCTTTATGAATTTGCAGGAAAATAGAAGTTTTCTGAAATTGTTTACGTGGGAAATTTGCGTTTTTTGTTATCTTTTGACCTTCCTTATGTGTTTCTTGTTCATATCTCGAATGTTTGATTTGCTACTATGTTGAACCTATTCATATGATGTGTTGCAAGTTTCTGGATTGTTTGAAAGTCATTGAGTCGTGAGCAAATTTTAGATCCAATGATCTCTAGACCTAGGATATACAACTTTATAGGGCTATGTTGATCTTTAGGTTTGGGTATTTTCAAAAAAACCATAGGTTGTGATTGTAGCATTTAGTTTTTGCTTGACTTGTGCATTTTCTGCATGTCAGCTTTTTGGAGATATCATGTCGAGCAATACAGTTTTAGAGCCGCGCTATACTTGGACTCCAAGCAATGAGGGTGAGGATGACGGAGTCGACAGTAGCGTAGCGAGTGATAATCGATCGGTATCAATAGAGGATTGGTCAAAAGTAGTCACCATAAACACTAAGGGTATGTTAGAGCAAGGCGTCGTCCGCGCCGTTGCAGGGTTGGTTGAATTTCAGGAGCAAATAAATGTCATAGAGGCATCCACTTCTGTCGTCCTTTAGGTATTCTAAATGATAGTCCAGCAAGCATGATTACGGATGACGACTTGAGTAGTATACGGATGATTTATAAGATTTCGGAGTCTGTCGAGCTACGTGCGCCAAAGGAAGATGAATGGGCAGACTGGGATATACCTAGGTGGACGTGTTCGTATGAGTGTACCCTCCGTTTAGGTTTCAGGTTCCCAGTTCCTCAATTGGCTCGATGAATGTTATTATATTATGACATTGCTACTAGCCAATTGATGTCAAATAGTTAGAAAATATTGTTGAGCTTGAGCATTATCAGTGAGAAATATAATGTGAAGTTTAGGCTAGGGTGCCTCCTTCATAATTATTACTTCAAGGAGCATGTGCATGATTAAGGTCGTTACATGCTGATACTTAGGTCTAAAAAATATCAGCTTGTTGCTAATACTACAACAAATAATCGACATTGGAAGGATACCTTCTTTTTTGTGAAATGTCCTTCGATCGACGGTCCTTGGGGAGAGTCGCAGTATCAGTATAGGCGAATCTAGAACCGGTATGATGAGTAGTCTCCCAATTGTTATTTGATTTTTTATTTGAATTACTCGTATTGATGAGTAGCTGCTTTTCTAGACACAAAGGGTGCAGATAGTAAACCATCATGCGACGTGGCACCTATGAGGACTAAGGCTATATTAGATATTCCTGTTGAAGAAAGGAGTTGTAAAGTTTTACTCATAGAAGGTAATCTTAGGCCTAGCAGCTTATGGTGATGGTCGACTTTGAATAGATCATGAGCACCGTATCCTCTCGTGAAGGATTTCGTGTCATATATTTGGACTAGGAGGAGTCTCGAAATACTTGAATGTGATATGAAATTTCTATCGCCAATTACTGATGTTGAACGTCATTTCATAGTGACGTCGATGACGAGTTCAAAGATTAATATACCAAACAAAGCTGAAGCCCTGAGGCTTTATAGGGAGGAGATTAGTAAGAAGCGGACAGCAGTAGCAGCGAAAAAGAAGCAGGTGGCTAACAAGTCGCGCCTGCAGTACTAGTACATACCTATATTTCGTCACCCGAGTAAAGCCCAGCGAAAAAGAGGAAGAAAACAGATCCTGCTGTCGATCGTGGAAAGAACATTGAATCTAGCTCGAAGGTGAAATTGGTTGCAACTATTTCGGAGCCAGATTCATCAATAATGCTTCTTTCTTTCGAAATTTCATCGTTCAAATAGCCAACTGGCTTTCTCGATGGGTCAAATGAATTCCTTTTTTTTGCTAATGAAGAGTATTTGAAGGGCAAGAAGTCAGAGGAGTTCTTTAACATAGGTATCCTTTTGGCGTTCCAGGTAAATTTGCTTACTCTAGTTTCTTTTTTGATCATTTATCATTTTTATTGCTACAACATCTCTCATTGCAAGCTTTACAGTTGCAGCTGCATCTTCATGATAGGTACAAGACTATAAGTGACAAGTGTATGAAGTTTCGGAAGGCCAACGACGTTCTAAAGTCGGAAAACACTAAACTTAATCAAGCTATGAAAGAGATAGAGCAGAACAAATTTGCTCTAGAGGAAGAGGTGAAGGGTTTGAAGAAGGAGATAGATCGACACCGCGATGAGTCGAAGAAGGCTAAAACAATCATTATCGAACAAGAGCATTTGGTCGAAGGTTTAAAGAAACAACTAACATCGATGGTTGTTAAGGCTATGTGCAAGGCAAGGGTAGAGCTGTTCAAGGAATATTTATCTGGTGACCATGTCAACTGGGACCATGTCGAGATGAAAGAAGTTATTAACGCTTTATGAATAAATGGAGTGTCTCGGGGTCGAAGGGTACCCATCTAGAGGTGCAGCGAATGAGGAGGTGGATGCTGAAGGCTAAGTTAAAAAGGATACTAACGATATTGGGGATCCGAACTTGCCTATCGACAACACTGCCCTTGATTGATCAACTTAACAATTGTTTCTCTATCTGTTAATTTCATTCAACTTTCGTTTTAGCTTATCTTTATTTTTTTTGTAATTCTGGATGGTTTAGTTGACTCGACTATTGTATATTTCTGTTCTGAAGCCTGTTTATATATCTCTTTGTTGAATTGACTTCGTATATGCATGTGAAATTTATTTGATTTGATATATTTTTGTGAACGACTCGACCATTGCGTAAATGAGGTTCTCATAATTTTGATGATTGTATGAGACAAGCTTGTAAACTTGTGCACAAACTTAGCATTTCTAAAACTGCATACTTACGTAATTCGGTTGACACGACCTTTTATTAATATTGAATCGTGTTCATGCGTATTTGGTCGATAAGAAATCGCGTACATGCGTAATTGGTCGAAACAACCTTTAATTTTACATAAGATATCGCTGACTCGCGTTTTACCTAAGATATCGCGGACTCGCGTTTTGGTCGACATGACCTATTTAATTTACATAAGATATCGTAGACTCACGTTTTACCTAAGATATCGCAGACTCGCATTTTTGGTCGACATGACCTATTTAATTTACATAAGATATCGCGAACTTGCATTTTACCTAAGATATCGTGAACTCGTGTTTTTGGTCGACATGACCTATTAATAAAATATCACGGACTCACGTTTTTGGTCGACATGATCTATATAATTTACATAAGATATCGCGAACTCGCGTTTTAGGTCAACACTTGTCCTTTGTGATATTCACCCCACTCTCAATATGCGTTGTCGAATGAATTTATTAAGAGTAGTTACTAATTTTGTAAACGTTGCTGGAGTTATGTCGTGTCGTATCTGTAAAAGCAATTCATTGCTTGGCGAAGTCGACAACTTATGTAGAACAAGATGTGAGTGTTTTGTTTTTGTGAGCTTAGTTTTGCACTTAGTTGCACTAAGTTTTCAACATTGCTCATTGTGTGTCGATTCGATCATTCGTCAGTATCGAATGTCGATGAGAGTAATATTGCATAAATAAAATATGGAAATTGACAAGGTTAGAAATGGTACTATTTTAAATGTAGAGCATTCTAGCTGTTGTGTATCTCTCGACCGTCGAGTCCTCGTAATTGTATGCCCCTCGTCCCTTTATATCGGTTATTTGGTAGGGGCCTTCCCTTGTTGGACCCAACTTTCCCGCTCCTTCTTCCCTTGTGTTTTAGAAGACCCATCGTAGCACCTAATCCTTGATTTTAAACACCCTAGTCTTCACTTTCTTGTTATAATGTCGTGCGACCTGCTGCTGGTATGATTATATACGTAGAGCGGTGCGATCTCGACGTTCATTAAGATGATCCAGTTTAAAGTTGAGTTCCAAGTTATTTTGTTCTTCATTTGGGTTTTCACTTCGTGCGATCGCAAGTCGCGTCTCGATTGGGATTACTACTTTGGAGCCGTAAACGAGAGAGAAAAGAGTTTCTCTAGTCGACCAACGAGGTGTTGTTTAATACGACCAAAGTATCTTAGGAAGTTTTTCTGTCCACTCGTATTTTTCAGCCTCTAAGCTTTTTTCAATGTATTGAAGATGGTTTTGTTTGTTGACTTCACCTGTCCGTTGGCTTGAGGATATTGTGGTGTAAAAAAGCTCAATTTTATCCCGTACTTGTTGCAGAAGTTCTTGAAGTCGTACGATATGAATTGGATTCCGTTGTTAGTCACTATTTTCCAATGTACCCTGAACCTGCATATTATATTTTTCCACACGAAATTACGTACCTCGATATCGTGGACTTACTGGAAGACTCTGATTTCGACCCATTTGGTGAAGTAGTCTGTTAATACTAGCATGTAAACGACATTTCCAGGTGCTGTATGGAGTTTACTTACAATATCCATTCCCCATTTCATAAAAGGACAAAGGGCTTAAATTGAGTTTAACATACCTAGGGGGAGGTAAAACATTGGTGCAAATCTTTGGCATTTATCATATGGTTTTGGGAGTCTGACCGCATTGTCGGTCAATAATATCCTGCTGTGATGGCTTTGTTCAATAAGCTTCGAGCACCAGAATGATTTCTACATTCTTCGTAATGTAGACTCTTAAGGACGTCGTACGCTTCTCGTCGAGTTACGCATCTCAAGTAGAGTCCTATAAAGAAATCTTTTTTTATATAACATACCGTATAAAATGCAAAATTTAACAGCTTTCACTTTAATCTTTCTTGCTTTGGTTCTGTCACCAGGTAGAATGTCGGCTTAGAGGTAATTCAGTATGGGATCCATCCAGCTTGTTCCATGGTCGACTGGTGCAACTACTTCGGCCTCCTGTATAATTGGTGACATAAGATGTACGACAATGATTGATTTCGAACCATTGTTTGTTGTCGATCCAAGACTTGCTAACGTGTCCGCTCGTGAATTCTCCGATCTTGGTATTTGTTGGATAGTAAACTTGTCGAATGTCGAATGCAGTTGTTTTGCCTTCGCCAAGTATGATATCATCCTTTGATCTCTGGCTTCATACAATCCATTCATCTGTTAGACGATAAGTTGCCAGTCGCTTTGAACTTGGATTTTTCTGATGTTTAAACTTTTTGCGAGTTTGAGTCTAGTAATTAGTGCTTCGTATTCGGCTGTGTTGTTTGTTGAATGGAACTCACAATTGATTGATTGTTCCAAGATTTCTCCCAGTGGGGATTTAAGTACTAGCCTTAGTCCGCTTCTTTTTATGTTGCTGGAACCGTCGACTGACAAGGTCCATATCTCGGTCGTAGTACTCTCTGTTAGGGCTACTAGTTCTTGTTCAGCCTGCACATTCTCACAAGGGGTAAAATCTGTGACAAAGTCTGCTAATACCTATGATTTCATTGTTGTCCGTGGATGGAAGTTGATGTCGTACTCACTGAGCTCGACAGCCCATTTCATCAATCGACCTGAAAGTTCAGGTTTATGAAGAATATTTTTAAGCGGAAATGAAGTTAATACCTTAATGGAGTGGCATTAGAAATATGGTCTTAGCTTGCATGCTGCTGCGACTAGAGCTAGCACTAACTTTTCTAGTTGACTATATCATGTTTCTACATCAAGCAATGTTTTACTTACGTAATATACCGGATGTTGAACGTTATCTTCTTCTCTGATTAATACGGCGCTTACAGCTGTGTCGGATACAGCTAGATATACTAGCAATGTTTCATCATCTTTGGGTTTTGACAGTAGTGGAGGTGATGTCAAATAGATTTTCAAGTCCTATAGAGCCTTCTCGCAATCGTCGTTCCATTCGAACGTTTTGTTCTTTCACAAGGTGTTAAAGAAATGGTGGCATTGTTCAGACAACTTAGAGATGAATCTGTTTAGAGCTGATACGCGACTTGTGAGTTTTTTCACATCTTTAATGCATCTAGGCAACTCGATTCCATTTATAGACTGAATTTGGTCTATGTTGGCTTCGACACCTTTTTGGGTGACTAAGTACCCTAAAAACTTCCTTGAAGACACACCAGAAGAACATTTAGTAGGGTTAAGTTTTATACTGTATTCGTCGAGTACGTCGAACGGCTGTCTTAAGTGCTTAATGTGTTGTTACGAGGCTAGTGATTTAACCAGCATGTCGTTGATGTAAACCTTCATCGTCGAGCCAAGCATTTTGGCAAACATTTTGTTGACTAACCTTTGGTAGGTCGCACCTGCATTTTTCAAACCAAAAGGCATGACTTTATAGCAAAAAGTACCACGCTTTGTGATGAAAGCTGTTTTTTTCTGGTCATTAGGATGCAACGAGATCCGGTTGTAGCCTGAGTATGCGTCTATGAAGTTAAGTAGTTTGTGTCCTGACATTGCGTCGACCAATATGTAGATATAGGGAAGCGAAAATGAATCTTTGGGGAACGCCTTGTTGAGGTCTGTGAAGTTGATGCAAATATGCCACTTTCCGTTCTTTTTCTTCACGACAACGATGTTTGCTAACCAGCTAGGATACTTCACCTCTTTCACCGATCCAATGTTGAATAATTTTTGGATTTTCATTGATCACTTTATTCCTTTCTGGAGTGAACTTTCTTCGTTTTTCTTTAATGGGTTGGTGATCTGGATCCATTTGCAATTTTTGAACTATTACTTTTGGGTCGATACCGACCATGTCTGAATGTGATCAAGTGAAACTACTCCGTCGTTCTCTTAAGAATTTGATTAATTGCTCGTGGATATCCTTTAGTAGTCTGGATCCGATAAAGATTTTGCGTTCTGGCTTTTCTGGGTCGATCGACACATCATCGAGTTCTTCCATTCTTGGCTTGTTCAGAGTCGACTCAACCTTAGTCTCTTGTAATTGCTATAATTCTTCTTTCTTCTTTTTCATGGCATTTTGGTAGCACTTCTTGGCTGTTCTCTGTTCCCATTTTATTTCTCTTACTCCCCAATTGGTAGGAAATTTGATCATTTGATGGTAGGTCGATGGTATTGCCTTCATCTCGTGTATCCAAGGTCTGCATAGGATTGCACTGTATAGGGACTGACAATCAAGTACTAGGAAATTGATGTAGAGGTTGATTCCTTCAGCGAATACTGGTAGTACAATCTCGCCTAAGGTACTCTTTTGTTCTCCACTAAACCCTGTCAACATGGTCGTTCGATGAATGAGTTTGGTTTCGTCGACCTGCATCTCTCTTAAAGCACTGTTAAACAAAATGTTACATGAACTACCATTGTCAATCAAAAGTCGTTTTGTTAGACAGTTTACAATATGTAAAGAAATAATATGTGCATCGTGATGAGGAGAAAACAAATATGATTTGTCAGTAGACTTGAAGGTGATGGTCTCGTCAATATTTGAGGGATGTTCTTGATTACTTTGAATCTCCGTGTTCGACACTTGTCATGTGTGCCTCTTTGCTATTGAATAACTTACACCACTGACTTCTGATCTTCCTACGATATAGTTGATTACTCTATCTTGTCGATATGGATCTGGTGGATTGTTATTCGCATTGATTTGCCTTTCGTCGCATCGAGCGAGGGTTTGCTTCCCCTTATCTGTTAGGAATTCTTATAGATGTCTCTGCTTGAGAAGTTCTGCGACTTCTATTTTGAAGGCGACACAATCTTCTGTTTGATGGTCGTGATCGTCATGAAATTCACACCGTAATCTCATGTCTTGATGTTTTGGAAGGGCATTCATTTTTCGTGGTCATTTAACCGTCTTACCCATTTTTGTCATCACTGCTACAAGGTGGACCGGTTCAATACTCAGGTTGTATTCTGGCACATGGATTTGTGGTCAATTTGACCTTGAATTCTCACGTCCATATTGTTGTTGATCGTTTGAGCCTTCATGACGTGGCTAATTGCTTCGACGGTCGTTTATCGGATAAGGTTCAGTTCTTTTGTCGTTAGACCTTCTATCGACTCGATCATTTCTTTTATTTGTATAGTTATTGACTTTTATAACCAAGTTAGCCTCATCTTCCTCCCATATGATTTGGACCCACGTTTTTACTAGTACATCTTCCATTGTCATGCATGGATATATAGTAAGTTCTTTATAAAGGTCGGAATCAAACCTGAGGCCTTTTTCTAAAGGTGTAGATGGCGGTTGCCTAATTGCAATGTGAGATATGTACTTTCTCTCTATTGAAGCATCCAACATAGGTTATCAGATTTTCACCATGTCATTGCGTTATCGTATATAAGTCGTCTAACTGCTTTTCCAGCTTGTGGCTGCTTGCAAATTGCTCCACGAACGTATCTGTGAGCAGTGCAAAAGAATTAATAGAATTGTTAGGTAAATTAGTGTACCATTATAAAGCTGGACCCGAAGGCCTTGCACATACACGCTTCTCGTAGTTCTCGCAAAATCGCCGCAGTGAACATTCTTTGCTTATACTGTGCTATATAGTCGTTTGGGTCTGTTGTACCCTCATATTGCTTCATGTTTGGGAAGCTAAATTTTCTGGGCATCTCAACCAGGGCTATGGCGTTGACGAAAGGAGAGTCAGCGTAGCTATTTGCCATGCTTTTTTTATTGCAGCTGGGACTCCCGGAATCCTTTGAATAAGGGCCTCCATTTCTACAAATCTACGGGAAAACTCCAAGTTATCATATGGAGGCAAGTTAGATCCAGGTTTTACCAACCTCGGTGTCGATTAGAGTGATATGGGTGTCCTTGGGATGTTTTCAGGTTGTTAGTCCATGGTTGGATCTTGTTCGTTCAGCGTTTCGTTGAGGTCGATTTCGACCCGAGCCGTTTGAGGCGTTCGTTGATTCTCCTAGTTCTCAAGGTTCTCGTTTGGTCTCACGGGGTTTCATAGTGCGATCGGAGCTGTTCGATCGACCACATGCTCATCATTTGGAATTGGTACTAAACGTTCCAATGTCGCATTGTCGAGAGCCACTCCATCGATGAAGGCTCTTAACTCACCATTTGTCGCTTGGATTACAACGTTCTCTGCTTCAAGTTCTTGTAATTTCTCTGCGTTTGCTGTCATCTGAACGGTTAACACAGAGATCTGTTTTTCGACGGTTGGTACACTTCCACTACCAAACATGTTGATTAGTGGTTTGATTGGTTCGATTAGCTTGCTTGTAAAGTTACAATGGCCCTCACGGTGGGCGCCAAACTGTAGGTGGTCGAACTACGGTTGTTATGGATCGGGTCATGTTGAGTTAGGCCTAAGGCAACTTGGTTAAGCCCGTCAAGTAAAAGATGTTGTCTCCGCGATAAACCTACAAAATGGTTAGTCTATCGACCTGGAGTGGCTATCTTCTTTGTTGAACTTGCAAAGGAATAAGAATAGAGGCAAATACAATGAAAGCAATGGAGATAAGAGGTGAGTGAATTAGCATTAGGTTCGCTTGGGCTAAGCAACGATTGATAGTGAGTCACAATCGTGATTTAAATTGGATTCCAGCAGTCGAAAAAAATATGACTAGAATTTCAGTACTTCTTTAAGCTTTTCTTAGTGATGATTTTTCAAAGTGTTTTTCTATGGCTAGTTAGTCTTATTTATAGGCTTAAGAACCACTCCCAACGTTCACTTTTATCAGAGTTGATGATGGGCGTGATTTGAGGAGTTTTCCTCTCCTTTGAATTATCAGTTACTCAATTCTTGTAACTAACCTTTGACTCGGTCTTAAAATGGTCAAATCTTGTTGACAGTCTTGAGTCGACCCGATATAACGGGCCTGGATGGGATCTAAATGCTTAAAAGGTTTTAGGCCTTCAAGCGTTGGGCCTATGGGCCATTTTTGGCTACCACACCATACAATTTGTTTGAAAATGGGGAACAATTTTTCAAAATTTGAATCATTTTGTTTTTTAGGCATTTATTTTACTTTTTGAAAGCCAAATGATTCCGTATCGTCAAGTTTTGGTACTCTCACTACTCTCTATGATATAAAACCAAAACGATAGGGACAAGAAAAGAAATTTAATACACGTACTAATTCAAACTCATTGAGATTACATCTTTTGCCCAAAATTCTATCACTTTTTTTTTTTTCCTGTAACACATATATTTATGGAATTATCATTTTTGTTCCTTTTTTTATTTTTTATTTTTTTTATTTTAAACTATATCTCATTTTTTAGTGCCCGGGTTCATTATGTTTTTCAAAATACATAAATTTAGTCCCTGTGTGAGTTAACCATTAGTCACACCAATGAAGACCCTACGCACTCCATCACACGATAGAGTGTGTCTCCATCATCGGAGACGAACGTCTACATCACGCAATAAAGATCTGCGATGGAGATTAATCGTATCCATCGTGCGATGGAGATCGATCATCTCTATCGACCATCTGGATCTGCATCCATAGAGATCTAGATGAATCTCTATCGGTGATGGAGATCCCGGCATGCGTACTCCATCACAAATAGAGATCCAGATGGTCGATGGAGACGATCGATCTCCATCGCACGATGGAGACGCACTCCATCATGCGATGAAGTACACATGGTCTCCATCTCAATCACTAATGGAGATCCATTTAGATATCCATCCATGTTGATCCATATTAGATCTACACCTCATTTTTTTTCATTTTTTTTTAAAATGGAAATAAATGTTCAAGGGTAAAAATGTTATTTTTCTTTTTTAGTGAGGGTTGACTGTTAAAAATATGGCCAAAGGGATCAAATTGATGGATTTTGAAAAAATGGAGACCATAAGTGCTAATAAAGAAAAGAAAGTTCGGTAAAAACATAAGGAGAAAAATGATAATTCCTCTACATTTAAGTAGCGGTTTGACCAAAATTGCAAATTTAAGTAAAAACGTTACGGTTATCATTTTGTTCGGGGAGGTTACCCGATATTTGAGTCGGGAGTATTGTTTGATAATGTGCATTCGTCTACACCGAATGATACCCTCACTTAAATCAGAGTACCAGACCCACTTAAAATCCCCCATCAAACCCTATACACAGGACTAGTAAACATAACAAAAGCTCACCATTTCATTTCTTCATTTCTTCATCTCTTCATTTGCTAAGTAAGCGGTTTCCCTGAATCGTTAACAATTAGTTCTATGTTCTGATTTTCCTTTTCAAATTAGTATTGTTTTTTTTTTCTTCAACAATTGCTGCTAATGTTGTTATTTTTTTATCGGTGAATCTTTGATTCTATGAACGTGTTGGGTACTCAATATATATATTCTTTGAATACTTTTGGGAATTCAATATGATACTTTGTTATCTCATTTTTTGATTTTTTTTCCTATATTATTGCGTTTTATCCTGTTAATAATGGTGATAATTCAATCGGCAGATTGCTTGTTATTTCAATTATTTTGGAAGTTTTGATATTGCTCATTTGTGGGTCGATTTTAGACCCTAAGATTTGTTAGGGTTTCGTTATTTTGGCTGTATCAGCTTCTTTGCTGCATTGAAATCTGAAATGCTCCATTTGGTCAACCACTGTGCGCGAATCAAGTTTCAACAAGGTCTATTGTAATTTCTCCAAATACATGGTTTTTCGTAAATGCTTACTCTTTATTTGAGAGAACAAACTGTAATCAAGTATTGGGATATAGGGTGTCCGCGATGATTATACAATAATCTTTGTCACACGTCTTTAGAAATATGCTAATGGCGGATGCTATGCAAATATGCTATGGTATTGTTTGATATCTGATATACAAACTACATAATCTAATTTTGGAGCTTTTTGGGCATGCAATTTAGTGTTAAGAGATACATAAATTAGGAAGGTGGGACCAACCTGTGAAGGAACCGTCAAATTCTCACCGTAATATACTTTATCAAAGAACAAATTAACTGAAGATAGCTATAAGGGTAGTTATACAGTTATACTGTGTGAATATTATTATACATGAGAGCCAAAGTGTGATATGGTGACATATTTGTAACCAATATTTAAATTCATTGACATCAGAAGCTGCAATTCTATCTCTTAAGATGATCAGCTGATGAATCATGAATTGTACTTTGGTGTATAGACTGATTTTAAATGAGCTCTAAAGACTAAAACCTAAATATGTTTTGTTTTAGAGAGTGCAACCTTTTTGTTGATTAGCCCCCAAGTTTTGTAGTTACAATAACTTACGAAATAAGCTAGATATTTCTGGAGAAATATTTTTGTTTCTTTTCTGTGTTTTTATTTATTTATAAAAAAAATCTCCTTTTCAAAGTTATGATGCATTATATTAGTTGATGACTAGACCGTAGGTATGCTGGAAGTTAATTGTCACATTTTATAATTACAGGAATTGCATAGATAATATATTACTGTCATGGCTACAAGGATTGCTCTGAGACATGTTTCTCGAAGGTTCTCGAGCAGTGGCAAAGTACTTGGCGAGGAGGAAAAAGCAGCCGAAAATGTTTACATCAAAGTAATTTCTACATTTCCCCTGTTGTATACACTTGGGCTTCTTTCCTCAGACTCTTTTGGTTGTTTTCTGCTGTGAGTTTTGTTGATTTTATTTGTGTATATGGGTAAAGCTCGAGATTTAAACTGTGTTCTTACTATTGTGAAATTTATAATTTTGTTGTTTCTTCTTCACTCTTTCGTCATTTCTTTCTAACCACTATGTTCTTCCGTTTTCCCTCATGTTTTATCTTGCTTGTTAGGATTTTGGTCCTCCTATTCTCATGTTCCATTATCTATCAATTGCGGGATTTGGTAATCATATTGGCCAACATTTTTTTGGATTATTGTCTGGTGTGCCCAGGTCTTCAGTAAGATAGAGATTTCTAGCTGAAATCAACTTTGACTTTTGGTTTTGTCATAGTGATCAGGGATACAAGTGATAATGAAATGACCTCTCGAAAATGTGAGATTTGAGCCTAATAATTATAAAACCTAGTTCAAATCTCTGTTCTTTCACCATATTGAAGACTCAACCTATTTAGAGACCTTCCAAAGCCTTCTTAGCAATTTTTTAGTTGATTTAGTCTGCAAATGTTTGTTTAATTGAGATTTTCTTGAAATGCAGTTTGATGAAAAAACCCTCAGCTGACTGAAAGTTTTATTTGTTAATTCTAATTCTTTTTTCTCATTTTTTCTAACCGAGAGTTCCTAGAATTATTCATTCAGGTTCCTGTTGCAACTCAAATTTTCTGTGCTTTTACTTGGTCTTCTATATGATAATTACTTATAATGTTGCAGAAAACTGAGCAAGAGAAACTGCAGAAGCTAGCACGAAAGGTATGATCACCGTGTATTTTTTTGTTATCAATTTTGAGGTTTAGTAGGTTGTTTGGCAATTTTTAGAAGTTTGAGCAGCATTTTCAATCACAGATTTTGTTGTCAAGCTTTATCAATAGATGATGCTATGTGATCTTTGAGGACATTTCTTAGCATTAGCTTGAGTATTATTGCAGAGTATGAAACTAGATAATAAAGCCTTGACCAGACAGACTTAATATCATCCTTCAGACTAGGGATGGCAAAAATCCGGGTCCAGGCTAGGTATACCTGGACCCCGGCTAGGTATACCGGGACCCGGCTGGGTACCCGGGTTTAGAGAGTCCGGGTATCCACCTGGGAAAAACCCGGATGTTGCAATCATGGTACCCGGCCCGGAAAGACCCGGCTGGGTATCCAGGTATCCATACCCGGATTTTACCAGGGTTTTTTTTTTTTTTTTTAACTAAAGAAAAAAATTTAAAAACAAAAACCAATTGGTCTTGTGAGTTGTGATCAAAATGCCTTTAATACTATATATTATTATATATTGCTTGCGTCAAATGTCTTTAATAATCTTGGAAACTAAAATATACAATCACCTCATCTACTCTCATTAATTGCATCCATGTATTTAATAATCTTGGAAACTAAAATGCACAACCACTTCACCTGCTCTCATTAATGACTACTCTTGATCGAAATGAAACCTTTTAAAATACAAAATGCTCCTCTCTCTTGATGCTTCTCTCTCTTAAACGCCCCTCCTTCTCTCTAGAAACCTATAGAGTAAATATAGGTTTAGTTTGTTTGGAAAGTTGGGGATCAAATTAGGGTGTTATTTTTTATTTATTATTTATTATTTATTATTTATTTATTTATTTTTTAATTTGAAAGTAAAAAAAAAAAAAATCAAAATCGGGTACTCGGCCGGGTATTCTGGTATACCTGGACCCTGGTACCCGAACAACCCTTACCCGGTGCCGTGTAAGGAATGTCCTGGTTTTACCACTCCCTGAATCCACTGTTTGACAAATTCAATGGAGATTTTCAGCTAATCTCCTAATGAGAGTAGGTGAGGTGGTTGTGCATTTTAGTTTCCAAGATTATTAAAGGCATTGATGCAATTAATAAGAGTAGATGAGGTGATTGTGTATTTTAGTTTCCAAGATTATTAAAGGCATTGATGCAAACAATATATAATAATATATCTATTCCTAATTCAACAACCCTCCCACAAGTCATAAGTCACAAGACCAATCGGTTTTTGTTTTAAAATTTTTTTCTTAAAAAAAAAAAAACGCCGGGTACCCGGATTACAACATCTGGGTTTTTCCCGGGTGGATACCTGTACTCTCTAAACTCGGGTACCTGACTGGGTATACCGGTCCGGACCCGGATTTTTGCCATCCCTAGCGGTGAGTATTAGGGCTCATAGTTAGGGAACTTTTTGAGCCCTAAAAACTATGTCAGAATCCCAACTGGGATAAAAGAGTCCTAGATCCCATCATAATTGAGGTGCTTAGTTATCTCGCCTCATTCTCAGTGTATGTAAAAAATATGATTTTAACGTCAATGCAGCAATGTATCTGTTATTTTGCAAAACAAATGGTTGTCTTTCTAGTTAACTTTTTATTTGGAGGAGTCTAGGTATAATTGCCATAACCCATATGCTTAATCAATTGAACATATTCAGGGACCCAAGCCAGAAGAAACGCCTGTTGATGCCAAACCAAGTAGTGCCACACCAAGCAGCTCAGCCTCTTCATCTGCTGGAGCATCAACTGAGAAAGTATCTACTGACAAGAACCGAAACTATGCAGTTATAGCTGGTGTTGTAACTGTTTTTGGTGCTCTGGGGTGGTATCTCAAATCAGGTGGGAAGAAAGAAGAAGTACGAGATTGAGATGGATGTGCGCGGAATAGACAGGAAAACAACGAAAGATAGCACCGGTGACTACCTTATGCTGCTGAATTCATGTAGTAGTGAGAAATAAAAGATTAAAGTATCATCTTTGTTTTGTTTAACCACTTGTTGAGTTTTGTTATTTTTCTTAATTGTATTGAATCTGGTGAAGGTTTTCCAGATAACCTTTTAATCTTTTACAGGTATCAGAGTAACTTTTGAAGTTTCATTGCATTTATTTTTACTTTTTAATCATTTTATTACTAAATTGAATAATTCATATAAATTTGACTATATAGTCAAGTCAGAAAAGAAAAGTAATGCCCTCGCCTAGTAACTCGTTCTGTCTCTTATTCCACTTAGGTCAAATACTGCAATATTTTTGGCATCCGAAGAACCACTTTCTTTCTTATTCTTTGAAGGAAGAATTTCAAAAATTCAATGGGAATTTTTTTTCTTTTATTAAATTCGAAAAATGATTATGTGTTTTTAAAAAATAGGTGAAAACCTTTATGTCATTGGTTGATAACCCTAATAAAGTAGGGTTGGTTTAGTAATTTAATGTAATTATGACTTAAAAAATAAAAAGTTCATAATTTTTTTTTTAAAAAAATGAATCTATATCTATATCTATGTGATATATAATAGCCGGAATTAATTAGTTAATTTGATTTCTATTAATTAGCAGTATAGTATTGATTAACGAGTTCATAATTCATTTATATTTTTTTTAATTTCATATTCATCTAGGAGTTTTTGTTCATGTAATTGGAGAATTCATGTATTTAGATAATTCATGTATTAATTAATGTGATGCATGTATGCGTGAATTCATTTTATTGTATTAATTTCATATTCATCTAGGAGTTTGTGTTCATATATTTAGAGAATTTATGTAACGATATTAATTAACCCAAAAACCAATCCAAATAATGTGGCAAGCGATTTGTTCATACCACATCATCTCATGATTTGTGCGATAATGATAAATCATTTGTCACTTCATTTGAGTTGAATTTCGATTTCATTATTTGGGTCGGATAATATTACTCTTTATATATTAATTAATGTGGTACATGAGTTCTATATCATATTGTACTCTCTCACGGGTCCTATAAATACATAATTTTGGTTGCTGTAGAGGTAAGTGGGAGGAAAATTGAAAACAGAGGTGAGCGGTGGTGACAAGATTGTATTGATCAATGAATTCGTTGCTAGACATTAACGTGATTCCCTTCAATTTCAAATCAATGATTTCTTCTGTTTGTTTCTTTTTATTTTCTATCACAAATCAAATTTGATGGGATTTTTCTCATTTTGATTAGAGATATTTATATGATATGATATGTTATGTTATGTTTGCTTCACTCACAATGTTTTTGAGTGGTAAATGCATCATACTATATTGAGTAAATATTTATTCTATTTATTCATTGTGTCATGGTCTGCAGAGTGTCATTGTGAATTCCTAGACTCCTAAGAGGTTGTAATACTCGAAAAGGTACTTGATGTTTACTTAATAATGAGAAAAACAATGCCTTCTTGAATTTCAGATTTGATCGTTTTTCATTATCTGGGATTAATATCAATTCGTTAATCGGATCTACATGGCAGGTGTTGAAGTCGGGTTAGCTCTCATTTTATTTCCAAATCTACAGTTGTTGGTTTGGGGTGAAATTAGTGCAGTTCATGATCAATCATTTCACAGTATTGTCTCTTAGTTATTCATACATATTTATATAGGATTTGGATCCTCTGCTGGGTTGATTTTTGTCATGTCCTATATAGATCTATTGACATGTGTAATCAATGGCTGTCATTTATTATTTTTTATTTATTTCATTTAAATACAAAGTCTTATTCTTAAGTGTTTTAGATCAGAAAAAAGATCAGCATTGCAGAGGATCCTGATCCATTTATTTATTTATTTATTTATTTATTTATCAGTAATAATACATCCCACCTAAAATCTCATCTTTTTCATCCCAACACATGTGACACTTAAAATGTTAAATGGTGAGGGGATATATGTGGTAAGTGAAATAATGCATCATTAATGTATATCCACTCAAAGTTTGACACCTTAGAGCATCCACATTGGTTCTCAAAAGAGACCCACTTTTACAAGACTTATTTTTTTTTGATCCAATATTTACTACAATGGTGAGAAAATGTACTTTTTAGGGATCCATTTGTGAGATCCACTCAACAAGAGCCAAATTGGATTCCAAATTTGAAACTCAATTTGGGTCTTGCCTAATGATTGGGTTGGGTTCCCAACACCCCCCAATCATTGGATTTGAGTTGGGCATATAAATATATATATAATTTAAATTAAAATATATAATTATTAATTTCAAAAATTATATATAATGAAAAAATATAAATAAATTTAATATATATATTTCAATTATTATAACTTAAATATATTAACATTAATTTCAATAACTATATATATAATGAAAAAATATAAATAATTTTAATTTCAATTATAAAATCGTCGGAGTCGGAGTCGGAGCCGGAACTAAAGCGTTGAAACCGACGAAACTGTCGGAACTGGAACCGAAACTGAACCGTCAAAAATCGGATCGGAACTAGAACCGAAACCGAACCGTCCGAACCGTTGGAACCGCAAAACCCAAACCGTCATAACCAAACTGAAACCGGAACCGGAACCAAAACTGAAAATGGTATCGGAACCGATTTTGAAGGTTCGGAACCGAACCGAACCGAAACCGACGCCATGTCTAATCGTATGCAATATTTTGTTTTAAATATTTATTTTTATTATTAATATAATTCGGTTGTGATAATTTTAAATTAATAATTTTTTTATTTTAAATGAATTATAATTAGTTAAATAAAATATATTATATAATGTGTTTATTAATATATATATATAATATTTTAAAGAAGAGTAATGATTGTTTAGAAAAAAGTAAAAAAAAAGATGAGGATATTGTAAAACATGCTGTATTTAGTGTTTGGAAAGTGTAACGTATGCTAGATTTGTTTTTCTAGGGTCGCGCTAATGTATGAACAAGAAATTGGTTCGTATCATACATAGTGTTCTCCTTAATAAATACAAATTGTTGGATGGAAAAAAAAAAAAAAAACTCATCCAATGGTTGAAATGGTAGATGATACAAATAAAACATGTTAATTTGTATCATAGCTAACTCCTTCAAAAGACAATATGTTAGTTCTCTCAAATCACAAAATATGATAAATGTATTATATACTTTTGAAATATAAATAAAATGCATAATTACAAAACAGATCAATGTGCCCATTTTTTATTTTTTATTTTTTATTTTTTATTTTGTAATAAATATATAGATGTTCATGTTCTCATGTCACCCATATCCAAAAGAAAAGAATGGAGTGATTGAGAAATACTATACTGGTTTGAAAGGACTTTTAATTGCCTCTAATGCCTTTCATGTAATGTATGCGCACAATTTATGGAACCAGACACTCTAATGGAGATGGCAGAAATCACTATTCAGATGGCTGAGAAATTAATTCCACAATGGTCTACATCAATATCAACTTAATCAACTCATATATCTCAACTTAATATCGGTCCACGTCGATCTCGACATAATCGACTTGCATATCTCCATTCCACATTGGTTTGCGTCGACCTCGACTGAACCATTTCACATATTTTCACTCCACGTTGGTCTACATTGACCTTCATATAATAAACTTATATATTTCCATTCTACGTTGGTTTGCGTCAACCTCGACATCTAGGGGAATGAAGTCTAATATGATTGTCTACCTATAAGACATTTATAAGTGTACAAATGTGCTTTGGTCATTTGTCTATCGACTTCGAATCTTATGTTTTTTTCTAGATAAACGAATTAGGAATTAATTTTATATGTTTTCTTAATTTTATTTAGTTGATATTTTGTATGTTTTCTATTAGGTTATATTTTTTTGATGAGCAGCATAAAATAAAATACCCTTGAAAAGGGCAGCTGATTATTCTATTGATTATTCTATTGAAAAGGGCAGCTGATTATACTTTCAATATTTTTTCATTGGACTTTATAATTATTTATTATGTAGGTTCAATATCTAAAGCAGATAATGATTTTTGTATGATCAATGTTTAGAACAAATAACTCGGAAGGATTTACATGCATTGGATGATGCCTTGGAATGCTTGGATAAAAATATTGTATACTACAGTTAAAACAGACGATACTCTTGGACTTGAAGGACATAATGTTTGGTTCCACACTAGCTTTAACTTTTTTAGAAGTGATAGTTGTCAATATTGTTGTTTTGTAGGTAGAATTGGAGAGACAAACACTTCGTAAGTTTGATCTAATTTGACTTGGACTGCCATTAAAATGGTAAATGATATAAATAAAACGTGTTAGTTTGTATCATAACTAGCTCCTTCAAATGACAATATGTTAGTCATCTCAAGTCATAAAATATAACATGTACTATATAATTTTGAAACATAAAGGAAAAGTGTAATTGTAAAATATACCAATTTGCCAAATTTTTTTTTTTTTTTAATTTTATTTGTATAAATATAGATGTTCATGTTCTCACATTACATATATTGCGACTTTAGAGAACTTCCGTCACTTCCATTTCAACATTTTTCATGTGGTAATTGCTTGGATTCAAAATCATCTACCACCACATTTGACGAAATCGAATCTTTCTTTGCATCTGGAAAATGTCTAGAATGATAAAAGTATTCTACATCCACATCCACTAGTAGCTGTGGTAATTTGGGTTAGCCCATGTCATCACAAGTTAGGCCCAATAAGAAGCTTATAACAAGACTGATCCAGCAGCCCAACAAATTTCAAATAACAACTTTGATGACAACCGATCTGATCATGTGATGGAATCCATCGTGGTATACTTTAATTGGCTGAAGGGGATTTCGGTGCTGACTCATGTGATAAGGTTATATATATACTGAAGAGAGAGAAAGAAAGTCAGATGGTCATTTTTTATTAGGGTTTCTTTTTAGCTTTCTCTCTCGCACGCTATGAAATTCTCTCTTGTAAAATCTCATTAGATCTTGGTGAATCCAAGTGTATTCTTTGTAATGGTTGTGAGATTATTGTGTATTGAGAGTGTGCAGAGTTTCGGGTCTTGTTTGTTGTAGGTTGTAGGATTTCTGTGCTAATCCACAAGATTGGACTGATCTTTTCTGTTCTTGAGAGCTTTAGGTTTCTGGTTGAGGTTCTGGGTTACTTGAAGGTTTCCCTTGGTGTATTCTTATTTGTAAGACAATGATATAGTGGAGAGAGCCTCTAGTGAGGTTCAACGTGGATTAGGCCCCATTTTTGGCCGAACCACGATAACTGTGGTGTTCTTCTCTTCTTCTCTTCTCTGACTCTTCTTTCTTGCTACTCTGTTTCAGTTGTTGAATATCCTGTTGATGATTTCGTTTCTTGTTACTCGTTAGTTTGAGAACTGATTGTTGTTAATCATATATTAACATGATATATTGTTATTGTCTTGGTACTTTCAATTTGCTATATTCTTATGTTCTTGTTGCTATACAATATTCATAGGTTGCTAGTGCAATCTGCTTTTAGGATCAGATTTGTTCTTGCTTTTATATCTGTGAGATCTTGTGGTAGACCTGAATTTGTTGGTCCAGAATTTTTTGTTATCAGTTGTTATTACTTTTTTAGGTAAGGTATTTTTTTTTTTTTTGGTAAATGAATCTTACAGGTGAAGAACAGATAGTTTGGTTGAGTTTGAGTCATTCAAACTCTCAACAGTAGTAGACGTTTAGAATGAATAAAACCTTTTACCATCATATTTGACAAATGTCAAGAATAAAGAAAATTTTTTACCACTACATCCGGTGGACTTGAGTACTTGACTGTCCATCACCACATCTGGAAGATGTCGACGAATAGAACCATAATGCAGCACCAGCAGTTGGCGGTGTAGTGAATGAGGGAGAAGGGGAATGTGTATAAGCAAAAACTATGTTTGGGTCTTTTCAAGTCCAATTCAACATTATGTATTTGGTTTTAAAAAAAAACTATTACATTCACTTCGATTATGATAATTGGGACACATTAATATATTATATATCTAAAAGTTATTAGGCCCCCATAGCTGTTGGTCTTGTTTTTACCAAATACAACCGAATTTTATTTTCAGAAGTTTGTTATCTTTTATTTTTTATTTCATAGTTGAGTGTATGTTAAGTAGGTAAGTTACATGTAAATTAAAATTAATATTATTATTATGTATTCCTTTTAACTTAGAAGATATATTCCTCTTAGAATTTGGTTTCCTAGATATCATGAACTAGCCTAACCTATATATATATATATATATATATATACAGTTTTTTTTTTTTCCTCAGTGCGTTCTGATATAACTCCATCAGTGCGTTGCATGTGGGCCATGGATTATGGAGAAGTTTTGACAAGTGCATACACTTTGAGTCAAATCATGTAAATTTAATGGTCCACATCCAACTCACTTATGGAATCATATCATGATGCACTGACTTGAAAATTTTCATATATATATATATATATATATGCATTTACTTGTTTATTTATTTTTTTCTAGTTTTTCACTTAAACAATTTTATTCCTATCGCTACAATTGAATTCTTCTTATTCTTCAATAAAATGAAGTGTCTTTATAAATTTAAAATAAAATGAAGTGTCTTTAAAAATTAAATTTTTTTTTAAATGGAGTGTCTTTAGAAATGAAGTTTAAAAAGAAAAATATTAGATTGTAAGGAGAAACTTTTTTTTTTTGTTCATTTATTTAATATCACAGGAAAATACTAAATTACCCTTCATTGGTTAGTGACTAATTGTTGTTAATGGTTAGTCAATTGTTAGTTAAAAAATTAAGGGTAAATTAGTATTATTATATATATTTTTTTAGAGTTTCTCCTTACAATCTACAAATTATCTATTTACACTTCAATTTAATTTTTTTTATTAATGACAATTTTAACCTGAATTAAAATTACTAAATAAGACAAAAAAATTCTAAAGATACTCCAAACTAATTAAATTATTAAAAAAAGAAATTCTCTCTCTTAAATCATTAGATTAAATATTATGTATTAAACTTTTTTTCCTAAATCTGTTATTACCATTTTAAACATTCTCTCCTAATTACTTGTTCTCTCTCTATTTTTTCAAAAAATAAAATAAAAATCATATATCCATACTTTATCGATTAATTTCTAATTAATAATTAAGGAAAAAAAAAAACTTATGAATATTTTAGTTTTTTACTAATAGCAATATATATATATATATATATATATATATATATTAAAAAGTCAATACAAATACCTTTTTTTTCAATATATATATGAAAACTTGATTTTTTGCAACTAGATTCGATTAAACACATAATTTCTAAGAATAATGAAAGAATTAAAGTTTTCTAGGCAATCATATACCTACAAAAGTAATAAAAAACATTTTCATATTTCGATTTTTTTTTTTTGAAAAATAGGGTATTTTTTTTTTTATATTTTATTTTATTTTAAATATATACATATATATGGTTTCTAAAAATTAAGCTTATTTACAAGTTTATTTATTTATTTATTTTTTCCTTAACTATTAGTCTTGCTTGAGAAAAAATGGAGATAGAAAGTTAGATATATGTATTGGAGGAGAGAGAGTTTAATATGGTAATTAAAAATTTAAGAGACAATGTTTAATATATAATATTTAATCTAATGATTTAAGCAAGATAATTTTTTTTTTTTAATAATTTAATTCAAAAAAATTACTTTTCGAATGAATCCAAATGCTACGATGGTTTGTTCTAAATTTTATTAAAATAAGATAGAGTGTCTTTAGGACTTTAGGAATTTGTTTTTTTAAAATTGAGTGTCTTTAGAATACGAGTGCCAAAAGATAAAAAGGATAATTTTAGAACAATAAGAAGTGTTTTTAGATTTTTTTTTTTTAATTTAAATTTTGAAAATGAAATGTCTTTAGAAAAGAAGTGTAGGAAGAAAAAATTGGATTATCAAAAGAAGCTCACTTTTTTATTATTTTTTATTTTATTTTTTATACCGATTTTATTATAATTATACATATAACATTGTGTAATTGATCCATAAAAATCGGTGTACATATAATTAATAATTATATTCACCATAGAAAAAAAATGGTGGGGGATTAGTATTACAACTTTAAAATTTTGAATTAAATTTTAGGTTAATTGTACTAACTTACCCTGATATTTTATAATATTACAGTTATATTCAACTTTTATATTTATTAATAAAAACATAATCTTGACCTCTTTGACTAACTATAATCAATGTTTTATTCATTCAAAAAGTCTAAAATAACCCCAATTATTATATTAGCTTTTATATATTATCAAGACAAATTTAAATTAAATTTATAATTAATTAAAGTTAAAAATAAAACTAATTAAATATTTAATGTTTTGGTGCGGATGTTAGGGTTTTTCTTTTGTTTTTTTAATTGTTATTTTTAATGGTTTTAAATTTGGATTCGGAAACGGTGGTTTTTGGTTAATTTTTTTGTTATTTTTAAACAAATTAAATATTTATTATGAGGAAGGGTGTTAATATTTTATTAAAAAATTATGCATAATAAATTTATTTTAAAATCTTAATTTAATTTTATTATTTTAATTGTTTTTATTTAATTTTATTACATTTATTAATCATTAATTATAAATTTAATTAGTTTTTTTTTATTTAATTAATTATAAATTTAATTTGAATTTGTCTTGATAATATATAAATGCTAATATAATAACTGGGGGTATTTTAGACTTTTTGAATGAATAAAACATCGATTATAGTTAGTCAAAGTAGTCAATGGTATGTTTTTGTTAGTAAATGTAAAAGTTGAATTTAACTGTAATATTGTAAAATGTCAGGATAAGTCAGTGCAATTAACCCTTAAATTTTTGAATACAGTACATACTTCACAGTCAATTTTTGATGTAACTTTTTGTCGTTGAAAGACATAAGCCGAGACCTAGAAGACTACAAGAACACAAGGCTGCTTAAACTAGTCTCAGTGAGAAACAACAAACAAGCAGCTGAAATGGACAACGGAACGAGACGTGAAGTGGTGGTTTCAGCCCTGCAATTCGCTTGCTCCGATGATGTCTCCACTAATATTGCCACCGCTGAAAGGTAAATTCCGATTCAGACTTACAAACACCCCGTTTCATTTTTTTAAATTATATATCATTTAACTCTTGCAAGTATCTGCCCTTTGCTTCATTAAATGGAGGTAGATTTGATTGATTTCAGCTGTTAACCAATTCAATAGGTTTCAGTTGGTAACAAACTACTCATGTTATATGTATATAGTTGTTTAAACTATCTGCAATATAATTTGTTGAATAACTCTGCATGTTAATATGTTCACTAGGCCTTGCTGCAATGACTGTTCTTTATTGAAGAGAAGAGCCAATTAACTTCATTTTCTTCTCTCAGGAGTTTTAATCATCTTCTCATCATTTTAATATTTTGTCCATTAGATCGAAGAGTTGCACACACTATTTCATGTGTATCTGGGGGAGTAACTGTGCATCCCTGTAGTTGTATAGGATGTAATCATATAACTAAATTATATTTAAGGTCATTGGCTGCGTAAACTCGTGGGATCAACTTATGAATCCTTTAAAAGATGTCTGAATGCTCACTTTCATTGTTTCTTCTGTTTATCACTTATTTGATTACATAATACCAATATGGGGATATTCAGTTTTGAGGCCTTTATCCACTTTAGTGATCCTCTAAATGATCCATTTTAATGGTGCTTTTGGTATTATATCTTATCCTATAATTGAAGGACCTGTTTTCAGCAATATGCTCCATCTCAGGTATGACCCATGGGCTCTTTACATCATTGTAATGACTAATGACTTGATCCCCTCTCCCTCTACCTTTTTTTTTGATTGGTTGGTTTCTTTGATACTTGGGTTTTCGTCACCTTTTCTTGTCCTCTATCTGGTTGCTCTCTATTTCTCATAGACAACTTTACTAAATAATTTCTTACTGAAGTTTGGATGCCTGTATAATTTTATGAAGTTGGGAAATTTGGATACGGTACCTCCTTTTATATGTAGAGCATTACCATCTTATAACATTCGAGAGAACTTTGAATCTAAATTCTGGTATACATTTATTATATGTGAATAAACATGCCTGTAGAAATGTTGTTTGTTTATGTTTTTAGATCATACATGATGTTGCAATGTCGCAGTGCATCGTCATGTAATTAGAAAATGAAAATGGTCAGAATTATGTTCACATTATTTATGAATAACATAATCAATGCTTGGTCCCTGTTCTCTATAGTATTTAGATCTTTGTTGAATTCTTAAATCTTTTTGTCTCGTTAGTATTGCAAAAAATCTTAATGTTTTGCCGTATGAATACTTATAAGTGCATGTAAGGTTTCTTAGTTGGTTTTCTAGTGCTTCACGTCTTGAGTGCTTAATTTATTCTTTCGCCACTATTTCATTGGAAATATTTTGCCTCTTCCTTTTGCTTTACCTTTCCAAACCACATGGATGGAATGCTAATTAACTGATTTCTCCCCTTTCGTTTTGTTGATTGCAATTAGTATTCCAAAGTGACATTCTTCATTTCTTCCATGCAGGCTGGTTAGAGCTGCTCATGGAAAGGGTGCAAATATCATTCTTATTCAGGCAAGTGTTCAATGTTAGCATTTATGGTTCTCATCATCCTGATTCCCCATAATGCTGGAAAGCATTGCATCTTATATTTGACAGTCATTATGCTATTAAATGATACCAACATTGCATGATGTTGCGACATAATATACACAGATCTATATCTGCTGCTGGCCTATGATCATTTTTTTTTTTACTTTTTCCCTTTAATGGGTAGCCTAACACTCTCTTCAGAATTTGCTTCTGAATAAAAATTTGGTTTTATAAACATCAGAAGAAAGATGGAGGCCTCTTTTGTTCAATTGAGTTTGCAACCACTATCGGTATAATGTAATTGATGGTGGCATCCCTAGGTTTTAGGTTATAAAATTGAGGACGTGATCAACATAAAATTTTTTTGTGACTATTTCTTAAATTTGCATCTTAATATTGCTTTTGCTGATTTTCTTATGTTCCTATGTGTGGCTTCAGGAACTCTTTGAGGGCTATTATTTTTGTCAAGCACAAAGGGAGGATTTCTTTAAGCGAGCTAAGCCTTATAAGGGCCACCCAACAATTGTCAGGTAAATTTTATCTGATTGTGATTGGTTTCTTGATTTTACTTGATTAGCTGGACTCTGCACTCTATTAATTGACAGTTGCCATTAATATACCACATGAACAGTAAAAACAGGTTTTGACTTCCAACTTCATCAGCATTTGATTTAATGCAGTTAAAATTCATAATGTATATGCACTATTTGCAGAATGCAGATGCTTGCAAAAGAGCTAGGTGTAGTAATACCAGTTAGTTTCTTTGAAGAGGCAAATAATGCCCATTACAATTCAATAGCTATCATTGATGCTGATGGGACCGATCTTGGACTCTATAGGAAGTCTCATATCCCAGATGGACCAGGTATCTGAAAAAAAGGTTGCTTAATTGTTTGAATGTTATATGCATTATCTTTGGTTTCATTTTTATGGTATTTCCCCCTCTTCTTCAGGCTACCAGGAAAAGTTCTACTTCAATCCAGGTGACACTGGTTTTAAGGTTGGTGCTTAGTATTCAATTTAAATGTAATGCTTTCTAGCTAGTTTGATATTTGGCGCTGATTTGCCATAACAATTTTAACTTTCCAGTGCTATTGATGAACAGGTTTTCCAAACGAAATTTGCAAAAATTGGAATAGGTGGGATCTTTTTTGATTTCAATATGTTCTTTTAGATATATAAGGTCTGATTATTATTATTATATCTTCTATTTTGCTGGCCATGCGTATAATTTTTTATGGAATTAATGTATAATTGGGAAATTCCATGGATGGTGCATCCCACAAATGTCTCTTGCAATTTTCACATCTGCATCAAATCATGTGCTTCGGACATATGAAAATTGGAGTTGCTTTTTATCACTTTACCTGTAAAAGAAGGAAAGTTGGGCAAATTCTAATATATGTGCCATGTTTTTAATGCCAGCAATATGCTGGGATCAGTGGTTTCCAGAGGCAGCCCGAGCCATGGTTCTGCAAGGTGCTGAGATATTGTTTTACCCTACTGCTATTGGTACTGAACCTCAAGATGATGGACTCGATTCTCGTGATCACTGGAGACGAGTGATGCAAGGTCATGCTGGGGCTAATTTGGTAAGTCACTGTAATTTCAATTTTCAATATTGAAACAGATGTAGTTGATTCTAGGTTTGTTTCTGCATCCTTATATTATTGATTGTGTGCCTCATTAAAGAGTTGATATTTGATATACGTGTAGCCCAAGCCTCCAACTTAATGAAATTGCTCTGTTTAACAATTATTATTCTTGTAATGATCAGCAATTTTATTTTAGCGTTTGAACAATAATATGGATATTTTTTCAAAATAAAGCGTGTTACCTCCAATCCCACTAGATTATCCTTTTTCTCTTATTTTGTCTATTCTATTTTGTTGCTGACCCTCTCATTTTGCTACCCATTACATTATGGCCTAAACATACAAAAGACATCTAATTGGAAAGATAACCTAAGTTGGGTCAGATGTGAGTGCCTGTTGTATCTCTAATAATGTGAGTTTGTTTTCAAAAAAGGGATAATGTTTGTAAAGGGGATTAAACCATTCTTGGCAATTTCAGGTACCTCTAGTGGCTTCAAACCGCATTGGAAAAGAAATAATTGAGACAGAGCATGGAAGCAGTGGGATCACATTCTATGGGAACTCTTTTATAGCAGGTACTTGGTTCTTCTATTTGATACATGCCATAATGCCATATTAATATACATGATGAGCTTGTACGTGCTGAGAATTTATGTCAATATTGATTCTTTTGATGACAGGGCCGACAGGGGAAATTGTTGCTTCTGCTAATGATAAAGAGGAAGCTGTTCTTATTGCATCGTTTGATCTTGATAAAATCAAATCCAAGCGATATGGTTGGGGAGTATTTCGTGATCGACGTCCAGAATTGTACAAAGTTCTTCTTACGCTAGATGGCAGCAATCCGTCACTGTAATTTTATGGCCCTTCTACCGTTAGTACTTTGTTTAGAGGTAAACAAATATAATCCTTTTATTTAAAAAACAATAAAAGAAAAGTAAATCCCTTCACTAGCATGCTTTACTTTTCAAGAATGGGGGAAGGGAGGTGAATAATTATAGAAGACTTTGCTTATACTATAAATAAAAGATAATGTAATCAACTTTTTTGAGTGTTGAAATTGAGCCTCAGACCAGATTACGATTCATATGCAATGTTGCTCTCTCTCTCTCTCTCTCTCTCTCTCTCTCTCTCTAGGCCAAAATAATGTTAAGTTGTATAAGGTGGTCAAAAGTGTATTCTTTTTCATCTTTGTGTTTGAGATCCAAACTAAAACATAATTATTCGGTCCATATTCTATTTTCTATCCATTCATTTAAGATATGGTTGTTCACTGATGAGTTGGTTATTAGATTCTGTTTTTATGTCATCATCATGTTTACAGGCTAGCGGTTTCTATACTTTCATCTGTTTGGTGGAATTATTGGTATCTGAAGGAGAAATTCATATGTTGTCTACATAGTGAAAGGGCCACAATAGGGAATTAATAAGATAACAATTAATTTGTTTAAACCCCTCGGACATGTGTGTTGGGTACAGTTATCTGTTTTGTTGGTAGAAGATCTCCTCTCTATTTATGAAATTATTTGTAGAAAACTCCCAGAATTCTATTCCATCTTTTTCCCTTGTCAAACAAGCTTGCTAGTTGCTATAACAATCTTTTCTGGACCACTTTGAAAGATCTGAGGCCATAAAGTGTATAATTATATGGGATTTGGGTCGGTTGTTCTGATGTGCTTTCTCTTGTCCTTTTGGTTAGGTTGGCACTCTACTCTAACCGGCCCTTTTGCATAGGATGTGTCATTCTGCTGAAATAACTATCAAATATTTTATCCCTGACAATTAATGGTGTGCACGTGATTTTTTGAGTGCTCTATAAGTTTGCTTCGATATATATATCCATTCTATGGTTCTCAAAAGGTTCTAAAAGTATTTTAGGGACACGCGGATTCAGGACCACTTTGATTATGTGTTTCAGTTCATTACATGTGTAAACAAAATCTGAGTAGTTGCTAGTTTCACATGTCACAACCTAAATTAGGATTAATGTGAGTTTTGGTTCTCATGAAGTTATACATAAAGTCTTGCTTTACTTACGGTTTTACTTTTACTTGTCAAGGTATAAAATTTTGACTGCACTTTCCTAACTACTGGGGGAAGGACCGTAATGTTATTGGTCTTTTCTGCATATGCTGAACCACCTTAACTGCGTTTTTAGTTATCGTATGTAAGTGCTCACTATCTTAATGCTTTGGGTGTTGGAACTCCAGATATGGATTCAGGCCATACATGGATGTTATGCTCGCATTTTCGCGGATTTGGATTTGATATTATATGGATGTTATCATGCTTTATTTGCCCAGGGCCTTGGTAGATGTATATATACACATGGGATTTAAAGATTTGTAAGCATGAGCTCTAGGAAATCTATTGAATGAAGATGAGCTTGTTATATTATGGAGAGATTATTAGTTATATTTTAATTACCAGTTTATACTTCATTGAAATGTTCTTGGATTGAAACTGTTGTACTCTTATGATCCGATTATGTATGCTTTTAATATATATACAGTACCACAATTGATTTGATTAAAGTTGTTGAAAACGCAAAATTTTGAGACTGGATAACATTTCTAATTCTCTTTGCCTTAATGATTCTAAAATGGTACAAGAGATGTCATGCCTTGACAGGCCGACATTGATTTGACCTAGTTCTGCACTCATCTGCTCTGATTGAAAATCAATTACAGCCTAATTTCCTCTGCAATCAGCTTTCCTTTCTTCATCTGCAACATCTTGGGTTTCTTTATTTTCTCCTTGCTCATCTTCCTCTACATCTTCTTCGTAATCTTCATCTTCTTCGTAATCTTCATCTTCTAGTTCCAGAATATCATCGTTGGGATGAACAAATTGCAGCTTCAAACGACCACCCTCTCTACATGCTTGCAAAAGCTCTTGGCTTGGCATCCTCACTTCCTTGAGAACAAACCTGCCATCATGCCTGTAAGACTTGAAGCAAACTCTAGGCTTTCCAGTCTTACCTATGCAAGAAATCGGGGGAGGAAAAGCACTACCAAGTGTTTTTGACCTCCGGAAATCCCCACATAGATTCTCTGTTGCTGAATGACTAGTAATACTCTCTCTCTTTTCATGGTTTTGCCAATCTTCATTCTTCAAGTCCTCAACATCGTCGAAGCTTTCAGAACCAAGCCCCTCTGTACATAGTTGCAAGCTTTCAGAATTCATCGAAGAAAAACTGTCACTCTTATTGTGACAACTGCTGTAGTTGACCTTGGCGGTGCCAGAAAATGAGTCGAAGAAGGGACTCTTTTTGTTGTCGTTGATGGGTTTGAGACCATAACAGCTTTGTGGGTACAAACCAAACAAAGACGATGAAGAAGAAGATGACAATATGGGAAAGGAAGAGGGCGCGGGAGCAGGAGAGGGAGCGGAGGAGGGGGAGGATTGAGATTTTTCTTTGAAATGAAGTTCACCAAAAAGTTCTACAAAGGAGGATTGATCAATAGGTTTTATTTGGTTCCATGGCGATGAAAGGGATTCGAGAAGTGTTGGTTTTTCCGGTAAAGAGTTTTCAAATATGTGTTGGAGGCTTTCGCAGGCAGCCATAATGGTTTTGCTTCTATCCAGTATTCTGTTTTGTGTTTGAGAGAGAAAGAGAGAAATGAAGGGATGATTTTAAGTTGACATGGGAGATAGAAAAGAAAAGAAAAGAAAAGAAAAAAAGCACGAGATTCATTGACATGGGAGTGAAAAAATCAAAGGGAGAAAGTTGCTATTAATTGACATGGTTTCCTCTTATGCTGGACTCTCTGGTTACGAAGCCAGCTCTTATATTTAGTGGTGATTATTTAATACGTTTTCATTGCTCCAGAATAATATGAAGCATATCACGTGTTCATATTTTTCTTTTCCATGGTAACTTAGCTTCATTTCCTATCTTGTCAAATTTAACTAACACAATATATGATCGGACTTGGACTCCTAAGGCACCCCACATCCCAAAAAATTTCTTGTAGTGAAGTCCTTTGATGGGGAATAGAAATAGTTAAGTTAGGGGTTTTACCTAGATTTGATGAGATTGAACTCTACAAACGCAGTTTGATATGCAACTCTTTTCCTCTATATTTCATTTACGGTTTGACGGGGTAAACATGAGCTAGGTGGTGGACCCGGTGGAGCTTCCTTTTTCCTTTGAGAAGAGGTAATAATTGCAAATTCCAATAAAAATATGCCATGTCATATTAGTGATATGGTGCTGTATAGAGACACCGATGTGATTCATAAAATCATGAAAACCGTTGGCCAACACATCTTTAAGCATTATCTTTGAATTTTCCACTACAAATGTCATTTCATTGACAATAACTAGGATCAAATGCAAAAGCAGACGCAGAAAAATGGCTATTTTGTAATCGTTTCTGGGTTGATGAGAAAATGCACTCAACATCATAACTCTTTTACAATACAAACAAATCCAAGTTGGATTAGATAAGAGAGTGAACTACATCCAAGCTTTTATATGTTTTATTCTATTCCTGTGATTTTAAAAGGAATATACTCATTGGTCCTTTAAACATGTCCACTCTTTTTTCAGAAAGTGATTGGCACATATCATCTATTTTCACCGTCATATCTTTTTATATGCAGGCCGCCATAAAATAAGCTTTTTTTTTTTTTTTCTTTTTCCCTTTATGTCAATCGTGTGTATTTTTCTTCTCCATAATGTCTGCATCTATAATATTTTTTATCTGATTTGTGGTCCAGGTACAGTGGATACATGCACCACTACTTGCCCACTTGGCTGTCAACATGTTTTATGAAGCTTCAGTGAAAGCAGAGCTCCATAAAACAATGGCATCCCTGATAAGAATGGAATCATGGTCTAGTAATTCACACAAATGAAATGGAATCTTAAAAACGAAAATGAAATGCTCTAGTAATTGATATGAACTTTTATCTTATGATAGACAAAGCTTGTAATTAATAGTTAACTAAGAAAGATTAAAGGGGCATCCCTGATAAGATTGGAATCATGGTCCCTTAGAATCAAAGATAAGCTCGAAAAGGTAAAAGAAAGGGAACGATAATGGCCACGGAAGACGCATATCAATGAAATTTCAAAACAAAAGTACATGGCAGCTTTAAAAGCAGAAAATGTTAGTCATATCATGGAGGTATGGTCTGTGAAATTAGAATCGGTTTAAAAAACCACCCAGCACACAGAAAACATACATGAACAATTCACACAAACTTTACCGAGCAACATCCGGATCAAAGAAACTTACAGAGTAAATCTTGTCATAGAATCATTAGGGGGCAAATCTGCAGTTAAGCTTTCTTTCATCGCCAAGCTTCAATTCGCTCTATCCTTGAATCTATACGGCTTAGATTGCTGATTCCCTTGGTCTTCTCAACAGTTCCGGTTGTCTGAAGCACACTTTGCTGCCTGTCAGTTCTTCTAGATCCCCTTTTAACAATTGAATTACTTGATTGACCAATGTAGCACTTTTCGGTGTCTGCCTGAATGCTAGCTGGAGTCTTGCAAAACTGATCTCCATCAGCAGTTGACTTCTCGATAGAGGCTAGAGGACCATGATCTTCTCCATCAGTTATCTCATTGTTCTGAACAGAGCTTGTGGAACCTTCCATAACAGGTTCTTCGGCAATGAAGGCTTCCTCTATCTCTTCATTATCCTTTTCAGTATCTTTCACACAGGATTGTGAGGGGTTCTGGCGTCCATTCTTGCCAAAAGGCTCCAAATGGGAACCAGGAGTCTGCTCTACCATGGAATCTTCTCTTTCTCGCAATGTTCTTAATATAAGCATCTTGAGGAAATTCATCACTTGAACTGCGTACATCAATGCAGTCAAAGGATCCGCCATCTGCACCCAAAATTAAGTTATAAATGACCGTCACTAAAATGACCCAAAATTAAGTTATAATGACCGTCACTAAAATTGCCAAGCAAAACTCGGCACATTCACATCAAATCCTACTATAACATCAGATGTGCCTATTCTGTTATAGGTACATATTGCCTCTGACATATACAAACTCACCTGAGTCATATTTGGTGCAAAAACCATTGCAATGTTGCGTGGATTCATCTTGTTTAAACGTTCTTGTTGGACAACATCAGCCATCAGATTGATGGCCCAATCCAATAGAGCAGCTTCGGTTGGGGGGAGAGGCCTTACTAGCGCAGCACAATCGTCTTCAGTCTGGCACTGCATTACCTGCTCAGGCGATAAAGAATCTAGAACCCCAGTTGGGAGTTCTCTAAACCAAGCCTAAGGAATAAAATGAACATCAAGTCAGTAGATAAGATTTGATTCAAAATAGGAACAGTCCGTTGTGGAAACAATAAAAATGAAAATTTATTTTGAGATGCTTTTGCACAACAGAGATATACACACATAAAAAGAAGGACCAGAAGTAAAAACACCCTCGCATCAAAGAATTTTTGCTTAAAGCATGCAGTAGTCTTAAAGAATGTATTGCCATGTGCACCTTAAATCAATTACCAAAAAATTTAATTCAAGGCAGCTGTTAGCTGAAGAAATTGACAGAGGAAGCTGTTAGCTGAAGTCAAAAAGACACTTCACCACCCTTTGTGGAATTAGCAAGGATAAGACACTGAGACAAGAAGAAATACTAAACAACACTAATCATACTTGCCCACACAAAAATTTCTTGCTCCACCTGAATTATAGTTCTTTCGTGTGATGTAAAGAGACTAAAGCGTAAATGTTTATACTTCATATTCAAGGACTGTAGTTAACATAAGTTTTCAAAATTCTTATTTATGTTACAAGAGTAAATGAATAACACAGAATTATTTGTTGGTGACTTGGTTCTGCTATATATTTTGTGGAATTGATGAATTGTTGCACAAATGGTTTGTAGCAGAGATATTGAATCCAGATTGACAGTCTGTCTTTTGGGGAACTTTCAGATATTTATATTGAAAATATCATCAAGCTTAACAGCAAAAATACTTCGAAACTAGAAATGGGAAAGCAGCAGCATGACTATGAACAGAATTTGGTCATTAGCAACCCTTGAGAATTTGTGGGAAACAAATTATTATTGCAACGTGAAAATGAAACTTGATAAATTAATCAATGACTAGTCAATGTGTCCTGAGTGAATATTCAAACCATGATTCACAAAAGGAGCAAGAACAAATAGAAGAATGTAAAAGCAGAGTTAAATGAGATTAACTTCCAATGATATACCTTAATAAGTCCTGCCAAACAGTGCAAATCAATGCCTTCTGGTATTACTCCTCTATTTAATTGCTCTCTCACGTACTCCTCCTGACTATTGTCTGCATTTATTCTGAAAATCCCTTCAACCTGCAAATGTGATACACAGGTTTATGACTTCAGAAAGCCAAATATATAAACATATATATATATATATATATATATACAAAATATAATATAACTTCAAACAAATATGCACTAAAAGAATAACCCCCCATCATACATATAAGATAAAAGCACTCTACTGAACAAAACTTTTTTCCAGTTAACCTTAACAGCAATCAGAAAGATAGCATTAGAAAAAAAAGAAGAAACAAGGTCAGATACCTGCAACCCTCCTAGACTATACAATCTTCTTTGCATTAGCAGTAGAATTGTCGGCACACTGTTCCCTCTGGAGTCAAAAGACAACTGCATAGATTCCGTGGAAACTCCAAACACAGTCGCACTACATATGAAGAAAGTTTGAAACAAAAGGGTAATCAGAGAGGTAGGCTTTTTGCTGGTTAATTTATTAATTACATTTGAAGAAGAGATGATGATGGTGATTTAATATAACAATCAGGAGAAACATATAAGAATTACCAAGCTTAGAGCATTTAAATATCAAAGTTTACATCATCTCAAATGATATAAATGTTGTAGAAGAGTTACTTGCAGGTTCATGCAAATTTTAATATGAGTTAGCAAAGCTGTATTAATCAGAGGAGATGCTGACACAGATTGGTGTTAACACAAGCTTCCTAATAGAGAGTCAATTCCACCCTTGATTGCCACTTGGAATCTAATGTTTAAGAAACTGAAATATGTCTGTGTGCATGTCTGTGTTGCATACTAAAGAAATAGGTTACTTTCGATGAGATGTAAATCAATTTATATGCTCCCCCCTCCCCTCCCTTCCTCCTGCAGGGGGAAAAGAAAAGAAGTCAGCTACCCATAATTTTGGAATTGTGAAGAAGCAGCAGAAATAGATATTTTAGTAAGTTGTCAATTATTTTTTATGGCGCTGGTGGTTGGGAGACCAAATGGATCTTCAAGCCATCATAGATAGAGAGAAATAAAGCGATCTCTTAATTCGAGACAAACTAAGGAAAGAGCCTATAAACAAGAGCAAGACGAGAAGCACATCTTGTGGAAGCATACTGTGGATTGCTGGGATTCCAGGTCTAACATTTGTGCTTAACAAGGGGAAATTTTCACGTGATTCTTTACTGATTTAATGTTAGATATAGATACTTAGCCATAAGTCAATAACTATGGAGGCCTCAATAGGAGGGAGGAATGAATAACCAGCCGTTAGTGATTTTAGCTGGATGGAATAGCTGATCCATCAAATTAGTTACCTAGAATCCTAGAGGAAATAGTTTCACCTTTGAATTACACGACACTTGCGCTCAAGCTAGATTAAACCGGAAGCTGGGCTATGGGTGTGGGGTTTGTGCAGCAAGGAAAACCATCAAACTTGAAAGATGTAAGAAAACAATAGTTCTGATCATTTATCTTCTATGTTACAGTAAATTGCATGTTAAAAGGTTTAGTGCCTAGACTTTCAATGAAGGCCAAGACACACATCAACAATCACACTGATTCTGAGAAATCCAGAACTAAGCATAAGGGAATATTAACCCAATGTTGAATGAAGAACCGAGCTATACAATAGAAGACTTAAAGATGATGGTGCTTCAAATATGAATTTTCACAAAGCTGGCTGGAAACAACATCACATTTCAAGAAAATGAGCCCATCAATTCGGCAGGCATAATGAAGGAGTTCATAAAAGCAACAAGATTTGAACTGATAAGGTCAACAATGATGCACCCAATACAAAACACATAAAGGGTTTGGTTAAATTCTGCATTGAGTGCAACAAAAAGCTCCTCAAAAGGACTTGCCTGCCTAAATGAACCAGTTCCTTCTCCCATTTGTGAAGATAAACCAACTCAGATTTGACAAAAAGAACAGAACAATTGTAAATATAGAACAGAAGCAATAGAAAATGTTGATGAAAAATGTTGCGAAACGTCAATACAATTGCAATTTCAATAATTAAAGATATCAAGGATAAGAAAACAAAGAACAATCGATTAAAGACAACAAATTTAACAAATTGGATCATCCAATGGAAGTTTCAATGGTTTTACATTTTACAAACCAATTAAACCCCCAAAAAGTCCACGAATTCCATAAAAAAAAAAAAAAAAAAAAAAAAAAAAAAAAAAAAAACGCAACTTGAAGTCCAAATAACAACAATTTGACAAGCTAATGCGACCCTAAAGTTAAAGAAAAGAAGAAGAATGTACCTTGCACTGGGGGCTCTCCTGGACACCTCAGGCTCGAACTCGACAGGCAAGCCAAGAAAACCATTGAATCTGTCGAAGGTGACGTGTGCCACGTGTCGGACGTTGGTTGGCCATCCAATCTCCATAGAACAGAGCTTTCTCCTGTCAGTGTTGCAAGTAACCAAAGATTTCCTGAAAATGGTGACGAGCAGAGCCAAGACTGACAGCTGATCGCTCTGCTCCCTGTCCCTATCCCTGTCGTCGTCTTCGTCGGGGTCGCCTGACCCGGCAATCACAGAGTCGTCCTCCTCCTCCTCGTCATCTCGAAGAAGAATAGAACGGTGGGGTGCGCAGGATAGGCCGGGAGGGGGTGCGCAGGATAAGGAGGAAGGAGAAGGGGAAGAAGAAGAAGAAGAAGTGGTTGTGGTGGTGCTTGGAGATGAAGGGAAATGGAGGACCTCTGTCATGACTCGCCAAGTGGAAATGAAAGCGATCTCTCTCTCTCTCTCTCTCTCTCTCTCTCTCTCTTCAAATATTAAAAATTAAAAAAAAAAAAAAAAAAATTGTTGCAGAGATTTTTGGGGTTGAGTTGGATTCAAGAAAAGGGAAGAAGAGGACGTGAGAATCATTAAGTGACTATTTTGTTATATTTTTGAGCGTTGAACAAGCAAAAGACACAGGACAGGGATTTGGTGGGAAATTTATTTACTAGTTTTTGTCTGTTTCTTTATAGATTATTAACTTTATTACTAATTATTATTAATTGACTCTAATAAATTCCTTACTATAAATCGGTGGACTGAGAGCTTCTTGTCCGGTCCAAAAATGAAGAGTAGAAAACGGTTTGAATGGAAGGTTCAATAATATAATGGGGAAACTTTCATCTAATCACTAATTTTGTTGGAAAATAGGAAATTAAAAACACTTCTTTTTACACTATTTCGAAAACTCAACCACTCTTCCTAACTTATTTAATTTGATTCGTCTGACCAATATTTTTATGGTCCAACGTTACAGAATAATCAAAAAGTTAATTTTGCTATTGAATAAATAAGTAGAATTACGATTTTATCCTCAATATGAAATAACTTAAAACAAATAAATAGACTATGAAAAAAATTAAATTATAAAGTATAAATGTTAAAAAAATAGTTATATTATTTAATTAAAAAAAAACAGCATTTAAAAAATAAAAAAAAAGTAGACTTTGGAAAGCCTACTGCCTAGTGCCTAGCATTACTCTTACATTATTAGTGCAAACTTGTTTAAGGGCGGCTCAAGGTATCCAAGTCTTTAGATGAAAGTTTAAAATGAGGTTTTGAACATGTAATGTAAAAAATATTAAATTAATAGTTAAAATAATTTATTATTTTTACATATATATATATATATATATATATAGTTTTTATATAGTCGGTTCGAACTGATAAAAAATATACCATTTATTTGTATGTATGCTATTGGATTTAAATGCTTTAACTTGACTTCGTATACTTATCAAAGCATATTTTAAATCCTTGGTCTACATATAAGGAACTGATATATTTTATATTAGTTCGAACTGACATTTATATATATAGTTCGAACTGACATATATATATATATATAGTCTTTCTACTGTCACTTTGTCATGATATAAAACATATCAGGATAAAGAATGTGGACCATAGATTATGGAGAAATTTTGACAAGTGCATACACTTTGAGTCAAAGTATGTAAATCTAATGGTCTATATTCTTCCTCATGATATATTTTATATTAGGACGAACTAACAATAGAAAAGTTATATATATACATGTATAGGCTCATTCTTGAGTGCAACATTACATCATACCATTTTTTTTTTTTTTTTTAAATCCAAATCATTTTAATCTCAACCATTGATTGCTTTTAGACAAACATCCAATGTTCATGACTTATTCGCTTAATGTATGCATAGGAATCCTAAAATGACCTACTAAGCAAGTCACTTCCCACTCACTTCCAATTTAACCGTTTGTTCTTCACATCTCCCCAAGGTTACCGTTTTTCTTCTTTTCTTCCTATGTATTTATCTTCCAGCCATAAACATCTTACTTTCTTACCGATTTTCTTCTCTTCTTCCTCCATATTTTTCTTCAGGCCTTAAAGTTCTTCGGTTCTTCATATTTCCTCTCAATAGTTACCGTAGTTCTTCTTTTCTTCCTATAAATATATCTTCCAACCATAAACATTTTACTTTCTTTCTGTTTTTCTTCAGTTCTTCCTTTATATTTTTCTTCCACCCTTTAAGTTCTTCAATTCTTCTTATATCCAGAATCTACACAAGTCACATAACCCACTTCATATATATTTCTTCCATCAGCTGTTGCTTTCTTCAGACTAGAATAGTGTTTCATTCTTCGTATAAAAATCTACGACTCCGACCCATTCTTCGCTACTTTATCAGGTGTGTCTCCGCTACAATTGTTCGGATTACTTGGCCGCACATTCCTTCATGTGTGATACGATATTTTCCAAATTTCATTTTTATTTTTTTAAATCTATACTTAATGGTCTTGACTGTTAGTGATTCGTCGTATCAATGGTGTTTTATTGTCTGTTGTATTCGTTATTCTATAGTTTTTAGATATAAATGGAAAATAACATCATGTTACTTTGATAAAAACCTATTGTTGCTATTACTATACTTTAATGGAAAACACATAGAAAACATAACCATTAGATACAAATACATTTGACACTATTATAATTGTCCGGTCAGACATATAATCATATGATTGATCTTACTTTATTGTGATTACTATTATTATAAGATAATCATTACGTATGTATGTAATTTTTGGTTTACATGTTGTGATAATCATATGTTGGTCGTTTTTTTATTTGTTTTTATCTGTGTAGTAATGGAAACGCATGGAGGTGAAATTTCGGTTGACAACAATGACAAATTGAATAAATTTGGAGTGTACCTAGGTATGGACTCTTCTGTTATTGATTATGTGCCTTATTCGTCTTGGGAAGGAACTTTAAAAAAAACTTGTGGTTTAAGATACAAAGACGTCATTGCAATGAAATTTGATTCGGTTGAAGATGCAAGGGCATTTTATCATGGTTATTCTAGGGCAATTGGGTTTGGTGTAAGATTGTCCAACAAACTCCATGACAGTGAAGGTAGAATAACCAGCAGAGTATGAGTTTGTGAGAAGGAAGGTTTTCGAGATAAGAAGTACATGTGAAATACAAATTTGAAATACAGACCACGGCTGCAGATAAGAATGGGTAGCAAAGCTTGTTTTTTCGTTAGTTTAGATCGTGATACTAACAAGTACAACATAAGAGCATTTGAGGAAAATCATTGCCATAAACTAGCAACGTTTCGTGAGGTTGCTTAGGTACGATCTCACAGAAACATTGACACTAAAGACTTATTCTAAATCGATGCCATAGGTTTTGCATAAGACCTTGTTTGACATATGAATACATGGTTAACCAGAAAAGGGGTTACTCCAAAATTAGATTCACACAGAAGGACAAGTACAACAGGATTGATGCGAAGAGATGAGATGAAGCTTTTGAAAGCGATTCACAATCCGCCCTTATGTATCTGCAGTCAAAGGCGTATTCTGAAACGAATTTCTACTGTAGGTTCAGTACAGACGAGAAAGATAGGCTAGCTAATATATTTTGGAGAGACTCACATTCCCTATTCGAATACCAATGCTTAGGAGATGTTCTTGTTTTCGACAGAACTTACAGGACAAATGCCTATGCCAAGCCTTTGGTTCTATTTGGAGTTGTGTAAACAACTACCATGTGACTTGTGTATTTGGAGTTGCATTGTTGTCGAATGAGACTGTGCAATCGTACAAATGGGTACTTAATACTCTCATGGAATCCATGGGCCACAAACATCCCATTTCTATACTGACTGACGGAGATGAAGTAATGCGACAAGCCATCGACAAGATATTTCCTAACTCACGACAAAGAATATGTGGATGACACGTATCCAAGAATGCATCCACTCACCTTCACAAAGAGGAGAAGAAGTCACCATTTCGATACTTATTGTATAAGAAACTAACACAGGACAAATTTGAGGAATTTTGGAACGACATGTTGAAAACAACAAACCATACTCTATCATTAGAAGCGATGTGGTCAGTTTCGTTGCATTGTTTTGTAATCAATTTCAACATGTCAACCTTAAACCTCTCGAACATGGGTGCGAATGCTTTTTCTATAAAATCTGGTATTTCGATAGGTTTTTGGACGGATGAAAGATGTTTGAGTGACAGTTCAATATAATCAACTTTTACTTTAAGCTTTTCTACTTCGTGTTCAACACCCTGGTGCTTTACAACCTAGCATGACTCGTCTACCTCTATTGTGGAGCTATAAAAAAGTTATCTTTGGTCACAAACTTATGCAGTGTTGCAGCTTTGTTTTTGCCCCAAGCAACTAAAGGTACTTGGAGCCTGTTTACATACACTTCTTTATGTGAAATACATCCCTAATAGAAGATCTGAAGAAACAGAATGCAACCTTGAAAATTTCTTAAACCTCTATCCCTAAACTTTCTAACACCATCCATTAGATATAGAAACAATATGCTACACACTTATTAGGCCTTATTTGTCAAGGATCCTTTATTTATATGAGCAATGCTTTGTCGATTTTTGATAATGCTGGAGGGCATAACAAGGTGGAGATCTTAAACAAAAAGGAGGAAATCCTGAAAACATACTCCGCATCTTTCATATTCTTTAGTTTCCTTATCAAGCTAGACAAAGTAATTGCGTTCTTACCAGTTTTAATCAGAAGGTTTTTTTATCCTAATGTATGTTTCGTCAAACTCACCCATGTCACACTCGACATCATGAGTGCCGTTGGGCAACCCCATCACTTTTTCAAAGTCAGACTCCCTGATTGGAATCGACTTTCCATGGAGCACAATTTCCTTGGTCTCTAATGCAATGGATTTTAGCAACATCTCGCATAAAGGGATGTGGAATACAAGACCGTTAATGTTTAATAGCATCCCAAATCCCATATCTTATATACATTCTCGTTGTTTTGTAATCAATTATTTTACAATTTCGATGAAATTTTTCAGCCTGCACATAGTATGCAATTCACCTTCAGTTTCTTCAATGGAGGACTTTGTTATATGGGTTCAAAAGTGTGAAGATTTTTCGGTTTTGAGAGTGGGGGTGAAGAGATGAACAGTTGAACAGATGAACAAATGAACACATGAAGAGATGAAGAGACGAAGTATGCCATTAATTAGCAGTCTTGCATGGGTGGGCGGCTGATTATTTTACTAAGATTTACCAATTGGGTGAGAAACCTACCGATATCTCTTATGTCGCATTTTTTGGAGGTTACTAATCATAACATACATGTTAGTTTATGCAAAATTTCTAGACAAATATTAGATATAATGAAGAATATTTATTGGTGATCTGACTTCTAAATTCATATATTATTGAAAACCGTGTATTTTCACAGTATTTATGTATCAAAAAGACGAATTTGGTGTGTACGTACGACCGTAAAGATTTATGTGATTACTACCACCATAATGTGATCACTCTCTGATAGAATATATTAGACAAACCAAAAAAATATTTACATGTTATATTAGCCAAGCGAAACGTTCATCGTGAAAATTTTCAACAAAAAAAAAAATTTAAACTGATGTATGGAAATGTACATGTGTGTTCTTACATAAAAATATATTATTCAATTTATATTTACAAAACATATTGATGTATGGAAAATGTTCTTTTGATCAAATATAAAGTATTGTGATTACTTTGATTTGTAACTGTATTGTGATCGAATATAAATGATTTTGATTGATTATAATATATTGTGATCATATATAAAGAAATGTGATTGATTATAAAGTATTGTGATCACTAGGATTCGTAACCTTATTGTTTATTTTACACAGGCCAAATCATGTTCACATTTACTAATTGATACATACATCGTTTACAATATGATAACATTACTTTTGAATTGTAAACATTAAAGTGTGTGTACATATGAAAATAATAAGATAATGTGATCACTCTCTTCTTTAAGTGTATTTAGCAAATCCAAATATTGGTTATAGGTTCGATAGAATAAACACAAGATTCTTAAATATATTAGGCATGTCTGTGAGGTCTTTATAAATTCATCATGCATGTATGAGAGGTTTGTACATACAAAAATAATAAGATAATGTGATCACTATCTTATTTAAGCATATTAAAGTTTATTAGAAAAATCCAAATATTGCTTATAGGTTTGATATAATAAACACAAGATTTGTAAATATATTTGGCATGCATGCGAGGTCTTCATAAATTCATCATGCATGCATGAGAGGTTTGTGGTGATCTCTATTAATTTGGCCAATATTAAGGCTACGTTTTAATTTTGATATTCAAAAAGCGTTCATTACTTTTTAAATTTGAAATCCAATGAATGCGTTTCAAATTTAAAAAGAAGGGATTTATTGACTCGGGAAACAGAAAGATGTATCTTTAATTTGAATTGGAGAGATCCAATGGTGACTGGTTGCATAGGTTTAAAGGTGGACAACAAGTTAAACTGTCACGTGCCATGGATTTTTTTATTTTATTTTTAAATTATATGGTGCAATGTTACACCGAAGGGCAACCCAAATATATATATATATATAGTAAAATCTTGAAAACTCTTATTTCTACACGTTGTGTAGCCCTTACTTTCATCTTTTATGCTTGTTTTCTGGGTAAAAACTGGTATTTAATATATTTAAATAAGTGTTTCAGGTTATTTTTTAGCCTAGGGACTAAAGTGTAAAAAATGAAGAAATGTTAGGGTAAAAGTGTAATTTTTGAAAATATTCGGCACCCTTGTAATTGTGCGATTAGGGGCCACCGAAAAGGGATCAGAGGACCTCACCTATGGTTGGAATGATCCAGAAGTCTTCGTTCCAACGGTTCTTCAAGAACGCGATTCCGATGTTTGTGGAGAAAGTTATACCCGTTTCCATAACGGTGCACGTTGTTGGAAACTCATCCACGAAACCCCCAAAATCAGCCACTTATGAAGGACATTTTCGTCCTTTCCCCTATTTCTGCCCTAAAACCTCCTCCACACTATATATACCCCATTTTCTTCAGTTTTTGACAGAACCCCTTCTCTCCCTCTCTCTCTCTCTCTCTTCCGCCCAAACCTTTCTCTCTTCCATTTTCTCTATCTTCTTCACTTTCTCTACAAAATAAGTGAGAGATCCAACCTTTCCTCCATGGGAGCTCACCATATACCTCCACCACCATTTTCACACTTCATCCATCCATCTTAGGTTAGATTTCATGGAAATATGAGTGGTCTTTGGACCAAATTCGAGCTAGGAAAGCTAGAAACTTCTTTGGAGGGTTTGTCTTCAAAGGTTGTCTCCTTTTTACTCATTTCTTTGTATTTTCTGTTTCTTTGTATTTTCTGTTTCTTTGATGTGTAACCCCGATTTGAGGAATATTGTAAACCCTACACTTGTGTTATATATGTTGTTTGTTCTTAAATTCATGCGGGTTTTGTTTTACTCTTTGCTAATTACATGTATTAAGCTTTAATTGCAATATTCATGTGTGTGATGGATCTAAATTGATATGTGTCCATGATTGGGATTAGGAGTAGAGTAATTTAATGTAGGAGTAGTGTAATTTAAGATCCCATGATTGTTGATTGATTGATGGATGGCCAAAATGCCATGTTTAGAGTAATTGAAGTGTTAGAGATTTAGCTCCAAAGAGTGGAAAAAGTTTTAGTTCAAGCATTTAGTTGCTAAATTGGCCTTGGTTCAAATCCTTGTGCTTAATGAGTCTTTTTAAGACACAATTATCCATCATTGGCAGGATTGGGTAATAAATTGATTTAGGGATAATTCCCAAATCAAGAGGATGAACCCTTAACCTAGATTGAATATCCTTAATGTTTAACAACCAACTTATTTGCACATTGTTGTTTGGTAAACTTGTTTCCCATTTTTTTCCATCCTAGGGAGATTGATAAAACCGAATCTGTATCTAGAGTAAAGACAAACTGAATTCTTCTTGTGCTCGTGTAGTTATATGGGTATTTCATTGCTTAATGCTTTCACTCGGTTAGCCACCTTGTGGATGATATTTAGGTTGTGTGTTATATATCGTGTGGTTCGCATTAACATGTCCATCGTGATATCCTCTACATTTGACCAGTAAGTTGAGAGATAACTAGGCTGCCGTGTAGGGCTCGTGTGTGTGTCCCACAATCCTTAATAAATCCAAGCATTTATACATGGATGTAATCTCTAAGACATCGAGAGAGATTAGAGATTAATTAAGGGGACATAAGCATATAACATACATGTTGTATAGGTATCTCGTATTATTAATACTTTTACTTGGTTGCCATCCCGTATTTGGTTAGCCATTGTAAATGAATTATTTGTTGTAGTATGGCCCACGCGGTTGTGCATTACATGCCCAACGAAATAACCACTATATATGACTAGAAAGTGAGAGATACACTAGGCTAGCATATAGGGTTCATATGTGTGTTCCACAATTCTTAATGAGTTCATGCATTGTGTGGATGTGATTTCTAAGACTTGAGAGAGATTAGAGATTAGAGATTAATTAAGGGGACACGAGCCTATGATATACTTGGACATTTGAGGAACTAAGTGAGTCTAGAGCTTAATTAGGAGGATTGTTACGGTTGAATCGTTTCCTTAGTGTAACCACATTTCATGCATATCTCCATTCCATCATATTCATGTAAATATTATAGTAGTTAATTTATCTACTTATAGTATTATCTACACTTTTCCGCAAACACAACACACGAGTTCTCTCAGAGTGTTGTAATAACAGCTAGAACCGGTAATGGTCTGCGGATCCCACCTCCCTGTGGAACGATACCCTCACTTGCCGCTGTGCTAGTCTCTGTGACTCGTGCACTAGCGAGGTCGAACTTAAATGTTCATCTTTTGACCGACATTGCAACGACGTGTCGTCAAATCCCCATATATTAATACTCGATAAATTAATAATCTCTATAATATAATAATTTTTTCTGGTCCTAACTTGGGTTAATGGGATAAATTAATACTCAATTAATTAATAACTCTATTAATTAATAAATTTTAAACTGTCCAACATTATTAATTTATAAAGGTTTTACTATATATATATACATATTTATATATTTTGAGTTTTTGGTATTCTGATTCATATTTTCTGTTAGACATTCTACTATTAATTAAGCATGTAAATTAGGTTGAGCTGACCTAGACATGGTCCGACAAAGCACAATTCAGTACAAGTAAGACATGGCACATCATGACCCGATAATTGTTGGGTCATGCCACTTCATTTCCACTTGGAATATCAGTTCATGATCTTAGAAACCAGTAAACCAAATCAACCCCATCTTTAATGATTCAAAACAGATTGAAAAAAAAAAAGAAACAAAAGCATCGATCAAAAATGGATTTTGAGATCAACATTCACATTTTCGGCATTATCACAAAATGGAGAGAAAGAACCAGCATGAGCATTGAAGCCGCCACTACCATGATAACCCCAGTAAGGCTTGGTTCGACATAGGGTGGGGGCGAGGTCCGCGAGGAGCATAGCTTGGTGGGTCAACGTTGATGGAGAAATTGAGGTTTCTACGGGCGGCGGCTCGCTCGTGCTTGTGGGCATTTTGGTAGCCACAGAGAGCTAGAGAGCTGTAGAACTTAAGTGGACAGTAGAGGCACTAGAAGATCTTGGCGATGGCTGATGATGATGAGGCGGGGGTGGTGTCCTTGGGCCAAAGGCAGCTTAAGGGTATCCAGGACCTTAAATGAAAATTAAAAATGAGGTTTTGAACATGTAATGTAAAAAATATTAAATTAATAACTAAAATAATTTATTTAAAATTTATTCTTATTTGTAAAATGTAAAAAAATTGATTTAGTTTATATATACAGTCTTTCTATTGTCAATTCAAACTGATATAAAACATATCAGTTCCTTGCATGTGGGCCATTAGATTTAAAAGATGTTTTGACAAGTGCATGAGTTGATTTAGTTTTTATATACGGTCTTTCTATTATCAATTCAAGCTGATATAAAATATATCAGTTCCTTATATGTGGGTCATTGGATTTAAAAGATGCTTTCATAAATGCATGCATCCAAGTCAAAACATTTAAATCCAATGACTCACTTGCAATGAACTGATATATTTTATATTAATTCGAACTGACAACTGAAAAATTCTTTATATATATATATTTGAGTTTTTAGTATTCTAATTCATATTTTCTGTTAGACATATATATTATTAATTAAACATATAAATTAGGTCGAGCTAACCTAGACACGATCTGACAATGTAAGACAGGAAACAACATGACACGGCACAGCACAACCCGATAATTGTTGGGTTGTGCCACTTCATTTTACGAGCTAGGCTGAAGGTTTAATTATTATTTCATATTTTTTATTTGTAAATATTTTTTAGGACTTAATTTTAGCTAGGTTTTAGGCAATGACCTAAGTTGTCTAAGACACCGGCCCCTCTCTAAACTTGCTCTCCCACTACACTTATTTCAAAGTTTAGAGGTGTCAATGTATTTATCCCATTAAATAAAATAAAAAATTTGATTTTTTTAAAAAAAAAAAACATTTTATACAGTTTTAAGGGTTTATTTATTTATTATTATTTTTTAATAGTTTAGTTTAGATTATTTTATAGGTCTATTTTTTTTTTTTTGTTTTTTTTTTTGTTTTTTTTTTTGTTTTTTCTATTCATTTATTATATATTTTAGATGTGGAAATATGTCATTTTTAAAGGTTTGTGTGTAATAAAATCAAAATACCCCTCGAACCGGTAGGTTTAAGAGTTTAATTACTAATGATCGACAAACGAAGACGTTAGCGACTAGTTTTTCAAAAATAGTTTTGTAAGACATTAACATTTTTTAAATTATTTCTTAGCACATTTAATATTGTAAAATAAACCTCTCCCTTGATCCTATTATGAGTAAAATTCAATTTCAAGACCTTTTACATAAATAAAAGAGATCTTATCGGTTGAATTAGAGAGTATTAATTTTTTGTTTGATATACTATTTATGATGGTAGCGACTCAAACTAAGAGGTTGACAGGTTGAATAAACACTCACCAAGCCACATTCAACGGTGGTGATGCAATTATGTATTAATTCTTGTCAAACATAATTGTTTTTGTGAGACATAATTGAAGGTATTATGCGATTATGTCCATGAAGCGTTTTTTAATTTTTAGATGAACTTATGGTGATTATTAAAGAAAATAAGAAAATGATAAAAGAGATGAAAATATCATCATATTCTTATCTTTTAGAATAGCAACAGACCAATAGTACAATATATAGGGGCTGGAGACAGAAAGAACAAAACAAAAATGTATCAAACTCCAGCTCACCTTAACAACATAAAAAGAAAAGAAGAATGGTGACAAACTAACAAACAACCCTGTGCTGTAATTACATAAAACAGAGAAAATAACATAAAGCAAAATATGTTTCCTTTTAATAGTGATCAATTATTATTATTTTTTTCGAACTAGTGTTAAGGTTATTTAAATATTACCAGATTTTCTTTCAATTGTGTATATGTACAGAAGATGACCAGCCTAGGGCGCATATGCATCAATCTGGATGATTATTTATTTATTTAAAAACATTCTAACCAAAGAAAAAAAAAAAGTAGTTAGATATTTTTGTTAAATTCTCAATTTTTCTTTTTGGGATAAAGGCTTTCGTATATATAACGAATGCTATTGGGTATGCTCTTTGAAAGAGAAATGAATATTCAAAGTAAAAGAGGGCAGTTTAGAAAACATGTAAGATCAATTACTTTTTTTGTTTTTTTGTTTTTTGGAGTTGTAGAAGTATAAGTCAGAAAAGTACTCTGTATATATAAGAATTTTCATTGTTGTTGTTGTTGAATTCCTTTCTATCAAGACATGTTTCTTCTGTCGAGACTTTATCACTTTGATTGAGAACGTTTTTTACTTGAAATCTTGAATATATATAGGCCAAAATTTACACCAATTATGATATAAGTTATAACTTATAACATAGTGGTATTTTTGTTCCCACAGTCACAGACCTAATATGGTTAGAATAAAAAAGCAATTAAGAATATTGAAGATTTGTTAAAAAAGAAAAAAAGAAAAAATATACATTTCTCAAATAAGCAGTGACCAAGCCATTTCATACATCAAAATATAACCCCTACTCCTTATGCTTATGTTTGATTTTCGACTTTCGAGTAAACTTATATATTTTATGGTTCGATTTTGATTGTGCAGGTACTTTCGTGGTTCAAGGTTAATCAATGAAGAAACTTGGAAAGTTTGGGCTAAAGAGGATAAAAGGAGAGCTTTTAAGGCAAAATGGTCATGTTACAAGATAAGTAGCTTTCGACGGTTCAGATTGGTGGCCTGGCCGCAAATCGAAACCACCGTTTGTCTCTAGAAAAGTCATGAAGCATTCGGCGGCCATAATTCAACCACGGATCAAAACCGCCGATCAATTCCTATAGCTTCCAACTCCAATTCAGCAACCACTAATTCGGCGGCCTGGACACGGTTTTTAACTGCCGTTTCAACGCCACATCAACATATCGAGATATCAACCTTATCTCTTGAGATTTCCCTATAAATATCCCTCTTTCCTATTCCCTAAACAACCCTCCACCATTCTTGAAAACCCTAATCTCTCTCTCAAACTTCCATTAAACAAATCTCCACCATAATCACAAAAAAGACTTTAACTCTCCCACTAACCTCATTTCAAACCCCACCATATACCTAAATTTCCCACCGAAACCCATCCACATCTTGGGAATTAATTGAAGAGAAAAGAGGAGATTGACCAAGGCTAAGGGAATCTCAAGCACATCAAGGAACAAAAGGACTCTTTGAAGGCTTTCATGAGTTTCCTCTACAACTTTGCTCTCTTTACTTATATCACTAGTATGTGTAACTAAACCCTCATATTGGGGAATTGATGACACAACCTATGAGATAATCCCATGTATTTGAACTAGTTATATGTTATTATAAATCCTCTCTTGGTATATTCCATTTTCTTTTTCTTAAAGTTGCCATTTTATTTTACTAAGTTAATATTGAGGTTCAATTTAGCTTGTTGGTAAAGTGGTTCACATATGAAGGTTGTGGTTTAGAGTTTGAATGGTTTTCAACTCATTCTACAACCTTGAGCATTATGAATTGGAGTATATATATATATATATATATATATATATATGATTTGAATGTTTTACATGGTAAGAGACCTTGAATGTGTTCTTAAGAAATTGTTTAGGTGAATACTTATAGTGTGGCTCACTTGAGTTGGAACTTAAAGCTATATTCTTACAAAGACTCATAATATGGTTTATTTGAGTTAAGGGTTTGAATTTGGACTATAAATAATTTACATCAATTTTAGAACAAACCTTGAGTTGGATAGAAGCACTTAATTGGACTAGTTCATTACATTAGGAAATCTTTTGGTTGTTGAATTAATTTCCCAATACATTCACATTCACTCAACTTTAATTATTTGCTTTTATGTTTGTTTGATTTAATTTAATTTAGTTTTCAAAACAATTTCCAAACCAAAAATGAATTTTACTTTTCCGCACATAGTTTAGATTCATGTAAATATCATAGTTATTATCAAGTATCCTCCCTTTCCATGAGGAATGGTCCTGCTTGCCATTATACATTTTACTCCGATTTGTGTATTCCAAGTGTGAAATTTTGGTACTTACAAAAGACCAATCAAGTAGGAAGCTCTAAATATAAATTGATAATTAAAATGAAGAATGATGACATATATTTATTTTAAAGAAAAAATGATGACATATTAAATAATAATATTATGCATAATGAATATTGAATTCCAAAAATACAAATTTTTTTTTGAAAGGCTAACACCACTACGGGCCAAGGTTCCATCAGGATCTAGTGAGATTGAGCTCTATAAGTACGGTATGGAATAATGTAACTCTCACTTTAAGGGAGAATTCTCCATACACTTTACAATTTAATGGAAATATATATATATATATATATATATATATAGTGAGTCTCTTATAAGAGATCCCTTATTTTAATTTTGGTAAGAACCACTTTAAAATCAAATTGATTTGAATGAATTTTGATTTGAATTTTTTTATGGATGATAAGTTCATTAAAATATACCCATGAATAAAATTTGAAAAATTTTCAAGTATTTAAACTATTTTTACTGATTTGTTTTTAAATATGAAAGCATAATAAAAATAGGCGAAGTATAGGAAATTGAAGAAAAATAGTTTAGTGCTTGAAAATTCTCAAATTTTATTTATAGATAGATTTCAATGAATATATCATCTATAAAAAAATTCAGATCAAAATTCATTCAAATCGATGTGATTTTATGGTGGTCTTTATCGAAATTAATATAAGGGATCCCTTATGAGAGACTCACTACACACACACACACACACACACACACACACACACACACACACACACACACACACACACACACACACACACACACTACCGAAATTAAAGTAATAGATCTCTTATGAGAAGCTCACTACACACATAAATAGTGGTGGGCGTTTAATGGATCGGTTCATTTTTCAATAGAACTAATAAAAAATCGATAAAGTTCAGTTTATGAAAAAATGAACCGATCCAATAAAATTGACATTTCACTACTGAAATTAAAATAAGAGATCCCTTATGAGAGGCTCACTACACACACATATATGGGTGAGCGTTTAATGGATCGGTTCATTTTTCAATAGAATCGATAAAAAACCGATAAAGTTCAGTTTATGAAAAAATGAACTGATCCAATAAAATTTACAAATGTCAATCGATCAAAAACCAACTGGATTGGATCGGTTCGGTTCCATTTTTTTTGTCGGTTTTGGACCTATTTGGCCAAATTAATGGGCTTTAATTAATACATAGATTTTCATATTTTAATCATTTTGGGCCTTCGACCAAATTAAATTATGGGCTTGAACAAATTGAAAATACTAGTTTAAAATAATATTCAGCAAAAAACAAAGAAAAAAAAAAGTTATGACACATTTTCATAGTTTCATAGACTATTGACTATTAAACTAGGGTTTTTTGTTTTTATTTTTTTATATAAGTTGGATCTCGGTTCGGTTTTTCGGTTCGAGACATCAAAGTTGAAAAAAACAGATCCAATAGGTTTTTTAAAAAATGAACCGAACTGAACCGATCAACATAAGAAAACCGGAAAAAAACCGATTGGATTAGTTCTGTTCGATTTATTAGTTTTTTGCACACCCCTACATGCACCAGAGTTTGAACCCTGATAGTGAAGACGATTGAGAGCTTGTTTGCTTGTGTTTTTGAAAAACCTATATTTTTGTAAAACCTATGTTTTTGTAAAAAGTCTACTTGTAGTAGATCTATTAAAAATAGATTTATTAAAAATAGATTTTTTGAGAAATTTTTTATAGTCGTTTGGTTGGTAGATCTTTTTTAAAAATGTATATTTGGAGAAGCTCCTCCCATGAACTTTTACCTAGTAGAGGTTTAAAGTCTATTAGTCTCTTCTAGGGATGACCATTGGGGAAATGAAGATGGATATAGATCCCCTAATAAAAAATAAAAAATAAATAAAAATTTGGAGAAAATGGGGATGGGTAGTTTTGGGGGGAGGTCACCCATCCCCATTCCCCCTTTTTTTTTTTCGTTTTTCCATTTTCCCTATTTAAGTAAAAATTGCATACTTAGTAAAATAGAAAAAATAAAAATATTAAGATATATATATATATATATATATATACACACTTAGTAAAATAGAAATAGCAAAAATATCAAATATATATTAATATATTATATATAAGGTTTGTGGGAAATGGGGAAATAGGGGTGGGAATGGGGAGTAGGGATTTGGGTCCTCTGGGATAAATAGCCATTCATAGCTTCTACTGAATTTAAAATAGGCAATTTCAAAAACCCAATCAAATACTTCTAAAAAAAATCAAATAGAGGTGTATAGAGCTTTTGAAGCAATAAAAAACTCAACCAAACAAGTACCGAACCTCCAACTACCGGAGGCAAGGACGCTTGATTAGAAGTTGACTAACAAGCTTTGATCTCATACGGCTTTGATTAGATACCCAATAAAAATATAAAAATAAAAATTGAGGACGTGTGAAGTGTGATTGGGACCGAAATAATTAAAATTTCTGAATAATCATAACTTTTTTTTTTCCCTTTGCTTTTGTGCTAAAATTAATCTACATATAAACATGATTAGGTATGACCCATCCAAAACCGAGTGAACATTGATCGGTCCTTATATCATCATTAATTCACCATATTCTTACTGTGTTTCTACTAAACATCTTTGCCACCCATGACCCATTACACCACTTCGATACAATATTTAATTATTTATATTTACGTTACTTGATCCATCTAGTTATTAGTAGCTAGATTGTTGAAGGATCCTTAGTGATGAATTTCTTAACCGGAAGAAAATAGATGGAATTTTTGTGTGTTTTGGCTTCTTTTCGACATTAAGCGAGTCAATACTAGGTCGAGTAATGTTATAAAAATCAGAAGATTACTTTCCAAGTCGAAGAGAATTGAATCACAATATTACCTTCCAAATTGAAGAGAATTGAATCGAAGAGAATCATTGACCCAAATCAATTATGATATTTCCTTTTGAATATTTATTAACTACATCTTGTAGGAATAAAATAGCTTAATTGTAGGAGTTTTGTATATTACTTTTTGTTATATATACCTTGTACGTTTTGCTATCCAAAAAACTAATTAGTACATCCATATTTTATTAAAAATTTTAATAACAAAAAATATTCCAATAATGACAAATAACTTCAATTAAAAATAAACTACTATGTACATTTATTAATTACACTCATATCTTCAACTATATATCTCTTTATTAAAAAAAAAAAACTTATGATAAACCCTAATTAAACTCTAATTTTATTTCAAGTATCAAACTTTCTCTTCATCACATGATTATTATATAACAAAGTAATGGAAAAAGAATTTTCAGAGGACTCTGATTATACAGAGGTAGGTTATGAACTCTATTAATAAACAAAATAATTTTTTTTTAAAAGATAATTGTAGATATTAATGAATATTTTTTTAAAGATAGCTATATATGTATAAAAATTTCAAATTGAAAATCTTTTAACCCCATGTACAATCCAATTCTACATCTTCCATTTCATAAGGCTCCTACGAGATATTATTAAAAGTAAATTGGACTATCATTAAAAAGGATTTGATTCCAAAGATAATATGATTTATTTTTTATTTTTTATAAATTGGGTGTGTTAATAATTTAAGAGGATTTAAAAATAAACTTGACGAATCGAAGGTACCCTTATTGAAATGAATATTCATAAAAATGGGTATACTATTTAGCACCCACTAACTTCGGTTAATCAAGTTTATTCAATGATTTCTCAAGATGAAAAAACATAGAGGAATGGAGACTCAAACTTTTGAAGAACCAGCTGCCTTGGCTGCAAAGTTTGCAAGCAAGGGAAAATGTGGGCAAAATCTTACACCACTCCATTGTGATTATTGTGACACTGATCAACATGTAGGGATAAATGTTATAAGCTCCATGGATACCCGAAGGGTCATCGTTTGCATAAAAGCAATAAAAGAGGTCGGACTCACGGCAAATAATGCAGTCCTGCAGCCAATAATGTGCAGATTCAACCCACAGTACTTGCAACCTCTCCTTCTCCATCCACCGAGTAGATCCAGCAGCTTTTGCAATGACGGCGGTAAAATTTGCACCAGAAACACAAGCTAATGCAGCAGCAGGTGTACTTCCATATCATTCACAAGAATGAATTATTGATAGTGGTGCCACTGACCACATCACTTCCCTTTTACTCTCCCAATCAGTTCCAAATAGAACCTTGCCGCCATAATCTTACCAACTGGTAAAAGAATTTCTATTAGTAACATTGACAATTTTGTTTTTGTTTCTAACCTTTCCTTAACTGATGTTTTTCGGATTGCTTCTTTTATGGTTAATCCTATCAGTTAGTAGATTGACCTAATCACTCCGTTGTTCAATAAACTTTTTTTCTTGATTTTTGTTTTTGTATTTTTTTTTTATAGAACTTGGTGATGCAAAAGATGATTGGTTGGGTTAGATCAACTAGACTAGGGGCGAACCAGGAAAAATTTACCGCTCCGGTCTAAATTATACATATATATATATATATAATATTAAAGTCAGCTCCTTAGCTATCAATAGTTAGATATATCTACTTTTATTTAGAAAATATATTATAATGCTTAATTAATGACTCACAAGTTATCGCATTAAATTTATTAAATTCGGTGTGTACTATAGAGAAAACCATTGTTATTTTATTCTTCAATGTAGATAGATATAATGAAGTGCAAGACATGTTACCTATTGATTAAAAATGATTTTTTTATTTATAATTCTTGATAAAAAATATTTGTTTATTTATTTTTAATAATAAGATGACATCAATTCAATAATAGACTGCTTAGAATATGAAATATATTGTAAAATTTATACATAAATAATAGTTTAAGCTTGTAGTTAAAAAAAATTATTTAAACTTACAAATAACTAAAATATTATGTTTATTTTTATAACTTATTTTGAAAAATAAAATAGTTAAATCTTATTAAATAAACAAAATATCATATTAGTGTAATATTATTAAACCTTAAGATTGTTATATAATTATTTATTTATATATTATTTTTTATTTTTTACTTTTTGGAGGGCTACCTGGCTACAGCCAAGGGTAGCCCTCTCATATGCCCCCTCTGAACTAGACAACACAATGGACTGTACTATCTCACCAACCCAAACCATCACACCTTTCCACCTACCTTTCATCGAGCTTTTTCAGCAGTATGGCATAAACTTCTATGTCATCCATCATCTCAGAGACTTCAATTATTAGCTAAAACTTTTCCGGATGTTGTTTTTCATTCAAATAAATCTTGTGAAGTTTGTCTTTGGCATAACAAACTAGAATGTCTTTTTCTTCAAGTAATATTTCAAATATCTGTATTTTCAAACCCGTTCATTGTGATATTTGGGGTCCACACAAAATTACATCATATACAGGGTCTCGTTATTTTTTAACAATCGTTGATGATTATTCTTGTGCAACTTGGGTTTATCTCATGAACCACAAATCAGATACTCAACAAATGCTAAAGATTTCCTTTGTTTATGTCCAAACACAATTTCACCAAAAAGTACAAAAGGTCCGCACTGATAATGGCCTTAAATTTTTGCCCTTGCAAACTTTTTTTCAGGAGCATGGAGTACTTTATCAATGCTCTTGTCCTTATACACCACATCAAAATCGTGCTGTGGAGAGTAAGTATTGCCACATTTTACAAGTGGCACGAGCGCTTCGTTTCCAAAGTAAGTTACCTTTGTCTTTTTGGGAGATTGTATTCTTACTCCCCGTTTACTTGATAAACTAGTTACCTACACCTGTCTTTTCAAATCAATCACCTTATCGAAAAAAATTTCATTGTTCTCCATCATATCGACACTTATGCACTTTTGGGTGCTTATCTTATGACACCAATGTTCACTCGTCACACAAATTTGATATGAGAGCCTGTAAGTGCATTTTGTTAGGCTACCCTCTTGGACAAAAAACACATAAATTGTATGATCTTACCACTAAACAAGTCTTGGTTTTTCATGAGTCCGTGTTCCCTTTTGCCACCAATCAACTTCCTCAATCCACCTCAGACACTAACCCCATTCCTCTAGCTCAAACCGACCTAGATATTGAAACCATCCCTCCTGTCTCGACTAGTCTGGATACATCACCTGATCACTTCATAACAAATTCTTCACTACCGCTTGATTTATACCACATCGACCTCAATCCAGATTCTCCATTACCAACACCACAAGTCCCTATGCGGCAGTCAACTAGACACATACACAAACTAGCCCACCTCAATGATTATGTATGTTCGGCTATTGCAATGCCTTCTTCCTCCGATGCATCCTCATCGTCGACAGGTTCTTCCTTGTGTGGGACTTGCTACCCTATAAGTAACTTTCTCACTTATAAAAATCTCTCTCCATTTTATCAATCTTTTATTGCCAATATTACTCTTGATATTGAACCTAACTCTTATGCAGATGCTGTCAAGGATACAAGATGGGAAAAGGCCATGGCTTCTGAAATTCAGGACTTAGAGGCAAACAACACCTGGACTTTTACATCTCAACCTCTTGGTAAGACCAAGGAACTTAAAATCGACATATATACCGATATATCCATATTTTAGAGGGACCGATATCGAAACAGGGACCGATATATCCACCGATAGAGAAGAAGTTGGTGTAGATCATAGAGTTACTGTTAGCAGCTCTTTCAATGACCAACATACCTCTGATGGAAATAGTGAAGGAAAGGTTGATGGAGATGATGGAGATGATGGAGGAGGTTGAGATTCTGGTGTAAGAGGTTGAGATGCTAGTGCAACAAGTTGGGATGTTCGTGCCAGAGGTTAGGATCTTGGTGCAACGGGTTGGAATGCTATTGCGGCAAGTTGGGATGCTCATGCAGGTAATTTTGATCAAAATCATGGTAGACAACATGGATGAACAAGTCAAATTGATGAAGATTCTTTGAATATGACTCTCTCCTCAATGAGTATGGACATATAAAATAGTTCTTTGGGTGATTTGCAGACAAGGTTAGGTTTTCATGTATAATATCATGGTAGTTATGGTGGATGTAGTATATTTGATTATCCTACTCCACAAATGTCATATGCAATACCTATGCATGCAAATCAACAATATCCACCAAGTTAGGTAAATCCAAACTACCAAATTCATGGATCAGTTAGAAGAGATCAATCAACATACGTGTGTCATATTAATAACTACCTTGAAAACTATGCTAGCATGTTTTCCTAGAAAAATTATTATTCGAATCAAGATAGAAATGTATTTTATGTATTTGAACCAGCAAGGAATTCATTTTGGTTTTAAATTTCAGACATGTAATGTATTATTATGTATGAATTATGATTTATGATAGAATCTTGAAAGTATGGAACTATATATATTTTAATGATAATTTTGTTTATTAAATATTTAATCTCTTTATATTGTATATAATATTGTAAAAGTGAAACAAAATATTATTCTATTAAATACTCAATTTTAAAAATTATATACATACTCTATCTATGTTATAATTTATATTAAACTCATAATTATGCTAATTTATCGTTGAAATATGATTCATTTGATGTATAATTACTTGTTTAAACTTGTCCTAAAGTTTCACAAAAAAAAAAAAAATGCTAACTTTAGATGTAAATATCCATCGTTTTTTAAATTTTTTACGGAATATCTACCGATATCGATAATATCCCCAATATATCCATAAATTTAGAAGCCTAATATCGATACCAATACCGATATTTTATTCCTGTTTAGTAGTTAAATGTTATACACAGCTTGAAGGAATTGATTATCATGATACTTTCACACCTACTGTGTTAGTATATTTTGGATACATCCAAGATGAGTCCAAACCCAATCCCATGGCCCTGGCACTGGCCCATGAAGCCTAACCCAACACTAAGATTAAGAACTACTGTAGCAGCCTGTACAGTTTCTACCGACACCACTTCTGCAATATAAGAGTTAGTGTAGGACTTTGTATACAAATGCTGAAAGTGCAAGTGTGCATTAGTATTACGCGAAATATAGAAAGAAAGAGTAATAGTAAAAAGAAGGATTCTTATACTGTGACTTGAATTTGAGTTCCATATTTAGTGGCTCTTTCCTGACCTGTGAAATATTCTGTAGTCGAGCCAGAACCGAAGAAAGGTACACATTTTAGATACTTTCTTCTTATGTTTTATATGTTGAATATTCACATTGGTATCAGAGCATGAAAGAATGTTTTATGGTTTGGAAAAAGTTTTCCTTGTGATAATGATATACATGGATCAAATATTTTTTTTGAAAATCCGTGTTTTATTGTTAGTTGGATCATGACAAGTAAAATGATTGATGATTTTCGAATTCATTACATAGACTACGTATATGTTTCTAATGCCATGTAATCATATTCTCTTTGTTCCATATGCAAAAACATTTTTTATACAGATTTTCATGTTTTATAATATCCGTTTTATGTTTAATGTATATGGATCTATTATTGAAATTTTGTGTGGCTTATTATTTTCGAGATCATGTAATCATCATTTTGTTTGAGTGATTTTTGTTGCCATACGGATTTCAAATTTTGTTAAATGCCATGAAGTTGTCATTTTTATTTTCTTGGCTATTAATGAATTCATGTATATGTTGAAAATATATAGACGTCTCGGGGAATGGGTTGTTAATCCAATTAGTTACCAACTTTTTAGATTAGTCAATATTAAAAAAATTAACCCAATACAATGAAATACAACCAACTTAATTAAAGTGCGAAAAATAATAAATAACACGATGATTGATTTACGTGAGAAACCCTCCAACTGGGTAAAACTAACGAGCTATCCATCTAGCCACACACGGTCCTTAAATCCACTATATGTAATGATGTTTACAACCTAAGTTGACCTCTAGCCACACCATTCTCGATCACTAACTCACCACTACTACCTTGTGGGCCTTTTATAGTGATTCTAGAGCAATTGCTTGTGCACTAAACCATTTAGCCACAAGACTTAACTCTTAATGAAGTGATTAAAAAACCTATGTGAATATATGCAAATAAAATTTTTAAATTCTCAATTTTACTAACAAATTAATTAATGGTGTCTGTTTTACATTTCTCTATAGATTGAGGAAATGAGTAACGAAAGCTCATCTGATTCAGCTGACCCTCAAGAGGAGTATTCACCACTATCGGTGGAGGAATATTCACCGCAATCAGTAGAAGATTATTCACTATTGTTGAATGGAATGTCCATAGAGGAAAATAATATTGAAGAGTATTCACTTGAGAGACTTGAGGATGATGAAAGTCATCAATCTCCAAGGATAGAGATAGATGAATCAGAAATTGAATGGGAACATAATTTCCAAAGACTAAAGACTGAGTTCATAGAAAAACTAGAAAGTCATAAAATGGATCGTAGCACTAGTTTTTATGAAAAGTTGTTAAGGTTTGGGGATCTCATTGTTTCTGAATGGCATTGGGATGATGGTGGGATACAATTTATATGAAAAGACATAATTCACGCCGTCTTTAAGATCCTACTAGAAGAACTACGACAACATAATTATGTAATGCTAACATTGCTAGAAGCAGATGTGCTTACCACATTTAATGAAACACTCGAAGTCATTTTAGATTATGAAGATCACCGAGTGTCTAACAACCTTAGAAAGCATGTGGCTTTAAGCTTGGGTAGTAATTTAAAAACACAGAGACGTTATGATTCTACTGCTGGGCGGTATGTAATAGCTGCACTTAGAAGGTTTAGAGTAGATGAGAATTACTACCTATTCAAGGATGGTATGCAGAGTATTTTTGCATATTTTGAGAGAATCTCGCATGAAATCCCATAGAGTTTTAGAATTACTGATTGAGAGTGTAATTCTTAGGATGTATATAGTTTGTAAATACTCCTAGTTCGTAAAAAACTCTTTATTATTAATGAAATGGGATGTTTGTGCACATGATTATACAAAGTTTTATATACTTATGCTTACTTTAATATGGGTGTTCTAAATTGTAAGAAACAATGTTAGAAATGTTTTGTGCAAAGACACCAATAAATATAAACTAGTGAATGTTAAGGACTTGTATGATGATCGAGAGTTTTGACCACTACAAAAAAAATTGTCTATTGGGATGTTTTTTTTTTTTTTTTTCGTTCGTTTCTATAGGCCAAAAAGCGTCCCAAGAGGTCTATTGGGACGAATAAAATTCGTCCCAAAATACGTCGCCTCAGCTGGGTCACATATGGGTGTTCTAAATTGTAAGAAACAATGTTAGAAATGTTTTACGCAAAGACACTAATAAATATAAACTAGTGAATGTTAAGGACTTGCATGATGATCGAGAGCTTTGACCACTAAAAAAAAAATTGTCTATTGGGACCTTTTTTTTTTTCGTTCCTATAGGCCAAAAAGCGTCCCAAGAGGTCTATTGGGACGAACAAAATTCGTCCCAAAATACGTCGCCTCAGCTGGGTCATAGATAATTTTTCACACCTAACGCACGCCCACCAGCCATCACACAAGCCAATTAAATCAAATTAATTGACGTCCTCACTTGGAATCGAACCCACCCACACACCCACCCAAACACACGCCCAACCGCCTTGCTGTTGCTTTAAATATGATACTAAAAGCATGATTTTTATATATAAACTCTACCTTTTATTAAATTTTTATTGATTTTTTTTTTCAATCAAAATTTTATTTGTAGATTGGTTCCACTAATTTAAATTTTATTTTTATATAATAAACAAATTGATATTAAAAAACGTTTATTATAACATTTAATTAAAAAACGTTTATTATAACATTCAATTGTTAATTATACTCGGAATTGAAAAAGTTGAACAATGGAAGATTCAAAACTAAGATTCGACCCCCGAATGCATCTGTGTAGCGCCACTAAATTAATTATCCAATGATGTTCAACCTCCATTGGATGTCTATTAAACAGACCTCTATGAAAAAGATGAAATAATAATAATAATAATAATAATAATAATAATAATAATAATAATAATAATAATAAAACTTCAAAGAAAGAGAATGTGTGTAAAGTAAGGGCATTTTTGTTCGTTCACCATAATAGGTGCCTTTTAAATTTAAGTTATTAAAGTGGTGACTTTCTTACAAAACCACTTTAAAAAGATGACATTTTCCACTATTTCCACGTTTCGGTTTTCGATTCTAAACCAGCAGTTTCGATTTCGATTTCGGTTTCGGTTCCGACAGTTCGGTTCCGGTTCCAACGGTTCAGTTCCTTTTTAAAAAAAATAATAGAAAACATTTTAAGACTAATAGTTATTGATCCTTATGAAGAACTTATTGGGAAAAAATAAAATTCATCTCGATAGAGAACTACTTTGGACGAACAAAATGATCCATATTGCATCATTTTCTAATATATATGGTAATTTAATTATTAATCTATCTTTAAGGAAAAACTTAAAAAAAAGAATTAGGAATTTTCAACAAAATTAATTAATTAGTTCTTTTTTTTTTTTTTTTTTTTGGATTTTCAACAAAATAATATATATTTTTTACCTCTATTATTTACCTCATTTTCTCTCCTTTCATCTTAAAGTAATATTTTCTTCATCTTCATCTTTTAATACTTTTTTCACATTTCTTTTTTCACTCACATTCATCTAAGTCTTTTGAGGATTAATTGAAAATAATACAAAAAAAGGGCTATTAGGACAAATTTGAAACCAAATTGAAACCGATTCACCACACATACACAACACACCCATGAACCTATCGGAAAAAAATAATACCTAAAAAAAAAAAAAAAAAACCAAAAAAAATCATACCCGAAAAAAAAAAAAAAAAAAAAAAAAAAACCACCCATTCATAAACCCTAGATCTTCAGTCACGTACCACCCCCAAATCACAACCACACGTTGCCATCACCTCTATCTCCAACACCTCCATCCACCCAAACCCCACCAATCAAACCAAACCACCCAAACCCATACCCATACCCAAACGAACCCAGAAAACACCCACTCCTAAACCCAATTGACGAAGAAGAGAAGAAGAGAGAAAGAGATCGATTTAGGGTTTGATGATGAAGATGAAGAGATGAGGAGATGAGAGAGAGAGACAAAAGAAACATATGAGAGATCGTGAGAGAGAAGAGATATTAGATTTTATTTTGTTTTTTTCATTTTTAATTTTTAATTTTAATATTTATTAATTTTGTAATTTTTTTTTTTAATTCTCCTCACCCAGGCTTAAAATTTTTTTTTTTTAATCTCCACCATTCATCTATTTTAGAGGGATAGTGGAGATCAATTAAGGATTCTTTTACCATATTACCCTTTTAAATTTAACAGTCAAAGCACATTTGGATGGAAAATGTAACAAATGGGGGATAATATACACTACTTTCGTTTTAGGGGGTAGACCGGTCAATATGGGCAAACCATGTCCTCACCTTTCTAATAGGGCAAAGATCAGGGCAAAACGATCTTTTTCCTATTTTAAATTAGAATAGGTAAATGAAGTAAGTTGTATTATCTTATACCATTTTAGATTTTTATAAAGTAATTAGTAATTACCTATAATTTTCTAATTAAAATAAGAAATATATAATTTTATATATAAATATATTTTTTTCTAGAGGACTGCCTGGGCTACAGCACAGGGCAACCCTCTCATGTTTCTGCCCTTGCTATTATGGCTTTTTCATGCAGACAATGTCTCTTATTTCAAATTGAATTACTATAGTTATAAACCCTAATAGAAAATAATGATTGAGATTCTTGACTAGTGGCGGAGCTAGAAATTTTATTCGATTAGGGTTTGGTTATAACATACAAAAATTTTAAAATAATAATAATAGATGTAAAAAATAACTATTATTTTACCGAAAACAATATATATATATATATATATATTTATTGTTATAAATAAAATTGAAGCAACAATAGTGAACAATAGTTAATTGGAGAATAGATAAACAAAAATAAATAGAAGAAGAGATGAGATATGCGAAAGAGAGATGGGCGAGAGAATAAGACCAGATATGCTTGTCATCTTGTGTATCAAAATGTATCAGTTGAATAACAACAGCCGATTGAATTGATAGAAATATCAATAAAGAAAGAGAAGAAATAGAACACTCTTTGTTGTTTCACCTGTGCACTTTTCTTGTATTTCAAATATGTTCATCAGCCAAGCAATTACAAAGAGAATGGCGTTTTATAGCCAATTTGCACCGAGTACAATAACATAAACAAATAGCAATTAATCTAAATTCAACACTTGTAAAGTGTGTTAATGACGTGCATCAGAAAATTACCACACAGTTTCTTTGATACATGCACGGCGACGGGTGGAAATCCACCACTATACAACACTCCCCTTAAATTTCCACCGTTTGTATTTTAATTTTGCTAAAAAAAAATAAATAAAAAAACCCCGTGGGACAAAAGCCTTAGCAAAATATATACAATGATCTTCTGGATCAATTGGTGTGGATGTGTTCAGAACTGCCTCATTAAAGCATTTACGGTAAAACCCAATAGGACAAAATCCGGTAGAAGGAAAAAGAGTACAGTACACATATGTCCACTCAAATTTTTGCTCCTCCTAATTGAACGCTCCTCCTAAATGAAAATTCAATATCAATTATGTAATTTACAGAGTCGATGTATGCCAATCCCATATACCATTTTCTCAAAAGTTGATGTAGACAATGTTTTGGTAAACAGATCTGCAAGATTATCTGTAGACCGTATTTGTTTAACATCAATCTGTCGGCTTTGTTGAAGTTCATGAGTATAAAAGAATTTAGGAGAAATATGTTTGGTTCTGTCTCCTTTGATATATCCCTCTCTAACTTGAGTGATACAAGCCACATTATCTTCAAATATCGATGTTGGCATTTCTATAGATAATGAAAATCCACATGTATTTTTAATATGACAAATAACTGACCTTAGCCACACACATTCTCGATTTGTTTCATAAAGTGCGAGGATCCTAGAATGATTAGAGGATGTAGCAACAAGACTTTGCTTTGTGGAGCGTCAGGAGATTGTTGTGCCATTATATGTAAAAACATATCCCGTTTGTGAACGAGCTTTATGGGGATCTGATAGATACCCCGCATCAGCATAACCAAGTAAACCTGAAAAGTTGTTAGATTTTGAATAATATAATCCTAAATCTTTCGTTCCACGAAGATAACGGAGAAGATGTTTAATCCCATTCCAATGCCTTCGAGTTGGTGTTGAACTGAATCTAGCAAGTAAATTTATTGAAAATACAATATCTAGTCTAGTACATTGAGCAAGATATAATAAAGCACCAATTGCATTAAGATATGGTACTTCAGGACCAAGTATCTTTTCACCATCTTCAATTGGCCGGAATGGATCTTTCTTAGGATCAAGAGTTCTAACAATCATAGGGGGTACTTAATGGGTGAGCATTATCCATATTAAATCTTTTCAGAATCTTTTCAATGTATGTTGATTGATGGATAAGTATTTCGTTTGATTTATGCTCGATCTCCAGGCCTAGACAATATTTTGTCTTTCCCAGGTCTTTCATTTCAAATTCATTTTTCAAATATTCAGCAGTTTTCAGCAGCTCTTCAGGAGTTCCAATCAAATTCATATCATCAACATAAACTGCTATGATAGCAAGTCCATATTCCAATTTCTTTATGAAGACACACGGGCATATAAGATTATTAATATATCCTTCTTTAATCAAATATTCACTAAGGCGGTTGTACCACATGCGCCCAGATTGCTTTAATCCATACAAGGACCTTTGTAATTTAATCGAGTATAAATTGCGAGGTCTCGAGTTGTATGCTTCTTGCATTCTAAATTCTTCAGGGATTTTCATATAAATATCTGAATCGAGTGAGCCATATAGGTAGGTAGTTACTACGTCCATAAGACGCATTTCAAGTCTTTCTGAGACAGCTAAACTTATCAAAAATTGAAACGTAATTGTATCCATCACTGGTGAATACGTCTCATCAAAATCAATACCAGGTCTTTGTGAGAAACTCTGTGCTACGAGTCGTGCCTTATATCGCACCACCTCGTTTTTCTCAATACGTTTCCGTACAAAAACTCATTTGTATCCAACATGTTTGACGGCTGCAGGCGTCTGGACTATTGGTCCAAATACTTTACGTTTAGTTAATTAAACCAATTCTGTTTGAATTGCTTCTTTCTATTTAGGCCAATCAGACTTTTGCCTACAATCATTGAGGTTATGAGGCTCATAATCATCATTTAAAATTTCAGTAGCCACTGTGTACGAAAATATATCATCGATGATTGTTTCTTCACGATTCCATATTCCTCCAATATAATTTATAGAAATTTCCTCATTTCTATGTTCTTGTATCTCTTCAGAGATTCCTTCCCCTGCCGGGGTTTCTTGTGTTCTTTCAGGGACATCTAGCTCTTGTGGATTTAATTTAAGGAAGTGGATTTATTTATAATTTCAGAAATATGATCCTGATATTTTGTTTTCTTCCTTCGGGGAATAGTATCTTTCAAACCAAGTGGCCTACCACGCTTCTGGCGTGTAGTAGATGATTCTTTTGCTATTATTTGTTTAGATCATTCTTCTGGAACAATCACCCGTGCTGGTGCATTAACAGCTGGGATGTGTGATTTTGTTACCCTAGTAGCATTTGCAAATGCATTTGGTAACTGATTTGCTATTGTTTGAAGGTGAACTATCTTCCGTACTTCATTCTCACATTGAGATGTGTATGGATCAAGATGAATTAGACTAGAAACTTTCCAAGAAAATTCACGCTTCTCTTCAGGATAAGTTTTTCCTTTCCCTAATGATGGGAAATTTTTCTCATCAAAATGACAATCAGCAAATCGTGCAGTAAAAAGACCACTAGTTAAAGGTTCTAAATATCTAATAATTGATGGTGAATCTAAACCAACATATATCCCCAAACATATATCCCCAAACGCCGTTGGGATCCCATTTTAGTTCTATGTGTAGGTGCAATTAGGATATATATTGCACAACAAAAAGTACGCAGATAAGAAATATATGGCTGATGGTCAAATACAAGTTGTACAGGAGAATATTGATGATATGAAGTGGGACGAAGACGAATTAATGCAGCAACATGTAAAATAGCATGTCCCCAAGCAGAAATTGGTAATTGTGTTCGCAATAATAAAATTCGTGCAATTACCTAGAGACACTTGATAAGTGACTCTGCTAATCCATTCTGAGTATGAACATGGGGAACTTGATGTTCAACATCAATCCCAACTGATCTGCAATATTCATCAAATGTCTTGGAAGTAAATTCACCAGCATTATCAAGGCGTATTGATTTAATCGGATAATCGGAAAAATGTGCCTGAAGCCTGATAATTTGTGCAAGTAATCTTGCAAAAGCAACATTGCGTGTTGATAATAAACAAACATGAGACCATCTAATGGATGCATCAACTATGACCATGAAATAACAGAATGGTCCACTTGGTGGATGAATAGGTCCACATATGTCCCTTTGGATCCTTTGTAAGAATGACGGGGATTCAAAGCCAATTTTAGAATGTGATGATTTTATTACTAATTTCCCTTGTGAACATGCAGTACATAAATTTTCATGGGATAAAAGAATCTTCTGGTTCTTTAATGGATGTCCATGAGAATTTTCAATGATTTTACGCATCATCGCTGATCCTGAGTGACCAAGACGATCATGCCAAAGCATAAATATTTTTGGATCTAAGAACTTCTGGTTCATAACTGCGTAATCTTCTATACCTCTAATAAGAGTGTAATACAATCCAGATGATAAAGCACGCAGCTTTTCCATAATGAGTTTCTAGCATGAATTATGAGAAGTAATGCACAGATACTCAATATTCTCATCACTTATAGTTTCTATGTGATATCCATTACACCGTATATCTTTGAAACTAAGTAGATTTCTTCTGAATCTACTTGAATATAAAGCATCACTGATACATATCTTAATATTGTTTGTTAACAATATCATGGCTCTACCGGAGCCTTCTATCAGATCTGCTGGACCTGATATTGTATTAACATTTACCTTGAACAAGGTTAAATTTAGAAAGTATTTCTGATTCCGCAGAATCGTATGTGTCATTACACTACCTGCTAGACATATATCTCATACATCTTGCTTTTCAGTATCACCCAACTTATCGTTTAAAAACATTTTTGGTATCTGAAAGTCACAATCGGAGTCAGAACTTCTGGTTTGATAAAAATCCGAGGAATTTAAATCTTCAGGTATATAAATGAATAAATCCATAAATTTCAGGTTCCAACAATGATAAATAAATCCATGAACTTCAGGTTCTGGATGGATGACCAAATTGCTTAAATAAAATTGCGAAATAAAATACGTAATAATAAATGCGAAAAAGGTAAATCCAGAACTACAGGTTGTGGTACAAGAACTACAGGTTGTGGTAGGTTGGCATAGCCAATCACATAAAATCGTATAAATAAATAAATACGAGAAAGTAAATCGCATAAAAGTAAATAAAGTGCGAGAAAATAAATTGTATAAAAATAAAATGCGAGAAAGTAAATTCAGAACTGCAGATTCTGATATTAATAAATAAAAATCTGGAAACTTCATGTTCTAGTAATAATAAATTTAGAACTTCAGGTTCTGGTAATAAATCTAGGAACTTCAAGTTTTAGTGGTAATGAATCCAGAAGCTTCGGATTCTGAAAAATAGCAACATCGTGCTGATAACGTCTTATAAATAAAATTGAAGCAACAATAGTGAACAATAGTTAATTAGAGAATAGATAAACAAAAATAAATAGAAGAAGAGATGAGATATGCGAAAGAGAGATGGGCGAGAGAATAAGACCAGATATGCTTGTCATCTTGTGTATCAAAATGTATCAGTTGAATAACAACAGCCGATTGAATTGATAGAAATATCAATAAAGAAAGAGAAGAAATAGAACACTCTTTGTTGTTTCACCTGTGCACTATTTCAAATATGTTCATCAACCAAACAATTACAAAGAGAATGGCGTTTTATAGCCAATTTGCACCGAGTACAATAACATAAACAAATAGCAATTAATCTAAATTCAACACTTGTAAAGTGTGTTAATGACGTGCATCAGAAAATCACCACACAGTTTCTTTGATACATGCACGGCGACAGGTGGAAATCCACCACTATACAACATATATATATATATATTTATTTACTTGTGGAGAGGATATGATTTTTTTTTTTACTTAAACCCCATTAAAGAGAATAACAATTGCCCTTAATATGATTTTTTTTTTTTTTTTTTTTGAATTATATCGCCCGAAGAAGCTTATGTTAAAAAAAAAAAATTCCCACCTAATTTGAAAATGTTCTATTTTAAGAAAAAAAAAAAAAAAATCATAACAGCCGCCCTCTATCAATTTTAATGAAACAAATTTCTCTACACATGTGTAAATGAGTTATCATTCAATCCACCAATCTCCTATAGGATAATGTAGTTTAAACAAAATTGTTAAGATATGCTACACAAAATTGAAAAAATCACACAGTATATATTTTTTTTGGAAATCACACAGTACTTCTAAAAGCTGCATGATCGTCTTTTTTAAAAAAATCATCATGATAACAATGATGAAAATTGATTGATATACTTACAATTAAATGTTATGGGCATTAGGTTTTTAGATATATTTACACCTAATCAATGATCACGACTGTTATTTAGGGTCGATTTGATATTGCTTTTAAAAAGTTAAAATCATATTATTTTATAATTTTGAAATAAAATCATATTTGGTAAAACTTTCAAAAGTGATTAATTGATAATCTAGTAAGTTTTGACAGTGATTTTAAAAATATGTAAGGGTTACTTTTTAAAAGTAATTATGAAATAATCTATTTTCAGCATTTAATGTATCTTTTAAAATATCATTATTATCCTTATAAAATCAAGTTAAAATTATTTATATACTTTATTTTATCTCAAAATTAAATATTTAAATATTGATTTGATTTATAAAATCTTTTAAAAATATTGTTATTGTTCTTATAGAATTGTTTTTTTAATTTAAATATTATACTTAAATATTGATTTAATATATATAATTAATGAAAAAAAAATGAAATAGGGTCTTAAACTCATGTATCTTTTAGTCATTGTAACTAATATCAGCACTTTTGCAATAAAATTACCAAACATATATATACTGTTTTTGAGCTGTACAGTTGTTTTAAAAATACAATTAACTAAACATCTGTTGATTAACTTCACAACTGATTATTCCTTCAGCACAACTAACAGTGATTATTATAAAAGTTACAGCAATACCAAACTGGCCCTTAAACAAACTTAAATTAAATTACAAATTAATTAAAAAATTTAATTCTCATAAAGTAATCTTAAAAGAATTTTAAGATTTGTATTAAAAAAAAAAAAAGATTTTAAAGATTTTTTTCCTCATTGGGGGCTCAAGTGTTAAGCCTCCTGGTGGGCATTAAGGGCCTCCGCCCCTGTTCTTGGTTTTGGTTACTCGGATTCACTTTCGTCGTGGTGCACTGCTATGACTATGATGATATTAAGAGGCTAAGAGCAGCTGCAAACGTGTCCCATGGAAGAATAGTTGGATCGAGGTTTGGCAAATCACCACTAGCAGGCAGATACCATACGTCGAAATCAGGCATTCGGTTAGCCATTGATGGGTTTGATTTCTTGGACGATCACAAAATTGAGTAGCCATTCTGTCGATTTCAGTTGCAAACTGCTGGTCTTAATTAAGTCTTAACCATTCTAGCTACAGTCAATGGGTCATTATCCATTAACTATTATTGCAACCCCAGTTGGTTCTGAGGATTGTGCCTTCGATTCGATCACAAAAGGTCTTCCCATTATGCATTTCTCAACTGAAATAAACGAATAACTTGTGATTCTTCGATGTTTTTTTTTTTTTTTAATTTCTTTTGACCGACTACATTTATACTAAAAACAAGAAATCTGTTGTAGAAAATCCGCAAACACAATTACAAACTGATGTAACAATTATGTTATAAATAAACTCATAAGTGCACGAATCGTAGAGATATGTACATCGACAAATAGAGTTTGTTCTATGGGAAAAAGTGATTACCGACTATAACTAATTCTACTTAAAATTAAATTAAATGTAACCAAGTTGTTGATTGCCTTTTTTTAAAAAAAAAAATTAGACTTTATTCAAGAGCCAAACAGCTCCCCAAGACCAGTGCACAACAAAACAGCACAACAGGGGAAAGCACAACCCCACGAAACCAGAAAAAAAAAACAATAGGACAACAAACAGCACAATCATAGGCAGAACAGGAGAAACAAAACACAAGAGACCCGAACAATCCCACACCTGGAACCATCTCGATTGCTTTGATGATTGTATTAAATCTAAAATTAACTAAATTAACTACGAAAGCAATTAACAAAAGATTGATGTTTATGATCAATAGATGGAAAGACCGGGTAATTGATGATCCACAAATGTAATACTCAATGTTCATCAATTAATTTCATTAACAAGATTCTATCCAAATTTAGGGTTCATTCTCATCTTAATTATTATATTATCGTTCGTCCGCGGGTTTAACCACATGTTCTCAATCACTACTCACCCTTTGCCAAGGTATGAGCAATAATCAAGAATCCATTACGTGCAAGAATTTGTGAACCTAAACCCTCTCACATATGTCTATGTCGAGAGTAAATTTTATTCGTTCAATTGAAAAGTAATTAAGACTACCTATAGTCTTATAGTGCAATCTCAATCTATAAATTATCAAAAACCCTAGACAAGCATCAATGAATTTCCATAAATAATACAAGTCAAGAATCAAGATATATAATGAATTGAACAAATCTAAACTTGAATTGATAAATAAAAATATGGAGTTTGAATCATAATATGAGCATCATATAAGTTCACTTCGATTTCCTAGTATGGATTTAGTTACACATAATTAGAGAGACAAGAGAAGAGATAGAAAAGATGAAACCCATGATATTCATCACTAAGCTTCCTTGAATCTTCAAGTTCTTGAGTCTTCTTCTCCAATCTTCAAGCTTTAACGTGCAATGATGAATAGAATGATGAAAGTTAGGTTGTTTTATGATGGAAGTTGTATATAAAAGGTTTTGATTGTTGTTGGTGGAGAGGGAGAGTATTTTTCGAACTAAAAGAGTGGTATTTATAGTTCCCTAAGATTAGGGCTTCATGAACTCCTCGAGAATCTCGAAATAATGTCGACCACGGTTTGTGCGCCACGGCCTTCTAGCGATGACATCTCTGGAATTCACCGCTGTTTGTTTTTAGAGATGGCAATTAGACCCAGACCTACGAGTATCGACCCAAAATTGAACTGCATGGGTCGGGTCTGGGTCTGGGTCCTCATATTTCAGTCACAGGTCAAGTCCAGGTCTAAAAAGAAAGACCCGTATTGGGTTTGGGTCCGAGTCTAGGTCTAGTCAAAAACTCGGACCCGAACCCGAACCCGAACCCAAGGACCCGAATAGAATAAGAAGAAAGACCAAGATTGTTAGGGTTTGTCATTGTGTAATTTGTGATCAACACATGATATTGAATTGCATAGACAAATATATATATATATATATATATATGAACAAAAAGTTGGAGGAGAGATAATCTCAGGCGATCTATGAGCAGTGAGCAGTGAAAGAGATATCGGCTGAAGGAGAGATAATCTCAAGCGATCAGAGGGATTTAGTGTTGCTGGGGAGGAGATTGGGAGGCTATTTGGCAAGAGAGAAATCGCGAGAAAGTGATAAATCAAGACCTGAGCAAAGAGAAAAGAGAAAACAAGATAGAGAAAAGGTGGAATTGTGGAAAAAAAAAAAGACAAAGAAACCGTCTTTAGTGAGAAAATTAAATTTATTTAAATAATTAAAAAAAAACACACATACACACGTGTAATTGAAAAGATGGGTGGGTAACAGCTAACTAAACGAGTGATTGACCAAATTTAAAATACACCACCAACTTCCTTTAAAAAAAGAAAAAGAAAAAGAAAAAAAAGAATACCCCACCACTAAATAGAACACTTCAAAATTTGTACGGATCCACGAGTCTGGATCCGGACCCACGAAGTTTAAACCCGAACTCGAACCCATGAAAATATTTGGGTCTGGGTCTGGGTCTAATAGGACCCGACCCAAACCTGACCCATTGTCATCCTTATTTATTTCTTCTACCTAAGCCACTGTCTTCCAGTGGTGACACCTCTAGTTTTGTCAAGGTTGTGCCGCAGTTTGTTCTCTTTGTTTGAACCACGGTCAACTAGCGGTTAATGTCCAAATTGCCCTATTTCTTCATGTTTTGGCCCTTTTTCTTCTCGAATGCTCCTTAACACCTCTTATACGGAATGCGACCTATAAATGCTAAAAAAAACAACATAAAAATACCTAAATAATCGAGAATCCATCATAAGACATATGGAATGGGGATCTAAAATATGTATATATATATATATATATATGGACTGATCACAAACACAAATCTAAATCGTACGTAGATAATAAAGACAATAAAGAATAAAATAAAACGATACGAGCAATTTTATGTGATTCAGCGTAAGCCTACATTCATAGAGCGCACCAGTACTCAAATCCACTATCATAGTTGATTACAATCTCTCAGCCTCTCTCTACAAGTTGCTCTTAGCCTCTCTTGCTATTTTTTACACTTTCTAGGTTACCCAATAATATGGGGAAACAATAGTATTTATATCAGAACATTAGGGTAGTCAAATCCCATAAGGAAACATTTTTTTTTCGGCTCAAGACTTCCTGATGCGCGCAACTTACGTCAATACCATGGTCAAGGCTACGATCTACAACTCACGCCCTGGATTGCGAAAAAACTTTGGAAACAATAGCTCAAAAAGTTGCGGCCTAATGTGCCGTGCTCCACTTTGTTGAAATCCTTTATAATTAACCACTCATTGCACTATGGTCTATGCCACGGTTCCTTCCGAATTCCTTTCCTTCGGCTGATTTCAAGTTTCACATACCCAACAATCTCCCATTTGTCTTCAACCTTGAAGACCCACTGAAGCTGTGCATAGCTCTAATTTCTCCGCCGTGATTGACTTGGTTAACATGTCAATCGGATTCTTACTTCCTGTGATCTTCACTAGCTTCAACACCCCATCATCGATTAACGATAAAATGAAATGGTAACGCATTCCTATATGCTTAGCCCTAGAATGGAACGCCAAATTCTTGGCCAAGTGTATTGTATCTCACTGATTGTCATTGTGTAACACATTTATCACCTACATGAATCTCAACTCTTTTAACAACCTCTGTAACCATATCAGCTCCTTACTAGCTCAGTCACAACCATGTACCTCGCATCAGTTGTAGAAATTGTCACTATCTTTTATAATTGAGAAACCCAACTAATAGCGGTACTCTCCATTGTCGAAAACATATCTTATGATGCTACTTCTACGATCCACCTCTCCAGCAAAATCGGAATCCACATAACTGTCTAGCTTGATCTCATCTCTTATGAAGGTTAGACACTTCTCTGTCGTACCCTATAGGTATCTCAGGATCCACTTCACTACTTCCTAGTGTTGCTTGCATGAATTGAACATGTATCTACTCAAAACTACCAATGCAGAGGAAATATCTGGTCTCGTGGAAACCATGGCATACATCAGGCTTCTAATGGCTGAGACATATAGTACTCTAGCCATGAAGTTCTTCTTTTCGTCCTTTCTTAAACATTGCTCCTTGGACAATCTGAAGTGACTATCTAATGGTGTTCTGACCGGCTTTGCATTGCCCATCTTAAATCTCTATAACACCTTATGAACGTACTCTGCTTGAGACAGTTGTAAAGTAACCTCTATGTTCGTCCCTGTTAATCCTCATTCCTCTTTTTTTGCAAACCAACTCTTCTCTGTCCTTTTTTGCAAACCCATCTGGTTTATGTATATATATCTCTTCCTCCTTCTTACCATGAAAAAAGATAGTTTTCACATCTAAGCGCTCAAGATATAATCCTTTTGTTGCTACAATGCTTAACATTTACCAGATCGTAGTTAATTTAACAACATGAGAGAAAATGTTATTGTAGTCAATACTTTCCTTATGCTGAAAGCCTTTTACCACCAGTCATGTCTATGTCTTGGAACCATCATGCTCTTCCTTGATTCGAAACACCCATTTATTGTATAGGGCTTTCTTTTCTTCAGGTAACTTGGCCAACTCTCAAGTCTGATTGGAAACAAGTGACTTCAACTCATTCTTTATCGTAAGCTCACACTTGCTCACATCTTCCACCTGACATGCTTCATTATAGCACTTAGGTTCTCCAGAATCTGTTAGCAATAGATAATACAGGTACCTCATATTCAGTATATATGGGCGAGTGGTTTTCTGCAACGTATTTAGGGCCTATGTGGATCTTATCAAAACATTCCCAACTTGCAGATTCAAAACTGTCTGACTGATCGGATTCGGTGGTGCACAATCCAACAAATTAAAATGCTGATAGTGCCCATTTGTACACTCAGTGTAGCCCCCCATTTCTTATCAATTGCATCCATTTTGGGGTTAAAACCGAGTAATTTATGGTTTAATAAGCTTGTGCGGGCTTCTTCAGCAATCTAAGGGAAATCAAGCAAAATTGGGCATTGTTGGAGTGAAAACGAGCAACTAAGGAGTTGAAGAAAGGGAGAAGAAGCTCTGACGCATGATGACCATCGCCACACCAGTGCAAGTGTGGCAGGCGTGCGCCACTGGTCATGCACAGGACGAGCAGCCCCGGCCACCAGTGCAGCTTTGGCAGTTGTGTGCCGCTGGTCGTGCGCTGGACGACCAGCACCACACTAGCTCCAGCTCAGCTTTTTCTAGGGTTTTGTGCCCTAAAATCCACACATTATAAATACCCCATTTCAGCTCATTTGCCTCACCTCTTGCATGACCCTTCAACTTGAAAACACTCCAAGAACACATTTTTACTCTCCAAATCCACCAAATCACTACATCCAACCTTCAATCCATCAACCAACCTTCAAATCCACTTCACCAAACATCTAATATCTAACTTTACCACCATTTCCCACCATCAAAACCCAACTTTTGAGCATATAAGAGGACTAAGAAAGAAGATTCATCCAAGCACATCAACATACCAAGAGAAGAGGAGAACTTCACATATAGTTTTATCTACACCTTTCTCTCTTATTTTCATTTGTAACTTGTTATGGTTTGCATAAAAATCATATCTTTTGTAGCCATCTCTTGTAATATGAACTAAATCCATCTTGGTTAAGGCCAAAATGAAACATTTTCTATGAATCATTTGTAAAGACCATCACTTTATCACTATTGCTTGTGTTATGTGTGTGTATTTCTAATGCTTAATGTTTTTAGGTGTCTGGCTAACACTTAGATGATTCTTTGATTGTTGTGTGAAGTACCAAGAGGAGAAGCACGCAATGTGCTCGATGAAATGCATGATACAAGTCCAGTAAGATAGAGATATGCAATGCTAGCTTGTAGGATTCCATTTGTATGCCACTTTGCTTAATGAATTTGTGTGTAGTTCGGATAACCATTGAGAAATAGGTTGTTGGTGCACATGAATATTGTTTTTATCACTTGAGAAGGGTTAGAAACTAATTGAGGGCATACGAATCTACATACACACTTGCATATTTTATTTCAATGATGTGCCTAAAATTGGTGAGAATTGGATAGGTGGATTCATGGTCTTAGTCTCATTCACATATATTTACATCCAAGTGCTTGAGTTTGTTTGCTTGTTTAGTTTCATTAATTGCATTTTAGTTGTATATTTAATTTAGTTAACTTTGAGTAGTGTAATTCAATCATTTAATCTTTATTTGTCTAAATAGTAGTTAATAAATCAATTGCAGTACTCAATACCTCAATCCTCGTGGAACGATTTCTATTCATCATTGTGTTACTCCTACGGCTCCGTACTATTGCGGGTGCTCATTTAGGAGTGGTCAAATGCCAAGCAAGGTTATCAGGGTACCAAGGCAATGGTCTAATACAAGCAAATCAAAAGACATTAGTTTTCAAGATAATGAACAAGAAAGGAGACGTCAGAACAATCATAGATTTTATGGTAAAAGAGTAAGGGCGTGTTCGACGATTTTTTAGAAACTAGTTTTGGTGCTTTCGAGCATCAAAAAACATTAAATACTTGTTCCGCACTTGTTTCAAGATTACAAATTTTGGGAACAAAAAAATTGATTTTTAATTTTTTGCCTTGTTGGCCGAAAACATCATTTGGACATTTCTAATGTTTTCAAACCTAGTTGAAACCACGGCACGCGATTTAAGAACTCTTTTTGACAAACTTTTTTATTTCTCATTTTTCTTCTGCTTGTTGTTCTTGTTCTTCTTCTTCTTTATTTACCTATTTTCTTCTTCTTTTTCTTCTCTTTTTTAATTTTTTTCCTTGAGACATTCTCTCTTTCTTGGTGTGTATTCTCCGATCCACATGTATTATAATTTATTTTTTATTTTACTTTTTTCTTGTTGTTAACACTTTTTTAAATTATACAAAAATTGATTTCATATCCAACAAATCTTTGATTCGTTACAACCGTGGAATGACTATAATAATAAATGTATATATATATATATATATTTATAATAGATTAGCATTATTATTAGTCAAACTTTGTAGAGTTATTGTTAATATATTTCATTTGCTTTTCATGAATATATATTATATTTTTATTTTGTTTCAAAAAAATAAATGGAGTATTTTTAGAAATTTTATTTTTAAAAATGAAGTATCTTTAGAATATAAGTGTCAAAATATAAAAGGGAGAATTTTGGAACAAAAGGAAGTGTATTTATAATTTATTTTTTTAATTTAAAATTTTAGAATGTAGTATTTTTAGAAAAGAATTGTTAAAAGAACCTCTATTGTAAATAAATAAATAAATAAAATAATATAAAATAAAATAAAAAACAGATTTTTAAGATTTTTTTTTGCCCCTTTTGGCGTGAGGGTTAGCTGTGGGTGCTTTGGCTATTTTGCTGGTCTGCTATTTTTCTTGGTTTTTCTTCCTTTCGTTTTTGTGCGTTTTTTGTGTTGCCTCTGTGTTGGTTTGTGTTTTGTCTTGGCAGGGTTGTGGGGTCTTCATAAATTCTGATGTAAAAAAAAATAATAATAAAATAAATAAAAAAAATTAAAAAATAAATAAAAATAAAAATAAAAAAAATAAAAAATAAAAAAGTGTCGAGCATTAACTTCATCCACCCCTGTTCCTAGAACACTGCTATGACTATGATGAGATAATTAAGAGCAGGTGTAAACGTGTCCCGTGGCATAATATATAGTTGGGTCGAGGTTTGACAAATCATCACTAGCAGGTAGGTACCATGCATAATCGAAATCAGGTATTTAGTCAGCCATTGATGGATTTTGATTTATTGGACGATCCCCTATTCCTAGAACACTGCTATGACTATGATGTCGAGCATTAACTTCATTCGCCCCTGTTCCTAGAACACTGCTGTGACTATGATGAGATAATTAAGAGCAGTTGTAAACGTGTCCCGTGGCATAATATATAGTTGGGTCGAGGTTTGACAAATCATCACTAGCAGGTAGGTACCATGCATAATCGAAATCAGGTATTTAGTCAGCCATTGATGGATTTTGATTTATTGGACGATCCCCTATTCCTAGAACACTGCTATGACTATGATGTCGAGCATTAACTTCATTCGCCCCTGTTCCTAGAACACTGCTGTGACTATGATGAGATAATTAAGAGCAGTTGTAAACGTGTCCCGTGGCATAATATATAGTTGGGTCGAGGTTTGACAAATCATCACTAGTAGGTAGGTACCATGCATAATCGAAATCAAGTATTCAGTCAGCCATTAATGGGTTTTGATTTATTGGACGATCACAAAACTGAGCTACAAACTGCTGGTCTTAAGTCTTAACCATTCCAGCTATAGTCATTGGGTCTTTAACTAGTATGGCAATTCTGACTTCTGAGGATTGTGCCTCTGATTCGACCACAAAAGGTCTTCCATTGTGTATTTCTCAATTGAATTAAACGAATAACTAGTGATTCTTCAATGTTTATTTTTTAATTTCTTGTGACCGACAATATTTATACCAAAACCAGAAATCTAACCTTTTCAAGTTAAAGATCTTGTTCAAATGAAAATTTTCTAACATGCAATCAACAATTTATGTAATGTGAACATCCAAAGAATAATGTTTGAAGGTTTAAAATAGGCATTGAAGAACCCAAAATTCATATCACCTCTAAAAAATTGGACAAGGATCCTCTGCTGAACTTGTTCTGAGCTCTATAGGATCTTATGAAATCTGGCTTTTACAAAATTGTGTGGTCCAGATTTAACAAATTAAATTATGCCCATTTGAACTAGTTTTAAACGGTGACGTTTTACAACCAAACTCTGTTTCTTTCAACTTCCAGATTGAGAAATCTCAAGTCCAAACTCAAATTTCACACTTTTTTTAGTACCTATCCTGCGTTTTTATTTTCCAAAAATGATTTCAAATTCGAGTTCGGTAATCGTTTTTCATTTTATTTTCAAAATACAAAAACAAAATAAATAAAAAAACTAGTGTTAAAAGTGGAAATTTTGAAAAGAAAAAAAAAATTTTTCTTCAATTTTTTTTTGTTTTTCAAAAAAATTAACAATATATTTTTTTTGTCTTGAACAAGATCTCTTCTTTCCCATCTTCATCTTCTTTCTTCCTTTACAGATCTTCCTGCGCCGTCGATCATAGCCGATCTGGTCTTCTTCTTCTTCTTTTTCCTCCTCCTCCGCTCGCCGCTCGCTGTCGTCTTCTTCTTCTTCTTCTCCTCGCTGTCGTCTTCTTCTTCTTGCTGTCGTCTTCTTCTTCTTCTCGTCATCATCATCTTCTTCTTCTTCTTCAACTAATTTGGATCAATTTGTGTATTAATTTTGTTTTCTAGATCAATTTGTGTGTTAATTTCGTCTCTCTCAAAACCAGAATTTCTCTTCATCCAAACAACTATACTCTCCATTTTCTCTCACAAAACAAGCCTCAAAGCATTGAATTCTCTAAAAAAGTGAAATTAAAAACCAAAACAACATACTCAGCCACTCCTCGGAAAAAATAATTGAGAAACAAAAGAAAGAAAGTTATGGGGTCCTGTTTGTTTGCCGAGAAAGTGTGGGAAAAATAGAAAGTGTCTAATAATAATAAACATGTTGATTCACTTTTTATTCAAATTAAAAAAAAAAATTACAATAGAAAAAATAATATAGAAATTTCAATTTTTCTATCAGACGCATTTTTTCATTTTCATTTTCAGAATCCAGCTTTTATCATATGCTACCAGATGTGTTTTCCGATTTCGAAATTGAAACCAAAAATACTGTTTTTATTTTCATTATTCTTTTCGAAAAACATTAAATAAAAAACGCTTACAAGACAGCCCCTTAATTTCAGAAACCTCAATTTCAATCCAAGCAGCCTCATTTTGAAAACAAAAATGGCTCAACGTACTCAAAAACACGCATCAAGGTGCTTAGTAAAATTCCATCGCACCCTTTCAATTTCAATTTTTTATTTTATTTTTTACTTTGAAATCAAAAGTCAGATGTGAGGCTGAAAAAGAAAATTTGTCATGGGTTTCAATTTTTTTTTTTGAGAAATTGATGTATCTCATAAGTTTTAATTTGTTTTTTTTTTTTTTTTTTGAAGCTGCATATTATTAATCAAAAGAACCAATAAAAGGGAATTATGCACCCAAACAGAAACACACCAGAAAGCAATAAAACACCCCACTACCAGACGCCATCCACAAACCATCACACCCACATCCAAACCTTGGCGACCAAAAAACCTCTGCAAAAAATCAGCAAATGCCCCACTCTAGCTTATCACCGCAGCCACCAGACCCATTCTTTGTAAAACTATCAGCTACAGAGTTGGCTTCCCTGGGCGTATATTTAAAGACAATGTTGTCCAAAGAGGATTGAAACTAACAAATGTCCTGGATCAGCCCAACCAACTTGAGGACCCCAAAATCTGCACCATTAATCCAATCCACCGAAGAGATTGTGTCATTGAAAATGGTTATTTTTCGATGGAGAATAGACTGATTTGAGGCAATTAGCTGGCATGCTCTATGAATTACAAAAACTTCAGCCGAAATAGAGTCTGAAATGCCAATGTAATACGAAAACAAACAAATAACTTTGCCACTAGAATCCCTAAGAACACCACCAATGCCAGAATCCCCCGGACTCCCCCTCACTGAGCCGTCCACAAGAAAACTAAGATCCACCCCAGTAGGATGAGACCATCCACTACGCCTAACAGCTTTCAGAACCTTTTTGTCCACACACCTTTCTTTTAAGTTCAAAATAAGCAGAGACAAATCCAACTCGAAACCCACATCATAATATTTAAACCACAAGGCAACTCGAAACTTGATCATGTCTAAGGCTGAACTCAAAGACACTTAATTGCCACGAAACACCACATTATTTTGACATTCCCAAATTGTCCATACAATAGCAAAAAACAAGATGTTCCATACTCTCTTTCTTGACCGTGATGGACACAAACCAAGCCACCCATCAATCCACTTAATTTGTTGAAAATATAAAATAGGTTAAATTGTTGTATTGATGGGAGATGGGTCTATATGATTTAGAAAAGAAGGTTGTAAAACATGGTCGTTTTAATTGTCCAATTTGAGAAACCTTTTATTTTCTTTATTCGTCTTTTCCCTTCTACCACAAATATCTTCTCTAGTTCTCTGTAAAATTTCAAATCAAAGCTTCACTCTTTTGCAGAAACCCAAAAATATATATTTTCAAAATTACGAAGAAAATCTAGCTCACAAATGGAAAGAACAAAACCTAGCACAAAGAGAGAAAGAATATTCAAAGCTTCACTCATTTTTGAGACATCACTAATAAAATAGATTAATAAATGCACAAATTTCATCTACCCACTTCAACATCTCTTGATACCATTCAAAAAATAATTTTTAGATTCAACTTTTCGATTTTTCCTTTTTGAATCTGTCGCAAAGGTCAATATCTCTCAAACTCTCAATCGCTTGAGACTTTCCCCACTTTTACATCTCCTGATACCATCAAAACCCAGCACCAAGAGAGAAAAATCTTAGCCCTCCATCATATCGGCACCGACTCACCGAGATTGTGTTGTAATCTTTGAAATTTGGGATACAAGTTATTTATTTATTTATTTATTTTGATTATTATTATTATTATTATTTATGAACTGAGAAGAAATTGAAGAGTAAGAGGCATTAGGTGAATTTGGATGTGAATAATCGTCCTTTAGGCTATGCCATAAAAAAAATGCAATTAAAACGTCATTTATAAGGATAATAAATAACATAAAGAAAATTAATAAATCTTAGCCCTCCATTCTTTTTAATGCCATGTGTAAACAAATCCCATATAGTTCAGCAAAGCTCAGCACAAGTCTTGTTCAACAGAGGATCCTTGTCCCTGAAAATTACCTTATCAGTGGAATCTCACAGGATATTTGACCTCTACTAACGTCAATTGAAGTTAGTCAAGCTTAGCGAACATAAGGGTATTTTTGTCTTTTGAAGCATTTAAACAAAATAATTTTTTTTTTTTAAAATGGAGATGAACTGAAAAAATGAAAAAAAAAGATGGGTTTGAAAAAAAAAAAACAAAAAAACAAAAAAACTTTTTTGTTTTTCTAAAAAAAAAAATTCCCACCATCCATAAGTTTGACAAAAATGAAAAATGAAAAATAAAAATAGATGATTGGATCTCCACTTAGAGATGGCAAAATAACCAATGAGGAATCACACCTATTGGGTGTGGATGGGATAAATATTAAAACCCACAATAGATATGGGGTGGGGATAGATTTTATGCTCCCTACCCAGCTTAAAACATAATCTCTATATTTTCATAGTCTTTAGATTTTACACTCCCTGCCCCACTTAAAATTATATGAGGCGGGGATGTGTAAATCATTCATCATTCTACTCCGATCGATAACATTTGATTCATGGTAAAAGTCTAACCCACTGTTAGTCGATGTCAAGATCTTGTATTAATTTTATTTTAAAACTTCTGCTGTGTTGTTTTGCTCTATTAAAAACGTTTTGGTTCTTTAAATATCTGCTTCCACGTAATATCGAGAGAAAACTATTCACGTATACTTATAAAATGATCAAGGTGAAAAGGTTGGAGTACTAAAATATACACACTTTCTACAATAGTATTAGTGATTGAAAATGTTTTATAAATATATTATTAGAATCCATTTGAGAGTGATCCTTAATTAAATAAGAAAGAGAAAATGATCAGTTTATTAGTTATTAGTAATTTGGAATAAGTAATCTATTGTAACAAGAGGGATAAAGCAAAAGCTCAAAACAATAAAATTAACTAATTACAGTAGAACCCCTGTAAATTAATCTCCTATAAATTAATATCCTTTTTAAATTAATAAAAAATCTCGGTCCCGACTCAGTCCAGTGTAAAAAATTAATAAACCCTTCTATCGTAATAATTAATAATTTCTTTTTAAAACCTAATGTAAAATTTCGATCCCGACTGCCGCATAAATTAATAATTTTATAGAAGTACAAAATATATTATATATTATTCAAGAACTAAAAAAGTATTTCAAGATGTTAGTTTGAACTAAGCCACCATATTTGATGTTTTTGACTTCATCTTCATCTTTTTAATTGTCCTCAATAAGCTATTGGCATCACCTTCTTGTTGTAGCCAAAAAGTTTTAATTAAATTTAGTATTTCAACAGCTTTACTTGTAAAGATTTTAAGTATCTTATGACTACCGTCATCGTCATTTATCTCAACCACATCATCATTATTCTGTCTTATGATATCATTGATAATAACCTCTTCGGTTAGAGTATAACACACTTCTTAAGTTGGATGTGATTAGATAGCTCTATAAGTTGTACATGGGCAGTGCAATTGTCAAGGAGAAGCAAGTCTTTCGATTTGTCATGGGCAGTGCCATTGCGATTAAGAATCCTGTAAAAAAAAAATAAATAAATAAATAAATAAAAACTTTTCCAAAAGAAGAAAACTAACTAAAGGAATCCCGAAAAGGAACCTTCCCTAAACAAAAAAACTGACTTCCACACATTTTTTAAGATAAAATAACATTTTACAAAGTAAAATCTTTCAAATTAATAACCCCTCTAAATTAATACTCAAGGGTGGGTTCCAAGAATATTAATTTAAAGGTATTCTTCTGTATATAAGAAAATATATTAAACAAACCAATAGAAATTAATAATATATTGTTCGGTTTCTTAATCTTCAGAACACAAATGTGATAACTAAAGAAGAGATATTAATGCTAAACTGGCCCTGTAATACCATCAAAATATGTTGTTCAAGATTCTAACAAATTAAACTGGGAAAAATCGAAAGTATTAATTATATAGGTGCAGCTGTGATGAGATCAAGAGCAGCTGCAAATGTCTCCCAAGGCTGGTTTGAGGGGTCAAGATCATCCGGCAAATCATTTTCAGTGACCGGCAAATCATTTTCAGCGGGGCGATACAATACCTCATAACCAGGCATCGGATCAAGCAGTGATGGATTTGGATTTCTTGCAATTCCTTTGAAGTCGGAGTAAACTCTGTCAATTTCAGCAGCAAAGTCTTGGTAATTGTTACATTCGTGTAGCTTTACCATTCCAGCTACATGAACCGGCTCACTCAATAATATCGCTACGATTCCTTCTGTTCGGTCCTTTCTTGCCTCATTAATGTCTGCAAATTAAAAAAACATTATTGTAATATTTACTTTGTATATAATTATGACTTTTATTATCATAAAAAATTAAAATAAAAAAAAAACTTTAAATATATATATATAAATATTACTCCACTCACTGAACACAATAGAGTTGATCTTCGCCGTTAGCCTCAGGTTCAGATTCTTGTTGGTCTGCATTTTGAAACTGGTAAAACCCTAATTTTTTTTAAAAAATGATTTAACAAAATATTAGTAAGCTATTCCTTAAGAATAAATAACTGAAAAATAATCAAACACTTGTTTTTGTCTCAATTTGGTTCTTCACGAACAATATTATATAACATATATACTATATTTTATAACTAAACCAAAACAAATATAAAAAAAAAAAAGTCATGTTATTCATTACAGTCATGATTTTAAGATTTGTAAAATCCATATTGATTTTTTTTTTATAAATAATTACATCCATATTGATTTTGTACTTAAAAAGAAAAAAAAAATCCATATTACCACCTCCAATATGGTTTAGTGGTAAATTATGTTCATTTAATTTAGTCTGAAAAATATCCCAGGTTCAAATCGCCGTCCCGCAAGTGTATATCAAAAAAAAAAATACAAAATCCATATTAATTAATTGCAATTTTAATGACTCGTGTTGTTTGGCTTGAATTAAAAAGCAAATTAACGACTTCATACAAATGTTTTGCTTGTTTAATAAAATTATGTTTGCTGTTTTAAGTAAACATCGGTTAATTAAGCATATTCTACAAATAAGAAGAGAAGGCTTAAGATTAAACGAAAGCAATCTTAGAAAATATTCCTTCAAATCATAACCTATCAATCTTTTTTATTTATTTTCTTCCATTAATTTAACTTTCAGACCAAAAAAAAAACTTGAAAAACATATATATAACAAAAAAATTAAAAGAAAAGTGTTACCAACGATATTGATTGGAAGAGCAATCAGCGGCAATGATTGAAAACGGATACAACAATGATAATTGAAGACCTATGTTATCAACGAAAATGGTTAATAATGAATGTGCTTGTAATAAAATTATTGATTTATGTGAAATTAAATTTGGAATATAATTGTCATTATGTTAAATTAATAAAAATAATTTAGTCAATAAAGACTCATAAAATCTTACCGCAGATTATTTATAATTTTTGTACAAAAATAACCATATATATATATATATATATGCATATTTAAGTACAAATTATTTGAACTGTTGAGTGGTTGTGAAAAACGCATTGTAATCTTATGATTGTTTTTTAAAAACAATCAGAAAGTCATGACATTAGTTAAAAAAAATTCGATTTTCAAATACAATTATGGAGGTCATGAAGTTTTTCATCATGATACTTTTGTGTCAGTAATCTTATTTTTTGTTGCGGTGATATATATCTGTCTAATTTCCCTCTTTGGGTGGATTTTATTTTTACAAAACAAAAAATTCCTTTGCAAATTAATACTAATTTATATATACTTAACAATAATTAACACAAGAAATTATCTTTTGACATTGTGATGGATAAAGTTTAAGGATTTTAAAGAAAAGAAAAGAAAAGAAAATTTGACACAAGCAACTTGCTGGCGACCTGCCAACTATAAATTAAACAAGCATTTTCGATAATTAATTATTCATGATGCATGTCTTACTTTATAATATGCATGATCCTTTATTTCCTTAACTTATTCATGTCGAACTTAATAATATTTGCATGATCTTTCATTTATTAACTAATTTAGGAAATTTAGAGTTCTGTTTTGTAGATACAAATTGGATGTCAAATAAACCCAAACTTAAACAGAAACTATTATTTGTTGGGTTGGGTTTTAATAACCCAACTCATGAAAGCTAGGCTCATCAACCGTTTTTAACGTGTGTGTTTGGGTCGAATTAGTTGTTGGGTGTAATTCTGCCAGGTCTAGACTTCTGAATCTTCTGATGCTTCATTTTCATCAAAATCGGGAATAACAAATCAAATCAAATCATTAATTTGTAAAGAGAAAATTACGGGCAATCTCCCTAAGATCCATCTTAACACAACTTGAAACAACTTTATCATCTATATTTGGCAATGGCAATGACCTCCATTATCGTCAGTCAAAGTTGATCAAACTTTTAATGGCTATAAATTTATTTTTTTTTCCTTTAAAGCATTAAAAAAAAGTTACTTTTTAATAAAAAATTAAATAATTTTTTACTAAAATATGGAGATGAATTGAAAATGAAAAAAAAAAAAAACCATAGGTTCGAAAAAAAAAAAACTTTTTTTTATTATAAAAAAATCTCCACCATCAATGACATTAACAAAAATAAAAATAAAAATAAAAATAGATGATTGGGTCTCCATTTATGGATGACAAAATAACCAACGGGGACCCGCACCTATAGAGGTGGAGATGGGGATAAATATTAAAACCCGTAATTGGTATAGAGTGGGGACGGTTTTAACACTCACTCTGCTTAAAACTTAATAGTTATATTTTTATTTTTATTTTTTTTTCTTTCCTAATAAAATATGTAAACTACATAGTTTTAAAGAAAGAGAAGAAAACAAATTTTAAGTATATAAACCCTATAGTAGCTCTACATCCCTTTCATTTTTTACTTTAACACAATACAATTTTCGGATATTTTTACTTCACGGTTTATGTTTAGGTGACTAAATTTATTTAAAAAAAGATTGATTTATTTTGGTTAATTGTTAGATTTATCATATTTATTTATTTTTAATGTTTATGATATTATATCCAACACTTTATTGGAATTACTGTGTTATATATTTATTCTTTGAACATATAGTTTGATAAATTGGTAAATGAGGTGGGGATAGGTAAAATATATTCATCATTCTACTCCAATAACATTCGATTCAAGGTAATTGCCTAACCCATTTTTTGTTATCAAGAGGCGATGTCAGGATCTTGTATTTTATAAGAATCGTTTTTTCTTATTTAAAACTTCTGCTGCATGCGTTTTTTTCTTAAAACGTTTCAGTTCCTAATTAATTAATATCTACTCCTACATAATAACGGGGAGAAAACTTCTCACACATATTAGTAAAATGAGCATATAGTGAAAGGGTTGAGTCTCAACATATTGCAACAAGAATGTTAAAACGAATGGTTTATAAATACTGTATGTTATTAGAATCCATTTGAGAGTGATAATTGAATAAAAAAGAGACAATGGTTTTGTTAGTAATTACTAATTATTAATTTGGAATAAGTACTAATCTGTAACAAGAAGGTTAAAGCAAAAGCTCGATCAAAACAATAAAATTAACCAACAATAGAAAATATTAAGCAAACAAACCAATAGAAATAATTGTTCGGTTTCTTAATCTTCACAGCACAAATGTGTTCATGAATTCATGTGATAGCTGAGAAGAAATAACGCTAATTAAACTGGACCTGCAAGCATTACCATCAAAATATGTTGTTCAATCGGTTTTGGGGTTGGTCTCTGCTGTTTTTCTGGGTTTGTGGTGCCTGTTGTTTGGGGTGTTTTGTTGGTGTTCCGTTCTGTTCTTGGCTTTTGTTGAATAAAGCTTGCCTTTTGAAAAAAAAAAAAAAAAAATGATTCTTATTGTCTGCATTTTAAGAAAAACGTTATTGTAATATTTACTTTGTATATATAATTATGAGTTTATGATTCTTATTCTCATAATAGATTAAAATAAAAAATTGCTTTTTTAAAGCAAAATAACAATCCACTCACTGAACACAATAGAGTTGATCTTCTCTGTTAGCCTCAGTTTCAGCTTCTTGTTGGTTTGCATTTTGAAACTGGTAAAAACCTAAATTTAAAAATAAAAAAAATGATTTAACAAAATATTAATAAGCTATTCCTTATGAATACATAACTGAAAAACAGTCAAACACATGTTTTTGTCTCAATTTAGTTCTTCACGAACAATATAATATAACATACTATATTTTATGGACCTAGATCCTCTACTGTGCTGATCATTTTCCTGATCTAAAGCTCTTGAAGATAATATTTTACATTTAAAATAATAAAAATAAAATAAATTAATTTCAGCCTTTCATTACAGGTCACCGGATCTATATAGGTCACGAACAAAAATTAGTTTAGTAGAAGATTCAAATTCATACTTTATCACTAGATCTAAACTAATTGTGTCATGTCAAGTTGAGCATAAACGGGTTTGTGTTTGTGTCGTATCAAGTTGAGCCAAGTCCAACCCATGTCTACAACCAAACAATGCATTTAAGCCATGTTTGTATAAAGGATAAGTGATAATATTTTAATATTCTTGTGTGAATTACCTTGCCGTGTACATAGTATATTTCCAATCTCATTATAGTCTTCTAGTTTAACTCATATTTCCTTAATGTAGTTTTCTAGTTTATTTCCTATAGTCTTCTAGCTTTCTTGTTGTATAAGTCCAACGTGACTCTCTTGTATATATACTTGTGATAGCTGTGACTTTGATTCTTAATATACATAAATATATTCAACCTCTATATGGTATCAGAGCCCCAATAAACTCAAACGAGTCTTCAACTGATCCAAAAACAATGACCAACGGTTCTTCTTCTTCTTCTTCCCCCTCACCGACGGTAACAGTCATCTCATCAACTTCCTCAGGCCATGACGTAAACACGTCCTGAAATACCATTATCTCCATTAATGTCACAGCTCAAGCACCTCTGAAACTCACTGCAACAAACTATCGCTCCTGGAAACTTCGATTCCACACCCTCCTTATTGGTTTTGATCTTATGGGTTTTGTTGACAGGAAATGTCCATGTCCACCTAAGACCATCACAATTGGTGACACCACCGCCCCAAATCCTGCTCACCATTTATGGGTTCGCCAAGACCAATTGTTGCTTAACGCAATTCTTGGGTCCATAACATCGTCCATTATTCCATTCATCGCTTCCGCCAAAACTGATCATGAAGCCTGGATTTCCCTTGCTAACACCTATGCGAAACCTTCCAGATGACACATAATGCATCTAAAAGGAGTTCTCACCAATATCACCAAAGGAACCCAATCGATCACTGAATATATGCAACATGCAAAAAGCATCGCTGATGAGTTAACCATGCTCGACGCTTCGGAAAACTCTGAAGACCTGATAGTAAAATTTTTGAATGGTTTAGGTGAAGAATTCAAAGACATATCATCTATTGCACGTGCCCGTGACTCAGCAATCACCTTTGAAGAGTTACATGAGAAACTTCTCAACTCTGAAGCCCTCTTGAAACAAGAATCCGTAAGGACCCAGAAACTCTCCATCACAGCAAACTTTGCTGCCAAGTCTTCTCCACATGGCTACCATGCCAACACTAACCGGAACTCCACCAACTATAGGTAGTCTGCGCAGCCATCACAACCAAACAGATCAGCTGCCGTAAGTTTTCATAACCGAAATTCCTCTTCTCCAGCGAACAGGTCCGGCAGACCAAAGCCTTACTGTGGCTTCTGTCAGTTGTGTGGGGACCAAGGGCACACAGCCAAGAGATGTTCGGCCTACAGCTTCTCTCCGGTCAATACAAATCAACGCTTGCAGGTAACTGGCTCTCGTACTCAATGGCAACCGCAAGCAAATTTTGCAACACCAAACTCCACCACACCAGATTGGCTACTTGACTCAGATGCCTCGCACCATGTCACTTCAGACCTAAACAACTTGTCCTTGCACTCTTCGTATGATGGCTCAGATGACATAATGATTGGCGACGGCTCAGGTTTATCTATCACACACTCTAGCTCTCTCCATCTCTCTACTAAACACTTATCATTCTTATTGTCCAATGTTTTATATGTACCAAATATGAAACAAAATCTGTTTTCGGTCTCTAAATTTTGCATAACTAACAAAGTTGCTATTGAATTTTCTCCCTTTTCTTTCATTGTGAATGACCTTCGTACGGGGGCGCAGCTTCTGCAAGAACAGACTAGGAACGGTGTCTACGAGTGGTCGTCTCATGCTAAGCCAAAATCATCTCCTATCATTGCGTTTTCAAGTGTTAAGGCCTCTCTTCCTTACTAGCACCATTGTCTAGGTCACCCATCTCCAAAAATAATTTCGAGTCTAGTAGGTTCTCAAGCATTGTCAATTATTTCGCATAATAGTCCTAGCAAACCATGTAGTGCATGTCTCTACAATAAAACGCATAAATTGCCTTTTTCAATTTTGAATGTTCTTAGTTCTAAATCTCTTGAGGTTATTTACTCTAACGTCTGAAGTTCTCCAATTTTATCCAAGGATGGTTTTAAATACTTTGAGTTATTTGTTGATCATTTTACAAAATATATGTGGATGTACCCATTAAAACAAAAATCTAATGTTCATGCAATTTTTGTTCGCTTCAAAACCTTGGTGGTGAATACATAGCTTTAAGGCAAACCCTAGCACAACATGGCATATCTCACTTCACCACACCACCACACACACCGGAACACAATGGTGTCTCCGAGCGTCGTCGTCGTCGTCGTCGTCGTCGTCATCGTCAAATTGTTGAGACGGGCCTATCTCTTCTCACTCATGCCTCTCTACCTCTCACTTTTTGGTCTTATGCATTCACTACAGTTGTGTATCTGATCAATTGGATGCCCACACCTATTTTAGACATGCTATTGCCTTTTGAAAAAAAAATTGGCTCACACCCATCCTATGCAAAATTACGAGTTTTTGGGTGTCTTTGTTATCCATGGATCGGGCCATATAATAGTTACAAACTTGAGTCTCGGTCTAAAGCTTGCATATTTATAGGTTATTCTCTGACACAAAGTGCGTATCACTGTCTAGATCCAATTACTGACTGTATATTCGTATCCAGACACGTCAACTTTGTTGAGTCTGTCTTCCCATACACCACTATCCAAACCACTCATCCTAAGTCTAGTTCCACAACATGCACGTCATGGCTGCCATCTAATTACCTACATATTCCAGTTCCAATCTCACATGCTCACTCTTCCACAGGTTTGACTTTGCATGAGACTCCTCGTCAGAACTCGTTCTATAGCACTCGAGCCCTTGCTGCGGACCCACGGTTCTCACTACCTCTACAAGACCATCCACCAACCGATCCAAATAGAATCAAACCTGATTTGGTCGACCACACCAGCACTAACGTAGACCCTATCGTCCCAAACAGTAGCCGAACTACACCTGATCTGGGCGTCCCAATTGTACCACCTAGCAACTGCTTATCTCCTGCTCTAGACGTCTCAATAGCACCACAATTAGACCTGCCCCAGCCTGCAGAACCAACTCCCACATCTGCCAATCCCGACCCAATCTGTCTGCCAGCCCTGTCCGCTACTCCATCAACTCCCACACCTTCCACCATGGGTCATCACATGCTCACACGATCCAAAAATAACATACACAAACCCATCAATAAGCTATCCCTTATTAATGTCCTATCACCTCCTCAGACAGAGCCTACATGTGCCTCTCAAGCAATAAAAATTTCGGAATGGAGGCGTGCGATGTCGGATGAATTTGACGCCCTTATTCAAAATGGAACTTGGTCTCTAGTCCCTCATAGTCCGTCGCACAATGTTGTTGGTTGTAAGTGGGTGTTCCGTATCAAACGATCTCCCGATGGGTCAATTGCTCGCTACAAAGCTCGTTTAGTGGCCAAGGGATTTCATCAAAGGCAAGGTTTGGATTATAAATAAACATTCAGTCTGGTGGTCAAAACTACAACGATCGGGGTCCTGCTAAGTATTGCGGTTACAAGAGGGTGGTCTCTTTACCAACTGGATGTGAACAATGCGTTTCTTTAGGGTCATCTCACTGAGGATGTAGTCATGGCTCAACCACCAGGCTTTGTGGATCCGTCCTCTGCATCCCATGTCTGTCAACTTAAAAAGGTCATCTATGGCCTGAAGCAAGCACTGAGGGCGTGGTACAATGAGCTATGACAATTTCTTGTTCAAAATGGGTTTGTCAACTCTCACTCGGACACTTCCTTATTCATTTTTAATGCTGATGGTCTTTTAATGTTTTTACTGGTATATGTTGATGACATTATTGTCACTGGTAGCAATGGTAATCTTGTTGACAAATTTGTTAAATTGCTTGCCCAACGATTCTCGATCAAAGATTTTGGTGCTCTATCCTACTTTCTTAGAGTTGAGGTTCTATCATGCTCAACCGGTTTGTTTCTCTCTCAGCAAAAATATGTGACTGAACTCCTTACTCAAACAAAGATGCTCGACTCCAAACCGGTCTCAACCCCACTTCCTACAGATCATGATCTCAAACTCCTTGATGGCACCTCCCTCACAGATGCGACTGAGTTTCGTCAGGTAATTGATGCCTTGCAGTGCTTATCATTCACTCGTCCTGACATCGCTTTTGTAGTAAACAAGCTTGCCCAATTCATGCATCGCCCAACAACTGGACACTAGTCCCTTGCGAAACGTCTTCTGCGCTATCTCCAGGGCACATCCGGCCATGGACTCCTATTGTGCAGCAACTCTCCTCTTTCTCTACATGCCTTTTCAGATGCCGACTGGGCGAGTAACCATGACGACCGCACATCCACTAGTGCATATGTGATCTTCCTCGGGTCAAATGCAATCTCCTGGTGCTCTCACAAACAACGTTCAGTCGACAAATCCTCCACTGAAGCTGGTACTCTGGCTTAAGTCTCTCTTGCAGAAGATGCACATCTCAAACCCCAATCCGCCAACCATCTTCTGTGACAACATTGGTGCCACATACCTGTGCTCTAATCCTGTCTTCCATTCACGAATGAAACACATTGCTATTGACTTCCATTTTGTTCGTGAAAATGTTCAAAGTAAGCAACTCTGAATTTCTCATGTGTCTTCTTCGGACCAGTTAGCTGATTCTCTCACCAAACCGCTCTCCAGGATAAGGTTTTGCCTATTACGGTCTAAGATCAATGTCTCTGAAATGCCCACTGTCTTGCGGGGGCATGTAAAGGATAAGTGATAATATTTTAATATTCTTGTGTGAATTACCTTGCTGTGTACAGAGCATATTTCCTATCTCATTATAATCTTCTAGTTTAACTCATATTTCCTTAATGTAGTTTTCTAGTTTATTTCCTATAGTCTTCTAGCTTTCTTGTTGTACAAGTCCAACGTGACTCTCTTGTATATATACTTGTAATAGCTGTGACTTTGATTCTTAATATACATAAATATATTCAACCTCTATAGTTTGGTAGTTTATATTGTATTGTATTATTTTAGTAAACACCGTATTGTATTATTTTCGTACATTTTAATTGATTAATACAACAAACAATTTATTAGCTAATACATAATATTTTGTGGTATTAGGTTGTATTGTATTAGGAAAAAAAAAAAAAAAAAACACTTTTATTTTTCTTTCTTCTGAATATTGATGAATCTATGTGTTATGCTCTTCATTTTTTTTTTATATAATTTTAAAATTATATTGGAAATATAATTTTAAAATTATATTGGAAATATTTATTTTATTTATAAAAATATTATTTATTTAAATTTTTGTATCAATGAAAATAAATAACTTAATACAATATGATACAGTACATCACCAAATAAAGGTTTGTATTAATAATAATACAATTCAATCCAAAGCAATCTAGTACCCCTTAAGCCTTTTTTATTAAAAAAATAAAATTAAAATATAAACTATAACATTCCTCACTTGTATGAGTACGGTTCCATTTCAATACCTCTTAAATGAGACTATTATGATACATATCACCTCTTAGAATAAGAGATAGTGAACCTCCATTTCCACATTAATTGTAGAGTCGTGGGGGTTCTAATCTCACTCTCACTATACATATTTGACAAACATACTATGTTAAGAGTTTTTCATCCGTATTATGGGAGTAGATACATCTCGTTACGGTAGTAAATATCTATGTCACACACGGTGTTTAACATCGCAGATTCCGACAGATCCCTAACTATAAGACTATAAGAGTGACCGATATATGTTACCTTCAATCTATTCACTCAATTAAATGGGTTTAATATATATAGCTAGTCTCTCTGATAACTGTTACAGATACTAGTCTCTCGGATAACATTTGGCATCATGATTATCTAATCTTGATCAGCAACTTTATTATTTCAGATTCAATTCAATAAAACTTTGGGAGTTTGTGTATTCTTTGCCTAGTTATAAAATAAAAATAAAAATAAAAATAAAAATAAAAAATAAAAAATTTCATTTATTATTTATCACGACTTTGACGAACCTCTCTCCTCTGATTTATAATAACTAAACGAAAAAAGAGATTTGTCATCTTTGTATACCGGTATTAATCGGAAAAGATTCAAGTAACCAATTAATTTTCATATGATTATATTGAAATATATATATATATATATATAATGATAAATATCGATCTCATCAAAATCGATTCATTCGAGAATTATTCAGACTGTAAATAAATAAAAATAAATAATAAAAATAATAAAAATAAAACTACTAAACGAAGGACTAGCAGTTTCAAGAGTAAAGCCAGCATATTAATAATAATAATAACAATATGTAGCTTCTGTCCATTTCGGCTGCAAACTGCTGGTAGTTGTCACAGTTATGTAGCTTCACTGTTCCATCTACCAACATTGGGTCATTAATTAACCAGTATTGCCACCCTTTCCATTACAAAGGGTCTTCCCATTGTGTATTTAAACTAGTAACTTGTGATTCGATGGTTATAATTTTTTAATTTCTTGTGACTATATTTATGTGCTGTGAAGATCCACAGAATAAAGTTTGAAGGTCTAAAATAGGCATCGAAGGTCCCATAATTTCATATCACGTCTCATAATTACCATAACAGTTCTTTAATTTCATAATTGCCATAATTACATATCACATCCGAAAATATTTCAATATTGCCTCATATAATATTTTAGGGGATTTGGATCCCTCTCCGTCTCACATTGTCATCACCTATATTAAATGTCTTAATTAATTCTATGTTTTAATAGAATAAATACATAAAAATTAATATAAATAATTTAAATTATTGATTTGTTATATTAAACACAAGTCATTAGCAGGGGCAAAGCCAGGACGTTACAAGTGGGGGGCTAAACTAATTATAATTTTTTGTTTAAATGTACTTCGACAACACGAGAAAAATTATATTAATTAAAAATTAAACATACACTTAGATAGGAGGAGACATAATGAACCTTACCCCTTAAAATTCATTTCAAGACAAAATACATAAACTTTTTAAAAGATAACGACTAAATAAGAAACAAACATTCAATTCCAATACAATAACTAACTAACTCAATTTTGTCTTACGAGTTTTCACAGTATCGAACTCATCTATTATGGAATCTAAGTCAATGATATCCATAATCTCTCTCTCCATGTAGACAACTAAACAATTTACAAGAAATTCACCCTCCATCTTATGCTACGTTTGGTGTGAATGTGTGATTAAATTATGATTATCTAAAATAAGTTTACATTAAAACTATAGCAATATTTGATTTAAACTTCAACAAATTTGACCAATTGAATGGAAACAATATAGTGCAATTTGGGGTTTTCTAATGAGGAAAAACAAACCCTAAATATTAAATTTGTAGTATATGTAAATAAACAATTAAAGAATAGTTAGAGAAAGGATTAAACTTAATTACTCACCTCTTGAGAGTGAGAGAAGTTTAGAGAGGATGTTGATCAATTAGCCACTTCTTGTTGGAACGTGTTGTCAAGCTTTTTTTTTTTTTACTCACTATCTATCTAATGCTCTGTTTTATTTCTCATTTTATGTTTAGTTGAGTTAGATTGGTAAATATATTTGTATAGTAAAGGTAATTTTGAAAGACTCTAATTCAATGGTAAACATGTAAATATCTAATAATTTGAAATTAAAAAAATAAAAATAAAATAAAGTTCACCCGGGCTACTTTGCAAATAGATCCGCCCCCGATCATTAGATTACGGAGGCATAGACAATCAAGATGAGAAAATGATCCATATCCTTAATATTATTTTCTTGTGTGTTTCTTCACAGTTGATTGCGAGACATCCAAAGCATATAAAAGGTTTTTGGGAAATTGAAAGAAAAGGAAACAAGTCGTTGTTATTTGTCTTTCCATCAAGTCTACTGTCTTCTGTCTACTGTCGTTATTACAACAAGTCTACTGTCTTTTGTCTTTCCATCAACAAATTAAAACTCGGCCGTTGGATCTGCTGGAGTGCTGGGCAAACAGTTTGTTTTTTCTTTAAAATGGAGACACGTTAGAGAATTATTAAGTCTGGACCTTATATACAAAATACTAAATAAATAAATAAAAATCAAATTCTGAATTTTTAATCATTTGATGCATCTAACCGTTAAAATCCATTCGAGATTCATTATGTGTCTTCCCTACCTAAGAAACTGGATGATCTTCTGGGTAAGACTTTATGTCCTCATTTAGGTAGTAAAGGTTCCATCGAACATAAGGGACTGCAAGTGCATCATCTGATCATTAATATAACTAGTAATGACTTCCACCGCTGCTAGTCAAAGTCTGTCAAACTTAACAGGTATAAGGGTATTTTCATCATTTGAAGCATTTTTAAAAATAAATAAATAAATAATTTAATAAAATGGAGATGAATTGAAGGCAATATATTCAATGGAATTTAAATTAAAAAATTAATTTTAAATTGAAATATAAAACTATTTTAAAAAATTTAAATTATCTTCATTTTGAAATTTTTTTTTTTTTATATATACTATTTTTAGAGTAAATAAAAGTGTTTAAAATTTTTAACTTTTTTTTTTTTTTTTTTTTTTCTGAATTGCAAATTATTTGTACTAGTTTTTACTCTTTTTAAAATATAAAAAATAAAAACATTATATCCATTTTTAAATTTTAGTAACTAAATTCAATTTGGTCTTTTTATTAGTTCAATTATTATAGCATGAGATATGTGAGTAGATAAATACTTGCTTATCCTCTAGCTACATTTATATCAAACTTCAAGGAGATCAATGTATTTACCCTAAGAGCATCCAATGCTATTATGCATTTGAAGAAAATTAAGTGTCACACAAGATAGTTAAATAATGAGATAAAAAAAACCTCTTCAATGCAATTATCTAAAATTGGGTTTCTAACTTTAAAAACTCTCCTATAAATACCAAGTAGGATTTCTAACTTTTTCCCACCAATAATATTACACATCATTTAATTGTGAAATAAAAGAGAAAAGAATGAGATAAACGATTGATTAAAAATGGATACATAGTTGATTTTATATAATTGCATTAGAGATGAGAATATGCATTTCTTAAAATTTTTTGACAAAATGGATCCATATTCACTATATATACTGATGTGACACTAGTTAGAAACTAAAAAATACATATTTACAATTAAGGATATGAGTGTAATTAATCAGTATACATAGTACCGTACTTGGTTTATTTTTAATTAAAATAATTTATCCTTATTGATAAATTTCTATTGAGATATTTTTATAAATAAATTTTTTAATAAAATATGAATGTACTAATTAGTTTTATAGATGGCATTATCAGCACCATGGTGTTATGCGTGACAAAAACAAACCAACCTAATTGTATTTATCAAACAGCCTTTTTCACAAATCTATTTTTTAGCCGACTTATCAATTTTGACAACAAAAAAAAACACCTTTTTTACTACATTTCAGTATTTCACCTCTCACCCACTCTTTATCAAGTCTACCTCACGTAGTCACGCACTCACGACTCACTCTCTCTCTTCTTCTTTTTTTTTTTTTCTTTTTTTTTTTTTCACTATATTTTACACCAAATCAAAGCTCACAAACACTTTCTCACACCCTTAAGTACCTTTTTCATTGCATCGAATCTTCATTTGGTTGAAATCTAATTTAGTAAAGATAACCCAAGGCTTACCATTATCTTATATTTTCACCTATTTTTTCTTCACTTTTCAAAATTTGACTTGCCATTGCCATCGTTAATTTAGAAACAGCTCCATTTTTCAGAAAACTTCGAACTTCATTTTTGGCTAAAATTACCATTTACCCCCAAGTTACACACTCAATGAAAATTGTTACACTCATGTTTCGAAACTCCAAATAAGTTACGCGCTCATAGCTCAGAATTTGTTACACACTGATTCAACAAGTTTTTCACAAGTTTCAAACCAATGATTATGTATTGCGATAATCAGATAAATATTCATATAGTTAGTAACTCTTTTTTCATGGACGAACCAAACAGAAGGAAGTTGATTGTCACTTTATCTGAAACGCAGTGATGAGTGGTGAAGTTTCTATACCATACACCCTATGTCAAGTCGAGTTTGTTGATCAAGTTGGAGATATGTTTATTCTAATTCTAGTTCCAGTCTTCTAAATATAATTGCCCTGTTTTGAGGAGTGTTAAGAGTTTCATATTTTTATATGTTTTGGACTGTGATGTTATGTTTACATATATTAGACATATAAATAAACCTTAAGGCTGTTAGTCTAATTACGGCCTTTTCGCCTTATGTCTCTCTATCTATCTATCTCTATATTTCAACACTGATCAATAAGCAATAGGCAGGGATGGTTCTTAAGTTCCAATGCTTCTTCAAAAATTTTATGTTGTGTGCCAATATTATAGCGCCCAAAAAATTATAGTCCCTAACTTTTACTTGCAAAATACCAAAGCACCACTTCTAGTTTAACAATATATAACCAAAAATCGGTTTTGTTCACCATCAAATTAGTAGGAGATATTATCAGCATCTAAGTAATCCAATACCATAATACTCTGACACTGAAAAACACTTCTAATCATAAACTCAGACAATCTGTTTTTCTAACAATTATTACTACATAACACAATCCAGGAATTTAATCTAACCAACACACACGATACAACATGTCAACAACACAGAGCAAGAACAATAAAAGCATGAATTGATATCAATTTATATTACCTTCAATTTACATGCTTTAACTTAATTCCATTTGCTGCAATTGGGTGAGATAAGGCTCTCCACATAAACATCCGCATCAAAATGAAATGGAATGCCAGTGACCTCAAAATCTTTCAATGCACCATCGCGCTGATTACATAGAACCAACTGCTTCTGATCCATCGCCAACAATATTTTGCAATCTTTCCAAAGGCATAACGGCTTCAGTATACGATATCCCTCTTGTATAAGAACTCTAGTCCAAGATTCCTTCACTCCGTATTCTTTCATCACCCAAAATTGTTTAACATTCATGTCTTGATGATGTTGCACACAAAGACGCCCTTCCAGAACCCCAGTTGACAACACACCGAAGCTCGTCAGAGCATCAGGTAGGGGCAAGTCTTTGAATCTCTCTTCCACCAAATCAAATGCAGCAATCACACAATCACCGTCTTGATGTTTTAACACCCAATGAATAGCGCCATTAAGCGGAGTTCCGGGAACACACAACTGACATTTGTAACGAGAATCTTCAACAAATTTCCAGGAATTGTTCTTTAAGGAAAAAACACAAACAGTTGATCCGCAAACATATTTCACAAACTTATAATCATCAATACTCTGAACATAACCAAACCCATAAACAGATTGATCAGATAAAGAACTCAAAGTAGGGTTTTGAAAATCCTGTACTCTCTTGTACTCTCTCGTTGATGGGTTGATTACAAAGAAAACTTCAGGTTCAGGCATGATACAAAGCAACCCATTGCAAGAACTAATGATTTGAACAAAATCACTGGTGTGATTCTTTTTCAAAGGAAAATCAAGCTGTACAGAAACTACCTCTTCATTGATCGGCGTGGTTTCGTGGTCTATGGAGTAAAGTGAGCGAGATGCGAGCATGATTTTGTGAATCTTGGTTCGATCCAGATGTAATTTGACAAACAGAGGATCGGTTGTCAAGGCAAGCCATGACTTGGATACACACTTAAATCGGCACAATGACTTGACTGGGAGTCGTGAAAGTATATCGATGACGATCTCGTGCGGAAGTAGAAGGTTCTTAAAGGGCTGAACGGAGCCACCAGACATTCTGGACTTTGGTCCGGTCTCCGCCTCTCCGGTGATGTATGTGAGGAAGAGCTAGTCATTTTTCCATTTTACTAGCTTTTATATATTATTTTTTTTTAATTTAGTGTACATTTTACTAACAATACCTGACATTAGTCATAAACTCGGGACATGCTACGGTACGACTAAGAAAGTAAGTCGTACCGTACAACAACTAGTTTTTTTTTTAATTTTTATAGAATAACATTACTTTTAAAAAAAATATGAAACCGGATTTAACAGTAATCAGTTATCTCCCTTTATTTCCCAAAACTCACTCACTCTCTCATTCTCAGTCTATCACTCTCTCTCTCTCTATCTTCTCTCCTTCTCTTTCGTTGACCTCAACGAAGAGATCTGGAAACGGTGAGGGCGGCGTAGGTGCCGTAAGATCGCAATCACCTGGTTCTAGAGCTGAGCCACAACGAGTACTGAGGTTTGGACCTATTTCAGAGTAAGATCGGCCACTGAAAAGACCTGAAACTGATCTTCTGGTTTCTAATGAAGAAGAACTGAGCTAGGTGTCATCGTACCTTCTTCTTCTTTCTTGAACTGGTAGGTGTGGAGCTAGTCCTTGAGAGCTTCAATGGCTGCGACGGCGGCGGTGCGTGGAAGAGCCGCCAGATGCGAGCTGGGTCGGTCACCAGAAAGATGCAGATCTAGCCATCCAATCTCTTCTGTTGTCGATTTGAGCCAGGACTACCACTTGATGCTTCTCCTTCAGAGACAGGTTTTAAGTTAATTTTTTTTAATTGAATTTACTATTTTCGTTTTTAAGAATTTGTGAGGATTATGGGTTTTGTGTTTGATCAGTTGTGTGATTTTTAAAATAATTATTTTGAAGGTTTTTAACTTTGTTTCAGTTGAGGGTTTGTGGTCTCTGTTATTGAGGTGATTCTCAAAATAAATTCAATTTCGTACATTTTCTCTCAATCTCTCTCACTAAAATCCAAATCCACCAAAAAATCCATCTGGGTTTGGTTTACGATCGCTTTTTGGTGGGGAAAAAAACTATCTTTTTGAATCAAACAAGAGTGGGAAAAAAAATCAATGTTTTTGTTTGATTGGTTTTATGGAATCCTCGCCTCTCTTGGATTGTGGCAAAAAGAGACCAAGATCTTGTTTCTCGGCCTCGACAACGCCAGCAAAACGACTCTAACTTGCATGTTGAAGGATGAGGTATTTTATTTTATTATTGTTTGTTTCATTTTTGGGCTTTTTTTTGTTCTTTGATTAAATGTTTTTTGATGATTTTTTGTGGGTTTTTATTTTATTTTATGAATCAGAGATTAATTCAACACCAGCCAACAGTACCCAACATCAGAGGAATTAAGCATCGGAAAAATCAAGTTCAAAGCGTTAGATTTGGGAGGTTATCAGATTGCTAGAAGAGTGTGGAAAGATTACTATGCCAAGGTTTATTTTTTATTTTTATTTAATTATAAATAATTTTTGTAGTTGCATTGAATCCAAAAAAATGTCTCTTTTTCTAAGTTTTTGATGTGATTTTATGCCTGAATGTGCCTGTTTTGAAACTCTGTATGTGGGTTGGTTTTAGATTTTTATGTATAATATTTCTGCAAATTATGTACATTTATTTTCCTAAATTTCAATTCATATCTAAATTGCTAATTAATTCTCTATTGGAAATTGGAAATTGGAAATTTTTTTCTTGGTTAAAACTGGGAAGGGTGGTGGATTTGTTAGACAATCAAGGACTATTGGTGGTTTTTTTTTCTATTTTATTAACATGGTTCATCCCATGTTTCTATTATTTTCAAAGTTGATACACTGCATTTGGATAGTGGGAATTATTACTGTAGAGTCAATGTCAATATATTTAGACTTTTTGATGTGGAATTCTGTAAAAAAAGGAAGATGAAATGATTATGCAAATCGGTTTTGAAATGCACTAGAATACTGCATGTGTTGATGTGATTGAAAATAGAGGTGTTTCTCTTTGCATATGGGTTTCTCTTTTCGTCAGCTTGATTTTTTTTTATGTTTTTGTAATATAAGCATTCAGTTTTCTAACTTGAAATAAATTATTTCCTCAATGTATAGAGATTAAATCAAGTTAAGCTTATATAGACGATATGAAAAGAGCTTGCAGCCTCTCTTGGAAAAATATCCAACAATTTTGTTATGTTGTTCTTAAGTTATGTTTATGTTTATTTTTGGAGAATAAGATTCATGTAGCTTCTTTGTGATTTTTAGGATTTTGTAATGCTAGATTGTTTATCGTGAGTCTTTGGATGGTGGAATTGCAGTGGTCTATTGGGGGGTTTTAAATTATTAATTTTTATTTATTTTATCATGACCAAAATATTTTTTTAGAATTCATATTTATGTGCATGATCAATCGGGGTTTTGGTTTTTTGGAGGTTTGTTTTGGTGAAAGTTTGTAACCGGGGTTTTGGTTTTTTGGTTGCATTTTTGTTGTTTTGGCTGCCGATGGGTTTTTGTTTTTGTGTTGTTATTTTTAGTGTTTGGATGGTGAAATTTTAATGGTCTATTGGGTTTTTTATTTGGGTTATGATGTTATCATGACCCAAATGTAGTTTCAGTAATTCAGTATGGTAGGTGATGTTTTGTGCCTGTCTTCTGCTCTATGTGCCAAAGTTTAATATCTTGTAATTTTCTATAAAATTAATGCAGGCGCGATGATTTTACTGTAATGGTCAGTCTTGCTTATGGCAGCCTTTCAGGCATTGCATCATCAATAGGTAACATATCTTTGACCAACATTCAACTCGAATCGTCTCTCGGCGTTTACACTTCCTCAGTTTTATGAAACATTTTCTTCATTTAGGGTTCTGACTCTGGTTATATAGCTTGTACATATGGGGTTACTGGTTGATTAACTTGTTATGTTTTAATCCATTATGCTTGTAATCTTATGTTGATATAGTTCAAAGCTTAGAAGCATATAAATATTATAGTATATGATTTCTGTTGTTGTAATCTCTTTTCAACTAGGGCTTTTTAAAACTTCAGTTAGGGATGTTGCTACAGTATCTTATGGTGCAGCCGTGTAGGTCAGAAATTTTATGAAGAAATTTTGCATCTCTCACAGGTAGTTAATTTGAGTTGTAAGTGTTAGTTATATGTTTTTACATCTAATCACTCCTTCATATAAGTTACCATTTTGTGATGTTCTGAACCTTAATAATAGGTTTTTGTGCTGTTGAAAACATAGGATAAGTTAACGAGCCAGAGGGATGGTGTTATGTTTTTCTTATGTTGACATCACCTGCATAATAAATATGATTTTGATATGTTGTGTTAAACAATTTGGATTGATTTCCTATTCTCTCTCTGACTTTCTTTTATCCTGTTCAATATTGCAGCAACATTTGCAGATCATCTTGTGATTGGTCAGTCAGTTTCCTGCTAGAATTATCTTTTGTCTTCTACAACTACAATATATTGTTGCATGTAAAGATTTCTTATTGAAAATTATTATGAGTTTTCTGTGTTTTGGTTATCATCATACTTTCAAAAGTATGAATTTTACCGTTGGATGTGTGTGAAGAGAATCCCAAATTGTGTAATTATACAATGGGAATTATAATCAGAGTAAAGCTAAAATATAGAAAAAAAGAAAAGAAAAAAATATCAAGTTGATGAACAATAACAGAAAAAAGAACTTGGTTTTTACCGTAAAAGTTTGCATATTGCAATGAGGTTTCTAAGATTAAACTAAAAGCAAAAACAAAAATATCATGTGCTGCCCTTTGTTTAGTTCATGTGAGTGAAGAATGTTACTGCACTACTTTTACTTTTGTTTATTTCAGTGGTTTATTTCATTCTTATTTTGAACTTTGTGTTAATTTCTTTCAAAATCACCAAGAGATTGCATACATCAGGAAAACGAATACAGTGGTTTTTACATTTATGTATTATAAATATAATTTTATTACAAGTTAATAGGGTTGAAATGGATGTTTATGTTGCCATCCTCTGTTGTAGCATGGCATACCTTAGTGATGATTGTTGTGACAGTTGCCTGACAATTCTCTGAAGTGGCACTCATCTTCAAAGTTAAAGATGGATTAGTCAAAATGAAGAACATTGAATCAATTGCTGATGTTGCCTGGTTTCGATGTGTAATGGTTATTTGTTTCGATTGCTATAGAGAATTTTGTTAAACTGTTCCTATTTATCAAATCAATACAAGTATCAATAAGTTTATAAGTCAAGTATTTTACAAATTGTTACAAGTGAGAATTTCAAAAATTAAAAAAATTGTTACCAAAGTCGTAACAATGGTTACGAGGCCATGAACGTGATTATCAAAACCGTGAAAATGGTTATATGTTAAAATTTCAAAAATTGTAAAATAGTTACCAAAGTCGTAAAATAGTTACTAAAGCCGTGAAAGTTGTTACCATAGTCGATAAAATGTTACAAGTCAAAATTTCAAAAATTTCAAAATGGTAACTAACGCCGTACAAATCGTTACAATATACATGAGGGTGATTACTATAGTCGTGAAAATGGTTACATGTCAGAATTTCAGAAATTGTAAAATGGTTACCAAATTCACAAGTGAAATTTACATTATTAAATATATTATTTGAATATAAAAATATATGAAGGTTAAAAATTTTATTTGACATCATTAATCATTCTACAAGTTTTGAATTTTTCTTTAAATAACTAGATAATTTTGATAAGTTATTCATTTTGATTTTTTTTTTCAAAGTATTTTAAGTTACAAATATTACAATAGGACTGTTGAGACTTATGAAGATCAAACAAAACAAGTGTGGCCCGGATAAATACTCTAAAAAACCGGGAGAAAACTCCACACATGTGTTATAAAATGCGTATGATGGGACTCGAACCCCTCCCTCACCACCATGTAATGGTAAAATAATTTTTCTTCAAATTTGACGTGTGTGTGTGATTGAAAGCGACCCCAGGGCGAACTCCCTCAACTCTCCCCAAGGTCGCCCTTATCAGTCAAAAATGCATCAACGAAACCGAGAGGATAGCGACCCCAGAGAGAGGTCACACAAACCGCCTCGATGTCGCCGTTATCAGGCAAAAAACCATCCAAGAAACCGAGAGCATAGCGACTCCAGTGCAAGCTCACTCAGATCACCACAAGGCCGCCCTTCCCATTGAAAAACTGAGGCCTCCCGCTTTTGTGTAAACATTAGGGACATTATTCAGTTTAAGTTTAGGGGTGCGGCCATGGATTCAGTGTCTATTTTTCTATGAGTATTTTGTTTGTTCTCATTTATTTGAATTTTTTGTATATTTTATTCTTCATTGTGTGTTAGTAGACTAAAAGCATTTTAATCTTTTCAAAGTGTAAAAGTTACTAAAATGTAAAGCAATATAAAATTTAGCACAAAATGATTAATCGAATAATTAATCAAAACTTTTTTATTTTATATTATATTAAACAATTTAATATTTTAATTCAGATTTACGTTGACTTGTTCACCCAACAAGTTTAGCGTTAGGATTAAAGTTAAAGATAGTTAATCATCATTGCTTGCACGCACCCTACTAGACTCGAAAGTGTCCCAGTAATTGGGTATTATAGATCACTGGTGCTGAAAATAAAAAATATTAGGCACGAAAAGTATTTTAATCTTTTTAAATTGTAAAAGTTGCTAAAATGTAAAGCAATGTCACAATTTAGGACAGAATGATTATTCGAATAATTAATCAAAAAATTTTATTTTATTTTATATTAAACAATTATGACATTTTATTTTATTACTTGTACGCACCTTACTAGACTTGAAATTGTCTTAGTAATTGATATTATAAATCACTAGTGCTGAAAAGAAAAAAGAATAACACAAAAAACATTGTAATCTTTTCAAAGTGTAAAAGTTGTTAGAAAGAAATGTGGCACAAAATGATTAATCGAATAATAAATCAAAATTTTTTATTTTATTTTATATTAAACAATTTAAAATTTTTATATAAATTTACGTTGACTTGTTCACCGAACAAGTTTAGCATTAGTATTAACATTAAACTCGTTCAGCCTACATTAAACTCGTTCAGCCTACGTTGAACTTGTTCATGTAGGTTTACGTTGACTTGTTCCCGTGGAACAAGTTAAACGTTAGGATGAACGATAAACTTGTTCAACTTACGTTGAACTTGTTCATGAAGGTTTACGTTGACTTGTTCCCGGAACAAGTTTAACTTTAGGATGAACGTTAAACTTGTTCAACCTACGTTGAACTTGTTCTTGAAGGTTTACGTTGACTTGTTCCCGGAACAAGTTTAACTTTAGGATGAACGTTAAACTTGTTCAACCTACGTTGAACTTGTTCTTGAAGGTTTACGTTGACTTGTTCCCGGAACAAGTTTAACTTTAGGATGAACGTTAAACTTGTTCAACCTACGTTGAACTTGTTCTTGAAGGTTTAAGTTGATGTTGACTTGTTCCAGGAACAAGTTTAACGTTAGGATGAATGTTAAACTTGTTCAACCTACGTTGAACTTGTTCAACCTACGTTGAACTGGTTCAACCTACGTTGAACTTGTTCATGTAGGTTTACGTTGACTTGTTCCGGTGGAACAAGTTTAACGTTAGGATGAACGTTAAACTTATTCAAGGTTTACGTTGACTTGTTCATGAAGGTTTACGTTGACTTGTTCCCAAAACAAGTCTAACATTATGATGAACGTTAAACTTGTTCAACCTACGTTGAACTTGTTCATGAAGGTTTACGTTGACTTGTTCCCGGAACAAGTTTAACGTTAGGATAAATGTTAAACCTGTTCAACAAACGTTAAACCTGTTCAACCTATGTTGAACTTATTCATCCTACGTTGAACTTGTTCATGAAGGTTTACGTTGACTTGTTCTCGGAACAAGTTTAACATTAGGATGAACGTTAAACTTGTTCGTTCAACCTACGTTGAACTTGTTCATGAAGGTTTACGTTGACTTGTTCCCGTGGAACAAATTTAACGTTAGGATGAACGTTAAACCTGTTCAACCTACGTTGAACTTATTCATGAAGGTTTACGTTGACTTGTTCCCAGAACAAGTTTAACGTTAGGATGAACGTTAAACCTGTTCAACCTATGTTGAACCTGTTCAACCTACGTTGAACTTGTTCATGAAGGTTTACATTGACTTGTTCCCGGAACAAGTTTAATGTTAGGATGAACGTTAAACATGTTCAACCTACGTTGAACTTATTCATGAATGTTTACATTGACTTGTTCTCGGAACAAGTTTAACGTTAGGATGAACGTTAAACCTGTTCAACCTACGTTGAATTTGTTCATGAAAGTTTACGTTGACTTGTTCTCAGAACAAGTTTAACGTTAGAATGAACGTTGAACTTGTTCAACCTACGTTGAATTTGTTCATCTTACGTTGAATTTGTTCATATAGGTTTACGTTGACTTGTTCCCGGAACAAGTTTAACGTTCATCCCCGGAACAAGTTTAACGTTAGGATGAACATTAAACACTTTCAACCTACCTTTAACTTGTTCTTCAAATTCAAATTTTCTTAATTTTTATTTTATTTTATTTAAAAATTATTTTTTCAAATAATATATTATTTTATTTTATTTCAAAATTTTCACATATTAAAATTAATTTTTCATATATTTTTTTATAAAATATCATTTTTTATTAATTATTATGTAATAAAATATAATTATATTATTAATATATATATATAATATTATACATGCAGCAACTGGTTGAACCGGTTTCAACCGGTTGCTTTTTGGGCTATCATGCACTAATATATATTTTATTATTTTTTTTGTTAACTTTTTCAAGTGTTTTATGGTACAACAAATATATATTATTTGTACCATTGCCAATGCCCATAAACTCATAATTAAACACATAGGCACGTTTGATCAAATATTTACTAACATTACCCGCCATAAGTTGACATTAACTTATTCCACGTGTTATTACTCATTCTCCTTCATTTTCATTATTGTCATTATGTTTATCTCTCCACATATTTGTAGCTATACTACCTCTCCATTTGTTAGTAATCTCTCGTTGGGCTCTTACGTTTGAAAAATTAGTTCAAATTACTTTTCATTAACTGGAAATGATTATTTCATTAACTGGAAATGATGAAAATAATGAAGATTCGTTATCAGGTTCAATAGTAAATACATTAGATTGGCATTCCTTATAGAAAAAAAATTGTTTTGTCCTTCAGCCACAAGCTAACACTAGCTTTGTTTATGTTCTATATGGGAATGGAGGTACGGATTTGAAAATTGTGAATCTTGATTAATATATAAATAAGAGTGTATTCAATCTAGAGTTCGTTGGAGTTTGATGGATTCCATAGATTTCATATAGATTTTGTTAGAATTTTCTATAGAGTTTGTTGGACTTTAACACATAATTATATGTAATTGGAAGAATTTTTAATGATTTGTTTTGAAAAAAAAATATTTTTTATTGTTAATCATATAATAGTTTGAGACACATTAAAAAATTAAAAAAGCAAATATAATAGTTTGAGAGTATCAATCACCATCAAATTTATACGGGAATTTTATTTATATCCTTTCAAAAACATTCCTTAACGTGAATTATCGGATAAATTTTTTTTGTTAATTTCAATCACCTTACCTAAAGACAAATGTCCACAAACTTTATAAAAGTCAAATCCATTAAAATTTATAGAGGTACAGCAAGATTGGCCTTTATATTTATAAATCTCATTTTAAAATCTATCAAATTCCATTACTTAAATAAAATATGTAAAGTCAATTACTTTTTGAATACACTTAGATTTACTTAGGTTTGTAAAAAGTTTGAATTGAATACATCTAAATTTTATTGTAATCTTTCAAAATCTGGATTGAATTCCTAGATTTTTATGAACTATTTACAAATCTAAATTATATACACTAAGACTTTTAAAATCTTTTAAATTCCAATCAAATCTAGATTGAATCCATCATAATTTAATATCCATCTCTTTTTATTTTTTTATTAGATTGTGGTCAAACTCTTTTTATTTTTATTTTTTACTAGATGGGCTCAACGGTATGATTTTGGATATGTGGGTGTAAATGTATTTTCTCAATAACTTCAACTACTCAAAGGCAAATATGTCTTTTTAATGTCAAGATTCATCTTTTGGGAAAACGGGGAATAGTGTGAACTATAGGGAGATAATGGACTATTAATAGAACTAGATGAGAGATAATGGCGAATAGATCAAACTATAGGGGGAATTTTGATAACAATAATGTTACACATCCCACTTAAAATCCCACTTTTTCCATCCCACTACATGTGGCATGTGGGGTGTCAAATTGTGAGTGGATATATGGGATAGGTGAGATAAATCATCATTAATATGTATCCACTCATAATTTGACACATCATATACCACATGTAGTGAGATGAAAAATGTGGGATTTTAGATGAGATGTTTAGCATTATTGTTTTGCAGTAATGTTACACATCTCACTTAAAATCCTACTTTTTTCATCCCACTACATGCGGTATGTGGGGTGTCAAATGGTGAGTGGATATATAGGATAGGTGAGATAAATCATCATTAATGTGTATCTACTCATAATTTGACACCTCACACGCCATATGTAGTGGGATGAAAAATGTAAGATTTTAGATGAGATGTTTAGCATTATTGTTTTGCAGTAATGTTACACATCCCACTTAAAATCCCACTTTTTTCATCCCACTACATTCGGTATGTGAGGTGTCAAATGGTGAGTGGATATATGAGATAGGTGAGATAAATCATCATTAATGTGTATTCACTCATAATTTGACATCTCACATGCTACATGTAGTGAGATGAAAAATGTGGGATTTTAGATGGGATGTTTAACATTATTGTTTTGCTAATATCCCTAAAAAAATTAAAACTTACTCAAAAACATTTCATTAAATATTAAACAATAATACAAAACTCAAGCAACAAAAAGGTCCAATTGGGACTTATTTTCCTGATCAATTACATCGAGAAACACAGGATCAACGGTCACATGACATTCCACATTGATCTTAAACTTATGGTCCCACCATAGCACCGTCGCTGCTCCTGCAATATCCACTTTAGCATCGAGCACCATCTCTCTTCTGGCCACGTCAGCTAAAAACTTAGCGGCGTGGTGGGCCAGCTCTAGTCCGTCAAGCCGAGCCGTGATATGGAGTAGCTGGCAGGACCTTGACGGCTGCGAACCGGCCTTGACTGGAGCCGAACCGAGAAGCGACCCCTCGTAGAAGATCGACATGGTGGTGGAGGAGTAGTGGATGGGGGTGATGTTGGGGTTGGTGACGTGTACGGTCAGGATGAGCTCTGCGTCCAGGACTGGCAGGTTGAATTTCAAAGAAGTGAGGTTGATTGAGATTAACTGGAAAGTCGGGTCTTTTGGTTTTGCGTCGATTAAAGCCGCCGTAGCTGTGGCGGCTGCTGCGCCTATTAAGGCCGAGGTCCAGCTCCATTTGACCTTTTTGCCCATGAACTTTGAAGGAAATTACTCTCTCACTTGCAAGAAGTAAATTAATGGAGGAAAGGAGGAAAGAGCGCGATAGTGAGCATCTTTTTGTCTTTGGGATGGGTAGTGAAATGACAGTAACGTCCTTTCATATGCCTTTAATGTAGACTGTTTTTGGAGGTTATCTCTTGTAATATGAGTGAATTAAAAAAGGGATAACATTTGGGTGCTGACCGGTTAGTACCCAAGATACTAACCAACCCAATAGTTGGTTGCAATGTAACCCAAAACAAGGAGAAAAATATAAAAAGTAAAAAAGTTTTGGCCACGTGACAACACGTCATTGGGTGGTCAGTATACTTAGGTACTGACCAATCAGTACCCAAACATTTTCCTTAAAAAAGCCAATAAATTTGGACGGATGTCAATAATTAGTCACCTGAGCACTATAACTGGTTTATATAGTTTGAATTTGGATCCTCTCCTCATATCATTTTGTTCTTACCTAAATCAATGGTCTGAATTAATTCGATTTTTTAGTTGTGTAAAACTTAAAAATTATTATAAATAATCTAAACCATTGATTTACTATATTAGACACGTATCAATAAATTATAAAGGTGTGGACAATGTGAGGAGAAGATCCACATACAGATCCGTGTAGTTTAGACTTTCATTGGATGTGAAAAACATATATTGACAATTGGTAGATTGACAAGCTCTGGATTTGGGTAAATGACTCACAGGCCAGCGGCTCAAATCTTACCAATAACGAAAGATTTCAAAAAAATATCTGGTCTCGGATTAGTAGATACAAAGACCATAAACTTGCTTTATAGAAAGATATGTGGCTACTATTGAGTATTTCCGAACAAACTCATCGGTTAAGCTGACAATGTTTTAATAAGAGTATTAATTCAATTCGATAATCTTTCAGATTTGAATGGCCGCGAATAAGAGCTTTTGTGTATCGAATGTATCAGTATAGTATGTATTCTCGATTCTGAACATGCCAAGTGGGATATATATATATAATATATGCAACTTAATATTGAATAATTTAGTAACCGCGAGCAAAAAAAATGTAAATATGACGTTTCCATAACTTTTTGAGACTAAATTGAAGTGTACCCGATATTTAAACTAAATTATATTTTCTTCTCAAGGAACCATTTCTAACCGGAACAACTATTTAGATTATTCTTATTCCCAGAACAGTAAGCATAATAAATACTGGAATAGAGATAATTAGGAAAAAGGTTAATAAAGAGAAACTTCGTGGCAGGAAAGAAAGTTAAAACATAATATACTGTTCTTATGGTAGAATGGCTAGAGTTACATGGAACAAAAAAAGTTATTGAGATCGATTATACAACTTAAGTTACGAAGTTATGAGATCGTTTATAAAACCTAGGGGGTTGTTTGGATTTTATTTGAAGACCGAACGGTTTTGAATTTTTTTAAAGGCTGAATAAGGATTAAAATCTAAACCTGAATGATATATATATATATATATATATAAATATATCTTTTCATATCTGAATCACTGGTGTACCGTCAACATATTTGTTTTTTAAAAATAAAATTATCTGAAAATAAATAATTTCACATTTATATCCATTCTAATTAAAAATAATAATTTAACATGTACAATTCTTTATAAGATTTTACATATTCTATAAATAAAGTTCAAATTCAATTTATTGTCAAAAAAAAAAGTTCAAGTATAAGAAAATATGGTGATTGAATAATTTGGTGTATATTCTTTGTACAATGAGTATTCCTTTATATAATAGCTTGGCAATTAATGTCTAGATCCTATATCAATGGTAATTAAATATAAAAAGGGAAATAATAGTCAATGTTGTAATCAAAGCAAATCAACTCCTTGTGGAAGGTAATTACGATAAATCGATAATAATTCTGTAAACAATCTTGGTCAAAGTCTTCATAGAAAGCGGCTCTTTATGGACGATAATCATGATAATAATTCTGCAATCAATCTTGATCAAAGTCTTCCTTAAATCTTGGCTATAATGTTGATTTCTAACACTCCCCTCAAATTGGAGCGTGTATGTCTAATACGTTCAACTTGGATCGCAATCGTAAAAAAGTTTCATTTCCCAATGCTTTCGTAAATATGTCTCCAATCTGATCCTTGGAAGAAACAAAGGCAATTTGCAATAATCTGTCTTGAATTTTCTCACGGACAACATGACAATCAATTTCAATATGTTTGGTTCATTCGTGGTAAACTGGATTTGCTGCAGTATATAAGGTAGCTTTGTTGTCACAATAAAGTATATTAGGAAAGGAGTGTGGCACCCAAAAATCATGTAAAAGATACTATAACCATTGCATCTCACAAAGTAGCTACAACCATAGTCTGATATTCGGCTTCTATGGAAGACCTAGACACAGTTGGTTGTTTTTTTGTTTTCCATGAGATTAGGCTATTCCTGAGAAATAAACAATAATCGGTGGTTGATCTTCTTATCATTGGGCAATTTGCCTAGTCAGAATCACCCAATGCTTGTAACTTTAATTCAGTATGAGAAGATAATAAAATACATTGACCAGGAGAGCCTTTTAACTAATGAACTATACGAGTAGAAGCCTTCATATGAGGTTAATGCAGTTGATACATGAACTGACTGAGAATGTTAATTGCAAAAAGAATATATGGCCTTGTAATAGTTAGATAAATCAATATTCTAATCAAACGACGACATAAGGCCGGATCATTTAGCAAGACACCATCAATGTTGCTAAGTTTTAGATTTTCTTCCATGAGAACAGACTCGAGCTTTGCTCCCAATAAACCTGTGTATTTGATAATATTTAGTGCATATTTGCGTTGATTTAAACAAATGTCTTTCTGTGATCTTGACACTTCAATGCCAATAATGTATTTGAGATTGCCCAAATCTTTGAGCTTGAATCTCTAATGTAAAATTTCTTTAAGTCTTGAAATTTCATCTACATCTAAACTTGTAATTATAACATCGTCAACATACACCAAGCGACATTCCTTGCGGAAAAAAAATGATGAAGATGAAAATGATGAAGATTCGTTATCGGGTTCAATAGTAAATACATCAGATCGACATTCCTTGCAGAAAAAAAATTGTGTAGTCCTTTGGCCACAAGCTAACACTAGCTTTGTTTATGTTCTATATGGGAATGGAGGTACGAACTTGAAAATTGTGAATCTTGATTATATATATTTTTAATGATTTGTCATGAAAGAAAAAAATTTATTTGATTATTCATTATATAATAGTTTGAGACAGATTCAATATATATATATATATAAAAAAGTTTGAAAGTATCAATCACCATCAAATTTATACGGGAATTTTATTTATTTCCTTTCAATAATAGTCCTTAACGTGAATTATTGAATTAAAAAAAATTGCTAATTTCAGTCACCATACCTAAAGACAAATGTCCACAAACTTTATAAAAGTCAAATCCATCAAAATTTGTAGGTGCATGGCAAGATTCGTTATGGGCCTTCATATTTATAAATCTCATTTTAAAATCCATCAAATTTCATTACTTAAATAAAATATACTTAGATTTACTTGGACTTTTAAAAAGTTTGAATTCAATACATTTAGATTTTATTGTAATCTTTCAAAATTTGTATTGAATACCTAGATTTTTATGAACTATTTACAAATCTGAATTGAATACATTCAGACTTTTAAAATCTTTTAAATTCCAATCAAATCAAGATTAAATACATCATCCTAATTTAATATCCATCTCCTATTATTTTTTTATTAGATTGTGGTCCAACTCTTTTTATTTTTATTTTTTACTAGATTGGCTCAACGTTATGATTTTGGATCTAAGGGTATAAATGTATTTTCTCAATAACCTCAACTACTCAAAGACAAATATGACTTTTAATGTCAAGATTCATCTTCTTGGGATAATGGGGAATAGTAAGAATACAGGGAGATAATAACCATTAATGGAACTAGATAAGAGATAATAACAAATAAATCAAACTATAGAGGGAATTTTGATAATATTTCTAAATTATTATTATTTTTTTTTACATTATCTATTTATCATTATTATCATTGGAATATGTAATCTTGAATTTATCAAGGATCCGACCATCGAGGCAGAGGACAGGTTCATAATATCCCTAAAAAATTTAAAGCTTACTCAAAATACATTACATTAAATATTAAACAACAATATAAAACTCAAGCAACGAAAAGGTCCAATTGGGACTTATTTTCCTGATCAATTACATCGAGAAACACAGGATCAACGGTCACATGACATTCCACATTGATCTTAAACTTATGGTCCCACCATAGCACCTTCGCTGCTCCTGCAATATCCACTTTAGCATCCAGCACCATCTCTCTTCTGGCCACGTCAGCTAAAAACTTAGCGGCGTGGTGGGCAAGTTCTAGTCCGTCAAGCCGAGCCGTGATATGGAGTAGCTGGCAGGACCTTGACGGCTGCGAACCGGCCTTGACTGGAGCCGAACCGAGAAGCGACCCCTCGTAGAAGATCGACATGGTGGTGGAGGAGTAGTGGATGGGGGTGATGTTGGGGTTGGTGACTTGTACGGTCAGGATGAGCTCTGCGTCCAGGACTGGCAGGTTGAGTTTCAAAGAAGTGAGGTTGATTGAGATTACCTGGAAAGTCGGGTCTTTTGGTCTTGCATCGATTAAAGCCGCCGTAGCTGTGGCGGCTGCTACACCTATTAAGGCGGAGGTCCAGCACCATTTGACCTTTTTGCCCATGAACTTTGAAAGGAAATTACTCTCTTCGCTTGCAACTTGCATGGAGTAAGTTAATGGAGGAAAGGAGGAAAGAGCGATAGAGAGTACCTTTTTGTCTTTGGGATGGGTAGTGAAATGACTGTAATGTCCTTTCATATGCCTTTAATGTAGACTGTTTTAGAGGTTATCTTTTGTAATACGGGTGAATTAAAAGCATCTCCCACCTATACTCTAAAACTATATCTCCAAAAAATTTTAGAGTATGAATTGCTCCCATCGTACTCCAAAATGTTGTCTCTAAGAAATTTTTTTAGAGTTTCTACATTTGATACTCTAAATTTAGAGAACCATATCTCATACTCTAAATTCACTTTTCAATATTTTTTATTCCATTTATATCTTTCTTCTCTTTTTTATTAAATTCAATTAATGTATAATAAATTTTAATTTATAGTTTTTATTAGCATAAAAATTATATCATTAGAAATTTCTGATTTTTAAAATGAGTCTAATATTGAATATTAATTAATAATTTTTTATTTACCATATTTTATCATTAGTTCTTCATTTAATTATTTCGTTATCATTTTCTCCAAAAATATATATTTTTATGTTATAAATTTTTTTTCTTATTACATATTGATAATTAAAAGTTAGTAATAACATAAATACCGAAACATAGTATTAAAATAATAAATATTAATATTAAAAATTACAATAACATAAAAATGTTAAATATGGATAAAAAAACAAAAAACTTAAATAATAACAACATAACAATTGATAATGTCCAGATATATTAATATTTTGGAAAGCCATCCGAATGACTTTCATATCTACCCGTGCTTTGTATTTGGGAATTGTGAGTGTTTTTATCTAAAATTTTCATATTTTTCCTTTAAAAAAATTCACGTTCGATGGGATTTTTAATGGAATCCAAATCTATCATTATAATTTTATTCTCTTTACGTTCACGTAAAAAATGAGAGCTTCTCGTTACAATCCATAAATTATCTATTTACACTCCAATTTAATTTTTTTTTCTTAATGACAATTTTAACTAAACTAAAATTACTAATCAAGACAACATTCTAAAAACACTCAAAACTAATTAAATTATTAAAAAAAGAAAAAGAAATTCTCTCTCTAAATCTATTATTACAATTTTAAACACTCTCTCCTAATTACTATCTCTCCATTTTTTTTTAAAAATCCTATCTCCATACTTTCTCGATTAATAGTTTTAAAAAAAAAAAAAATTCCCTTAAAAAAAAGTTAAAGAAATATAAAAACTTATGAATATTTTTGGTTTTTTACCAACAGTAATATATACATATGTATATATATATATATATATATATATATATTTATATATTAAAAAGTCAATTTTCCAAAAAAAAAAAAAAAAAAAAGATATATAAAAACTTGATTTGTTGCAACTAGATTCAATTAAACTTATAATTTCTAAAACTAATAAAAGAATTAAAAACAAGGCGTTTGTTTTTTGATTCTTTTTTTAATATATATATATATATATATATATATACACGGTTACTAAAAATCAACTCATAAGTTTTTTTTTTTTTTTTTTTTTTTTTTTTATTTTAAAAAAAAACTATTATTCTTGCTTGAGAATGAATGAAGATAGAAAATTAGATATATGTATTGGAGGAGAAAATGTAGGAGAGAGTTTAATATGTAATATTTAATCTAATGGTTTATGAGAGATAACTTTTTTTTAAAATAATTTAATTCAAAAAAGATTACTACTCGGATGAATCCAAAGGCTATGATGGTTCGTTTTAATTTTTATTAAAATAAAATAGAGTGCCTTTAGAAATTTATTTTTTAAAATGTAGTGTCTTTAGAATAGGAGTGTTAAAATATAAAAAAGATAATCTTGGAACAAAATGAGGTGTTTTTAGAATTTTTTAAAATTTAAATTTTGAGAATTGAATGTCTTTAGAAAAGAAGTTTAAAAAAAAAAAAATTGGATTATCAAAAGAAACTCTTTTTAAAAAGCCAATAAGTTTGGACAGATGTCAAGATTCAATCGCTTGAGTACTATAACTATGAGAAAAACTTTAGTAAATCCGAGGTAAAGTATAATGTGGCACGCCTAACCAATGATATTTAGACACATCTTTAAATTTTATAAACTCAAAGCCACATCATAAAAATATTGACATGTCTTGAATTTCTTCGGCATCTGAAATCTAACCTTATTCAGGGGTGACTTAAACATATTTTAAGGCCCTAAGGGAGGAAAAAAAAAAGACCCCATATATATTAAAAATAAAAATAATCTTTTAAGGAAATTAACAAAAATTAACTTTCCATACTTTTTGAGATGTAAAATTTTTAATTAAACTTTTGTTTTCAAGATTTTTTAAAAACTCATTTTCAATTGACAAAATAGCTAATCCATTTATGATCTTAAATAAGTTTTTATTAATTTTAATTTTGAAAAACTTCTTTCAGTTGAAGCAACTATTACATGTATACATATATTTTGAAAAGAATCAATTTTTTCTTAAAAAAAATAATGTTTCAACTGCATTTGTATTTAATTTCTCTTAAGATTTTTAACTTAGAAAATAAATCAATAAAAGAATCATGTTTTATAACACATTCAAGATTAAGACAATAATTTTAAAATTATCATCATCCAATCATTTTAATTTTTTAATATCAAATTAAAAAAAAAAATCTTTCTAAAGTATTGAAATTGCTCAGTCAAATCTACTGTGAATAGAGCCGGTCAAAAATCAATAATTAGTAAATAGTAACCATATCATTATTAATCACTTGATTCATCAAACAAGTAGAAAAAAAAAATTAAAAACTAAATTCTTAAATTTGAATTTACATACCTCAATCTGGATAATATAAATAATAAATTTAAAGAATATTGTAGTTTGCAAAAATGTAACTTGTAAGTTGTAAGAACAAAAAATTATAACAAAAAAGAATATAGACTTTAATTATTGTAGATAAAAAAGAAAATAATTTTTTTGTTATATAGATAAATTTTGAACATAAAATAAAGGTTTAAGAGTTTTTTTTTTAATGATAATGATTCTTAAAAAGTTGATATTTTTTTTAATTGAAAAGTGGATACTCAATAATTATTTAATATTATTAGTATAATCATATTTGTTAGGTATGAGGCCCTATAATTAAGTAAAAAAAAAAAAAAAAAAACCTTTTATATATTTTTATCATTAAGACAATAATTTTTTTAATAATATCTTTAAAGTTTAAAAATAAATGAGGCCCCTATTTTCTCAATCTCTAAATTTTTAAAACCCACCGGCCAAAGATTTCATATATTTGGGTATTAATTTTTTTTTTTTTTTTTTTTTTTTTTTGGTTTCTTTTATAAATCTGAAAACATAAGCAAACATAAAAATTTATGTTTTGATTTATTGATTAAAGCTAAAAAAAAAAAAAAAAAAAGGTCAGAAGGTGATCTCACTTGGAGAAAAGCACTGCTACCTCCAAATCGGAAGAGGAAGCCGACGCTTCTTTTGCCGATTAGTGCTTCTTTTGGCAACGGAAAGAGGTAGACTCCTTGGTTTTTTTTTTTTTTTTTTTTCAATTTTTAATATATTAAATTTAGTAATAAATGGATTGAGAAGAAATTTTTTGGTGAAAGGAAGGAAGAAAAAGAGAATGAAGCAAGTTGGAACTTGGAAGAAAAGAGCAGTTGTGGAGGAAGATGAAGATGAAGGATAAGGTGCACCGAAGAAATTATGATTTGTCCATATTTTTTATGATGTGGTTTTGGGTCTATAAAATTTAATGATGTGTCAAATATTACTAGTTAGGCGTGCCACATCCCTCAGATATACTGAAGTTTCTCTCCTATAACTAGTTTGTGTAGTTTAGACTTTCATTGGATATGAAACACATATATTGACAGACTATAAACTTGCTTTATCGAAAGACACGCAGCTACTGTTGAGCATTTACGAACAAACTCATTAGTTAAACCGACAATGTGTTGATAAGAGCATTCATTCAATCCGATAATCTTTCAGATTTGAGTGGCCGCTGAGAGTAGCTTTAGTGCATTGAATGTATCAATACAGTGTATTCTCGATTCTGAACATGCCAAGTGGGATATATATAATATATGCAACTTAATATTGAATAATTTAGGAACCGTTAGCAAAAAATGTAAATATGAGTAAAGAGTTTAAATATAAACCCTTTCCTATCCAATCCCATCAAACAAACGGGGCCTTAGTGTATGTTTGGTGTATGGGATGAGATTCGACTAATTTTAGTCTTATCCTCCTTGTTTGTTGGTTGTATAGGATCATGCAACCAACTTATCCCACAAATGGTGGGACTACTTTTAGTCCTATCACTTTATACTTTTTTGTTTTTGTTTTTTTAATTTTTTTTTATGTAATTAAAATATAAATATGTTTTAATAAGTAATAAAATATTTTATTTTAAATATTATAATTTTCAATATTAACAAATAAAAATAAATATTATTTTAATAGAAAATTTTATATTTATTTAATATATTTTATTATAATATTTGAAAATATTGCTAAAATATTAAATATTTATAAAAATTTGTTATTCATTTTTTAAAAATTAAATAATTTATTTATTGAAAAATTATTTAATTTAATTTTATATTAATTAATTTCACACTGTATTAAATACATGATAGAATTAATTTTTTTATCCAATCGTACCAATCTCATACCACACCTTTAATCTAATCTCATAGAGCACCAAACACATCACATCATTAAATTTAGTATAATTCTATCTCATCCGATCAAATCCTATGAAAATAATCATATTTTATCCCGCGCATCAAACGAGCCATTAGGGTGTGTTTGGTGGATGAGAGAGGATAAGACTAATTTTAATCTTACCTCCTATGTTTGTTGGTTGCATGGAATGAGATTAAAATAATCACATGCAACCAACTTATCCTACATTGGTGGGATTGATTAGTCCCACCACAAATGGTGAGACTAATTTTAGTCTCACTACTTTATATTTTTTTCTTTTCTCTTTTCAACTTATTATTATTATTATTATTTTGTAATTAAAATATAAGTATATTTTAATAATTAATAAAATAGTTTATTTTAAACATTTTAAAAATAATAATTTTCAATATTAACAAATAAAAATAAAAATTATTTTTTAAAAAATTGGTTTTAAATATTTAAATTATTTCTAAATGAACAATTTTAATATTTTAATTTTTTTTCAAACTTTAATTTAATTATATACAACCATTTTAACTAGGTAAGGTAGGGCTATTTAGTCCCTTTTTTATTTAAAAATTCTTCTTCTTTTATTTATTTATTTTTAATTTAGTTTAAAATTGTATATTTATTTGATATATCTTATTATAATATTTAAATATTAAATATTAATTTAAAAATGTTATATTCTTTAATATTAATTTCAAATATTTTATTTATTTTTTTAAAATTAAATACTTAATTTATCTAAAAATTATTTAATTTAATTTAATATTAATAAATTTCAAACTGTATTAAATATATGATATATATATATATATATATATATATATTATCTAATCCCTACCACACTAAATAAGAGACATAATTATTTTAATCCAATCTCATACAGCACCAAACACATCACATTATTAAATTTAGTCCAATCCTATCTCATCCAATCCAATCACATGAAAATAATCATATTATATCCTGCACACCAAACGATCCCTTAGAGACTAAATTGAAGTTTATCTTATATCAACAAACACCTATCCAAATGCAGTCACAAACCAATCCAAATCCAATCATAAAGACACAAACAAATCAAAATGACAAATTCTAAGTTGTAAGTTCTAACAAACATCAACAAGTTAACAACATAAAAAATGTAAATTACAAAACAAGAAAGGAAGAAATTAAGTTTCTTAGTCTTTGTCTCCTCCTCTAAGGATATCGCATGCTTTTCATTAGACTCAAACTGAACTTCAATTTTTTTTATCCGTATTACCGTCCGCTCTTGAACCGGGCTTTACTTCTTTATCACCCTCATCAACAGTAAAAGTGTAAAACACTAAAACATAAAACCGAAATCAAAATATAAAATAATCAATTTTTGATTTTTCCGATTAATTGGCGACTAGCACCGATTAAGCGTTCCCCATCTAACCAATTTCGCTGATTAATTGGCTACTAGCACCGATTAATCGTTCCCCATCTAATATGGCCGATTATGGCTTTTTTTTGCCACGGCAAAGCACCGTTGATTTTTCACTGCCTACGCCGATTTTTCGAACACTGCTCCCCATACTTTGAGATTTATTGGACAAATGCGGGATTCAAACTCCAATCACATAAGTGAAAGGGGAAGTGCCTACATCTAACTACAGTGTTACATAGAACAAATAAAATCAAAATGCATATGAACGATAACTAATGACAGCGGCGAAGCCAGGCTGGGGGGAACAAAAACAAATATTCAAATTAACACTAGACAAATATACTAATATTTAAATACTAAGTAAAAAAAAAAAAATTAATAGCGTCAAGTCTCATATGTAATTGTAAAACAAATAAATTAATAAAAAAAAAAACACAGTTTTATAAATCAAAATTGAACGCGTCACTCTTTTAAATATCTAAAATCATCTATAATCGAATATATATTAAGTTTCTTTGCAATTTCCCTTTCAATATATAAGCTCGACAAATTTCATCACGTTCATTGACGGGATAATCCCATATATTGTCAACATAATCCTGGGTCACGCACCAAAGATTTATTATCTTGGTTAATATCGTTTGTTGGAGATTCCGTAAATTGATTTTTATAGGCTAGAATATTAATATTAGATGTTGACAAATATGAACCGGTTTTTGAGGTTTTAATTCTTTTGAAAAATCCATCAATTATCGATAGATTTCTCATCTAAAAATCAAATAAATAAAAAAATCAAACTAATTTAAATAAAAAAAATAGTATAATAAATGTAGCAAAATCATATATATATATATATATATATATAGAAAGAAGAATTCATTAAAGAAATCATATTAATAAATAATAACCTAAGAAAATAACAAATATAAAAAAACTTAAAATATTTATTAATTAATAATTTAGTACCTGGAATTATTTGGATAGATGAACTCAAGAATAAGAATTCAATTGTAAAGGTAGGAATGAAATTGTTTAAGTGAAAAATTAGAAAGAAAAAAAATAAAGAAGTATATATATGTTTGACTGGTTTATGATATCTAGAAAACCAAATCCTAAGAGGAATATATTTTCTCTTTAAAGTTAAAAAGGAATATATAAAATTAGACTCTTTTTATTTTTTATAATAATAATATTTTTTATTTAAAACTAACCTACCTGCTTAATCTAAACTCGGTTAAAAAAAAAAAAATAAAAAAATAAAAAAAAAACGAAACAATAAAAAATAAAATAAGAAACCTCTTGAAAATAGGATTCAGATTTCAGAGTTCATAGACTCACAGCGTTTGTTTGTGTCAAGTTAAAACAAGATTGACAGGAATGACAGCTATTGGGGCCCGCCCAATAATTTTTGAATATATTATATATTATAAAAAGCTACGAAACTTATACTGTATATATGCACATCAAGTCAGAATTTTGGTTTTGAGGGTCAATCCAATATAAAATCTAATACTTTATGCAATGCAAATCTCACACGTGATATTCTTCAAAAAAAATATAGTTTCGTTATGTGTTAAAGGTAATAATACAAATAAATAAAATGTGTCGCTGTTTTATATCTAGAAAATTACATATAACTAAATTAATCTAATTTTTTTTTTTAAAAATTTTTTTTTTTACAATTTCTATTTTAATTATATAATCAAGATCATATGTGAGTAATTACATAATCATAAATAAAATGAGATACGCTCAGTTGTAAGCATCTCTTTTTACATACAAGAAGTTGTAAGTTCGAGTCATGTCCACTCCTAATATCAAAATATTGTAATAGTTCAAAAATAATAATAATAAAATTAACCTAACAAAAAACATTAATAAAGATAGTCGTAAACTCCCAGCCTAATGCAGCAGTTATCAGCTGAGGAATTTTCTCTACGGAATCATCGATTGCTACAAGTATCTATTGGATTACTACCATTGATTATTCAATAGACACATGTAGCTGTTAGATTACTACCGATTGCAATCAACGATCCTATACAGCAAATACAACATTTGATAATTGATATTGGTTTAACAGTTCAATATTTACTTAGTTTATTTTAAACTTCTAGTGAAGTCTAAATAAATAATAATAAATATATAATTTACACACACTAGATAATGTAATAATGAATAAAATAATAGAAAATTAAAATCCTAAAATCAGTATCATTGTTTAATTGAAAAGGAAAAAGTTTGCTTGGGGGGGGGGGGGGGGGGGGGGGGGGGGGGTAAGGGGGGCATATAAAGGGGCAGGGCATGGCCCTATAGTCCCCCTTAAATTCGCCCCTGCCAATAAACTATACAAAAAATACAAGAGACAAGAAAACAATGAAAACCAAGTAGCTAAGGCCACTGCATAGGGGAGTGACACCATTTGCACCGTGATGTTGGTGGTCATTGCGGTGGTGAAAGCCACCAGCTCCAGCTGCATACAGAGGAATAACAGCTCCACCTGTGAATGGTGATTTATCGCCATTGTTGCTGTGTCCTCCTTCGCCTCCACCTCCTCCTTCGCCTCCAACTCCATGACCACCGCCTCCTCCTCCGCCTCCATGACCACCACCTCCTCCTCCTCCCCGTCTGTTTATTGATAGCACATGTTTGACTCCCACTTCAATAGACGATCTTTCTTGCATTCCTTCGTTTCTCACATTTTGTTGTTGATCAAAGTCTACAAAATAGTGTCACATATATATAAATTGATCATTATATCTTCCAGTTTGGTTTTCATTTAATTTAATATTGTAATTATAACTTATAAGAAATATAAAAAATATTTTCTTAAAAAAAAAAAAAAAACTTTGTTCTCATCGTCTATCTGTTAGATAAAAGATAAGGTAGCTTTACCAAAACATAGACTAAACAAATTTCGAAATGATTTGAGTCTATTGATAATTAGACTATAACTTATAAGGGGAGTTTAGTAAATGTTTTTCTTTATATCTATAGTACTCTTTATATATCAATAGGAGCGTAACCCAGCTGGTAGATGGTCAAGCTTGGGGTTTGAGTAAATGACTCCCATGTCAACGGTTTGAATTCTACCAATGACGAAAGCTTTATAAAAAATACCTTGTTCAGATTAATAGATAATTGTGTAATATTCTTTTCTTTATCTATAGTGGGAATATTGGACCAACGTTGTTTGCCCCCAACCAAACGAATAATAAAAATTCGTATATAGCAAATAGAACTTCCTTGCTGCTTTCACAAGCAAGAATATTCTTACAAATTAATGGAGCGATGTCTGTGGGATAAGATACTTTATTTTACAAGTATCATTGACTCATTAGTTCATTATTGGTTAATTTAGTCCTTTGTTCATTATCCTGTCCCATCTAATTTGGGTTTGGAGGAGCTACTAACTACATCAGAAAATAATAGCATGTCTCTGTTCCGGTGAACAATTTTACGTTTCTTAATTTTTTTTTTTTTTTTTTTTAAAAGCATAATTGTGTTTAGTCTCTACTTTTTCATAAAAATTCAAATATATATATAATTCTATCGTTAATAGTATAAATCCATTAATATTACATTGTTAGGTATAATAATTAGAAAAATGAAACGTTGTAATAATTACACTAAAATTTCTTTACATCTTTGCCATACATATATCTAGTGTTCTCAACCTCTAGTTATTTCACTGTTAAAGTGTAGCTATTGGAATGTCTTTCCAGAAATAACAGGAGACGACTCTGTATTCAAGAATCATGAATTCATATGATATATAACAAAAAAATTTCACTTCTCAATATATTTTAGCAATAAATTAGCTATAGAAGGAAAAATGATAAAGACAGAACAAAAAAAGAGGAAGATTATATCATGGTAGGAATATTAATATTGAAACTGAGTTATGCTTATTGTATTCATTTTATAATGATGGAATTCAAAACATAGTTAACCTAGACCAGCTTGGTCCAAAAATGGCTGTGAATATGTAATAAAGCATTTTAACTATAAATATATATATATATATATATATATATATATATATATAGAAACAAAGAAAAAGAAGAGCAGTATATATATATACGTACCTGTAAGAAGGAGATTTTTGAGGGAAATTGGAAAAGCAGGAAGAAGATGAAGCTGAAACAAGAGCAATAAGAAGAAAAATCCCAAATTTGGAAATCCCATTTTAATGAATGTGAGGAAAACCTTATCTGTGATTTTGATGTAACGTTGTTTGAGGATCAAACAATGAAAAGGAATATATATATGTATCACACTCCTTTCCTCTGCATAGTTCCTGGAATAATAGTGAGGTGTTTAGGCTGTGTTTGGTTCAATGGAATGGAAAGGAAATGAATGGAAACAAATCCAATGGAAAGAGAATCCCAATAGAATTGGGTTTCCACCAAAATGGTGGAATAAGCTTTCCATCCACAATCCAATGGAAAGGCCATTCCAAATCCTAACAACATTTTCACTTCCAAAAATAACCCTCTACTAATAATTGTATAACTTTTCAAATTATTCCAATTCCCAACTCCATTACAAAAATACCCTCCTTTATAAAAATAATATATTAATATAATATATTATATATGTATTATATATATATTATATATTATCTTAGTGATATATAAATATATATTATATAATATATATGTATTATATATTATATTATCATATTATTACATATATTAATATAATATTATTAAATAAATATATTATATTATATAATATGTATTATTATTATTATGTTAAATAATATATAATTATATTATTATTATTCAAAATATACATTGTATATATTATAATATATATATATAATATAATATTTTTATATTATATAATATATATTATATACAATAATATATAATATGTATATATATTATATAATATTATATAATATGTATAATATGTTATATTTTATATTATACATGAATATATATTATTACGTAATGTATATATATATATATTATTATAATATATATATATATATTATATAATATGTTATATATTATAATAATATATACAGTTTTATATTTTATTATTATTATCCATAATATATCATATTATTATAAATGTTTTATAATTAGGGGTATTTTGGTCAAAATATAGTTAACTCCATTCCATTCCATTGTTAACCAAACAAAATAATACTGATTCATAGACTAATTCTAAAGTTCCAATCAAACAAAAAACTCAATTTTCCTTTCCTTTACATTCTCATTCTCATTCTGATTACCATTCTACCATGTAACCAATCGTGATCTTAGGGGTCGTTTATTTTTTTGTCTGAAGATTGAATAGTCCTAAATTTTACTGAAGATTGAATAGTGACTGAAATCTGAATCTGAATTTTTTTTTTTTTTTTTTTTTTTTTTTTACTTTTTACATCTGAATGTAATGTCAACATGTTTGTTTTTTTAAAATAAAATTGTCTGAAAAGAAGTAATTTTACATCCATACCCAAGTTAAACAATTATACATATAATATATAATAAAAACAATCCAAAAATACTAATTATATATGAACACATATAATTATGATTTTCTCTTCGATTACAAACAAACTTTATTTTTACTAAGAAAAGAAAATGTTTTTTTTTTCCTTTCAAAAAATAAAAGGAGCAGCAGGAAAACTCACACAAAATACTCTAAAAAAAATAATATATAAATATATCACCATGATATCATAATAAAGTATTGATATTAAACACCAATATGAGAAGTATTATTGTTTTTTTTTTTTTTTTTTTTTAAAAAAAATTTTAAAAGCTATTTAAAATAAGCAATATATTAAAATAAAGATTTATATACAATATATAATTATGATGAAATTGAAGATATGTTATATATGGAGGATAGTATCGAAAGAAAAGATTTTGAATTACATTTAATGCAATTCATTAATTTACAATTAAGTGAAAAGTTAGGATTTTTTACATTTTATTTAAAGTTGTTTTTTGGTATTTTTAAGTTGTTTGACCACTTAAAAAAACAAACAAAACAACTTAATAATTATGATTCAGACCCATTAAGTTTTAAATGGAAAAAACAAATGACCTCTTAGGGGTTGTTTGTTTTTTTGTTTGAAGATTGAATAGTCCTGAATTTTACTGAAAAACTAAATAGTGACTGAAACCTGAATCTGAATGACATTTTTTTTTTTCCTTTCTTTTTCACATCTGAATGTACTGTCAACATGTTTGTTTTTAAAAAATAAAATTGTTTGAATAAAAAGTAATTTTACATCTATACCCATATTAAACAATTATAAATATAATATATAATAAAAACAATCCAAAAATAATAATTATATATGAACATATATGATCATGATCTTCTTCTTCGATTACAAGCAAACTTTATTTTTACTAAGAAAAGAAAATGTTTTTTTTTTTTTTCAAAAAATAAAAGAGGTAGCAGAAAAACTTACACAAAACACTTTTAAAAAATAATAATATATAAATACACCACCTTAATATCATAATAAAGTATTGTTATTAAACACCAATATGAGGAGAAATTAGGGTTCTTTTTTATTTTTAAAACTATTTAAAATAAGCAATTTATTAAAATAAAGATTTCTATACAATATATAATTATGATGAAATTAGAGATATGTTATATATAGAGGATAGTATTGGAAGGAAAGATTTTAGATTGCATTTAATGCAATTAAGTGATTTACAATTAAGTGAAAAGTTAAGATTTTTTACTTTTTATTTTAAGTTGTTTTTTTAATTTGTATTTTTAAGTTGTTTGACCACTTAAAAAAACAAACAAAACATTTTAATAATTACTATTCAGATCCATTCATTGATAAGAAAAAGAAAAAAGGTGAACGGTGATTGGATTGATGATAAAATAGAATCCTGGTTCGCGAACGGTGATTCGATTGATGATAAAAAAAGAGAATTCTTGGTTCAGTTCTCCACCTTAACGACAGAAAAAAGGATTGATCAAATTCTATTGAGTCTGACTCATAGTGATCATTTATCAAAGAATGACTCTGGTTATCAAATGATTGAACAGCCGGGAACAATTTACTTACGATACTTAGTTGACATTCATAAAAAGTATTAAGTTTTAAGTGAAAAAAACAAACGGTCCTTAGTATACAAGACTTGACACCTATCAAACATCCACTTATGATCAGTTATCACGCCACAACAAAGCTTAAGCTGTGGCAGGCTTGGACTTGGGCTTTTCGTTAGCAAAATGCCACTGTCAACTTTTCTCACATGGATTTATAAGATTTTGTCTTTCATATATTCTTAATTATAATTTAAAAAGTGGGGAATTATTTATACCAATAATCAATTTCAATTCATTGCATAAAGAAATGAGAGATCCCGTACTTATTAATGTTATTGATTATGTTGATATCATGTTGTGATGTCGGTTAACAAAACGATGAATGTAGAATCAATTTTTCTCTGTTTTCGTGATTCATATTCCATTTCTTTTGATTTCACCTTGGTATATTGATTTCATTTAGAATAATGTTTGTGTATAGGTCAGTATCTAAGTTAATGACCCCATTAATGGGAGTGTAGAACGTGGTTTTTATTTTTTTATTTTTTTATTTTACCTTTTATATTTATCTTACAAATTGGGTCATGTACTATACTCTTTTTAGTGGAGTTAGTATTTTGAGTTGTGATCAGTCAGTGCCCAAACATTTTTCTTTTTCTATCTATCTTATATATATTCCATTTTCTTTATTTAAAGCAGGTTATAAATATATTTTCCGTTTTGAAACTTTGTTTTTCGAATTTTATTAAACAGGTTCTTGGAGTGGACATCCATATTCTCTTCAACTAATAACATTTCCAATGCAATGCTAAATCAATATGCTAATGTTATAATTTAGCACAAAGAAAAAAAAAAAAAAACATGCTCCAATACAATGTTAAAAGCTGTGCCAAATTTGGCATATGCTATACACTATGCCAAATCACTGTGCCAAATTTGGCACAGTGTATAGCATATGTCAAATTTGGCACAGTAATAAATATAGCCATATTTGTTGATTTTTTAATTTTAAATAATAAAAATTTAACAAACTTTGTAAGAAAAATTGAGATTAAAATAATTCTAAAAAAAAATATTCAATGTATTGACTGTATTTATTGACTTTTATAATTTTAAATAATTAAAAAAAATAAAAAGTAGCATATCAAATAGAATTTTGCATTGGAGTACAATGCTAAAATGAGGTGCCAAATATAACATTTTACCATATTTTGTGCTAAATTTGACATTGACATTGGCATTGACCTATGCATTGGAGATGGTCTAAGCTTCATCTAAGTAGCGCTTTTTTTTATTTATTATTTATTATTTATTTTTTATTTTTTATTTTTTACTGTTACCTCGTGACCAATAAAACTCATAAGCGAGAGCCCATCAACTCGTCTTTATGAAAATGACGGGTTTTGGCCCATTTCTGGATATTGGTCCGAAACCTTGAGCGAATCCAGGCCCAATAACGGTTTGGTTCGTGAACTCCACTTGATGTACAATCCCAGCAAGGAAAACCTCTTATCCAAATCATACATTGAACCAAGGTTGAATTTCGATCCTCGAAGACCGATATTAGCTTGACAACACTCGGAGTATCTCCAATGTGGCTTGTATTTAAAAAAAATGGTGATATACTGATATGTCAATATTGTCAAGTCAATTGCTTCATATGTGGTATGTAACTAAACTTGATAGACATCCAAATGAAAAAGTGATCTCTAATGCTTCACTTGTAAAATACATGTTTCTAATGACATGTCAATTATTTTTGGTCTCTTTAAATATACTTTAGAATTATTGAATAAAATAAAGTAGAAGACAAGAGTGGTTGCTGACTGAGCCAACAAGATGACTGTCCAACAGACTCTCTGAAATCAGAGAGTCATGTTGACAACATCTAAAAAAAAAGTTGCCATATCAGTTTGAAGTTGTATTAGAGATGTTGTATTGGAGATAAATTTTTTAACATAGTGGTCGTTCATCCTACGTGAAATCTAATTTTCTCACAACCTATATTACCATTGGAGATGCTCTCAGCTACTCTAAGTGGGTTTTCTCGATCAACCAATGATGTAGCAACATCGAGACAGACACGTGTCCACCATGCACACTGCAAACCAAAGTCCAAGCATCAGCAAGGCTCTCAAGTGTCCAACTAGCATTTGAGTACTGGTCAGACACTCAAGTATGGATAATCAGGCACTCTTCCTCCGTTATAAGAGAAAAACTTATATGTAGCCAGTGCAATGCACCCTAGCCAATGGGTGTATGCCATGTGGCACAAAGTGTGCCATATGGCATGCATCCATTGGTTGGTGTGCCACAAGGCACGCACCCATTGGCTAGGGTGCATTGCACCGGGTGCATGGAAGTTTTTATCCCATTATAAATAGGTGAACCCACTTCATATATATATATATATATATATATATATATATGAGGAAATACCGTTTTTTAATCACAAATTAAGAGATTTTATTGTTTTTAGCCAGAATTAGTAAATTGATTGTTTTTGTCAAACAATCCACTGAAGAGATTTAAATGCCCCTCATTATTTTTCAAAACCTCTTCTCTATCCTTGTCTCTCTCATTATTTCTGCATAATGTTTTTTTTTTCTTTCTCTCTCTCTTTTCTCTCTCATGAATTCTTCTTCTTCTTTCTTTCTTCTTCTTTTCCGTCTTCTTCTCCTTCTCTTTGTCCAGGTTTTTTTTTTTTTTTTAAAATCAGAATTTTTTTTAAACAAAAATTTTTAGATTTCGTTTTTTTTTTCAAAGAAAATTTCTAATGGGTTTCCGATAGGTTTTTCACGCGATGTGTTTTTCGATTTGACTACAATCTGGTTCAGATCTAGTAAAAAATTTTGCTTTTTTCAAAGAAAATCAGTTTTTTTTTTGAAAAATTTTAGATTTTTTTTAAATTGAAAAATTTCCAGATTTTAAAAAGGTTTGGATTTGAGTATTGTTTGTTTAAAAAAGTTTATGAATTTGTTTTGTTTAAAAAAAATTTCGGAATTTTTTTAAAATTTTTTTAAATTTTTTGTTTAAAATTTGAAAAAATTTCAATTTTTTTAGATTTTGTGTTTTTGTGGTTTTGAATGTAGTTGATTTTAAGGGTGGTTGTGGTTGTGAATGTTTGGATTTTATTTTTTCATTTTTCCAGATTTTTGTATTGAAGTTGAAAATTTTATATCATGTTTGAATTTTTTTTTTCCAGATTTTGTTCAATTAAATACACCAGACCACCGATTAAACACACCAGGTAAAAATAACTAAACGCACCAGACAAAAAGTACTTAAACACACAAGAGAAAATGAACTAAACATATCAGGCCAAAATGACTAAACACACCAAGCCAAAAGGAATTAAACACACCAAGCAAAAACAGCTAAACACACTATACAAAAACGACTAAACACACCAGGCAAAAAGGAATTAAACACACTAGACAAAAAGACAAAACGACAAAACATACCAGGCAAAAAAGACTAAACACACCAGACAAAAACGACTAAACACACCAAGTGTGCTTAATTGGGTTGCCTGGTGTGTTTAATTCATTTTACCATGATGTGTTTAATCGTTTTGTCTGGTGTGTTTAATTTGTTTTGCCCTAATGTGTTTAATTTGTTTTGCCTAGTGTGTTTAATTCGTTTTGCCCTGGTGTGTTTAATTGTTTTTATCCTGGTGTGTTTAATAAGTTTTGCCTGGTGTGTTTAATGGTTTTTGCTCTGGTGTGTTTAGTCGTTTTTGTCTGGTGTGTTTAGCCGTTTGAACCTGATGTGTTTAGTCATAAATACACAATTAAACACACCAGTCATAAACACAATAACCACCCTCAAACCTATATTGCATGACCAACGATCGAAAAACCCATCAGAAAACCCAAACTTAAACATAAGCAAATCTGAAAATTTTTTGTTTTAAAAAAAATCTAAATTTAAAAAAAAAATCTGAAAAAAAAACTAAGAAAGAGAAAGAGAAAAGAGGAGAGAAAGAGAGGAAGAAGAAGAAGAAGAAGGAGAGAAGGCGTGAGAGAAGAGATGAGAGAAAGAAGAAGAAGAAGAAGAAGAAGAAGAAGAGCATGTGAGAGAAATGGAGAGAGAGAGATTCTGTAGAAAAGAGAGAAAGATGAGGTTTTGAAAAAAAATAAAGGGTATTTAAGTCCAAAAAGTGGATTGTTTGACAAAAACAATCAAAATACTAATTTCGGCTAAAAACAATAAACCTCTTTAATTTTTAGTAAGTTTCCATTTTCACCCTATGTGTATATATATATATATATATATATATATATATATATATAAGGAAATACCCCTTTTAAACCAAAAATTAAGGGTCTTTATTGTTTTTAGTTGGAATTAGCAAACTGATTGTTTTTGTCAAAAAATCCACTGTAAAGACATAATTGCCCCTCTTTTTATTTTTATTTTTAAATACCTCTTCTCTCTCCTTTTCTCTCTTATTTGTGCAGAATGTTTTTTTCCTCTCTCTCTCTTCTCTCTCTCTCATCTCACATTCTTCTTCTTCTTTCTCTCATTCTTCTCTCTTTCTCTCCTCTTCTCTCATCCGTGTTTCTCACTTTCTCTTCTTCTTCTTCTTCTTTTTCTTCTCCTTCTCTTACTTTTTTTTTTTTTCCAGATTTTTTTAAAAATTTTCAGATTTTATAAAAACAAAAATTTTCAGATTTGGTGGATTTGTGTGTTAATTATTGATTTTAAGGGTAGTTGTGCTTAAGTTTGGGTATTGTTTGTTTAAAAAAAAATTCAGATTTTGCTTTGTTTAAAAAAAAATTCAGATTTTGCTTTGTTTAAAAAAAAAATTCAGATTTTGCTTTGTTTAAAAAAAATTCCAAATTTTTTTTAAAAAAAAATTAGGTTTTTTTTTTATGTTGAAAAATTTCAAGATTTTAAAAAATTTCAAGATTTTTCCAGATTAAACACACTAGTGGAAAACGAATTAAACACACTAGACAAATGAATTAAACACACCAAGACAAAAATGACTAAACACACCAGACAAAAATGGCTAAACACACCACGCAAACAAATTAAACACACTAGACAAAATGAATTAAATACACCAGGGAAAAAACTATTAAACACACCAGGATAAAACTCATTAAACACACCAGACAAAACGATTAAACACACAAAGACAAAACGAATTAAACACACCAGACAACCTAATTAAACACACCTGGTGTGTTTAGTCGGTTTTGTCTGGTGTGTTTAGTCGTTTTTACCTGGTGTGTTTAAGTTTTTTTTGCCTGGTGTGTTTAATTTCTTTTTGCTTGGTGTGTTTAGTCGTTTTTGCATGGTGTGTTTAGTCTTTTTTGCATGGTGTGTTTAATTCCTTTTTTGCCTGGTGTGTTTAGTCATTTTTGCCTGGTGTGTTTAAGTCCTTTTTGCCTGATGTGTTTAGGTTTTTTTGTCTGATGTGATTAATCGGTGGCCTGGTGTATTTAATTGAACAAAATTTAGAAAAAAAAAAAAAATTTCAAACATGATCTAAAAAATTTCATTCATAAAAACAACCACCACAAATTTTGAAAAGAAAAAAAAAAACAAAATACGGAAAAATGCCTCTGAAGTTTTTTTAAAAACAATCTGAAATTTTGAAACAAAATAAGATCTCGAAATCGACTAAACACACCAGGCAAAAAGGAATTTAACACACCATGCAAAAACGACTAAATACACTAGGCAAAAAATGAATTAAACACACCAGACAAAAACGACTAAACACACTAGGCAAAAATGACTAAACACACTAGGTAAAAAGGAATTAAACACACCAAACAAAAAAAACTAAACACACAAAGCAAAAAGAACTTAAACACACTAGACAAAAACGACTAAACACACTAGGTGTGTTTAATTAGGTTGTTTGATGTGTTTAATTCGTTTTGCCCTGGTGTGTTTAATGAGTTTTATCCTGGTGTGTTTAATTGTTTTTGTCCTGGTGTGTTTAATTCATTTTGTCTGGTGTGTTTAATTTGTTTGTCTGGTGTGTTTAGTCATTTTAACATGGTGTGTTTAGTCGTTTTTGTCTTGTGTGTTTAGTAGTTTTTGCCTTGGTGTGTTTAATTCGTTTGGATGGTGTGTTTTATTCGTTTTCCACTGGTGTGTTTAATGTCGAAAAATCTTAAAATTTTTTAAAATCTTAAAAATTTTCAACATAAAAAAACCTAATTTTTTTATAAAAAAAAATTGAAAATTTTTTTATAAAAAAAAATTGGAAAATTTTTTAAACAAACCAAAATCTGAATTTTTTTTAAACAAACAATACCTAAACTTAAGCACAACCACCCTTAAAATCAACAACTAACACACAAATCTAAACGTTTTAAAATCTGAAAAATTTTTAAAATAAAAAAGAAAAACTGAATTTTTTTAAAAAAATCTAGTATTTGGATTAAAAAGGAGAGAAGCTTGAGAGAGGAGATCTAGAGAGGAGATTTGGGTTGCAAAAAAAAAAAAATTATGGTGGAGAGAGGGGAGAGGCGTGAGATCCGGTGGAGAGAGAGAGAGAGAGAGAGAGAGAGAGAGAGAGAGAGAGTGATGCACCGGAAAATTCAACACAACAACAATCGATAAAAGAAAGGATAAACGATTCGGATCCATTGATTTGCGCACGAATACCGGAAACAAACCCTACTAACGCTCCGTTGATTTGCGTACAAATACCGGATTATTAGGCTTCAAATACGATAGTCGACTTCGCACACGAAGGATAATGTAATTGGATAGTTGAGAAACATCTCTGAATTTTATTTAATCAAAAGCCGTCTTTCAAACCCTAATACAATCTACTTAAACAGAATTGCAAAACTTAACTAAAAAGAAAATCCTAAACAAAAGGAAAAGAATCCTAAATGAAAAAGAAATCAAATCTCCTAAAAATCAAAAGAATCCTAAAACATTAAAAACCTATCTAAAAAGGAAATTAGATTTGATTTAAAATTCAAATCATAAAATAATTAATAACCTAATTACATATAAACTAAAAGGAAATAAAATAACATGTATTAATTACAAGAATATTTTTAAAATAAAAATTCTTCAAAAAAATCTCCAATAATATCTCTTGCATCAGAGAGAGAGAGAGAGAGAGAGAGAGAGAGAAGAAAAGAAAATGTTCCGGAGAAAATGAGAGAGAGAAGAGGTAAAGAAGGAAAATATTAATTTAATTTGATTTGATTTTTTTAATCATTTCTGAATGAAAGGTACTTTTGTCCCAAAAGTGGATTGTTCGATAAAAATAATCAAAATACTAATTCCGGTTAAAAATAATAAACATCCTTGATTTTTGACTAATTTCCATTTTCACCCTATATATATATATATATATATATATGTGTGTGTGTATGAGGTACATATTGCCTTGAGCATTTATTACAAAGCCCAAACCCATCTAGTCATCAATCTTTTTCCTTGACTAGCTACTCAAATGGTCTACAGACTACAGGGCAGTTTAACTCTTGTTTATAACCATGTTTACCTGTGAACATTTATGATTGATTATTAGTAAAATCATGAATAAAAATTGAGTAAATACTATATATCCACATCATGAATGATGGAAAGTATATAAATCTTAGCTATTCATTATCCACTATAAATTTAGATGAATCTTAGACAAAAGGAAGATCCTTGTCCAGAACAAGTGAACTCCCTCAACAATCTCGGTGAAGCAAAATGGTGTGGTTGACTTCTAAATAACAAGAAACAGTTTTCCTAGATGGCTAGATGATGAATGCAATTCCTCCACACGATGAATCAAATTTTATTAAAACAAGGAATATTACAACCACAGTACCTTTGACTCAACTTATTCAAAATTTCCAATAAAGCATAAAATGACAAGCTTCAATTCAAATAAACTAAGGCTTGGGTACAAGACCTGCCTTAATCTTTTGAACTGTAGCAACATCTGTTTTGAAAGCTTTGGCAAGGATTCCATCACTAATGCCGGTACCAAACACCGTCAAAGGAACCGAAACAGTTCCGGCATTCGCACTACCAAAAGACGAGATAGCGACGGCTGGAATCTTGGTATCGGCATTGTACTGGTAATGCACAAGTCCCTTAGGAAACACAAACAAGTCCCCGACTTGGAGATTTTGAACAAAGAGTTTGTTGGTTGTGTCAACAAAACCAACCTCAAGACATCCTTCGACAAGAAGCAAAAGTTCCGCAGAGCGAGGGTGGGTGTGAGGTGGGTTGAGACCTTCGGTTGGGAACTGAAGAATAGCCATGGATACACTTTGGCCAAATAGAGCAGGAAACTCTGCCATGGCAGCTTTCGTCACCTTGAAAGTTGGCGGAGGATTCTCAAAGATTCCACGCATTCCAGTGAAAGTAAACAAATTCCCATTTGTAGAGTTCGATGAATTTTGTGGGACTACGAAGTCTGTTAAGATATCTGGATCGCCTGCAGTAGCCATCCAAGCAACTGTGGCGAAGACAGCTAGAAAAAACATTAACTGAAAATCTTTCAACGAAGCCATTATTTTTTAGTTAATGATAAATAGAAAGTTTTTGTAATTTGATGAAAATATATCTCCAATTAGGTTGTGGGTTTATATGAATTAGATTGATTGATAGCGATATTCACAAAGGATGTGCTTTCGATCTTTCTCTTTGGCTACATTATGGATTGTACTATGGAGTATGGACAACTAAATGGTGAAAGCTAAACAACAGTTTTTCTGGTTATGACCTCCCATGAATGCTTAGATGTCATCAATTTTGTTAATATATCAAGCTAGATTCATTTTCAGTATTAGAAACTTCGCCTTTCTGCTTTATATTCCCAAAAGTGTCAACTGATTAAATTATTTTCGAATATTCATCTATTAACAAAATCAACCGCTATAAAGTATGGTTCAAATTGTAACTCCCATGAGACCTAGCGAAATCAACAGCTACATACAAGCTACAGTTGAGACCTGACAAAATCAATAGCTATAAGTACGGCTCAAATTGCAATTGGAATATAAATCTGACTATTGATCATGCATGCTAAAGTCAAGCGCATGTAATAAAATATTTTTTACATATATGTTAGAAATTGACATGAATGTTGAAAGAATGATCATCAATTTTGATTTAACAGTATATTTAATGCCTCAGAAGAAAAAAAATATTTCAATCAAAATTCATTTAAGTAATAATCTTTAATGTGTTGACCTATCTTAAGAGAGAATTAGTGCAAAATATAAAAACAAGGACATTTTATATTTTTGTATTGTTTGTAATTAAGTTTATATTGAAATCTTTTATCAAAACTTAAAATTGTATTCTATATTTTGAAATCCTGTCACTATTCATGGATCAAGTTCGCTTTAGAAGGTTTAAAAATTAAGTAATAAAAGTGGATATTCTTAATTTATTTACAAGCCAAATGACAGCTAGCTGCAACAAGAATAACTTTGTAATATCCATCCATTTATAGGCCTGCACCAAATTGCTCCCACCTCCTAATCACATATACTCTATAAATAACCCAATCCTTCAAATCCAAGCAGCAACTCACCCATCATCAACTGATAAAAACAGAAATACAATATCAACATGGCCTCCACTCAAAAATTCTTCTACCTTCTCCTATCTTCATTCGCCATTATCCGAATGGCATCAGCCGCAGACCCAGACATCACTTCCGATTTCGTTATACCATCTAATGTAACCGCCCCAATTGACGGGAACTTCTTCACATTTACCGGCCTTCGTGCCCTAGTTGGTGCACCACTACCCCCAGATTTCAAGGTGACCAAAGTAAGCTTGGCCGAGTTCCCCGCCCTAAACGGCCAAAGTGTTTCGCTTGCTGTCCTTGAATTCCCTGCAGGCACCACAAACCCGCCCCATACCCATCCTCGCTCTGCTGAGCTTCTTTTCCTCATCCAAGGATCTCTTCAAGTGGGGTTTGTGGACACCACCAACAAGCTTTTCAGTCAGACATTACAGGCAGGCGACATGTTTGTGTTTCCAAAGGGACTTGTTCACTTCCAGTACAATGCTGATGCACAGAAACCTGCAATAGCAGTTTCTGCCTTTGGAAGTGCAAGTGCAGGAACTGTTTCGCTTCCCGCTACTCTATTCACCACAAGCATTGATGATACAATCTTGGCTAAGGCTTTCAAGACTGATGTTGCTACCATTCAAGCTCTCAAAGCTGGTCTTGCACCCAAGCCTTGAGGAACAGTCATTCAATGTTAAATTTCCTTTTGCATTGATGAATAACCGTTCTCTTCATGTTTAGAGTGGAATTAATTAATATCTTCTTTTCAGCATATTACTTTTTGCTCAAATAAACGTTAGAAATTAATCATGTCTATATGTGTGGTTGCTGGTCAATATAGTTTCAACTAATTATGTCTTGCTAAGTTTTGGCGGTTGTGGGCTGTTCTCTGTTTGTCTGGGTCATGTTTGTTTGCTGGCTTGTTGCTGGTCGGTTATGTTTGGGTTGGTTGTTGTTGTTGCATCTTTGTCTGCCTTTCTGTTTTGTTTGGCCTGTCAAAGTTCTGCGACAGGGGCCTTGTTGTGCACCCCTGTCGCAGTTTTTTGATGCTGAGGGTTTGGGTTCCTTGTGCCTTCTTTGTTGTGTTAATGAAGGTTGCTTTAAAAAAAAAAAAAAATTATTATATACGCGGTATAATAAACGTTAAAAGTTATTCGTCAATGATCCTTAGACATCATCTTCTTATTTTAATCTGTATTAAACTAATGATTAACTAATTCTTGTAAAAATGTAATACTCATCGTTTTGCTTTAAAAAAAAAATCACATTTTAATAGAAAGTGCGCTCATTTAACGTCACAATGTTTTAAATTTCAGTCTCAATTGGTATATATATATATATATGTATATATGTAAATCATTAACTAATTCCTCTAAGAGCTTTTCCAACCCTGTGCTAATCACCATGCCATCGCCAAGTTGCCAAAGAAATGGCCTCCAACGTAGCGCCAATAGCTGCACCAACGGTCGGGAGATGAACAATGTCGCGCAATGTATTGCGTAACACTGTTCATCTTCTCTCCAACCCTGTTCATATATGTTTTTTTAGGTCCCCTAACTTTTAAAATATCACGTTTTAACCCTATTTTTTAAAATTTATTCTGATTATATCTTTTATTTAAAGGTTTTGTTTTTTTTCACAATTTTACCCTAATAAATTAAATTTATTCCAATTTGGTCCTTTTTATTATTTAATGATTTTTTTGAAGCAATTATTATTGATATTAAAATTTATAATAAACTTATGAAGTGTATAATTTAAAATTTTAAATGCAATTTTTTTTTTAATAAATCACTTCATTCCTACATTAATTCATAAGTTTTAAATGCAATTTTTTTTTTTAATAAATCACTTCATTCCTACATTAATTCATGAAGCAAAATACATTAATTCATAAAAACATTAAAAACGAATTACAAACTTCATAGTGATAAAATAAATTACCACTAATTGGAATGCACTAAAATTAAGGAAAAATACAACATAAATTACAACAATGATTTAGTAGTCCGGAAGACCATTTCCAAATCCTTCGATATTATTGAAAAAATCACCAGAAGACCTAGATGAACTACCGGATCCCTGGTTTTTTTGCCGAGCATGTTTTGACATAATTTTTAATTGTTGTTGATTCAAAAACTCGCGCTTTCTTGGATCAGTTATGAAATCCAAATCCATCATTATGTTTTTTTTTCAAAAACTTCCAAGAGTTTATCTTGTCCTTCTTTAAAAGTGTCAACCATTATTGAAGTTTCTTCCGCAGCCCTCTTTTTCAGTTTTGCTTTCTTCACCCCAATGAGCTGTTAAGATGAACTAACCCCGGTGTCATCACTAGCTATATTAAGAGAAAATGAAGATAGCCCAGGATATGCCATTGTTGGAGACTCTGGAGTTAGAGAGTCTTCTTGTGATGATATAATATGACCACGTGGCCTTCACAAGGCTAATGTTGCACTATCATTATCTGAAAATTTCTGCATATCCTTGAGAAAGGGCCACACATGGTCAAACTTGAATCCCTTTTTGAATTTCTTATCTTTGGCTAATAAGACTTTTGCTCGATACATCTGCAAAATGATACAAATATATATTGTTAAAATTTAATATTGAATATAATTTGTCTACAACTTTAATTTTAACAAATACTCACAATATCAATTTCGGAGGCACCACTAAGATTTAGACTTTCGATCTGTCGTAAGCATGACCGTAGTTTCCCAACTACGGTAAGGATAGTCGCCATTCGACACTACAAACTTTTGTTGTTACGATATTCAGTGATAAAATGTGGTATGTTGTTGTTGTATTCACTCTAAACTCGACCCTGGAATATCTCTTTGGATTGGTAAATACCTATGATCGGGTTTTGTGAAACATCAAGATATACGTGACAAAGGTGTGTGTCTTCTGCAAGTCTGTATGAAGAACTTCGGCTTGTAGACATTTTTTGGAAAAAGTGATTTGAAGAGAAAATTGATTTGAAGAGATATGTGATTTGAAGGGATAAGAGATTTGAAGGGATAAAAGATTTGAAGGGATAAGTTTAATTTAGTGTGAGTTGATATTTAAAGAAAATAAGAGGCACTCTTTTTAGATTTAATCCTACGGTTCAGAAGGTGAGGAAATCCATCCATTGGTTGGCATTTGATGATGAACATATTTCTTATCTTCAAGTTTTAGGAAAGGTGAAGATAAGAATTCTAGATAAGTATAGATATTATTTTCGAGATTTAATCCTACGGTTCAGATGATGATGCAATCCATCCAATGGTTGACATTTAATAGCCCAGATATCTTATCTTGATATTTTGAGAAATGTGAAGATTAGATTTCTGGAAAAGTTGAGAGTGGGCCCCACAACGAGTACTGGATGTCTAGGTTCAATGAATCTGGTTCACGTATTTGATTTTTTGAATTAAAGTGTTTTTATCCATATTGACTTTTTCCACATGGGCTTGCAGCTAATGTCAGCCATGTTCTGAGCTGTAACCAGCTGGATACAGTTGTCATATACTCACTCTTCTACAAGCACGTGTATTGCAATCGCTATTTTAATTAATGAAAATTAAAAATTATGGGCCTAATTAACGAAAATTACAAAAAAGGCTAATTTGAGATAAATACGGAAATAAATAAAACTAAGAATTCTAAGCAAGCCATAATTGATAGAAGTCGATTCGGACTTGGAAAACTAAACTTATTGCGAAAACAAAACTTTTATAAAACGGTAAAAATGACAATTTTGGGGCCTAAACGATGAAATTTGACCAAAAAAGGGCATGCCACAAGACCAAAAGTCATGAATTTTGAAGATCTTGGCGATTCGCTTCAACTATGAAAGTTTCACACCATTCCGACTCTGACGCCAGCACTAGTAGAAATCATTTGGTTCAATGAATCTAGTTCGCACATTGGATTTTTTTGAATTAAAGTGTTTTTGTCCCTATTTACTTTTTTCACGTGGGCTTGTAGCTATTGTCGGACACGTTATGAGCTGTTAACCAGCTGGATACAGCTTTCATCTACTCCTACGTTCTGAGATGTTAACTAGCTGGATATATCTTTCATCTACTCCCACTTTTTGAGATGTTAACCAGTTGGATACAGCTTTCATCCACTGCCACGTTATGAGCTGTTAACCAGTTGTGAATATATATATATAAAACGAGTCTAAAATAATCTAGACAGGGAGAGGGGGGGGGGGGGGGTGTGAATAGATTTTAATCGATAATTACCCGATTTTTGTGATTAGTCAATTTTTACGAAAATACCCCAAACTAGTCACAAAATAAAATAAAGTGTAAAAATGCGGAATAGAAAAGACACATGATTTTTGTGTGGAAACCGTTAACAAGGAAAAACCATGGGCCGTTATGTGCGCAACACACGAACCTCGAATCCACTAATTGCAATGGTGTTTACAACCTAGGTTGACCATGTCAAACCCTACGGCCACTAACCCACCACTACTACCCGCAGGCCTTTAAAAGTGAACCTAGTTTTTTGCTTGCAAACTACCAAATGGTAAATACAAGACTTGACTCTCAAAGAGAAGAGATAAACAACCTAAAGTGAATATGTGCAATATTCAAAGTGCATAAATGCACGGTCAAACATTTAAGCTTGTCTAGGCATGAATAAACATGTTAAAGACATTCCTAGATATCAAGTAGCAATATGACATGCATACAACTTAGCTATATGTGCAAACTAAGTCCTATATGTAATAACTATCACAAAAAACTCACAAAACACAATAAAAATGCAATCTTGAAACCAGTTAAGTATAAAAATGCTATTTTGTAAATCAAGAACATGTGAAGAAATGCAAATAATGTTCTAACTACAAGTCATATGAGTAATAAAGAAAACCCATGAGAAATCATACCTAGAACATGCTAGATGATGTGTGAAGATGATGAGTTTTGGATTTGGATGAGTAAAGATGGGATCTTGAGAGTCTCTCACTTAGAAAATATTTTCTCTCAAAATATAATTTTTGCTCTCAATTGCAGGGAGAAAAAAAAAAAAAAAAAAAAAAAATATATATATATATATATATATTAATTAACAAACAAAAACGCACCGTATTTGGATGTTATGTGTAAAAGACAAATGAGAGTAATCCAGTGTGGTGAACTCACGTGAGAGGCTATCAAGAGGTCCAACTATTTAACAAATTAAATGCATGTGTGCAGCACAACAAGAGGTTGCATGTGAAATTAAAACACAGAATAAAAAGACCTTGAAATAAAAAATAAAAAAAGAAATCAGCGTGTGGTTGGCGTGAGGCTCGCGTGGCCGAGGGACTTGGTGAGCATGAGGTACGCACGCCTCTCATGCCAACCCTCTCTTGGTGTGGTCACACCAAGCCGGCTCTGTTCCGAGTGTTCTTCGGTCCATTTTTGATATCGGAATCTAGAATTCGATTCCATCTTCGGAATATAGACCCGAACTCAATCATAAATATAGAAAATTACATAGCTTTCCACTCTAAGCTCGGAATTGAATTCCGGTTTTCATAAAACACGAAATGTCTCAAATGTCTCGAAAATCATCTGAAACATATAGACAAGTCTCCGAATCGTTCGGAACTCATCTATGGACAAATCCACACACGGTTGAATCATAAAAATAGAAAAATCTCAAAAAATATATTTCTTTGAAATACAATGAGATTTTTCCAACCATACCAAAACAAACACAAATACTAAAATACATGAGTTGTGTGTGTGCACTCTAAATCTCTTCAATTAAGAGTCAAGACAAGTAAATTACCTTTCTTGAAACTCTTGATATCCACAATGAGGTCCATTAGCATTTGAGGAGATTTCTACGTTCCTAAGCTACCCTTACATAGTTGAACCTTATTATGGTTTTGTTAACGAAATAAGTCAATCAAAAAGTGAGACACTTACAATCTTCCCCTTTGGCTATTTCGTGACAAAACCAACATTCACATAGCAACCTCACAAAAACAAAATTCACATAGCAACCTCACAAAAACAAAAAAATGGTTGGTCAACAAAATTTTTCTGCATTACAAATAAAACTTCTAGTCTAAGTCTTGAACATCTTCAAGTCAATCCAAAGCTTGTAGGAAAAAAAAAAAATCCAACCTACACACAAGCAGCAAGAAAAATACCTTCCAAGAGCAAGTGTGTGAGAGATGCTTATAACAAGAGTAATTGCAATTGTCAAAGTAAATCAATACAATCAAAAAATATATATAATCATGCAATGCAATGCAACTCCCTCTAAATGCAACAACTCCCAACATAGGTTACTCTCTCTCAACTCCCCCTAAATGCAATGCCAAAAATGGCACAATTTCTCCCCAACCTTACTCCCCTTTTTTGTCATGAGATAGGTAAAGGGAGTCTCCTCTAACAGGTAAGCATTAGTAAGGAGAGTTTGCAGCACAAACACATATGCATAATCATATAATCAATTTTATGCAACTCAATTAAGTAAGAGAGATTCAAGGAGTTTTATTTTAAGAAAAAAAATATGTGACAAAGATACTTTGTATGCAAGACATGTTGCATTCAAGTTCAAAAGCAATGGTATTTGGCAAAGCAAACAACAAAGGTTTCTTAAAAGAATTCAAACTAATTTCATCCTTTGTCATGGAAAAGCAAGGATATAGAGTTTAAGCATTTCAATTTTAAAGAGCAACAATATCCAACTTTATAAGCAAAACAAGACATGAGCGACTTTGCACCCTATTTGATTTTTCCGAATAAGATACCCATATTATAGTGGCCTTATTATACTAATAAAGAAAGAGAGACTTTGGATTTTAAGATCTTTATTTATTTGAGTCTCAATATTGCTTTTGCACACATATTTCCATTCAAGATTTATCAATCAAACATTTCATATTTTTCATCTCACACTTTTCATGTTAAACATGTCATTAGAAAGAATCATCATGTCATGGAGATCAATTATAGATCATTCAAAAAGTACTTCCACAGTACATCTCCTATTCCAAAAATGCATGTTTGAATATAAATATGACATGGATTGTAAGTAAGGCAATGTAGCACACTTATTAATTAAAATACATATAAGTATGTACAACCAATCATCTCAAGCAATTAAATAAGAGGTATAAAATATACTAATGTAGCGCAATGCAACTTCATGCAACTTTGTTCTCTTTGCCTGAGCTCTTCAAATGGGGTCAAGACATACCATTCAACCCAAGTGACAAATCCCCTAAGAGTGTCTAAGGGTTTTGTAAACAAATCTGCTAGGTGGTCATTTGTTCCCACATGTTCAAATGCAATGGTTTTGCTCTCAACTAACTCTCTTATGAAATAGTGTCTAATGTCAATGTGCTTTGTCCTAGAATGTTGGACGAGATTCTTGGAAATGTTAATGGCACTCATGTTATCACAAAATAAAGTAAGAGTACCTTGCTCCAAGCAATAATCGGCTAGCATTTTTTCATTCACATCAATTGAGTGCAATCACTACTGGTGAAAATCTATTCTGATTCGGCAGTGGATAAGGAAATTGAGTTTTGCTTCTTGCAAAACCAAGAAACCAAATTGTGCCCAAAGAAGAAGCAACTGCCCGATATGCTTTTCCTATCATCACAATTTTCAGCCTAATCGGCATCACTATATCCAACAAGACTTGGATTAGTATCAAATGAGTGTCAAATCCTATTGTTTGAGGTACCATTCACAAACCGAATGATCCTCTTTAATGCAACAAGGTGAGATTTCTTGATATTAACTTGGTACTTAGCACAAACACCTATATTAAATGATATATCGGTTTACTTGCGGTTAAGTAAAGCAAGCTACCTATCATCCCCTGATATAAGCTTTGTTCAACATCCTTTCCATTAGCATCTTTGCTTAGTTTCAAGGTGGTGCTCATGGGTGTGTTACAATGTTTGGAATTCTCAAGACCAAACTTATTTACTAGGCTCTGGGCATATTTCGATTGGGATATGAAGATCTCATCATTCATTTGTTTAATTTGCAAGCCTAGGAAGTAATTTAGTTCACCAACCATGCTCATCTCAAACTCATGAGACATGAAATCAACAAATTGTTGTACTTTAGAATTATTGGTGGAGCAAAAAACAATATTATCAACATAAATTTGAGCTATGAATAGCTCATCTTTAATGCACTTGATGAACAATGTCTTGTCAACATTACCTCTAGAGGAGCCATTGTCAACAATATAAAGAGTGAGACGCTCATACTAAGCCCATAGTGCTTGTTTCAACCCATATAGAGCCTTTTTTAGGAGATAGACATGAGAGGGGTGGTGTGGGTCCACAAACCCCTTTGGTTGCTCAATAAACACTTTCTCATGCAAGAAACCATTGAGGAAGGCACTCTTGACATCTATTTGGTGTAATTTGAACCTGTACAAACAAGAAATGGACAAGAGAAGCCTTATGGACTCAAGGCGGGCAACATGAGCAAAAGTCTCCTCAAAGTCAATACCCTCAATTTGAGAGTAACCTTGTGCAACAAGCCTAGCCTTATTTCGCACAATGTTGCAATCCTAATCGGATTTGTTCCTAAACACCCATGTAGTGCCTATGACATTGGTGTTTCTAGGTCTAGGAACAAGAGTCCAAACTTTATTTCTCTAAAATTGGATTAGTTCTTCTTGCATGGAAAGAACCCAAAACTCATCCTCTAAGGTTTCATCAACCTTCTTGGGTTCTATTTGAGAGGTGTAACAAGTGTAGCTAATTTGATTAGCTATTTGACGCCTAGTCCTAACACCGTCTCTAACATCTCCAATGATATCATCTTTAACATAGAGTTTCCTAACCTAAGGAGCGGGTTTATTTGAGTCTAAAGGAGGAACTCTATTAAGAGGTAGATCATCCTCTTCTTTTTGGTTTGACTTCATACCAATTGAAGTCTAACCACACTCCTTTAAAGGAAGGTCATCAATTTCACAAACATCCTCCTCATGGTCATCATGTTTGGGCCTACAATCATCAAAGACCACATTTGATGATTTCATAATACTTCGAGTCTTTAAATTAAAAACTTTATAGGCTTTGCTATTAAGTGCATACCTAATAAAAATACATTCATCACTCTTGGCATCAAACTTACCAAGTTGATCTCGGTCATTAAATATATAGCACTTGCTCCCAAAGATGTGGAAGTAGCTAACATTGGGTTTCCTACCATTCCATAACTCATAGGATGTTTGTTTAGTCGTGGGCATAAGGAAAACTATATTCCCTATGTAACAAGCCATGTTGATGGCTTCGGCCCAAAGATTTCTAAGGATTTTGTTGCTAAACAACATCACACGGGCTATCTCTTGGAGGACTCTATTCTTCCTCTCAACAACACCATTTTGTTGAGGAGTCATAGGGGCCAAAAATTCATGGGAAATGCCTAAGCTATTGCAAAAGTTTTCAAAGCTAGCATTTTCAAATTCTTTCCCATGATCACTTTTAATTTTCTTAATACTTTTAATGTGAGAAGTTTTCTCATTTTGAATTTTGACACAAAACATTTTGAATTTATCAAAGGCTTCACACTTCTCTATAAGATAGTAAGTCCATGTGAACCTAGAGAAGTCATCAACAACAACAAGAATGTATCTTCTACCACCTAAGCTCTCGGTTTGGGAGGGACCCATAAGGTCCATATGGAGAAGCTCTAAAGACTTTTTGGTGGAAAGATATTTGTCTTTCTTATGCACACTCTTGGTTTTCTTCCCTTGTTGACAAGGTCCACAAATTCCCTCAACCATTTTTCCCAAGCTTGGGAAGGCATCTCACTACATTCAATCTATCAAGGACTTTCAAGTCCCTATAATTCATGTGGCCAAGTCTTTGGTGCCAAACTTCAACTTGCTCACTAGTAGACAAGTTACAAGAGATGAGATTAGACTCAAGACAATAGCAATTGTCACTTGATCTCTTGCCTTTCAACAAAACTTGTCCATTTTTCTTAAGAATAGAGCAATCAACCTTGCCAAACATAACTGAAATCTCTTCATCACTTAAATGTGATATACTAATGAGATTGACTTGCAAACCATCTACATAGAGAGCATTGGGTAAGGATGGTAAATCGAGAATAAATATATTACCTTTCTCTATGACCTTTTTCTTTGACCCATAACCAAAGGTGACAAATCCACCATCCACCATCACAAGAGTTTTAAAGAAACTCTTGTTTCCGGTCATATGCTTAGAACACCCACTATCAAGGTACCAAGTGTTTGAGGCATTGGCTTTCAAAGCAACTTGAGCCACATAGAAAAAATATTCATCATTTCTATTCATCCTAGATACAACATGGTCATTCCTAGGAGCCATTGGTCCACTAGCTCTAAATTTCCTAGGTGCATGCATTGTGACTCTTCTAAGCATATTTTTTTCAATCATGTTTTCTCTTCTACATAATTTAATATACTTAAAGCAATTAGGCCTAATGTGGCCTTCAATTCCATAAAAATGGCAAGTTTAAGTAAAATAAGTGTTCATACCATAGCCTTATGCAAGCATTTGTGGCCTCCTTCCATTTTGAGTTGCTCTTGGATGTTAAGACAACTCTCTCCTTTGTGGTTGAGCCAAGTTAGCACGTTTCCTTAGTTGAGCATGAAAGACTCTATGTTGAGATTGTGAGACCCTTGGTTGTGGAGGTCTTAGTTGTAGTGAAGCTCTTTTTAGGACCCCTACTTGAGCTTGCTCTGAGGATTCACAAACTTCAACCCACTTGGTTGACTGTTGAGGGGTTTGTGCATTTTCAATCTCTTTGCTCTTGACAAATGTTGTATTCTTCAAGGGTGTGGTCTCCATTTCTTCCACATACCCTAACCCCTTCTTGTCACTTGGACTCTTCCCACAAGATAGCATCTTGTCAAGCTTTTCAGTTCTGGAAGTCATCCTAGCAACCAACCATCTAGCTTCCATGAGCTCTTTCCTCAAGTTTTTTTCATTCTTTTAGTCAAGATTAGCTCCATCTTTAATCCTTCTTCCATCTCTCTAGCTGTACTCATTTCCATACTCAAATGAGTCACCTTGGAAGTTAATTCAAGCTTTTCCACTTTCAACTTTTTTATCTCATTTTTCTTCTTCAATCTTGAGTTTTCGAAGAATCTCATGAAGTCATTATAGTCCATCTCTTCATCAAAATCGAAATTGGACTTGGATGAGTTGCTCCATTATTTGAGTTACTCTCGTCAACTTCTTCTTGCTTGTCCTCTTCCTCTTTTTTATCACTCATAACCTCATTGCAATTGTGATAGGATGAGAAAGCAATGAAGTTGGCAACTTGATCTTCATCATCATTTGAAGATTTGTTTTCATCTTTTAGATCATCACTATCACTCCAAGTAACCGCCATGACTTTTCCTCTTTTTTTCTTCAAATTTGCACACTCGGGAGCAATGTGTCCAAAGCCATTACACTCATAGCATTGGACACCCTTCTTATGGTCTTTCTCTTAAGTTTGCTCCACTTTCTTGAAAGGATCTTTTTTCTTCACAAACTTTCCTTTGGAGCCAAATCCTTTCTTCTCAAATCTCATAAATTGCTTGAACTTCTTAGCTATCAAAGCAATTTCTTCATCTGAGCCTTCTTCTTTCTTTTCCTCATTGATAGTCTTCAAGGCCAAACTTTTTTACTTTTTTGGAAGTGTAGTTGTAGGAGCCTTCCTAGATTCATAGGCCAAGAGCCTTCCAATTACTTCACTTGGCTTCATTCTTGAGTAGTCATTATTTTCCTCCAACGCCGTTACTTTGGATTCAAACCTCACGGGAAGTGATCTCATGATCTTTTGCTTGATCCTTTTGTCTGAGTAAGGGTAACCAAGTTGGTGACTTTGATTCACAATATCCATAAGCTTCACTTGGAAGTCATTGGAGCACTCATTCTCCTCCATTCTTATGGTCTCAAATTATGTTTGGAGGACTTGGAAATTGGAGTCTTTGACCACCTCAGTTCCTTCATAAGCCGTCTCTAATATGTCCTAAGCTTCCTTTGCTATCCTTGTAATTTGAATCAATTTGTACCGGTTATCATCAATGGCACATAGGACTACATGCTGATCAAGCCAAAATTGGTAAGATTTTGGCCATCAATCCCATCTCTTTATGCTTGATTCTCAGACGTTTCCCTGTATTTAATGTTGTTAAATCAAGTGTTTCAGGTTTACTTAGGCCTCAAGGGCATTTGTGAATAAGGTGAGGACTTTAGTGCAAAAAGGAGCACAAGTTGGCAAAACAAGGCATTGTCACCACTTTGGTGAGGATGTGGTTGCCACTAGCGACATGAAGGCACAAGTGGCGATAACGTAGGAATTCCAGCGTTGGCATTTCTACGTTGTCACCATGGCGACACAATGGCGACAAAGAGAAAAACGTCCAGCGTAGGAATTCCAACGCTGGAATGTCAACCATTCAAAAGAGGTATTCTTGTCTTTTCATGCCCATTTTGTACCGTAACTTTCCAAACCTATAAATACATCACATTTTCTCTTTTGAACATACTTGTTGAATCAAGAAAATCCCTTCTCCACCATTTCTCCTCTCCAATCTCTCAACAAACTACTAAACTACCTCACCTAAATCATTCCTCTCTTCCCATTCTCTACATCCCATTACATTTGTCACTCACTATTAGACACTCACCTATCTAGACACATCATCTTCTCCCACTCTTTGCACTAGGAGCATTAAAGAAAATGAAGGATCAAGCACTAAAGAATGAGACCCAAGGGTGATTTCCTTATCTATTACTTGCTTTCTATTTGTTTGTAACTATGTGTAATTAAACCCCTAATTTAGGGGATAGATGTGAAGAACATTTGGTTGTGGGTATTTACTTAAGCTTTTGTATTGAATCTCTATTTGTGTTCTATTTATTTTACATCAGATTCTATTCACTATGTGATTGACTTGTATACCAACTTGTAAATTATAATCTTGTTTAGAATAATATGTTATGCAAGACACCCTTGTGTGATTAAGAATCCAATGAATAGGATAGATTAGTGGAGGGTATATCAACCACATTAATCTAAACCTATATTTGTAACCAACCAATCCCACCTTGACCCCTTTTCCTTAATCGGTTAGACATTTTGGTGGGAAGATGTTGAGGGTTCATAGTTATGACCTAAACAAATCCTAGAAAACAAATGGTTAACATATAAGAGATTAGTCCATTAAAGTGGCTTGAAAAGCATTGCCCATACCCACTTAAAATTCTATCAATTCCCTAGAATCTATATTAATTGTTAAACCCATTATCCTATTTAGTATTGTTGATATTGGACTCCTATCTATTCAACTTCTCTTTATATTATTGTCACTTTGCATGATATGTTTGATGGTTTCTCAAACCATACACCATCCAAACTTACCATGATTTATTTTCTTGCACATTAGTTAGACTAACTTAGATTAGTCCGCAAATCGATTAATCTAACCTAATCCTTGTGGAACGAATCCTTTTCTTACCGCTTTACTTGTTTTCAAAACATAGAGCACATTGCGTAGGAATTTCATATTTATAAACATCTTTTGATAATTCGCAATTTGGTAACGACACAAAAAGCGAGTCATCACATGCATGGTTTTGTTGTTCCATTTTGAAGGCTCAAATTCTTGTGGGGTCCTTTGTGCCTTCGGCTTGGGGATTTCCTCTCCACCTCCCGTAGGAGTCATCATAGGTGGCGTGTACCCATGTTCAATTGCCATCCACAACGGTTATGAATTTGGCACACATATGCTTCCATTTTGCCCTTCCATTACAGTTGACCCCGGCGAGCAAGAGAGGTCTTATGCTAGAAGCACCCTCGCCTCCAATTCAATTTCCACTCATTGTGTTTTGGGTGAGAATGAAATGTATGCAAACAAACAAGCTAAACACACAAGACACACACATAAATGCAAACAAATGCAAAAGATTCTAACAAGAGCAAGGATCTCCTAAATATGTCTAGGAACCCGCTCTGATACCAATTGAAAATATATATAAAATGAGTCTAAAATAATCTAGAAGGGGGGTGAATAGATTTTAATCGATAATTACCACATTTTCGTGATTAGTCAATTTTTACGAAATACCCCAAACTAGTCACAAAATAAAATCAAGTGTAAAAATGCGGAATATAAAGATACTTGATTTTTACGTGGAAACCTTTAACAAATAAAAACCATGGGCTGTTATGTGCGCCACACACGAACCTCGAATCCATTAATTGCAATGGTGTTTACAACCTAGGTTGACCACGTCAAACCCTACAGTCACTAACCCACCACTACTACCCGTAAGCCTATGAAAGTGAACCTAGTTCCTTGCTTGCAAACTACCAAATGGTAAATACAAGACTTGACTCTTAAAAAGAAGAGATAAACAACCTAAAGTGAATATGTGCAATATTCAAAGTGCATAAATGCAAGATCAAATATTTAAGTTTATCTATGCATGGATAAACATGTTAAAGACATTCCTAAATATCAAGTAGCTATATGACAAGCATACAACTTAGATATATGTACAAACAAAGCCTTATATGCAATAGCTATCACAATCAATTCACAAAACACAATAAAATTGCAATCTTGAAACTAGTCAAGTAATAAAAATGCTATCTTGTAAAGCAAGAACATGTGAAGAGATACAAATAATGTTCTAACTAGTATTCATGTGAGTAATAAAGAAAACCCATGAGAAATCATACCTAGAACATGCTAGATGATGTGTGAAGATAATGGGTTTTGGATTTGGATGAGTAAAGATGGGAACTTGGAAGTGAAGATTTGGATGAGTAAATATAATTTTTGCTCTCAATTGCAACGAAGTGAAGAGGAGAATATATATATATATATATATATATAGATATATATGTTTAGGTTTATTAAACAAAACTGTACGTTTACAAATATACGGTCTCGTTCCTATCAGGGTATCCTTATATAACTTTATCAGGATATTGAATGTGATTTGACAAGTGCATATATACCAAGTCAAAGTATGTAAAACGAGTGGCTCACATTCAATGTCCTTATATAATTTTATCAGGGCATCCTCATAAGAAAATTTCCGTACAAATATATACATATATATATATATATATATACAGATAGTAACAAACAAAAACGCACCGTATTTGGATGATAAGCATAAAAGACATATGAGAGTAATCCAGTGTGGTGAGCTAACGTGAGAGGCTGTCAAGAGAATCCAATTATTTAATAAATTAAATGCATGTGTGCAGCACAACAAGAGGTTGCATGTGAAATTAAAACACACAATAAAAAGACCTTGAAATAAATAAATAAAAGAAATCAGCGTGAGGTTGGCGTGAAGCTCATGTGGCAGAGGGACTTGGTGGGCGTGAGGTTGGCGCGCCTCTCATGCCAACCCTCTCTTGGTGTGGCTTTCATGCCACACCAAGCCGGCTTTCGTTCCGAGCGATTTTCGGTCCAGTTTTGACATTGGAATTTGGAATTCGATTCCGTTTTCGGAATATGGATCCGGACTCCATCATAAATATAGAAAATTACATAACTTTTCACTCTAAGCTCGGAATTGAATTCTGATTTCTGATAAAAACACAGAATGTCCCAAATGTCTCAGAAATCATCTGAAACATATAGACAAGTCTCTGAATCGCTCGGAACTCATCCAGAGACAAATCCACACATGGTTGGACTCGTAAAATACAAAAAATCTCAAAAATATATTTCTTGAAAATACAATGAGATTTTACCAACTATACCAAAACAAACACAAATACTAAAATGTATGAGTTGTGTGTGTGCACTCTAAATCTCTTCAATTAAGAGTCAAGACAAGTAAATTACCTTCCCTAAAGCTCTTGATGTCCACAACGAGGTCCATTAACATTTGAGGAGATTTCTACAATCCTAAGCTACCCTTACATAGTTGAAGCCCATTGTGATTTTGTCAACGAAATAAGCCAATCAAAAAGTGAGGTGCTTACAAGTTGGATACAGCTTTCATCCACTCGCTCTTCTAGAAGCATGTGTTCACAAAGATAAATAGGCTATACTAAAGTCTACTAAAACTCATTCAATTCAACTCCAAGCAAAAATGAATTTCTATATCGGACTCATCTTTATCTTCCGATGATGAGGAAGAGCAACTTCTGACAAATCTTGAAGAGATTGATTCAGAACAAGATAGGCTAATTGCCCAACATGGTAACATCTAACGAGCCATTACGTAGTATCTCAATCAACAAAACAACTCAGTGACCCGTGGAGGCTCAATTCCTGGTCATATAATGATCAATCGAGAACGAAAACGTGTTGATTGTCGTTTGTTCTATGACTATTTTACTAAGAATCCACAGTATAATGGTCAAGTGTTTTGTCGACACTATCGAAGAAGTAGAAGTTTATTCCTTCGTATTGTTGAAAAAGTGGAAGCTCGTGACAACTATTTTGTGCAACGAAGAGATAGTGTGGGTAGACTAGGTTTGTCTACTCTTCAAAAAATAACAGTAGTATTTCAGATGTTGGCACTTTGTCTACAAACAGATGCTACTAACGAGTATATTAAAATAGGAGAGTCTACAACAATTGAAAGTTTGAAGAGATTTTGTCGTGCTGTTGTGGAGGAATTTATAGATGAGTATCTAAGATCACCTAACGCTACTGACGTTGACAGACTACTCCGTATTGGTAAAGATCGTGGTTTTTCAGGAGTGCTGAGTAGTCTTGATTGTATGCATTGGAGGTGGAAAAATTGTCCAACGGCTTGGGCAGGACAATATGTTGGTCGTAGTGGATCCCTAACTATTATCCTAGAGGTTGTAGCTGATTATGATCTATGGATATGACATGCCTATTTTGGTTTGCTTGGTACACACAATGATATTAATGTGTTGGAGGCATCCCATCTTTTTGCCAACCTCGCTTAAGGTATTGCTCATCCAGCTCATTATGTCATTCATGGAAAAGAATTTAATATGGGTTATTATTTAGCTGATGGTATATACCCAAACTGGTCTACGCTTGTACAAACTATTCACGATCCACGTGGTTCGAAAAACAAATTATTTGCAATGAAACAAGAAGGATGTGGAAAAGACGTTGAACGTGCATTTAGAGTTCTCCAATCACATTTTGCAATTGTGGCACCACTGGTGTGTTTTGGCATAAACATATTTTACATGATATAATGACTATGTGCATTATTATGCACAACATGATAATCGAGGATGAGTATGATGTTGATGCAGTAATTGAGGATCAAACGGAAGCACCAACTCCGGAAGTTGAGATGGTGTTAGATGAAAATATCCGATTTCAAAAATTTATAGCTCGACATAGAAAAACCAGGGATAAAGAGGCTCACATTGCACTCAGAAATACCTTAATAAATAATTTGTGGGATGAATATACTAATTCAGATGATTAGACGATGATCAATATGTATTTTTATTTTTATGTTTTTTCTTTTTTATTTATGAAATATAATGTTTAAGTTATTTTAATATTAAATGCAATATTTTACTGAATTAAATTTAATTTCTATTAATGTTTTAATTTCATAATTTCGTATTGTATTACAATAATATGTTAATTATGAGGTGAAATGTTAATTATGGAGAAATATTTAAAAAGGGGAAAGAAATGGAGTATTCTTGAGAATATTCCTGAGAATATTCCTTATTCCTTATAGAGTAAAATTTGGTGCAGAGGGTTGGAGATGAAATAATAAAATAGTGTGACTGTTGCACTATTTTAGTGTAAAAATTGCACCAAATCCACTATTCGGTTTGGAGTTGCTTTAAGTAGTTAGAGTTTATATTTCGGTCAACTTTTGTTGACTATTCTTTTAACTATGGGTTTTATTGAAAACTAACCCCTTTGGGAGGTTAGAATTGAAATCTAACTCATTTTTGAAAAACTTGCAAACTAACTCTTTTTTTATGCGTAAGTACCATTTTACCCTTATTTACTAACTTTTCTCTTTAACTCATTTTGTACCTATTATTTCCTTATTTTCTTCACTTCTTCCTCTCCTCACCACCAAAGAGCTGTGACTCTCACTTCTTCTTCCTCTCCAAATTTTTATTTTTTCTTTTGCTCTCTCTTCCTTTGCAAGTACAAATTAAGCAACTCTACCATTGAGAAAGTAGAAACAAGCAATTCCACCATTGAGCAACCCCACAAAGGTTCCTTCCATTGAAGCTTTGAGGTGAGTTTTTTTTTTTTTTTTTTTGAACTTTTACACTCCGAAATTTCCATTTACTTGAATTTGTGTAATATTTTTGTGAAAATAGTTTACATTTACATAATAAAGCATGGGTCTTGATTGAATTTGATGTTGTTGTGATCAATTTAAAGTTTATCCTTAAATTTTGAGTTTATTTCTTGAGTTTATTTCTTGTTAAAATGTCTTATTTACTTAGATTTGTGTACTAGGGTTCTTTATTTTTGTGAAAATAGCTTACATGGATGTAATAGAGCATGGGTTTTGGTTGAATTTGATGTTGTTGTGGTCAATTTAAACTTTACAACCTAAATTTTTAGTTTATTCCTTTGTAAAATGTGTTATTTACTTAGATTTGTGTATTAGGGTTCATTATTTTTGTGAAAATAGCTTACATGAATGTAATAGAGCGTGGGTCTTTGTTGAATTTGATGTTATTGTTGTTGATTTTCCATTATAGTATTAAATTTAGACAAGTGCAACTATTTTTTTGGAATGTGTCCAACACTGTTTTCTCAACACCCGTTAGGAATTCCAAACACCCGTTACGTTAGGAATTCCTAACAGCCGTTAGGAATTCCCAACTGCCGTTTGGAATTCCTAACGGGTTTTTGGAATTCCTAATGGCTGTTGGAAATTCCTAACGGCTGTTATGGAATTCCTAACAACAATTGAGAATTCCATAACACTGTTGAGAATTCTTAAAGTGTTATTACTGTATCAGTATGATGTGCTTTCCTTTTGTGTTCTAGAGATACGCTTTTGATCTAATGCTGTTTGAATATTAAATGTGTGCAATCTGTTAATGTTGTTTTCACTGCTATTACATTGCATCTTATGCATTTTGTTTGTTTTGCAGCCTGAGACCCAGATTGCTCCCAGGAAACCAAAGACTTTAGCATAGGGGTGTACTTCCTATTGAATGGCAGAGATATTCCAATTTTTTTCCTTGTAATATCATGACAATATATTTGATTTTCTACTCTAATATAGTGTCATGTGGAACCTTGAGGTTTATGAGAAAGTTGTTTTTGGAAGCTTTTATTTTTATTTTGGGTTGTTTTTGTGATGCAATGGTCGGGATTACTATTGTAGTTCTCAGTTGAATTTTATCGCAATTGACTTATTGAGTTTGATATTCCCTCAACAAAACATGCAAGGCTATTTCGATAAGTTTCTAATCTTTGTTTCATAATCTATGTTGGTGTGTATATCTTCTGATGCTGTATAAGCTAACTTTTAGTTCGTATTGTTCCAAAGCTGTTGTGTATCAATCAAGTTATGGGTACTTGTATATAACATTTATTTTCTTAATGCAGCAGTAAAAATTGTCTACTTGAACTGAACATCCCCATTTGATCAAAATGTTTTACCGTGCCTCCGTACGAGTTCAACTATAATATTAGCAACTAAAGTTGCATACAGTTGAATTCATGATTCATCACTGATTGAAATAATCTTGCAACACAATACAAAATATTGAAGAGAGAAGTTGAAATACAAAAAAAGAAGCTTCAAGGTTGTACGGCTAAACCCGTGATGAGGCAAAAATCTTAAATAGAAAACCGCAATCTCTTGCCCGGAAAACTTAAGGTCATTCATGTCTAGAAGTTTTCCAAAGCATGTTATGCGAAAGAGGGATAGTTGCGCCTCCATCAACTTTTTCTTAATGCACTTTACAACAGCCATTGACGAAGTGCTATTTATCTTCGCCGGGAAATGTTCTGCAGCCTTTACTAACAATTCCACCTCTTCTCTTATTTAATTATCCTGAAATATAACATTAAACCATAAAATATTTATGTCCATACAAATGTTTTAACCGAATAAGCAATTTAAGGTGATATTTGTTACTGTAGTTCAGAATTCAAAACAATGTTGGGAATTCCCAACAGTAGTTAGGAGTTCCTAACTGCTGTTGGGAGTTCCTAACTGTTGTTAGGAATTCCAAACGGCAATTAGAAATTCCCAACTGCAGTTAGGAACTCCCAACAGCAGTTAGGAATTCCCAATTGGTGTTAGGAATTTCTAACTATGTTTAGAATTCAAATTCCTAACGGTGTTTAGAATTCTTAACTGGTGTTTAGAACTCCTAATTGTTGTTGGAAATTCCAACTGGTGTTAAGAATTTCTAACTGTGTTTAGAATTCTTAACTGGTGTTTAGAATTTCTAATGGGTGTTAAGAATTCCCAACTGGTGTTAGAAATTCCTAATGGATGTTTGGAATTCTTAACGGGTGTTAAGAATTCTTAACGGGTGTTAGGAATTCCTAAGGAATTTCCAATATTAGTTAGGAATTCCTAACAGCAATTGGGAATTCCTAACATCCGTTGAGAATTCCTAACACCCGTTGGCAATTCCTAACACCCGTTGGCAATTCCTAACACCCATTAGGAAACCATAATGCAGTACAAAATACCAAACCTAAGAGTACACAACCACTACAAAATCCAATGCAAACATTCAAACATTACCGAACCCAGAAATATAGGAACTCAACCATAACAACCGAAAAGTCATGAATTACACCAGGACCAATTTTTTCAACACTTTTTTTTTTTTAAAAAAATAATTCGTTATTACTTGTAATAAAGTGAACAGGCAACACAAGTAGAGTAACCATGTTCTACTGATCTCAAAAACAAGATATCCAATTCTCAAAATGATTTAGGAATGAAGAAAAAAGAGGCAAACTAAACATGTTTAATTGATAATTTGATCGACAAATATCCAACACCTTAAATAGTCAAAATAAAGCTTTTCTGGGTGGATCCCATGTTCCTAACTCAAAAAAAAAAAAAAAAAAAAAAAAACATTTAACATTTAAGAAATAAGCTCCCCATAGATACATTCTGACTAAACAATCATGCAGGTAAGTAATCTAATCAAAAAGTGAGAATCCCATGTCATCGTCACTCTCTTCCTTTTTCTTCCTTAGCAGCTGCTGCTCCACAACCAAGAGTTGATGCAACAGCAGCAGCTCCACCTCCAAAGGAGCCACCACCACAATACAACTAGAACAAATGCATAGAGCAAGATTGACATGTCAGGGTTTGGTAGGACCTAATGTGTTTACATGAACGGTTCGAAAATGTCGACGTGGGGTCTAATTCTAAATTCGGGTCTTCAATTTGATGATACACAAATTTGTACTCAATAACACAAGATGAGCTTACCAATAAATATCAATGATCAAACCATGATCCAAAAAAAAAAAAATTTCAAATAACAATGGAAATCTAGACCTAACTGTGGTAGGTACTAGCCTGAAAAAAAAGACTTGATAACCACTTGAAAGCAGTTGTCTAACCATAAAAGTGGTCGCCGCAATCCTCCATTATGAAATTGACACTTGATTATTAAGTTGAAACTTACAATTCCCAGAAGCCAATTTATTTCAATATAAGATCTAGTCTTTGGAAAAATAAGTTGACAGGTATTTTCGAGCTTGGGACAAGAATTATTGTGACTGTTATCATTTCAAGTTTTCAACAAAAGATGAAAACCTAAAAAGGAAATTTTACAATGTGACATAAACATCTTATTCAACCAGAGGAGATGAATATATCAATCAAATATTTTACAAGCATAAACTATTACACAATTAAAATGGTTCAATTTTTTTTTTTTTTTGAATAGCTAAAAATTATTATAGGCCAAGAAGGCAAGCACGGAAGCAACAAGGGGAAACAATCAAAGCAAGGCAAGACAATTTACCACCAAGCAAAAGCAAAAACAGCCCTAAAACAAAGCAGTCCACAACGGCCCAAAGTAGAAACAACAAACAAAAACAACAAAATAGAGAAACTGGACGAAATAGAGAGAGAAAAGCAAAAACGAAGGGGAGGAAAGCTAAGCTTAAGTGTCACTCATTCACCTGCCGTCAAAGTGGTGCCGTCGTCGACTTCACCTGCCGTCCCGTCGCATCGTCATCGACTGCAAGCTACAGTCCTGTTGTGCCGTTGTTGACTCCAAGCTTCCGTCCTCATCGGCGTGGTTGTACAACTTCCACTGTATCATTTAAGAGAAGGAAGGTCGTTTGAGAGAGATTCGCAGATGAGGGATTTTGAATTGAAAGTTTGAGAGAAGGAGATGAAGGTCGTTTAGGAGAGATGAAAATGAGGGATTTTGAGAGAAATTAGGGATTTTGAATTGAAAGAGGTTTAGAGTGATTTAGAGCGTTTTGATTGTTTGGTCGATTAGAAGAAGGATTAGATAGGGGTTTTTCAATTTTACAAGGGCAATATTGTCTTTCAACAACCCCAAAAGAGTTAGTCTTGAAATTTTTTTAAAAACGGGTTAGATTTCAATTTTAGTCTCCCAAATGAGTTAATTTTCAATAAAACCCTTTAACTATTTCAATATTTAGGGATTGTAAGAGGGGTATGACTTGATTCCGCTACCTCTTAATATGGATGTGATGGACTTACCGCTTGAATCAATCTCTAGATTCTCTTCTTATCTAATATTGACTATTATACACTTATAAATAATACTCGAGAAATTAGATTAACCATGTTATCCACCGGAAATTACAACTCCATATACTTTTTAATGTATTATAATATATAAAACATTATTAAGAGATTTTTATTTTTTAACAAGTATAATAATTTTAAAATTATAAATCATAACCCTTGAAAACATGGCCACATTGCTATATTTAACCCATTTAAAATATGTCTTTTTGAGGTTAGTCCAATGGTATGTTCTTTTCACACCTACACCAATATACTATGTTGTGGATTCGAAACTCTCCTCCTTCCCAAACCTCGAATTATTATAATTTATTTAAAAAAAAAAAATCATCTTGCAATTTGATTTGTTTTAGCAGACTTTGAATTTTCATGGACAAAAATGCCCTTCATAAAACTCACCAACTCACTATTTTTTTTTTCTGGCTCTACAGTGTCCTCTCTCTTACCTTCAAATCTCTTTTCTTGAATCACTAAGGGGTCATCCTGTAAGCGTTTTTCAGTTGTTGTTTTTCGAAAAGAAAAATGAAAACGAAAACAGTATTTTTGGTTTCGGTTTCAAAATTCAAAAACATGTCTGGTAGAATATACTGAAATCCGTATTTAAAAAAAAAAGGGGAAAAACTCGTCTGGTAGGCTAACTGAACACTATCGAAAATTGAAATATCAATTTTTACATTTTGTTTAATATTATAAATTTTTTTTAATGTTTTTTTAATTTTATTTATTTATTTATTTATTTATTTTTATGGAATTCCACATTTAAGAACTTAAAACAAGAACAAAAAATAATAGATTTTTGAACAAAACAAAAAAATATCTGAAGTCACCTAAATTTGGTTTCTTGTGTTTAAATTTTAACAAAAATCATAAAAACGAATTAAGACGATCGAAACCAAGTTACAGATACAAAATCATCATGGTCAAAAACTCTTTCCTACTTGCCGCTCCATAATTTTCATCTTATCTATAAGAGATAAATAATGAACACCTCAAATAATGCCATCATAACTGGAAAATGAGGAGCCCAGATTTTATCAGCGTTTACATCGGTTATCATGTAAAGCCTTTGTCAAATATAATCTGTTGAAGCTCTGTCCTGCAACTCCATTTTTTTAATGTAATTTATAAATTAAACAAAAGTTAACAGCTGAAGAGGAAGAGGGAGAAGAAGAAGAAGACCAGCTGTAGAAGAAGACCAGATCGGTGGCGAGCGGAGGAGGAAGGGGAAGAAGAAGAAGAAGAGGCGGTGAGCGGAGGAGGAAGAGGAAGAGGAAGAAGAAGAGGAAGAAATACCTGATGAAGAAGTCGTTCAAGAGAAAAAAAAAAAAATAAAGAATAATTTTTTTGTTAATTTTTTTGAAAAACAAAAACTAAGAAAACTTTTTTTTTTTTTTTTTTCAAAATTTCCACTTTCCACACTAGTTTTGTTTTTGTTTTTGTTTTTGTATTTTTAAAATAAAATAAAAAACGGTTAACTAACGCGAATTCGACATCATTTTTAGAAAATAAAAACGAAAACGAACCGAAAAACGCTTGCAGGACAGACCCTAAACTTTCACATTATCAACTAAAAAAATCATCAAATCTACTGATTGGAGGCAAAAAACCGTCAATAAATATTCATTTGTGCAGGAGTGCAGGACCTAATGCAAGTTTTGACAAGTTGTGAATTTTTGGATCTTCATTGAAGTGTACGTATTGTCATCTTTAATTAAAATCATATATTCGCTTTCAAATAGAAATTATTATTATTATTTCGTTGGTAGGATATTGCATTATCTTGAATTTCCGTCAAGATGTGATGTAGCGGAAGCTCTGTCGAGAAAAACCTACAAGAAACAAATTAGAAACAACCTACTAAAGTTCCGTTGATTCGCTCACGAATACCGGAATATTAGGCTTCAAGTTCGTTGATTCACTATGAATACCGAAATTGGGAGATAATAGAGAAAACTTTAAATTTTATAAATCAAAAACTGAGTTGCCTTTCGGCTTACAACACTATTTAAAGCAAACAACTCCTAACCCTAATCGTAATCCTTGAAGAACAGGAAAACAAGTCTAAATACGAAAAAACCCAAAAATTACCCAAAATGGCAAAATTGAGATTAATACAAAAACTAATTCTATGGAGAATCCTAAGAAGACCGGAATTGACGGAAGTCGATTCGGACTCAGAAATCTCAATTTATTGCAAAAACGAAACTTTCCTAAAACGGCAAAAACGACCTTTTCGGGCCCTAAACGATGGAATTCGGCTAAAAAAGGGTATGCCACACTTGTGATTATTGAAGATCTTGCCGAAACACATCAACTGACCAAGTTTCACGTCATTCTGACTCCGACGCCCGGACTAGTAGGATTGGATTGGTCTTTTTTCTTGGTCTTTTTCCTATCCCACCCCTCCATATACTCCAATGCCATATGTTCCATTGCTGCTGCATCAAGATGGATTTGTGATTTAGAGTTCACGGTTCTAAAACTTTTTGTCAAACTATTAAAATTAAAACCATGTCAAATTTTATAGCAATGTCAAATGTAAATTAAATTGTGTCAAATGCTCTTACGGTGTCTGTATTCATTGAATCATGTCAAAATTGTGAATTAGTATGTCAAATGTAAACTTGCGATATTTGATTTGAAATTGCTCCTCTTACTGCGGTCGTTGGGTATCAAAGAATTGGGCACAATATATATATATATATATATATATATGTATATATATATGTATATATATACATTTGATTTTTAATGAAACAATTAAGGGTAATTAATTTTGTCCATTCAACATAAAAATAAATAGGGAGATTTCCAAAAAACCTCCTAAGGTTTGTCCTTTTCTGGAAACAACCCTTTGGTTTCTGATTGCAGTGAAAACCCCCTTGTCGTTATTAAACTTTGTGCAGGTTATTCATTGCCATTGTAGTACCTTTTATAGTTTCATGGCTCAAGGGATTTTTCATTGAAATCTGAAACCAAAGGGTTGTTTTCTAGAAAAGGTCAAACCTTGGGGGTTTTAGAAATCTCGTGAAAAAAAAAAAAAAAAAATATTATCCATTCAAAGTTCAAACCCTTATGATCACAAAAAACGAGTAAATATCTCTTCACACTCCATTTTAATTTTTTATTATATGATAATTTTATTCTGATTAAAATTACTAAAAAGAACAAAGAAAATATAAATACACTACAAAACAATTTTACTAGACTCCTACAATATTTGTTTAAATTATATTTTTGCTCTTTAACAAACCCTAAACCATTTTTTTTCAATGTCATTAAAGTTTTATTTGATTCCAAGATGATGAAAATAATTTACATTAAGAAACAAACAATTTTAAGTATTGATTTTTGAAGATTTTTTCAGCATAAACAAACAATAAGATTTTTTTTTTTTCTTAAACGTTGACTTTTAAAATTTTTGAAAAAAAAATTCAAATGAAGAAATAAAAAATAAATTCAATTCCATTATTCAATGAAAAAAATAATAATTTAAAAAAAAAAAAAAAAAAGAGAAGGTTTTTATGATGGATGGTTTTCAAAAAAAAGAGGTCAAATGTAAAAATGATAATTTTGGATTAATATAGAGTGTTTTTAGAATTTTTTTTTTTTTTTTTTTAAAATTTATGTTTTTAGAATGAAGTGTATTTAGAAAATTAGTATGAAAATATAAAATTGGATTGCAAAAAAAAAAAAAAAAAAAATGTCACCTTACTTGTAAATAAAATAAAATAAAATGATAGTTATGTAAGTGGAACTGGTGGAAAAAGTCACATTTTTGAACTGATTTGGCATCCAAATGAGTGTTTTAATAAGTTAAGTTTAAAAGGCACCAATTATGGTGAACTACCAAAATTGCCTTTAGATAATCATTTTTTTAATTCTGTTTGTACTTCTCTCTCCACATTTCCAACAAAAACGACAGTAGTCCCAACTCAGTAACTCTCTATCTCTAAAATAAACCCGTCCTCTACAATTAAAAGTTAAAGGTTGCCTCCCCTTTCTTCTTCAACTTAGAAAGAAGTGGACGTTCTTTAGTACAACAAGGTAATATTTCTCTTAAATACTTCTTTTCATTTGTTCACTTTTTTCCGTTCATTTTCATTTATTCTCTGAGTCTTTTGTAAACCTTAAGCCATTGTGAGAATTTTGGATCTCCGAGCCTTTGTAAGCTCTGTCCGAGCTTTTTAAACTTCTGTCCGAGCCTTTTGTAAACATTTTATCGAACACAGTATAAAAGGTTCGGAGATTCAAATTTGACAAACCAATTCATAAAAAATAAAAAAGCTCGGAATACTATTTAAAAGGATCGGATAGTGTTTCAAAAGGCTGGGAGACAGTGTTAAAAGGCTCAAGGATTCTAATTTGACAAACATATTCATAAAAAATGAAAAAGCTCGGATTATTAATGAAAAAGCTTGGACAATGTTTCAAAAAGCTCGGAGACAGTATTAAAAGGTTTGGAGATTCAAATTTGTCAAACTTATTCCTAAAAAATAAAAAAGCTCGGATTACTATTGAAAATGCTCGGACAGTATTTCAAAAGGCTCAGAAACAGTGTTAAAAGGCTTGGAGATTCTAATTTGACAAACATATTCATATTCCTTAAAAAAGCTCGGATTACTATTCAAAATGCTCGGATAGTGTTTCAATAGGCTCGAAGACAGTGTTAAAAGGTTCAAAGATTCTAATTTGACAAACATATTCATATTCCTTAAAAAAACTCGGATTACTATTCAAAAGACAGTGTTAAAAGGTTCAGAGATTCTAATTTGACAAACCTATTCATATTCCTTAAAAAAGCTCAGATTACAATTTAAAAAGATCGGAGAGTGTTTCAAAAGGCTCGGAAAAAGTGTTAAAAGACTCGGAAACCCAGATCTTCATCGTCTTCTACATAAATTTTTTATAAATTAAAACCCTAACCTAACCCAGAACCTACTCAAATCTCTACATGTCTAAATAACACTCAACATCAAACGCACACATAAACTTATCAAGAACAAAAACGAAATCAAAACATAAACTTACCACTATCAATTGTAGATTCTCGTCAACTTTAGGACTATAGCGCTACCGCTGGTGTGTTCGCTATCAGATTTTTAGGCATATGTTGTTGCAGTCGGTTGCTTTCTCTCTCTACTGTTTTCTCTCTAGGTTTGAAAATGACAGAAAGTGATAAAAAAGGGGTATTTTTATCTGGTCACCTAAATATGTGCCTTTTAAACGTGAATTAGTAATGTGATGACTTTATTACAAAACCCGGCCCAAATAGTGACAAAAATATTTTAATCAAGTCACCTTAATCAAAGTTTAGCTAGGGAGAAAAACATTAGTGGATATCCTCAGTCTTAGCTTGTATGTTACTAGCCGAATGACAAAAAGTAAATCAAACAACTGTTAGAGATTTCAAATATATATAACAAAAATATATACTATATATATATATAAAATGTGAAAAGTGTGTGAGAGATGATAGTTGAAATTTGTCCAACGGATGCAACTCTTGAAACCAACTGAGATAACTTTTTATTTTAAAGAGTTTTTTTTGTAGTATTGAATTGACTTAAATATATATGATATATATGTAGGAAATGACTCTTTGTAAAGATGTGATAGTTGGAGTATTTACCAACTCATCTGTAATTTCTACTAACAGGTGCAATTTCAATAGACATCTCTCTTTATACAGACAAGACAAATTGAATAGATACCAAAGACACCCATTTTCTCTTGTATAAATAAAACACAGATTAAGTTTTAACATACAAAAAAAAAAAAAAAGTTTTATTGTTTCTCTCTGCAATAGTCATGCAATTTCCTTTCAAAGAATTCTAAAGGAATACTTCGATTTTGCTATATTGCAGGTTCCAAACTTTGTTGTATCCTAGAAGTGATTTGTCAACAACCCTTTAGCAACCTCAATTGAGTGGGGGCAAATAACATTTTAAGGAAACGATTCAAATCGTACCTCAAAGTTATTCTCCATTTTCTTTTCCTACACCAACAATCTTAAAGTGTTATCTGCAATGGGGAATAATTCTAATAATATGGCTATGAAAATCATCAACCATGATGTCTACAACTTAGACAAGTTTGATGGATCAAATTTCATTCGCTGGAATGACAAAATGCCTTTCTTACTTACTGTTCTCAATATAATGTATGTGATGGACCCAATGTTACAACTTTTACCTGAACCAAGCGACAAGGACACAGAAAATTGTTGCTGATCGAAAGAAACGTGAAAAAAATGAATTGGTTTGTAGGGGACACATTCTGGGAACCTTGACTGATCACTTGTATGATCTCTACACACACATTTAATCTCCAAAAGAAATTTGGGAGGCTCTTGAACACAAGTACACAACTGAGAAAAGAGGTACTGATAAATTCCTGATGTTTAAATATTATGAATTTAATATGTTTGACAATAAACCCATCATAGACCAAGTTCATGAATTATTGGTCTTGGTATCAAAGCTTCGTAAACTTAAATAATTATTCCTAATCCTTGGATTGTTGGGGCTATTATGGCTAAATTACCCCAAACATGGAATAATTATAGAAAGAAACTTCTACATATGGTAGAAGATTTTAGTTTGGAGAATTTACAAAAGAGCATTCAAATTGAAGAGGAAACTCAAAATCGTGATAAGTGTGCTCCTTCTAAATATTCCTCCAAAGTTCACACTATGGAAGCTTATAGTAAATACAAGAAGAACTTCAAGGTGAAAAATGACAAAGGGAAGTTCAAGAAAAATAAATCCAACAACAAAGAGAAGAATGCAAATGGAAACTGATTTCATTGTGGAAAACCAGGCCATTACATTCGTAATTGCAAACGTAGAAAATTTAGTGTACAAAATGTCAATAAGACTAATGATGCAAACATGGTAGAAGAATCAGGTGTTGATATTGTTGCAACGGTATCCATGATACATATTGGCATGATAAATGAATTAAACATGGTAGTGGGAATTACATCCTCTAGTTGGTGGCTTGATTCTGGTGCTACCATTCATGTGTGCAATGACAAAACACAATACAAGACATATGAATCAGCAAATTATAATCAAATGGTTTTAATGGGAAATCATAACCGTGCCAAGGTTTTGGGAAAAGGGATTGTTGAACTGCAATTTACTTCAGAGAAGAAAATTATCTTAACCAATGTTCTACATGTTCCAGATATTAAAAAGAATCTTGTATCTGTAAATCTGTTATGTAAGAGCGGTATAAAGACCATTCTAGAGTCCGACAAGTTAATAATATTGAAAAATGGGATGTTTGTTGGGAAGGGATATTCTTGTGATGGGATGTTCAAACTCAGTATTAATAATAACGTTAATTCTTCTGCTTATATTGTTGAATCTTCTTCTCATTTACGACACATGTGTTTAGCACATATCAATTTTAGATCTTTGAAATACATGCGTACACATGGTTTAATTGCTTGCAATAATGATTATAGTGATAAATGTGAAATTTGTATTCAAGCAAAATTGACTAAGAAAACATTTCCAATAGCTGAAAGAAATACAAATTTGTTAGATTTAATACATTATGATATTTGTGAATTTAATGGTGTTTTGACTAGAGGGGGAAAAAGATATTTTATTACTTTTATAGATGATTGTTCTAGGTATACGGTTGTATATCTTTTGTCAAATAAAGATGAAGCCTTTGCATGTTTTAATCGTTACAAGGCTGCAGTAGAAAATCGAAAAGGCAAGAAAATAAAAATGTCTTCGTAGTGACAGGGGTGGTGAATAATATTTGTGAAGAGCATGGCATTTTACATTAGAAAACTGCCCCATATACACAACAACAAAATGGTTTGGCAGAAAGAAAAAATAGGACACTCACTAAAATGATTAATTCTATGATGATAAATGCTAAAGTTCCTTAATTTTTTATGGGGTGAAGCATTGTTTACTGCATGTCATATTCATAATAGAATTACATCTAAAAAGACACATATAAAACCATACGAAATATGAAAAGGAAGAAAGCCAAATTTGTCATATCTAAGAGTATGGGGTTGCTTAGCCTTTTATAAGGCAATTGATCCTACGAGGTCCAAGTTGGGTCCAAAAGGCATTGAAAGTACCTTTGTAGGATAAACAGACAATTCTAAGGCATACAAGTTGCTTGATTTAGACTCTAATACAATTATTGAGTCTAATGATGTTGAATTTATTGAAAATAAATTTTACAATAATCATAGTTCTGAAACAGAACAGAATCAGTCAAATCTGGATTCTAGTTTTTCTCAAAGGGAAAAAAGAAAACAACCTCAAACTATTATTGAAATTAGAAAAAGTCAAAGAGCAAGAAAAGAAAAGACTTTAGATCCATATTTTATTTCTTCTCGGTCTATTGTATATTTAATATAAGGAGATAGAAATCAAGTTTTGAATAAAATACCCATTCTGTTGAATGTAGAAGAAGATCCTAAAACTCTAAGTGAAACAATGGCTTCAAGAGACGCATCCTTTTGGAAAGAGGCTATATGGATGAGATGGATTCTTTATTAGCAAATCAAACATGGGTTTTAGTAGATTTGCCAGAAGGATCTAAAGCAATATGCAGTAAGTGGGTATTTAGAAGAAAATATAATACAGATGGATCTATTCAAACTTTTAAAGCCAGACTGGTGGCTAAGGATTTTAAATAGAAAAAGGGAATAGATTACTTCGATACCTATGCAACAGTAGCTAGAATCACTTCTATTCGAGTGATGTTTGCTTTGGCATCTTTTTATCATTTGCACGTGCATCAAATGGATGTGAAAACAACATTTTTAAATATTGATTTGGATGAAGAAGTATATATGGAACAGCCGGAAGGGTTTGTTCTATTTGAAAATGAAAAGAAAGTTTATAAATTACTTAAGTCATTATATGGATTGAAACAAGCACCTAAATAATGGCATGAGAAATTTGATTATGTGATTTTATCATTTGGATTTAGATATAACAATGTAGATAAGTGTATATATTCTAAGTTCACAAATGATTACGGTGTTGTTTTGTGCTTATATGTTGATGACTTACTAATATTTGGAACAAACATGAAAGGTGTAACTGAAACTAAAAAGTATCTAAACTCAATGTTCAAAATGAAAGACTTGAATGAAGTGGATACTATTTTAGGACTAAAAGTTAAGAAGCACAATTGGGGGGTTATGCTTTGTGTCAATCACATTATATAGAGAAATTGCTTCTTAAATTTAAACATCTTCAAATAAAAGAAGCAACTACCCCTTATGAGACTAGTGGTACTATTATTAGTAATACTGGTAGATCAGTTGCACAACTTGAGTATGCTAGTGTAGTTGGAAGTTTAATGTACGACATGCATTGTACACGACCAAATATTGCATTTGCAGTATGTAAACTTTCTAGATATACTAGTAATCCAGGTACTACTAATTGGAAAGCAGTAAATAGAGTTTTTGGATATCTTAAAAGAACCATTGATTTTGGTTTATTTTATTCTAAATTTCCAGCAGTACTTGAGGGATATTCAGATGCAAATTGTATAACAAGTGCTAATGATAATAAGTCCACATCAGGGTGGATCTTTACAATTGTTGGAGGAGCAATTTCTTAGGCATCTAAGAAACAAACATGTATAGCACATTCAACTATGGAATCTGAATTTATAGCTTTGGCAACAGCAGGTAAAGAAGCAGAGTGGCTTAGAAATTTATTATTAGAAATAGAGTTATGGCCACAACCAATGCCATCGATTTCTTTAAATTGCGACAGCGAAGCTACCTTGTCTAGAGCATACAGTAAAGTATACAATGGAAAGTCTAGACATATAAGCTTGAGGCATGAGTATATCAAACAATTAATAACTAATGGAGTTATTAATATTATTTATGTTAAATCAAGCAACAATTTGGCAGATCCATTTACAAAAGCACTCTCGAGAGATTTGGTAGTTAAAACATCTAGTGGAATGAGGCTAAAACCCTTTTATTGAAAACCACCAGTAATGGTAACCCAACTTTATCTAGCACATCACTAGTTTAAAGTTTAATGGGTAATAACAAGTTACTGATATGTGGTTTGTAAGTGCACTAAATATTTTATACATAGCCCATTCTAGGATGATTAGTGCAAGATTGCTACGTTTAAGAGAAGATGAGTTTTTCTTAATGAGATTTAATTGTATTTGATTATGTCTATAGTAGCAGAGACATGGGAAGGGACCTTACCTTTATGAACATAAGAAGTGGTGCTGCTTCTACCAAGAGTTGGGTTTTTCTCTCGTAAATGTTTATGAAACCAGGAGGAAGCACAAGGCCATAATAGTGCTTAATTACTTCAGAATATTTTTTAAGGAAATATAATATGATCATGTGTGTGGTAATTCCGGTTTTAGCATATGAAGACTTGGTTTAAGCTTAGGCCATCATAGTTTTCGTTGAAACTTTGAATTACTTACACTAATTGAAGGTTTAATTTGAAAGATACCTTCTTGTATGAAAGATGATATAAGTAGGACTTTGAAACATGGCAGAATATATTATTGCAGTGTCTTATGTTATATATAAATATATATTTGAAATTGGGAAGGATTGTTGGAGATTTCAAATATATATAACAACAAATATATATTTTATACAAATACAACGTGAAAAGTGTGGAGATGATAGTTGGAATTTGTCCGACAGATGCAACTCTTGAAACCAACTGAGATAACTTTTTATTTTAAAGAGTTTTTATTTTTTTATTATTTTATTTTATTTATTTTTTTTGAGAATTGAATTGACACAAATATATATGATATATATAGGAAATGACTCTTTGTAAAGATGTGATTGTTGGAGTATTTACCACCTCATTTGTAATTTCTACTAACAAATGCAGTTTCAATAGACACATCTCTTTATACAGATAAGATAAATTGAATGGATACCAAAGGCACCCATTTTCTCTTGTATAAATAAAACACCTATTAAGTTTTAACATACACAAAAAAAAAAAAAAAAAAAAAAAAAAGTTTTATTGTTTCTTTCTGCAATAGTCATACAATTTCTTTTCAAAGAATTCTAAGGAAATACTTCAATTTTACTATATCGTAGGTTCCAAACTTTGTTGTATCCTGGAAGTGATTTGTCGACCCTTTAGCAAACTCAATTGAGTGGGGCCAATTAACACTTTAAGGAAACGATTCAAATCGTACCTCAAAGTTATTCTCCATTTTCTTTTCCTACACCAACAACCACAAAAATGACTTTGTAATATCTTCCAAGCCTGCACTGATCGTACAATGTGAAATAGTTGTTCCCTCCTTCACATCACATTCTCTATAAATAACGCTCTCCATCAAATCCCCAATCACCACACCCATCATCAACTTAGAAATACAATATCAATCACTTACTTCGCTATGGCAACTCAAAAACTCTTCTTCCTTCTCCTATCTTCGTTCGCCATTATCCAAATGGCATCAGCCGCAGACCCGGACATCACCTTCGATTTCGTTGTCCCATCTCATGTAACAGCCCCAGTTGATGGAAACTTCTTCACATTTACCGCCATTCGTGCTTTTGTTGGTGCACAACCAACCCCAAATTTCAAAGTGACCAAGGCAAGCATGGCCGAGTTCCCCGCCCTAAATGGGCAAAGTGTTTCGCTTGCTGTCCTTCAATTCCCTGCGGGAACGACAAACCCACCCCATACCCATCCTCGCTCTGCTGAGCTTCTTTTCATTGTCCAAGGATCTCTTCAGGTGGGGTTTGTGGACACGACCAATAAGCTTTTCAGTCAGACATTACAAGCAGGTGACATGTTTGTGTTTCCAAAGGGACTTGTTCACTTCCAATACAATGCTGATGCACAAAACCTGCAACAGCAGTTTCTGCCTTTCGAAGTGCAAATGCAGGAACTGTATCTCTTCCCGTTACTCTATTCACCACAGGTATTGATGATACAATCTTGGCTAAATCATTCAAGACAGATGTTGCTACCGTTGAAGCTCTCAATGCTGGTCTTGCTCCCAAGCCGTGAGAACAGAATTTATTAATTGATTCCTTAATATCAGTTTTACCGTTCAAGTTCTTTTTTATCTACAAATAACCATTGTTCATCTTGTTTAGAGTGGAATAAAATAATAATATTTCTTTTCAGCATATTACTTTTTGTCCAAATCAAGCTTAGAGATAACCCTCCTATAACTTGAGAAGATGAGAGATCCCATGTAAATAAAAAAAATAAAAATAAAAAAGAAGAAAGATTTTTATAGTATTGCAAGCCAAAATTTGGTGGGTGGTAAGTTTGTTCCAATACTTTATAAAGAACAATTTATTTTTAAATGTTAATTAAGGCGGAAATATTGTCACCTAATTGATAAACTCATAAAAGTATGATTTCTACTGTTACTTTATAAGGTTCAGCTACTGTACATGATTGTATGGTTGCTAGATAAATTTATAGTTTTTAGATTTCAATCCAAGGATATACATAAATTAAGAAATTATAAATTATAAAGAATGAAAACAATTAGTAACTAACCCTCTCTCAGGGGGATTTATAGGGGAGGGGAGATAGACTTGAACCCACAGTATGGTGGTATGGGTGTGATGAGCTTTATTATCGAGCCAACCTCATCTTGTTAAGTATACCCACTATTAAAATTTAAAAATTGAACTTTTACTATAAAGATCTAATTAAATGCCTATAGTAACCTTAAGGAAATCATTTATTTTTTAAAGCTCTATTTATTTAATTATATATATTTTATTTATGCAACCATTTAACCTTAAGAAATTATCGAGTGGCTATACCTGAAATGGTATAGCCACTCGAAAATTTCTTTTTTACCTTGTGGATTCTTTGTTAATTAATTTTTATTTTACTTTGTTGTATTCAAAAGAGAAAAAAAAATAATAATCTTACATACATTTTTACAGATACTTTGTAAGAAATTAAATTGCATGTATTGTTAATTATAGTCCAACAATATAAATAGCGGACAAGAAGATGGTTAATTCCACAAAATGTTTTTCTCATTCAATTCTTTGATATTATAACAAGTTTTGAAGGTTTCGACGAATTTAATTTGAAACAGAATCCGTTGAAACAGTAAAAATTGTTGAAAATTGTGTTATTATAGTTAAATATATTACAATAAAATAAGTATAAAATGGATTAATGTAAATATATGCAACTAAAAACTATCAAATTAAAAATTGCTACAATACTTGAATATAAAAACTCATTTTTATGGTTTTCGACGGATTCGGTTTCAATCTAAAGCCGTTGAAACTTAGGTTTAATGAGTATAAATTCAACTAAGAACACAATTTCTTGTAAATATAAGCAACAAAAATGAAAAAAATGAAAAAAAAATGGCTATAATACTTTGATATTAGAACATGTTTTGAAGGTTTCAATGGATTTGGTTTGAAACCGAATCAGTTGAAACGACAAAAATTGCCGAAAACAGTGTTCTCATATTAAATCTACAAAAAAAAAAAAAAAGTATAAAATAGAATAAGAACATAAATTTAATGTAAACATATGCTACAAAAATGATCAAATTAAAAATTATTACAATACTTGCATATAAAAACTCATTTTTGTGATTTTGACGGATTCGGTTTCAAACTGAATCCTTTTAAACTCAGGTTTAATGAGTATTAATTGAACATAAAGGTGCGTTTGACACGGAGATGGGACATGACAAAGTGGGATGGGACGGGACAGGACAGGACAGGACAGGATATGATGTTCTGTATTGTGTTTGGAAGGTCTGGGACAGAACTGTTATACGTTTGGTATGGCTGGGATAGGACAGGACAAGATGTTCAAATGACCAGAGTGCCCATATTATCTATTTTTTTAAAAGACTTAATTTATCATTTTTTTTATTATTTTAAAATCAATTTCAAGAATAGATCTCTTCCCTATACAACCCTTTAAAAAAAAAAATCTAAATGGTAATGCTTTTGCATATATGTTTGCAGTTGATGAGGCATTTTGTCAACTATATTTTTATCATCTCTTCATGATCTCAATGACAATCTCAATTCTAAGTGGAAGGAATCAGTCAGATCCAATATGTTAGGGTACGTTTTTATGCTCAATTTATTTTTTATTTTTTATTTTTTATTTTTGTGTGATAAACAAGCAACCCAAAACTGGGCAAACAACAGAAGCTCAATTCGGTCAGACAATCTCAACCATAAAAAAAGAATAATTAAAAAAAATTGCGAATCAATTTGAACATCATCCAACGCAGACCATCACCGATTGAAGTTCTTCCAACCCAGATCATCAATCATCAAATCCAACTCAGATCATCAACCCAAAAGCCACAATATTTCATCAATCTAAACAAAATCTCAACTTAGAAAACTTAAATCTTTTTCACAAATAATTCCTCAAAAAGAAGCACAAATAATTCCACAAATAAACTAAACTAATTCGAAAAAAAAAAATCAATTAACTTCTTGTCTCCAACACTAAACCATTACGATCATCAAACCACTGAAGCCCAATTGAAAACCCTCAATCGAGAACCCAAAATCGAGGTCAAATGGAGAGAAACAGAAAAAAGAGAGAGACAAGCAACAATTGAGCCACCATCGCCGCTCCTCGACGGCGGCCAAGCAACGGTTGAGTCTTTGAGAGGGATAGAGACTGAGTACGGGTTGAGAGAAAGAGGAGAGAGAGAAACAAGCGGGAGAGACTGATGAGAAAGGAAAGGGCTTGAGATTTATTTATTATTTTTTTTATATCTGTAATTTTTCTAAATACTAAGGGTAAAAAAGTCTTTTCGACCTTTGTCCCATGCCATGGGACAAGTTGGCCGAGGGCATGAGGTGGGACAGATTTTTGTGATTTTTATCCTACCTTGTCCCATCCTGTCCAACGCTAAAGTCGCACCAAACGTGGGACAACAAAAAAATATCTCACATTGTCCCGTCCCGTCCCGCGTACCAAACACACCCTAAAGACCATCGCCAATGGATATGTCAATGCCAATGCTAAATTTGGCACAAAAAAAGAGTAAAACGCTATATTTGGCACATCAATTTAGCATTATGCTTCAATGCACAATTCTATTTAAAATGTTATTTTAATTATTTTATTAATTAAAATTATAAAAGTAAACACTTGCTATTAATACATTCATTATTTTTTTTAATGTTCCGATGCAAAGTTCCATTAATGCATTCATTATTTCATTATATATATATATATATATATAGATATAATGATATTTTTGTAATTAAAAAAGGAGCATTTATTGATGTGCCAAATTTGGCACATAATATAGCATATGCCAAATTTGGCACATCATTTGGCACTACATTGGAGGATGGTTTTTGCACCTTGTGCTAAATTTTAGCATTGACACAATAATTTGGCACAACATTGGAGATGCTCTAAGAACACAAGTTTCATATAAATATAAGCAACCGAAAAGGAAAAAAAAAAAAAGGTTACCATATTTTGATATTAGAATAAGTTTTGAAGGTTCTGATGGATTCGGTTTCAAACAGTCAAAATTGTCGAAAATTGTGTTCTCATAGTTAAGCTACAAAAAAATATAGAATGGATTAAGAACAAAAGTTAAATGTAAATATATACAACAAAATGATCAAATTAAAAATTACTATAGTACTTGCATATAAAAACTCATTTTTGTGGTTTTTATGGATTCAGTTTCAAACCAAATCTGTAGAAACTTGGGTTTAATGAGTATAAATTGATCTAAAAACACAATGTTCTTGTAAAAATATAAACACATCAAATATGAAAATAATGAAAAAAATGGGTACCATACTTATATATTGGAACAAGTTTTGAAGGTTTCGACAGATTCGGTTTGAAACCAAATCCGTTGAAATGGCCAAACTTGCCGAAAATTGTGTTCTCATAATTAAGCTACAAAAAATAAGTATAAATAAATGGATTAAAACCATTGTTCTAGTAATCGACCTAGGCGGCCGCTTAGGCCTTTAGACGACCCGGCCATCGTAAGGAAGGCCTAATCAGCCTTCCTAAGTGGCAGGGCACTTAGGCGGGCTAAGCGCTCGCTTAGGTGGAGTCAAAGCCGATGACTACAACTTGCAATTTTTTTTTAATCTTGTTTTTCAAAACCGTGCCGTTTTAGCTAATTTGGCTTAACTGCTAATGTGGATCGAGTGGCACTCTTATATTTGGGTTGCTTGGAACACCCAAAATGGGACTGGCTTTACGGCTTATAACTTTTACATACAGGATTAGAATGACTATTATAACATGTTTTCGGAAATCCCAAGACGAGCTCTACGTTTTGTCATGGAAACTCCATTTCTTGTGACGGGGTCCGTAGGAGGTCAGAAAAAGTTCGTTTACTTTGTTGTTTGGAGGCTTTTAATTTCTTACTCAACAATTAGGTGTTTTTTTTTTCCTTTTTCGTTTAGAATATTTTTTAGCTTTTATTCGGGATTCTTTCTCGACTTCGTTTAGGACCTTCAGGAGTCTAAGAGATTTCGAAATTGTTTTCTTTAAGTAGTGTAAGATCCTTGATTTGTATTGGTTTGATTCCACTGCAAAACTCTCTATATTTGTAATAAATGTTGCTTAGGTGGTTCTTGGTGAAAAGAAGCTTCAAAGGTTAAAAGCGACGTCTTATGCAAATATCTTCTTCAAGAGGAAAATCACACACTTGGATGCTAAGGTATCAAGTTTCTTCTTCCTTTTGCAAGACGTAAGCGCACACACACAAAATTCATACATGTGTGTCCATGCATCATTGTGCAAATATTTATTATAACACATTCACACACATTTAAGTATGCTCATGCATTGGTCTCATATAGACAAATATTGTAGAATTGCATGTTTTGTCACTATCGCTTAGATATGACATACTTGTGTGACATTGTGTTTATTTATTTATGTTTATTATATTTTGGACTTGAACATGATCTCATATGATTCCTTACTGAGTCCCAGTCATTTCGGTTACTCATTCATTAGGTTTCGAGTCCAAACGATGTAGCTGCGCTACTTTGTGTCTCATTCATTGAGTTGTCTTTGTCGTCGTTTTTCGAGATGAATTCTAAACATTTTTGTAAATTTTTGTAGTCATCGTTGTGCGTGAGGGAGTCATGATTCATAATCCAAAGATGGATTCATAATCGGAGAGGCCCGAATACGGGTGAAGAACGCGAGAGTTGTGCGAGAGGAGCGAGATTAGCCAAACATTTGTGTGCCAAGTGTGCCACACGGCTGGGATGCCTCTCTACCCACATGTTGCACACGTGCCCCACACGTGGAGATGACATGTCAAGCCATGGTTGGTCCGTTTTTCCCTTCCTTGAATTCTTTCAAAAGCTCTCCTTCTTCCCTCTAAACATTATGTGTAGAAAATTTCTAGAAAATTTGAAAAAGATGAAATCAGAAATTCTCTCAATTATAGTTTTCTTATTTTGATTATAACTCTCTCATACAAACTCGAAATCGAGTGATCCAAAAACTAAAATTGTTGGTCTTGAAGAGAGCTACAAACCCCAAGCATTTTAAGAGTCAAATGAATTCGTGATTGTTTGCAGCAAGCTGTTCTTTAGTCCGAGTTTCAACTTTGTATTTGAAACTTCTTCTTGTCTCTTTCTCTTTGATCATCTCTTTTAATCTTCTTATTTGATAGATAATTTGTGGTAAGAATGATGTTAGATCAGATCCTAGGGATGTTTGATCATTTGTTAATTGAGTTTTAGCTTTGTGATTTCTCTTGAACATATATTTGCTAAACTTGATTTAACTTGGAATTGATTCTAGAAATGTTATATGTGATGTGCTTCATGATAATTTATAGGATTAATTTCATGATCTAAGAACTAAGATTTTCTTGTGATATATTGAATATTCATATCTTGTTCTTATTGACTCACATGCTTTGATTTCTAGATAGATTTGTGATTGTGTGTTGAAAGCATATTCTAGATTATCACTAATCATGTTCATAAAGTTTGATTAATCATCTTGCTTTATTTGACTTGTGTTTGCATCATTTGCATCACTTAGATCATTGCCTTGTGGAAAGGTTGAAGTCTCTTTTTTAGGTCAGTGAAGCCTTGATTTGAGCAAGAAGACTTGGCTAAGAAAGTGTTCCAGATAGCCAAGCACGAAATCTTAGTTAGGATTAAGAGGATCCAGATAACTAAGCAAAAGTCTTATCTAGAAGTTTGGTACTCTGGATGGTTGAGCTAGGGAAGCTTGACTATGATCATTTGTGATCTAGATAGCTAGGCAAGGAAATCTTCCTATAAGCTTGAGAGCCTTGGATAGGGAGTTGCTCTCTAGAGGTGTAGGACATATCTTGGATAGAGAGTAGGGTAGGTGGTTCACTAGGCCTTGATGGTAGATTAGGAGTTGATAGCTTAAGGTGGATATCATTTGTTGATAGCCTTGAGTGTGTAAGTCCTTTTCATATAGTGGATTGCTTTGCCGGTGGTTATGGTTATTCAATCCGTGGATGTTTCCTCTTTGAGGTTTACCACGTAGAAATACTTGTGTTCATTTTCGCTTTACTTTTTATTATCTTCAATATCATGTATTGATTGTACCTCTTATATATTGATTATTACATGTATTGAATCATACTATACAATTGTTAAATCATATCAAGTGTACATTTCATTCTTGTAATCCACAAATTTTGAAGTTGGAAGAAACTGAGACTATACCTATTCATCTCTCTAGGGAATTTCAAGTAGAATGTACTAGGGTTTGAAGAATCAGCTTTTGATGAATTGAAAAACCTATTGAGTTTTCTCAATTTATCTTTTTTTTTTTTCTATTTTCTTTGGAATTATAGAATTAAGAAAATCTTGATTGTTTGATCACGTGTGAGTTTCGTTTACAACTACATCAACCGCCTAGGCATTCTAGGCACCAGGCATCAGTCTACCATAGGATTGGCACCTAGTGCTTACTAGAACACTGATTAAAACCATAAGATTAATGTAAACATATGCAACAAAAACTATCAAATTAAAAATTTCTACAATAATTATATATAAAAACTCATTTTTGTGGTTTCGACGGATTCAGTTTCAAACTCTATTTTTTCCCAATTTTTTAGAAGTCTGCCGTCTAGGCTAATTAATTGGTCCAATACAGTTAGGCGGCTAAAAACTGAAGCGAAATATGTAAAATCGAACTAATTACGCGGTGGCCGACTAATCGACTAGGGGGGTCAAAGCCGTTGACCGACTAATTGGAAAAAAAACGGCGTTTTATAAAATTTCTACTTCTTCACTTCATTCTTTCCTTCTTTTCTTAGACCAAACAAAGTCGTTGAGACCACTCAGTCGCTGAAAGCTACCGTCTTCCGTCGCCACCTTCACCAGTTCGCCGGTCTTCCTCTTGTCTCCAAGACTCCAAAGTCCATCTAGGTTTGTGGTTTCTATTGTTTTTGTTTTCTGGGTTGCTTGTTTGTATTGCTCTGTTATGTCTCCGTTTTCAGGGTGGGTGGAGAGTTGGGTTTTGCTTCAAAAGAGTTAGGTTTCGCTTAAGGGGTGGATTGAAATGGAGTCGTTGTTTTAGGTTGTTGGTTTATGTTGAAATGATGAGTAAAAACTAAGAAAAGCAAAGGTGTTTAATAAGAACCACCGGGTGTTTGATGAAAGTCTTCTAAGTTGAAAATGATGAGTAGTGACATGTATTTAGGAAATTGGGTCGTGATGATTCTGCAATTAGGTTGTTCAATGAGATGAAGTATAATGGCTTATAGCCCACTGAAAAGGTTTATACAACCTTACTGGGAATATATTTCAAGTTGGGTAGGGTTGAAGAAGCTCTAGGTTTAGTCCGGGAGATGAAAATGAAGCGTTGTGCACTAAATGTCTATACATATACCGAATTTATAAAAGGACTTGGTAGAGCTCGGAGGATTGACGATGCCTACACTACATTCATGAACATGTTGAAAGAAGGATGTAGGCCTGATGTCGTTCTCATGAACAATTTGATTAACATTTTGAGCAAATCAAGTTGTTTGGGAGATGCTCTTAAGCTCTTCAATGGAATGGAAGCTTTGCGATGTACACCAAACGTGGTTACATATAAAACTGTAATTAAAGTTGGAGTTGTTTATGTTTGGATTTTGATTGGTTTGTGATTGCATTTGGATGGGTGTTTAGGGATTTGGGGATTTGGATTTGTTTAAGATTGGATTTTGATTGGTAATTTACTAATTTGGCATTTGTAGATTTGGAAAGAATTTTCTTTGGATTTGAAAATTGGAATTTGTTTGTAATTATGTTTTCTGATTAATCTCTGATTAATCGTCGACTAATCGGCCTAAGTGCTAGGCGTTGGGTCTCTGCCCGACTAGTGCCTAACGCTTACCAGAACACTGTTTTTTCATGTTATCTTTGTTTTTTTTGGTAAGATCATAAGGGTGGAGGGCATTCACCCTTAAAATGTTCAACGAGAACATTAGTGGATATGCTCAATATTAGCTTGTATATTACCAGCCATGTGACAAAAAATAAATCAAACCACAACAATAACTTTGTAATATCCATCCAAGCCTGCACTGATCGTAGAATGTGAAGTAGATATTCCCTCTTTCACATCATATTCTCTATAAATAACGCTCTCCATCAAATCCCTAATCACCACACCCATCATCAACTTAGAAAAACAATATCAATCACTGACTTTGCTATGGCAACTCAAAAACTCGTCTTCCTTCTCCTATATATAGAGAATAATTCAGCTTATTATTTCTCATAGAATACTTGAAATATATATACAAGACTGACATTTGGTATCCTAGTTAATAACTCATAACCAATTATTATTTTGGGGGTATTTGATCGGATAATAAGTGTACCTAATTAAGAATAAATGTACCTAATTAAGGTCCTTATTTTTTAGCTTTTGTTCTCGTTTTCGAGCACATTTTTTGTATATAATGTGTTTTGTGAGCCATGTGTAAGTACATGTTCCCTACATTTGGTCTTTGAGCTTAAAGTTAAGATTGGGAGGCCAAACCGAGCAAACAATCAGAATTGAAAGCCATTCAGAGTTGTCGCGGCCTTGCCATTGACCCAAACTGCAGCGTGATCCATAGCCACCACGGAAAGCATTCCGTGGTGGATCCATTGTTGAGCCAGAACGCGACATTGAGACCGCTGCACTGGTAAACTCTAATTTTCAAAGGTTGATGGGTAGAAATTGTAAAATGCCCATGTAGAACACCCAAATTTCGGGGGCCATATCTCATTCCTCAAATTGAACTACGTTGAGATCTATGTATATATAAAAAGCCCTAGAAATCTACTTTCCAATGGATTTTACGGATCATAATTCCAGGTTTTCTAGAGGGAGTTATGTGCATTTTCGTAATAGTGCACGAGGTTGGAAACCTGACTAGTGTTATGGTGACCAACCATGGCAACTGAGCTCACTCGCCTCACCCACTCGCCACAACATCTACCCAAAACTTCATAGCAGCCATGGCGACTAAACCACTCGCCTCAACCACTTGCCTCAACCAATTGCCTTGACGCTTGGAAAGGGCAAACTTGTCCTTTCATGCCCAAATTCATTCCCAAACTTACCCTAACTATAAATACACCTCTTTGCCTCTCCTCTCAAGAGAAACCCACGAAATTCTTCACCTCTCCTCACTCCATCTTCATCTTCTCACCAAATCAAGAAAGAGATAGAGGCCTTCAAAGTTCCTATGGAGGAAAACCTCCATTGGAAGCTCACCACCACCACTTTTTACACATCCTCTACTACATTCGGAGTAGACTGAAAGGAGAAATGATAGGTCTTAGACCAACTTCGAGCTAGCAAGCATGAACCTCTTGGAGAATGCCACATCTTCAAGGGTTTTCTCCTTTGAACCCTTCTCATTGTATTTCTTGTTATCTAAATGTGTAACCCCACTTAGAAAATATTTGTAAACCTATATTTTTGCTCATTTATGTTATGATTGTTATGGAGATTGGAAATTGATATGTGTTCATAGATGGGATTAGGAGTAGATTAATTTAATATGTAGGAGTAGTTGTAATCAAATATCCCATTGTGTTTGTATGTCTTTGGAAGGTCGAAATGCCTTGTTTTGATGGGTTTGAGTGTATGTGGGTTGGGATTGTCCCTCCATGGATAACCTTCCAGGTATAGTCCTTACCACTTAGCTCTAAAAGAATGGATGAAACTTGTTTTATGCATGGCCGTGCTAGAATAAGTTTTGGCTCAATGTTCTGGTGCTTAATGGGTCTTTGGCCTTAGGACACATGCTCTTCCATGACCTTTGGGGAGTTAAAATAGATTTTGGGTTCCTTAATCAACGCATGATTTGTAATAATAGATGATTTGCTTTCGGAATCCCTTGATCGAGAGAACGAGCCCATAACTTGAATTGGATGAACTTAATTATCTAACAACCCACTAGGTGTGCATTTATGTATGGTGATCATAAGGATCTTGTGTAATCATAATCCTACATCTCTCCTAGCCACCCTTTTATTATTTATCTCTTTAAACACCATTCTCACCCCTCTATATTCTTTTTGTTTTTATTTGCATTCTTTTTTTTTTACATTTTCTCACACACCACACCGTAATATGCTTACACTTCACACACACTACTCTCACCACATCCGTATTCTTATTTACATGCTTTCAATAAACTCTAAAACTTGAAACGGTCGACGGATCATACCTCCTTATGGATGATACCCTTGCTTGTTACTATACTAGTCTCTAGTCACTTGCACTAACAAGGTGAACTTTAAATATAAATGTTTTGACATGCAAATCAACACTTGTCAATGGTAATACCACCTCTAACTACTGGATATATAATTACATATAATTACATAATTAAATATATACAAGATATAATCAGATAACTATGATGAATCTAGATTAGTATCAATACACCTCTGCAAGATGGTGGGCAGGTCAAGGACACCAATCTTGGACCGTAGTAGACTGAACCTTGTCCTAGCCAATGGTTTGGTAATTGATTCTGCCAACTGGTCTGAAGAGGAGACATGTGACACTCGGAGTTGACCTCGTTGAACTTTTTCATGAACAAAGTGAAAATCAATGGCTATATGCTTCGTTTTTGAGTGAAATACTGGATTCGAGCACAGATAGGTGGCACCAACATTGTCATAGTAGATTGTCGGTGGATAAGCCTTAGAAATTGATAGTTCACGCAGGAGATTGGAGAGCCAAATGACTTCGGCAGTAGCAAGACCAACGACTTTGTATTCTGCCTCTATCGAGGATCGAGCAACCGACTGTTGTTTGAGAGAGCACCATGAAATAACATTTGTTTCTAGGAAGATGACGTAGGCACTGGTAGAGGTGCGGTCATCATGGTTTCCCACCCAGTCCGTGTCAGAGAATCCATGTAGTGAGACCGGAGAGTCATGGCGAAGGAGAAGGCCATAACCGAGAGTTCCACACAAGTAACGAAGAAGCCGTTTGGCAAGGACCCAATGGCCAGAAGTTGGGCGATGTATGAACTGAGCAAGCTTATTTAATGCAAACACAATGTCAGGCCGAGTAAAAGACAAATATTGTAGGGCTCCAATTACCCAATGAAATTCAGTGGCATCTGTAAGAGACGTGCCATCAAGAAGCTTCAGAGAGTGGTCTGTTGGCAATGGAGTTGAGACCGGTTTGGCATCAAACATTTTAGTGTGAGCCATAGATTAGTAACATATTTATGTTGAGAGATAAACATGCCATGTGAAGAGGGAAGAACCTCAACATTGAGGAAATATGACAGTGAAACTAGGTCTTTGATTAAGAATCATTAAGCAAGTGTACCCACAAATTTTTTCACTATAGCCCCATTACTTCCAATGATGATTATGTCATCAACATATACCAACAGAAACATAACACAGCCGCTAGTATTAAAAATGAATAGAGATGAGTCGGATTTAGAGTTAACAAACCCGGTTTAAAGTAAATATTAACGAAGCTCATTATACCAAGCCTGCGGAGCCTGTTTGAGACCATAGATGACTTTCTTGAGGTGACATATGTGTGCAGGTTAGGCAGAATCTATGAAGCCCAACGGTTGTGCCATAAAAAGGTCATCAGATGAGGGCCCTTTAAGAAAGGCATTATTCACATTCAGCTGATGAAGTGACCAACCACAAGACATTGCAACACTTAGTACTACCCGAATTGTGGTGGATTTAACCATTGGACTGAAGGTTTCAGTGTAGTCAAAACCCAACCTTGATGAAATCCCTTAGCTATTAAGCAAGCCTTGTATTGATAGATGGAGCCAACCAGTGATCTTTTAATGCGAAAAACCTATTTGCACCCAACAATGTTTTGAGCCGAGTTTAAGGGAACCAAGTCCCATGTGCCATTCTGGATAAGGGCATCAAATTCTTCTGACATCGCTTTTCTCCATTTAGGAATCTTTATAGCCTGAGAAACACAAGTTGGCTCAATTTATGTGGTTGATGACAGTACACTGGTGAGAGATAGTTTAGTTATTGGTTTGTGAATGTTGTTCTTCGACCTTGTGATCATGTGATGGCTAGTGTAGGTGGCCAGTTCGGTTAAGGTTATGTTTGGAACTGGTTTGGTTATGGTGGGTGGACTGATTTGAGTGTCGATTAGGTTGGCATGTGGTACATGTGGCGATACGGGTTCAAAGAGGAGCTGGGCAGATATGGTTTGGGTGGCAAACTGACATGGTGGTGCAGCGGACAGGACTGGTATGGATACGGACAGACCTGGTGTGGGTGGTGGCTGGTTCGTGCTGATCCATGAAGGGACGGGTGCAAAAGTGCGAGCTTCGGAGCTAGGTGGTGCTGCCGAATGAGAGGTCTCATGCAAGAGAAAATCCGACATGTGTGCATACCTCATGGGAACTGGAATTTATGGTGTAGGTTGAGGTAACCATGATGTGTGCGTGTCAATGTTCAAACGAGGAACTTGACAAGAGAGACTCATATAAGGAAATACAGACTCAACGAACGTAACATGTCGAGAGAAAAATATACGATTGTTTTCTAGGTCAAGACAATGATATGCACTCTGAGACATAGAATACCCAATAAAGAGATAGGCTCTAGTTTGTGAGAGTTGTAAGGTATAATCCATGGATAACAGAGGCACCCAAACACACGCACTTTGTCATATGATGGTCGCATAGAAAATAATTTTTCAAAAGGTGTTGACATGTTGAGCACCGATGTAGGCATCCTAATTATTAAGTATACAGCTGTGGTAAATACGTATGACCAGAAAGTGAGTGGCATTGATGTATGAGTGAGAAGTGACAGACCTATTTCGACAATGTAACGATGACGTCTTTTAGAGACGCCATTGTATTCAAGTGTGTGTGGTGGTGTGGCAAAGTGTGATATGCTATGACTGGCAAGTGTTTGTTTTAAAGAAATAAATTCACTGCCATTGTCACTATAAAAGGAAACAATGGAGTGGCAAAAAAAATTTTCCACCTACAATTTAAATTGTTTCAACACATCATAAAGCCATATATATTTTGTAAAATGATCAATAAAAATCACATAATATTTATAACTGTCTTTGGAAATTACTAGAGAGCTCCAGACATCTGAACAAATCACCTCAAGCGGTTTTGAACTATAGACAGTTGAAACCAAAAAAGGTAATTTATGAGATTTATTATATTTGCAGGCATTACAGGCGACACTAGACTTATTAGACGACAAAATAGATAATGCTTGGAAAAACACTAACTGACTAATTATTTTAGACAAGAGATGACCTTAATGATGATACCAATCAGAGAGGGTAGCTTTGACACAGGAGAAGGCAATGATAGGCGGAGATTCTAGCTAAGCATGGGACGGTCATTCGTAGACACCGTTCCTAGTCTGTCCTTGTAGAAGCTGCACTCTCGTACGAAAATCCTTCACAGTAAATCATATAGGTGAGAATTCAACTCAAACTTGGTTAGTAGCACAAAATTGCGATACGGAGAATAATTTTTGTTTTATATTAAAAACACATAAGACATTAGATAATAAAAAAGATGAAGGTTTAAAAGGTAGGCGAATAGAACTAGTGTGTGTGATATTCAAACCTAAACCATCACCGATCATAATGTTATTAGAGCCGCCATAAGGAGAATGTAGTGACATGTTGTTGAGGTCTGTGGAGACATGATGTGAAGCGCCTGAATCATTGTTTCACTGTGTGACCCTGTTCACCACATAGTTGACAAAATCCACGATAATTTTGTGGTTTATTGGAGTTATTTTGTGAGTACTTGAAGTTTTGGCATTGAAGATGGGAGTCCACCGGCTTTAAAGGAGACCGATTGAAGGCTACAGCCAGTTGGTTGCTGCGGTTTGGGTGGCTATCGGAGTTGCCGTGGTGGCTATTGGACGGTGGCCAAGCCGCATAATTAACGGTGATGGGTAGCCTTTGATTCTTCGCATCATCTTGTTTCAATGCTGCTTCAAAATTGATGAGTTTCTCATGAAGTTCCTCGAAAGATATTGATGTATCATGTGCACGGATAACGGATGAGATGTCTTTGAATTCTTCACCAAGTCCATTCAGAATCTTGACAGTGAGATCTTTTGAGTTTTCCGACGCGTCAAGCATTGTTAGCTCATCAGCAACACTTTTGATGTGTTGCATGTATTCAGTTACAGTTTGGGTTCCTTTGATGACATTGGTAAGAACTCCCTTGAGATGCATAATATGGCCTCTAGAGGGTTTTACATAAGTATTGGCAAGTGCAGTCTACGCATCACATGCGGTTTTAGTAGAAGCAATAAAAGGGATAGTTGAGGGAGATATAGAGCCAAGGATTGCATTCATAAGCAGTTGGTCTTCCTAATGCAGATGTTGTGAGGTGGGGTTAGGTGTTGCGATGTCGTTTTTTGGGATCGTTGCTAGTGGGCATGGTTTTTGGCCATCAACAAATCCAATAAGGTCAAACCTAACAAACAGGGTATGAAACTGAAGTTTCCATAAGCGATAGTTTATCGCTGTGAGTTTTAGTGGAGCTTGAGCTGTGACATTGATACTGACAATGATGTTTGATGAGGAATTGATTTCATGTGAGGAGGAGGAGGAGGAACAAATTACGGTCATTGAGGAAAACGATGAGTTAAGGGCGGTCATGGTGGACTCTTTCGTCTAAGGATGCCTAACTGCCGCACCGATTATTCGGGGTGGTCAAGACTCGTTTGAGTTAATGAAGCTCTAATACCATGTAGAGAATAATTCAGCTTATTATTTCTCATAGAATACTTGAAATACATATATATATATATATATATATATATACAAGACTGATGGTTGGTATTCTAGTTAATAACTGACAACTAATAGTATCATAGTTAATAACTGACAACTTATAGTTTGAAGGTAATACCACCTCTAACTAATCGATAGATAATTATAGATAATTACATAATTAAATATATACAAGATATAATCAGATAACTATGATGAATCTAGATTAGTATCAATACTATCCTCGTTCGCCATTATCCAAATGGCATCAACCGTAGACCTAAACATCACCTCTGATTTTGTTTTACCATCTATTGTAACCGGCTCTCTAGTTGACGGAAGCTTCTTCACATTTACCGGCATTTGTGCCCTTGTTAGTGCACAACCACCCCCTAATTTCAAGGTGACCAAAGCAAGCATGGCCGAGTTTCTTACCCTAAACAGACAAAGTGTTTCGCTTGTTGTTCTTCAATTCCCTGCGGTCACCACAAACCCACCCCATATCCATCCCCGCTCTGTAGAGCTTCTTTTCCTCGTTGACGAATCTCTTGAGGTAGGGTTTGTGGACACAACCAACAAGCTTTTCAATCAGACATTACAGGCAGGTGACATGTTTGTGTTTCCAAAGGGACTTTTTCATTTCCAATATAATGCTGATGCACAGAAACAAGCAATAGCGTTTTCTGCCTTCGGAAGTGCAAATGCAGGAACTGTGTCACTTCCAATGACTCTATTCACCACAAGCATTGATGATATGATCTTGGCTAAGGCTTTCAAGACAGATGTTGCTACCATTCAAGCTCTCAAAGCCGGTCTTGCACCCAAGCCTTACTCATCAATTGACTTGAAAGAGAAGGAAAGATACAAACAATTAGTTAGCTAGTTTTTATGCGGTAAGTTGATACAATAAATTATAAATTAATTCAAAACCCAATGGCGTCGACTTGAGCCTAACATTCGACATTATCAGAATGAATGAATGTCATTCATCACCAAGCGAACTCCAACTTGAGACATTTCAAAACTTCTTAAAATTTTATATTATAATCTTTATTGATATTATGGAAAAAACAACAATTTCTTCTATATATAATTTATTAAATTAAAATTAAAATAGTTCTTGGCCATTGTTATCGGTAATTTTTCTCTAATAGGCACACAATATAAGCATACTTATATCATAATAATACACATCATCACACTTGTGTAATGTGTATTATTATTATTGAAGTTATGTTGCTTACATCGAAAAATTGTGATAATGTATATTAGTATGCTATAAATATGTCTATATCGTATGCCTATGAGAGAAAAACTATTGTTACTGGTGATAAAGGCTTCTTACCTATTTTTTATTTAAAGTTGATTAAATATCAGGTTATGCTAAAATGATTATTTCTTACAAAATAATCATTGTTAGTAGTACATTATCCATAGAAAAAATAATTTGTTATGGAGTTAATTAACAATTAAGTGAGCATTTGGTTAATTATATTTTTCAAAAGAACAAATTACACCAAACTCCCTGAGGTTTGCTCTTTTACACGCGGAAACAACTTTACCGTTAATTGACATTTACCTCCCTTGCTGTTAGGGTTTGACAGTTAAGTGTGAGAGTTGACCATTAAAAAATGATAAAAGACATAAATACCCCCGATTCATCGAAAATCTCAAATAACTAATTACACCAAACTCCCTCGAGGTTTGTTCTTTTACACACTTAAACAACTTTATTGATAATTGACACTCACCTCCCCTGTCGTTAGTCAAAGTTTGTTAAATTAAACTGTAGACCAATTTTGACTATCAAAACTAAGGATAGTTTAGTCATTTGAAGAATTATATATATATATATTTAAAAATTGAATAAATATTTTAAAATGAAGATTTTTTTAAAGCTATTTTAAAATGATGATTAAGTGAAAAAAAAAAAAAAACGGGTTTTAAAACTAAGATTTTTTTTTTTGAAAGAAAATTAAGAATAAAAAAAACGGAATTTTTCATTAAAAAAGGGACGGTCCAATCTAATTTAAAATAAATTCAAAATAATTTTTTTTAAAAAAAATCTTAATGCCTTTAACAGTTCGACGGTCCAATCTAAGATTTTTTTAAATTTGAATTTCTTTTAAATTAGATTGGACCTGTCCGTTTCTTTTAATGAAAAATTCCGTTCTTTTTTTTAATTCTTAATTTTCAATTAATCTTATTTTTCTTTCCAAAAAAAAATCTTAATTTTAAAAACCATTTTTTTGTTCACTTAATCTTCATTTTAAAATACCTTAAAAAAATCTACTTTTAAAAATATTTATTCAAATTTTTAAATATATATATTTAAAATGCTACAAATGACTGAACTATCTTTAGTTTTGATAGGCAAAATTGGTCTACGGTTTAATTTGACAAACTTTGACTAACGGCAAGGAAGGTGAGTGTTATTTATTAATAAAGTTGTTTATGTGCGTTAAATATCAAACCTTAGGGGAGTTTGGTGTAATTAGTTATTTTAGATTTTTTTTTTTTTTTTTTTAGTGAATCAAGGGTATTTCTATCTTTTCTCATGTTTTAACGGTGAACTCTCACACTTAACGGTCAAACCCTAACGACAGGGGAGATGAGTGTCAATTAACGGTAAAGTTGTTTCTGAAAGAGCAAACCTTAGAGGAGTTTGGTGTAATTTGATTTTTTGAAAATGTATGTTGGGGCTGAAAAGTAGTATATATACTTTTGGTAACGTGGAAATGGTGGAAAATGTCACTTTTTTAAACTCATGTGGTGACAAAGTCACTCCTTTAATAAGTTAAGTTTAAAAGGCACCTATTATGATGAACTACCAAAATTGCTCTTATTTTACACATTTCTCTTTCTTACTTTAAAGTTTTCAGAGCTTTTTTATTTCACCTTTCTCTATAACAAACCTCCAATGGAAGTTAAACACCATAACCTTATCAAATCATCTTCATTGGATAGTTAATTTTGTGGCGCTATGCAGATGCATTCGGGGGTCGAGCTTTTTTTTCAATTTAAAACCCTTCATTGAATTCATTTTTATTTGTTCTTCGTGTCTTTTGCAAACCATAAGTTGGTTGTGTGAATTACTCGAGTAGTGTATGAAAAGGCACGGGGTAGTGAATGAAAAGGCTCGGGTAGTGTATGAAAAGGCATGGGTAATGAATGAAAAGGCACGGGTAATGAATGAAAAGGCACGGGTAGTGAATGAAAAGGCTCGGGTAGCGTATGAAAAGGCACGGGTAGTGAATGAAAAGGCGGGTAGTGTGTGAAAAGGCACGGGTAGGTAGTGTGAATGAAAAGGCTCGGGTAGTGTATGAAAAGGCACGGGTAGTGAATGAAAAGGCTCGGGTAGTGTATGAAAAGGCACGGGTAGTGAATGAAAAGGCACGGGTAGTGAATGAAAAGGCTCGGGTAGTGTATGAAAAGGCACGGGTAGTGAATGAAAAGGCTCGGGTAGTGTATGAAAAGGCACGGGTAGTGAATGAAAAGGCACGGGTAGTGTATGAAAAGGCACGGGTAGTGAATGAAAAGGCTCGGGTAGTGTATGAAAAGGCACGGGTAGTGAATGAAAAGGCACGGGTAGAGAATGAAAAGGCTCGGGTAGTGTATGAAAAGGCACGGGTAGTGAATGAAAAGGCACGGGTAGTGAATGAAAAGGCTCGGGTAGTGTATGAAAAGGCACGGGTAGTGAATGAAAAGGCACGGGTAGTGAATGAAAAGGCTCGGGTAGTGTATGAAAAGGCACGAACATAGTGTCTGAAAAGGCTCGAACCAAGTGTAAAAAGGCTCGAACCAAGTGTAAAAAGGCTCGAACCTAGTGTAAAAAGGCACGGAAAGGCATAAAAAGGCTCGAACCTAGTGTAAAAAGGCACGGAAATGCACAAAAAGGCTCGAACCTAGTGTAAAAAGGCTCGAAAACACATAAAAAGGCACGAAAAGGCTCGGATCTAATGTAAAAAGGCTCGAACCTAGTGTAAAAAGGCTCGAACCTACTCGAACCTTGTGTAAAAAGACTCGAAAAGGCTCGAATCTAGTGTCAAAAGACACGAAAAGGCTCGGATGTTTTCTCTCAAAGGTTTTCTCTCAAAGGTTTTCTCTCTATGTTTAAAAAAGACATAAACTGACAAAAAAAGGGTATTTTTGTCTGGTCACCTAAATAGGTGCCTTTTAAACTTAAGTTAGTAATGTGGTGTCTGTTTTACAAAAAGCGCCTCAAATAGTGACAAAAAAATTTTGAACCCTTTGGTAACTCTATTGCGAAATTTTTGTAACTATGTATAATGTCTAGTTTATAAATGATATTGAGTACATTTTCTTTCGCCCGCCTCAAGAAACTATTAATATCGATTTAGTCACCAATGAAAATGTGTTGATTCTTAAACGTTCTCAAAAGTCAGAATGCACCCAAATTTTATTTTTAGATAAAATAGATCATTGGTACTAGTTATATGCAAAATGTTTGTGCAAATATAGATCATTGGTACTAGTTATATATTTGCAAAACGTTTGTGTAAAATAGAATTTTGCATAAAATATGCGTATCGCAAAACTCTTGCTGATTTTGCCGGTGAAGAAAGTGTGCTGATTTTTCTACGTAAATGGAATGCTCCATAATTTTGATCGTTAGATACTGTAGAATGGAACATTTCTTACTACTTCTATGTGAAATGTTTGTGTATAAAATGACATTTTACATAAAAATCTGCGCCTCGTGAAACTCTTGATGATTTTGTTTGTGGTGAGTCGATTTTTCTATCCTCTGTCAATTTTTCTACATCGTTGGAATTCTCTAAAATTTGATTGTTAAATAGAACAGAGCATTTTATTTTTATTTTTTGTAAAATACAAATTTTCATTTAAATATGCTCCTTGGAAAACTCTTACCACTTTTGCAGTGATCTGAAATGTTATTGTTAGATAGAATAAAACATTTTTACTATTTCTATGCAGAATGTTTGTGTCCGATAGCTTTTTGCATAGAAATATGCGAGGAACTTAAAATTGATGTATCCATATTTTAGAGGGACCGATATCGAAACAGGGGTAATATCCCATATCTAGTAAATATCCGTTCGATATCGAATATCCTTAAAAATCTCCCGATTTTCCCAAAATATTGTGAATTTCATCTCGAAATCCAGAATATTTTGCAAATTAATTTTTTTTAAAAAAATTAATCTTATTCACTTATATTATTGTTCAAATAATCTATATTGAAAATTATTTTAAAAGAAGCATTAACAAATTTATAAAATTTTCAAACATAATAGTCTATAGTAGAATTATTGCATGGCATTGTGACACAAGAGTCAAGACAAGTCCTAAATACCTACAAAGAAGAAAAAGCTAAAAAGGCTATAAGCATAAGCCGAATGATATGTATCACCACCTTCCTTATTATAGTGCTCTCTGGGCTCCACCTAACTTCTCTCTTTGCGCAGCAAGTTACAAGCCCACCCTTAGTGCACTTATTTTAGGCCCCTACGTTCCACTTTAAACATGTGTTTACAATTTCAATTACCGCCCCAAGCCCCCAGTGCACTTATTTATAGCCCCCTACCTTCCACTTTTGACATGTGTCTACAATTTCAATTACCGCCCCAGGCCCATGGTGCACATGATATATTCTTTGCAGAGAATATAAATTTTAAGAATGAAGAACAAATTTGTTCATCATTTTCACTTCATATCACCTTCACTCTTCTCTTTTAAGTTTTCATCCTACACGGCTACACTACACATAGCAAAATTTACATCACAATTCACAAGTTTCTTTTAAAATCTTCATCAAATAAGCAGGTACGTAAATGTTCACTTTGATGTTTGATGTTTTGTGGTATTGTTTCTAAAACTCATTAGAATTTCATATTTATAAATTGATCTGTACAAAATTTAATTTTGTTTTGATAGGGAATTACATTGCATAAGTCTGGTACTAAAAATGATCCAGCATGGGAATATTGCCAACCAATACCGAATAATAAAAATGGCACTATATGTACGTTTTGCGGTCACATTATGCAAAGTGGGGGAATTACCCAGTTTAAATTTCATTTATCCGGTAAAGAGTTGTACAGAAATGTAAAAGTATGCCCAAATGTGCCATCAGAAGTGAAAAAACTAATATCTCAATTACAAAAATAAAGAAACCAAAAAAAAAAACTACAAATGAGATTGAGGAAATTCAAGAAGAATTAAGGGGAAATTTGCCTGATACAAAAGAGGAAGTTGACATGTATCATTATCCTAAAGATTTGCATCCTGATGAGCGAGATGATTATCGTTTTGAAATAGATGCATCCAAAGCATCTGAACGGCAAAGAGAACAAGTAGGAAGAATATTTGGAGGGAGGTCAAAGAGAGGTGAGAGTTCAAGAGCCGGTGGTAGTAGCCAACCATCACAACAAGTACGTCGCACTCAAAATGGACGAGAGCCACGTTATAAACCTCCAGTTGCACCTTCATTGTACCAATCATTAGGTGCAAAGTAAAAGAATATTAAAGATATGTTCAAGGGAGATAGTATTAGGGAAAAATTGGAGAGGCTAGTATCAAAGTTTTTTATTTATGGTAATGTGCCCCCACATAAAGCTGGTTCCCATCATTTTAAGAACATGATTATTAGTGCTCAAGAATCAGGTATTTTTTTAATAAATAATAATGCTTTTGAAATTTTTTATTTGTTTTATTTTTTATCTCACTATTAAATTTAACATGCATGTGAATAAAGGTATTGGAGTTCAACCACCATCAGCATTTGAAATTAGGCATAAGTACTTGGACATCGAGTACAAGGAAATGAAAGAGTATGTTGATAAGTTCAAAACAAAATGGGAGAAATATGGTTGCACCAAAATGTGTGATGGGTGGACGGGACCGACAAGATTGTCAATAATTAATTTTATGGTGTATTGTAAAGGTCACACAATTTTCCTAAAATCTGTTGACGCATCCGACCAAATTAAAGATCATTAGTATATTTATGGATTGCTCAAACATGTGATGAATGAGGTCGGTGAGAAGAACGTCATGTAAATTGTCACCGACAATGGCTCTACATTTGTGAAAGCAGGTAAAAAATTAATGAAAAAATATTCTTCATTTTGGACTCCTTGTGTATCACATTGTATAGATTTGATTTTTGAGGATATTGGAAAGAAGGACATTGTTGCACGTGTCATTCATGATGCTAGGGCTGTGACAAACTTATATATAATCATGGATGGTTACTATCGCAAATGAGAGAGGTTTGTAAAGGGCAGATAGTGCGACCTGGTGTAACTCGATTTGCGACTAATCATATTGCTCTTGATAGTCTTTTGAAAAAAAAAGACAAGTTTGAAACATCTATTTACCAGTGATGCATGAGCTACAAATCGATTGAGTTGAGCCGCAAATGGAAAAAGAATAGAACGACTTATTTTAGATTCAGAGTTTTGGGATAATGTGGCTTTTGTAGTTAAAATATATGAGCTACTATACCACGTTCTGAGATTGGTTGATACCGAAGTTGTACCAACTATGCCTATCTTATATGAGTTAATGCGTGTGATGAAAGATGCAGTAAAACAGCAAAGAGGAAATACTAAATGGATTATAAATATTATACAAAACTGGTGGGATAAAATGCTTAATCACCCACTACATGTTGCAGGTAAATTTTATTTCGAATTGTTTGTTATTCATAGTTAATATTTAGTAGAATTTAATTATTTATACTAAAATTAATATATTTTTTTTATTCTTCTAGCTTACTATTTGAACCCAAAGTACAAATATAGAGACAATATTGGGGATAATTCAGATATTTTAAAAGCCATACATATTGTCTATTTGCAATTAGACCTTGAAGCTGTAGGGATTGCTAATTTTGGAAATGAGGTAAAAAGTTACAATTTACAATAAATTTTATAATTCTAATAGTATAACTTATTTGCATGGGAGTATTGTGTCATATACTCATATATATATATATATTATTTACATATTGATATCATGAGTCATTAATGTAGCTTATATACTTTAAAGATGGAAAGAAAAGTTTTAGTGAACGAGCAACTATAACAGCTAGAAGCAAAATGCAACCAGGTATATAAGTTTTATTACAAAAATCTATGTAATAATAATATCATTGAAATGGTATTCATACTTGTAATACTTAATAATTTTTATTGCAGCTGATTGGTGGGTAATGTATGGAGATTGTGCACCATAATTGGGTGCAATAACAGTTCGCATACTGTCACAAACATCATCATCTTCTGCATGCGAAAGAAATTGGTCCACATTTGCTTTAATCCACATAAAACAAAGAAATCGTCTTGTCTATTCTAAGCTTGAACAACTTGTTTATTGTTATTATAATATGAAGTTGAAACTTAGGGATATGACAGCTGAAAAGGATAAAGTAGATGAAACTGATTTTATGGATCTACTTCAAGTAGCTGCTAAAGCAGGGGACGATAATGAGAATCATTTTTTTTGACTGGGTTAGACTTGCCTATTTGGATGATGATGAGGGAAATCCTGATCCACAAATTGTTTTTTATGCTCGAGATATGAGAATAAATGTTGAACAAGTGATTAGAGAAGAAGTTGGTATAGATTGTGGAGTTACTGTTAGCAGCTCTTCCGATGATCAACATACCTCTGATGGAAATAGTGGAGGAAAAGATGATGGAGATGATAGAGATGATGGAGATGATAGAGGAGGTTGGGATTCTGGTGGAGGAGGTTGGGATGCTGATGCAACAAGTTGGGATGTTCGTGTCGGAGGTTGGGATACTGGTGTAATAGGTTGGAATGCTGGTGCGACAGGTTGGGATGCTCATGCAGGTAATTTTGATCAAAATCGTGGTAGACAACATGGAGAAACAAGTCAAATTGATGAAGATTCTTTAAATATGTCTCTCTCCTCAATGAGTATGGACACAAAAAATAGTTCTTTGGGTGATTTGCAGACAAGGTCAGGTTGTCATGTAACATTTGGTAGTTCTGGTGGCTGTAGTATATTTGATTATCCTTCTCCACAAATGCCATATGCAATACCTATGCATGCAGATCAACAACATCCACCAAGTTGGGTAAATCCAAACTACCCAATTCATGGATCAATTGGAAGAGATCAAGTAACATACGTGTGACATATTAATAACTACCTTGAAAACTATGCTAGCATGTTTTCCTGGGAAAATTATTATTCGAATCAAGATAGAAATGTATCTTATGTATTTGAACCAGTAAGGAATTCATTTTGGTTTTAAATTTCAGATATGCAATATATTATTATGTATGAATTATGATTTATGATAGAATCTTGGAAGTATGGAACTATATATATTTTAATGATAAATTTGTTTATTAAATATTTAATATCTTTATATTGTATATAATATTGTAAAAGTGAAACAAAATATTATTCTATCAAATACTCAATTTTAAAAATTATATATAGACTCTATTTATGTTATAATTTATAATAAACTCATAACTATGCTAATTTATTGTTGAAATATGATTCATTTGATGTATAATTACTTGTTTAAGCTTATCCTAAGGTTTCACAAAAAAATTCTAACTACAGATGTAAATATCCATCATTTTTTTTTTAATTTTTTACCGAATATTCACCGATATCGATAATATCCCCGATATATCCATAAATTTAGAAACTCAATATCGATATCAATATCGATATTTTATTCATTAGAAATATGCACCTAGCGAAACTTTTGCCGATTTAGCAAATGATGAAATTGTGTCGATTTTTTTACGGTTCTCAGGATGCATGCTCTGAAATTTAATTGATAAATAGAATAAAGCATTGCACTATTTCAATATCGTGTCTAAATCAATATCATAAAGTTGTATGCATTAAGTTTTCATAAAATACAATTTGAATAGAAATATGTGCCTCGCAAAACTTTTGTTGATTTCATTTGATTGTGATGAAAGTTGATCGATTTTCTAGCGAAACGTTTGTGTACATGTGCATCACGAAAATTTTACAGATTTAGCCACGGGCCCCGGTTGAATATTTTTTTTTTGAATTAAAAAAATATTGAAGGTTTTTTTTTTTTTCTTAAACAGAAATATCCATTTTTAAAGTAGTTTAATAATTTACGGTCCTACTGCATCAACTTTTCTTTTCTAATCATTAAACTACCATATGGATAAAAATACCTCAAACACTATGTTGAACCTTTCTATCAATTAAGAAAATGGTATTTTCAAACTTAACAATTGCTGTATTATTTTTTTTACCTACATTGATTTACATGAAAATATGTTTTTTTTTTTTTTTTTTCTACTTTGTTTCCTTCTCAAATACAATTATCTAAGTTGAGTTAACACCTTTTCCCTGTAAATATCAATCTCTCTATTGATCGATAATCTTTTCTACGCCTATTTGTAATTTCAATTCTTTTATATCAACTTTTATCATTTGTTTTTTCTAGCTCAAGCTTTGTAGAGAGCTTAGCTTGTATAGTGCATTCAAAAACTCAGCTATAAACCCCAGATTTTTCCAGTTTCTGCATCCACCAACTGACTCTCTAAAATCCTACAAAACCAAATGCTCATCTTCCAAACCAATAATTTCCTTCGATATTTGTTGCAACTTGCAACACTCCTCCCAAATTGTTACGAACTCATTGGATGAAACCATCATTAAATCAAGAAACAAAACCCAGCAAGCAGAGGTAGGAAAAACGGTTCATGCATTTCCTCAAACACGTCATTGTAACAAATAGACAACCTACCATACCAAATAAATCAAATTTAGAATCAAATGACATTTATTTATAAATTTATATATATATATATATATATACGGTCTCGTTCTTATCAGGACACCCTTATATAACTTTATCAGGATATTGAATGTAAGTCACTCATTTATAAAAGTGATTTGATAGGTGCATATATACCAAGTCAAAGTATGTAAAACGAATAGCTCACATTCAATATCCTTATATAATTCTATAAGGACATCCTCATAGGAAAATTTATATATATATATATATATAATCTGACATCAATCAAACGAGTTAAAGGTATGGAATTCTTAACATACCAATTAATTTAATAATATTACTCAATATCATCTAATCAATTCATCACTCCCCATCATCACCGTCTTTTCTTCTTCTCAATCATCATCGTCCTTGTCATAATTTCTTCTTTTATCTTAACGTCACTCTCTTCATTATCATATCAGTTACCATCAGCCACTTCTTCATGATCATCTCCACCACCACACTTTAATCATCATCTCACCACCACTCTCTTCTCCATCACATCATAACCATCATTTTCGGGTATTTTTATCCGAACTATAGTAAATGGCCTGAAAAGAAAAGTCGAGACATTAGGATTATAAATCATTAAACTATTTTTTTTTTTTTTTTTTTTTTTTATACAAATCATTAAACTACTTTTAAAATGGCTATTTCCGTAAAAATAAAACTTAAGTTTTATAGGTTATATATAGTAAATTTAAGGGTTCAACTCGAGTTAGTTTCCGATTATTGGATTTTAATCTAATGGTTTACAAAAACCACAGATTTGAAAATAAAAATAAAAATAAAACTAATAGAAACTAATTATATCTCACATTCTTACACAACAACTATACAATTCATATATAGTAGTTAAATCCAGTAAATTTAATCTTAAGTAAAAAGAGTGCCAAGGAAGAAATTTTAAATAAGTGCTTACCAACTATAATTTAGAAAAAACCCTAATAATGATAATAACATTTTTCTTAAAACCATTGTATACGTGTTTTTAGTAAAGAAATACTTTCAAGGAATAAATTCAGTTGTGTTTTAGTTGATTTTTATTTTTTAATCATCATTATAATTTGGGTTTTGAGGGGAGGGACATTGACTCGAACCACAACTTCAATGATGTGAGACTAAGGCATACACCAAGTGAATCATATCTCCACAAGTTTAATGGATTTTCAAGCATAGCAAATCTTTTAAACGATAAAAAAATTAAATTTTTTTTTTTTTTTAACAACACTTTATTAACAGCGATAGAAAAACACCACCTGGACAAACCAGGAAAACAAGAACAACGCCCAAAAGCCACAACACAACAAAAACATGCAATAACACCAACAAAACAGAGACATAGCAACCAAGCACAGACCACCCAAAAAAGCAACAGCAGACCAAACAGCAAAAAGACGAAATAAACAACACATTAACTATCTCCCCACTTAATAAAATCCCCACTTGAACTAGACCTTGACTTAGCCAAGCCATCCGTGAACGAATTCGTGGCTCTTGAGCTAAACGACACAACCGCCCCTCCAGGACTTGAAGAAACCACCGAATGTTGTACACCAACTCCACATGCTTGAGACTGCCAAACAACTCGTCATAAATCCAAGAAGCCGCAACTTTAGAATCAATCACAACAATGATCTCTCGGTTTAACAACGCCGCATTAGAAGCACAGAGCTGAAGAGCCTTTTCAAATGCCAATAATTCAACTTCATTAGAATCCCAATTACCCACAAACAAGGAAAATAAACATAAGATTTTGCTATTATTATCTCTTAACACACCCCCAATACCCGCCGGACCCGGTTTGCCACACGATGAGCCATCAACATTGAATTTCAGACTGTTGTTACTGGACGGAATCCAGTCTTCAGCGGCTTTACGCTTGAGCTTTTTAGAATCTACGCAACGATCTTTAATGTTGACAAGAATGAGAGTAATGGGATCCTTAGAACTCTTGTCAAAAGATTTGAACCACTAAGCTACCTTTAACTTGACAGATTCTGTCGCTAGACTAACAAGAGCCTTACTATTGTCAAACACGTTCCGGTTCCTAGTCTCCCAAACAGACTAAACCGCAGTGAAGAACAGAGAATTCCAAGCTCTAGAGTGACAGTTGGAGGGACTAAAGCCTGCCTAGCCACACGCCCAATCCAAAACAGATTTATTACAGCAACAATACACTCTCCACTAGGACATACACTCAAACCACAACCTCCACGTCCAATCATGGGGAAGAAAAAGATGGTTAACAGTTTTCGACTCCTTCTCGCACAAATGACAACACGAACTAGAGTGAAGAAGCATACCAAACCTATGTAACGTATCCCTGACCATCAATTTAACTTTTAAGAGTTGCTATACAAAAATTTCAACCTTCGGAGGGCATAGACCTTGCCAACTGAAACTGTTAAGCCTAGAATCAGCAGGAGAATAATCATCCATAGACTAACAAAAGAACCAACTAAAAAGACTCCTCTTGCACTATACAATCAAGCCAACGCGTCAACATTGGATCTATGAATATGAATATAAGCAACTCCATTGTGTTTCCTCCCAACCAAACATGTTCCTTCTTAGATGGACATTCCAAACCTATCTAGAACCCGACCAAACCCCAAAACTAAGCACAAGACCTTCCTTGAGAAGAGACAAGGCATTTGGAAAAGTCTCTTTTAGAGAGGTAGAATCAACTTTAATGTCCTCCCAAAATCTTGCCTTTGCACTATTGCCCATCATAATCTTAAGACCGTCAGTTAACACCTTATCAGAGCGAGACCCAGGGGGCAGCAAACTAGCGATGGCCTTAACAAAATAAAAAGAAGAACTCGGACCTTTCCAGTTCCAAGATATGCAAGAAACCTCCACACCATGCCTAACACAAATAACCTTTTTTCCATAAGGACGCATCGTCGTTACCAAATCTCCAAATCCACTTAGCAAGCAAACCTTTGTTTTTGATAGCCACTTTCTCAATCCCAAGGCCCCCGTTGGCCTTACTACGACACATCATCTCTTAATTCACAATATGCCATTTCCTCTTATTCACCCCAACCCCTAAAAAAAACTTGCGTTGAAGGTTCTCTATCTTTTGAACTATCCCGCTAGGAATCTTAAAAATCGACATGAAATATGAGGAGATACTTGCCATGATAGCCTTTATCAAAACCAGCCTCCCACCTTTTGAAAGAAATTGTCGCTTCCAAGGAGTTAATCAGCTCTCAATTTTGGCCAAAATCGAATTCCATAACGCTTTCGAGCACAATCTTGCACCAAGAGAAAGGCCCAAGTAAGATATAGGAAGGACTTCTTCCTTACACCTCAGAATTGACGCCTGATTGTGATCCCTACCAACCTTCTTGCAAACTCTAACAACACTAGACTTGTAGAAATTAATCTTTAACCTTGAAGCTAACTTAATACACATCAGGATTCTCTTCAAATTACGTTGATACTCAACCTTAGGTTTCATGAACAAGATGGTGTCATCCACGAACAAAGAGGACAAATGTTAAGCCCACCATTGCCAAGATCTGCTCCTCTTATTAAGTCCACCTCGGAAGCCTAGAGAATCAAGCAATTAAGCCCTTCTACCACAATATTGAAGAGAAAATCAGACAAAGGATCTCATTGACGCAAACCTCTTTCTAGCCCAAATTGTTGCGTCAGACTCCCATTAACCATAACCAAAACCGAAACAAGTGGTGACGAGATATAACTTCGAATCCATCCTCTCCATTTATCTTCAAACCCCATTTCCATCAACATAGAATCCAAAAAAGTGTGATCCACGGAATCATAAGCTTTTTGAAAGTCTAATTTAATAAGGATACCTTATTCCGTCTCCTTTTTCCATTTGTTGATAATTTCCTCGGCGATGACGAAACTATCAATAATCTGACGTCATTTAACAAAGGCCATTTGAAACTCTCCAATGATAGAATTCATCACCTTCTTGATACGATCGGCTAACACCTTGGCTAGAATTTTATACATATAACCGATCAAGCTAATAGGCCTAAAATCCCACATCGAAACCGGGTTCTTGATTTTTGGAATGAGAGCTACAAAGGTATTGTTTAAGTCCTTCACAATTAAGCCTTCTTTATGGAATTCGTTGATAAAACTAAAGAAATCCTCCCAAATCACCTCCTAATGAGACTTAACAAAATTCATATTTAAACCATCTGGGCTTGGAGCTTTGTTGCTGTTACAACTAAATAAGGCATCCCAAACTTACTCTAGTGAAATCAGCCTCCAAGCCCTCTTTTTCTACCATAGACAGCTTCTTAAGGCACACATTAGATAACGAAGGAACGAATGTTGTGAAAATGATTCTGAAAAAGGTTGAATACACATTGTTTAACCAGCTGTGGATCTGTAACAGTAACACCTTCCAAGGATAAGTTTCTGATATGGTTGCTTATTCTCCTACCATACATAACGAAGTGGATAAATTTTATGTTTTTGTCACCGTCTTTAAGCCACGAAACTCTAGATTTCTGTCCCAACACTTGCTCTTCCCTCCTCAAACCTTTCCACACCTCGACAAGATAGAAGCCCTATTTGCTCTTAAAGAATCCAACCACCCTACAGCTACCGCCTTCTTGTCTACTTCTTCCAACCTTTGCTCTAACCCTTTTAGCGAAAAAATATCCTTTTTAGAATGAACATACTATCTCTTTAATCTGAATTTCATCTCCTTAACCTTAACTGCAAGAGAAGAACCCTCACCTCATTTTTTTGCACAACATCTCCATCCTTCCAAAGCATCTTTCATCATATTCTGGTCTTCTAACCAGTGATTGAAAAAATGAAAGAGGCAAGGCTCCCAATCCTCTTTAGAATTTCCTAACAAAATAGGACAATGGTCTGAGACACTTCTCGACTGCCCTCTTAGCAGTAGATTTGGAAACCAAGACAGTAAAATAAGTGAAATAAGAAAAAGGTCTAACCTTGCCCAAGCCGACTTCACTCTAGAATTGGTCTAGGTAAACGTTGAACAGTTCATAGGAATGTCCACCAAGTTCACCTGCATAATAAAGGAATTGAAGTTCCTTATAGATCCCAAGTTGCAGCTCACACCTATTGACGGATCACAAACTGCATTGAAGTTGCCCCCCACACACTAAGGAATCTTGAAAGAATTAATGGTGTTGATAATAAAAGACCATAGCTCATATCTATCGCTTTCTGTCGACCCGGCGTAAACATTACAAAAAGCCATAATTTTATTCAAAGTAATCCATTCCTTAATCAAAATTAAGCAGCAATCATTTCGAAATGCAATCTGACACCTTAAAGTGATCCTCATTCCATAGAGAAAGAAGCCCTCCAGCCGAGCCCACTGCATCCACATAAATACTTTTAGAAAGAAAAAAACCACCAACTGAGTTAACCACCCTATAGTCTAACTGGCTAAGTTTTGTTTCTTGCAAAAAGAGAACTAAAGGTTTGATTGAATCCACAAGACTACTAACCGCCCTCATTTTCTCCTTTTTATCGAGCCATCTAACATTCCAAGATAGAATTAACATAAAAAGAAAGAAACCCACAAAGCCGACAGGAACACTATTGAGACTTATCAGGACCTGCAAATAGAGCAATGTCTTCAAGCTCTCTTCTTGATACCTCTACAACGATCTCTCTGTTATTGGGACCGAAATTGAAACCAAATGTTACACTCGTCTCGATAACTTTTGAGATTTCCTCCTCCAAACACTATTGTAACTGATTTCCCAATGTGTCCACAATTGTGGTTTCCGTATCAATCTGGGCTTGACTCATTTCTTCTTCATTCCTAGAGAACCTTGTCCTCAACCATTCAATAGTGAACCTTATCTCGATAACTTTCGCTATCTCAGCCTCCAAGTACCACGACGACTGGTTTCCCTCTACATCTACTATGTTAATAACTTCCTTAGGTTAATCTTGCTTCTTCTCCACATTATTCCTAGAGAATCTAGTCTTCATGCCATGACTTTTCATGACAGTACCCTTCTTCCTACTTTTTCTTCTTTTGTCCACGTCCAAGGAGCATAGAATCGCCTCTCCCTCCATTTCCAATTCTAAAGATTGGCTGGCCTCAACCTTTGTGTCAAGCGGAACACTTGAATTATCTCTAACATGATGAGAATTTTCAATCACCATGAGGCCATTAAAAAGATCCGAGGCCCCAACATCAGTCCCAAAACCCATCATTAAATTCCTTTCCTTATTGGATAAGACTTGAACCACTAACCACTAGAGGGCTCCCTGAACAATTTTGAATTGGGCTTGAACAATTAACTGACCTGATATCAGCCCAACAACGTTTATTAGGTCATCTGGACTGGGCCTAAGCAAACTGTTAACTGACCTGATATCAGCCCATCATCGTTTATTAGGTCAGTAGGTCTGGTCTAGGACCACTTGCCTCTGTACCTTTTTTTGAACTTTCTCCCCTGCAATAGCTGACATTCAAGAAGAGTTGAACATCCCCCTTATCAGATGATGACATGCTGTCAGAATTTGAGCTTTCCACAGCCCATCTGCCCACTTTCCTCTTTTCCAAGATTAAAGAAGTCTGACCTACCACATTGGGTTGAGATATAATTTTTGGTTTTTGGGAAAAAACTTTCTTACCTTTTCCTTTGAAACCGAGAGGGGTGTCAGGTTTGAAACTAACCTTTTTGCTTGCCAACTCCTTGCGAAAGATCAAGCCCTCAATTTCTTTGTCAGTAGGCATATCAGATATGAGCTGTCCTATCTCTTCGTCGTCAACTGAGTGGGTCATCGCTGAAGGATTCGAATTTGAATTATCATTTCTGCCATTCATCTTCAAGCCTAGGAAGTTCACCAACCATGGAAAGCTTATCGGACTATGATCTCCACTGACCTTAATCTCAAAAGAGTTCTTAGCTCCTAAAACTCTGATATTACAAGGACAAACCGAACCATGAGGAATAAGAACCAGAATTCTACCCCTATCTAATCTGTACCTCATCTTGGTATCCTCTTCAACCAATAATGGTTCTCCAATAATCCATCCAATCTTCCTAAAAAACTCTTCAGTCCAACATCTTAAAGGCACACCAACACAACTAATCCAAGCCATCCTAGACTTGGGCAATGTTGAATCAGTCCATCCCCACATCAAAGAAAAACACTTTTCCCAAAGGAATTTGTTCTTAATGAAATTCTCGTAGATATGAGCTGATTCAAACTCTCAGACAATGCATTTGTCTCCAAGATAAACTAAGGAAAATCTAAGTCCTCTATTAATTAGCTTCCTACTGACTCTAGAGAAATCAAAGAAATATTTTAAAACCCCCACTGTGCAATTATCAAGCCAATCCAAAGCTTCTCTACTACCGTTCCAGACCATTGATGCAGATTTCCCATCTGAAAAATTGTCCAATGATTGCTTCCCTTGCATCATTCCTTCCACTACCTCAACGAAAGACCGCTTCTCAGACGGCTGAAACTGATTCCAAGAAACACCTTTTGTGGCTTCTCGTGGATGGTCGGGAAGCTCCTTGTTTCCATTAGAACTCATTGACATCGATCTCCTCTTGGTCCAATCGTAAATGGCCACCTTAACACTCACCAACCAACTATAAACATGCATGCCATTAGCCAACCTCGCCACTTTAGAGGCCTATTCCATAGTCTCAAATCTAATGAATGCAAACATACTCTTTCAACCACTAGACTTTGAGGACAAGAAAATATCTCGCACTCTGCCGAAGGACTTGAATACACCCCATAAACAAGCACTATCCACACATGGATTCAGGTTATCCACGAAAATGGAGACTGTCTCTAAAGTCTCTCTTGCTCTCTTGAAACCCACAACCAGAGCTTCTCTCTCTAAAATTCTCTCTCATCATTTTTGAATTCGTCTAGGTTGATAAAAAAAATTACATGAGTATGCATATCACCTCTTAGCAAGTGATATCACTTCCTTTTCTATGTTAATGGAAGGGGGGTCGAGTCCCACAATGCACGTTTTACAAGCACGTGTAGAGAATTTTCTCTCCGATTTATGGAAGTATATAAATATCTTCCATTATGAGAGTCGATATCTTGGTCATATATGCAAAGTTTGATCTCGATGTGGGGTGTTTTATCCCCGGTGTTGTGGGAGTAGATATATCTCGTTATGATAGTATATTATCAGGTCGCACATGTATCGTTTGATCTCGATGTCATGTGGGAGTAGATATTTCTCGTTATGGCTAGATATCTGTGGGGAGTTAGCTCCCTAATATTGTAGGAGTAGATCTCTTATTATAGGAGTAAATATCTCGACCGTACATATATCGTTCAATTTTGAAAGTTTCTGGAAGAACCCTGACACCCCTTAAAATTAACACTCAAAATATTGTGTTAAAATTTTGTAAGATCACAATGTATTCACCCCTTAAATGTCTTGGGAGAAAACATTAGTGGATATGCTAATCCTTGGTCCTTCTCAAGTCGGGTTGTAAAATTTTTTTTACATTAATTCAAACCGGTTGAAATTTTAAGAATCTAACAAAAAATTTCATGATTGTATCTGACTAGAGAATTATGATAATCCTTGTCTTATATTACCAGGCAAATAACAAGAAAAAGACCCGGCTGCAACAATGACTTGGTAATATCCATCCTCCATCAACTGTTCTGGCCTGCAATGTTTACAATGATACAAAACAGTCCCCTCCTCGCTTCAAATCTTATAAACTATAAATAACGCCATCCTTACCGGGCACCTCACACTCACACATCATCAAATTGTAGTACTATTGAAATCCATCACCAAATATCAATTACTTACTTCGCTATGGAAACTCAAAAACTCTTCTTCCTTCTCCTATCTTCGTTCGCCGTTATCCAAATGGCATCAACCGCAGACCCGGACATCACCTCTGATTTCGTTGTCCCATCTAATGTAACAGCTCCAGTTGATGGAAACTTCTTCACATTTACCGCCATTCGTGCTCTTGTTGGTGCACAACCACCCCCAAATTTCAAAGTGACCAAAGCAAGCATGGCCGAGTTCCCTGCCCTAAATGGGCAAAGTGTTTCGCTTGCTGTCCTTCAATTTCCTGCGGGAACAACAAACCCTCCCCATACCCATCCTCGCTCTGTTGAGCTTCTTTTCCTTGTCCAAGGATCTCTTCAGGTGGGGTTTGTGGACACGACCAATAAGCTTTTCAGTCAGACATTACAGGCAGGTGACATGTTTGTGTTTCCAATGGGACTTGTTCACTTCCAATACAATGCTGATACACAAAAACCTGCAACAGCAGTTTCTGCATTTGGAAGTGCAAATGCAGGAACTGTATCTCTTCCCGTTACTCTATTCACCACAAGCATTGATGATACAATCTTGGCTAAATCATTCAAGACAGATGTTGCTACCGTTCAAGCTCTCAAAACTGGTCTCACTCCCAAGCCGTGAGACCAGAATTTATTAATTGATTCCTTAATCTCAGTTTTACTGTTCAAGTTCTTTTTTATCGACAAATAACCATTGTTCATCTTGTTTAGAGTGGAATAAAATAATAATATTTCTTTTCAGCGTATTACTTTTTGTCCAAATCAAGCTTAGAGATCACCCACCTATAACTTGAGAAGTTGAGAAATCCCATGTAAATAAAATAAATAAATAAATAAGAAGAAAGATTTTTATAGTATTGCAAGCCAAAATTCATTGGGTTCCATGGTAAGTTTGTTCCAATACTTTGCAAGAGCTCGAAATTTAAATGTCACCATTTGGGGCGCTTTTTGGGGAACAGGCACCAAGTTACTAATCTAAGTTTAAAAGGCACCATTTTATGTGACCAGACAAAATTACCCTTTTTTTGTCGGTTTGTCTAGTTTTGAAACGTTGAAAGAAAAAATCAGAGAGAGAAACCCCGACGGCGCAACAGTGATACAGAGGACCAAAATCTGACGAAGAACCACCGGCGACGGCGCTACAGTACCGATGTCAAATAGAACTGAAGGGCGAAGAAAAACGAGACCGGTAAGTTTTTGTTTCTCACGCATTTTTATTCTAGATAAGTTTTGTGTATTTGATGTAGATTAGGTTTGATTTGATTTGTTGTTCATTATGTTTGTTTGATGAGATTAGGTTAGTGTTTTAGTTTAAGAAAAAAATTTCTTTTCAAGACGATGAAGATCTAGGTTAGTGAGTGTTTTTGAATCTTTATCGAGCCTTTTTGAAGTGATTTCGAGCCTTTTTGTACTGTTACCGTGCCTTTTTTAACTGTTATCGAGCCTTTTTGAAGTGATTTCGAGCCTTTTTGTACTGTTATCGTGCCTTTTGTAACTGTTATCGAGCCTTTTTGAAGTGATTTCGAGCCTTTTTGAACTGTTATCGTGCCTTTTGTAGCTGTTATCGAGCCTTTTTGTAATGTTATCGTGCCTTTTGTAACTGTTATCGAGCCTTTTTATACTATTATCGTGCCTTTTTGTACTGTTATCGTGCCTTTTTGGACTGTTATCATGCCTTTTTGTACTGTTATCGAGCCTTTTTCAACCTTTTATTTCGAGCCTTTTTGAACTTAATCGAGTCTTTTTGAACTGTTATTCGAGTCTTCTTGTTCGAGCCTTTTCAAACGTTACCCGAGCCTTTTAATGAAGTGTTCGTGCCTTTTCACAAACTACCCAAGCCTTTTGATACACTACCCGAGCCTTTTATTGAAGTGTCCGAGCCTTTTGATACACTACCCGAGCCTTTTAATGAAGTGTTCGTGCCTTTTGACAAACTACCCGAGCCTTTTGATACACTACCCGAGCCTTTTACTGAAGTGTTCGAGCCTTTTGATACACTACCCGAGCCTTTTAATGAAGTGTTCGTGCCTTTTCACAAACTACCCGAGCCTTTTGATACACTACCCGAGCCTTTTACTGAAGTGTTCGAGCCTTTTGATACACTACCCGAGCCTTTTAATGAAGTGTTCGTGCCTTTTCACAAACTACCCGAGCCTTTTGATACACTACCCGAGCCTTTTACTGAAGTGTTCTGAAGTGTTCGAGCTTTTTGATACATTACCCGAGCATTTTCATACACTGCCCGAGCCTTTTTGTTCGAGCCTTTTCATGAACTCATATGTTTTTTTTCTGTGAATGCAGATGAGGAATCAGCTAAAGGAGTCGCTTAAAACCCCAGTAAGAGAATGGTTCAAGGGAAAAATTATACGGCATGACCATTTCCATGACCTGGTTGATATCGACAACGCACTTAATAGTGTACCTGAACATCTGAGGATCGAAGACCGACGTCGGTATACTGAGTCGTGTTTTGGTCATTTTCTAATGATGCATCGTGAGATTCATTTTTCCGCTAGGATTGTCCATCGGCTGCTTTTGCGCGAGTTGCATCACGATGGGCCGGAAGATGAGATGAGATTTTTGTTAGGTAAGCATTCGGTCCGGTTCTCGAAGGTTGAGTTTTGTCTAATCACTGGGTTGAAGTTCGGAGTCATTCCCGACACGGCAAGGTATGATATGGTAGAGAATGGCATACACGAGCGGTACTTCCAGGGTAGAGACATCGAGTTTGAAGAGTTGAGAGCAGTGCTGCGGATTGGTATTTTTGTGGAGTAGTACGATGCGGTAAAGCTATGCTTATTGTTTATGCTCAACTGGATACTAATGGGGGTAGACGAGCGAGATAAAGTTCCAGTATGGCAGTGGAGGCTAGTGGAGGACTTGGACGCTTTTGATGCATTCCCATGGGGCGCACACGTGTATAGGCGGTCAATTCATTGTTTCAAGCATGCGTTGGATGGTCGACGGGAGCGGTTTGAACAACGACAGCAAGAAAGGGGTGCTGACGTACACACAATTGAGACGTACAACATATATGGACTACCACACGCACTATTGGTGAGAATTTAAAATTTGAATCTGTATTTTAATTATAGTTTATTTATTTATTTTATATGACTAATGTATTTACTTCTTATCGTACTTATATATTATACAGATATTTGCTTTTGAGGTTATCCCCGAGCTTGGGAATAAAAAATGTGGGATCCGTAGGGCAATCTCCGAGCTACCACCCCCACGTATTTTGAAATAGGAGTTGAGTCAGCGACCGTGGGGGAGAAAACTGGATGGCATTTTCACTGAAAGGGTAAGTATTGTTGTTGTTAATTTTCATAGTTTTTAGTATGTATACAATTACAATGATCTAACTCTGATTTCAGATGTTTGCGCGACGTGAATTGGTGCCAACGAGTGTTGAGATGGCTCAACCTTACTACGAAGGCATATACCTGGGAGGCAGTCTGTATGATACCGATGTTTCTGATATACCTAGTCACGTCCCTGAGCACGAACGACGTAGGAGTGCTGGACCCATTGATATGGAGGGTGCGTATTCCGGACCTAGTGATACAGAGGGTGCGTATTCAGGACCCAGTGACAGGGAGGGTCCTTATTCCGGACCCAGTGATAGGGATGGTGCATATTCCGGAGCCAATGATACAGAGGGTTCAAACCAGGAGGGTGGGAGTCGGAGTCCCGTAAGGCATCAGCCGGTACGTTTCAATTTGCCCAGACAGCCTCGACCTAGGGGTGATTCAGTTTTGGAGGGTCGCGATGAGAGTCCTGAAAGGCATAGACGGGTACGATTCACTATGCCCAGACAGTCTCGACCTGGAGGTGATTCCCGAGGAGGCGTTGGCGGGCATCCACATGTATGTAAAAGATATTAGAACCACATTATTTAATTTCAATTGAGTGAACAGTTTAAGTGCTGACAAAACTTTAAATCGTTTCAGGGCTGGGATGGTAAATTAACTGAAGTGATGGATGTTGTCCAATCTCTACGGGTTGATGTGATGGAGGCTATCAGAAAGAGTGATGAGAAGCGAGATCAGCAGCATCAGGAGTTGTTGGATATGATCCGGGCGCCTCAGGGTCAGGGTCAGGGTCAAGGTCAGACATCGCAGTCCTGTATGGATGGTCCACCATTTGATGACCATCACAGAGACTTTAGTCCCACAGGCAGAACAGGTACACATCAGCATGGGATAGACCCACAGATCACACATGAGCAGGCACCTACTACGGAGGCACATACTGCAGACACAGTATCTGATCACCCGGGTCATGTTATGACACGAACAGAGGTTCCCGGTGGTACAGAGATATCACTATTAGAGCAGGTGCCTCCTCCAGTTTTACCCGACGACAGTGCTGGTACAGAGACAGGACTTCTAGTACGGGAGCTACCTGGTGGATCTGTGCCACATGTTCTTCCACATGACCTGGCACATGGTTCATCCTCACAACACACACCACCTCCAGTAGATCCCAGCGCAGTGCGACCCTTAAAGCGATCCAAGCGCAACTCCCCCACTCATCAGCGCGATACAGGGAAAGAGAGCGATACACGGAGGGATAGATCCTCTTCAGAGCGTAGCCCTTCTTGGAGAGATACACGACGGGAGATATCCTCCTCACATCACAGCCCTCCTCATAGAGATACACGGCGGCACATGTCGTCCTCACAGCGCAACCCTCTTCACAGTAGTCCACAGAGGCAGAGATCCTCCTCACTGCGCACACCTCCGGTGGAGTCTAGTTCTGGAGCCTGTAGTCCGCCCCAGATTCAGCGTCAGCTGAGGGTTCGCAGGCCAGGTTGGCAGCTGATGACCCCATACACTGACCCATGTAGGCCGAAGAAGCCAAGGACCAGGCCAGCGTCATCAGTGCATGCATTCAAGCCCTATGATTTGTTAGATCCTGACCACGTTACTGCGTACCAAGCCTACAAGAGGAACACCACGGGGGAATTGTACGTATAATCGTTCATTACACAATCTTTTAATTAATATTACTTGGTCATCTAACTTCTTCAGCAATTATGCAGACGTGATGTGGATATACATATACCAGTTGGTGTCACTTGGTTCCAACGGTTCCAAACCAACTTCATGGAGTTGGAGGATACGGTACGTTCCTTACTTTAACTGTTTGTATAAGTTTTTATCAGTAATGGTAGAATCCTAACAATATAAAATGTTTACATTGTCAGCACATCGATGCGTACTTGTTGATTTTACGGAAGCGTCAACGAGCATACCCCACTGTCTACGCTCAGAGGGTTAACGTACTGGATTCCCAGTTCTATGTAAGTTCTTGTACAGTACGATTTTCATTTTTTAATTGATGTGTTTACTAGATCTATTACCTAACATTGTGGTTAATTTTCTATATACAGTCATGGTTAGATATTCAGTGGGAGCGGATGTTCGGCAGTGGGGTAGCTGCACCCCCTAAGGAGTGGTCTATGTTGAAACACAAGTGGCACGATGATGACCTGAAGACGGTCAGAGGATTACTCCCGTCAGGAAACTAGTCATGGCACGCGGTTGATTGGGTTAGTGTTTAAATTACAAGGTTTCAATGTGTTTAATACTATGTTTAGATTTCAGGCACATAACACTATGTTGAAACACTAACAGGTTATGATACCTTGCAACCTTGGACGCAACCATTGGATACTGGCCAGCGTCGACCTCACCCAAGGGAAGATCTACCTGTTAGACCCGTTCAGACAGGAGGTCAAATGGGAGTACAGGAATAAGCAGGTTGCCTACGTTGGTTTATACCCTCGATGTTACATCAGGTCGAGTTTCACTCAAACCGAACGAAGGATGATGTGACATACAGTTTATCGAAGAAGGCCTTCGGGATGAGCATCATGGACGGATCTCGTGGGGTGCCCCAACAGCATCAGGGGTATGACTGTTTCAACATCTTATTATACCTCACTTGGTTTTAATTAAATTACATTCTAATGGTTGTTCATATGGTGATTTGCAACGGTAACTGTGGTGCCCATACTTTGAGATTGGCAGAATACTTGTTGGCAAACAAGAAGGAGTTCGATTGGAAAGAAGAGGATATGGGCACCATCCGGGAGAAGATGGCTGTGGAGGTTTATTGTAACTCGCTTCACAACACTGTTGTATAGATGATTTATATATGGGTTGTTCCCTGAGTTGTAATTGATGTACATAACAGATTCATGTATTATTTTCATTAATTAATTAATTTTTTTCACTTTCCAACCCGCGCGTGAACAATTTAGTGCGTTGCAACACGATTTAAATAATACAATGAAAATGAACAACTAAAGCTTAACGATTTAAACAACATAACTGTATCGAGCATGGTTCCCAAAGTCTGAACGATGTTTGAAGACATCAACTTGGAGACATGTTCCTCAAGGTGCTTCTGGTGGCAATTCGTCTTCATCTTGTACTGCCTTGTTATGTTTGATTGCCTTCCTTATGAGGGCACGTTTGTTTGTTTTGTCCAATTGAATGACAGATGCTGCACTTGCGACGATATTCCTCGGGGACAATTCTACTGGGACCTTCATTAACCATAGGCGGGTTGGAACACCTCCTGCTATTATGTCCAGGTTGTCCACATCTTCTACACGATTGTGTGGTTGTCCTCTCTGAAGACGAGGCATGTCGACCCTCCATCGGCCGACCTGATTGTCTCTTTGTCTTTGGATTTAAAACCACCCGCGCTGCGATGTCAGATGGCACAACCCATGAAGAAGGATGGCCAACAGGCATAATAGGAACCGAGTATACATCAATAAGTGTCTCCCTTTTGTAGTAGTCTGCACATAGAGATGTGAAATCCAAGTTTCGCTCCCTGCAACAATGAAAATAGTGAGATTCACGTTTGGGTAATATAATGTGTTAATTGTAACTTGTCAAGTACCTTGCCGCTGCGAGTGCATGTGAACATGGAAAAAAGTCCATTTGGAATTTGTTGCATGTACAAGTCTTGCGGGCTAAGTCAACCGTCCACTGTTTTCCCTTGTGTCTGACGGAGAATATGTTCCAGCCAACTGGATTTACTATCATAAAACCGCACTTCTCGACCCGTTTCAGGATCACAAGATGTGCTGCGTCGGTCAATCGATGACGCATGGACCGTGCAGCTGCATGACTATCGTGAAACCACTTTTGTAGCATATTCCTAATGAACTCTGCCAGCGTCATCAATGGCAGTTGCCGTGCGAATTTTAGGCATGAGTTTATGCACTCTGCAACATTTGTGGTCATCACCCTGTACTTTCTTTGGGGACAGTGTACGCGGGACCATTTGTAAGGACCGGCAGCAATAGCATAATGGAATGCAGCCTTGTGCAGCTCACGTAACTCCTCAATGTGACGATTATACTTTAATTCACTGTACGACCTAGCTGCATCATTCATTATGTCAGCAACATCCTTTCTATGGAATCGCTTCTTCATATTTTCCCCAAAATGCCAGCAACATATGGTATGGGTTGCATAAGGGAACACTTTAGATATCCCTGCTTCAATGCTTGGATGACGATCGGAAATGAAAACCAGATCATCTATATTACCAAGGGCACCCCTCAAGCATTCCAAAAACCACTCCCATGAAAGATTATTTTCCGAGTCACCATACCCAAAAGCAATTGGATACACCTGTTCGTTTCCATCTTATGCAGTTGCCACAAACATTGTACCGCCGAATCTTCCCTTCAAATGGGTACCATCAACTGCAATCACAGGACGTATACAACTCTGAAAACCTCTAATTGAGGACCCTAACGACATGAAAAAGTAAAGGAATTTATCATCGTCAGTGCATTGTAAGTCGGTGATTGTGCCAGGATTTTGCTGTTCCAGAACGTATGCAAAAGATGGCAAGAGTTGGAAAGCTTCTTCATGCGTTCCGTAGGTCAATGATAATGCATAATGAAGGGCATCGTGTGCCTTACTGTACATGATTTGTATGCCATACATTGTATTCATATCGGCGATGACATCCTTGGGACGCATGAGACGACCATCATGTTGTTGAAGTCTAGGTGCAACGACTTCTCCGATTATGACTGCACTAGCTTGTCGGTGGCGACGGTGAATCTCCTCCAAGGGACAACTGTGTTCGTTGACAAAACTTCTCACTTGAAAGTATGTCCCTTCATCTCTCCTCACCGCTCTTAATTTCCATGTACAGTCGTCAATGATGCAAACCAGATGTAAAGTTGTCTTATTGGACCTTTTCACCTTCCATTCAAAGTTATGATGCATTGCAAAATGGCCAACTAGCCTCTTCAAATCCTTTTTACTCGGAAAAAATTGACCTTTATAAATCATGGTTCTAGGTTCTGGCGTTGCCAAGGTGCTAGTTGTATCAATACCAAACGAGTATGAATCTGCTCCGGGAATAACCCACGTTGCAGATGCTGTTACATTATACCTAACTCCTTGTACATGTCTACCTCGTGTTTCAATTTGTGCAGGGTCTTCATCCACATTTTGTAGATCATCAACCCGATCATTAACCTGTTCATTATTTGCCTCATTATCCACCTCAGGGTTCGGGTAATTGTTTTGCTCATTGTACTGCTCATTTCGACAACCAAACACATCGCCAAATTGAGGTTCAACTAAATCTTCATGGTCGACCGCTACCGGTGGGACACCACACATGTTTCCCCCACCTTCAGTGGACACTTCTTTGGGTGAACACTTGGTTGCTACCGCTAAAGGATCCTAATTGTTGGGTATTTTCAAGAAGAGGAATATCATTCCCGATCACATCTCCAGCTGTCCTCTCAGTTACACTGACACATACTTGAGGGATAACTCGATCTTCCCCTAGCATAAACTGCACATCGTTGTCATTTCTTATAAATGTGCGACATGTACTGCCTGGAACAATTGATATTGATGACAAATCAATATTGAATTTGTTTACATCATAATTCACAATGGTATGCACGATCGCCACCAATTCTTCGTAAGTCATATCCTTTGACACATACATTCCCTAGTTATCCGATCCAACAAACCTTTGACTTCCGTCGGGTAACTGCTCCCATCGACCGTTGTAAGATATTACTATTCTAACCCGATTCATGATGCTGTCAAATTAATCATCACAAAGCATTAATGAAAATTCAGGACTACAAACTTTTTTCAAATATTACATTTACAAAGGCTATGGTAAGGATATTGAAAAGTCTCAGAGAAGACATGAAAAGGCTCATAGAATTCTTTAAAAGGCTCGATTAAATCACATGAAAATGCTCAAAAATTTCTTCAAAAGGCTCGAACAATTCTTCAAAATGCTCGAATAGTGAATGAAAAGGCTCGGGAAAGACATAAAAAAGCTCAAAAATTCTTCGAAAGGCTCGAATAGTGAATGAAAAGGCACGAAAAACACATGAAAAGGCTCAGATAGTGAACACATTAAAAGGTACGGGAAACACATGAAAAGGCAAGGATAGTGAACACATGAAAAGGCACGGGAAACACATGAAAAGGCACGGGAATCAGGCAAGGATAGTGAACACATGAAAAGGCACGGGAAACACATGAAAAGGCACGGGAATCACATGAAAAGGCACGGGAAACACATGAAAAAGCACGGGAATCACATGAAAAGGCACGGGAATCACATGAAAAGGCACGGATAGTGAATCACATGAAAAGGCACGGGAAACACATGAAAAGGCACGGGAATCACATGAAAAGGCACGGGAAACACATGAAAAGGCTCAGATAATGAAGACATGAAAAGGCACGGGAAACACATGAAAAGGCTCGGATAGTGAACACATGAAAAGGCAAGGGAAACACATGAAAAGGCACGGGAATCACATGAAAAGGCACGGGAAACACATAAAAAGGCTCGGATAGTGAACACATGAAAAGGCACGGGAAACACATGAAAATGCTTGGATATTGAACAGATGAAAAGGCTCGGGTAACATATGAAAAGGCTCGGAGATCTAAAAATTCTCACAATGGCTGGTTTACAAAATGTGAACAAATTATAAGAAGAAAGTTCAAGAAATATTACCTTATTTTATAAGTTGAAGATGAAACTCGAGGAAATCACAAATCTTTAACTTTTATTTGTAGATAGCGAGAGAGAGAGAGAAAGAAAAAATCAGAGAGAGAGAGAGTCGTTTTTTTTGGAAGTGTGGAGAAATAAAAGTACAAAGGGAATAACATAACTGATTATCTAAGGGCAATTTTGGTAGTTCACCATAATATGTGTCTTTTAAACTTAACTTATTAAACCACTGACAATATCACCAAATGAGTTTGAAAATGTGACATTTCGCACCATTTCTACTACTTTGTAAAGAACGATTTATTTTTGAATGTTAATTAGGGTGGAGATATTGGCACCTAATAAAAGTATGATTTTTACAATCACTTTATAGGGTTCAGTTATATACATGATTGTATAGTTGCTAGGTAAATTTCTAGCTTTTAGATTTCATTCTAAGGATTTAAATAAATTAAGAATTATAAAATTATAAAAGAATTAAAACAAGGAATAACTAACACATAACTGATCATTAACAATACAAGAGACAACTCTTGTATTGTAGCTAAACCCCACTTTATAAGTATACCCGCTATTAAAATTTAAAAATTGAACTTTTACTATAATTCTATAAAGATCTAATTAAATATCAGTAACCTCAAGGAAATCAATTTATTTTGAGCAAATTGCACTAAATTCCCCTTGAGGTTTGCTCTCTTGTATCCAGAAACAACTTTATCATATATTGATATTCACACCCCCTGTTAGTCAAACTTAATTGTTGACCAAATTTGGCTGTAAAAAAAAGGGTATTTTTGACTTTTCAAACATTTAAAAAAAAAAATTAAACAAAAAGCGTTAAATATACAAATAAATTGAAAAAAAAAAAATTGATTGACACTCACACCCCTTGTATATAGTTTTTTGAAGCTCAATTTATTTAATTATATATATTTTATTTGTGCAACCATTTTAGTAAACCCAATTTCCTTTTTACATACCTGAAGTGGTATCCTTTTTACCTTCTGTTTCTTTGTTAATTAATTTCAATTTTACATTGTTGTATTCAAAAGAGAAAAAAAAAAAAAAAAATCTTATAGGCATTTTTACAAATACTTTGTAAGAAAATTGTATTGTTAATTATAATCCATTAATATAAATAGCGGACAACAAGATGGTTAATTCAACAAAATGTTTTTCTCATGCAATACATTGATATTAGAACAAGTTTTGAAATTTTGACAGATTTGATTTGAAACAAAATCCGTTGAAACAGTCAAAATTGCCGAAAATTGTGTTGTCATATATAGTTATGTTAAAAAAAAAATAAGTATAAAATAGATTAATGTAAATGTATGAAACTAAAAATGATCATATTAAAAATTGCTACAATACTTGAATATAAAAACTCATTTTTTTGGTTTCGACAAATTCGGTTTCAATCTGAATCCGTTAAAACTCAGGTTTAATGAGTATAAATTCAACTAAGAACACAATTTTCTTGTAAATGTAAGCAAACAAAATGAAAAAAAAAAAAAAAAAAAAAAAAAAAAAAAAAAAAAAGTGGCTACTATACTTTGATATTAGAACAAGTTTTGAAGGTTTCGATGGATTCGGTTTGAAACAAAATCAGTTAAAACGATCAAAATTGTCAAAAATTGTGTTCTCATACTAAATCTACAAAACATAAGTATAAAATAGAATAAGGACACTAATTTAATGTAAATGTATGCAATAAAAATGATCAAATTTAAAATTAGTACTTGCATATAAAAACTCATTTTTATGATTTCAACGGATTCGGTTTCAAACTGAATCCGTTTAAACTTAGGTTTAATGAGTATTATTAAACTAAGAACACAAGTTTCATGTAAATACAAGCAAAAAAAAAAAAAAAAACATATTTTGATATTAGAGCAAGTTTTGAAGGTTCCTATGGATTCAGTTTGAAACGGTCAAAATTGTTGAAAATTGTGTTCTTATGGTTAAGCTACAAAAAAAACTATTAAATGGATTAAGAACACAAGTTAAATGTGAACATACACAACAAAAACTATCAAATTAATAATTGCTACATTACTTGCATATAAAAACTCATTTTTGTGGTTTTGATGGATTCAGTTTCAAACCGAATCCGTTGAAACTCAATTTTAATGAGTATAAATTGATCTAAGAACACAAGTTTCGTGTAAATATAAACATGTCAAAAATTAAAATAATGAAAAAAAAAAAATGGGCACCATACTTTGATATTAGAACAAGTTTTGAAGGTTCGATGGATTCGGTTTGAAACCAAATCCGTTGAAACGGCTAAACTTGTCAAAAATTGTGCTCTCATAGTTGAGCTATAAAAAATAAGTATAAATAAATGGATTAAAACCATAAGATTAATGTAAATATATGCAATAAAAACTATCAAATTAAAAATTTATACTATGATTATATATAAAAACTCGGTTGTGGTTTTAACAGATTCGATTTTTTTATTATTATTTGTAAGATCACGAGGGTGCGGGGCATTCACCCTTAAAATGTTCAGCGAGAAGATTAGTTGAATTCAAATAACCCTCCAATTGATTTTGCTTCTCTACTACATCCAAACACCATTAGTACATACAACTTTTAACAATTGTGAAGAATTTCAACAAATCCCACCAAATCCCACTAGCTTTTTCAAAGTAACCTCCTCTTGATCTTCTAGGAACTTTCTTTTTGGACTAAAAGTTCAAATTCTTTTTATTTTTATTATAAATAGCCATTTCATACTATGGAAAGACAGGGCAGCAACGATAAAGACGTAAGAATCTGCGTACCCTACATATATTTTGATTCGTGTTTTTTCACCACAAAAACCGTGTAGAGACAGCAAAACCTACAAAAAATTCAATCTCTTTGTCTCTACATTTTATCTTCTTGTCTCTACACTTCTCTCAGTGAGTTACATATTTTCAAAACCTTTCACTAAATTAAGCAAAAGAAAAACGGTGGCTATGTTGAGCAAGATCGCAACAAGTGGAAAACGATCCTTATCATGCCACGGAGAATACTAATGGAGTCATCCAGATGGGTCTGGCTGAAAACCAGGTAGTTAATTAATTGAATTGAATTGATAACTTTATATCAAATAAGTTCATATATATATATATATATACATGATGATGAGTACTAACTAACTTAACTTTCTTTGCGTACAGCTTTGCTTCAATTTGGTTCAAGATTGGCTCATAAACAACCAACAAGCCTCCATTTGTTCTGCTGAAGGCCTATACAAATTCCGCGACATAGCTAATTTCCAGGATTAACATGGCTTTCCAGAATTCAGAACTGTAAGCAGCAACATCTATACATAAGTTATGCTTATTATATCGATTTTAATGAATTTTGAGATCTGTATTTATGGTTCCTTGGCTGTTGTCTATTCTACAGGCTGTGGCGAATTTTATGGGAAGAGTGAGAGGGAACAGAGTTACATTCGACCCTGACCGTTGTCATGAGCGGTGGAGCCACTGCAGCTCACAAGACAGCTGCCTTTTGCTTGGCTGATGACTCCATTAGTATTCTCCGTGGCATGATAAGGATCGTTTTCGTATGCCTTCCATCCATCGAAATATGGTGATTTCTCACCATGTCCGTCACTGGTTGCGATCTTGCTCAACATGGCCACCGTTTTTCTTTTGCTTAATTTAGTGAAAAGGTTTTGAAAATATATAACTCACTGAGAAAAGTGTAGAGATAAGAGATTGGCTTTTTTGTAGGTTTTGCTGTCTCAACACGGTTTTTGTTGTGAACAAACACGAATCAAAATATATGTTGGGTACGCAGATTCTTACGTCTTTATTGTTGCTGCCCTGTCTTTCCATAGTATGAGATGGCTATTTATAATAAAAATAAAAAGAATTTGAACTTTTAGTCCAAAAAGAAAGTTCCTAGAAGATCATGAGGAGGTTACTTTGAAAAAGCTAGTGGGATTTGGTGGAATTTGTTGAAATTCTTCACAATTGTTAAAAGTTGTATTTACTAATGGTGTTTGGATGTAGTAGGGAAGCAAAATCAATTGGAGGGTTATTTGAATATAGTACCATTGGAGGGTTATTTGAATTCAACTAATGTTCTCGCTCATCCATCCTTGGCTTGTATTAACGCTTACCAGCCAAATGACAAGAAAAACACCCGACCGCAACAATGTCTTTGTAATATCCATCCTCTACATATTGTTCTCGCCTGCACTCATGACTACAATATTAAACAATATCTCACTCCTTGCTCACATCTCCTGCATACTCTATAAAGTTCAAACCCAATTAAGCACCTCACACATTATCAAGGTTTAACACTACTGAAATTCATTATCAAATATCAATCACTTGCTTTGCTATGGCAACTCAAAAGCAAATATCTTCTTCCTTCTCTTATCTTCATTCGCCATTATCCGAATGGTATCAGCCAGACCCGGACATCACCTCCGATTTCGTTATCCCAGCTAATGTAACATCCCCAGTTGACGGAAACTTCTTCACATTTACCGCCATTCGTGCTCTTGTTAGTGCACAACCACCCCCAAATTTCAAGGTGCTCAAAGCAAGCGTGGCCGAGTTCCCCGCCCTAAACGGCCAAAGTGTTTCACTTGCTGTCCTTCAATTCCCTGCGGGCACCACAAACCCACCCCATACCCATCCCCGCTCAGCTGAGCTTCTTTTCCTCGTCCAAGGATCTCTTGAGGTGGGGTTTGTGGACACCACCAACAAGCTTTTCAGTCAGACATTACAGGCAGTCGACATGTTTGTATTTGCAAAGGGACTTTTTCACTTCCAATACAATGCTGATGCACAGAAACCAGCAATGGCATTTTCTGCCTTCGGAAGTGCAAATGCAGGAACTGTGTCGCTTCCCGTTACTCTAGCTATTCACCACAAGCATTGATGATATGATCTTGGCTAAAGCTTTCAAGACAGATGTTGCTACCATTCAAGCTCTCAAAGCCGGTCTTGCACCCAAGCCTTGAGGACAGAATTTATTAATTGATTCCTTAATCTCAGTTTTACTGTTAAGTCTTTTATTTTATTTTATTTTTTGTATCGAAAATAACCCTTCTTCTTGTTTAGATTGGAGTAACTTAATTCTTCATTTTCAGCATATTATTAATTACTTTTTTTTTCCAGCAGAACTAAATGTTATTCTTTTTCCTGTGTAATTACATTTATGCAATTTTTTTTTTTTTTTTTTTTTTTTTTGTTTTTCATTTTAATGTCTTACAATATTGTTTAATGTACAATACAAATGTAATTTTTAATGCGACAGGTTCGATGCTTCGATAGCTCTTTTTAACATAACTTATAAATAAATACATATTGTATGTCAAAAAAAAAAAAACTTGTAAATACAGTAACCCAAGTAATTGAATAAGTCACAACAACAACAAAAAAAAAAAAAGTAATTGAATAAGAACTCTTCATCTTATTCCTGTAGGATGGATTTATATCATGTGACATATTTCTGAACGTGATGTAGGAAATATAATAGTCGGGCTTGGGCTTATGTTAGGCTTTATTTTGGGCTTTTCATTTTGTTTGTTAGATGACTATAAATTGCTCTATAGCTTGTAAAACGTGGTGGAATATTGGTGATATATCTGATATAGAAAGAATGGTAGAGCAGAGCTCCCTTCTTCTCGTTGTTGCCATGGATTTGGCACTTCAGTAGCTTCCTACTGCGTCAAGTGACACTTTCTTTGAAAAGAACTCGACCTCGAGTTTGGTTGAAACATGCGGAAATGAACTAGTTAAGCGACAATGGAGCGAAGTCCCATATTTGACTTATGGGAGTGGTAGACCCCAATTGAAAATTCTCTTATGGGTCTGGACACAACCCCTCCCGAAGTGTCTTTTGTGATTGCCACTACTTGTCCGATAGCACCCTTTATCTTCGTCAAAGAGTGTTCGCCTTCCTTCATAGCCGGTGACAGCCATCAGAACACTGTGGCTCTTATACCACTTGACGCAGTAGGAAGCTACTGAAGTGCCAACTCCATGGCAACAACGAGAAGAAGAGAGCTCTGCTCTACCATTCTTTCTATATCAGATATATCACAAATATTCCACCACGTTTTACAAGCTATAGAGCAATTTATAGTCATCTAACAAACAAAATGAAAAGCCCAAAATAAAGTCTAACATAAGCCCAAGCCCAACTATTATATCCTCCTACATCAGAACAGGTGATGCAACCATATATACATCCGATGTATGCAAGCTTTTTGATAAGATCTAATATCACGGTTAAGATGTTGGAGGAAGTCAACCTAACTATTTCAGAAAATCAACTGATGTAGCGGAAGCTCTGTCGAGATAAAAAAAAAAAAAAAAAAACCTGCGTAAAACGATTAGAAACAACCTACTAAAGTTCCGTTGATTTACGCACAAATACCGGAAAGTTAGGCTTCAATCCGTTGATTCACGATGAATACCGAAATTGGAATAATAAGAGAAAACTCTAAAATTTTATAAATCAAAAGCTGAATGGCCAATTCGGCCTACATCTTTATTTAAAGCAAAACAAATCCTAAACCTAATCGAATTCCTTGGAAAGCAAGAAAATGACTTAAAAACGGAAATTTACCAAAAAAGGCAAAAACAAAATTAAAGCAAAAACTAATTCTATTGACAATCCTAAACACTCCAGAATTGACGGAAGTCGATTTGGAATTGGGAAACTCAATTTATTGCGAAAAAGAAACTTTCCTAAAATGGCAAAAACTGCAACTTCGAGGCCTAAACGACGGAATTTGCCTAAAAAAAGGACGTACAACGTAGTAGTTCTGGAAACGCAGAAACGCATCAGCTGTCAAAATTTCAAGTCATTCTGATTCCGTCGCCCGAGTTTGGTCTTACTTGGATTGTTTCAAATCCCACCCCTCCAAATAATCTAATGCTAGTTGATCTGCCGCATCATTCTCCCTAGGTTGGAGAAAATTCGACCTCGAATTTATCATGGTATCATCATCAGAGGAGTCGCCATGAAAAGGAATCAATTGCTTGACATTAAAAACATCATGAGTTCGAATATGGCTGGGAAGTTTTAGGCGATAAGCATTTGGATTAATTTTCTCCACAATTTCAACTGGTCCTATCTTCCGGCAACCAGTTTGTTATAATCTCCCACACCAAACCTGTCTTTTGTGAGGACTGTCCAAACAAAATCACCCACTTCAAACTCCAAATGACGCCGTTTCTTGTCAGCGGCCAGCTTATATTTTTCTGATGATTGTGACAGACTTTCATGCACTTGCTGATGTACACCACGCAACCCTTGAACAAAATCTTCCGCTTTCCCATGAATCCTAGTCTTGTTCGGTAATGGTAACAAATCTAGTGGGCTGCGAGGAACCAAAGAGTAAACCATCTGAAAAGGACTGAATCCCGAACTCCTATTGACAGCATGGTTATGGGCAAATTCGGTTTGGCTAAGTTTCAGGTCCCATGACCAGACATTATCCCCTACCAGACATCTCAGTAAATCTCCTAGAGCTCGACTCACCACCTCCGTCTACCCATCTGTTTAAGGATGATATGCACTACTAAAGTCTAATCTGGTATTGACCATTTTCCAAAGGCTTCGCCAAAAGTGACCAAGAAATCTAGTGTCCTGGTCAGAAACGATTGAAGTAGGTAATCCATGAAGACGATACACCTCTCGGAAAAACAATTGGGTAACTTTTACAACATCAGTAGTCTTCTTGCAAGGAACAAAGTGAGCCATTTTGGAAAATCGATCAACAATCACATAGATGGAGTCAACCCCTCGCTAAGTTCTCGGTAGTCCCAAGACAAAATCCATACTCAAATCCGTCCATGGTTGGGTAGGAATGGGTAGTGGCATGTAAAGACCTGCATTGGTTGCTTTCCCTTTAGATAACTGATAAATCCGACATCTTGCAACATATTTTTCTACTTCCTTCCGGATGGTTAGCCAAAAATAGGATCCCTTGACTAGCTGAAGAGTACGATCTCTGCCCACATGACCTTCACCATGTGATTCCTTAATAATTTGTAGACGCAAACTACAATCGGGAATACAAATTTGATTTCCCCGAAATAGAAAACCATCCACTAACAAAAACTCAGAATTCTCCAATGTTCGGGCAGCTGCTATTACACCAAAGAAATATGGGTCAGAATCAAACAATTCACGAAAAGAGTCGAAACTAGGTACCCAGATAGTTATTGTCGTCAGCAGATTCACCCTTCGACTCAGGGCATCCGCCACTCGATTCGTAACGCTTGCGGTATGCTTCAGAACAAAGGTAAACTGTTGAAGGTAGGCGGACCAAGAAGCATGCCGAGCAGAAATCTTGTCCTGGCTATGAAGATGCCGCAACGAGTCATGATCAGTGTACAGAATGAATTCTCGGTGAAATAAATAATAGCGCCAATGTTTTACCGCTTGGACCACGACATAGAATTCTATATCATACGTACTATATCGAACTCGCGAACCTGTTAATTTTTCACTAAAATACGCCACCGGTTTCCATGCTTGACTCAGAACAGCCCTAATGCCCACCTTGGAAGCGTCACTGTGCAACTCAAACGGTTGGGAAAAATCAGGTAATACTAAAATGGGGGCTGTCGTCAGTTGTTTTTTAATTTGCAGAAACCCTTCTTCTGCCTCAGAAGTCCACTGAAACGTACTCCCTTTCATACATTCAGTGACTGGAGCCATAATGCTACTGAAGTGTGGAATGAACCGCCGATAGAATGATGCCAACCCATGAAAACTACGAACTTCAATAATTGTCTTTGGTGGGGGCCACTGTTTGACTGCCTCAACTTTAGACTCATCCACCTGTAATCCTTCTCCAGAAATAATATATCCCAAAAACAGTACTTTTGGTGTCATAAAAACAAACTTTTTTGCTACAGCAACAAATCTTTCCCTGTGAAGAACACATAACACCTCCCGAATGTGCAGAATATGAATTTCGGAGGTTGCACTATAAATCAGGATATCATCAAAATACACAACGACAAACTTACCAATGAAAGGTCGAAGGGCTTGGTTCATTACTCTCATGAAGGTGCTAGGTGCATTTGATAACCCGAAAGGCATCAATAGTTACTCATACAATCCCTCTTGCGTTTTAAACGCTATTTTCCATTCGTCTCCAAGCCGAATTCGAATTTGATGGTACCCACTCTTCAGGTCTAGCTTGGTAAACACACTTGCCCCACTCAACTGATCTAGCAAATCATCCAGTCTCGGGATTGGAAAACGATACCTCACAGTGATTTTGTTAATTGCATGGCTATCCATGCACATCTTCCAGGTTCCATCTTTTTTTGGTATTAAAAGGGCAGGTACAGCACACGGACTCAGACTCTCTCGAATATACCCCTTCAAATATAACTCCTCAACTTGTTTCCGAAGCTCTTCATATTCCGTAGGGCTCATACGGTAATGTGGCCTGTTTGGTAACATGGCCCCTGGCTCTAGATCTATATGATGTTGAATATCACGTAGGGGTGGAAGTCCTTCAGGTAATTCTTTCGAAAATACATCAGCAAATTCCGAAACTAAAGGGGTTGCAGCTTCAGGCACCTTCCATTCTGCACTTGCCTCTTTTCCCACCAACACAAACACTATTTCGGAATCTTTCATCTCCAACTCAAACTTCGCATAGGACAGCAAATTGGTATTTTCTGCAGGTGCTTTTGTCTTTTCAGAAGGTTTGCTGGGTATTAACACAATCTTGGTTTCTTGAATGACAAAAGAATATGTATTTTTGTAACCGTCATGAAATACCTTTCTGTCATATTACCATGGCCTCCCTAACAGCAGGTGACAGGCATCCATATTCACTACATCACACCACATCTGATCTTTATAATTGGACCCCATGGAAAATGAGATTAATGCCCGTTGTGATACGGTTACTTCTTCTCCCTTTTGCAGCCACGCTAGCCTATATGGTTTTGGATGTCTCTCTGTCTTCACCCCTAATTTCCGAACTGCTTCAGCTGACACAATGTTCTCACAACTTCCCCCATCAATAACGAATCGACACACCTTATCCAGAATGGTACACGTAGACTGAAATATGTTATTTCGAAGCTAATCTCCCTCTTCAGTTCTTGGTGTCAAACAAGTACATCGCACCATTAACATAGTTCCAGTATCGCCATCTACTATTTCCTCATTCGCCATATCTTCTGCACTTAATGGTAGGTCTTCCTCTATCTCTACGTCTTCCTCTATCTCCGTATCTTCCTCATTAAATTCTGTAGGATCAATAAACAATACCTTTTTTGCTAGTCTTGGGCATTCTGACAATCTATGGCTTGTTTCTCCACATTCGTAGCACCGAAATCCGCCCGTTGCTCTGGGAGTTTGAATGTTACTTGCGGGGTTTCGTTGTATAGAATTTGTACTGCCACTAGCACTGGTACGTCCCCTAGAATTTTCGCCCGAACTACTGCCTATATTTGTCCTATTTCAATTGCTAGGTCCACTTCCGAAACTCATGAATGGTCCACTCCCAGATTTTCGCGACAATGTCTTCTCCAATTGTAAAGCCCTCTGATGCGCCTCAGTTACTGTCACGGGATCAAAAAGATTAACCATATCAAGGATTTGTGTACGCAACCCACCACAGTAGCGCGACACCAACTGATCATGTGTCTCCTCTATATCGTTTCGCACCAACAACTCATAGAACTCGGTTGTATATTCATCAACAGACCTCATGCCTTGACGCAGATTCTGCAATCTCTGGTACATCAATCTCGTAAAATTGTGAGGTAGAAACTCTTCACGCAACTTTCGTTTCATCTTCTCCCAGTCAGAAAGTTTGGGTTTTCCTACGCGATTCCTAGCGAGTTTAAATTGTTGCCACCAAGCGGCGGCTCTACCCCGAAACCTCGTGGCCACCAATGCCACCCTCTCATTTGCAGGAACTCTTTTGAATTCCAGAATTTTGTCAGCGATTCAATCCATTCCAGAAACTCTTCTGGCTGCATACTTCCACGAAATTCTGGAACCTCTGTCCGCATCCCTAACTCCCATCGCCTGACATCTTCAGTTCTGTCATCAGCCCTGTCATCAGTCACAGGCGCTCTCTGTTGACGTCGTGGTTGCGGATCCCCTTCCACTTCGTCACTACTTGTCTCAGGATGTAAGGCCTGACAAGGATTTTGGTTGGCTCTTGACGCCGCAAGGTGCGCCGTTAATTGCTCCACCTGTCGCTCCATCCACCTGTCGCTCCAACTGTATCACACGGTCACGTTCTATGGCTAGGTCTACAGGAATCTGGTCTGGTCTGGTCGTCTTCTCGGCAGCATGATGATGTCTTCCCGAACGAACCAGGCTCTGATACCAACTGATGTAGCGAAAGCTTTGTCGAGATAAAAAAAACCTGCGTAAAATGATTAGAAACAACCTACTAAAGTTCCGTTGATTTGCGCACAAATACCGGAAAGTTAGGCTTCAATTCGTTGATTCACGATGAATACCGAAATTGGAATAATTAGAGAAAACTCTAAAATTTTATAAATCAAAAGCTGAATGGCCAATTCGGCCTACATCTTTATTTAAAGCAAAACAAATCCTAAACCTAATCGAATTCCTTGGAAAGCAAGAAAACGACTTAAAAACGGAAATTTACCAAAAAAGGCAAAAACGAAATTAAAGCAAAAACTAATTTTACTGAGAATCCTAAACACTCCAGAATTGACGGAAGTCGATTTGGAATTGGGAAACTCAATTTATTGCGAAAAAGAAACTTTCCTAAAATGGCAAAAACTGCAACTTCGAGGCCTAAACGACGGAATTTGCCTAAAAAAAGGACGTGCTTACGCAGCAAAGCTTCGTAGTAGTTCCGGAAACGCCGAAACGCATCATCTGTCAAAATTTCAAGTCATTCTGATTCCGTCTCCCGGGTTTGGTCTTACTTGGATTGTTTCAAATCCCACCCCTCCAAATAATCTAATGCCAGTTGATCTGCCGCATCATCAAGCAACCAAGCAAACAACCTATTGGAAGTCAACCTAACCATTTCAGAAAATCATGCAAACTAACTGTTTGAGGCATTGTATTTCCTTGTCTAGAATTCAATTTGATAAGGAAAATTGATCTCTTCGACAATGTTGAACCTAAAATTTAATTCGATCATGGTCTTGAATCTTATCCTGTTAGAGAGAGACATATAATTCAAGTACAAAAATGACACGACCACTTCTAGAGGAACAGTAATCTTTGTTAACAGGTGACAAGAAGAGGTTGGCCAGTTATCACGGTTAAGAGATGTTTATATATTTGTTTGAATCAGTTGATTGAAAGGATAAAAAGTATTTGAAGATATAAGTAGTTATGTGTTTAAGGAGATGCAAACTTTATCTGTGCATGGTTGGGTTAATTAATCTTGTCGGGCATCACCAAAATTACTATTTTCAATTTTCATGATGGAAAACGATGATTTTAAAAATTAATTAAAAGTCTACTCTAAAAACTAGGAAAAAAATTTTAAAAATAAATAAATAAACTAGAAAAAAAAAAAAAAAAATTTGCTCATGTCCAAAGCTACTCCAAACACTAAAAATGTGTTCATATTTTAAGATATTAGTTTCAATAGAATTTATTCGGTCCTGATATTAATCAACATTTCAAGACTGTTATCTTTAACAAAGACAATCAATAATATATACATGAGTGGTGGAGAAGTCTATTGGTTCTGGATTTGTGTTTTGGGAGGTGGTGATTTGTTAGGTCCATCTAATGAGTTTTGTGTTGATCTAAGGGGCCAAGCTTCAATGCCGGAGGAGGGGTGAAGTAAGAAGTGTTTCTAGTAGTTCTGATGAGGAGAGTGTGGTACTTGGCCTAAAGGTGGTAGGGCGGTTGTTTCGAAGATATCGTCACAAATAAAAAGCAGAAAAGGAAGGTATCGAGGCAATTGCGAGAAGGGAGGATGAAGATGAGGGAGGATGAAGTTAAGGAGGTTGTCTGGTGTCATGGGCTGTTTAGAGGTGTTTGTTTTTTATCAGGACTTTCGCAGCTTCTTTATCTCGTCTTGGTCGACCGCAACAATATTTCTAGGCGTTTTCGCGGTGGTTCGGTCGACTTGGGTCACATCGATTTTTGTTTTAGAGGTAGCGTACTTTTTTCACAAGGATTCCCGCAGATGCACTATCGTATCAGACGATCGTGAATTGTCGATTTTCTGACTGTGACTTTTTGCCTATTTCTTTTGCGGTTCATCTTTTGCTTCAGTGAACCAAGAATCTATCCTCGGAGGCCTGCGAATTTTTGGTTAGCGTTTTTTGCTGCTAGGTTGTGTCTTTTGGGGTTTTTTGTTTTCCCTCCTTGGTGCTTTGGTGTGGTGCTTGGCCACCGGTTCCTTTCTTAGGTGTCTGATTGGCCTTTGTGGTTTGTGGTTAGCTTGTGGTTTTGCTGGTCGTGTATGTCCTTTGGTTTAGGTGGCATGGCTGTGTGTTGTTGTTTGTTCCAGCCTTTGGGCTCGATGAATAAAGCTTTGCTGTTCACAATATATATATATATATATATATATATAAATACATATATATATATATATATATATATATATATGCAAATGGATATGATTTGTTAATGACAATAGTTGAAAACATATGAATATGATTTCTACATGTAGAGGAATTTCTACAATGTTAAAAATAGTTCGTTACCTCCTTGGATATCGCATCTCTGTATAAATAAGGCCCTAAGCTACCTAGCTCCTTGATCCTAATTCCAATCATAAAGAAAATTTTGCATCATTTGCCATGGCTTCCTCGCAACAAAAAACTCTCTTCTTCCTAACTCTTCTATCTTCATCACTTGCCATTTTCCAAATGGCATCAGCCGGGGACACAGATATCATCTCCGATTTCATCCTCCCCTCGAATATCACCGGTCCAGTTGACGGAAACTTCTTCACATTTACAGGCATGCGTTCTCTTATTGGTGCACAACTACCCGAAAATTTCAGGATATCAAAAGCATGCATAACCGAGTTCCCTGTCCTTATCGGTCAAGGTGTTTCGCTAGCTTTCCTTCAGTTCCCTACAGGCTCGTTAAACCCACCGCATACCCATCCTCGCTCTGCTGAGCTCTTTTTCCTCATCGAGGGTTCTCTTGAGGTTGGATTTACCGACACAATGAACAAGCTATACAAGCAGACGTTACAGGCAGGCGATATCTTTATGTTTCCGAAGGGACTTGTTCACTTCCAGTACAATCATGATGGCAAGAAACCTGCAACGGCAATTTCTTCCTTCGGAAGTCCTAATCCAAGAACCGTATCCCTCGCTCTCAATCTATTCACCACTGCCATTGATGACGATATCCTCGCTAAGGTTCTCAAGACTGATGTTGTCACAACTAAGTTTCTCAGGGCTAATTTTGTACCCAAGCTCTGAAGATACAGAAAATCTTCACCACCTTTTTTTATATTAATTTTGCAATTTTTTTCTTCCTTTGTGAAAATGCTTAGCAATTCAATACAATGTTGTTGATCACATTTTTGGTTTGATATGTGTAATCACATTCTTCTGACCCAGCTTGCTTGGAATTTTAACAATTATCATGGGTTGTTTGATCTATATACAGAATTTGATAATTTGAATATGCTAAGAAAACAATGTTGTTAATATCCCTTAATTTTCACATATCAATTTAATTACAATGGACTAATTAATTGTGTTTGTGTTGATATGAGATTTAACTCATAACACTATATATATATGATCGAATGTAGACAAAATGATAATTATTAAGGGATTCTCCGCTGGTGAGCTAATCTGGTGAGCTAATCTTTGTTATGACCTCAGACACTTAAAAGATAGTAATACGCTACAGTTGAGGACAGTGAAGGTGAACAAACTGGAAAAAAAAAATGTATTCTCAATTTGATGCGGCGGATCGACTGGCATTAGATTATTTGGAGGGGTGAGATTTGAAACAAACCAAGTAAGGCTAAACCCGAGCGACGGAATCAGAATGACTTGAAATTTTGACAGCTGATGCGTCTCGGCGTTTCCGGAACTACTACGTAGCTTTGCTATGTAAGCACGTCATTTTTTAGGCAAATTCCGTCGTTTAGGCCTTGAAGTTGCAGTTTTTGCCGTTTTAGGAAAGTTTCTTTTTCGCAATAAATTGAGTTTCCCAATTCCGAATCGATTTCCGTCAATTCTGGAGTGTTTAGGATTCTCAGTAGAATTAGTTTTTGCTTTAATTTCGTTTTTGCCTTTTTTGGTAAATTTCCGTTTTTAAGTCGTTTTCTTGCTTTCCAAGGAATTCGATTAGGTTTAGGATTTATTTTGCTTTAAATAATGATGTAGGCCGAATTGGCCATTCAGCTTTTGATTTATAAAATTTTAGAGTTTTCTCTAATTATTCCAATTTCGGTATTCATCGTGAATCAACGAATTGAAGCCTAACTTTCCGGTATTTGTACGCAAATCAACAGAACTTTAGTAGGTTGTTTCTAATCGTTTTACGCAGGTTTTTCTCGACAGAGCTTCCGCTACATCACAATTACAGATTAGATCTATAATACACTACAGTTAAAGACAGTGAAAGTGAAAAACTAAAATAAAAAAATCTCAATCACTAATGTTAACGGATCCGTTGAGGTTATATAAAGATCAATTCAATAAGGAATCTCAATTCAATAATAAGACATTATACAACGAATTTATGAATCCACGATGAGGGGATTGGTTATACGGGATCTCACATTATTTGTATGTGGGTATATGATTCTTTACTAGCCATTATGTGTTGCACTCATTGCAAAATTCTTGGTGATCCGATGCTTTCATAAAATACACCACCATTTCCGCAGAATTTTGAAATTTTCATTGTTTCATAAATTCCAGGCCTGTAGATTCATGGTTTTCTGTTCTATAGCCCGATAATTGGTTCAGTATCTGCCATCTGTTTGTGCATTTTAAACCTTCCAAGTTGTATCTCAAATTTTTCATTACCAATGTAAATGTTGGGGGAAATCTTTCATTAAAAGAAACAAATTAACTTTTATTAAAAAAAAACAATTGCTTATTGGAATTTGGAACATTGGATTTGATCTATGGTAATTCTTACGTATACCGATAGCTCTATAAAATGAAACAGTATCCTTAATTTAAGAGTGCATTTTCGTTCACCCACATTTTTGTAGGTAAATATTACCTCCCTTCTCGGCACTTACATGTGTCCAGAGATGGGGTGCTTTTGTTAAATGTCTTACCTCCCTCCCCAGCACTTGACATGTGTCCAGAAAGGGGGTGCTTTTGTTAAAACATTTAACAAAAGCACCCCCTCCCTGGACACATGTCAAGTGCTGGGAAAATAGGTAATACTTACCAATAAAAAATATGGGTGAACAAATTCATTCTTTTAATTTAAAAGGTGGCTTTATTGCCGTACACAAAATTTCTCACAATACCTATCTACTTTTCACATCCATATCAAATATTTAAACGTTAAAAATTGTCTTTCTACAGCCTTAGAAATGTCAAAACTAACTTTAAATATTTATTGATCACTTTAAATATATTGTTTTCTTTTTCTCTAAACCTATTTTATTAATTTTGACCCTCAGTTAAATTCTAAAAATCATCAAACAAACACAATTTCTTGTTACTTCAATAAATAAATAAAAAATTAAGGAAAAAAAAAAAAAAAAAAAACAATTTCTTAGTGCTTGATGAGAACTAAAAGATTAATTGGGATAGGAATGCGAAAGTCACGAAGAGAAACTAATATGCAAAATGGGTAAATATCGAAAAGCATTACAAGCTCTCACCTACATCAAAACTTAACAATTCAAATCATTTAAGGTAAGGTTCGTTGACTCACCACTCTTGAGTTAATGCTCATTAAACTTGATGATGGACAGAGAAGTTAATGGCAAGAGATAGAGTGAAGAATGAATTGATAGTTGTTCGTTTTTGAATCTTTGATTGGAATTTTAATTAGGGTTTATGATGGATTGCGGTTAAGAGATGTAAAGAGTTTTTTTTTTGTTTTTTTTTTTTATTTTTAAGAACTAACTCTGATTTTTCCTAATTATAAAATTATGTTCTTTTAATGATTCAATGTGCGGGTATTTTAGTAATAATAATTTTTATTAAAAAAATGGGTGTGTGGAGAATTTTTTAGTCGACAATTGAGTCACCGTAATTTAAATTACTTTATACTTAAATCTTGAAAAGGAATTGAAGATATTAAAACAATTATAAGTTGGCAATTTGGCATAGCCTATATCCTTTTAACTAACCGTGAAGCGAGGCCAATTTGATATTGCTTAATGTATAGTAATCTGACAAGTTTTGATAGTTATTTTAAGAAGTAAGTGAGTGGTTACTTTTTTAAATTGGTTATATAATAATCTATTTAAACATTCAGTATGTTTGGTTTGAAAGAATTTGAGAGAAAGGAAAGGAAAGGAAAAGATTTGGAGGGATTTCTAATTTCTTATTTGGATGGTTAAATGAGAGGAAAAGGAAAGGAAATGGAAGGAAATGAAGGGATTAATTTCTTCTTATTTTACACACTTTGGTTTCTATACAAATTTAGGAGGAAAATGAGAGAAAGGAATCCACCATTAATAATTTTTTCAAAATCCAAAAAATAACCTTATATATTGTTAGTATTCATATTGTTAAAATAATTGTATTTTTATAAATAAAATAAAACCACTATCCTTTCATTTCATTTCCACTCATAACTTTCCAAACAACAATCATTAAAACCATTAATCTCTCAATTCATTTCCTTTCCTTTTCATCAAACCAAACATAGTGTTAATGAATCTCTAAAAATATCATTAATATCCTTATGAAATCATATTAAAAATAATTTATATACTTTATTCAATCTTAAAATTAAATATTATATTTAAGTATTCATTTGATTTACAAAAAAATTTAAGATATTTTTAAGGTTTAATATTAAAAACATCCCCTCACCTTTGAACTATTATTGGATGTCTAGATAAAAATGCTTTTATTTCAGAAACACTCCTTGTGGACCAACAAACAATGCTTTATTTGGTAAGATTCAAAGGGTATAATGTTCAATTAATATAATTGAAGCTTAAATACGAACATTATAGACTTTTTAACATCAAAAATCAATCAATTGAATCATTGTTTGTTAGTCCACATGAGATGTTTCTGAAATAAAAGCATTTTTAACAAGACATCCAATAATAGTTCAAAGGTGAGGGGAGGTCTTTAATATTAACCCTATTTTTAATGTTCTTATGGAATGTTTTTTTTATAATTTAAATAATCTATTTAAATATTGATTTAATATAATAATTAATGGAAAAAAAAAAAAAAGGAGTTGGGTAATAAAATCATGTATATTTTAATCATTTTAACTAATCTCAACCCTTTTGTAATAAAATTACTAAACATATATATATATATATATATATATATATATATTGCTTTTGAGCTATACAGTAATTTTAAAAATGCAATTAACGAAACATCTGCTGATAAACTCTACAAAACTACTAACAGTGATCATAATAAAAGTTAAACTAGCCATAAGGCTATGTTTATGTTTGTGATTACTTTTGCTCGAGAAATAATCACTTATTTCTCAAATTTTTAACAAATAATTATTTAGTAAACTTCTCAAGATCAATTTATTTTACAATTTACTCCTCCAATAATCTTCTGTTGAGATGTCAGTTGGGGGTAGCTTTTAGAAGGTGATTATTTCTTAAGCAAAACAATCTCAGATATAACCTAACCTAGACTTAACTAAGTAAGAAAGGCACCAAAGGCTCATAAACTCAATGAGAAACATCATAACAAAGGACGACTGTATAAAATGAGGAAGGCAAATCTCTTACTAAATCCATAACTTCCACTTCTAGAAATGTTTGACATATGAATCCAAGGTCAACAAAGCCACGGTCAACACTACCAAAAACGTTTCAATATGTGATGAAGGAAAACCATGAGTAGGCAAAAGAACCTCCACAAACCAGAATGGAAGATGGCTTGTTTGAACGAGACAAGCCAGCTTACAGTCTTCTCCCTCTTCTGCCACCCTTTCTTCGCGTGCTATCGGTTGGAATTGGAGTAACATCCTCTGGGGGCAAACAAATTCAAAATCAAGAAGATGAGAATATGTCAAAATAGCACATTTATTGGACATGCAGTATATCAATTCTCAGCCAAGGCAAAATCTTCAGTGCATCAATCATTTTTAGGAAAGCTTTTTACACACGTCATGAGTAAATGCTGGAGCTGAGTTGCTTTAATTATTTTTTTAAGTTTTATCCAGTCTTCTACTCATGACATGTTTAAAAGCATTTTTAAAAATGACTAGTGTCGAACATTTGGTATCATACTCAGAACATGCACCAGGTACATGCTGGTGCACTGAAGACTTTCTCCTCAACTAAAATCTTGAATCTAAAATTCTAAATCATTTTAGGACTTACCAATACGACCAATTTTCATTCCAGAACGAGCAAGAGCCCTGAGGGCAGACTGAGCACCTGGACCAGGGGTCTTGGTTTTATTCCCTCCAGTAGCGCGAAGTTTGATGTGAAGTGCAGTGATGCCAAGCTCCTGTTTCTTATTGAAGCTACAATCAGAGAAAGTACTAGAGAACAGAGAAAAAGGAAAACATACTATATTATCATGCAAAAAGATCACCACCTAATCTCCTTACCAAGGCTAACCTTCACACGTGTTTTCAGTGTTTTTGGAATAAAAGTATGAATATAAAGAGATTATGACAACAACCTTGCATCTTTGTGAAACATCTTGTGCCGCAAGCATAGCTGCATATGGTGAAGATTCATCCCTGTCAGCTTTGACCTTCATACCACCTACATTCGATGATTCGAGAAATATAGAGTTATTTTCTTTATCAAATACAGAGATTCAATTTCACAGCAACAGCCACATAGGAATATATTAAGTACCCTTATTGCTGCAAGTTGATGACGACGAACTAAAAGAAATAAAGGTATATATTGGAGAGAACATTTCTTCTTTTTTTAATAAGAAACTGAAACATTTATTGAGAGAAAAAAATTTGACTACTAGTCCCCTATAGGGGGTTTAGAATCCAAAAACAAGAAATCTATATCTATACAAAAGTAGCATCAGACCATATACAACCCCCAAAAGTATAAACTGCCCCAAAAAAACTACAATATCACATACACCTCCAAGGCTACAATAAAGTATTAGAAAAAACCAACCCAAAATACAAAATTAAACCAAGTCCCCTTCCCAATTAAGATGGATTGAAAAGAAGTAAATATCCTTAAACCCATTAATATAAAACATTACTCGGTGAGCATGACATTCAACTTTCTCTAAACATTTAACAACTGCTAAAGTACATAGTGCACATGAGCATGACATAAATAACCAACCAAAGTAAATAAGGTGTCAATACAGGTCAAATAACTCTGTATCGGATGCAGAATTTTAACTGTCAATACTTGCCGGATTTCTCACCAAATATATATTTAAAGGATCCTAAGTTTCAGGCAGGCCTGAATTGAATTGAATTATTTTAGTCAATATATTCCTAATATAAGACAGGAGAACTTTCTCACTAATCTTTAAAACAAATGTATGACTCCCCAACCAATCCGAACCAACCTCTGCCCATCACACAGGCCACAATTAATCTTTCAGGTAACAATAAGATAACAGAAGCACTGAGGATAATGGCAATCAATGACAGACTTCATCACCGCTTAACAGTTTGGAAAACAGGTAAATTACAGAAATAAAAAGGCTCTCCAACTATGAGAGTGAGAATTATTTTACAGCAAATTAGGTCTAATAACCTTTTCACTAACATACCACTCTCCCACCAATCAAAACTAACCTTCTGGCTAGCCAAACTAGCTACAATTAATCCTTCATATAGATAAGAAAACAAAGAACAAAAAACATTGGAATGCAATCAGTAACAGACTTCATAATGACAAATAGGTAAATTAAAGAAATAAAATGGTTTTTGAACTATAATCGTGTATATTAATTGTCAAATTAGGCCCAATGCTAAATCTAGAAAACGTCAAAACCAATCTCATTAAAGCATCCTGTTTTACAACTTCTTAAAAGAGACCAATATATATATGAGATCTACAATATCCACTATTAAGTATTAACAAAAAGCAAAATCAGTCAAGTCATCTAGGAAAGAAAAAGGTACTCCAAGGCCTAAACATAGGCATACAACAAAAACAAAGGGTTACAGCATAGATCCATACCAGTGATACGAACCATTGTTTCTCTTCCAGATAGGTCAGTAACATGCTGCAGTTGTCAAATAACTGATCATGGTTAAATCCCAAGTAATATGAATTGAAAGAAACTACCACAATACAACATGCTTTCAGTTTTCATACTTACAAGGAATGTGTCATTAAACGATGCAAAAATGTGCGCTACACCAAAAACATGCTCTCCTTCTCGTGTAGCAGGGCCAAGGGTCACATTCTCTTCCTTTGGTTCCCTGACCTTTCTCCTCGACTACATAATTACCATCCAAAACAAAGAGAAGTTAACATTAAAACTCGTGTGCTAATAAAATCATCTAATTCATCGTTATTATCCCCAGGAAAATAAATGTATGGAATAAGTCAGATAAGATCATTAGTTTTAAGACCACAAAATTGCAAAGTTTCAAATTATATTTTCTTTCAATTTCTTTCTTTCCCACGTACATAATCCTAAAGGGTTTAATGCTTTTCTTCAAACATAATAAGATCTTTTGAATAACATCTAATACTATCATACAATATTTATTCCTGCTAATACAATCAACAAATAATAAGACTTTTTGAACACCATTCCAATATAATTAGACTTCTTGTAGCTTCATCTAATACTATCATACAATATTTATTCCTGCTAATACAATCAACAAATAATAAGACATTTTGAACACCATTCCAATATAATTAGACTTCTTGTAGCTTTATGGACTCATGAAACATCAAATCCTTATCTTAATGTTTCTTGGCATAGTACAAAACATCAATGAATACTCAAGAAACTTGACCCAAATGATTGAATCTAGTTTCAATAACATAGATATCTACATAAAAGGTACTAAACTCCATGGTCAACAATAGTCAATCCACTTAAATCAAAATCAGCCGAAAACAATATGAAATAATCGGGCAACCAATAACATATGAAATTCAATTAGAATCATTTCTCTACAGTCTACATATGAAGAATGTAACTTTCATTTATCTTAATTTGTCATAAGAAAATCACGTATACCCATGTAAGAACCGCCAGATATTTATCATTAAAGTTATAAATCAAACACACACACACATTACACATATATGTATGCATGAGAAGGAATATGAATCGCTTACCATGGCTAGAAGAGATGCTTGTCTGTGAGTCTGTGTCAAGGTTTTAGTTTCGACAAATTGCGCAGAAGAGAAGACAAAAGAGCAAGCATCTTTGCTTTTTTGTAATAAAGGCGGGGGACTAGGGTTTTAGTTTGCGTTACAAATTATTCAATTTACTGAATGTTCTAGTATTTTACATTCATTTACATTTAGGTCCTTTTTCCACCTATATAAAGCAGGGTACTATATTTACTTTTTTTATATAAATTTTATTTACAAACCATTATATTGTTTTAAAAAAAAAATAATTTAAAAATACACCAGTATATTATATTTTAAGGAATAATGCTTGGGTACTGACTCGTCAATACCCCAAATATTGACCCCACCAATCGGAGTGTAGCACGTGGCCCAATTTGTGAGATAAATATAAAAAGTAAAATAAAAAAGGCAACTGCTATACTCCCATTAGTGAGTCAATATTTTGGATACTTACTGATCAGTACCCAAACATTATTCTATTTTAAATCATGTGCTCTATAATCTATAAAATTTTAAAAAAGACTTTAATAGTTTAATTAGACATATTTTCGTTTCATATTATTTACATTTCTCACTCATAAACCGGTTTATATTGACGAAGTTGAGGTTGACTCCCTCATGAGTCACACACTCACACCCCAGTCCCCACATTCATGAAATTGTAGATTCAAATATCATATCCTAAACTTCCATATTCATAATAACTCAAGAAAAAGAAGAAAAAAAATTTGTTTATCACACTCCATTTTTGTTAACAATAACTTTTTATAATGTATTAATGTACATGCATGCATATTATAATGTTGGAATCCATAATTGTCAAATCTAATCTGTTGAAAGACATTGTCATTGTAATATTGTATCCATATAGAATAATTATTAATAGATCGATAAATTATAAGAATATATGGCACTATTTAAAATGAAATAATTGACAATATTAAAACTAAATCATTATTCATATCCAAATAATGTCTTAAAGTCATTGAAGTTTCTGTTCATTGTAGATTTTTGAAATAACATTAGAATATGTTGTGGAAATGGTGGAAAGTGTCACATTTTCTAACTCATTTTGTGACAAAGTGACCGGTTTAATAACTTAAGTTTAAAAGGCATCTATTATGATGAACTGCCAAAATTGCCCTTAGATAATCATTTATGTTATTCTGTTTGTACTTTTCTCTCTCCACACTTCCAACAAAAATGATAACTTAGTTACTCTCGCTCTGTCTAAAAATAAAAGTTCAACTTATAAATAAATGGACGTGCTTCATTACAACAATAATATTTCTTGCAAATACTTTTTTTCATTTGTTCCTTTTCATTTGTTGTCCTAAGCCATTGTGAGAATTGTGGATCTCCGAGAGTTTGTCACCTTTGTCCGAGCTTTTTAAACTAGTATCCAAGCCTTTTAAAATGATCTCCGAGCCTTTTAATGTCTTCTCCGAGACTTTTCAAATCATCTATGATACTTTTCAAAAATCACTAATCGAGCATTTTCATGTCTTCTCCGAGCCTTTTCAAAAATCACTAATCGAGCCTTTTGAAGTCTTCTCCAAGCCTTTTTATGTCCACTCCGAGCCTTTTCAAGTCATCTCCGATAAGTCTTCTCTGAGCCTTTTCATGTCTTCTCCGAGAGTTTTCAAGTCTTCTCTGAGACTTTTCATTGAATTACTAATCGAGCTTTTTAAAGTCTTTTCCGAGACTTTTCATGCCTTCTCCGAGCCTTTTCATGCGAAACTTTCATGCATTCTCTGAGACTTTACAATGAATCACTATCCAAGACTTTTAAAGTGTTCTTCGAGCCTTTTCAATATCCTTACCCGAGCCTTTGTAAATGTGATATGTGAAAATATTTTATAGTCCTAGGTTTTTATTAATGGTTTATGATGATTAATTTGATAGCATCATGAATCGGGTTAGAATAGCAATATCTTACAACGGTCGATGGGAGCAGTTACCCGATGGAATTTGTTGGATCCGATAACCAGGGAATGTATGTGTCAAAGAATATGACTTACGAAGAATTGGTGGCGATCGTGCATACCATTATGACGTATGATGTAAACAAATTCAATATTAATCTTACATCAATATCAATCGTTCCTGGCAGTACATGTTACACATTTATAAGAAATGACGATGATGCTCAGTTTATGCTAGGGGAAGATTGGGTGATCCCTCAAGTATGTGTAAGTCTAACTCAGAGGACAGCTGGAGATGTGATAGGGAATGATATTCCTCCTCCTGAAAATACCTAACAATTTGGATCCTTTAGCGGTAGCAACCAAGTGTTCATCCAAAGGAGTGCCGCCGAAGGTGGGGAAAACACGTATGGTGTCCCATCGATAGTGGTTGACCATGTAGTTGAACCTCAATTTGGCGATGTGTTTGGTTATCGAATTAAGCAGTACAATGAGCAAAAAAATTACCTGAACCATAAGGTGGATAATGAGGCAAATAATTAACAAGTAAATGATCTAAAAAATGTGGATGAAGAGCTCCCACAAATTCAAACACAAGGAAGACATGTACAAAGAGTTAGTTGCATTGTACCAAATATGCATAGGACTTCTGAGGTCCGATATAATGTAACTACATCTGATTCTGATAATACGACAATGTAGGTTATTCCCGAGCAGATTCATACTCGTTTGGTATTGGTAGAAGCAGCACATTGGTAGCGCAAGAACCTACAAGCATCATTTATAAAGGTCAATTTTTTCCAAGTAAAAAGGATTTGAATAGGCTAGTTGGCCTTTTTTCAATGCAGGAGAACTTTGAATGGAAGGTGAAAAGGTCTAATAAGACAATGTTACATCTAGTTTGCAACATTGACAAATGTACGTGGAAATTAAGAGCGGTGAGGAGAGATTAATGGACTTACTTCCAAGTCAGAAGTTTTGTCAACCAACACAGTTGTCCCTTGGAGGAGGTTCACCGTCGCCACTGACAAGCTAGTGCAGTTATAATCGGAGAAGTCATTGCACCTAGACTTCAACAACATGGTGGTCGTCTCATGAGTCCGAAGGACATAATCGCTAACATGAAAACAATGTATGGCATCTAAGTCATGTACAGTAAGACACATGATGCCTTGCAATATGCATTGTCATTGACCTATGGAACGCATGAAGAAAGTTTCAAACTACTACCATCTTTTGCATAAGTTCTGGAACAGCAAAATCCTAACACAATCACCGACTTACAGTGTACAGACGATGGTACATTCCTCTACTTTTTCATGTCATTAGAGTCCTCAATTAGAGGTTTTCGGAGGTGTATGTGTCCTGTGATTGCAATTTATGGTACATATTTGAAGGGAAGATTCGGGGGTACAATGTTTTTTTGCAACTACACAAGATATAAACGAACAAATGTATCCAATTGCTTTTAGGTAGGTGACTCAGAAAACAACCTTTCATGAGAGTGGTTTTTGGAATGCTTAAGGGGTGCCCTTGGTCATATAGATGATCTGGTTTTTATTTCCGATCATCATGCAAACATTGAAGCAGGGATTTCTTAAGTGTTCCCATTATGCAACACATACCATATGTTGCTGGCATTTTGGTGAAAATATGAATAAGTGATTCTACATAAAGGATGTTGCCGACATAATAGATTCAGTAGCTAGGACGTACAATGAATTTAATTATAATCGGCACATGGAGGAGTTACGTAGGCTGCACAAGGCTACATTTGATTATGCCATTGTTGTTGGTCCACACAAGTGGTCTCGCATACACTGTCCCCAAAGAAGGTAAAGGGTGATGACCACAAATGTTGCAGAGTGCATAAACTCATGCCTAAAATTCGCACGGCAACTACCAATGATGACACTAGCATAGTTTATTAGGAATATGCTACAAAAGTGGTTTCACGATCGTCATGCAGCTGCACGGTCCATGCGTTATCAATTGACCGACGCAGCACATCTTGTGATTCTAAAACGTGTCGAGAAGTGCAGTTATATGACCGTAAATCTGGTTGACTGGAACATATTCTCCGTTAAACTGAAGGGAAACCTATGGACTGTTAACTTAGTTCTGAAGCCTTGCACATGCAACAAATTCCAAATGGAACATTTCCCATGTTCTCACGCACTCGTAGCGGCAAGGCATATGAGATGTTACAGTTAACGCTTTATATTACCCACAAACGTGAACCTCATTGTTTTCATTGTTATAGGGAGCGAAACTTGGATTTCACATCTCTGTGTGCGGACTACTACAAGAGGGAGACACTTATTGATGCATACTCGGTTCCTATTATGCCTGTTGGCCATCCTTCTTCATAGGTAGTGCCATCCGACATCGCATCTTGAGTGGTTTTAAATCTAAAGTCGAAGAGACAATTAAGTCGCCCGACGGAGGGTCGACATGCCTCATATTAGGAGAGGACAACCACAAAGTCATGTAGAAGATGTGGACAATCAGGACATAATAGCAACAGGTGCTCTAACCCACCGATGGTTAATGAAGGTCCTAGTAAAATTGTTCCCAAGGAATACTGTCGCAAATGTAGCATCTATCATTCAATTGGACACAACAAACAAACGTGCCCTGAGAAGGACTCTACCATGGAATGAATGGAGCCGTTGAGAAAGGTGATCAAAAATAACAAGGCGGTACAAGAGGAAGACGAATTGCCACCAGAAAAGTTTGTGATTGCTAATGTGGGAAGGTAAGATGTTAAGAAGCACCTTGAGGAATATGTCTCCAACTTGATGTATTCCAACATTGTTTAGACGTTGGGAACCATGCTCGATACAAATGTGTTATAAGACCGTTGGTTATAATGCCATACTGGATCCTTTGTTATAGTGTCCAGAATTCGTTGTATTATTTATGGATTTCAATGTATGAAATAGGTGTTCAACTTTTAATTGCAAACAACTAAAATTAAAAAAAAAAAAAATTCATTTCATTACTCAAATGTTATGTACATCAACTAAATCACTAACTCGAAGACCAGTTCTTCGAGTTACAAAAGACCTCCACGGTCATCTTCTCCCGGATAGTGCCTATATCGTTTTCTAACCAGCTGAACGTATCCATCTTCACTGCCAAGTACTCTACCAATCTTAAAGTATGGGCACCACAGTTACCCCTGCAATTCACCACATAAAAAACTGTTAGAATTGAATGTTATTAAAATCAATTGGGATGGAATAAGATCTTGAAACAGTCATACCCTCTATCTTGTTGGGGCACACGGTCTCTAGACACAATGGTCAACGAAAATGCCATATTCTGCAATGTGTACGTCATATCGCCCTTCCGTATGCGATTGTGAAAGTCCACCGCATCCAGCATCGAGGGTAAAAAAATACTGTAAGCACGCGAGCTGCGTTTTTATGTGGCGAAATGGTACCTTTTGTCTGAACGGGTCCATCAGGTAAATACTCCATGTTGTGAGGTCAACGCTGGCCATGGCCCAATGCGTACGTCCAAGGTTGCAAGGAATCAAAACATGTAGGTGTTTCAACAAAGTGTTATCAGTGTGAAATTTATTTTAAATTCTAATTCAAACAATGTAAAATAAACACTCACCATGTCAACTTCGTTCCATGGTTTGTTTCCTGCCGGGAGCAATCCACTCACCACCGTAAGGTCATCAGCGGACCACTGGTGCCTTAGCAAAGACCAACCGCAGAGGGGTTTGTTGGCCCCACTTCCTATCATTCTCTCCCAGTCATTCAATAACATTAACTGTACATAGAAAATTTACAAAACATTAGCTAAAAGATGTATGAAACACATTAATGGAAGGTCGAAAACCGTACATTATAAACACTTACATAGAATTGTGAATCCAGTATGTTGATCCTCGGACCGTAAACAGTGGGGTATAATCGTTGACGCTTCCATAAAATATGCAAGTACGTGTCCATGTGCTGACAATTTCAACATTTTGTATTGTTAGCATTCTACTATTTCAGAAACAACTTACAACGTTCAGGTAAGGACCATACCGTATCCTTCAACTCCATGATGTTGGCTTGAAACCGATGGAACAAAGCGACACCAACTGGCTCGTGTTGATCCACATCATGTCTGCATAATTGTTAAAGAAGTTAGATAAGCAAGTAATTTTACATAGGTGTTTCAAAACCCTATAATCATGTTATAATATCTACAATTATACTTACAATTCCTCCGTCGAGTTCCTCTTGTAGGCTTAGCAAGGTGGTAAGGATCTATCAAAGCGTGGGTCGCCCATACATGTGGTGGTTGTGACATAATCCATGGCCTCTTCGGCCGACAGGGGTAAGTGTGTGGGCTTCACTGCTGCCAACCTCACCTACGAACCTGCTCATGACGCTGAAGGCGTGGGGGAATTAGGTCAAAAGAACTATGATCCACCAGATGGGTGTTCTGTAAGAAGGAACTCTGTCCATGTGGATCGCCTACAGGGGTGCGCTGTATAGAGGAACTTTGTCACCATCGATTGCTTGCAGATGTGACCTCGAGAGGGGCACCGAGACTGGGGAACTCTATCCCCATGGAATGAATGGAAGGGTGCACTGCACTAGGATCGATCGGAAGGGTGTGAGCACTAGGATCGATTGGAGGGGTGCGCTGTAAGGAGGCAATCTGTCTCAGGTCTTGGGGATGAATAGGCTGGTCTGGTAAAACCTACGGAGGTACCTGCTCTATCTTCATAGGTGTTATATCTATATCTGTACCACCAGTACCATGAGTAACCTCCTCTCGTGGTGTCACACCAAGCCCCTACTAATCAAATACTAGCTGCGTAGTAGGTTGCAATCGACTTTTGATCTCTTGGTGGGTCTCACCCTGATGACTACCTGTCCGACCTCTAGGAGTGAAGTCTCGATGTCCGTCTTTGTCATTAACGGGTGGGTCATCGAACGGTGTACCTCCAGTACGGGCTTGCGGCGTCGAACCCTGAAGCCCGCGAATCAAATCTAACAACTCTTGATTTTGTTGATCTCGTTTCTCATTACTCTTTCGCACCTCCTCCCGTAACTCTCGGAACGCGTCCATCAGTTCAATATACTAACGGTCATGAAAGGATTTTGAAATTGTCAGTACTAAAACCGTTCACTTTATTGAATTTCAATAATACGGTAAAAAGAATTATACATACCTCTGCTTGCCCTCCAACGCCTCCTCGTGAGTCATCTCCAGTTCGAGACTCTCTGGGCAATGTGAATCGAACCCGCCTAGTCCTTACGGGGATGAATATTGCGACCTTCAGGGTCAGAACCCTCCGTATCACTGGGTTCGGAATACAGAGCCTCAGTGTCACTGGTTCCGGCAGTCATATATCGTTCGAGATCCGAGACGGGAACAGGTATATCACCGGCAGCGGCATCATACAGACTGCCTCCTTATGAAATGCCCTCGAAGTACCGTTTAGCCCTCTCATCTACCGTCGGCACCAATCTAACCGTCGCAAACGTCTGAAATTGCAGTTAAACCATTGTAATTGTATACATACTAATAGCTATGAATATAAAAAAAATAATAATAAAAAATAAAAAGATATTTACCCTTTCAATGAAATTGCTATTCAGCTTCACTCCCCTCGGTCGCGTACTCAACTCCTATTTCAGAATTTGGAGGGATAGCTCGATTTCCCTACGCTTCCCACATCCGTTGTTGCTAAGCTTGGGGATAACCTCAAAAGCAAATATCTACAAAACAGATAAGTACGATAAGAATCCAATACAATACAATACAATACATCAGTCATATGGAAAAAATTACAATTACAGTACGGATTGATATTCTAAATTCTCACCAACAGGGTGTGCGTTAGACCGTATATGATGTACGTCTCCATGGTATATACGTCAACGCCCTTTCGTAGTTGTCGTTGTTCTAACCGTTGACATCGACCATTCAACGCATGCTTGAAACCAAATATAGACCGCTTATACATGTGTGCACCCTACAGGAACCCATCAAAAACGTCCAAGTCCTTGACTAGCTGATACTACCATACTTGAACTTTCTCTCTCTCGTCCAACCCCATCAGTATCCAGTTAAGCATATACAATAAGCACAGCTTAACCACATCGTACTGCTCAGAAAAAACACCAATTCGTAGAATGGCTTTCAGCTCTGCATACTCGACTCCATCTCAACCTTTAAAGTACCGCTGGTGTATGCCATTCTCTACCATATCATAGGTCAACGTGTTGGGAAGTTCTCCAAACTTCAATCTGGTGATCAAACAAAACTCAACCTTCGAGAACCGGACCGAATGCCTTCCTTATAGAAATCTCATCTCATATTCAGGCCCATCGTGATGCAACTCGTGAATAAGCAATCGATGGACAATGCCAGCTGAAAACTTCATCTCATGATCCATCTGAAGGAAGTGTCCCAAACACGACTCAGTATACCAACATAGAACTTCGACCGCAAGATGTTCATGTACCTTGTTAAGTGCGTTGTCAATATCTGTAAGGTCATCGAAATGGTCATGCCAAGTTATTTTCCCCGAGTACCTTTCTTCCTCTGGAGTTTTAAGTGAATCTTTAAGCTGATTCCTCATCTGCATATTCACATTAAAAAATATATATCCAATTACAAAAAAACATAATATATACACGAAAAGGCTCGGAGAGTATGAAAGTCTCGGACAGTATTTGAAAAGTCTTGGACACCATATGAAAAGTCTCAGACAATATATGAAAAGTCTCGGACACTATATGAAAAGGCTCGGAGAATACAATTTTACAAACCTATGAAAAAAAAATTAAAAAGCTCGGATTACTATTCATAAGGCTCAGACAGTGTATTTAAAGGCTCGGAGAATGTTGTAAAACGCTCAGAGATTCAAAATTTTCAAACCAATTTAAAAGGCTCGGATTACTATTTAAAAGTGTCAGAAGGTTATTTAAAAGTCTCGGACGGTTATTGAAAAGGCTCGAAACCAGTGTTAAAAGGCTCGGAGAATGTTGTAAAACACTTAGAGATTCAAAATTTACAATTTAATTGAAAAGGCTCGGATTATTATTTAAAAGTCTAAGACGTTTATTGAAAAGGCTCAAAACAAGTTGTAAAAGGCTTGGAGATTTTTATTCCAAAAACCTATTCATATTCATTAAAAGGCTCGGATTACTATTTAAAAGTCTCGAACAATGTTTTAAAAGGCTCAGAGCCAATGTTAAAAGGCTCGGAGATTCAAATTGTAGAAACATATTCAAATTGCTCGGAAAAGGCTCAGATTACATGTGAAAAAGCTCAAAAAGGCTCAGATAAGGTTTTAAAAGGCTCAGAAACCCAGAACTTTATCGTGTTCAACAGAATTTTTTCATAAGTTTAAAATCTAACCTAATCAAACAAACCTAATCAACAACAAACCAAATCAACCTAATATACATGTCTAACCAACACCCAACATCATAAGCACATAAAATTTTCAACAACAAAAATGCGTGAGAAAATGAAACTGACCATTGTCAATATCACCTTCTCGTCGACTTCAGGATTGTAACGCCACCGCCGATGAGTTTGCCCCGATGAGTTTGCCGTGAGATTTAGTACCGGATTTCTTCTACCCAAGGTTTCACTCTCCACTGTTCTCTCTCTCTCAACTTTTTTCTCTTCAAACGAAAATTGAAAAAAATGAGGGTATTTTTGTCTGGTCACCTAAATAGGTGCCTTTTAAACTTATATTAGTAAACCGGTGATATTCTCACAAAAAACCCCTCTAAATAGTGACAAAAAAAATTTGAGCCCGCAAATGTTTCTTTATATTAAATTTTGAGGGCAATCTTCTTTTCTACATTTTGTTCTATTAAATCAAACATATAATTAAAGATCTTTCTTTGAAGCCAAACAGTAAATTAAAGAAGAGTCAACTCTCTCAAACGAAACCCACTCGAAACCCCATTTTAGGTTATAATTAGTAGGGGTAGGAACCAAAACCGAATCTGAACCAGCAACATAGTTCGGTTTGGTTTACCAATTGATTTCAATTATAACCGGTTTAAATTTATGAAACCGAATTGATTCGAGTTTTGGTTTCACAAAACCGATTTGACCCCAAAATCAATTATATTTATGTATATAAAATCTCAAAACTGACTCACTTTCTATTTTCTAATTGATATGAGAGAATTTAGTTTCAGAAAAAGGGAAGACGAAGAAGAAGAAAGAAACGTGAGATTGGAGAGTATTTGGGTTATAATTTGCATATCTTATTCCTTCTCAACTGGGTCCTTTTATAAGACTACAAGTGATTACTCGTAACCTACAAAAGTAGGAAGAGATCAATACAAACTCAACCTTACAGACTAACAATTCAATTAAACTCAACTGCCTGATTTATTCCCTCAATAGCTAAGATGATTATTGGCTCAAACTACCTCATAATTGCATGCATGAAGACATTTGCCTGCATGAGTCATACACAAATTATGTCACATATCACTAACTCTCTCACTCGCTTCTTTTTTCCCCTTGCCAACTGTATTTGGTTCAGTCTATAGGTCCATATTTCTTGACATGTCTGATCTGTATTTGTCTTCCTCTACTCGCCATGGTTCCTGTCTAATATCGTCTTCTCTTACTTCCATTGCTTTGCTCAGTTGCTCTAAAATCCGTAAAACCTTACAAATCCCAACTTTATACTCTAAAAATTTCTCCCTCTCTATATTGAAATTTCTGATTCAGAACATTCGAAAACCAAAAACAAAGAAGACATAAAGAACTTGTAATCAGACATTGCCTATTTTCAACAGTAAGCTTGGTTTTTTCTTCTTCTACTTCTTCAGACTTCAACAACTCTTATTTTCGCAAAATTGACCTTATCAAAGCCAACAATGAAATTAAAAAAAAAAAAAAATTTCTCATTTGAAAATGCCAAGAACCCAAAACGAATATTCATAACAAAACAAACAAATAAATAAAAAGATTGCATCTTGATCAGAAATCTCAACAGCCCAACTAAAAACAACGAGTAGTTTGACCAAAAACTAGTGCCAAAGCAACCGGTTTTGTTGCTTGCCATTAGCATCCAAGTATCATTTCCAATTTGTCCAAAAGCCTAATAAACCCATCAAGCCACTAGGCCTAAAACTGAAACAATTAAACCGGTTCAATTCAATTTTGTTACTTAGGCTTAGGAGCTGGTTGTTTCTTTCATGATAAGACTAATTGTCTCTTATATCTTAAATTAAGATAAATCAATTTGTTTGTTTTTCTAATTTATATCTTATTTTAAGATATATATGTCTTTTAGGAAAAGTAAATTTTTTTGACTTTACTCTTATTTAAAAAGTGCTACAGTAGAGTTTTTTAGTAAATCTCTACAAATATCCTATAATAATTCATACATTTACAATTTTTTCTGCACATAATAAAGCCTTAAAAATCAATTTTCCAAAAATACCCAATTTTGAAGAAACCCTAATACAACCTAATCAATTTTATATTTGTAATAAGTCATTCAAAATGAAAAAACAAACATATCATAGTATCTTAATTTGTAAGACTTATCCATATGTCTAACAAATTAAGGTCTTATAAGACTTTAAATAAATTAAAAAATTAAAAAATAAAATAAAAATAAATTAAAAAAAACAAAACAAAACAAAACAAACAGCCCCTTAGTTTGGCATTGATGTGCTGTGAGGGGAATTACTTTTGGATTTGCTGTAAAAATAATCAACTGAGCGTTTGGTAAATTGATTTTTAAAAGTGTTGTGAGAATCAAAAGCAATTTCAATATGTTTAGTAAACCGTAAGTAAAAAGTGTTTGACCATGCAAAATTGCTATAAATGACATAAATGAATATTGAAGATGTTTTGAAAATAAATAATTTGTTTTATTTTTGTGTAACCATAAACAAGTTATAAAAAAAATAATAATTTATTTTATTTTTGTGTGACCATATCACATTATTACTTATTCTTCCTTTTTATCTATTGTCATATATATTGCGTACATATCAATAATCTGTTGCATTTTCATTACTGTTTCCTGTTAATCAGTTTGCTAAAAGCTACTAGAAATAGCTTCTTAAAACTACTGTTGGGAAAGCCAAAAGTAACTAAAAACACTTTTCTAGAGTTTTACCAAACACCCTAGACCCAATTCGGAATCATTTTTGGCCCCAAAAGCAATTCAGAAAGCATTCCCAAACTAGGTCTTACTCTTAAACAGTTTAAATCGGTTTTAATTTTTGAAAACCCAACTGAAATGTACCCACCCTAATAATTAGACACCAAAGTCTTATGCGCATATACTAAAATCTTCCTTAAACGCTATGGTATTCCTTTAAATGTTTTTTCTTTTGAAACTTTATATCTTTACAAGCATGAAGAGGTTAAAACTAAACAAGAAATTAAAAATATGCCTTAACATATCTTAATAATTACTCAAACCCTTAATTAGAAGAATTTGCATCTTGAACTGATTTTTATCCTGATTTAAATAAATTTGGTGACATTTGTAATAAATGGCTGAGATTTATTTCTTTTATTTATTTTACTTTCATGACTCGTTTCCTATTCGGTAATCAGTAATCAAACTCTGGAGAAGGAATTAAGTTACTGATTTGTGAATTAAGTTATATGGAAGTTACTAATGGAAAGAAAATTTGATTCCTTTCACCAACCCTAGGAATCAAATTCCCTTTCCTAATTGAAAAATGGAATTCATATATTTTTACTAAAATGTCCTTACTTATAATAATAATAAAAAATATCATAGATATATATATTGTATACGTAAATAAAAAAATAAAAAAGAACTGTATTGATGAAAGCTTTGACTTATTGGTTTACAATTATAAAGAAAGCTATGCCACATCAGTTTTGTTTAAGTTTTTTTTTTTTTTTCTTTTTACGTAAAACATGTACCACATATTCATATATATATATATATATATATATTACCGTGCAATTTTTTTTAACGAAGTTATCGTAATAATTCTATATCTAATGTTCATTTTACATATCGTATAGACAAATGGCTAACTTAAGTTTCTCAAGAAAGAAAACATTTCTTGTTATGTTGAACAGTTGGTCATCATGCTTCAAACTATATTAGATGTATGTGCTGCTGGTTATGTTTATGCAAGCTTATATTATGAAAGACGACTCAATAGTCCACGTTATGTTAGAGTTTTTAACCGATTAGTGCGATTATATAGAATGACTTTAGAGAGTGAAGTGATATGTGTATCACAACTAATAATAGATAGGCAAGCGTTTAATAAATTGTGTCATTTGCTCACTATATGAGGCTAACTAAAAAGGACAAGTAATATGTCTGCGGAGAAAATTAAATGGTGGCAATATTTTATATGTTTTTGCTTACCATGTTAAAAATCACGTGGTGGGTTTCAATTTTATGAGGTTTGGGAGAACTATCAGCAAATACTTCCATAAGTATTTAAAAGCAGTGATTAGATGTCAAAAACAATTTTGGAAGACACATGAATCAATATAAAACAACTCTATAGACCCAAAGTGGAAGTAGTTTAAGGTAGGTGCAATTTATATATTAATAATGTCAAAATTATTGATTCATGATACTTTATGAAAATATACTAATATATTTGTTAAATGTGATATAAAATTGTTTAGGGGCTTTAGATGGAACATATATTATAATACAAGTGTCAGAAGTTGACAAACCAAAATACAAGACAAGGAAATATGAAATGGCAACAAATTTACTAGGAGTTTGCTCCCAAGACATGCAATTTATACATGTTTTACATGGATGGGAAAGTTCTGCACATTATGGCAGAGCTCTGAGAGATGCCGTGACTAGGAGAAATGGATTAAAAGTCCCACAAGGTAATAATAAGTATTTTTAATTTTCCTAGCAACTAGCAAATTTTAGTCTTTTACATTAGGGTAAGTGATATATTTATTATACTTGAACTTTTTAGGTAATTATTATTTGGTGGATGCTGGTTACTCCATTAGAAAAGGGATTTCTTACCCAATTTAGAGGTCAATGATATCATCTTAATGAATGAAGAGATAGATATCAACCATCTACTCCACATGAGTTCTTTAATATGAAGTATTCAAGTGCTAGGAATGCAATTGAAAGATCGATTGGCTCATTAAAAATGCGTTGGACTATCCTTAGAAATCCTTCATTCTATGACTTAAAAACGTAACATCACATAACTTTATTAGAAGAGAGATGTCTATTGATCCAACTGAACAAGAATTTGACAACACACTAGTTGAAGAGGATAATATTGTGGATAATGAAAATGACTACATTAGTAGTGTGGAATCATCAAACTAGTGGATCGGAATACATGGAGACACAACATTGTTGTTGATATGTTTAATTTATGGTAAATTAGGGAATGAGGAATTGAAATTCACATTTAAATTGTATTGTACTTGCTATTTGAATTAATTTTCATGAACTACATACATTGTTTGTTTGAATTATTATTTGCAAGCGGATTTTTTGTGAACTAGTTATATCTTTCAGTGTGCATGATTTGCTTTCTTCAGGTTTCGTTTATGGTTGTTTATATATTTATTTTTGGTTCATTCTCTCATAGTAAGGTTCATTACCGGGTGTAATTTTTTTTTCAATAAATTACTATACAAATAAAAGAAGATAAAAGATTTTCACACAAGAAAGCTAAGGAACAAAACAAAATGGGAGATAAAGTACCTATCTATGCTATTTTTCATCAAACAAACAGCCTTTATATAGGCTAATACACAACGAATAAAAGCAAGAAAATAACAACCACTTAACCACTAGCTAAAGCTAACTCCTACAAGCTAGCCACTTATACAAAACCATTAAAGCAATAAAACAAATTCCTAGAGACTAGGAAAACACAACACCTACTAGGACACGCCTTGACTACTTTTATTCAACAATCCCTCCCTTAAACTGTCTTTTCAGCCATAACATTTTGTTTAACAAGATCTAAACTTTGAAGCATTATCCCTCAAATTGAATCATTTGAGGTACAAACACCAAACAGCTTCATGAAGCTCTGAAATGCAAGACATTTAAAAGGCTTGGTTAGAATAAAAGCAATCTAGTCCTCACTTCTGCAGTAAATTAGATTAATAACTCCATCATTCATGAGATCCCTCGAGAAATGATACTTCACATTTATGCTTCGATCGTGTATAACATGATTTTTGGAGAGCTTTATTACTGAACTGTTATCACAATAAATTGCAATGGCTTCCTCTTGCTTGAAATGCAACTCTTTAAGAATTTTCCTCAGCCAAATAGCTTGACAAGCACATGCTGTTGCAACAACAAATTCAGCTTCAGTGGTTCATAAGGTGACGATTGGTTGCTTCTTTGATAACCATGAAATAGCCCTCGCACCCAGCATGAAAACATACCTTGAAGTGTTTCTTCTATCATCAAGATCTCCATCATAATCACTACCAACAAAGCCAATCAAACCTGATTCTTTTCCTTTATCATAGAACAGCCCAAACTCCATAGTACCTTGCAAGTACCTAAAAATCCTCTTGGCAACCAAAAGATGCATCTCTGTTGGATATTCCATATATCTACTAATGACACTTACAACATGTGATATATCAGGCCTTGTTGTAGTCAAATACATTAAGCTCCCCACTATTTCTTATAAAGAGTGTTGTCAATCTTCTTTCCTCCATTATCTTTGTTTAGCTTCAGGCAAACTTAGTTGGCGTACTCATAGTATTACAATCATTCATCTAAAATCTGTTCAAAATTTCTCGCACATACTTCTTTTAAGAAATTGAAATTCCAGTAGAAGACAGCACCACTTCAATACAAAGAAAGTAGTGCATCATACCAAAATCAGACATTTCAAATTCAACCATCATATATATCTTAAACTTTTCAAACATGACACTATCACTTCCATTGAATATAAGATCATCTACATGTAAGCAAACAATGAGCATTTTCCCTCTATCTTCAATTTTAACAAAAAGCGTGTGCTCATATGGACATTTTAGAAAACCTTCTTTCAAAAAAAAACTAAGCCTCAATATGACTATACCAGGCACATATGGCTTGTTTTAATCCATAAAGAGATTTCTTTAATTTATACACTTTATACTCATTTCCAAGCTTAATATAACCATGAGGTTGATCGATAATTACCTGTTCTTGGAAAATCACCGTGCAAGAATGATGATTTCACATCTAACTGGAAAATAGGCCATGAGTTTTAAGCTGCCAATGCAATCACCAATCTGATTGTGTCATGCCTTGCAAGCAGAGCAAAAGCTTCTTTGTAATAAACACCGAACTCTTGCTTATAGCCTTTAGCCACCAAGCGCACCTTGTACTTGTCAACTTCACCGTTCTCCTTCAGCTTTGTCTTATAAACCCACTTGACACTAATCATTGTGTGTCCTCTTAGAAGATTAGTCAACTCCCAAATGTTGTTTCTTTTAATGGCTACAATTTCATCATCCACCGCATTTCGTCATTTTGATTCTTTAACAGAAACTTCGAAAGTAATAGGATCACTATCTAAAAACATAGTAAAATGTGTGAATGGGTCCTTGACTTGGTCAATTACGATTACCTTATAATCTAACATCAATGCCGGCCTCTTTCGAACATGATGAGAACGTGAACTAGCAGTTGTTTTAACCTGCTCGTCAAATTCTGGTGTTGTTAGTGTGTTTTCAGAGGCTATAGGGGGTTCATTTTGAGGATTCTCAATAGCAACGTCTGCTAGAACATGATGCTACTTCCTATTGGATATCAAAGATTATCGCAATGAAAAGGATACCGGGATTGTTACATACGATCGGTGTATAATTATAAGAAAAATACAATCGACTCACCGTGCTATTTGCTGTAACTCGGAAAGGACTGGCAAAAGGAGAAACTGATGAATAAACACTCTCTACATTTAGCTTTTTGTAAAAATACGCTCATAATGGGATGATGAGAATGAATAGAACACATTGCTATGTATAGGGTCCAGACTCCTATCTGGATGGATTCTGATATTCAAATTTAATATCATATTTATCCTTTTAACCCTTTATCTGATCGGTTTGAATTTAACTTATTTATCACTATCTCTGATAATTTAAATTCTAATAATTTAAATTCAAACTATCAGATGGTTTAAATCCATATGTGTAATTATCAATTAATTAACTAATAAATATTGAAACACTTGAGCGTATTCCAACACTTCCTTATCACTTTCTCCATCAAAACTTGCTGGAATTTGTTCTCCATCATTATTTTTGTAACATGACCAGGTTTGCACTTCATCAAAAATAACATCTCGACTGATAAGAATTTTCTTAATGCTAGGATTGTAAAGCTTATAAGCTTTTGATTGATCAATAACACCAAGAAATATGCATTTTTCTCCCTTGTCATCTAGCTTTTTCCTCTTATGGTCTAGAATATGGGCATAGGCAACATACCCAAAAATTCTGAAATGATCTACCACCTATTTTCATTCTCTCTATGCTTCCTCCAGTGTCATGTTTTGAACAGCAAGTGTGGGACTTCTATTCAAAATATGAATGGTCCAATTGATTGCTTTAGGCCAGAAATTCTTCAAAATGCCACTCATTGTCAAAAGACTTCGTACCATATTTAAAATAGTGTGATTCTTCCGCTTGCAAACGCCATTTTGTTGAGATGAATAAGCTGTTGTAATTTGCCTCTTTATTCCATGAGTCTCACAAAATTTTACAAATTCTTGTGAGATGTATTCTTCACTCCAATCGATGCAAAGTATTTTTATTGGGCTGCCAACTTCTTTCTCACCAATCACTTTATAATTTTTAAAGACTACAAATGCTTCAGATTTTTCTTGCAAAAAATGTACCCAGATTTTCCGACTATAATCATCAATCTCTCCATGATTTTTATTGTGGAAATTAATTGCGGTGTTGTTTACTAACAACACATTCTTCACAAACTTGAGAAGGAGCTGCAATTTGAGGAAGACCTATTACCATATTTTTCTGCTACAACGTCTTGAGTCCACCAAAGTTTAGATGCCCATAACGAAAATGCAAAGCCATGCTACATCCTTCAACTTGGCAGAGAAGCACATATTAGTGGTATTGTATAGATGCAAAGGAAACATACAATTTGTAGTCATGTTGACTTGAGCAATTAAGCCCTTTTTTGAATCTTAAATTCGGAAAACTCCTTCTTTAATAAAGATCTCATATCCCTTCTCTTGAAGTTGCCTAATACTAAGCAAAAAAAATTTCAAATCTAGAACAAAAAAAAAAACATTAGAAATAATTTGAACATAATTTTCTTTGGTCTGGATTGGTACATTTCCTTTGCCCATAACAGAGACTGTTGAATTGTCTCCAAACTTTATAGTATTCAGAAATGATTCATCCAATTCAGAAAACTTAGACTTGTCTCCACACATAATATTGCTACATCCCGTAACCAAATACCACATGTTTTGGTGAGCTTCCTCTTTAACATGGCATGCCATTAGAAGAGAGATGACTTTTTCTTGCTTCTCTACAAAGTTAGACTTTTCACCATGCTCTCCATTTATGTTTGTTCGACATTTAGGTTGATAATGAGCATACCTATGGCATTTATAGCATTCAATATTGGATTTGTTTACTGACATTGGTCTATAATTGGTTGAATGTTGACTACCTCATCCTTGGTGGCTGCCTCGTCCTTGGTTGCTACCACTCTTCTCTCTCCATTAAGAACCATGTAATTAATTATCTTCAAACTGTTGGTGTTGGGATTGTTGTTGGTTTCTTTGATCCTTGTTTCATTTGCCTTCTCCGCTTCCTCGGCTTGCTAAGTTCAAGGATGAAAATTTGTTGCTAACTTGCAACGCTTGCTCCTCATTGCCTTGCCGATTCATTTCCTTCTCATGAATCAGCAAGGAACTTTGTAATTCCTCAATGGAAAGTTCATCGGTATCTCTAGATTCCTTAATCGAACAAACAACATAGTTGAATTTCAATGTCATTGAACGAAGAATCTTCTCAATGATAGTGACTTCTTCTAATTTTTTGCCATGAATCCGCATCTTGTTTATGATTGCCATCGCCCTTGAGAAGTAATTTGAGACTGATTCTCCTGTTTTCATGTGTAAAGTCCCGAAATTAACACAAAGTGTTTAAAGCTGTGCCCTATTTGCCTTTGTTATCCCCTAATACCTCTTTTTCATAGAGTCCCATATTTGCTTGGAAGTGTCTTTGCAAAGAATGGTATCTAAGATTGAACGATCAATAGATTGGAAAAATTAATTTTTTTCTTTGAGATCTTTCAACTTTAGCACTTCAAGCTTTGTCTTTTACGCATATGTTAGCACAACACCTTCTACTGGCTCTACTACTTCAGAAACAACAACCGGCCAATATTCCTTGGACCTTAAGAAGTTCTCCATGAGCATGCTCCAATGGTCATAGTGACCATCAAAGCGTGGAATGGCTGGCTGCACAAATGTTTCGGAAGCCATCTGTTCACAACTACTGCTCTTGCAATACAATACAAATGTACAATAGAAAGTAAAGCTACTGCTGTTTTGACTCTCTACCTCACTTTTTACTCTTCTTTTATGGCTCTGATACTACTGTTACAAATAAAAGAAGATTAAAGATTTTCACACAAAAAAGCCATGAAACAAAAGAAAACAGAAGATAAAACACTTGTCTATTCTATTATTCATCAAACAAACAGCCTTTATATAGGCTAATACACAACGGATATGAAAATACACTAGTCTAGAGTAAAACTAACCTATAGGGGGTTGAATAGGTTTTAATCAAAATTAATTTCCAACTTTTGATTAATTAATATTATCAAAAATTAAATTATATCACCCAATAACAACAAACAAGCAATCAACGAAATATAAGTGTGGAAAACAATAAAAAGACGTTGATGATTTACGTGAGAACCCTCCAATTGGGCAAAACTCAAGAGTTATCCATCTAGCCACTGTCGGTCATCAAATCTATTATTTGAATGAAAGTTTACAACCTAGGTTGACTTCTAATCACATCATCCTTGATCACTAACACATTTCATTCTACTCGTGAGCCTTTAATAGTGATTATAGACTAAATGATTGTACACTAACACTCTTAGTCACAAGACTTGACTGAAGAAGAGATTAAACAACTTAAGTAAATATATTAAAAATTCTAAATGCAATTAATTCTAGGCAAACACTAAATGCTTAATTAGAAAATTAAATATGCAAGCAATAATACCTAATTATCAATGTCTAAATGCAAAACAAAAAGAGCAAAGATATCCTAAATATAATCAAATAATCTCAATCAACAATCAATGATTCAATCCATATTCAAAATATGTTCAAGAAAAGGATTCATGCATTTAATCACACAATAAATGCTAAACCTAGGCAAGAATGAACATGATGACAATAAATGAAATCTAAGACATGTTAAACTTACCTAGTCATGAAAACAAAGAAGACCCATGCTTAGATGATGAATGAAGATGCTAGATGCACATGGGTTTTGAGATTGATTGGGTAAAGATGAATTCTTGAAGTTTATTCCACTAAAGAAACTTTTTCACTCTAAGAAAAGAATTGTTGAAGACCTAGGTGACGAAGAAGAGAAAGAGAGGTATAAATAGGCGCCCTAAGTGAAACTAGGTCGTTTTGAGTGAAGCTAGTTCGCCAAGCTGCTTCAATCTTGCCTGGAAAGTTGCTTAGCAAGTCACATGGGTTTCTAGAGATGAATTGTTCAATTTTCCAATGACTGGGGCAAGTTTGTTAAAGTCGCCCGGGACACTGGAGCAAAAATGCCACAGCGCAATAACTTGATTTTCAAGTGACTCAAAATATAACCAAACGAGATCGAAACCTATCGAATAATATACCGTTAGAAAGATATAGATGTCGTCTTTCTACCTATTTTATTGAATAAATGTTTGATGTCTATAGAAATATTTATGATCATTTGAGTGACCAAAGGTCAGATCTGGAAAAAACAAAGTTGCCATGTTTTAGTGGTTTCTTTAGAGATTTCAAAACCAATCCAAACGGTCATGAAATATTATCAATAATATACCGTTGGAAAGGTATGAGTATCTAGTTTGTCTATAATTTTTTAAAACTCATTTTGAATCTTTATATAAAATGTTATGGTCATAAGACTATACAAATGTCAGTTTTGAAAAACATTTAAATTGTTGAAAACCAATCTTTCAAAAATAGACACTTTACTCCAAAAAAAAAAACTATATCTAATACATATTAAAACACATGCACACAACAAGATATCACAGGATGAAACGCAATGCATGATCAAGGAAACACAAATGCAAGAGTAATGGAAATGCATGTAAATGTGTGTGTGTGTGTGTGTGTGTGTGTGTGTGTGTGTGTGTGTGTGTGTGTGTGTGTGTGTGTGCAACTATTCTCTTCAAGATGTCAAGAACAAGTATTATACCATTGAAGTGCTCTTAAGCTTTAGGTTTTGGGAATGTCATTGAAGCTTGATCAAGAACACTAAAGACCTTAATCTACCCTTACATACTAAATCCCAATGTGGGTTGTCAACGAAATAAGCCAATCAAAATATGAGAAACTTACAAGATAAAAGCAAAGAAATAGAAACCACTTAACCACTAGCTAAAACATGTAAAGCTAACTCTTACAAGCTAGCAATAAACCAATAAAGAAATAAAACAAAATCCTAGAGACTAGGACAACACAACACCAACTATGACACGCCTAACTACTTTTATTCAACAATTTTTTGTTTCTTCTAAATCAAATTGTTATTCTTATATTGATTCCATATATATATATATATATATATATATCTTTTGAAAGCTTGTATTGAAAAAACGTTGTCCTAATTTCTTATATTTAGCATTGACATTGAATTGGCTTGAACTACTGCTGCAGATACTACTTGAATGACAAATTCATATACACTGCATTAATTTATTACTCAATTATGCTAATGTTGTAATCCATATATTGCTGGACTAGTTTACTTTTATAGTTATTTTATTAATTTGTTATATATTAATTTTTAATTATTTTATGAACTTTTATGGAAATATAAACTAGGATGATATAATCTAGCACAAATAACACACACAGAGGGAAAGGGATGAATAAAATTTTTTTGACAATCGCACAGGATGCTATACTTGTTACAAGAATTGAATCAAAATACTATGTGGAAAGCAGATTATGGTTTCAAAAATGGTTATTTAGCTCAATTGGAAACCCTGATGAAAATTACCTACTTATGGACTAAAAGCATCTCCACACACTGAAATGCGAGTAAAGACATTGAAAGCCAAATATTGTGCATTGCATGAGCTTTTATCTCAAAGTGGCTTTGGTTGGAATGATGAACTGTGATGTTGATGTGTGGAAAAAAAATGTATATGATAAGTGGGTAAAGGTAAATCAATGAATCTCTTGTTAACAATTTAATTTATTTATTAATGATATCATCTTCTTTTCATATATAATATATGTGGTTTACTAAAACGAGAAGATGTGAGTGGGTTGTTCAATAAACCTTTTCCACACTATTATGCATTGGGTGAGATATATGGAAACGATCGTGTAATTGGTGCGAATGCAGGTAATGATGCAGATAATGAGGAGGAATTAACACAAGATGATGCAACTGATCATGAAAATGTGGAGTCTTTTATAGATTTATTAAATGGAATTATAAGTAATCCGAATATGGAATTTCAATCTCAAGATACTGAAGAGTTTGGAATATCATCTTCCCAACCACCCAAGTGCTCAACATCGTAAATCCACGGACAATAATGTTGATGTTTCAAAGCATGCTCGTACAGTTAGAAATAAGGCAACTAATAAAATTCATAAGGATTTTTAGTAACATGGCATCTGCAATTGCAGCAATGGCACCCAAGCTTGATGGCTTAATTAATGTTTTATCGTATAAGAAGGAGGTGACTGACTTACAGGCTAAACTTAAGAGTGAATTGAACAATATTGAAGGATTGAGTCGACTACAACTCTTTCGAGCTACAAACATGTTAGATAAAGATCATAACTTGTTGAGGGTGTTCTTCACCTTATCAACTGAGGAGAAGAAGATATATGTTATTGATCTCTTAAAGCATAGGTTGTAATTGTTTATGACATAGTCTTTTGCAGCAGGATCATTACTATCTTATTATTTAGTTTTATTGGCAATGTTTTAATGTTTAAAAACATTTCGTATCATTTATGTACGTTTTGAGACATGTTTATATTTGATATTTTAAACTTGTTTTTTGTTGACAATCTTTCTAGACATGGCTTATAATTTTTTTTTTCTTTTATACGGTTAATTGTGAATCAAGTACTATGTGAGCTAATAGTTGAATATGTTGATTTAATTTGTGTTTTATTTTTTGCATTCGAGAGAAGGGAAAAAAAAGCTCTTATTTGTGAGAAATTAGTTCGACATCAAATTGATTATGTTTTCAAATTTGAATTACTCCTCAATTTTTAACTATTATTGATTAATTAGTTGAAATTTTACAATATAAAGATGTTAATTATTATAGTTATAGTGTTATGAGCAATATAGAAAAAAAAATTCATAATAAAAAATATATTTCAAAATGTTATATACACAAGGGTATTTTTGTAATCAATTATATATTATTCTGATTCCTTAGTTTAAGTAAACACTATAAAGGGAATAAATTTGATTCAATTTCTGATTCCTAAATTATTAGTAAACACTAGAATAAAATTTAGTAACTTAATTCTGATTCTCATCCATTCCCTTTCTAATGGAACTTGATTTTGATTCCCTCAATTCCTAATTAGTAAACTTACTCTCATTATCTTTAAATGTAGAGTATTATCTTCAGTGTTTTAGATCAAGACAAAGATCAGCTCAACAAAGGATCCAAATTCTAATTAGAAAACCAACCAATTTGAGTTTAATGTTTTTTTCTCTCGACAACACTAACTTTAATTATTTTAACTCAAAAATGAAAAATATTTGGTTATAAAAAGGATAGTATAAATCTAATATTTCTCACACAAGCTAGCCAGATATTACAGTTCCATAGCAATACCTCTTACAAACCTTGCCCCTAATTACCCAATTTCTCAATGGATTTGAATCTTCTTCCTTCCCTCTCGAACCATTTCAAGTTAGGTTTTGGTGCTGAAACCATGGATGATGGTCAAATCCCTTCATTAAACTCAAATTTTGGCTTGCACCGAGTGAATGAAAGTGGCTTAATCAACTATCATCTGATTCAATCTAACACAGGTGCCACCATTGGGTTTTACCACCAAAATGGCCCGATTTTTCAAAGTAATCACCCTATTGCTACATGTATTGGTCAGCTAGGGCTCAACCAGAGAGTGACAGAAGTGAGAAGATCTTACACTGCGCACAATAGGGTTCAACTCCATAGTTTCGTTGACTATAAATTCGGTGTACAAAACCTTCTAGCCCTTCCTCAAAGTGACATCATATGTGTTTTTGATATACCAAGATCTAGTCAGTTTCTTACACAAGCCTCAACTATGGAGCTTTTTTTGTTCAAAACAATATTGTACATGACCAAACTAGTTTAATTCCAAAACGCGAAACTGTAACCCATGTCCAAGGACTGTTTGCATATTATAATACTCTTCCTATACAAGGTCAACCTAGTTTCGAAACCCAAGACTCTTTGTGTCAAACCAAGCTAATTGTCAATTAGTTGAAACTAGGCCCTTTAATAACCATTACCATCATTAAAAACCAAACAATCATCAGACAAAGACCTACAATTATGAACTTCGATGGTCATACTGATCATTAGATTCATAAGGGAGGCGTTCTTAAACCTACACCACTCAACACTAAATCCACTTCTCAAATCATTGGTCGAAATCTGAATATTGACCAATACCATAGCCACAACTTGAATCTTAGTCTTGACCAACTTAGTATCATGAAACTCCAAGGCCCTAACATAGGTGAGTCCAGCAGGAATCAAATGAGAAACCACACTACAGATGATGATCAAAACTATGATGGGAGAACTCATAGTCTTCAGTGCAAGAAATACGAACTATATAAATGTCCAAAATGCTGTATGGTTTGCAAGAGTTCACAGAAATTTGCATCCCATATGTTATCACATTACAGGAATGAAAGTAATTCTGAGAAGAAACAAAGGCTCACAGTCAAGAACAAGAGGAATAGTAAGTTTCAATTAGTGTCCTCGTGCGAAGGACTTACTGTCGTACTTATTCAGTCTGTCAACGAGGACCCAACCAAAGTTAATGCTCGAGGAATGGATATAGCAGGGAAAGCGATAGCTGAAATTTAATGTTGGGGGTGGAGAATAGGGAGGAGACAATGGTCCTTCAAGCGTTGGGGAGAGATTTCACTATGATTGAAGATTAAGGAGGAATATGATACCTTTATAGAAATTTAATGGTGAAACAGTGAAGTTTGAGTAGGATGTTTTGTAAGAGTGTTTGGAAATAAAAGTTGGATTGTTAAATGAAATTTGGCAGGTTAAATCGTTATATATTGACTAAGACAATTCTATAAAATATTTTATATATATATATATATATATATATTTAGAAATAGCCATTAGCACGTTAATTTTTAACTACCAATTTAGTTATTTATTATGAATGAGATAAATTAAAAGAACATGTTATCGGCAGTTGAAATTCTAACTGATACTAATATCACAACGGTACTTATGAAAATAAAAAGAAAACTCCAAAGTATCTTGGTAGTCTAACTAATTTGTTCATATTAGATTGAAAATTTAGTTATAAATTGAATTTGGCGAATCAAGACGTTATTACCTATAAATCTTGTACATACACATCTATATATATTACAGTAAAATGGAACCTCATATTGACTCATGGCGTCATTAGAGAGCTTCGGCATTAAATCACATTAAATCACAGAATTACCACATATCTAATAATAGGTTTATTTGTTCTCTCTCTATACAATCCCGTAATTAATGGGATAATTAATGGATTCCATTAACCATTCCCATAATTAATTTTTAATTATTAATTAGTTATATATATTATAATATTCAATAAGTTTACAAGACAGTCATAAATTATTATTCTTCCAACCTCTTTAATTACCTCCCTCCCTTACTACATTTCTCTCCCTTTTTTTAACCTTTTATTTTCCAACCTTTATTATCCAATTCTTTACTTTGTGATTCATCTATAAATTTAAATTCTTTGGTGAAGAATATCAATTAGCAACCCTTCAGTTTAAATAATCTTAACTATATTACATCAACTGTTTTATAATATATAAAAACTAACCCTCACAACACCACATGTCACCATGAGGGAGCTTTAGATTTAAATGAGTTTTGCACTTCTCATCATAAACTCATAAAATCTATCTAATAATTAATGGAGTTTTGACATTCAATTCTCTCTTATTGGTTCATCTCCCTTGCATAATATGAACAGCCTTATTTAATATATATTGTTAATATTTTTTTAACAAATAATATATATTGTTAATTAGTTATATATTTATATATGGTAATATGAATAGTCCCAAAAGAATTCATTACAATCTTCTGCTCCTCTCTAATATTTTTATATATATAGCCCACTACCCCAATTATTTGATTCATTTCAACATTCTAAAGGTCCTCCTTGTTTCTCTTTCTCGCTCTAGCTATTCATTTCAACATTTTTAAAGAAAAACGATGTAATCCATATTTTTCTCTCGTTTTCTTTTTCTTTATCAGATACCCTTTTCTTCCTTCCTTGCAAAATTTGCATTAATAATATTGCTATATTATATTGTGTAAATTAACTTATGTCTTTGTATGTTGATTTGCAGATTATGGGTTCCGATGATGAGTCAACTTTTTGGGATCAATTATGGTCAATTTGCTACTGTCAGAAAAAGTCATCGATCTCTTGAGTGCCCATAAGTTCACAAAAGCAAGATTTTATGATACGAATACGTAAATATTGGCATATTAACAACATTGGCCAATTCTAACGTCGAGTTTATTGTAAATAAGGGCTTGGCTATGAGTGTTTTGTTCTTTGGAGTTTTCTGTGAATGTGAGAGGATAAAGAGACCGGTTTATATCAAATTTTTTAGATCGATTTTGCTATGGTCCTGATGGTTTTTCAGACAGATTTTATACTCATTGTTGGGAAATTGTAGGACATGATGTGGTTTTTGCTGTGCAAGATTTTTTTCACACTGGTCGAGTTTTTCTGGGTTTGAATTCTAATTTCTTGGTTCTTATTCTGAAGACTCCGAATGCTCTCTTAGTCGATCAGTTTCGCCCGATTGCACATGGTAATTTCCTATTTAAGGTTATCTCTAAGATTATTGCTGACCGCTTGGTTGAAATTTGTTCCCGCATTATCTATTTAAATCAATTTGGTTTCATTATGGGTCGTCAAATTAGAGACTGTATTGTCGGTGCTTCTGAATGTTTTAATGTATTGAATAATAGTAGTCGCGGTGGACACTTAGCTTTAAAATTAGATATTCGTAAGGCTTTTGAGTCCATTAGTTGGCATTTTCTCTTCGAAGTCCTTCAGTATTTTGGCTTCTCTGAGAGTTTTATTGATTGGGTTGCGGCTATTTTTGATTCTGTTAGGATCTCAGTTCTTATTAATGCTTCCTCTCAAGGCTATTTCCCATGTTCGCGTGGTGTGCGGTAAGATGATCCTCTCTCTCCCCTTTTTTTTTTGTTTGGCGGAAGATTTTTTGAGCAGATACCATACGCATCTAATAGACTCGAGCTCTATGACTTTTATCTCTTCTCCGATTGGGATGCGTGCCCTTTAGCATTTTCTCTATACTGATGATATTATCCTCTTTTGCCGGGCTTCTCCTCAGAATTTGCAAGTGATTTTAGATTTTTTTTGTTCTTTATGGATCTCTCTCATGTCAGTATAATGTTAATCAGGAAAAATCTTCCATTTTCTTTGACAGAGGCATCTCTGGGCCTCGAATTACTAATTTTCTTTCAATGTTTAGGATGCGTAAGGGCGGTGATTCAATGACTTATCTAGGGGTCCCTCTCTTCACTGGTGCATCTAAACGTCAATGGTTAATCCCTTGGGCTGATAAAATTAAAAGTAAATTGGAATCGTTGAAGAGTTTCTCTCTTTCAATGGCAGGTAGGATATGTCTTATTAATTCAGTGATTATTGGTTCCTTCCTACATTATTTTCAGGTTTATCGTTGGCCTTCATCTCTTTTGGAAGATTTAAATGCTGCTATCCGGAATTTTTTTTGGACTGGTTCGATTGATGGTCTTAAATCTGTCCAAGTTACTTGGAAATCTTGTTGTAGACCTAAGGATAGTGGTGTTATTGGTGTTAAAGACCTTAGTATTCTTAACAAGGTCATGCTTAAGAAGTTTACTTTGAGGCTGTTGTCTGAGGAGTCCTTCGTATTCACATATCTTCGGGCTCGTTTTTCACCTAGGATCACAAACCTAGAATTGTTGGAACCTAGGGTTACAGATTGCACAGTGGAAGGGTTTTTAAAATTTTTATACAATCATCAAGTAAACCTAATTGTACAGTAATAATAAAAAACAACAAAGAAGGTGAAACGATTTCATACCAGCGTTATAGGCTCTTTCTCTTTAATACGATCTGCTCCCTGATTTGAACCACAATATCTTCCTCACTATAACCAGAGATTGGTAACGGTGTGTGGACGCGTCACGGTACTCAAGAACAAGGAGGATGGAGATAGAAAAGGCACACGAAAACAACTCTTGTTTCTCTTGGTAGGGTTGGGCCACACTTATGTCAAAAGCAAAAAAACTTTTATTTTTCTTTTTTATTTTTTATTTTGGTTGGCTGCACACACCTGTCTCTTTTCTTCTTTTCTATAATCTCACGTTTTGCATGAGTCTGTGTTCATCAGTTTCTTAAAACATATATATCATATATATATATATATATATAATTAAAAATAAACTAATCAATTTTTTTTTTTTTATTAAATCCTTTAAAAAGATATCTGATATCTTTTAATAGATATTAATAAAGTTTGAATTTAAACTTTTTAAATTCAAATTCAATATTTAATTAAAAATAAAATAATCACATTATCTTATCTTTCAAATTTAAATATTAAAGAACACCCTCCAATAATGATTAATTACATAATTAAATAATCTAATTATTTAATTAACATAATTATTATCTTCCACTAATTAAATAATCTCATTATTCAACTAATTTCTGATTAAACACGTGTCAATTTCGTAACACAATTAATTGGACAATCCAATTAATTAACCGTGACCCTTGTTAACTAAATCGATCGGGCTAACAAGAGGACCTAATGGACCCACAGTATTTTGAGCTCCAATAATCCTTAAAAATAATTAATTAAACTCTTTAATTAATATTTCATGATTATTAACTTCGGTATTATTCCACTAAAAACCCGAAGATGCACTCTCTCAACTGTAGACGTTTTTACACAAACCAATAACTCTTGGTGTCCATCGATATAGCTATTACATATAGTGTAATCCTGACTAGTCTCTTTTAGTGACACTCGCAATAGGACGAGGTCGGAGAGTAGTACAATGGTAAGCAAAGTTCGTTCCCACAAGGATCGAGTGATCAATTACTGAAATTGATTAGCATAGATGCTATTCAAACAATCAAAAAAGAAAGGTTTTCTAATTACGCAAATTAAACTAAATTAATAAAAGGATTTAAACTAATGCAAAAGAAGAATAACACAAAATAAAATCTAATGTGATAATAAAGAGAAATATTCTAGGACTTGACTACACCCCACACCCTCTATTGACTACCATTCTAGACTTAAATACTCACCCAAATTATGCTCGTATAATTCATAGATTCATGCACCCTAATATTAATCTACAATCTCGGTCGAGTAGAATAGATTACACTCAAAATCATACCCAAGTCTATCTCTCGATTATTCAGAATGGGTTCGTTAATGAATCCTATATGCTAGCCTAAGTAGATCTACTTTTCTAGACATGCATAGAGGACATTTTATCGAGCACGTGGTGTGCGTCTCCGGTTAGTACATAACACACCACAAAAATCATTCAAAAGGAGATCAATCAATTGAAAGCTTTAAGCACACTAAAATACCCATACAAACCACACTTGCACAAAATGAATAAACAAAGGTCAATACATATAGATATTCAAGGGTGGGGTTTCATCATATCCTAGCAATTAATATTTAGCTCATCTCACAAAGTATAGCCATACAATATATTAAATCAATTAAATACATAGCTATGTAAAGAAAAATAAAGAGAATAAAGATTAGAGAAAACTAATGAGATCTTCTCTTTTTCCTTTGCCCCTCTCTTCAACTCTCTTTTGGTTCCAAAAGATGGAGTGATGGTGGATGTGGTAAAGAGAAGTGATGGGTGTATGTGTGGGTGGAAGAGATGGTGGAATGAGAGGGTATTTGGTGGATTTAGCTTTGAAGTTCGGTTTCCTTTTTTGTGTCTCTCCTCCTCCCTTCTTTTAGAACAAGAGATGTATATATATGAGTTCAAAATAGGGCTAAAAACTCGTCCAAAACGACTAAGATACGGACTACCGAGCTTGGGGTTTTTTACGGTTTGCGGAAACGGTATCTGGATCGCAGCACATCTGAGAAGTATCTGTCGCGAGGGTGCCGCGGTTTGGACAGACATGGCACTTCAACCGCGGCACATTACTGTCGTCTGGGGTGCCGCGGCCTAAGAATGAGCTTGGAAGCCATGGAAGCTTGGAGAAAAGTTTTGCATAGAGGCTCGAAATAGGTGCCAAACGGACTGGGGATAAGCACCGTCATTCTGGGTGAAAAACCGTCGAAAAAGATATCAAAAAACGGTTGGACAAAGGCAGGTTGAATTTAGGTCTCATCGCTGGGTCGGGTCGGATCGGGTCAAGCACGCGGGTCTACGTAGACCAGCTCAAGGTAGAAGATGCTGACGTCAGGTTGATATGGCGGGGGTGCAATTCGAGTTGGGCTAGGGTGCACTCAGCATCTGGGCATGACTCTCTTGGGCTGACCGGATCTAGGGCGTGCACCCAGTGTGAAACGCACCGTTTCACTAATCGACGTGGCGTGCGCGCATGAGCTGCCTGGAAAATTACAATATGCACCCCTCAACTCTTCTTTAATCACGAAAACTTCTATCTTTTCTCCATATTTTCACTTTGACCCCTGATTCTCCAAAATTACTCCAATGCCCCTAAACTCCATAAATACCTGAAACACTTATTTTATCATATTAAATACCCTGTTTTACCTGAGAAACAAACTCAAAATAATACGGAAATGGGGCTACACTTTGCGTAGAAATGAAGCAGTCAAATCCTCCACAAGTAGTTCATAATTAGAGTTGGGTCATAATGTCCGCTATACCCCTCTAATTATATATTTCCATTAAGTACCATTAATTCTCTAATGAACAATAAATCATACATTCCTTACAAAATTAAAAGAGCGCTCATATTGTTCAAGCCCCGAATCAACCCTTAAGTGAACTACCATCTACTTCTCGCAAGAAGGAGTGAATTTCACTATTGTGTACAAACCTTCCCAGCCATAAGCCAAACTGCGATCCCAACATATGGAGCATATAGATCAGGAATGCAACTCCGACCTCACCCATGGTACATCAAAGATTACGACCTAACCTGAAGGAGTCGATAAGACACTCAGGATTAAGATCACCCACATACAGCCATCATTTGTCGATATATATGAATCTCAGCGTAAACGGATCTTAGTGAGAGATTCATATAAATCGTGTCCCATTCCTATATGATCACATCATACAAGGTGCCTCCATTCTCATATCTCCATATGAATGATCCAGGATAGGATCACCGTACACTATAAAATAGACCGCAGCTGTAGATTAACCACAAATAAAGTACCCAGCTTTATTTGATATCTACGGACTCTTTAGATTGCTCGTTTCAAACTGAATCCATCTGTATATGACACTCATATACTCAGTTCGAAATTACATCCGGCAATCTTGGATGTTAAGTGCACATGTTATATATATATATATATATATATATATATATGTATGAAACAATTTGAATGAATAAACTACTTCTTTAATTTATGTTCAATTCACATTTACAAATTACAAGCTTTAGGGAAAAAACCCCAACAAGAATGTGGTATGTTGTTTCTTTTGTTTGGCCAGGTTTAAAATTGCATTATACTCCCATGATGATTGAGTCTAGGTGGTAGGTTGGTCGTCACTCTAAGGTTCGTTTTTGGACAAATAATTGGTTGGGTGAACTATTGATTGACCTGGTTAAGGATATATCTTCATTACAACCTCTGATGGATTCGATTGTCGGTGATATATACTCAGATGCTATGGGTTGGGAAATTCCTGCTTCTGAGATTGAGAAAGTGGTGGTAAACACTGACCTAGACTCATTAGTTTGGACATGTTCCTTGGATGGTGTTGTTTCTTATAAATCTGCTTATGATTGTCTTTCTAAGGTTAGAAGTTCTGTTCTTTAGGGTAAGTAAATTCATGCGTCTTTTATTCCTCCTTCTCGCTCTGTCCTCATTTGGCACTTGTTTTATGGAAAGATTCCTACGAACATTGCGTTACATGCCAAAGGTTATATTTCTCCATCTCGTTGTCAGTTTTGCTGTGCTGCAAAGGAAGACTTAAAGCATCTGTTTCTTGACTGTCCTTTTGTTCATGGTTTGTGGGAAGTTGTTTCCTCTACTTTTGGCCATAGGCTTAGGTTGGATGGTACTTGTTTGGACCTTTGGTAGGAGGCAATGAGGGTTGTCTTTAGCACTCAAATGAGAGCTCTCTGATGGGTTTCTATCATCATGGTTTTCTGGGTGGTGTGGTTCCTCTAGAACCAAGATACCTTTAAGGGTGGCAAACCTGTTTTTGCCAATTCTCTTTCCTTGATTTGGTGTTCCGTTCTCGAGGTAGACTCTCTTCAGTCTAGCACTATAAGGAATTCAGTGGATGAGCTTCAGACTCTTCAATGGCTTCATGTCTCTGGTCGTCCTTCCAAGGCTCCTCGCATTTTAGAGGTTAATTGGCGCCTTCCCCCACTGGGCTGTCTAAAGGTTAACACAGACAAGGCTACTTTCAGTAGTCCTAGTCTTGTTGATTGTGCGGGGAGTTTTCGCACATGCAGGGGTTTCATTAAAGGTTGTTTTGCTATTCCTCTTGATGTCTGTTTTGCTTTTGAGGCTGAATTGGATGTTGTCATACACGCTATTGATTATGTTTGGACTTTTGGTTGGCGTCGATTATGGTTAGAGAGCGATTCGACTTTTGTAGTGGATATCTTTCGTTCTAGGTCTCGTAAGGTTCCTTGGCGTTGGCACCCCGCTTGGGATAGGTGTTTAAGTTTAATCTCTCAAATGGACTTTCCTGTCACTTATATTTATCGAGAAGGTAACTAAGTTGCAAATAGTTTAGCATCTAGGAGCCCCAGTATCATCTCTCCTACATGGTGGTGGACCACTCCGAATTATTGCAACCATTTTATTTTCAATGATTTTTGCAACAGACCTTCTTTTAGGTTCTGTTGACCTATTTTCTTCTTTTCGTTTTCTATTCTCTTTTGTTCTCTTTCTTTTTTCTTAATAAAATGTTGGAATGAGGTTAATTCTGATCCCCAACAACTTTATCAAAAAAAAATATATATGAGATAAAAGAATGTTATAGACCATTGAAATTAATGATTCTAATCGATGTTAATAGCACAATAGTACTTATGAAAATAAAAGAAAACCCCAAAGTATCTTCGGTAGTCCAACCAATTTGTGTATATTAAATTTTCAATTTAATTATAAATCTAATTTGGCAGGATTGACCACAAACCTTCTTCATACACATTAAAATCTTCTTGAAAAGCTCTGGTATTCCTTTAAATGTTTTTTTATAAAATAAAATAACTGTATGTTTTAAATGTTGCGAGCAATAAAAAGTTAAAACTAAACAAGAAATTAAAAATATGCCTTATATAGTTCATAACTTAATAATTACTCAAACCCTTAATTAGAAAATCAACCAATTCCCTAGTATCCATAGCAATGACATTTTCTGGCACTATGTGATAATTCAATTTTTTCCTTTTAATGTTTCTTTCTCTCGATAAGACCAAATTTAATTGTTTTAACTCAAAAATTAATAATCTTTGGCTATAAAAAGGATAGTATGAATCTAATATTTCTCACACAAGCTAGCCAGATATTACAGTTCCATAGCAATACCTCTTACAAACCTTGCCCCTTCTTACCCAATTTCACAATGGATTTGAATCTTCTTCCTTCCCGCTTGAACCATTTCGAGTTAGGTTTTGGTGATGAAACCATTGATGTTGGTCAAATCCCTTCATTTAACTCAAACCTTAGCTTGCACCATGTGAATGAGAGTGGCTTAATCAACTATCATCCGATTTCATCTAACCCATGTGCCACCATTGGGTTTCACCACCAAAATGACCCAATTTTTCAAAGTGCTCACCATATTGCTACATGTATTGCTCAGCTAGGGCTCAGCCAGAGAGTGACTGAAGTGAGAAGATCTTATATTGCTCACAATAGGGTTCAAGTCGATAGTTTTGTTGACTATGAATTCCGAGTGCAAACCCAAGTAGTTATTCCTCCAAATGACATCATACATGTGTCTGAGGTTCCAAGATCTGGTCAGTTTCTTACGCAAGCCTCAACTATGGAGCGATTTCTTGCTCCAAACAATATTTTACATGACCAAACTGGTTTAATTCAAAACCGCAGAACTACCACCCATGTCCAAGGATTGTGTGCAAATTATAATATCCTTCCAATTCAAGGCCAACCTAGTTTCGAAAACCCAAGACTCTTTGTGTCAAACCAAGCTAATTTTCAATTAGTTGAAACTGATCCCTTTAATTACCCTCACCATCATCAAAACCAAACAATCAACAGACAAATACCTACAATTATGAACTTTGATGGTCATACTGATCATCAAACTCATAAAGGAGGCGTTCTTAAACCTACACCACTCAACGCTAAATCCATTTCTCAAATCAGTGGTCGAAATCTGAATCTTAACCATTACCATAACCACGACTTGAATCTTAGTCCTGACCAACTTGGTATCATGAACCTTCAAGCCCCTAGCATAGGTGAGTCCAGTAGGAATCAAATGAAAAACAACAATATAGATGCTAATCAAAAGTATGATGGGAGAACTCATAGTCTTCCATGCAAAAAATACGGACCTTACAAATGTCCAAAATGCAATAGGGTTTTCAATAGTTCACAGAAATTTGCATCCCACACGTTATCACATTACAGGAATGAAAGTAGTTCTGAAAAGAAACGAAGGCTCACAGCCAGGAACAAGAGGAAAAATAAGTTTCAATTAGTGTCCTCATGGAAGGACTTACTGTCATACCTGTTCTATCTATCAATAAGGACTCAACCAAAATTCATGCTCAAGGAGAGGATGGTCCTTCAAGCGTTGGAGAGAGATTTCACTATGGTTTGAAGATTAAGGAGGAAGCAAATATTTTAGATTAGTTTAATAGTGATATAGTGAATTTTGAGTATGATGTTTTGTAAGAGTGTTTGGAAATAAAAGTTGGATTGTTAAATGAAATTTGGCGGGTTAGATCGTTATTGACTAAGAAAATTCTATAAAATAATTTTTTGTTATATTCTTACTTAGAAATAGATGTTAGTTGTGCGTTAATTTCTAACTACCAATTTAGTTATATATTTTATGAATAAGATAAAAGAACCTGTTATTGACCGTTAAAATTAATAATTCTAACTGGTATTAATATCGCAATAGTACTTATGAAAATAAAAGAAAACTCCAAAGTATCTTGGGTAGTCTGACCAATTTGTTCATATTATATTAAAAATTAGTTATAAATTGAATTTGACGGGTCAATCTGTTATTAACTATAAACCTTGTACAAACACATTAAGAAATTATCATTAGAGCATTAAGTACTAACTACCGGATAATTCTTTTCATAAAATAAGATAAAAGAATTCGTTGTTAACCAATAAGATTATTAAACTAATTCATCTTAATATCTTAATTGCACTCTTGCGTGCCTAGCTTAACATCATCTTTAAAAGCACTTGTATTCCATTAAATGTTGGGAGCAATAAAAGGTTAAACCTAAACAAGATATAAAAAATAGGAAAATGCTTGGGTACTGATTGGTCAGTACCCAAATATACTGACCACCCAATGGGGTGTTACCACGTAACCGAAACTCTTTCACCTTTTACATTTTTCTCCTTGCTTTGGGTTACGTGACAACCAATTATTGGGTTGGTCAGTACCTTGGATACTGACCGGTCAACACTCAAGTGTTGTCCTAAAAAATATGCCTTATAAAATAATTACTCAAACCCTTATTTAGAAAACCAACCAATTCCCTTATCCACAGCAATGACATTTTCTGGCTCTACATCATAATTATTATTTTTTTCTTTTTAATACTTCTCTTTATAAGTCCAAATTTAATTGTTTTAACTCAAAAATGAATAATCTTTGGCTACAAAAAGGATAATATGAATCTACTATTTCTCACAAAATCTAGCAAGATATTACATTTCCATTGCAATACCTCTTACAAACCTTGCCCCATATTACCCAATCTCTCAATGGATTTGAATCTTCATCCTTCCCCTCTCGAACCAGTTTGAGTTAGGTTTTGGTGATGAAACCATGGATGATGGTCAAATCTACTCATTTCACTTAAATTTTGGTTTGCACCATGTGAATGAGAGTGGTTTAATCAACTATCATCTAATCCAATCTAACACCGGTGCCACCATTGGGTTTCATCGCCAAAATGACCTGATTTTTCAAAGTACTCACACAATTGCTACATGTATTGGTCAGCTAGGGCTCAGCCAGAGCACAATAGGGTTCAAGTCGATAGCTTTGTTGACAATGAATTCTAAGTGGAAACCCAGCTAGCTATTCCTCCAAATGACACTGTTTCATTAAATGACGTAGTGACTTCATGGTTGATATGCTGTAGAATTACCCTTTAGTCACTGATTTCTTCCAAAATCACTCAAACTTCAATTTTGGCTCGGCTTTCACAGTTTTGCCCCCAATTTATCCAAAATTAATCTAACACCCCTGAATTACCAAAAGTGGAAATGGTGGAAAATGTCATCATTTTTACCTCATTTGGTGACTTTGTCAGTACTTTAATAAGTTAAGTTTAAAAGACACCAATTATGGTGAACTACCAAAATTGCCCTTAGTTCATCATATATGTTATTCTGTTTGTATTTTTCTCTCTCCACACTTCCAACAAAAACGGCAGTAATTTTAACTCAGTGACTCTCTCTCGCTCTACAAATAAAAGTTCAAGGTTGCCTCGGCTTTCTTCTTCAACGCAAATACTTCTTTTAATTTGTTCACATTTTCATTTGTTCATAAACAAAACTGTTATAGAAGTCTTTTGTTGGATCTTTGAGACTTTGTAAGCTTAGTCCGAGCCTTTTCTTGGTAAATTGTAAGCTTAGTCCGAGCCTTTTCTTGGTAAAACGTTTAAACTTTTCCGAGCCTTTTCTTGCCTTCACCGAGACTTTTTCGAGACTTTTCTTGCCTTCACCAAGACTTTTCCAAGCATTTTACATGAATAAGTATCAAGCCTTTTCTTGACTTCTCCGAGCCTTTTCTTGCATTACCGAGACTTTTCTAAGCCTTTTACATGAATAAGTATCGAGTCTTTTCTTGACTTCGCCAAGCCTTGTCTTGCCTTCGCCGAGACTTTTCTTGCCTTCATCAAGACTTTTAAAGTCTTGTCCGAGACTTTTAAAATATTCTCAGAGACTTTTCAATATCCTCACCCGAGCCTTTGTAAATGTAAGATGTGAAAATATTTTGTTGTCCTAGGTTATTATTAATGGTTTGTGATGATTAATTTCATAGCATCATGAATCGGGTTAGGATAGTAATATCTTACAACGGTCGATGTAAGCAATTTCCCGACGGAAGTCAGAGGTTTGTTGGATCCGATAACCGAGGAATGTATGTGTCAAAGAATATGACTTACGAAGAATTGGTGGCGATCGTGCATAACATTGTGAAGTATGATGTAAACAACTTCAATGTTGATCTGTCATCAATATCAATCGTTCCTGGCAATACATGTCACACATTTATAAGAAATGGCGACGATGTCCAGTTTATGCTAGGGGAAGATCAAGTGATCCCTCAAGCATGTGTAAGTGTAACTGAGAGGACAGCTGAAGATGTGATAGGAAATGATATTCCTCCTCTTGAAAATACCCAACAGTTTGGATCCTTTAGTAGTAGCAACCAAGTGTTCACCCAAAGGAGTGCCTCCGAAGTTGGAGGAAACATGTGTGGTGTCCCACCGGTAGCGGTCGACCATGTAAATGCAGTTGAACCTCAATTTGGTGATGTGTATGGTTGTCGAATTGAACAGAACAATGAGCATTACAATGAGCATTACAATGGGCAGTACAATGAGCAGTACAATGAGCAGAACAATAACCCGAGCCATGATGTGGATAATGAGGCAAATAATGAACAGGTTGATAATCTACAAATGTGGATGAAGAGCCTGAACAAATTCAAACACGTGGTAGACGTGTAGAAGGAGTTAGTTGCACTACACCAGATATGCATGGGACTTCTAAGGTTCGGTAAATGTAACAACATCTGATTTTGATAATTCGACAACGTGGGTTATTCCTGTAGCAGATTCATACTCGTTTGGTATTGGTACAAACAGCACTTTGCCAGTGCAAGAACCTAGAAACATGATTTATAAAAGTCAATTTTTTCCGAGTAAAAAAGATTTGAAGAGGCTAGTTGGCCATTTTGCAATGCTACAGAACTTTGAATGGAAGGTGAAAAGATCCAATAAGATAACTTTACATGTGGTTTGCATCATTGACGACTGTACGTGGAAATTAAAAGCGGTAAGGATAGATGAAGGGACTTACTTTCAAGTCATAAGTTTTGTCAATGAACACAGTTGTCCCTTGGAGGAGATTCATCGTCACCACTGACAAGCTAGTGCAGTCATAATCGGAGAAGTCGTTGCACCTAGGCTTCAACAACATGACAGTCGTCTCATGCGTCCCAAGGACATAATCGCCGATAAGAAAACAATGTATGGCATCCAAATCATGTACAGTAAGGCACATGATGCCTTTCAATATGCATTATCATTAACCTATGAAACGCATGACGAAACTTTCCAACTGCTGCCATCTTTTGTATATGTTCTAGAACAGTAAAATCCTGGCACAATCACTGACTTACAGTGCCCAGACGATGGTAAATTCCTCTACTTTTTCATGTCATTAGGGTCCTCAATTAAAGGTTTCCAAAGGTGTATGCGTCATGTGATTGCAATTGATGGTACCCATTTAAAGGGAAGATTCGGGGGTACAATGTTTGTTGCAACTGCATAAGATGGAAACAAACAGATGTATCCAAGTGGTTTTAGGTACGGTGACTCAGAAAACAACCTTTCGTGGGAGTGGTTTTTGGAATGCTTGAGGGGTGCCCTTGGTCATATTGATGATCTGGTTTTCATTTCCGATCATCATGCAAGCATTGAAACTGGGATTTCTAAATTCTTCCCTTATGCAACTCATACCATATGTTGCTGGCATTTTGGTGAAAATATGATGAAACGATTCCATAAAAAGAATGTTGCCAACATAATAGATAACACATCTAAGTCGTACAGTGAAATCAAGTATGATCGCCACATTGAGGAGTTACGTAAGCTGCACAATGCTGCATTCGATTATGTCATTGTTGCTGGTCCACACAAGTGATCCTGCGTTCACTGTCCCCAAAGACAGTAATGGGTGATGACTACAGATGTTACAGAGTGCATAAACTCATGCCTAAAATTCGTACGACAACTGCCACTAATGACACTAGCAGAGTTCATTAGGAATATGCTACAAAAGTGGTTTCACGATCGTCATACAGCTGCACGGTCCATGCGTCATCGATTGACCGACGCAACACATCTTGTGATCCTAAAACGTGTCAAGAAGTGTGGTTATATGACCGTAAATCCAGTTGACTGGAACATATTCTCTGTCAAACATAAAGGAAAACAGTGGACGGTTAACTTAACCCAGAAGACTTGCACATGCAACAAATTCCAAATGGACTTTTTACCTTGTTCACACGCACTTACAGTGGCAGGGTACATGACAAGTTACAGTTAACATTATATATTACCCATACGTGAATCTCACTGTTTTCATTGTTGCAAGGAACGAAACTTGGATTTCACATCTCTGTGTGCGGATTACTACATGAGAGAGACACTTATTGATAAATACTCGATTCCTATTATTCATGTTGGCCATCCTTCTTCATGGGTAGTGTCATCCGACATCGCAGCGCGGGTGGTTTTAAATCAAAAGATGAAAAGACAATCAGGTTGCCCAATAGAGGGTCGACATGCCTCGTCTTCGGAGAGGATAACCACACAGTCATGTATAAGATGTGGACAACCAGGACATAATAGCAGGCGGTGTTCCAACCCACATATGGTTAATGAAGGTCCTAATAGAATTGTCCCCGACGAATACCGTTGCAAGTGTAGCATCTGTCAATCAATTAGACATAACAAACAAACATGCTCTGAGAATGACTATACCGCGTAATGAATAGAGCCGTACAAGAGGAAGACAATCAAACGTAACAAGGCAGTACAAGAGAAAGACGAATTTCCACCAGAAAAGCTTATGATTGAGGAACATCTCTCCAACTTGATGTCTTCTAACATCGTTCAAACTTTGGGAACCATGCTCGATACAATTGTTTTATGAGACCATTGGTTCTTATGCTTTTATGTTCAACTATTCTTATTGATTTTATGTTCGAAAAGTAAATTAAACTTTGGAAACCATACTCGTGAATTTCCTGTATTGTTTATGGATTTAAATATATGAAATGTGTGTTGAACTTTTAACTGCAGACACTCGAGAAAAAAAAATTAAATTTACTCATTACTCAATGTTATGTACATCAACTACATGGGCCTAGAGTTACAAAAAAACTCCACGGCCATCATCTCCTTGATGGTGGTAATATCGTCCTCCAACCAGTCGAACGTATCCTTATTCGCCTTCAGGTACTCTATCATCCTCACAGTATGGACACCACAGTTTCCCCTGCAATTCACCACATAAACAACAGTTAAAATAAAATGTTTTTAAAACCGACAGGGATAGAATAAGATCTTGAAACAGTCATACCCTATTCGTTGTTGGGGCATACGGTCTGCAGACACGAGCAACATCTGAAAGGGCTCATCCCTCTTCTTGTACATCTTATCACCCCTCTATTTGTTCCAGTGAAAGTGCACCGCATGCAGCATCGAGGGAAAAAACCACCTTAAGGTCGCAACTTGGTTTTTCCTGTGCATATATGGGACCTCTTGTCTGAACGGGTCAAACACGAAAATTTGCCCTACAGTGAGATCTACGCTAGCCATGACCCAATGCATTCGTCCAAGGTTGCAAGGAATCAAAACCTGTAGATGTTTCAACAAAGTGTAATCAGTGTCAAATTTTTTTATTATACACATTGACGCCATGTAATATATAAACTCACCATGTCAACATCGTGTCATGGCCGGTTTCCTGACGGGAGCTCTCCACATACCACTATAAGGTCATCAAGGGACCACCGGTGATTCAGTACGGACCAACCGTTTGGGGGTTTCCTATCTTGACCAATGGCGATTCTGTCCTAGGCATGATCTAACAATGACTATACATAGATAATTTACCGAAACATTAGGCAAAAGATGTATAAAACATATCAATGCAGTATTATTGAAACCGTACAGTAAAAACACTTACATAGAATTATGAATCTAGTATGTTGGTCCTCGAACCGTAGACAGTAGGGTATGCTCACTGACGCTTCAGGAGAATCTTCAAGTACGCGTCAATGTGCTAACAATTTCAACATTTTCTATTGTTAGGATTCTACCATTTGTGAAAGAAACAAACTTATACAGACAGTTAAAGTAAAGAACATACCGTATCCTCTAACTCCATGAAGTTAGATTCCAACCGGTGGAACCAAAGGACACCAACTGGCTCATGTAGATCCACATCACGTATGCATAATTGTTGAAAAAGTTAGATAACCAGGTTATTTGAGGTAGGTCCTTGAAAATAGTATAAAAAGATTGTAATTTCTATGATTATACTTACACTTCCCCGGTCAGGTTCTTCTTATAGACTTTGTACTCCTGAAGCTGTTCTAGATCTACCAATCCATGTGGCACATATTCATGTGGTGACCACGGCATCATCCTAGGCATCTTCTGTCAATAGGGGTCTTTGAATAGGCTCCGCTGCTGCTAACCTCACTGTCAAATCCGGTCTTCACGCCTCAGGGGTAGGGAACTCCGATCCAAATCACTGGGATCGGTGCGGTGTAAGAAGGAACTCCCTCCCCGTTGATCGGTTGGGATAGACTGGAAAGATGCATCACGACTGACCAAATCTTTCCCCATGGATCGCCTAGATAGGTACGCATGGTTGGGCTTGACCAGAGGGTCGCGCTGTGTGGAGGATCACCTGGAGGGGTGCGCACGATTGGGATCGATAGGAGGGTTGGTTGGAGGGGTGCGCTGCGATGACCGGTGCTGTGTGAGATCTTGAAATATACAGGATCATGCAACATCTGTGACTCGTCGTGCGAAGTGAGGTCTGGGAAATGTATATGATCATGTAGCAGCTGCGACGAGCAGTCCGCGGTGAGGTCCTGAGGCAGTACCCCTTCCAGTATTGATGTCTATGTACCACCACGCACCTGCTCACCTTTGGTCATAACTGGCCCCCAATGATCAGGTACGGTCTCCATAGAACAAATACCCCCCTCCCCCCGTCCGGTGTCATAGCTTGTCCTTTCCTGATGACCACTTGGCATGTCTGTGGGAGTAAAGTCTCGGTCATCGAATGGTGGATCATCCCGATGGGACTGCGAGGTCGAACCCTGTAAGGCTTTAATCAAGCCCAGTAACTCCGTATGCTACTGATCTCTTTTAAAACTCGGATTTCCTCCTGTAATTCTTGAACGGCATCCATCACTTTACCTAAGTTTTGGTTCCGTCCATCCTAAAAGGATTTCCAACTCTGTCAGTACTAAAACCGTTCAATCGATTCAAATTAAATAATGCGGTACAAATATCTTAACGTACCTGTGGATGCCCTCCAACGCCTCCTCATCTAGGTAATGAGAATCGAACCCGCTTATGCCTCCCATTTCCACCCTCCGGGTCAGAACACTCTGTATTACTGCGTCCGGAAGACTGACCCTCAGTATCACTAGGTCCGGCAGTTGTATGTCGATTAGGATCCTCGATGCGATCAGGTACATCAGCGGCATCGGCTTCATATTAACTGTCTCCCTCGTAAATGCCCTCGAAGTACCGCTCAGCCCTCTCAGCTGTCGTCAGCACCAATTTAACCCTCACATACATCTAAAATCGTAGTTAGACCAATGTACTTTTATACATACTAATAACTATGAACATTAACAAAAAATATACTTACGTTTTAGCTGAAAATGTTATCCAGCTTGTCCCCTCTCGGTCTCTGACTCAACTCTCACTTAAGAATACAGGGGGATAGCTCTATTTCCCTACAGGCCCCACAGTCTCTGGTGCCAAGCTCGGGGATAACCTCAAAAGCAAATATCTGTGTAATAGATAATTACGATAAGGATCCAATACATCAGTCATATGAAAAAAATTAAAATTAAAGTACGTCATCAAATTCTAAATTCTCACCAACAATGCATGTGTTAGACCGTATATGTTGTACGTCTCCTGTCTGTGTACGGTAACGCCCTTTCGTCCCTGGCGTTGTTCAAACCGCTGCCGTCGACCGGCCAATGCATGCTTGAAACCATAAATGGATCGTCTATACACGTGTGCACCCCACGGAAACGTATCAAAAGCGTCCAAGTTCTCGATTAGGCGAAACTGTCATACTGGAACTTTCTCTCTCTCATCCAACCCCATCAGTATCTAATTAAGCATATACAATAAGCACATCTTAACTGTATCATACTGTTCGGTAAAAACATCATTCCGCAATGCTTCTCTCAACTGTCCATACTTGATATCATCTCGACCCCGAAAATACCGTTGTTGTATACCATTCTCTACCATAACATAGGTTGACGTATCGGGAATGACTCCGAACTTCAATCCAGTGATTAGATAGAACTCAATCTTCGAGAACCAGACTAAATGATTACCTAAAAGAAATCTCATCTCATCTCATCTTCCGGCCCATCGTGATGCAACTCACGAATAAGAAACCGATGGAAGATGCCACCTGAAAACTTCATGTCACGTTGCATCTGAAGGAAATGTCCAAAACATGACTCGGTATACCGACGTCGTTCTTCGATAGCAAGATGTTCTGATACCCTATCAAATGCATTGTCGATATCTAAAATCTAATCAAAATAGTCATGTCGGGTTATATTGGGTACCATTCGTCCTCTGGAGTTTTAAGCAAATTTTTCAGCCGATTCGTCATCTGCATATTCAAAGAAAAAAAAACATATAAATTCATTAAAAAGCCTCGGAGAGTATATGAAAAGGCTCGAGAAAAAAATGAAAAGGCTTGGAGAGCATCTAAAAAGTCTCGGACAACGTGTGAAAAGGTTCTGATAACGCTTTAAAAGTATCAGATATTGAAAATAGAAAAACGCTCAAAAAATGGTTACAAAGTTTCGAAAAATGTTTTAAAAGGCTTGGAAAAGGCTCGAAAAACGTTTTAAAAGTCTCAGAGATTGAAAATTGAAAAACGCTTGGAAAACTGTTACAAAGTCTCGGAAAACGTTATAAAAGACTCTGAAAAAGCTCAAGAAACGTTTTAAAAGTCTCGGAGATTGAAAATTGAAAAACGCTCGAAATACTGTTAGAAAATCTCAAAAAGCGTTTTTAAAGGCTCGGAAAAGGCTCAGGCAACGTTTTAAAACTCTCAAAAATTGAAAAGAGAAAAACGCTCGGATTACTGTTATAAAGTCTCAGAAAACGATTAAAAGGCTCAAAAAAGACTCGAAATACATTTAAAAAGTCTTGGAGATTCAAAAAAGGAAAAAGCTCGGATTACTATTCCAAAGTCTCGGAAAGCGTTTTAAAAAGCTCGAAAAATGGTTTAAAAGTCTCGAAGATTCATAATTTACAAACCTATACATATTCCCTAAAAAAGCTCAAAAAATGTTTGAAAAGCCTCATAAAAGACTCGAAAAACGATTTAAAAAGCTCGGAAAAGCTTTTAAAAGGCTCGAAAAACCTTAATCTACACAACTTCATCGTCTTCAACAAAAACTTTTTATACATTCAAACCCTAATCTAAACCTAAACTAACCCATAGACATAATCTAAATCTAAATCGAAATCTAAACATAAATTTATCAACAAAAATGAAATCGAAACATAACCTTACCTTGAGATTGCAGGTTCTCGTTGACTTCAACACTGTAGCACCTCTGTCGGTAAGTTCGCCGTCCGATTTACAGCCAAATTTCTTGCACCGAACCTTTCTCTCTCCATTGTTCTCCCTCTCTCTCTCAACCTTTTTCTCTCCACGTTTGAAAACACACAAACTACCAAAAATGAGGGTATTTTTGTCTGATCACTTAAATAGGTGCATTTTAAACTGAGATTAGTAAGGTGGTGTTATTCTTACAAAAACACCCTCAAATAGTGACAAAAAATTTTTGGGCCCATTACCAAAATCACCTGAAACTCTTATTTAAACCATTAAATACAAAAAAAACGCCCAAGAAACGAGCACAAACAATAAGAAATGGAGGCATAAAATATGTACGGAAATGGTGCGATCACTAGTCTTGTTTTGCAAATGCACTAGTTTTATACATGTGAAACTAGTATGGTTTTACAAATGTACTAGTTTCATACTCGTGAAATTAATATGGTTTTACAAATGCACTAGTTTCTCACACATGAAACTAGTATGGCTTCACAAATGCACTAATTTTATAAACGTGAAACTAGTATTATTTTTACAAAGGGAAATTGCACAAACATCCCTCGAGGTTTGATAAAATTACATAAATATGGCAGTTTTAGCCATATACACACAAACTTCCCTCAATGTTTGAAAATTGTTGTACAAACATCCATTACCGTTAGATGGATCTGTTAGGCAAAGGTCAAATGTGTAAGAAATCTAAAATACCCTATATTTTTATTTTAAATAAACTAAAAAAATTATTTAAAAAAAAAGATAAAAAAAATATTAAAAAAATCTTTTAGAAAACATAAGTGCATATTAAATCTGAAATCTAAAAATAAAATTCATCTTAAAAAAAAAGTTTATGCAATTCCCCCTTTATTTTAAATGAATTTAAAGTTTAAAATTTATTTATTATTAAATTGTTTTAAAAACTATTTATTTAATTGTAAAGATGTATTTTTTTTTCTAGGTTTCGGATTTAAGATACATTCATGTTTTCTAAAATATTTTTTTATATATATATTTTTATCTAATTTTTTAATTTTTTAGTTTATTTAAAATAAAAATAAAAGGTATTTTAGACTTTTTACACTTTTAATCATCGACTAACAGATCCATCTAACGGTAGGGGATGTTTGTGCAACAATTTTCATATATTAAGGGAAGTTTGTGTGTATATAGTCAAAATTGTCATACCTGTGTAATGTTATCAAACCTCGTTGGATGTTTGTGCAATTCTCTTTTTTTACAAATGCACTAGTTTCATACACGTGAAACAAATATTGTTTTATAAATGCATTAGTTTCATACACGTTAAACTAATATTATTTTACAAATGCACTAGTTTCATACACTTGAAATTAAAAATGTTATTAAAATAAATTGTTAATATTTAGTTAAATAAAATCTCAAAAAATAATTTATTGAAGAAAATAAAAAAATAATAATAATAAAAATATAAACTATTCATCACATTATTTTTAATCCAAATATAAGATTAGACTATTTTAGTCATATCACATGTTATACCAAATAATAGACAATATTACATTTAATCATATCCAATCCAGTCTCATAAAATAGTCAAATTCAATCTCGTAAACTAATCGGGGCTAAGGCTAGTAAGGGTCAAACACTAACAACGATACATGTGGTTCTGATATTTGCCAACAGACTATTTTTGTTCACTCTTTGGTGATCCCTGTCTTGGTCATTTTTATCCTCAAAATTCAAAAGAGCAATACTGTACGATTCAAAATTTAAAAAAAAAATATATATATATATATATATATATAGAGTACTTTTCAACATTTTTATCCCAATATACGTGACAGCTGATGTATTACTTGATGAGTCGATATACATTAATTGTAATTTATCTCACTTAATATGTATCTACTCATCAAATGACAATTCAGCTGTAATATATGTTGAAATGAAAATGGTGGAATTACATATGTGATGTATATCATTACTAAAAAAAATAATATTAAATTCAACCAAAATAATTTGACGAATAAGTTGTCTTTACGACATAAATCATTTAGTAATGTGATGAATAATACAGTAAATCTGGTATTATTTTAAAATTTCGGGTTAGTGAGTTCAAAATTCAAAATTATGCTGTTCCACGTCACTCCAACCTATAAAGACGCCTCTCCAACATTCCCTCTCTCCGAACCAACCCGGCCCGGATGGACTCTAACGGGCTTACTCGGTTCCCCTCTCCCAGATCTAACCGCTTCCTCCTCGGCACGTATCCTCATCTTCCTCCTCCGCCGTCCGCTGCTACCGACTTCACTGAAGACGATATCTTCGCCACCGATATCTCCGAATACAACGACCACCATCACCACCGCCACGGCGTCGTCCACCAACACAACAACATCAACAAGACGAACTTTTCGGACAGTTTCGGAATCCTAGCCGCTCTTCCGGAATCTTCGTCACATTTGCATTTCTACCACAAAGCGTCGATGTCGATGTCGATTTCGTCATCGTCGTCGTCGCGGACGATCCCTAGCTTCCCGAAACCGACGCAGGAGCGAGTGGCGTTCGTGAAATACAATCAGTACCAGAGCGCGCCGGTTAACGTGCCTATGCTGACAAAGGCTATGAAGAAAAACAAGCATTTCGAGGACGAGGACGTGAGCGGAGAAATGGTGGTGCCGCCGCACGAGATGGTGGGGCGGGGGCAGTCGCCGATTGTGGCCTGCTCGGTGCTGGAAGGAGCCGGACGGACGCTCAAAGGGAGGGATCTCAGGCAGGTCAGGAATGCGGTCTGGCGACAAACAGGTTTTATGGATTGAAGATATTCCACTTTTTTCCATTAATATTTGTGGATTTATAAGCCTTGTTGCTTTCGTTTATATACACATATATTATTGTTTTGTTAGGGGAAACTGTGAATAGGGTAATGAACTGGGTTTAAATAATTATTATAATAATAATACATTATTGGAGTTCATTTTGTTGTATTTCTTTGCTTTATTTATTTATTAAGAAAATTCGAAGAAGAATTTAGGCTTGGTTAATAATAATTAAAGAGTAGTTATAACTTATAATGTATACAATCATGAAAGTAATATTAGGGATACGATTTCCGTGTTTGCTCTATGTGTTGGGATGGCCTTGCTAAGCATCTGTTTCCTAATTTGAAATTTGTGAATTTTGTATCATGGGTATGAGATCGGTTTTTAGCTTCTTTTTGATGATTTGATATCAAGTTTTGAGGTTTAATTGGTTCTTGTAATCTTCATAAGAGAATTGCATAGGAATGGGATGCCCTGACAGCCCTGTGAGGGAAGTAAGGACTGTAAGTCTGTAAGGACACGTACATTGATCGTGGTAGTCTTATTCCTGTAGGTTTTTGATAAATTCCTTGACAACACAAGTGGTTTAAAAGCTATCTTAGAGCATTTAAGATATTAAATATTATTAAGGTAATGCAGTGGAGGCTCCCTTGACTTTTGCTTTTTAGGGACTTATCTTTTGGTTCTCAAACTTATGATGTGTTGAACTTGAAGTTTGTTATTAATCTCATTTTGGCTCTAAATATGAGGATTGGAAACGTTAAGTGCCAAAGCTGAGGTAATTGAATATCTGGAGGATGAAATCGTAGCTAAATTAGATTGGTGAACTTATGGTCAAGTTCTTACTGGTGATCATTTTTTTTACCCAATTCCAACCGATTTTTCCCTATGATTATTGGAACACGGAGCTGACTGCTGACTGATTTTCCTTGTCTAGGGCTTAGTGTTGTCGAGGGTGAAAGCTGTTTTAAACCTCTGAGTCTCAGCATTGTCTGAGGTCTAGCTGCCAAAAAGCACTTGCCTGAGTGAAAAGAGGTTTTGGACATCTGAATTAACATTTGATTAATCACCCATGGCAATAATTAAAGTAGTCATAGCTATTAACTTTTATTGCAAAATCTGTGTACAAACAAAGTACAATTAAAATAACATTGAAAGTATCATTTGCATATAAAGGAGCCACGTGAAGACATGCAACTTGATTGATCATGAAACTAGTAGAGTAGTAAATCTTTCGAAAAACTGCCAAATTGAATGCTATCAAAGTAAATTTCATAAAAAGACCAGTCAACCAAGGTGAAATGTGTAAAGTGCATCACCTTGGCACCATAGGCGCTCAACTTGGCACCAAAAGTGAGTGTCTCATTGATATCACTTTGCCTTAAAGGTCCTAATATGATTTTTCAGTGCTTTGCCTCACTGGAGTCCTTAGTGATTAGATGGTTTATCTTGAGATCTTTCATCGTTGGTAAAGATGTTAATGATCCTGTTCTTTTAAGAATTACACCTGATAATTCAGTAGTATCTATATTCATCTGAATTTATAGGCATCAACTCTTGTTTGTTGGAACTTGGAATATGCATTACTAGTAGAGTAGTATCTATTTCATTAGCACTCACAGAAAGAAGAAGCCACTTTGCTTGAAACTTGAATAATCTATATGTAATGGACTAATGGTCTATGTCTGCAGTCCAATTGAAACTTTGCCAAGTACTGAAATTTATCATTTTAACTGTTTTCAAATTGTTGTAATTCAGCTAATGCAGGTCAAGATCAGCTCTTACTTAAGTTATCATCTATATTATTGCTGGTTTCTGTTTGTTTCTTAGTTGCTGCTTTATCAACTTCTGTGTCAGAGAAGTCCTCCTGAGCTTGACCAGAATGACGATGATTGGATTACCTTGCATTAATCAAAATGGTCTGTGTGCTGTTTGATTCAATACTAGAAGCCAATTGATTTTTCATATCATGGGCAAGTATGATTATCAGTGCAAAGTTTGATTAAGGGTGAGTTTAGGATTATTAATTTTTTTCTTTTTTTGTATATTTTATTGTGAGATTATACAATGCCATGAATTCACAATATGCTTGCCAGGTCATATACTTGTATAAGTTGTATTGCAATTTGTTTTCTGCACCATGCCATGAACTCACAAATTTGGGACATGATATCAAATTCGAAGGTTGTTTACTCGGATAGTCTAGTCTGGAAATAGGCTTCTTTATATTAGTCATTTTGTTTCTCAAGAATCACACGGGTTTTACGATGAAAAAGAGATGTAGTTTATTGTGTAACACAAGCAGCCATTATGGTATGTTTAGAAATGCTATTTACAGGATTCGGGAACGTTTTCTCACTAAATCTCATAAAATAGTTCAATCCATTCTAATCCAATCATGCATGCCAAATGCAGTCTAGTGTATATTACCACTTAAGAGTTAAGGCTTGCGGGGAACTGTGGCAGAGATATAAATTATAAAACAAATTACACCAAACTACCCTGAGGTTTGTTTTTTTATACGCGGAAACAATTTTACTGTTAATTGATACTCACTTCCCCTGTGGTTAAGTGTGAGTTGACCGTTAAAAAATGATAAAAGATAAAAATATACTTGATTTATCAAAAATCTAAAATAACTAATTACATTAAACTCTCATGAGGTTTGCTCTTTTATATATATAAACAACTTTATTGATAAATGACATTCACATCGCTTGGTGTTAGTAAAAGTTGGTTAAATTAAACCGTAAATCAATTTTGACTATCATGTCATTTGAAGCATTTTAAATATATATAAATTTTTTTTTAATTGAATAAATATTGTTAAATGAAGATTTTTTTAAGGTATTTTAAAATGAAGATTAAGTGGAAAAAAAAAAAAAAAAAAAAAACTGTTTTTATAATTAAGAATTTTTTTTTTTTTTTTGGAAAGAAAAATAAGATTAATTGAAATAAGAATTAAAATAAAAGGGAAATTTTTTATTTAAAAAAAGGACAGTCCAATCTAATTTAAAAAAAATTCAAATTAAAAAAAAATAATGAATTAAAAAAAAAATCTTAATGTCTTTAACAGTTCGCCAGTTCTACCAACAACACAAATCAAAATCCCTACCTAATTTTTTCGATCTTCTCCATGAGAGACTGAACCAGATTTCTTCCTAAAATGGAGCCGGTTTGTCAATTCCAATAATAGCACAAACCACAATGCCTTCCTAATATAATGCAATTTGTTAAAAAAAAAAAAAATTAAGGAAAAATGCTCAAAATCTATTTATAAATAAGAAAAAATATTTTTTTTTCCAAAGAAATAGAATTAAAAATTTTAGGTTTTTTAATAAATAGAAAAAAGAAATTAAAAACCAATTAGGTAGGAATTGTGATTTGTGTTGTTGATGAAACTGGGGGTTGTGATTTGTGTTGTTGGTGGAACTGTCGAATTGTTAAAAGTATTAAGATTTTTTTTTAATTCTTAATTTTCAATTAAACTTAATTTTCTTTCCAAAAAAAAATCTTAATTTTAAAAACAGTTTTTTTTTTTTTTTTTTTTTTTTTCACTTAAATCTTCATTTTTAAATACCTTTTAAAAAAATCTTCATTTAAAAATATTTATTCAATTTTTTAAATATATATACAGTCTTTCTACTATCAGTTCGTCTTGATATAAAATATATCAAGACGAAAATGTGAACCATAGATCATGGAGAAGTTTTTACAAGTGCATCCACTTTGAGTCAAAGTATGTAAATCTAATGGTTCATATTCTTCGTCATGATATAAAATATATCAAAACGAACTGACAATAGAAAAACTGTATATATATATATATATATATATAATTACTCAAATGACTAAACTATCCTTAGTTTTGAGAGTCAAAATTGGTCTATAGTTTAATTTGACCAACTTTGACTAACGACTGGGGAGGTGAGTGTCAATTATCAATAAAGTTGTTTTTGTGTGTAAAAGAGCAAACCTCAAGGGAGTTTGGTGTAATTAGTTATTTTAGATTTTTGGTGAATCAAGGGTGTTTCTGTCTTTTATCATTTTTTAACGGCAGGGGAGATGAGTGTCAATTAATAATAAAGTTGTTTCCGTGTGTAAAATAACAAACCTCAGGGGAGTTTGGTGTAATTTGTTCTAAATTATAACAAAAGAGGAGTGACAGAGGGAGTAAAATGTGTTACTCCAAATTTGTAATGTGCTTATGATGACAATTGCATGCTGGTTTTTGTTGTTGAGTCTATCTCTATACAAATGTTTGACATTACAAAATGAAACACAACATTGTAATTTTATTTGGATTTGATAATAAATTTGTATACAACATCGAAGGCTATTTAATGTGTTGCAAGAATTAGAGTTGTTATCCACCAAGTTGGTCGTCTTTTCTAAATTTTCGGTGCTGTAATTATCATTTCCTGACTGATCTTCTAAACTCAAACTTATCACAAATTTTTCTGTCACCGTATTTCCATGAAATAAGAAACTAGTACTACCATGCATTCTTGATGTAGAATACAGTGAATACACGTAATAATGAAATTCTTTTGGGTAAGAGTATTTTTTGTTACAACCAATGTCCAAGGTGGTTAGGTGGTAAAAATGTTCATTCTCGAAAAGTATACTACGACGTAAAAAGATGTAAACACCGGACATTTGTTACCCACAAATAAAGGACTATCATTCAATCTTAATACTAAAGAGTGGATACTGTAACCTAAATCCTAACAGCTACATTTAAATGTTATTGTTGCTTTAAACTATAAGTTAGATGATGATAGAGCTAGCTAGTTTCCACAAATGGCAAAGATTACTTATCAAGTACATCATCCACAAAAGAGAGAAGTTCCAATCTAATTAGTTAAATGAAAAGGAGAGCTGGGTTTTGTTTATATGGGACCAAAGTATGAGTTTGACTATTAAAATTATTAATTATATGTTGAGTAGTGAGTACGTAGCATGATGAAGCACCTTATTTACCGTCCTAAGTTTTGATGATAATTCATTGATGGCCTTGTATATATTTTGGTATATTCGATCATCACATTCATGGCAAAGTTAAAAACATTCACGTATGGTAAAGAAAAGAAACCACCGTCGATCATAATTTTAAGTAAAAAACTAAAAATAACTTGGACTCATTCAAATATCAAATGCAGTCGTATTCAATAAAAATCATTTTTAGATTTGTTCTTTTTCAATGTTACAACTCTTACTGTCAAAAATGTTTACATAACCAAGTGTTGTGAAAAGTGAGCACTTACAATGTAGATTATAATTGTTTGGTGTAAAGACAAGGAAATATGATAAATTCAACCGAAAAGAACAGGACTCGATCAAAAAATTCCGAAGAAAATTATGCAGAGAAACATTTTTATTTACATGTACTGATGTAGAGTAGACAAAACTACTTTAAATGTCTCACAATACTCCCAAGTCCCAACACATCATTTAAGAAGAATTTTCTCCTTTCTTTCTTAAATATTCATTAAGTGGATCGATGTTTGTGCGCATATATCTTTAGCAAACCATTGAACCAAATTGCCACCGGGGGTGTAGCTCAGCACGTAAATGGATGAGCTTAGATTTAGGTAAATAACTCTCAAATCAGCCGTTCAAATTCTACCAATTGCAAGAGTTTTAAAAAAATATATCTAGATAAATGGATAGATAAATACTGTCAAAAAAAAAAAAAAAAATCATTGAACCAAATTCATATGATAAAATTAAATGAGGGATAGGGATCATGTGGAAATGGTGGGAAATATCACTCTTTTGAATTCATTTGGTGACTTTGTCAGTACTTTAATAAGTTAAGTTAAGTGTAAAAGGCACCAATTATAGTGAACTACCAAAATTACCCTTAGTTCTTCATTTATGTTATTCTATTTATACTTCATGTGGTGTATTTATGTGTAAATAGACACGTTAGGTCCTAAAGGCCGTGGTACAAGTCCTACAAAATGTTTTTTAAAATTATATAAAAATTTTATTTAAATTTAACCCTAAAATTTTTTGTATTTTCAATTTTATAATTGGCCCACTAGAATGATAAAGCTGGCTTTCCCCCTACAACACTACAATAAATAAATAAATAAAAATAAATAAATAAACTATCATAAACTCTTGATGGATTTTGAAAACCACCCTAACAATTTGCAAGCTGAGATAGAATATTTAGAATTATTATTTAAATAAATAAATAATTAATTGAAACAAAAATATACATAAAGTTGAATGGTCAATCTTCTCCCCCAAACTGTAAGTCTTTAATGAAAGGGAAGCATGACCAACCTTCTTAAATTTTCTCAACAACCTCCTTTTCATTACTTAACATGCACTAGCGAACAAAGCAAAAAAAAAAAATGTATTTTCTGATTTCCATCGGCTTGGTTTTAATGTTTTAACCACTTTCATTGACTTTTTAACAGGTGGATCTTACAATTCCTTGGGAAAATCTTGTATGGGTCCGTCATGCGGCTGATGCCGGCAAGACGAATCCAATTAAACCGTGACACACAACTCAAACAAATTTATTTTCAATTGTTGACCTTATTTTTCTCATATTTTTACCAGGCACCTGTCTTCTCCTTGTTGCTCTCATGTCTCCCAGACAAGAAATTTCATCGATCTCTTAAGGTTTTTTTTTATAAAATAAAATATTAAAAAAAAAAAAAAATTGTCATTAAATGTCTTTAAAGTAGAAGTTATGAGAAATAAACTAAATAAAAAAGACTCATTTAATCGGTTCATAAACACGATGATCAACAAGAGGTTGATGGAGCTACAAATCTTCAAATTTGTGTCTTTGTATTTCGATTCTCTTCATATCCGGTTAGATTTATGCTCTTTGATTTCTTGTCTTTTAACTCTTTGATTTCTTTAAATATATATATATATATATATATATACGGAAATTTTCCTATAAGGATACCTTAATATAATTATATAAGGATATTGAATGTGAACCACTCGTGTTACATACTTTGACTTGGTATATATGCACTTGTCAAATCATTTTTATAAATAAGTGGCTCACATTCAATATCTTGATAAAGTTATATAAGGATGCCCTGATAGGAATGGAACCTTATATATATATATATATATATATATATATTTGCTTTGGATCTGTTTCATGCTATATGTCAGTTCTTATAATTTTTATTTTCCTTTTTGAAAAAATGTTCTTGTAATGTTTTTACTCTGTTTTGAATAAAATTTTCACTTTAGAATATGTGAAAGGATCAAATAAAATGTTTAATGATTGGTCTATGATAACCAATTGGTTTTTGTAGATATATTTCAACATTTAAAATGTGCTCAACTGGAGAAACCTAAAGATCAGTGACCAGTGACCATTGGGAAGTTATGCAAGCTCATCTATCCAATATTGTTAATTTTTATTAATTAATTAATTACTTTAAAAAAAAAATACTTAATTACTTGTCGTTCTTACTAATTAATGATTTTTTTTTAAAGATAATCAATCCTAAGTGGTTTACCATTTAGGAGAAATTTATTCAATGAAAGAGAGTGAAGAAAACAAACACTGAAACAAAATTTAAATGTAAAAAGGAGATCATTTAGCTCGTCAATGTTTCAGGTTCGAATTGGTGTATCAAAAATAATTTGGATATAACGGATGTTCTGTGAATTCCTAATTAGATTATGCCAAATTTTCTACTATATAGCATTTATAAACCTTGTAGAAACGAGCAAACGATCGAATGTAATTCAACGTGATTTCAAATATTCAAATAATTGAACACAACCGTCAAATATGGTTTGGTGGTAAAGCGTTCATTCAACCAGATAATATTCTAAATTCAAACGAAGGGATATAAAATAAAAAATAAAAATAAAAATAAATACTAACAATTAGTATAGCAGAACAAAATTACCCTTGACAATATGAGGTTGGTCCGACAGTAAATCTCTCATATCTGCATCACAAAGTTACGGGTTTATGTTCTTTAAAAAAAAAAAACATGAATTTATGTAATACTTAAAAAAAAAGATAGAAAAATAAATAAATAAGGATTTCCCTTTCCATAAACAGTGTTCTATAAATTCAAGTGCATTCAATGCTGTCTGGTCAATCGGTCACAGCCGAGTATAATTTTCAACCAAACATTTGATACAAATTATGTTAATATGTACCGTTAACTTTCTTTCAAAAACAATATGGTCTGTTAACTGGGCCCAATACATATTAACTAATACTTAATTTGAATTCTCATGGCAAAGGATTATTAATCGAATAAACATTATTTTTTTTAAAAAAACTAAACAATAAGTAGAAAAATTAAGAGAGAAGATGAGATTCGCCCGATAGTTTGTTCTTTACATCTACACGGTTGTAGGTTCGAGTTTGTTTCCTTCCCAAAATCCTGAATTAATTTAATATTTCAAAAAATGGAAAAATTAAGTACTTTTAAGTAATAAAAAGATAACACATCATACTACTTGAGTAGTACTTATATCTTAAGGCAATTATTTTATTCAAAAAAAAAAAAAAAAAGGCAATTATTAAATAAGTTCTGTTTTTTTTTTTTTTTTTCTCGATTCCAAGTAATTTGCAATTTTTTCATTTTTGACCAAATTGTTAGCATATATATATATATATATATTCATAAGTACTAAATGAGTTTTGAGTTTTCATGAGTGATCAAATTAGTTATTCTCACGGCGGTTTAACGTTAACAATTTTTTTATTTTTTTTTTTATAAAGAATTTTAACAAAATTTGAGAAAATACATCAAAACCCTTAGATTTTGTTTTGATTAATTAAAATAAAGAATAAAATAATAGCTTTAGTGTTCAATAATAAAATAATATCAATATTTTGGAAAAACTAATAAAATAAAATTACAACAAATATAAATGTATATTTATAATAAATTAATCTAAAATTATATAACTAAAAACAAAAAATAAATGAGTCCAAAGCACCAAAGGTGGCTCCGACGAATCCTCCTGACAGAGAAGCTTGTTGGATCTCCTCCGCTGGGAAGGGGGTCGATAAGCAATCTCCCAGGGAGAAGATCTCCTCCACGAAAGAGGAGTTGCCAAAGGCCACTTTAACCGATGTTGAGGTGACCTCTTTTTTATGATTTCTTTTTTTAATTATTATTTTATTTAAACTATTTAATTTTAAAGGTTAATGTTGTCTTTTAAAATGAATATATGTTGGATATTTATTGTTTTTTATCAAATCTCACTCTCATTTAAGATTTTATTTATTTATTACTATTTAATGTATATAGCGAGAGAGCACTGAGCAGGGAAGTGGAAATTAATTGCATTTCATGTACACCAACTACTTAACTCGGTCTCGGGTCCCTCTATATTAACTTTTCTGTACATCATCAGTCATCGCATACTTATACCTCTCAGCTCTCTGTATTTATAAGCTCCATTGTTGCCATCTTCTCTTCACAATAATTTCTTTTCAGTTTTTACACATTCAGGCTTCAATGGCGGTTGCTCCGATGATCACAGCTCTTCTCTTTGCGTTGGCTCTCTCAACTCTCAAGCTCTCCACATCCCAAGTCGTCAAGGGGAAGATCTCTTGCACCGACTGTGTCACCGATAACGACTTCTCAGGTAAAAAAAAAAATACGCTTTCAAATATATGTCGCTTTATGTGTTGAAGTTTCAATATTATCGATTTTTTCTTTTTATGTTTAAATTTAAGCTTTCGAGTCTGATAGTTAATTCCTTGAACAATACCAAAACCATCTTAATCAATCTATCCACATCTTTGCATTATAAGTAAATGTTGGTCAGTTTGTGACATGGACCTGATTCAACAAAACCATCTTAATCAATCAAGCATTTTCTTATATTTAAATTTAAGCTTTCGAGTTTGATAATTAATTCCTGGAACGGTGTAAAAACCCTATCTTTGCATTACAAGTAAATGAGAGTATTTTTGTGATGTGGACCCTGATTTAACAAAACCATCTTAATCAAATCAGGAATTAAGGTTCTTGTGAAGTGCAACCATGTGAAGAAGTTGGCTATGGCGACCACCAAAAGTTCGGGCTCGTTCGAGGTTGAGCTTCCATCAGACACCACAAAAAGCAGTCCCACTCAGCACCATAGTTGCCATGCCAAGCTTTTTGGTGCACCAGTCAAGCTCTATGCTTCAAACAAAAACATCATGTCCAAGATTGTCAAAGACAACAAATCTGCTAACTCATACAAAATTTCAACTCCTCTAGCCTTCTCCATCTCATGTCCTTCAACATTGATGAAGAATGGAAAATGTGGGACCATAGACAATGTTGTGGGTTCATCAAAGACCGTTGATCTGCCTCTGCCACCTGAGTGGGGCCTAGCACCATCTAGCTATTACGTTCCTTTCTTCCCCATCGTAGGTATTCCTTAGTTAGTTTGACATCACTAATAATATATATATATATAGTTTGTGTAATATATATATATATATATATAGTAGTATATTTTGTTGGTTTATATTGACTTTTGTTTGGGGATTGCATTTGGAAGTTTCAAGTAGTTGTACGAGAGTGAAGTCATGTATTTTTAGCTTAAGCAAGTTTTATTTTCTTTCTTGTTTAAAATAATTTATCCCAGTTGTAATGAAGAGTGAAGACTCAAATTAAATATATATAATTTCTATTATTAATTCTTGAAAAAGTTATAAGTTATCGCTCCATTTTTAATTTCTCTTCTGTTTTGACCTTAAATATTGAATCAAATCCTATATGTTAAAGAAAAATAGAACAGTTACCCTACCCATCACTTTAATACAATGTTAGTCGGCTTAGATCTGGAGAGTATGCTGTCTATACATGATTTGAACTACTGCAATTAATTTGGTGGTTACTCGTACGGTGTCGAAAATTAAATGGCACTAAATGGAGATTGGATTATGGGTTTAGCACCACATTACTGATCAGAGTTTAAAGGGTTCGAAATTTAAATGTCACCATTTGGGGCGGTCTTTCGCACCATTTTATGTGACCAGACAAAATTACCTTTTTTTTTTTTGCGCTTTGTCTGTTTTTGAAACGTTAAAAGAAAAGATCAGAGAGAGAAACCCCGACGGTGCAACAGTGCTTTAGCGAACCAAAATCTGACAGCGAACCACCGGCGACGGCGCTACAGTACCGATGTCGAATAGAACTGAAGGGCGAACAATATACATATAATATAGAATAAAAACAATCCAATAATAATTATTATTATATGAACACATATGATCATAATCTTCTTCTTCGATTACAAACAAACTTTATTTTTACTAAGAAAAGAAAATATATATTTTTTTTTTCAAAAACTAAAAAGGACAGCAGGAAAACTCACATAAAACACTCTAAAAATAATAATATATAAATACATCACCATAGTATCATAATAAAGTATTGATATTAAACATCAATATGAGAAGTGATTATGGTTTTTTTTTTTTAAGTTATTTAAAATAAGTAATATATTAAACTAAAGATTTCTATACAATATATAATTATGATGAAATTGGAAATATGCTATATATGTAAGATAGTATCAGAAGAAAAAATTTTAGATTGTATTTAATGCAATTTAGTGATTTACAATTAAGTGAAAAGTCATGATTTTTTACTTTTTATTTTAAGTTGTTTGTTGGTATTTTTAAGTTGTTTGACCACTTAAAAAAACAAACAAAACAACTTAATAATTATGATTTAGACCCATTAAATTTTAAGTGTAAAAAACAAACGACCCCTTAGTTTTAAGTTTTAACTCCTTTCTTAGAATTTTGATATTTTTATATAACCTCCCTTTATTGGAAGAGGAAACATATAAGTACCCAGCACCCGTACTTGCACACTACTTACATTGACGTGGCCCTAATATGACAGTTTTTCTCTTTCTCTGGTAGACATATAACCAAAGGCGAATGCAATAGGGGGCCCACAGGGGCCATGGGAGAAAAAAAATTTTATGCATGTAATTGCAACATAGTCCCCCATTTTATTAATAATATAAATTTATTCTATTTTTTTTATCCAAGACAAATTCAATCTCTTTTAGTATTTTTCATTTCTCATAATTTCATACATTATTTCCTAATCTAGTTCGTATATGAGTTCAACTACTATATTAATGGGTTAATTTTTAATCATTAGATTTCAATCAATTGAAAATTTGAAAGAAATTAAAACTTAAAAAAAAAAAAATAGTATCCTCTCATAATTACCCCGTAACTATACATGAATTGTATAGTGCTAAAACCGTCTATATATGTATGTATTTTTTTATTAGGTATTCATTAGAACAAATTAAGACTTTTTTTTAATATTTTATTATACAACATCTATCTTGCTTTAAATATTTTATAAGAATTATATATTTATTAATTATGAACTATTAAAAGAGATATTGAATCTATGCAACAAGATGAAAGATCATTTTCTCCCAAATTCTTTGACTATGTATATTGAAACGGAAATCGCAAAGAAAATTAAATAAATTTGATTTTAGATGACTTTTGAGATACAAAATAGTGTCAATTTTCATTTTGATTCTCAAAAGTATTGTAAATATATTATTATTATTATTATTATGTATTACGTTTTGGTATATTAATATATTTTTATTGTGTGACCATTAATATTGATTTTTGACTTGGCCCCTCTAAAGCCAAAATCCTGGTTTCGCCCCTGCATATAACTATGAGGATAGTTTTAGCACACTCATCCATCTCATCATTTTTTGCTATGTAAACATTATTTGATCGAATTGCATTCTTTTTCTTTTAGTAAAAAGTGATGAAGTGAATAAGTGTAATATAAATATGTTCACAGTTATATGTTTACCAAAGAAAAACTTCCTAATATAGGGGTATTTTTGAAACAGTGCAACTTTTAGTGCCATTTAAACTCGTAGAAATGGTACGAAATGTCACATTTTCAAACTCATTTAATGATATTGTCAGTGGTTTAATAAGTTAAGTTTAAAAGGCACATATTATGTGAACTACGAAAATTGCCCTTAGATAATCAGTTATGTTATTCTCTTTGTACTTTTCTCTCTCCACACTTCCAACAAAAACGACTCTCTCTCTAATCTTTTATTTCTCTCTCTCTCTCTCTCTCTCTCTCTCTCTCTCTCTCTCTCTACTACAAATAAAAGTTCAAGATTTGTCGTTGCCTCGAGTTTCATCTTCAACTTATAAAATAAAGTAATATTTCTTGAACTTTCTTCTTTTAATTTGTTCACATTTTGTAAACCAGCCATTGTGAGAATTTTTGGATCTCCGAGCCTTTTCATGTGATGCCCGAGCCTTTTCATATGTTCACTATCCGAGCTTTTTCATGTGTTTCCCGTGCCTTTTCATGTGTTCATTATCCGAGCCTTTTCATGTGTTTCCCGTGCCTTGTCATGTGTTTCCTGTGCCTTTTCATGTGTTTCCAGTGCATTTTCATGTCTTCACTATCCGAGCCTTTTTCATGTGTTTTCCGTGCCTTTTCATGTGTTTACTATCCTAGCCTTTTCATGTGTTACTCGTGCCTTTTCATTCACTATTCGAGCCTTTTGAAGAATTTTCAAGCTTTTTTATGTCTTCCCCAAGCCTTTTCATTCACTATCCGAGCCTTTTGAAGAATTTTTTGAGCATTTTCATGCGATTTACCCGAGCCTTTTGAAGAAATTTTCAAGCATTTTCATGTGATTTAATCGAGCCTTTTAAAGAATTTTATGAGCCTTTTCATGTTTTCTCCGAGATTTTTCAATATCCTTACCATAGCCTTTGTAAATGTAATATTTGAAAAAAGTTTGTAGTACTAAATTTTCATTAATGCTTTGTGATGATTAATTTGACAGCATCATGAATTGCGTTAGAACAGTAATATCTTACAACGGTCGATGGAAGCAGTTACCCGACTGAAGTCAAAGGTTTGTTGGATCGGATAACCAGGGAATGTATGTGTCAAAGGATATGACTTACGAAGAATTGGTGACGATCGTGCATACCATTGTGAATTATGATGTAAACAAATTCAATGTTGATCTGTCATCAATATCAATTGTTCTTGGCAGTACATGTCGCACATTTATAAGAAATGACAACGATGTGCAGTTTATGCTAGGGGAAGATCAAGTTATCCCTCAAGTATGTGTCAATGTAACTGAGAGGACAACTGGAGATGTGATCGGGAATAATATTCCTCCTCTTGAAAATACCCAACAATTAAGATCCTTTAGCGGTAGAAACCAAGTGTTCACCCAAACATGTGTGGTGTACCACCGGTAGCGGTCGACCATGAAGATATAGTTGAACCTCAATTTAGCGATGTGTTTGGTTGTCGAAATGAGCAGTACAATGAGCAGAACAATTACCCGAACCCTGAGGTAGATAATGAGGCAAATAAAGAACATGTTAATGATCGGGTTAATGATCTACAAAATGTGGATGAAGACCCTGCACAAATTGAAACACGAGGTAGACATGTACAAGGAGTTAGTTGCACTCCACTTGATATGTCTGGGCCTTCCGAGGTCCGGTATAATGTAACAGCATCTGCAACGTGGGTTATTCCCGGAGCAGATTCATACTCGTTTGGTATTGATACAACTAGCACCTTGGCAATGCCAGAACCTAGAACCATGATTTATAAAGGTTAATTTTTTCCGAGTAAAAAGGATTTGAAAAGGCTAGTTAGCCATTTTGCAATGCATCATAACTTTGAATGGAAGGTGAAAAGGTCCAATAAGACAACTTTACATCTGGTTTGCATCATTGATGACTGTACATGGAAATTAAGAGCGGTGAGGAGAGATGAAGGGACATACTTTCAAGTGAGAAGTTTTGTCAACGAACACAGTTGTCCATTGGAGGAGATTCACCGTCGCCACCGACAAGCTAGTGTAGTCATAATCGGAGAAGTCGTTGCACCTAGACTTCAACAACATGATGGTCATCTCATGCGACCCAAGGACGTCATCACCGATATGAAAACAATGTATGGCATACAAATCATGTACAGTAAGGCACACGATGCCCTTCAATATACATTATCATTGACCTATGAAACGCATGAAGAAGCTTTCCAACTCTTGCCATCTTTTGCATACGTTCTGGAACAGTAAAATCCTGGCACAATCACCGACTTACAGTGCACTGACGATGATAAATTCCTCTACTTTTTCATGTCGTTAGGGTCCTCAATTAGAGGTTTTCAGAGGTGTATACGTCCTGTGATTGCAGTTGATGGTACCCATTTGAAGGAAAGATTCGGGGGTACAATGTTTGTGGCAACTGCACAAGATAGAAACAAACAGGTGTATCCAATTGCTTTTGGGTATGGTGACTCAGAAAACAATCTTTCGTGGGACTGGTTTTTGGAATGCTTGAGGGGTGCCCTTGGTAACATAGATGATCTGGTTTTCATTTCTGATCGACATGCAAGCATTGAAGCAAGGATTTCTAAAGTGTTCCCTTATGCAATCCATACCATATATTACTGGCATTTTTGTGAAAATATGAAGAAGCGATTCCATAGAAAGAATGTTGCTGACATAATGAATGACGCAGCTAGGTCGTACAGTGAATTAAAGTATAATCGTCACATTGAGGAGTTACGTAAGTTGCACAAGGCTGCATTCGATTATGCTATTGCTGCCGGTCCTCACAAATGGTCCCGCGTACACTATCCCCAAAGAAGGTACAGGGTGATGACCACAAATGTTGCAGAGTGTATAAACTCATGTCTAAAATTCGCACGGAAACTGCCATTGATGAAGCTGGCAAAGTTTATTAGGAATATGCTACAAAAGTGGTTTCACGATCGTCATGCAGCTGCACAGTCCATGCGTCATCGATTGACCGACGCAGCACGTCTTGTGATCCTGAAACGGGTCGAGAAGTGCGATTTTATGACCTTAAATCCAGTTGACTGGAACATATTCTCTGTCAGACACAAGGGAAAACAGTGGACGGTTGACTTAGCCCGCAAGACTTGCACATGCAACAAATTCCAAATGGACTTTTTTCCATGTTCACATGCACTCGTAGCGGCAAGGTACTTGACAAGTTACAGTTTACACATCATATTACCCAAACGTGAATCTCACTATTTTCATTGTTGCAGGGAATGAAACTTGGATTTCACATCTCTGTGTGCAGACTACTACAAGAGGGAGACACTTATTGATGCATAATCGGTTCCTATTATGCCTATTGACCATCCTTTTTCATGAGTTGTGCCATCTGACATCGCAGCGCGGGTGGTTTTAAATCCAAAGACAAAGAGACAATCAGGTCTGCCGATAGAGGGTCGACATGCCTCGTCTACGGTGAAGACAACCACACAGTCGTGTAGAAGATGTAGATAACCAGGACATAACAGCAGGAGGTGTTCCAACCCGCCTATGGTTAATGAAGGTCCCAGTAGAATTGTCCCCGAGGAATACCGTCGCAATTGCAACTTCTATCATTTAATTGGATACAACAAACAAACGTGCCTTCATAAGGAAGACAATCAAACATAACAAGGCAGTACATGATGAAGACGAATTGCCACCAGAAGCACATTGATGAACATGTCTCCAAGTTGATGTCTTCCAACATCGTTCAGACTTTGGGAACCATGCTCGATACAGTTGTGTTGTTTAAATCGTTAAGCTTTAGTTGTTCATTTTCATTGTATTTTTTAAATCGTGTTGCAACGCACTAAATTGTTCACGCGCGGGTTGGAATGGTTAATGAAGGTCCCAGTAGAATTGTCCCCGAGGAATACCGTGGCAAGTGCAGCTTCTATCATTTAATTGGATAGAACAAACAAACGTGCCCTGATAAGGAAGACAATCAAACATAACAAGGCAGTACAAGATGAAGACGAATTGCCACCAGAAGCACCTTGAGGAACATGTCTCCAAGTTAATGTCTTCTAACATCGTTCAGACTTTAGGACCCATGCTTGATACAGTTGTGTTGTTTAAATCTTTAAGCTTTAGTTGTTCATTTTCATTGTATTTTTTAAATCGTGTTGCAACGCACTAAATTGTTCACATGCGGGTTGGAATTGAAAAAAATTAATTGATTAATGAAAATGATAAATGAATCTGTTATGTACATCAATTACAACTCAGGGAACAACCTATATATACATCATTTATACAACAGTGTTGTGAAGCGAGTTACAATAAACCTCCATAGCCATCTTCTCCCGGATGGTGCTCATATCCTCTTCTTTCTAGTCGAACTCCTTCTTGTTTGCCAACAAGTACTCTGTCAATCTGAAAGTATGGGCACCACAGTTACCTCCGCAAATCACCATATGAACAACTATTAGAATGGAATTTAATTAAAACCAAGTGAGATAGAATAAAATGTTGAAACAGTCATACCCTTGATAATGTTGGGGCACCCCACGGGATCCGTCCATGATGCTCATCCGGAAGGCCTTCTTCGACAAACTGTATGTCACATCATCCTTCATTCTGTTGGAGTGAAACTCAACCTGATGCAACATCGACAGTATAAACCAACGTAGGCACGCGACCTGCTTATTCCTATACTCCTATGTAATCTCCTGTCTGAACGGGTCTGATAGGTAGATCTTCCCTTGTGTGAGGTCGACGCTAGCCAGTACCCAATGGTTGCATCCAAGGTTGCAAGGTATCATAACATGTTAGTGTTTCAACATAGTGTTATATGTCTGAAATCTAAACATAGTATTAAACACATTGAAACCTTGTAATTTAAACACTCACCCAATCAACCGTGTGCCATGGCCGGTTTCCTGACGGGACTAATCCTCGGACCATCTTCAGGTCATCATCGTGCCACTTGTGTTTCAGCATAGACCACTCCTTAGGGAGTGCGGCCACCCCACTGCCGAACATCCACTCCCACTAAATATCTAACTATGACTGTATATAGAAAATTAATCACAATGTTAGGTAATAGATCTATTAAACACATCAATGAAAAAATGAAAACTGTACTGTACAAAAACTTACATAGAACTGGGAATCCAGTACATTGACCCTCTGAGCGTAGACAGTGGGGTATGCTCGCTAACGCTTCCACAAAATCAACAAGTACGCATCGATGTGCTGACAATGTAAACATTTTATATTGTTAGGATTCTACCATTACTGATAAAAACTTATACAGACAGTTAAAGTAAGGAACATAACGTATCCTCAAAATCCATAAAGTTGGTTTGGAACCGTTAGAACCAAGTGACACCAACTGGTATATGTATATCCACATCACGTTTGCATAATTGCTGAAGAAGTTAGATGACCAAGTAATATTAATTACAAGATTGTGTAATGAACGATTATACGTACAAATCCCCCGTGGTGTTCCTCTTGTAGGCTTTGTAGCAGTAACGTGGTCAGGATCTAACAAATCATAGGGCTTGAATGAATGCACTGATGACGTTGGCTTGGTCCTTGGCTTTTTCGGCCTACATGGGTCAGTGTATTGGGTCATCAACTGCCAACCTGGCCTGCGAATCTGCAACTGACGCTAAATTTGGGGTGGACTACAGGCTCCAGAACTAGACTCCACCAGAGGTGTGCACAGTGAGGAGGATCTCTGCCTCCTTGGATTGCTGTGAGGAGGGCTACGTTGTGAGGACGATCTCTGCCGCTGTGTATCTCTATGAGGAGGGCTGTGATATGAGGAGGATCTCTCCCGCCGTGTATCTCCCCGAGAAGCGATGCGCTCTGAAGAAGATCTCTCCCTCCGTGTATTGCTCTCCCTCCCTGTATCGCGCTGATGAGTGGGGGAGTTACGTCTGGATCGCTTCAAGGGTCGCACTGAGCTGGGATCTACTGGAGGTGGTGTGCGCTGTGAGAATAAACCATGTGCCAGGTCATGTGGAAGAACAGGTGGCACAGATCCACCACGTGGCTCCCATACCAGAAGTTCTGTCTCTGTACCAGCACTACCGTCGAGTAAAACTGGAGGAGGCACCTGCTCCAATAGTGTTATCTCTGTACCACTGAGTACCTTTGCTCGTTCTGTCATAACATGACCCAACTGATCAGATACTGTGTCCGCAATATGTGCCTTCGTAGTAGGTGACTGCTCATGTATGGTCTATGGGTCTGTCCCATGCTGATGTGTACATGTCCTGCCTGTGGGACTAAAGTCTCTGTGATAGTCATTGAATAGTGGACCATCCATACGGGACTGCGATGTCAGACCCTAACCCTGACCCTGACCCTGACCCTGACCCTGACCCTGACCCTGAAGCGCCCGGATCATATCCAACAACTCCTGATGCTGCTGATCTCACTTCTCATCACTCTTTCGGATAGCCTCCATCATATCAACCCGTAGAGATTGGATAGCATCCATCACTTCAGCGAATTTACGATCCCAGCCCTGAAACGATTTGAAACTCTGTTAGCACTTAAACTGTTCACTCGATTGAAATTAAATAATGTGGTTATAATATTTTTTACATACCTGTGGATGCCCGCCAACGCCTCCTCAGGAATCACCTCCAAGTCGAGACTGTCTGGACAACGTGAATCGTACCCGTCTATGCCTCTCAGGACTCTCACCGCAACCCACCGAAACTGAATCACCCCTAGGTCGAGGCTGTCTGGGCAAAGTGAATCGTACCGGCTAACGCCTCACGGGACTCCGACTCCCACCCTCCTGGTCTGAACCCTCTGTATCGTTGGGTCCCGAATACGCACCATCCCTATCACTGGGTCTGGAATATGCACCCTCTGTATCATTGGGTCCTGAATACGCACCCTCCGTATCAATGGGTCCAGCACTCCTACTTCGTTCGTAGTCCAAGACGTGACGAGGTATATCAGCAACATCGGCATCATACAGACTGCCTCCCAGGTCTATGCCTTCGTAGTAACGTTGAGTCATCTCAACACTCGTCAGCACCAATTCACGCCGCGCAAACATCTGAAATCGGAGTTAAATCATTGTAATTGTATACATACTAAAAACAATAAAAATTAACAACAACAATACTTACCATTTTAGTGAAAATGCCATCCAGTTTTCTCCCCCACAGTCGCTGACTCAACTCCCATTTCAGAATACGTGGGGGTGGTAGCTCGGAGATAACCTCAAAAACAAATATATGTATAATATATAAGTATGATAAGAAGTAAATACATTAGTCATATAAAAAAAAATTATAATTAAAATACGGATTCAAATTTTAAATTCTCCAATAATGCGTGCGGTAGACCATATATGTTGTACGTCTCAGTTGTGTGTACGTCAGCACCCCTTTCTTGCTGTCGTTGTTCAAACCGCTCCTGTCGACCATCCAACGCATGCTTGAAACAATAAATTGACCACCTATACACGTGTGCGCCCCACGGGAACACATCAAAAGAGTCAAAGTCCTCCACTAGCCTCCACTGCCATACTGGAACTTTATCTCGCTCGTCTACCCCCATCAGTATCCAGTTGAGCATAAACAATGAGCATAGCTTTACCGCATCGTACTGCTCCACAAAAATACCAATCCGCAGCACCGCTTTTAACTCTTCAAACTCGATGTCTCTACCCTGGAAGTACCGCTCATGTATGCCATTCTCTACCATATCATACATTGCCGTGTTGGGAATGACTCTGAACTTCAAACCAGTGATTAGATAGAACTCAACCTTCGAGAACCGGACCGAATGCTTACCTAACAAAAATCTCATCTCATCTTCTGGCCCATCGTGATGCAACTCGCACAAAAGCAGCTGATGGACAATCCCAGCCGAAAAATGAATCTCACGATGCATCTTTAGGAAATGACCAAAGCACGACTCAGTATACCGACGTCGGTCTTCGATCCTCAGATGTTCAGGTACACTATTAAGTGCGTTGTCGATATCAACCAGGTCATGGAAATGGTCATGCCGTATAATTTTTCCCTTGAACCATTCTCCCACTGGGGTATTAAGCGACTCCTTTAGTTGATTCCTCATCTGCATTCACAGAAAAAAAGCATATGAGTTCATGAAAAGGCTCGAACAAAAAGGCTCGGGCAGTGTATGAAAATATTCGGGTAGTGTATCAAAAGGCTCGAATACTTCAATAAAAGGCTTGGGTAGTGTATCAAAAGGCTCGGGTAGTTTGTGAAAAGGCACGAACACTTCATTAAAAGGCTCGGCTAACGTTTGAAAAGGCTCGAACAAAAAGGCTCGAATAACAGTTCAAAAAGGCTCGAAATAATGCTCAAAAATGCTCAAAAATGCTCGAAGTAAAGGTTTCAAAAACATCGTAAAAAAGGTACAAAAAGGCACGAAATCACTTCTAAAAGGCTCGATAGCAGTTCAAAAAGGCACGAAAACAATACAAAAAGGCTCGAAATCACTTTAAAAGGGTTCGATAACAGTTAAAAAAGGTACAATAACATTACAAAAAGGCTCGAAATCACTTCAAAAAGGCTCGATAACAGTTACAAAAGGCACGATAATAGTACAAAAATACTCGATAACAGTTACAAAAGGCACGATAACAGTACAAAAAGGCTCGAAATCACTTCAAAAAGACTTGATAATGGTTACAAAAAGCACGATAACAGTACGAAAAGGCTCGAAATCACTTCTAAAAGGCTCGATAACAGTTACAAAAGGCACGATAATAGTTACAAAAGGCACGATAACAGTACCAAAAGGCTCGAAATCACTTCAAAAAAGCTCGATAACAGTTACAAAAGGCATGATAACAATACAAAAAGGCTCGAAATCACTTCAAAAAGGCTCGATAACAGTTAAAAAAGGCACGGTAACAGTACAAAAAGGCTCGAAATCACTTCTAAAAGACTCGATAACAGTTACAAAAGGCACGATAATAGTTACAAAAGGCACGATAACAGTACAAAAAGGCTATATAAAGACACATGAAGAGAAAAAGAGCATTAGATCATGATATTTTCTTCTCAACCTAGGTTTTCAAGTTGAGAGCACTCTCTGAAAGGGTTTACTGCTATGATTGAGTTCCTTGTGAGATCTTTATGTAATCTTGTCCCTCTCTTATTAAGAAGTGTGTATTCTTGTAATCTTTGAGATATGAGCATCTCTGATCCATGTTTTTTGTTGGAGTTTAAGTGATTACAGAGAGTTATTCCTGATAGTGAGAGGGGTTTTCTGATCTGGTTGTTAGTGGTGACAGATCAGTCTTGATCTCGGTTTTCTTGGGTTTGTAGAACACTTTTATAATGTTGATTCTGGTTTGTAAGGATTCTCATATAGTGAAGAGCCTCCTCTGTGTTGCTCAATGTGGAAGTAGGCCATTCCTGGCTGAACCACGATAAATCTTGTGTTCTTCTCTTCTTCTTTTTCTCTGTTTTATGTTTGCCTATTTCTCTTGTTGATTTTACATTTCTTTTATACATGTTTAATATCTGATCAGATCTAACATTCCTAATCTGATATTGTGGTATCTTGCATGGTTGATTATAGTGTTTATCTCTTGGTAATTAACTCTCAGATTACTTGTAATAAATCTAAGTTGTTAGTACTACTCTATTTAGTACTTATTTAGATTTGTTCTTGTGATAATCTAGAGAGTGCATCGATTTATATTGACATAAGCCTGTTTTAGGATTAGATATATATCTTGCTATTATTTCTTGTAAGAGTCTGGTATTAGTAGTTTATATAGGTTGGTATTTAGTTGCTTATAGCTAATTTTCTTGCCATGCTTGTGATATAAATCTGTGCAGATTAATAGGATAGGAACATGTTTTAGAAGTATATTAGTGGACCCGAAAATTGTTGGTATTGTCATATTTAGCATTTTGTATCTGTCTTCTTGTTGCAAGAGTTTCTCGTAGGATATATTTAGAAGATTAGTATATTTGCTATTGTTAGTATTTGCTTGTGTTGTAAGTGAATCTTACAGTTGTTTTGAATAGTAACAAGAAGGTGTTATAGGTCTTGTATAGGTACAAGATTTACTAACAAGTACATTTCACACCTACTTTCAACCTTTGATCTTAAATTGAGGGGATCTATTTAATTGAGGTCGGTTGGCCGGGTTGTAGATAATAAAATGATCATATTATTATTCAATACACCCATGATCCATCAAAATTCAAATGAAACCTTAATAGAGAAATTAACTCTCCATATTATTATTTTTATAAGAGCAATTACCAATTAGGTCCTAGACTTTTTTTAAATTTTAAGTGGTTTGTGACTTTTACAAAAGTGACCATATTGGTCCTTACATTTCTCACAAGTGTCAAATTAGTCCCTCTAACTAAGTTTCGGTAGTCAACATTAACTATGTAGGGGTAAAATTGTGCTTTACTCTTAAAATAATGATGACACATGCACAGTTTTTTTTTTAACATATGTATATTTCTGTTTATTTTACTTGTGGGTTTTGATTTTTGAAGAATTTTGACAACAGTGCTTGTATAATATTAACAAAAAATAAAAAATTATATAAAACTATTAAAATACTAAATTGGAAATGAATAGTAACTATCTTTATAAGATAAGGGTATTATTTCTAAAAAGTTTTAATAAAAAAAAAAAAAAAAAAGTGGAAATGGTGTTTCATTAATAATATTTTTGGATTTTGCTGAAATTATAATGGTGAATTTAATACACAAAAGACAAAACAACTTTACTCAAATATGATAAATATAGGATATTTACTATTTTAATTTAAATAGTAAAAGACAACTGTTATATATAACGTCATTAAACCATTAGAGATACCAGTTTGATCACTTTAAAAAGAGGGGACTAATTTAGCACTTGAAAAAAATGTGAGGAATCATTTAATCAATTTTGCAAAAAGTAAACGACTTGAAATTTTAAAAAAAGTCCGGAACTTAATTAGTAATTTCACTTTTTATAACTACACACACTTACCATTCTTCCTCATCTTTCCCTTTTAATTTGTTATTTGTTATCATTAATCCAAGAGTAACATCATCCACCATATTATTTCAGATTTACATGGTGATTATGACTCATATAATGTAAGATCATTTAAATATGAATTTAGATAAATAAATCGGATAATTTGACATTATTCTCAATCTATATAACAGAAACATTGTTGTGAATTGTGATTAAAAGGGGTCAATCAACCTAACAAGGAGAATTCATAGCAGTATTTCCATTTTCTTTTTATTTTCTCCAAAAAGTCAGCCAACAAAATCAGTTATCAATTAATTAATTTTCCTAATCTTGATCTATTTTGCCTTTGAGCATAAAGGACTCTATCGTGTAGTCAAAGATTAAATTCATTGTCAAACACATCCAACTATATTATTCACACAAAAAAGGTTAATTATGGCATAATAGAAGTTACAGAACTCTCCCCAAATAAAAAAAAATGACGTGGTAAATGATTTGTAATTAATGGTAATTTCACTAAAGTCTTTACTTTTTAGTGAAATGTTACAAATTTATATGTTTTTATTATATTAGTAACTTTAAGTCTCTTATTTTTCCAGAGTACATCAATTTAGTCCATTTAACTAAAATACTAACTGTCAACTCTAACTATATATATAAAAGTACAATTTTACCCTTGTCAAAAATGATTTATTGATTTTTAAAAATAAATAATATTGAAATGGTTTATAAAAATAAATTAACAACAAAAATATATTTTCTAATTAGAAATATATGTATATATATATATATAGTAATTTAAAATAAATAAATAAAACCAATGGATTATGGAAAATAAAAAAGTTAAAGTAAATAATAAATTGAAAGGATTTTGAATTTTTTTTATAAGAAAAGTATTTCAAAAAATAAAATTAAAAAGTGTTTTTTTTTTTTTTAAGTAAATGGATCTCCACCATTGGATATAGTAAAATTATTTACAATATTATAAACCATTTTAATATTATTTACTTTTAAAACTAAATAATCATTTTTACAATAGTAAAATTGTACTTTTATATATGTAATTAGAATTGACCATTAATATTGTTGACCATTATTTTTGGATTACATAAAATCTACCACATGTCCAACAAGTTGATAAGAATCAATAATCAAATTATAAAGCAAGATAAGAAATTGATCATGCAAAACACAAGGTTTTACGTGGAAAACCCAAGAAGGAAAAAAACCCATGGTTACCAGAGACGACAAGGGAAAAGATTTTCACTATGTAAAAAATAATTACACACTCAATCTCTCTTATGCTCTTTTTATGTTTTTCACAACCCCCGTATAATGGTATTTGAGGGTCTATTTATACCAGTTTTTCTCTGGTATGCATACAAATTATAGCATACTTATAGCACAAGTGTCACATCATCAATTTTTGCCATGTGCATACAATCAGGTATAGTTGATAATTTTAAAAGGGATAAGGTGGCACTTGTACTATAAGTATGCTATAAGTTGTGTGTCCACCAAAGAAAATTTGTTATTTATACATGCATAGAACCTTAATTCTTAATGTACAAGTAAGGAAAGTTTGACGAGTTTTTGTAAGACTCCAACTTATGGGAGTCTTCTATCATGTTTTGTACCTTATGTGCATTAAATGAGTTAGATCTTTTTCAGGAATTAGACTTTAGTATCTTTGAGGAAATTTGTTTCCTTATCAGAGTGTGCTTCATGGTTTCTTGTTTGAGTTAGATTGTTTCTTTGCGTATTTAGTCGTGGTTGTTCTGGACTTAATATCTTCCACATGTCTAACCCGACTGGGTCTCATTTACCCTGATCGGTTACTTAACCCCGACTAGACTCTTTGAACTGATCTGCTAGTTGAACCTGATCGGGCCATATTTACCCGATCAATCTAATTACCCTAATCGAGTTATTTTCATCTGATCGCTTGGATAAACCTAACCGGGGTCTTGAGATCACCTGTTGGTCACCTTGGGTTGTTCTTTTCTGGCTGACTTTGGATGACATGGCATATCTAATCATCGTCTTTCTAGTAATAATGCTAACTTGACAATTCTACAGATTTTACCAATAACAAGTATTTTGATCAAATGGACAAAAGTAATGTATTTTGGAAAAACAAGGGACTTAAGTTGCTAATAAGAAAACGAAAAAAAAAAAAAACGTTTAAATATGTGGCATTTTATAGACTTTAGTTAAATTACCCATTTGTAACTATTAACCAACACATCGTCTACCGCATCATCTCATGATTCATATAGTGAATACAACTCATATTTCACATTATTTGAGCATAATTTTTGATAAATAATTTGTGCGGCCTAGCATTAATATTCTTTAGAAAAATAATCACTAACATCCCATGAAATAGGCATGTAACATTCCTTCCCCGTTGAAACTATCCTTGTCCTCAAGGATGAACTGATCAGTGTGGTTGATTTGTTTCGTTCTCTTTGAAGAATCTTTAAAATAGGGTTAATTTGAGACCGAAATCTTACTCTTCTTATGCAGTGTGTTGTAGCTAAAACCACACTTAAAATATAATTAATATCAAAACTTTATCAGTTTAATGAGAATCTCCTTACCGTATCTATGCTTGAAATATGTTGAGATCTAATAATGATCCAAAAATTTTCATTTCAAAGATAGATGAAGTATCATTTTCCCAACTTGAGACCTCAGAATCTACTTTCAACCATCTCAAGTTGATGGTGGTGCAAATACTTCTCAGCAGAACAAAATTACAGGTTCAGCAGGTGAAGATAATGCAGAATTGGCTCTCGACGATGATACAGACAAGTCAACGGGAGACACATGCACCGCATCATCACAAATACCGGAGATGTGAAAAGGGTTGGGCTAGCACAGACCTATTGTGGGCTTGACCCATTTTCGTATAAGTCCACCTGGCCCGACATATATATTGGGGCTTGACTCTGTATATAGTTAGGTATCAGTAAATTAGGAAAAGGACCAGCTAAAAGTCAAACGATGAACCAATGAAGTGTTAAGTGGCATAAGAGTCGTGTCATGTGGTCAATGTATGTCGTACTGTCTGAATGTCAGTTGTATTTATGTTTCATATCAACTTTTCTTTGAATTACATAAATTCGATAACAAGCTCTCTCGATCGAACGCGCATCTTACACGTCGGGTGCATGAGAGATCATGAGGTCCTGCTTATTCGTCGGCAATCCAATCAGCTGGGAGCTCAGAGCTGGCCCATGCATGCTTACCTGGTCGTGATCAGTTGGTACTTTGTTCTATATGATATACATAATATATCCACGAGTTCCTGTAATTTTCTGATTTTCCCGTTTGAAATGACAGATTTTCTTTTTTCTTTTTTCTTTTTAAAGGGGTGAAACATGGTAACTTCGCGAGAACTCAATTGAAACGAAAGAATTCCTTCAAAACAACAATTTTTATATTTTTCAATACTTTCACTGGTTCCATTAATTATATGCGTTTATGTGGGCTTATAGTGATTAGTGAGATGTAGAAGAATCAACTTTATCCTACTAAAATGCATGGTAAATAGTTGTAATTCAAAAAAACATAAATGCATGGTAAATAGATATTGTGTTCACAAAAGTTTTTTTTTTATTTTTTTTAGAGCAAATAACACCAACCTCTATGAGGGTAACGTTGTCATTATAAAACGTAGAAACAATTTTATTAAGAGAGTTTCTTCTTACAATACATAAATTATCTATTCACACTTTAATTTAATTTATTTTTTTTATTAATGACAATTTTAACCTAAATTAAAATAATAAACAAAAAAAAATTAAAAACACTCAAAACTAATTAAATTACTAAAAAAAAAATTCTCTCTTCTAAATCATTAAATTAAATATTACGTATTAAACTTTATCTCTTAAATCTATTATTCTCATATCAAACAATGTCTCCTAATTAATCTCTCACCATTTTTCAAAAAAAAAAAAAAAAAAAAAAAAAATCATATTTCCATACTTTCTCGATCAATCTCTAATTAATAATTAAAGAAAAAAAAACTTATGAATGTTTTAGTTTTTTGCTAAAAGTGTATATATATATATATATATATATATATTAAAAAGGCAATTTTCAAAAAATTATATATATATATATATATATATATGAAAGTTTGAATTGTTTCAACTAAATTCGATTAAACTTAGAATTTCTAAGACTACTGAAAGAATTAAAGTTCTCTAGGCAATCACATACCTATAGATACATACATATGGTTCCTAAAAATCAAGCTTAATAGTAAGTTTTTTTTTTTTTTTCTTAATTGTTAGTCTTGCTTGAGAAAGAATGGAAATAGAAAAGTAGAGATATGTATTGGATGAGAGAGAGTGTAATATGGTAATTAAAAATTTAGGAAAAAGTATTTAATATATAATAATTAATCTAATGATTTAGAAGAAATAATTTCTTTTTTTAATAATTTAATTCAAAAAAGATTATCTTGTAACAAAATGAAGTGTCTTTAGAATTTTTTAAAATTTAAATTTTAAAAATGGAGTGTTTTTAGAAAAGAAGTGTAAAAAGAAAAAATTGAATTGTTAAAAGAAGCTCTCTTTTATTAAAATCTAACACTTGGCCTTTAGACACTTTAGGGTTTGTCGGTTAACTTTAATACCATGAAAGGTAATATCATCATTTTACGTTTAATTTAATAAAATTAGAATTTTAAAACCGAAATATGTTAAAAAAATTGAGATCTACCATCATTTTAAATGAATATAGATTTTTAATAAATTGAAAGAAAAAAAAAGTGGAAATCTTAAGATAGATGGTGATTGGTGGAGATTCATTAAAAATATATATTTTTTTCTATTTTTTTAAATAGAACTCCGTTCGTCAAAGATATGGGCTATTGATCAACTTCACACTTTTTTTTTCTTTTAATTTCTTTTTTTAATTTTAGGATATTAGGGATATTTTTATCCTTTACCCTTTTTAACGATCAACCCTAACATTTAGCGGTTAAACCCTGATTATAGGAGATGTCAGTGTCAATGTCAGTTTTTGATAAGGTTATTTTGTACGTTAAATGGCAAATCTGGGGTTTGATGTTATTTGCTCTTTTTTATAGAAGCCAAAAACTTTTATGGAATATTGAATCCATCACTTTTCAAAAAATTTATTAGTCTTTTAACTTTTCCATTTTTTAACAAAAATGTCCTTAATGAATTCCTTAATTTTTTATTATTTTTTTTTAAATTCTCAAAGTTACATACTAGTGAAACCCAAAATTTATTTTAAGAAAATTACATATTAATTATATATCGATCAAAATAAAAGTTACATGTTGAAATACTTACATATCAATATACGGTTAAAGTTACATGTCAGTACATTGTCAAAATTACAAATTACTACCAGTGAAAATCAAAGTTACATGTCAATCATAACAAAAGTTATATGACAATCAAAACCAAAGTTACATACCATTGAAAACGAAAGTTACAGCCAATTTTATAAATTCATATTAACAGTTGATCCCATCATTGAGGATTTTTATCCTTCATGTCTGGAGGTTAAAATCTCCTAATCGCTTTTCTTAACATAAGTTACGGGAAACAAAGTTGATTAGATAATCATAATGGTAGGCTCCTTATACCCAGACGTTAAGATCATAGATTCAAATTGTATACCCCTTCTTTAAATTTTTAATTTATACTTAAAAAAATTATAAAATAGATAAATAAATAAAATGTTCATAAATATATGTTTGTAACACAATCTGACTAACTCATACGAACCTGTTAACATTATTTAGATATTTATTGTAATTTTATTTTTAGGTTTTATTTTGATATTTTATCTAGTTTTAATTAGTAAGATATTAAGTTTATGGGTTTACTATTCATTTAATTATGGGTGGTGGGTTAGTTAGTTGACAGCCCAGAATACTACTCCCACTAACAAAGAGAGGGTACAAATGGATTACGACTCCCACAACTGGAGAGAGGGTTGCTCCCAATAGAACCGGGAGAGGGCACCCACACTTAGGATTTAATAGTCAAGGTGAGACAAAGAATATATATACATACCAAGGCAAGGCTTGAACATTGGTGGTGGAGCATCCCTTGGGAGACTCCAACCACCAAGGCAAAGGGCTATCGGTGAGTGAGCACTAATATTTGTGTGTGTATATGTGTGTGTGTGTGTGAATTCATTAATGAAAAGGGGAAAGAATTATTGTCTGCAACTTTTATATTGTATTTTGAGAGGGGGGAAAGCAAAAGTGTTCTCGGGAAAGTTATCATTAATGAAAAGGGGAAAGAATTATTGTCTGCAACTTTTATGTTGTATTTTGGGAGGGGGGAAAGCAAAAGTGTTCTCGGGAAAGTTATCTATATTTCTCATTTGCCTTTCATATTTACCTTTCTCACTCATTATTTGACACATATATATTTTTTCATTTAATAAAAAGCTCTCACTTTTCGCTACAAAACTTGTTTACATTTTTACCTATTACTAATGAAATGGTAGAAGCAGTCATCAAAGGTAAAGACATAAACAAGTTTTGTAACGAAAAGGGATTGTTGGTTCCTCGAAACACCAATATTTGAGAGGTTTAAAGTTTCCTCGAATTAAACTATTTACTTTCTCAATTTTTCTTTCTATTTGTTGTAACTTTTCAGTACATACTTTTGGGTCTGTATGATCTATGATATCTATGGCTAAAAAATCCAGGAGGAGTCAACATTATTACTATACTTGGTAAGGTAGAAAAACCTAGAACGTAACCTTGATTGTGAAATTGATAAATATTGATGGGAACTTCGGATGAATAATAATAAATGATATATAAAATATTAAAATGGAAAACGTGGTGAATGAAAATGGCCAACGACTTTAAGACTTATTAAGAGTCGAATAGAAAATTAGAAAGTAAAACTTTTTAGCAAATAAGCGCGTACGTAAGCAAAGGATGAAAAGTAAGTTATACGCGCATATGAAAAGGTGAACTATGAACAAGAGAAAGCAACATATTTGATATAACACGATTCCCCCCTTTTTTTTTTTTTTTTTAAGCAAAATCCGCGTTCAATTTTTTATTTTTGGAAAAGCAAAGATAAAGATTCTATTCATTATCATATATCATATGTCCAGGACTAGGTCTTCATTTATACCCTCAAAAGGCCGCAACAAATAATTTTTAAAAACAAAAAACAATTGTTTGTATGTTACGTGTATCAAGGGGCAAATCATTGTGGGGGCTGCACGGTGATGCATGAGTCTATTTTTGCTTACCCCCTTCAAGGGGGTAAACATTGCCCCCTTACCCCTTTACCCACCTCTCAAAAATATGATATGTGTCCATAAAAGGGTAAAATCGTTTAAAAATATAACAGGGTTTGGACAATTTTACCCCTTCTATAGAGACATGTTATGATTTTAGAAGAGGGGTAATGCTCACCTCCCTTGAAGGTGGGTGCTCAAAAGTAAACTTGTGCTACAGTACCGTATGTAATTTTAAAATTTTTTTTTTTATTTTTAATATGTTATTAAATTTATACAAGACAAGTAGTGTTCAACACATTATTAATATATTATTAGGGAAACCCTATTTACCTTTCTCACTCATTGTTTGACACGTATACATTTCTTCATTTAATAAAAAACTTTTACTTTTTAGTGCAAAACTTATTTATGCATTTACCTTTGATGGCTACTTCTATCATTTCATTAATAAGGGGTAAAAACGTAAACAAGTTTTGTAGGAAAAAGTATGAGCTTTTTATTAAATGAAAAAGTATATACATGTCAAGCAATAAGTGGGAAAGATAAATAGAAAAGGTATATAATATTCCCCATATTATTATATAGCCATATATGCATGCAGACAGTATGATAACCCTTAACTTTTACCGTTTTGTGTGTACTATTAATGGTTTAATAATTAAACTTCCTACTATAGTTGTTTTAAAAAATATATATAACGAATAAAAAATCCCGAATTCACCGATGCGTGTATCCCTAAAGTGAAGAAAAGTGAAGGGAAGTAAAGGGTCTCTTGAATCTTGACTACAAAAGAAAGATAAAATATATAAGGGTTAATATTAAAGATATCCCCTCACCTTTGAACTATTATTGGATGTCTTGCTAAAAATACTTTTATTTCAGAAACATCCCCTATGGACTAACAAACAATGATTCAATTGATCGATTTTTGATGTTAAAAAGTCTATAATGTCCGTATTTAAGCTTCAATTATATTAATTGAAAATTATACCCTCTGAATCTTATCAAATAAAGCATTGTTTGTTGGTCCATAAGGGGTGTTTCTGAAATAAAAGTATTTTTATGTAGATATCCAATAATAGTTCAAAGGTGAAGGGATATTTTTAATATTAAACCACTATATAAACACCAGTCATTCTCGTGGGTCGCACAAACTGTATCAGCATCAGCCCACCAGCTATATATTTTCTGCTTTTGAGTTACATGCACACAGGTTTTATTTTGGATCATAGGTTTCATGCTAGTTTCTTTTACTTCTATACTTAAGATAAGTCTATTTGACCATATTATAATTTATAATACAAGTTTTGAATCTCACTCGTTAACGATGTGAGATGTGACATGTTATATGAAATAACAGATCGTCATGTCTTGAAAACTGTCCAAATCACTTAATTAAATGTCTAAGTACGCAACCAATTGCCCATGTCACAAAATCAATTATCCAAATAGCATAATCAACTGTTTTCAATTGTCCATGTATGTATCCAGATAACGGTTCTATTTTCGTATTTTCATATTCAAATTTGTCGATTATAATTTAATTTTATATATAAAAAAAGGTTCTTATTATTTTAATTTAATTGAAAATAACTTTTAAATACTTTTAATTAATTGAACTTTTTATATCAAAAAATTAATTGATTTTAAATATTTTTTTATTTTATTAAAAATATTTTATATTTATATATGAAAATTTTATTTTACTTAAAAATAATTTCATATATCTCAATCATATTTAATTTTAAACCATATTAAATTATACATTACCTAATTATTTTTAGTTTAATCTTATTCTACCTTACTAAACGTGTGACAATATTATTTTAATCAAATCCAATCCAATCTCACATATTCTTAGTTATACAATCCTTGAAATTAAGACAGAAATTCATATAAGTCCCATAACTTTAGTCCATGTTTTATCCAAAACTCATTCATTGGATCAATATTTGACTGTCAACTTTAACAGAATAGGTTAAAGTACACTTTTGTCCTTGTTTTCATTTAATTTAAATGAAATGACAATTTTAGTCCTAAATTAAAATGAAAACCAGTAAAGTTATCAATAAATAATAATAATAATAAAACAACAAACCCATTAACAACTTATGCCCATTTTTTTCCATCTGAAGATCAAAAACTGGAAACAAATTAGCTGGGAAGAGATGACTGTGGCGTGAGAACTGAGAAGTAAACAAATCAGATGCCTCCATTGAGTTTTGGAGAAAAGAGGGACTAAAGTGATGAATATGTAAAAATATTTAAATAGTTAACAAATCACTTAAAGCTTAAAAGGTAGGACTTACTTGAAATTCAGACTAAAATTAATGATATTCAATCCTGTGCATCAAGTTAATGCACTCCGGGACTAAAATTCACACAAGGGACTACAAAAAAGTGTTATCCTTAATTAATTTATTACCAAAAGTCACTTGTGCACTTGTGCCTGATGAAATATTTAGTCTCATGCCTTCAAAACGTAGCATCAAGAAAGGGAGATTCTGTCATGGGATGGTTTTAAGACCCCAATTGGTATTATTTTTGATAAATTAAAATCTGATTATTTAATAATCTTGGTATAAAATATATATATATGATAAAATTTTCAAAAGTGATTATTTGATAATCTGGGTTGATTTAGTAGCAATTTTAAAAAGCAAATGAGGATTACTTTTGCAAAGTGATTATGAAAGAATCTGCTGTCAGAATTAATGAATCTTTTTAAAGACTAAATTATCCCAAATGATTTAACATAATGACAATTATATCCGAGATTTAATTTCATATAAATCAATTTTAATTCAAGCACGTTCATGAAGTTCATCATTGATTGTCTTCGTTAATAACATAAGCCGTCAATTATCATTGCTATGAATTTAGGGATGGCAAAATAACCCGCAGAGACCCGCATTTATGGGGTGAGGATGGGTTTTATAATCCCCACCTCGCCCCGCTTAAAATATAATATTTATTTTTTTATTATATAGGTTCTTTTTTTATATTTTAATGTTATGTTTAAAAATTATTTAATTTATTTGTTTTGTTGTGAAATTTATGTTTATTTTTAATGTTTATGAGATTATTTTTAATATTTTTTTAGAATTACTTTATATATTATATCATATTCATTAAGTTATATATTTATTATTTTAAAAAATAATTTTGATAAATAGATTAAATTGGGCAAATGGGGTAAATGGATGGGGATGGTAAAACATACCTTGCCCCTCCCCATCCCACTCCATATATTGTGGGGATGAGATTTCAAAAAATAAATCGGGCAGGGTGCGAGGAGGGCCACCCCGCCCCATTGCCATCTGTAGTTGTGATATTTCCGTTCATTACCATTGATTTCTCTTCCGATCACTGTTATCGGTAACATTTTTTTTTAACATAATTTATTTGTCTTTGTTATATGTGTTTTTCAAATTAGATTTGTTATGAAATTTTAACCGAGTCAAAGAAAGAAAAAAAAAAAACTAAGATTATTGTTATGTTTTGGTTGATGAATTTTAATTAGGACCGTATGAATAGTAGGGCGTAAAGAAACCCAAAAAGAAAACTGCCATGAATGATTCTATATATTATAGTTTTTTACGGCATTAAGAAAAAAAAAATGTTTATAGGTCAAATTGCATGACACTTTATACAAAATGACTATTTATTTGTTTATTATCTAATACCGAAGTCTTTATATATATATATATATGTGTGTGTGTGGGAATGGTGGAAAGTATCACATTTTCCAACTCATTTGGTGACTCTATGACCGGTTTAATAACTTAAGTTTAAAAGGCACCTATTATAGTGAACTACCAAAATTGCCCTTAGATAATTATTTATGTTATTCTGTTTGTCTGGTTCTCTCTCCACACTTTCAACAAAAACGATAACTGGGTTAGTCTCTCTCTCTCTCTCTATCTCTCTCTCTCAATACAAATAGAAGTTCAAGATCCAAACAATTGGTCGTGCTTCATTACAACAAGGTAATATTTCGTGCAAATACTTCTTTTCATTTGTTCACATTTTCATTGTGACAATTGTGGATCTCCGAGACTTTGTCACCTTTTTCCGAGCCTTTTTAAAAATCACTAATCGAGCCTTTTCATGTCTTGTCCGAGCCTTTTCAAAAATCAGTAATCGAGCCTTTTGAAGTCTTCTCCGAGCTTTTTCGTGTCTTCTCCGAGCCTTTTCAAGTCTTCTCCGAGCCTTTTGAAGTCTTCTCCGAGACTTTTAAAAAATAACTATTCGAGCATTTTCAAGTTTTCTCCGAGCCTTTTCAAGCCTTCTCCGAGCTTTTTCATGGCTTCTCCGAGACTTTTCAAAAATCACTAATCGAGCCTTTTCAAGTCTTCTCCGAGACTTTTCAAAAATCACTAATCAAGCATTTTCAAGTCTTCTCCGAGCCTTTTCATGTCTTCTCAAAAATCACTAATCGAGATTTTTCATGTCTTCTCCGAGCCTTTTCATATCATCTCCGAGACTTTTCAAAAATCACTAATCGAGTCTTTTCAAGTCTTCTCCGAGACGTTTCAAGTCATCTCCGAGACTTTTCAAATAATCACTAATTGAGCCTTGTTAGGTCTTCTCCGAGACTTTTCATTGAATTACTAATCGAGCCTTTTAAAGTCTTTTTCGAGACCAAAAATGTCTTTTTCGAGACTTTCATGTATTCTCCGAGACTTTGCTAGTGTTCTCCGAGCCTTTTAAATATCCTCACCCGAGCCTTTGTAAATGTAATTTATGAAAATATTTTGTACTCCTGAGTTTTTATTAATAGTTTTGATTAATTTGACAGCATCATGAATCGGGTTAGAATAGTAATATCTTATAACGGTCGATGGGAGCAACTACCCGACGGAAGTCAGAGGTTTGTTGGATCCGATAACCATGGAATGTATGTGTCAAAGAATATGACTTACGAAGAATTGGTGGTGATCGTGCATACCATTGTGAAGTATGATGTAAACAAATTCAATGTTGATCTGGCATCAATATCAATCGTTCCTAGCAGTAAATGTTGTACATTTATAAGAAATAATGATGATGTTCAGTTTATGCTAGGGGAAGATCGGGTGATCCCTCAAGTATGTGTAAGTCTAACTCAGAGGACACCTGGAGATGTGATAAGGAATGATATTCCTCCTCCTGAAAATACCCAACAATTTGGATCCTTTAACGGTAGCAACCAACTGTATCCCCAAAGGAGTTTCGCCAAAAGTGGGAAAAACATGTGTGGTGTCCCACTGGTAGCGGTTGACCAAGTAGTTGAACCTCAATTTGGCGATGTGTTTGGTTGTCGAATTGAGCAGTACAATGAGATGAACAATTACCCGAACCATGAGGTGGATAATGAGGCAAATAATAAACAGGTAGATGATCGAGAAAATGTGGATGAAGAGCGTACACAAATTCAAACACAAGGAAGACATGTACAAGGAGTTAGTTGCATTGTACCAAATATGCCTGGGACTTCTGAGGTCCGACATAATATAACTGTATCTGATTCTGATAATACGATAACGTGGGTTATTCCTGGAGCAGATTCATACATGTTTGGAATTAGTAGAAGCAGCACCTTGGCAACGCAAGAACCTACATGCATGATTTATAAAGGTCAATTTTTCCCGAGTAAAAAGGATTTGAAGAGGCTAGTTGGCCTTTTTTCAATGCGAGAGAACTTTGAATGGAAGGTGAAAAGGTCTAATAAGACAACGTTACATCTAGTTTGCATTATTGACAACTGTACGTGGAAATTAAGAGCGGTGATGAGAGATGAAGGGACTTACTTCCAAGTCAGAAGTTTTGTCAACCAACACAGTTGTCCTTTGGAGGAGGTTCACCGTCGCCACCGATAAGCTAGTGCAGTCATAATCGGAGAAGTCATTGCACCTAGACTTCAACAACATGATGGTCATCTCATGCATCCGAAGGACATAATCGCCGATATGAAAATAATGTATGGCATCCAAGTCATGTACAGTAAGGCACATGATGTCTTGCAATATGCATTGTCCTTGACCTATGGAACGTATGAAGAAAGTTTCAAATTGTTACCATCGTTTGCGTACGTTCTGGAACAGCAAAATCCTGACACAATCACCGACTTACAATACGCAGACGATGATACATTTTTGTACTTTTTCATGTCGTTAGGGTCCTCAATTAGAGGTTTTCGGAGGTGTATGCGTCCTATGATTGCAATTGATGGTACCTATTTGAAGGGAAGATTCGGGGGTATAATGTTTGTTGCAACTGCACAAGATGGAAACGAACAGGTGTATCCAATTGCTTTTGGGTACGGTGACTCAGAAAACAACCTTTCATCGGAGTGGTTTTTGGAATGCTTGAGGGGTGCCCTTGGTCATATAGATGATCTGGTTTTCATTTCCGATCGCCATGCAAGCATTGAAGTGGGGATTTCTAAAGTGTTCCCTTATGCAACCCATACTATATGTTGCTGTCATTTTGGTGAAAATATGAAGAAGTGATTCCATAGAAAGGATGTTGCCGACATAATGGATTCAGCAGCTAGGACGTACAGTGAATTCAATTATCACAGGCACATGGAGGAGTTACATAGGCTGCACAAGGGTGCATTCGAATATGCCATTGCTGCCGGTCCACACAAGTGGTCTCGCGTACACTGTCCCCAAAGAAGGTACAGGCTGATGACCACAAATGTTGCAGAGTGCATAAACTCATGCCTAAAATTCTCACGGAAACTGCCAATGATGACACTGGCAGAGTTCATTAGGAATATGCTACAAAAGTGGTTTCACGATCGTCATGCAGCTGCACGGTCCATGCGTCATCAACGGACCGACGCAGCACATCTTGTGATCCTAAAACGTGTAGAGAAGTGCAATTATATGACCGTAAATCCGGTTGACTGGAACATATTCTCCGTCAAATTGAAGGGAAACCAATGAACGGTTAACTTACAGTTGAAGACTTGCACATGCAACAAATTCCAAATGGATCATTTCCCATGTTCTCATGCACTCGCAGCGGCAAGGTACATGAGATGTTACAGTTAACGATTTATATTATTTGGGTATGTGAATCTCATTGTTTTCATTGTTGTAGGGAGCGAAACTTGGATTTCACATCTCTATGTGCGGACTACTACAAGAGAGAGACACTTATTGATGCATACTCGGTTCATATTATACCTGTTAGCCATCCTTCTTCATGGGTAGTGTCATCCGACATCGCATCTCGGGTGGTTTTAAATCCAAAGTCGAAGAGACAATCAGGTTGCCCGATGGAGGGTCGACATGCCTCGTCTTCGGAGAGGACAACCACACAGTCGTGTAGAAGATGTGAACAATCAGGACATAATAGCAGGCGGTGCTCTAACCCACCGATGGTTAATGAAGGTCCCAGCATAAGTGTTTCCGATGAATACCGTCGCAAGTGTGGCATCTGTCATTCAATTGGACACAATAAACAAACGTGCCCTGAGAAAGAATCTACCGTGGAATGAATGGAGCCGTTGAGGAAGGCGATCAAACATAACAAGGCAATACAAGAGGAACATGTCTCCAACTTGATGTCTTCCAACATTGTCCAGACGTTGGGAACCATGCTCGATACAGTTGTGTTATGAGACCGTTGGTTATTATGCTTTTTTATGTTGAACTGTTATGATATATTTATTGGTTGTTCGTTTAATGTCATACTGTATCTTTTGTTATAGTGTCTACAATTCATTGTATTGTTTATGGATTTCAATATATCAAATGTGTGTTCAAGTGTTAATTGCAAACAACTAAAATTTTTTTTAAAATAATTTCATTTCATTACTCAAATGTTATGTACATCAACTAAATCACTAACTGGAAGACCAATCCTTTGAGTTACAAAAAACCTCCATAGCCATCTTCTCTCGGATGGTGCCCATTTTGTTTTCTGACCAGTCGAACGTATCCCTGTTCGCTGCCAGGTACTCTATCAATCTCAAAGTAAGGGCATCACAGTTACCACTGTAATTCACCACATAAACAACCGTTAGAATTGAATGTTATTAAAACCGATTAGGATAGAATAAGCTCTTTAAACAGTCATACCCTCTATCCTGTTGGGGCACACGGTCTCTAGACACAATGTTGAGTGGAAAGGGCTTATTCTACAATGTGTACGTTATATCACCCCTCCGTCTGCGACCGTGAAAGTCCACTGCATGCAGCATCGACGGTAAAAAATATCGTAAGCAAGTGAGCTGCGTTTTCCTATGGCGAAATGGTACCTCCTGTCTGAACGGGTCCATCAGGTAAATACTCCATGTTGTGAGGTCGACGCTAGCTAGTGCCGAATGCGTACGTCCAAGGTTGCAAGGAATCAAAACATGTATGTGTTTCAACAAAGTGTTATCGGTGGGAAATTTATTTAAAATTCAAATTCAAACAATGTAAATAAAACACTGACCACTTCAACTTCGTTCCATGGTTTGGTTCCTGCCGGGACCAATCCACGTACCACCGCAAGGTCCTCAGCGGACCACTGATGCTTGAACATAGACCAACTGCGGCGGGGTTTGTCGGCCCCACTTCCCATCAATCTCTCCCAGTCATTCAATAACCATGACTGTACAAAGAAAATTTATAAAACGTTAGATAAAAGATGTACGAAACACATAAATAGATGTTCAAAAGCCGTACAAATTAAACACTTACATAGAACTGTGAATCCAGTATGTTGATCCTCGGACCGTAGACGGTGGAGTAATATCTCTGACGCTTCCGCAGAATATGCAAGTACACGTCCATATGCTGACAATTTCAACATTTTGTATTGTTAGCATTCTACTATTTCAGAAACATCTTATACACAATGTTCAGGTAAGGACCATACCGTATCCTCCAACTCCATGATGTTGGTTTGAAATCGATGGAACCAAGGGACACCAACTGGCTTGAGTAGATCCACATCACGCCTGCATAATTGTTGAAGAAGTTAGATAAGAAAGTAGTTTTACTTAGCAGTTTCAAAATACAAAATAATTTTTGTAATATCTGCAATTATACTTACAATTCCCCAATCGAGTTCCTCTTATAGGCTTGGTACGCCACAAGGTGGTCAGGATCTATCAATGCATGGGGCGCCCATACATGTGCTGGTTGTGGCCTAATCCTTGACCTCTTCGGCAGAGAGGGGTCAGTGTATGGGGTCCGCTGCTGCCAACCTGCCCTGCGAACCCGATCCTGACGTTGAAGGGGTAGGGTAATCCAGTCCAGCTCAATGTGATCCACTGGATGGGTGAGCTGTAAGGAAGAACTCTGTCCCCGTGTATTGCCTCCAGAGGTGCGATGTGTTGACGGACTATGTCCCCCTGTATCGCCTGTAGGGGTGCGCTGTACGTTGGAACTATGTCGCCGACGATCGCCTGTAGGTGTAAGCTCTTTGGGTGCACTGAGACTAGGGATCTCTGTCCCTGTGGAATAAATGAAGGGGTACTCTGCACCAGGATCGACAGGAGGGGTGTGCTGTAAGGAGGTGCTCTGTACCAGTTCCTGAGAATGAACAGGCTAGTCTGGTAAAACCTGCTGAGTTTCTTCCTCTATCTCTATAGGTGATGTATCTGTATCACTAGTACCACGAGTAACCTCCTCTCGTGGTGTCACACCAGGCCCTTATCACCCTGATGACTACCTGTCCTCCCTCTGGGACTGAAGTCTCGGTGTTCGTCTGAGTCATCGAAGGGTGGGTCATCGAACCGTGTACCTCGAGTACGGGCGTGCGACATCGAACCCTGAAGCCCCAGAATCAAATCTAGCAACTCCTGATGCTGTTGATCTCACTTCTTATTACTCTTTCGCACCTCCTCCTGTAACTCGCGTACCGCATCCATCAGTTCAGTATACCGACGATCCTGAAAGGATTTCGAAATTGTCAGTACTAAAACCGTTCACTTGATTGAAATTAAATAATAAGGTAAAAAGAATTATACGTGCCTCTGCTTGCCCTCCAACGCCTCCTCGAGAGTCATCTCCAGTTCGAGAGTCATCTCTAGTTCGAGGCTCTCTAGGCAACGTGAATCGAACCCGCCTAATCCTCGCGAGACGAATATGACGACCATCTGAGTCAGAACCCTCCGTATCACTGGGTTCGAAAGACAGACCCTCAGTGTCACTGGTTCCGGCAGTTGTATATCGTTCGGGGTCAGAGATGGGAACAGGTATATCACTGAGATCAGCATCATACAAATTGCCTCCCTGGGAAATGCCATCGAAGTACTGTTCAGCCCTTTCAGTTGCCGTCGGCACCAATTTCACCCTCGCAAACATCTAAAATTGCAGTTAGACCATTGTAATTGTATACATACTAATAGTTATGAACATAAAAAATATATATATATATATATATATTTACACTTTCGAGGAAAATGCTATTCAACTTCTCCCCCCTCGGTCGCGTACTCAACTCCCATTTTACAATTCGGGGGGAGAGCTCGATTTCCCTCCGCTTCCCACATCCGCTGTTGCCAAGCTCGGGGATAACCTCGAAAGCAAATATCTACGAAACAGCTAAGAACGATAAGAATCCAATACAATACATTAGTCATATGAAAAAAATAACAAATTCAAAATTCTCACCAACAGGGCGTGCGTTAGCCCATATATGTTGTATGTCTCCGTGGTGTGTACATCAACGCCCTTTCGTCGCTGGCATTGTTCATGCTTGAAACCGTATATAGACCGCCTATACACATGTGCACCCCACAGGAACGCATCAAAAGCGTCCAAGTCCTCGACTACTGGAACTTTCTCTCTCTCGTCCAACCCCATCAGTATCCAGTTAAGCATATACAATAAGCACAGCTTAACCGCATCGTACTGCTCAGAAAAAACACCAATCCGTAGAACGGCTTTCAGCTCTGCATACTCGACCTCATCTCGACCCTCAAAGTACCGCTGGTGTATGCCATTCTCTACCATATCATAGGTCGATGTGTCAGGAAGTTCTCCGAACTTCAATCCGGTGATTAGACAAAACTCAACCTTCGAGAACCGGACCGAATGCCTTCCTAACAGAAATCAAATCTTATCTCATCTTCAGGCCCATCGTGATGCAACTCGCGAATAAGCAACCGATGTACAATGCCAGCTGAAAACTTCATCCCACGATGCATCCGAAGGAGGTGTCCAAAACACGACTCAGTATACTGACGTCGTTCTTCGACCGTAAGATGTTCAGGTACCTTGTTAAGTGCGTTGTCGATATCTGTAAGGTCATCAAAATGGTCATGTCGAGTTATTTTCCCGGAATACCTTTCTTCCTCTGGAGTTTTAAGCGAATCTTTTAGTTGATTCCTCATCTGCATATTGACATAAAAAATATATATCTAGTTAAATAAAATAAATAATATAAAAATGAAAGGTTTCGGACACTAAATGAAAAGTCTCGGACACTATATGCAAAGGCTCAGAAACTATATGAAAAGACTCAGACAATATATGAAAAGGCTCGGACTATATGAAAAGGCTCGGAAACTATATGAAAAGGCTCGGACACTATATGAAAAGGCTCGGAAACTATATGAAAAGGCTCGGAAACTATATGAAAAGGCTCGGACACTATATGAAAAGGCTCGGAAACTATATGAAAAGGCTTGGACACTATATGAAAAGGCTCGAAAACTATATGAAAAGGCTCGAAAACTATATGAAAAGGTTCGGACACTATATGAAAAGGCTCGGAAACTATATGAAAAGGCTCGGAAACTATATGAAAAGGCTCGGACACTATATGAAAAGGCTCGGAAACTATATGAAAAGGCTTGGACACTATATGAAAAGGCTCGAAAACTATATGAAAAGGCTCGAAAACTATATGAAAAGGTTCGGACACTATATGAAAAGGCTCGGAAACTATATGAAAAGGCTCGGGAACTATATGAAAAGGCTCAGAGACTATATGAAAGTCTCGGAGATTCTAATTCTAGAAACCTATTCATATTCCTAAAAGGCTTGGATTACTATTTAAAAGTCTCGGACAATGTTTTAAAAGGCTCGGATCCTATTTTAAAAGTCTCGGAGCCAGTGTGAAAGGCTCGGAGATTCAAATTGCAGAAGTTTATTTAAATTGCTTGTAAAAGGCTCGGATTACATATAACAAGGCTCGGAAAAGGTTTTAAAAGGCTCGGAGATTCAAATAGCAGAAACCTATTCAAATTGCTAGGAAAAGGCTCGAATTACATGTGAAAAGTTCAGAAAAAGCTCGGATTACATATGAAAAGCTCGGAAAAGGCTCGAAAACCCAGAACTTCATTGTGTTCAACAGAATTTTTTCATAAATTTAAACCCTAACCTAATCAAACAAACCTAATCAACAACAAATCAAATCAAATCTAATATACATGTCTAACGAACATCCAACATCAAACGCACATAAAAGTTTCAACAACAAAAACGCGTCAGAAAATCATATCACCTTCTCATCGATTTCAAGACTGTATCGCCACCGCAGGCAGGTTTCCCGTGAGATTTAGTACCGGATTTCTTACACCCAAGGTCTCTCTTTCCACTGTTCTCTCTCTCTCAACTTTTTTCTCTTCAGACGCAAAATGATAAAAATGAGGGTATTTTTGTCTGGTCACCTAAATAGGTGTCTTTTAAACTTACATTAGTAAACCGGTGACATTCTCACAAAAGCCCCTCCAAATAGTGACAAGAAATTTTTGAACCCTATATATATATATATATATATATATATATATTACATTTTAAATATTTGAAGGAGATATTGGTTTGGTTTGCAAACCAAGTAAAATATATCAAATTTATATTTCATGCATGTTATAGTTATTATGTAAAATCACATCAATTAATAGTAAAATTTACCAAACGCATGAATACTATTTTTGAGTCCACAACAATTTCAACAATAACATTAACAAAACAGTTGTCTAATTAACTTCACATCAAATTATTTCTTTAGCATAGATAACAATAATTATTTTAAAAATTACAACAATATCAAACTAGCCCTAATTCGGATTTTGTCTCTCGATAAATTTGAAACGTACTCTTTAAATTTATTTGATTTGTCATTTACAGATATGAAACATTTTGATGATATTATATATACAGATGATACGAAACTTGAATATATATATAGTAGTTATCAAATGAGGTATTCTTTATTTTAATTTCGATAAGAACCTTGATAAAATCATATCTATTTTTATGAATTTTGATATGATTTTTTTTTTTTTTTTGATGATAAGTTCATTAAAATCTACCTATGAATAAAATTTGAGAATTTTTCAAATAATAGAACTATTTTTTTGAATTTTCTTATATATATCTCATTTTTCCGATGCCTTTATATTTAACAAAATCAGAATAAATAGGTCCGGTGTCTGAAAAATTCTCAATTTTTGTTTATAAGTATATTTAATTATATTTATCATCCACAAAAAAATCACATAAAAATTCATAAAAATTGATGTGATTTCATCAAGATTCTAACCGAAATTAAAATAAGGTATACCCCACTTGATAACTACTCATATATATATATATATGAAATGTTCAAGCCAGTGCGAACTGATATAACTTCATCAATGTGTTGGATGTGGACTATTAGATTTACATACTTTAACTCAAAGTGTATGCACTTGTCAAAACTTCTTTATAATTATTGGTCTGTATGCATTGGTACTGATGTAACTGTTACATCAGTGTGTACTGTCCAAAACGGGATCGATTATATAGAGAGACACACATATAAAAAGTGTTTTATTATGAGGAAATGAAAGGCCAAGAGTGTTAGCTAATGTATCACATTTTCATTTTCATTTATAATGTAACGATTAAAATCATATAAGATGTGGTAAATAAAATAAATCATCTTTAACTTATATTCATTTATCGATGGTGGCGCCATAAATCTGATACAAGCCAGATACAAAGTCGGATATCTAATATTATTGTTATAAAAAGTCTTTCAATTTCTTTTTTATCAAAGTTGTCTTTTGAAAACTCAAGTAACTGCTCGTTAAAAATATTTTTTTTATAAGGAAAACACTGAAATTGAAATGATTGCATACCTACTCAATTTTCTAAAAACAAAATCATGAAATTGTTAGAAAATAATTATAGATGTTTTAATGCAATAATATTAAATTGTTCAACGGTAGTTAATATTCAGTAGATATCGTTTTCAGATCATGCTAGATGAAAACAGGTGTTGGGGTTTGCCGTTTGTAAACCACATATTATTAATTGTTAATTATTTATCACCTTTAAAAACTGAAACGAAGAGCAGTCGAATTCATTTTCAAACTACCAAACAAAGTTGCTGTCACTGTACTGAACGTGTCTTGTCTTCGTTCACTGTACTGAACGTGTCTTGTCTTCGTGTACTGAACGTGTAAGGACTTTGGACCATGAATCCATGATTTATGAACAAATCTAGAATATGTAATATTTATAAACGTCAATTTAAATTTATGATTTAAAAATTCTCTTAAACATGAGCCGTATTAATACAACAATAAACCCTTCGTTAGAATATTAGTACACAGTTCATGCTAGAATGGATCCAAATAAATATTTCTTTTAATACAACTTCACAAAGTACAGTAAAAAATAAATATAATTGATTTAATTATTTTGTCAATCTTTTAATGTCCTTAATTGCAACATAAATTAAAACAAATTATGTGAAAATCTTTAAATGGGGTGGAAGCACGACATCATCACTATCACCAGTAGCAATCGTACTCTTAGAGCATCTCCAATGCTATTATGTATTTGAAGAAAATAGAGTGCCATATAGGATAGATGTTAAAAAAGTTAGAAAAACTCTCTCCAATGCTATTATCTAAGTTGAATATAGAGATGATATGGACAAAAAAAAGTTAGAGAGTATAGAGTTGGATTTCTAATTCTAGAAACTCTCCTAGAAATGTTGATTAGGATTTCTAACTTTTTCCACCAATAAGATTAAAGCTTTCAATTTTTTTCACCAATAAGATTAAACCTCATTTAATTGTAAAATAAAAGATGAGAGAGAGTATAATAATTGTTTTATTATGATTGGACATAAAATGGATGAATATTTGACTTTAAATAATTGTATTGGAGATGTGAATATGTATTTCTCTAAAATAATTTTAAAAGTGGACCTATAATAAATATAAATGTAGATGTGGTGCTGTTTAAAAACTCAAAAATGTATATTTTACATTGGAGATACTCTTAGTTTTTCTGACATGGATGGGGCCAATCCTCTTACAAAACCACCATCGGTTCATCACGTATCAGGATCTTCTGTTGAGTTTTTTCTCCATTAAGCTGCGATGAACTTTTCAGCATCTTTGTATAAGCGGCAAGTGATAAAATAAATGGTTAATATTTACTTGTATTTCTATTTGCCAATCGCCATGCTTCTCGTATAGTCGTATCAACCAGTCAACAGAACTTGTGGGAGGAGAAGAAGCTGAAATGACTATTTCTAGATTAATTATTTCAGATTAAAACAGCACTGTTTTGGTAATTAAAGAGAAAAAAAAATGTAAAATAAATCAGTATTGATCATCCATTTTTGTAATGGTCGCGTCGGGAAAAGCCATAAATTCAAGTATTGGAGGCATTAGACAAAAACCAAAAATGTTAGGGAGGCAAAATTAAAAAGGGCTTAAAATTTATTAACAGTATTTTTTAAAATGAATTTAAGTATTTTTTTTTTCTTTTTTTTGTGGGCAGGGCCATACGTGGGACATGGCCCCACCAGCTGGCCCAGGCCCCACGTGGGCGTTGATGCTGAAAAGTCTAGCATAGCTTAGTAGTGAAAAAACTCAACACAGTTATTTCAAAAAAAAAAAAAAAACCAAGCAGAAAGCACGTCACATCTCAATAGAGATGGTAATGTATCGCGGTTGTGAAGTGTTCAAGTCTCACCATATACATTTTATAAATATGTGTGGAAAATTTCCTCCTGATTTATGAAAGTAGTTATTCGGACCGTACATATATTGTCTTATCTTAACGAATCCCAATAATCATATTATAATACCTGTAACTTGTAATACTTAAATAAATAAATAAATAAAAATAAAAATAAAAATTTAGTATAAGATCCTGATTTACCTCTCACACCTATAAGATTTCAAGTTGAAGTCATGTTCTCCTCCCTAAAACATAGAATTTATTATATTAATCAAAAGAAAAAAGTACCGCGGTACCGCGGTACGGATAATAAAGTATGGTTTGGTAATACAGGGAAGAAAAAGGAGGTAGCTGACTCGTTCAAAATGAAATGGCATGAGGCCAATAATTAAGTGGAGGACAAAAAGGAACACATTATCTACTATGTAACCGCGTGGAAGTTTCCACCAATAGCAGACCTGTAACCATTTTTTTCTCATTTCACTCGGTGTCTTCCACCTTCCCAAACCTCTTCCTATATAAATATATACATAAAATAGCAACAAATAAAATAAAGTACTACTACTAAAAAAACAACAATGGAGCAATACCCAGGTTTTCGTTTCTTTCCAACAGAAGAAGAGCTAGTCACCTTCTATCTACACAACATGCTAGAAGGAAACCGACCTGAGGTTCATCGTGTCATCCCCGTTATTCAGTTTTACGAAATAGAGCCATGGAACCTTCCAAGTACATATACTTTCTTCATTCATCATACAACATTATTTACTTTGTATATATATATATATATGCAAAATAGATGGTGTTTATTAATCTGTGTTTATGTAACATGTTTTGCATGCAGAGGTTTCTGGAGAACCATCTAGACGTGACACTGAGCAATGGTTTTTCTTTACTAAAAGACAAGAGAGGGAAGCGCACGGTGGGAGACCTAGCCGGACTACAGCTTCAGGGTACTGGAAGGCGACGGGGTCTCCTAATTATGTTTACTCGTCGGATAACCGGGTTATTGGAGTGAAGAAGACTATGATTTTCTATAGGGGAAAGGCACCTGCTGGGAGAAAAACCAAATGGAAGATGAATGAGTACCGAGCCATTGAAGAAGAAGCCAATCCATCTAGGACTACTGTTCCTAAGGTTTGTATATACTATATACTAATATACTATTCACAAAGATGAACAACCAAGTGGTTTCAATTCAACTATATCCATATTATCTTACACTTTCGGATCATTAACTTGTTTCACTCTTTCTTGAATGTAGTTGAGGCATGAATACAGTTTGTGCAGAGTGTATGTGACATCAGGAAGCTCACGGGCGTTTGATAGACGCCCGTCAGAAGCTGTGACAAATGAGACACAGCCTTTAGCTAATGGTGCAACATCTTCTGCTCATAACACCATAATGGAAGCAAGAACAAGCTCACCCGATACCTCATACTCTGGCGAAGACCACCCTCATGATCCGCCAGAATCTACCGAAGCTACCACTTATGCGAGGATTATGGATTATCTAGAACCACCTCTATTTGACTGGGAAGAGCTGAATTGGCCATAAGTAAAGCCAAAATACTGAAATAGCTCACCTTCCCAAGTAGCAAAGATTTTCTTTTTAATTGTTTGTTTTGTTTCTATTTTTATTTTTAGGATGGTGATTAAGGAAAAGATATAAAGACAGATATATAAAAAATATTCATGATACTATATCAAATGGAGTTGTAAACGAAAAAATTTACCTCTAGACGTATAGCAATGAAGTCGACGACATCACTTTGCTATATATGTTGCTGTAATCATTTTGGTGATGACCATATTGGTAGCATTTGACTTTATTCATTTTAAGAAGCCACTCTATTTTTCCAATTCTTTGAAACTGAGTTCTGTGAAATTCAAAAGCACAAGGTCAATAATTTATTTTGACTACACTACAAAAGAATGGAAAAAGAAAAAAGTACTAAAAAAAAGGCTATATGAGTTGAGTAAAAACTAAAAGGGTAAACAGCAAAACTATATGCAAGTGACATCAAGCTTTAATGAGAACAATATAGCTGAGTCATTATGGTACTAGACAATTATATACAATTCAAGACACAGAATCATAAAGCATATGGAGAATTTTCAAAACAGACTGAAAGAAATTAAAATTATAACCTCACTAAGGCATCTAGCCTCAACAGAAGCATATGTATTTACAAAAGAGGAAGAAAAGTCTGTCTAGCTTATGTGGTCGCTTTCAATCATCATGTTGATGTATAAATTCATAACAAGTGTTTGACTAAGAAAATTAGTTAATTTTCAAATTACATCACTGGCTTAGCTGATTTTTTTTCTTTCTTTTCATGCGTACGGTAATTAAATTTTCGCAGAAAACTAGTAGTCAAGAGCATGACATAAAACTTCTATTTCTGTCAAAACCATCACTTCCTATCTTAAACACTAACTGGTCAAAACCTGAGATCTTGGAAGGATCTCAAACGTGAAATTAAAATTAACTCCATAATAAGGCATGATCAAGTATCAACAGATCCCTACCGTAAACAAGGATCTCATTCTGCAGAATAATAACTGTTTAACATACTCCGCACCTAGTGCAGAGAAGTAAACATGATTTCTCAATTATTTTAGCTTGGTTGATACACTGCAAATACCTTGACGTTACACTACAAATACTGAGTTAGAAATCGTTACAAAACTAATGGATCAAAAATGCAACAATTACCATATCATTTCTTGTCAACAACATTCAAAGAAATCAGGACTCAACTTAATCGGATTAAGTATTAAATATAACATAAATAATGTGCCTCATGCTGCAAGTAGCTCTCAGATGATTCTAAAGCTCAACTAAAGCATATAGTTCATTATGAACCTTGGGGTACATCGTGCAAACGAGCATAGAGCATTAACACATCAACCCATGAATCACATTGCCTTCTTCAGTATATTGATTCTCTAACTACATTTAACATTACTATGACAAATAAACATAACACACTCAGCAATAACAATGGATGGAACAGAGAGAAGGCGAGCACTTCTAAGTTTTACCGAGAAAGAATCACGTTCATTTATTCCATAACTTCAACTCAATTTCCCTTGAGATAATTAATTCTTGCTTTTTGATTTAACTTTATCATATCAGAAGTGAAGTCCTTATAGCTAATAACAAAATCAATTATATATAAAACAGATAACTAAGTGATGAATCCTATAAAGAACCACCTGCATAGCATTATCATGGATTATCCTCCAATAGACAAGCAAAGGAAAACTTGTACAGAAACTGTCAACGGTGCAAAGAAACACGAAGGAAGAAATAAGCAATGTCCAGGTAGTAAAACTCTTACGATTCTATAGGCATTACGCATGTCCTATAACAGATAAAACAAATAAAGCATTCTGTGAATACAAATGTTCTTTTGTTCATTTTGTTTCAAAGAAGCACAACTGTTTTCATCCCAAGAAACAGTCACTAGTAACTTCTAGGCAATCACGCTGATTACCTATTATTGTTTGTGTTCAAGTTGTATTTATAAATACATTAATCAGCCAACTACCTTCTTGTTCAAAAGATGATGACTCCTTTACTTTCCTAAAACACTTTGAATACTCCATAGAGACCACCGACAACTACAAGGATTCCATGAACTGAAGACATCAATTAATTAATCAATAACTAAAGTACATGTCTTTATCATATGACCAACAACTTACAGCAACGACAAAATGAGGTTGGTTCAGCGGTAAGCCCATCACACCTACATCCAAGAGCTTGTGGGTTCGAGTCATGCCTCCTCTCCAAATCCCGAAATATTGTAATAGTTCAACAACGAAAAAAACCAACAACTTACAGCACCAACAAATCCCAAATGATCTTATGGTGGGATCTTTTTTTTATATATATTTTTCTTTTTCTTTTTGAAATAATAAGATAACAAATGAAAATGAGAAAAATAACTTTAAAATCCAGTTGTGACTTGTCAGTAAAATATTCACAAACCAGGGAACACAATTTAGCAGTGAAATCTCTGTGAGACCAGCAAACAAGCTAGGCAAGACTTTACTCAATTTCAACCAAAACCCACTACCAGATCACCAATTGAAAGTCAGTCTTGCTCGTATTTTATAGTCAATTTTTATACTATATTTGTGCTATAAGTCCCATCTTTGATCTTTCCAAGTAATAAAACTCCCCAACTCCCAAATTTCACCAATCCTTCATTAAAAAAAAAAATTGTTGAACAAAGTAGATATATTAATTCAACATTGACTTCCTTGCTTATACACTCTATACGCATTTTCTTTTTCTCATAAATTCCAAGAACCAAACCGAAGAGTTTTACTAAGAAATGGAAAAATCAGACAGTAGATTCAGCAAGTAGCGAAATAAATTATAAATAAATAAATAAATAAAAAAGAATATAAAATCTCCAGCATTCAAAAAAGATCCAAGAGAAACAAAAGTACCTTTGACTCTTTGTCTCGTCAATTGTTTGTTGCTGCGCCACAAAACAAGAACAGAGTGTGAAACCCGTTGCCTTAATAAAGCGGTTCAAAAGCTTACGACGCACCGACCAATAACAAACTGTTTTTCTACTGGACACACGGTACAAACGTACTTATAGTATACTAATTAACGTTATTGTAGTAACCAAAAATGGTCTTTAGGTCCAACGTCTAAAACCCTAACCTTTTTGTTTTAAAACCCATTTAGACCCATGCATTGCAAGTCGACCCAAGACCTACATCAGTTAAGTTTTTACCATTTAAGACCGGGTCACACTTCAGTTACAAGTTACAGGGGGCAGGTAACGATAGAGTCAAAAAGGAGGAAATCTCTCCGAAAATCTCACCCACAATCAAACTCTAATCAGGTGAACGTTAGAAAGGGTTTGGCCTATACATAAGAGAACTCAATTACAGTAAAGCTCTCTGAAAATTATCTAAAAAAACAAGTTCTTTAATGTCTTGAAACTCTACACATTTAAATTCCGATCATCGGAATTTGATCTCTTTCACAATCACATTCAAAAATAACAAACGTTCAGCCCAAATGCATCTAAAGCTATAAAGAATCTGGATAATTAAGTTCATATTTTTATTTTTGAGGCCTGCATGTCTTTTTTAATCTATGTGTTTTGGGTCTTGCGCACCCCTTCTGCTTTCATTTTTTTTCTCTTTTTTCTTTTTTCTTTTTTCTTTTTTCTTTTTATTAATAAAGGTTGTGTTTAGAGTATTTAAAAAAAAAAAAAAAAAAGAATAATTTTTTTATAATCAATTTAGATGGGTGCTCTTAATATACTAACGATTTAAAAACTAATAAAAGTTTTATTTTTAGTTTTTCAATGTCTTGTTATATATTATGTGTCTTAACAATTGAAATTGAGGTGGACGGATTTTTTAAAATCTAAAAACCCAAAAATTATTTTCAAAAAAGTAATCACGAAAAACACTAATTAATTTATGGGTTCGAGTCATCTCTCATCCCAAACTTCAAATTAATTGTAATAATTAAAATAAAATAAAAAAAGATTAAAAAGTATATAATAAAAAAAAAAACTTTAAAATTTTTAATAATAATAATGGAAAATTGCACAAATTCCCTGACATTTGACGTTATTGCATGTGTGTGCAACTTTTGCTCATAATTGCATGGGCATCCCTTATCAAGGGATGCTTGTGCAAGTTTCCTTGACATTTCACCCAACTAAGAGTTTGGTTTAGACCTGACAATGGGTCGAATCGAATCGAATACAAATCGAATGGTAAATAGATCGAACCCAATTTACTCAACCTAAACCCACCTGTTAGCTTATTGGGTTTTAAAATGTAAACCCAAACTTATTCACTAATTTAATGGATAATCCAAAATCAATCTATTTAACCCGTTATTTTTTTATTACGTTTAGTAAATATTAATTTTAATTTAAAAAATAAGAAAATAATAATAATAATATTTGAATACTCATAACACAAGTATAAACAAACATATTATTATGCAATAGTAATATATTAAATTGAAAATAAAGTGCTTGTCAAAACAATCTTACGAAAAACTTTTTTATTAATTAATTTAGGAAATGTAGGGTTCTATTTTGTAGGTACAAATTGAATGTAAAATAATTAATATATGGGTGTGGATATTAACACCCATAAAACTTATTAGTACACCCATATTTTATTAAAAACATTAATTACAAAAATATCTCATTAGAAATTTACCAATAAGGACAAATTACTTTAATTAAAAATAAACCAAATATTATATACTCATTAATTACACACATATCTTCAACTATATTTCTTTATTAAAAAAAATTACCTTTATAAAAAAATAAAAAATAAAAACTTATGATAAACCCTGATTTCTAATTTTATTTCAAGTATCAAACTTTCTCATCACCATATGATTATTATATTGTTTGTCTCTTTTTTTTATGTATAGTTATGAACTCTATTAATAAACAATATATATATATATATTTTTAACAATAGCCGTAGATATCAACCAGTTTTTTTTTTTTTAAGATAATCGTAGACATCAAAAAGGTTTTTTTTTTATAATTTATTTTATTTTATTTTATTTTTAAGATAGTTGTATAAATAAGAGAATTTTAAATTGAAAATCTTTTGATCATATATACGGTTCCACATATTCTCTTTTATATGGTTCTCATTTGAGATATTTCTAAAAGTAAATTGGACCATCATTGAAAGATGATTTGATTCAAAAAATAATAAGATTTTTTTTATAAATTGAGTGTGATATAATTTAAGAGTGTTTATAAATAAAATGTATTAAAATGAATATATTTATTTTAATGAGGGTACTATTGGCATTATGATGGGTTCTTATAGTAATAGTTATTTTTTAAACTTTAAACATGGGTATACTTATAAAAATAAATGTACTAATAAATTTTATGAGTGTCAATATCTGTACCTTTAATATATTATTATTAAATTTAATAGGTGGGTCATGGGTTTTATGGGTTTTAAGAGAAACTCAAACCCGACCTATTATTGTTTTGGGTTTTAATAACCCAACCAATAAAGATAGACCCATATCCGCTTTTGACAAGTGGGTTTGGGTCGAATTAATGGGTTGGCTGTAATTATGTCAGGCCTATGGCTATTTATAAATAAAAACAACTTTTCCAAAATTTGACATTGACCTCTTCGACTTTTGGCGTTGACCGTTAATTTTAATGGTTAACCACGTTAAAATGAGTAAAAAGACTTAAATACCCATATCACCATGAATATAATAAAAATAAAATGATTTAAAAATAAATGTAATAAAATGCAATAAAGAAAATAGATCTTTGCCTTCCATCTCAAAATATTGACAATGAAGATCAAAATATTAAAGAAAAAATAGAAATTAAGAAAAAATAAATAAATAGATTGTTGTCGTCCATCTTAAAAGATGGATGATAGAGATCTATTTATTATTTATTTTTTTAGATAGACGATGGAGATCTATATCTTTTTTTTCGTAAGAATTTTTTTTTTCAACTTTTTTTGTTAAGAAAATATTAAAAACTTAATTAAAAATGACAAAACACTCTCCCTACTGTTAAGTTTGGCTGATCAATGCTAACAATGGAGGAGGTTGGTTTGAGTTGGTTTTGACTCTACCCAAACTAAGCCATTAATTAATCGGTTTAATAATTTAGGGGTTTTTACAATTTAGTCCCAATCTAATTGGGAAAAGACACTTTTTTACTTGCTAGTTGATTTTTCAACAAATTGATCCTAATATAATTCAAAATACAACAAATTGGTCCCAAGGTTAGTAAAAATATTAGGACCAATTTGTTGTATTTTGAATTATATTAGGACCAATTTGTTATATTTTGAATTATATTATATCCAATTTGTTGAAAAATCAATTAGCAAGTAAAAAATTGTCTTTTCTCAATTAGATTATGACCAAATTGTAAAAACCCCTAATAATTTACAACCCAAACATATTATAAGATAACACCAAACCAAACTAAATCAATAAAAACTGGTTTGATTCAGTTTGGTTTACGATTTAGGATTAAGTGGAAATGGTGGAAAATGTCATACTTTTGACCTGATTTGGTGACTTTGTCAATACTTTAATAAATTAAGTTTAAAAGACACTAATTATGATGAACTACCAAAATTGCCCTTAGTTCATCATTTATGTTATTCTGTTTGTACTTTTCTCTCTCCACACTTTTAACAAAAATGACAGTAGTGAGGTACTTAGTGACTCTCTCTCGCTTTACAAATAAAAGTTCAAGGTTGCCTCGACTTTCTTTTTCAACTTATAAAAGGTAATATTTCTAGCAAATACTTCTTTTAAAAGACTATTATATGAGTCTTTTGTTGGATCTCTAAGACTTTGTAAGCCCTGTCCGAGCCTTTTCTTACCAAAATGTTTAAACTTTTCTGAGCCTTTTCTTGCCTTCACCGAGACTTTTCCGAGCCTTTTACATGAATAAGTATCGAGCCTTTTCTTGACTTCTCCGAGCATTTTATTGCCTTCACCGAGACTTTTCCTAGCCTTTTACATGAATAAGTATCAAGCCTTTTCTTGACTTCTCCGAGCCTTTTCTTGCCTTCACCGAGACTTTTAAAATATTCTCGGAGACTTTTCAATATCCTCACACGAGCCTTTGTAAATGTAAGATGTGAAAATATTTTATAGTCCTGGGTTATTATTAATGGTTTGTGATGATTAATTTCACAACATCTTGAATTGAGTTAGGATAGTAATATCTTACAACGGTCAATGGAAGCAGTTACCTGACGGAAGTCAGAGGTTTGTTTGATCCGATAACCGAGGAATGTATGTTTCAAAGAATATGACTTACGAAAAATTGGTGGCGATCGTGCATACCATTGTGAAGTATGATGTAAACAACTTCAATGTTGATCTGTTATCAATATCAATCGTTCCTGGCAGTACATGTCGCATATTTATAAGAAATGACGACGATGTCCAGTTTATGCTAAGGGAAGATCGAGTGATCCCTCAAGTATGTGTAAGTGTAATTGAGAGGACAACTAGTTATGTGATAGGGAATGATATTCCTCCTCTTGAAAATACCTAACAGTTTGGATCCTTTAGCGGTAGCAACCAAGTGTTCACCCAAATGAGTGCCTCCGAAGGTATGGGAAACATGTGTGGTGTCCCACCGGTAGAGGTCAACCATACAGATGTAGTTGAACCTCAATTTGGTGATGTGTATGGTTGTCGAATTGAGCAAAACAATGAGCATTACAATGAGCATTACAATGGGCAGTACAATGAGCAGAACAATAACCTGAACCATGATGTAGATAATTAGGCAAATAATGAACAGGTTGATGATCTACAAAATGTGGATGAAGAGCCTGAACAAATTCAAACACGTGGTAGACGTGTAGAAAGAGTTAGTTGCACTACACCAGATATGTCTGGGACTTCCAAGGTTCGGTATAATGTAACAGCATCTAATTATGATAATTCTACAACGTGGGTTATTCCTGGAGCAGATTCATACTCGTTTGGTATTGGTACAAGCAACACCTTGGCAGCGCAAAAACCTAGAACCATGATTTATAAAGGTCAATTTTTTTCAAGTAAAAAGGATTTGAAGAGGTCATTTGGCCATTTTGCAATGTTACAGAACTTTGAATGGAAGGTAAAAAGGTCCAATAAGACAACTTTACATGTGGTTTGCATCATTTACGACTGTAAGTGGAAATTAATAGCGGTGATGAGAGATGAAGGGACTTACTTTCAAGTCAGAAGTTTTGTCAATGAACACAGTTGTCCCTTGGAAGAAATTCATCGTCGCCACTGACAAGCTAGTGCAGTCATAATTGGATAAGTCGTTGCACCTAGACTTCAACAACATGATGGTCGTCTCATGCGTCCCAAGGACATAATCGCCGATATGAAAACAATGTATTGCATCCAAATCATGTACAGTAAGGCATATGATGCCCTCCAATATGCATTGTCATTGACCTATGGAACGCATGAAGAAACTTCCAACTGCTGCCATCTTTTGCATACGTTATGGAATAGCAAAATCCTAGCACACTCACTGACTTACAGTGCATAGATGATGGTAAATTCCTCTACTTTTTCATGTCATTAGGGTCCTCAATTAGAGGTTTTCGAAGGTGTATACGTCTTGTGATTGCAGTTGATGGTACCCATTTAAAGGGAAGATTCGGGGTAGAATGTTTGTTACAACTGCACAAGATGGAAACGAACAGGTGTATCCAATTGGTTTTGGAATGCTTGAGGGGAGCCCTTGGTCATATAGATGATAGTTTTCATTTCCGATCGTCATGCAAGCATTGAAGCTTGGATTTCTAAAGTCTTCCATTATGCAACTCATACCATATGTTGCTAGCATTTTGGTGAAAATATGAAGAATCGATTCCACAGAAAAGATGTTGCCAACGTAATGGATAACGCAGCTAGGTCGTACAGTGAAATGAAGTATGATCGCCACATGGAGGAGTTACGTAAGTTGCACAAGGCTGCATTCGATTATGCCATTATTGCCGGTCCACACAAGTGGTCCCACGTTCACTGTCCCAAAAGACGGTATAAGGTGATGACCACAAATGTTGCAGAGTGCATAAACTCATACCTAAAATTCACACGGCAACTGCCACTAATGACACTTGTAGATATGGGTGGGCGTTTAATGGATCGGTTCACTTTTCGAGTGAACCAATAAAAAACCGATAATATCTGGTTTTTGAAAAAGTGAACCGATCCGATAAAATTGAAAAATGTGAACCTATTAAAAACCAATTGCACCGGTTCGGTTCGGTTCGGTTCGATTTTTTCGGTTTTGAGTCAAATTGTTGGGCTTTAATTTTTAAAATCTGAATTCCACAAAAATAAAAAGATTTTCTTATAGCCATAACCATATATAGGTAATGGAGAAAAGATGCGCTGAAATGATATTAGGTGTTCAACTTGCCACTAACTAAAGTAACTTCCTTGAGGATAATTATGGTAACCACGGCTCACTCCAAGTTTAGAAGCCACAAAACAAATTTTGTTGGTCTAAAAAAGGACAAGTGTAATACTTTCAAGCAACCGTATCAGTCTTTCAAGAGACTTGAGAATTTAAAATCAGTACAGATTAGTTCAAACTCTGGCATGTACAGTTTAGTTTAATCTCTCCCACCGTGTGTTATTCTCTTAGTCTAGCTCATACTCTTTCAACCGTAGTCTTAAGGTTTCTTGTACAAGTCCTCTACATGACTTTCATGTATATATATGTGCAGCAACACTTGATCAATTTCTCTATATTTTATACACCGGTTCTCGCTTCGATTCATCGGTTTGAACCCTAGAATCGAAAACTGAACCGAAAATACCGATTTTTAAAGAACCGAACCGAACCGAACCGAACCGATCTGATTAACAGTAAAAAACGAAAAAATAACTGATTGGATCAGTTTGGTTCACCGGTTCAGTTCGGTTTAATGGTTTTTTGCCCACCTCTACTTGCAAAGTTCATTAGGAATATGCTACAAAAGTGGTTTCACGATCGTAATGCAGCTGCACGGTCCATGCGTCATCGATTGACCGACGCATCACATCTTGTGATCCTGAAACGTGTCGAGAAGTGCGGTTATATGACCGTAAATCCAATTGATTGGAACATATTCTCCTTTAAACACAAGGGAAAACAGTGGATGGTTAACTTAGCCCGGAAGACTTGCACATGCAACAAGTTCCAAACGGACTTTTTACCTTATTCACACGCACTCACAACGGCAAGGTACATGACAAGTTACATTTAACATTATATATTACACATACGTGAATCTCACTGTTTTCATTGTTGCAGGGAACGAAAATTAGATTTCACATCTCTGTGTGAGCACTACTACATGAGGGAGACACTTATTGATGCATACTCGGCTCCTATTATGCATGTTGGCCATCCTTTTTCATGGGTAGTGCCATTTGACATCGCAGCGCAGATGGTTTTAAATCCAAATACGAAAAGACAATCAGATCGCCCGATGAAGGGTCGACATGCCTAGTCTTCCGAGAGGACAACCACACATTCGTGTAGAAGATGTGGACACCCAGGACAAAACAGCAGGCGGTGTTCCAACCCGCCTATGGTTAATGAAAGTCCCAGCAGAATTGTCCCTAACGAATACCGTCGCAAGTGCAACATCTGTCACTCAATTGGACATAACAAACAAACATGCCTTGAGAAGGACTCTACCGTGTAATGAATGGAGCCGTACAAGATGAAGGCGATCAAACATAACAAGGCAGTACAAGAGGAAGATGAATTGCCACCAGAAAAGCTTGTGATTGAGGAACATCTCTCCAACTTGATGTATTCCAACATCGTTCAAACTTTGGGAACCATGCTCGATACAGTTGTTTTATGAGACCTTTGGTCCTTATGCTTTTATGTTCAACTATTCTTATTGATTTTATGTTCGAAAAGTAGATTTGACTTTACAGTGTTCGTGAATTTCCTATATTGTTTATGGATTTAAATATATGAAATGTGTGTTGAAATTTTAACTACAAACACCTGAGAAAAAAAATTAAATCTACTTATTACTCAATGTTATGTACATCAACTACATGGGCCTGGAGTTACAAAAAAACTCCACGGCCATCTTCTCCCCGATGGTGGTCATATCGTCATTTGACCAGTCGAACGTATCCCTATTCGCCGTCTGGTACTCTATCATCCTCAAAGTATGGGTACAACAGTTTCCCCTGCAATTCACCACATAAACAACCGTTAAAATAGAATGTTTTTAAAACCGATTAGGATAGAATAAGATCTTTAAATAGTCATACCCTATTCGCTATTAGGGCACACGGTCTACTGACACGAGCAACATTCGAAAGGGCCCATCCTTCTTCTTGTAAGACTTATCACCCCTCTGTTTGTTCCTATGAAAGTGCACCGCATGAAGCATTGAGGGTAAAAACCACCTTAAGCACGCGACTTGGTTTTTCTTGTGTGTAAATGGGACCTCCTGTATGAACGGGTCAAACACGAAAATTTGCCTTGCAGTGAGGTCGACGCTAACTATGACCCAATGCATACATCCAAGGTTGCAAGGAATCAGAACCTGTAGGTGTTTCAACAAAGTGTAATCAGTGTCAAATTTTATTATACACATTGACGCTATGTAAAATATACACTCACCATATCAAAATCGTGTCATGGCCGGTTTCCTGACGAGAGCTCTCCACGTACCACTATAAGATCATTAGGGGACCACTGGTAATTCAGCACAGACCAACCGTTTGGGGTTTCCTGTCTTGACCAGCGGCAATTCTGTCCTAAGTATGATCTAACAATGATTGTACATAGATAATTTACCGAAACGTTAGGCAAAAGATGTATGAAACACATCAATGCAGTATTGTTGAAACCGTACAATAAAAACACTTATATAAAATTGTGAATCCAGTATGTTGGTCCTTGAACCATAGACAGTAGGGTATGTTCGATGACGCTTCCAGAGAATCTTCAAGTACGCGTCAATGTAATAACAATTTCAACATTTTCTATTATTAGGATTCTACCATTTGTGAAAGAAACGAACTTATACAGACAGTTAAAGTAAGGAATATACCGTATCCTCCAACTCCATGAAGTTGGATTCAAACCGATGGAACCAAGGGACACCAACTAGCTCGTGTAGATCCACATCACGTCTGTCTAATTGTTGAAAAAGTTAGATAACCAGAAACTTTGACGTAGGTCCTTGAAAATAGTATAAAAAGATTGTAATTTCTACGATTATACTTACACTTCCCCTGTCAGGTTCCTCTTATAGTCTTTGTACTGCTGAAGCTGTTCTGGATCTATCAATCTGTGTGGCACCTATTCGTATGGTGGTTGCAGCATCATCCTAGGCCTTTTCGGTCGATAGGGGTCTGTGAATGGGCTGTTAGGATTATGCTCAATAGCAAGAGTGTAATATTGTAATTAACAATCTTTTTCATATTAATAAAGTGATTTCTGGTTTAACAAATCGTATAGCATTTATAGTTTGTATTATAATTGTCAAAGTAAATAATCATAAGGTCTAAAGACTATGGGAAAAGAAGAATTGTTCGTACATCTGGATATGTATGTGGTAGACACAATTCTTTAGTTAGTCTTGAATATTGTTCACAACTTAAGTTAAAGGTTGGGCACCTTTATCTTGTTAAAGTTGTAGAATTCTTTTGCTAGCATTTGAGTGGGATCAAATGAGATATGATGAGTCTAAAATCATCGGAGTGTCTTCGAGCAAAAGGATCTAGTGCACTGGGTGCATTGAACTGGATCACAATGAAAAGCTTTATCTAGAACCGTCAATAGATAATAGTCTTTTCATTATCAGGACAATCGGAGAGTCTATCTTAATCCTGAGATAAATGATGGACTTATGGTTGCAAGTGATATCATTTGAGTTATCAATGAGTACGATTATATCGCATAGTCTATCCTCGATAGTTTGGTGATATTCATTTGTTAATCGATAGAGGACTTCATTTATAGATATGGACATCGTGGCTCCATTTAATTAAATGAGAGTATAATATCATCATATGGATGTTTTGAGGTAATTGGATATTAAATCTCAACGTTGAGTTAATAGTGTCTATTGAAAACATGGCTTCTGGACAAGTCAAAATATCCAAGTTCAAAACGTGGTCATATGAGTAAATATGGTAACTTGGAGAGTTATAGGCGGTCTATGAACTCTTGGCGATTACTGATATTAATCACGAGGATACACTATCTCCAATATGATTGTCTAGGGTATGAATGAGGAGCATCTTCCTTTTTTATCTTTATTTAAGAGTTCAGTTTTAGCTCTTTAGTGGAATGAGTTAAAATTAATGGATCGGACCTAAGTGAATCATTTGTTGATTGTGATTAGGTTATGTCTATTGAAGCTTAAATTTAGATGGCCCGCCAAGATCCCCAATCCACACGGACTTGCATGGATCACTTGATATATTCTACCGGACCAATTTAAGGGTCCATCTAGAATTGCATTTAATATATTAAGAATATAATTTGCACATTATTTAAGTAATGGGCTGCTCAATTATATTAATATATTAATGAAAGACATGTGGGCTTGTTTCTTTTAGTAAGAATGGGTCTGGTTCACATGTGGGCTTTTTTATTTAAAGTCCAATGGATTAAATGAAATAGGAAAATAATATTAGGCCCATCTTATATATAAGTGGGGCGGCTAGGTTAAGGTTTTGACCTAAAAATATTATTTTGTTTCATTTGTTTTAATTAAATAAGAATTAATTGATTTATTGATTAATTGTTTAATTAAAGAAACAAATCTTTCCTAAAAGTAAAAGACTTGTTTGATAAGTAAATAAATAAATTAGTATTATTTATTTAATCAAATAAGGAGTCTTTTTTTATTTAGTCAAATAAAAGAATAAAAATAAAAGAGTTGGATTAGGGTTTGAAGTCTATAAAGTTAAAAAGAATTAGGGTTGAATTTCAGTCACCCTATATAAGTGACATGATGAAATTCGGCCAACCCTAATTAGATACTACATAGAATTCGGCAACCCTAAAGGAAAAAGAAGAAAAATTCGGCCAACCTATATATATGTTCTTATAGGGTTCGGCCACATCAATTAATTGGTGCTTGAGTTTTTATTTTCTTTCTTCTTCTTCTTAATTCTAAGAGAGTTTTTATTCTAGAGAGACAAAAAGGAGTGAAAAATTATTCTTTGATAGTATACAATTGCTTAAACATCAATAAGCTTGTGTATACGATATCGATCTAGGTTCACGCGAGTTTCGATCATAAGATTGTGAACTCAAAAGTGACCGGAATAATTTTGACATTCTTTTGATTGTTTTGTGACTAACAAAGAAAAGAAAGTATTTGTTTGGTCCATTCACAGGTTTGCAATTCAAAGGAAAGGGAGACCACGCTCCTAGATGATCCACGTTCGTGCTCGGATTGAAGGTCTTGCGGATTACCATCGACGTAAGTCAATCGGATCACACGACAAGAGGTAATTTACTTTTGTTGATATATATGCATGTTTATTGATTAAAAGGGTTTAAGGTTCATAAAGGAAAATTTTTAAAAGTCACTAAATCGTCTTTAGTATCGCTTCCGCTGCGTGTAACACTTTTATTTGTTTATTTTTCCCTACATGGGCTCCGTTGCTGCCAACCTCGTTGTCGAATCTGGTCTTCACGCCTCAGGGGTGGGGAACTCCAGTCCAAATCACTGGGATCGATGCGGTGTGAGGAGAAACTCCCTCCCCGTTGATCGGTTGGGATAGACCGGAGGGGTACGTCACGATGGACCAAATCTTTCCTCGTTGATCGCCTGGATGGTTGCGTACGGCTAGGATCAACCGGAGGGTTGCGCTGCGAAAAGGATCACCTGGAAGGTTACACATGATTGGGATCGATCAGAGGGTCAGCTGGAGGGGTATGCTGCGACGACCGGTGTGGTGTGAGATCCTAAAAATATACAGGATCATGCAGCATCTGCAATTCGTCATAAGGTGTAAGGTCTAGGAAATGTACAAGATCATGCAGCAGCTGCGACAAGCGATCCGCGATGAATTCCTAAGGCAATACTGTCTCCATAGGACCAGTACCCCCCCCCCCCCCCCCCCGGTCTGGTGTCATAGTCTGTCCTGTCTTGATGACCAATTCGCCTATCTGTGGGAGTAAAGTCTCAGTCATCCCGATGGGACTGAGAGGTCGAACCCTGTAATGCATTGATTAAGCCCACCAACTCTGTATGCTGCTGATCTCGTTTCTCATTACCCTTTTGGACATCCTCTTTTAAAACTCGGATTTCCTCCCGTAATTCTCGAACGGTATCCATCACTTTAGCTAAGTTTTGGTCTCGTCCATCCTGAAAGGATTTCCACCTCCTTAAATATATAAAACCGTTCATTTGATTCAAATTAAATAACGCATAACAAATATTTTAATGTACCTGTGGATGTCCTTCAATGCCTCCTCGTCAAGGCAACGAGAATCGAACCCGCCTATGCCTTCCATTACCACCCTCCAGGTTAGAACACTCGGTATCACTGCGTCCAAAAGATCGACCCTCAGTATCATTAGGTCCGGCAGTCGTATGTTGATCAGGATCCTCGACGTGATCAGGTACATCAGCGGCATCGGCTTCGGCTTCGGCTTCATACTGACTATCTCCCTCGTAAATGCCCTCGAAGCACCACTCAACCCTCTCAGTTGTTGTCGGTACCAATTTATCCCTCGCATAAATCTGAAATCGTAGTTAGACTATTGTAATTTTATACATACTAATAACTATGAACATTAACAAAAAATATACTTACGTTTTCATTGAAAATGTTATCCAGCTTGTCCCCTCTCGATCGCTGACTCAACTCCCACTTTAGAATACGGGGGGATAGCTCTATTTCCCTACGGTCCCACAGTCGCTGGTGCCAAGCTCGGAGATAACCTCAAAAGCAAATATCTTTGTAATAGATAATTACGATAAGAATCCAATACATAAGTCATATGAAAAAAAATGAAAACTACGTTCTGGTTATTAAATTCTAAATTCTCACCAACAATGCGTGTGTTAGACCGTATATGTTGTATGTCTCCTGTCTGTGTACGGTAACGCTCTTTCGTCGCTGGCATTGTTCGAACCGCTGCCGTCGACTGACCAACGCATGCTTGAAACCATAAATGGACCGCCTATACACGTGTGCACCCCACGGGAACGCATCGAAAGCATCTAAGTTCTCAATTAGGTGAAACTGCCATACTGGAACTTTCTCTCTCTCACCCAACCCCATCAATATCCATTTAAGCATATACAATAGGCACATCTTAACCGCATCGTATTGCTCGGTAAAAACACCATTCCACAATACGTCTCTCAGCTGTCCATACTCGATGTCATCTCGACCCTGAAAGTACCGTTGTTGTATCTCTACCATAGCATAGGTTAACGTGTCGAGAATGACTCTGAACTTCAATCTGGTGATTAGACAACTCAATCTTCGAGAACCGGACTGAATGACGACCTAAAAGAAATCTCATCTCATCTTCCGACCCATCATGATGCAACTCACGAATAAGCAACCGATGGAAAATGCCACCTGAAAACTTCATGTCACGTTGCATCCGAAGGAAATGTCCAAAACACGACTTGGTACACCGACGTCGTTCTTCGACCGCAAGATGTTCCGGTACCCTGTCAAGTGCGTTGTCGATATCTGAAAGCTGATTGAAATGGTCATGACAAGTTATTTTTCCCGAGTACCATTCATCCTCTGGAGTTTTCAGGAAATTTCTCAGCTGATTCGTCATCTGCGTATTCAAAGAAAAAAAAACATATAAGTTAATTAAAAAGCCTCGGAGAGTATATAAAAAGGCTTGGACAAAAAATGAAAAGGCTAGAAAACTCATATGAAAAAGCTCGGACAGCATCTGAAAAGTCTCGGACAACGTGTGAAAAGGTTTGGAAAAAGCTCGGAAAACGTTTTAAAAGTTTCGGAGATTGAAAATTGAAAAACGCTTAGAAAACTGTTACAAAGTCTCGGAGAACGTTATAAAAGGCTCGGAAAACGTTGAAAAAGTCTCGAAGATTGAAAATTGATAAACGCTTGGAAAAATTTTACAAAGTCTCGAAGAACGTTATAAAAGGCTCGGAAAAAGTTAAAAAGTCTCGGAGATTGAAATTTGAAAAATGCTTGGAAAACTTTTACAAAGTCTCGGAGAACGTTATAAAAGGCTTGGAAAAGGCTTGGAAAAGGCTCGGGAAACGTTTTAAAAGTCTCGGAGATTCTAGTTTGGAAAAACCTCAGATTACTATTACAAAGTCTCGGAAAATGTTTTAAAAGGCTCGGACAACGGTTTAAAAGTCTCTTAGATTCATACTTTACAGACCTATACATATTCACAAAAAAAGCAAGGAAAAAGTTTGAAAAGGCTCGGAAAGAGTTTTAAAAGGATCGGAAAAGGTTTTAAAAGGCTCAAAAAACCCTAATCTACACAACTTCATCGTCTTCTACACAATTTTTTTATACATTCAAACCCTAATCTAAACCTAAACTAACCCACAGACATAATCTAAATTGAAATCGAAACATAAATTTATCAACAATAATGAAATCGAAACATAAAATTACTGTGAGATTACAGGTTTTCGTCAACTTCAACACTGTAGCTCCACCCCTGGTGAGTTCAACGTCCTATTTACAGTCGGATTTCTTGCTCTCTCTCCACTGTTCTCTCTCTCAACCTTTTTCTCTCCACGTTTGAAAACACACAAACCACCAAAAATGAGGGTATTTTTGTCTGGTCACCTAAATAGATGTCTTTTAAACTTAGATTAGTAAGGTGGTGTTATTCTTACAAAAACACCCTCAAATAGTGACAAAAAAAATTTGGTATGAGTATTGGTTACCCATGTTTCCCCATTTCCCAATCCCCAATTTTTCTTCCCCGATTTGACCGTGTTTGACTAAAATTAATTACCAAAACTTATTCAAATAAAATTCTATATTAAAATTCAAATAAAAATTACATATCATGAGTTAAAGAAGTATTTATACGTAGTGTTCAAACTATGAAAATGAATAATTATTTTTTAAAAAAAAATTCATGAGTAATGAGAGAAATAGAGATGGGGGATCTATCCACATCCATATCCACATCCCCATCCCCATTTGTGGATGATTTTGTCCCCCAAACGGGGATGGAGATTTGGGGATTTTGGGAGAAAATGCCATCCCTAAACCAAACCAAGCCAATTATATAAAATTCATTAAACCAATTTAAACGAGTTGATTGGCCACCCCTAGTAATTTTCTGTACATGAATTGATGAAAAATTATATGTAAGTTGGTCTTACTTAAGATAAAATACACTTGTAGTTATAATGAGAAGACTTATTAGTACTTTTCAAATTTAAAAAAAAAAAAAAAAATTATTAGTTTTTTTAATTTTTTTTATTATTTTTTTATTTTTTAAAGATGAATAATATAAAAAGCAAATCAAATGAATCAATGAACAAAAGATTGTTTATTGTAGTAATAGAAATGATCAAATCAATACACAGATGTAAATATATGAGAATATTGAATATAAGCTATTCATTTTCTATGCTTTGACTTAGTATGTATACACTTGTCAAACCTTATCTATAATGAGTGGCTCACATTCAATGTCCTTATATATTTACATCAGTGCACACAGATGTAAACGAGACCGATCATAGTAAAACAAAAATTATACAATTAACAAGGTGGGGTGTGCAGTTTTTCTCTGATAGACATATAACTATAAACATACTTATCCATATCATCACTTTTTGTTAGAAAAGGCAATATAATAAGGTCAAATAATGCTTACATGATAAAAAGTGATGAAGTGAATACGTATACTATAAGGGTGCGTTTGACACGGAGATAGGACAGGACAAGATGGGGCGATACGAGACAAGACAGGATTGGATTGGAGAAGTTGTTATGTATTGTGTTTGAAAGGTCTGGGACAGAACTATTAACTGTATTGTTATTCGTTTGGTATGATTGAGACGGGACAGGATAGAACAAGAGGTTTAAATGGTCAGAATGCCTCTATAGTAACAAATGGGTTATTTGATTTTATTAAATAAATATATTTATATATCAATTTAATAAAAATAATAATATTCTCATTGAAAATTAAATTCAATCATAACATTTAAAACCTAATAATTCATATTAATTCAATCTAATTAAATACCAATTAGTTCTGTCTTCTTTTGAGACTGATAGTTGGTAAAAATGACAATCTAATTAAATACCAATTTGGGTTTGATTGAACTGTTTAATAGCATCACTAACCCATCTTAATGCAAAGAAAACAAACTTGATGATCTGGAGATCTGTCCAGATAAGAAAAATGGTCATGTTTTCTCTGTCAAGTGGTTGTTTCTTGCACTTTCTAGTCTTCTTCCTGGACAACTAATTTTTCTATGCATCTGAGAGGGTCACGGCTTCTTTGTTGTTGTTGTTGTTGTAGTTGTAGTATCCTCACTGGTGGTTTAACAATTTACCTCAATGAAAAGAGTTCTTGAAATTTTTTTTAAAAAAATGCCACTTTTTCCAATTAAAAAAAATGGATTTCAACATCACCACCAGATCAACAAACCCAGTTGGACCAGCAGCTGGAGGCTTAGCTGCTATGTCTGTTTCTTTCCTTGTGCTGCTTTGCTTCTTGTTAAAAAAAAAATTAAAAAAATTAAAATTAAAAAAAAAAAAAAAGATTCAACAAACCCAGATTCACACATACCTAGTTCATCTACACAACCCAGATTCAACCCGGTTCATCTACACAACCCAGATTCAACAACCACCACCACTCCCGTGAATCGACCACTACCCAAACCCAACCACTCTACCCAGAAATTTCAGTAAAAAAAACCACAAATTTCAGTCAAACCCCAAAAATCCTGACCGAAATAGACCCAAACCACAATCATCCAAATCAACACCAACGCAAATCAAACACAACCCCCAAAACAGGAAAGCTGAACCAAGAGCCAAAGACACACCAAACAAATCTTTACCAATAATTACAATCAAACACATCCAAATACTTATCAAACATTAAAAATTCAAGCTAAAAATGCAATGATGAGTTTCAATTCAAACAAAAAATTGAAACTCAAATGAAAAAATTTATACAGAAAAATTTTAAAAATTAAAAATTGATTTTTTTTTTTGACAGCATCACAAAAGCAGCAGCGGCGATCTGAGAGAGAGATCTGCGTCTAGGAGGAAGAGAGAGAGAGAGAGAGAGAGAGAGAGGGACGGGATTTAGGTGTTGGTGTATATATATGTATGTAATTTTTGGAAGTTACGAGGGTAAATTCCAGGCTTGTCCCGTGCAGGGGACAAGTCTGGCCGAGGGTCTAAGGTGGTAAGTTTTTTATGGTTTTTGTCTCACGTTGTCCCATCCGTTTGTTAGGGTTTTTGCCCTAAAGCTTGTAATATGTAAATGTGAATTGAACATAAATAAAAGCAGTATATTCATTCATTTTGTGTCATACTTTATATATAACATGTGCACTTAACATCCAAGATTGCCGGATGTAATTTCGAATTGAGTATATGAGTGCCATATACAAATGGATTCAGTTTGAAACGAGTAATCTAAAGAGTCCGTAGATAGCAAATAAAGCTGGGTACTTTATTTGTGGTTAATTTACAGCTGTGGTCCATTCCGTAATGTACGGTGATCTTATCCTGGATCATTCATATAGTGATATGAGAATGAAGGCACCTTGTATGATGTGTTTATATAGGACTGGGTCACGATTTATATGAATTTCTCACTAAGATCCATTTACGCTAAGATTCATATGTATCGACAAATGATGGTTATATATGGGTAATCTTAATCCTGAGTGTCTTATCGACTCCTTCAAGTTAGATCGTGGTTTTTGATATGTCATGGATGAGATCAGAGTTGCATTCCCGGTCAATAACTTTGTATGTTGGAATCACAGTTTGGCTTGTAGCTGAGAAGGTCTGCACACAATAGTGGAATCTACTCCTTCTTGTGAGAAGTAGATAGTAGTTCCCTTAAGAGTTGATTCAGAGCTTGAACAATATGAGCGCTCTCATAATTCCGTAAGGAATGTAGGATTTATTGTTCATTAGAGAATCAATGGTACTTAATGGAAAGATATAATTAGAGGGGTATAACGGATATTATGATTCAGCTCTAATTATGAACTACTTGTGGAGGATTATACCATATGTAATAGCTATATCGATGGACACCAAGAGTTATTGGTTTGTGTAAAAACGTCTACAGTTGAGAGAGTGCAGCTTCGGGTTTTTAGTGGAATAACATCGATGTTAATAATAATAAAATATTAATTAAAGAGTTTAATTAATTATTTCTAAGGATTGTTGGAGCTCAAAATACTGTGGGTCCATTAGGTCCCCTTGCTAGCCTGATCGATTTAGGTAATAAGGGTCACAGTTAATTAATTGGATTGTCCGATTAATTGTGTTATGAAAGTGACACGTATTGATTTGGGAATTAATTGAATAATGAGATTATTTAATTAATAAATATTAATGATTAAATTAATTAAATAATTAGATTATTTAATTATGTGATTAATCATTAAATGGAGGGTGTTAGTTGATATTTGGATTATTTTAAGATAAAATAATAGGATTATTTTATTTTTACTAAATCAATTCTCTAAGTATTTAAATTTAAGTTTAAATTTGAAATACTTATTATCCGTTTTAATATATTAGATATATTTGAAGTTTTAGTTGAAAAGATATATAAAATATATTTTTTGGTACCTAAAGGTGAGATATTGTATCGGATAATATGGGATACAAACTAACGCAACAAAAAAGAGAAACACAGAGTTGTGCGGCCAATTCAAGAGAAGAAAACAAAATTTATTATTTGCTTTTGACAAGGCTGGCCGCATGCTATACACAAGGCAAATGAGTTGTTTCGTTTGCCTCTTCATCCTCCTTATTCCTGAGTACCGTGACGTGCTCACATGTTGTTATTAATCCCGAGTCATGGTGAGGAAGATCTTATGGTTCAAATCAGAAAGCAGATCGAAAAGAAGAAGAAGCCTATAAACGTTGGTATGAACCGTTTCACCTTCTTTGTTGTTTTCAATTATTGTTGTACAATTAGGTTTACTTGATGATTGCATAAAAAATTTTAAAACCCTTTCGCTGCGTAATTTGTAACTCTAGGTTCCTACACCGGTCCCAAGCTAATAGCACGCCAAACGTGGGACAACAAAAAGTTGTCCTATGTTGTCCCGTCCCGCGTACCAAACGTACCCTAAGTATGCTCATGGCTATATACATACCAGAGAAATACTCGTGGGGTATGATTCTAAAGCTCAATCCTAAAATTAGTTATTAGTTTCGGAGAATGAAAGATATATATATATATATATATATATACGGTCCCGTTCCTATCAGGGCATCCTTATATAACTTTATCAAGATATTGAATGTGAGCCACTCATTTATAAAAGTGCATTGACAAGTGCATACATACCAAGTCAAAGTATGTAAAACGAATGTCTCACATTCAATGTCCTTATATAATTCTATCAGGGCTTCCTCATAGGAAAATTTTCGTATATATATCTATATATATATATACAATAAAAATAATGCTACACATCCTACCTAAAATCCCATATTTTTCATCCTACTATATGTGACATGTGAGGTGTTAAATTGTGAGTGGATACATGAGATAGGTGAGATAAATCACCATTAATGTGTATCCACTCATAATTTGACACCTCATATTTCACGTGTAGTGAAATGAAAAATATGAGATTTTAAGTGGGATATGTAGCATTATTGATATATATATATATTGAAAGACAAAAACCAAACTTGGTGGTGAAAAGGAATATACTAATTTCTAATTAAATAATAAGAAAGGAAAGGAGAATCTTATCCAAAATCCAAACGGCAACTGCTTTAAGCAGAAGCTTGTTAAGGCGGCGACTTAAAGTGGAATACAAAACATTATTTTTGGACCAAGAATATTTTTCTTATTACAGATTAAAACGGATAACTCCATCGAGACAATGATGCCAGCGTGTTACCATCTTGGATAATAGATTTAAAAGAACAACTTTGATACTAATCAACCGGTGGGGATTTGACGTATGGTCTATTTGTTAAGAATGTATAAAAATAAATGTAAAAAGTTAAGAGAAAAAAATCATATAACAATACTCAATTGGTAAGGTCAGTACTTTGGGTACTGACCAATCAGTACCTAAATAATTTTCGATTTAAAATTAATTAAATAACAAGAAAAGGCCACTAAAATTTGATACGCCTAGTATTAATTCTAAAATAAATAATAACCCTAATAATATAGATAATTACTAAATAGGTCTTGAACTTTTTTAAAATTTTAAATTGTTTGTGACTTTTACAAAAGCGATCAAATTGGTCCTTATATTTTTCCCAAGTGTCAAATTAACTCCCCTTTTTTTAGAAGTGACCAAACTAGTTTCTCTAATGGTTTAACAATGTTAAATATAACATTTGACTTTAATAATTTTAGTTAAAGTACGTAAATACCCTTTATTTGTCATATTAGAACAAAATTGTTTTGTATTTTATGCATTAAATTCACTATTATAATTATAATAAAATCCAAAAATATTATTAATAAAACACTGGTAATTAAAATTTTCTAAAAAAATATAAAATATTTTAATAAGACAATGTCAATTATACCCTTATTTTTATAAACAAAGTTATTATTCATTTCCACTTTAGTCTTTTACCATTTTTATATAATAAAAAAAAAAAATTTGTTCATGCAAGTACTATTGTCAAAAATGATTCAAAAATCAAAACCCACAAATATATTTAAAAAAAACTGTGCATGTGTCATTATTATTTTGTTTATGAGTAAAATATAATTTTACCACTACACAGTTAAAGTTGATTGATGAAACTAAGTTAGAGGTATTAATCTAGCACTTGGAAAAAATGTAAGTGCAAATTTGATCACTTTTATAAAAGTTATAAACAACTTGAAATTAAAAAAGAAAGTACAGGATCTAATTGGTAATTGCCATAATAATAATAATAATAATAATAATACGGTGGAGAAAAGATAAAAGAAAGTTATTTTTAAACAAAGTTAGAGAGAGAAAATGTAATACTCGGCATATGAGAGTAATGTAATACTCGGCTTATGAGAGTTATAACTTTTAGTGGACGAGAGTGCGTCAATGAGCATATGATAAATGGTGTTGATTAGTATAATCCATTCATTAAAGATTTTCTAGTCCATGTGACCGACCTAACTTTCCGTAATCCCATCCCTTATAGTGTTTGGGTTTGGAGGGATAAGAATATATAATTACTTTTAAATTAATATAAAAATAAAATAATTTAAATATACTCAAAATATATTGTAAAGTTACTATAAATTATTTTCAAATGTATATACATCAAATTATATTTATTATTTTATTCAAAACATACTAATTTTTTTTAAAAAAAAATTATGCATATAATTTTATTTTTCTAAACAAATAATTATTTAATATTCATTATTAATTCCATTACATCACAATTCTATCCAATCTTACTCTCAAATTATACACATTCTAATTTAAAAAGAAATTTTTTAAGAAAACAATTTAAAAAAAAAAAAAAAAAAAAAACCCATATAAATATGCTATCCAAATACAATAATTCAATAAAACGCAATCTAAAGATTCTAAACTGCAGTTATTTCTTGTGGAATGGCATGGATATCACTCTATATTCTTTTCAATTTGAAGTCTAAACTTCCCAAATTATGTTTTTAAGTCCTTTCTTTTTACCTTTCAAAAGCTTATATAAAACTAAATTCAAAATTTTGGTTTAACTATAATGAATTCCATTACATGTGAGTAGACTTGACACGGTTCCGGTTCTAAGATTTGGTAGAAGTAGAACCAGAACTGGAATCGGAACCGGAACCGAAATATAAAGGTTTCGGTTACGGTTTAGGAACCGCCGGTTCCAGTTCCGGTTCTACCCAAACAGGCTGTTTTAAACCTTAAAAAAAAATAATTAAAAAAACACCAAATCATCAATCTCAGATTCTCAAATCAGTCTTGTTTCACTCGGTTTCAGTCATCAATAATATGATCAGTCATAAGATCAATCTCGTTTCTCTCTCACTAATATGAAATCATCCCCAAACCACCACCAAATTCACGAAAATCAACCCCAAAAAACGGCCAAACTTGTAAACCACCACCAAATCAACTTAGTGAATCGAAGAAGAATATTAGAATCGATGAAAAAGAGATCGAATCGAAGAAGAAGAGATTGAATCGAAGAAGAAGAGAAAAAGAAGAAGAAGATGAAGAACTGAAGAAAAAACGAAGAAAAAGGCGAAGAATCGAAGAGAGAGAGAGATTAGATTTAGGTTTTACTGTTTTAGACAGTTTTGGGATTTAAGATATATATATATAATAATAAATAAATAAAGGAACCGTCGGTTCGAACCGGAACCGGAATCGGAACCAAAACCGTTGATTCCAATTCGGTTTGAACCGGCCAGTTCAGCAAAAATTGAAACCGGAACCGGAACCGAAAATCCGATTCCGGTTTCAATTTTTTCGGTTCCAGTTTCAATTCCGACCTGGTCCATGGTTCGAACCGCAACCTTACCAAGTCTACATGTGAGATCTATTTTATTACATACATAAATATATAAATAATAATAATGTAATAATAATAAAAAAAGGTTATTATTAAAAACCTCATCTCACTTTTGAACTATTATTGGACGTAAAGTTACAAATACTTTTATTTTAGAAATCTCCCCTATGAACTAACACTGTTAGCATTCCGTTTGTGTTGACTGAGTTTGACAATTAAAAAGTCTTAAATATCCCTATTTAAGTTTTAATTGTTTGAATCGACCATTAAACTCTCATACTTTTACCGAATGAATTAATAAAATAATACAAAAGGTCGGAATGTTAACTTGTTAAGGAAAAGTTATTTTATAGACAATTTTATCCCTAAAAATAATAAAATTATAAATGAACCAATAACATTAAAAATGAACTATATTATGTATTTATTTATCTTATTTTTTTAATAAATCCAAACAAATACTCATTTTCAATAATATACGTTTCCAACACTAGCCGAATCACCGTTAACAATAAGTTACAGCCGAGGAAATTAAAAATTATTGTATAAAACGTGTTAAATATCTGGCCCAGTCCAGGTCCCAGTCATCGCCTAAAAAGTTAACGTAATCCAAAAGCCACCTCTTCGTCTAAGAGACTAAAAAAACGAATAAAAAAATAAACATCAAATTCGAAGCTATTTAAATAAGCCAAAAAAAACAATCGATGTGGAAACTTAAACACAAATCCAGAAGGACCAGAAATAGAAACGCCCACTGGTAAAGATGATTCACAATCACAGCAGCCAGTTTGAGTTTGACAACGCTAATTCCTCGGCGATTTGGTCTTCGTGGTCTCGTCAAGAAGACAAGCTCTTCGAGAGAGCGCTGGTTATGTTTCCCGAGGGGACGCCGAAGAGGTGGGAAAAGATCGCCAGCCAAGTACCAGGTAAGACTTCGGTGGAAGTACAAAAGCGTTACGAGGATTTGGTTCGTGATTTGAAGGAGATTGACTCGGGGCTTGTTGAGTTGCCTAGTTACGAGGACGAGTTGGACTCGCCGGGTCGGGGGACTGAGTCCGAGACGAGTCAGGTGTGGTTAGAGGGTAAAGGTAAAGCGAGGGAGAGTAGTGAGAGGAGGAAAGGCGTTCCTTGGACTGCAGAAGAGCACAGGTTTTTATTTTCATTTATTATTTATTTGTTTTTTTGGCTTTTTCAGTTTATTTATTGTTTTTAATTGTTGAATTAATTTTTATAAATTTAAATTAAACTATTGAGGGGGTAAATAATTAAGCTTCTGGGTTAGTTTATGATCGTCGGATTGAAATCCAATGATCTACTAAAAATCAAATTAAAAAAAAAATTAAAACTAATATAAGGTTTAAAATTTTAAAAACAAATGTGGCTGCTGGGATTCGAGCCCAGGTCTCCACGGCCACAACGTGGAATTCTTACCACTAAACTACAGCCACTTGATTTGAGATTTAGATAAAGTGTTTTCTACTAAACAAAAAGTTGTAAACGAAGGATATATGCAAATATGCTTTTATCGCAGTGATTAATTTGTTTTGATTTTAGAATGTTTAGTAATTGAGAAATGCTGTACGTTCTAAATTATTTTTCAAAATTCTATCTTATGTGACACGTGAGTTGTTAACATCATATCAGTCACCATATAATTTTATTATAACACGTGAGGTGTTAAAACTCACATCGGTCACCATATAATTTCATTTTAACATTTTATCGGTCACCATATAATTTCATTTTAAGATGCTGACACATCATTTGAAACATAATTTTAAAAAAAATATTTAGACGTCTAACATTATTTTAGTAGTTATTTGATAAACATCTCGGTCTGTACATTTTTATACAAACAAGAGTGTAAGTTACACAATTAATAGCCTAGGCGTAATCAATTGCCTAGTTCTTTCAATGAAACAAACATCATATATAATTATAGACAAGTCTATATTTGATCATTCCCTTTATAATATTATCTAATCATTCGTGGATTTCATATTCTAGAACTATGATCAATGGTGGTATTTCAAGTTCAGCAGCAATGAATTGAGAAAGTTTTTGTGTATTTGATGTCTTGGTTATATTGTATTCAAACCATGTCATATGGTATAATATGGTATAAATAATCTATTACATTTACATTTTTATTACACGACGAAAAGCGTAATATATTTTGCATGATGTATATTCCAAACTTGCTAATTCATGGTCGTGTCAGGCATTTTCTAATTGGACTAGAAAAATATGGCAAAGGAGATTGGAGGAGTATTTCAAGAAATGCCGTCGTGTCAAGAACACCAACTCAAGTGGCTAGCCATGCTCAAAAATACTTTCTTCGTCTAAATTCCATCAAGAAAGAAAAAAAGAGATCCAGCATACATGACATCACCACCGTTGATACCAACTCATTTGGCCAAACCAACGACGATCAGAATTGGGATGCTCAACAACCTGAATGCTATCAAGGAAGCTCAGTGGGGTACAACGTTTTCGGATTTCCCATGTAATAATAAAAGTAATAAATGAAGGCCAGGAATAGAAAATTCACCCACCTTTTCACTATCTTAAATTGTAAATGTTGTTATAGACTTAAAGCCATGTTAGTTACATAGTGTGAGAAAATATATATTATTTCAATAATTATCTATCTAATATAAATTATATAATGCGGTAAGAATTAAGGCTGTGTTTGGTTGGCTAAAAAAGAATGGAAAAGAATGGAAAGGATTCCATTTTGAATGTTTGGTTGGCTAAAATCTAATGGAAAGGTCATTTCATCCAAAAACCAATGGAAAAGTCCATTCCAAAAATATAATTATTTCCAATATATTATTATAATATGTAATATATTATTATTATCCAAAAATATTATATTTTATTATTATTCTCTATAATATATCATGTCATTATAAATGTTTTGTAATTATGGGTATTTTGGTCATAATATAGTTAATTCCATTCCATTTAGTTGTTAACCAAACAAAATAATACTGATTCAGAGACTAATTCTAAAGTTCCAACCAAAAAAAAAAAAAATCATTTTTCCTTTCCATTCCATTCATATTATCATCCCCATTACCATTCCACCATGGTAACCAAACGTGACCTAAGCTAGTTACACGATGGTGTTCACTTGTGTTATATGTGAATTTTGGTTGACTGACACGTCATTACACTAGCAAGAAGAATACCAGAGAAAATATGTGCCACGTCATGGAAAGTCAACCGGTCAAACTTAACAAAATGCTGACCTAGGACGCGTCGTCCAAGCGATCACATCATTGAGCGAATAGAAAAGTGTCATGAAATACATTGCAAGAAGAGTGGCTCGTCTTGAAGAAAACAAGATTCCGGTCGATCAAGATATCTCCCCAGCGAATCATTCGCCCAAATCAGAATCTACTAGCGTCATTAATACCCGATTACTGAAAAGGAAATTTTACTAAGATATGAGAATAGAGAATCACACTTCAACAAGGAAATAAACTTATTTCTCTCACGAGAAATCAGTCTTAATCAAGCACAAAATCAGTCACATTTATTACGTGATAAATATCAAACGGGAAAGAGATCAAGATAATCACAAGGATTCAAGCAAGTAGAATCATAACGAGATTCTACAAGTCAACTGCTTGCACAACAAGTTTACGGTTACCAGTGGATGTATAAATACAACCACTTTCATTGTAAACAAGATATACATAAGATATACGTAAAAGCATTGAGAGTGGAATGTGAGTTGAGTGTGTAACATATTTTTCTCATACTGAAAATCTTTTTACTGTCGCCATCAGCAACCGTAGACATTTCCCCAACTTGGGATTTTAACACGTAAAATCATGTCTCTTTCTTTCTCATTATTTCATTTTTGCCATTAACGAATCATGAATTACACTGTTGGTTGGTTGATATTTCACTATAACGAAAAATCACCATCAACAACCTGCTTTTCACGTTATTGGTTTATGTTATGGAGTTTAACTTGTACCATGCGTGTAAGGAGATTTTCCTTTGGTATTGTCGTAATATATATTTTCGATTATGAGAATAAATATTTGAGCTACACATATGGTCAAAAACTTGACTTTTTCACCATTGGATTTTATAAAAGGAAATTAGATCTTTTTTGGTATTATAACATTTCCAACTATGCTCCCGAAAGCCACTTCTTAGCCAAAATAGCTAGTGGGGATGATTTTTTTGCACTCCAACCACTTCCTATTATCCTATTTTAGAGAACTACCAAGACACTCTCCAAATGTAGGGAATCATTCATTGCTAGCTATTTTCTCTTTTCTATTATTTTATTATTTTTAAACTAATTTTCCTATTGAAAAAATGATGTCAATTTTGAATTATTTTTTGTTAAAAATTTTGAACATTGTAGGCTTGTAGCAACGGTCAAAAAATCTATGTGTTGGTCAGGTCAACAACAATTCTCATCAATTCTCATTAAAATATAACACTACTCTCATCAATTCTCATCAATTCTCATCAAGTCAAAAACAACTCAACAAGTCTCCTTCAATTGAATAGGATGATAGCGGTAACAAAAATTTTGATGGTTGACGACGGTAAAAAAAATTGAATGCTAGGCAATTATTATTAATTTTTTTTTTTTACATGTTTGAAATGGTTTTCTTTTTTTTGCTTTACAAATAGTGATGGTTTGAGTATATATAAATATATTGTCATTTTTACTTTATTATTATTATTTTTTGTTATTTTAATTTCAATAGTTACGAATTCTGAAAATGATTCGTATTATAAAAATCTTTTTAGTGGAGAGATAGAAATTGACAATCAATTATTTACAAATCATTATCCAAGCCAATCCACATTACCAACTCAAATTCTTGCTCAACCGAATCCACAAGCAAGAAAGTTCAACAGTCCCGCAACTTTTCAATCGAAGAAGATTGTCTTCTCGTATCTACATGGATTAACATCTGTATTGATTCAATACAAGGTAATGATCAAAAGTCTGTGAGTTATTAGCAAATAAGTTGTGATTACTTTCATCAACACAAACTCTTTGAATCTGAACGCACTGTCAATTCACTAATGCACTGTTAGTCGGCAATTCAACTCTCAATGAATAAGTTTTATGGATGCTATACTCAAATTGATGCAAGACAACGAAGTGGTGTCAACGAGCAAGACACGGTATTAATGTTATGAAAATTAATATATTTGTATTAATTGTAATTACTGAATTAGTATTGATATTATTAATAACGAACCATGTATTAAATTTTGAATTGGACCGAGGAAAAAGCAAGTGAATATGCTTGAAATTATTTTTGTTGTCGGTTGTTTTAATTTTTTTTTTCACTTTTATTTTTAATTTATACTAATTCAGTGACTTTTATATAATTATTAATTTATTCTTATTCTTATTATTTTTCAGATTTTTCAAGCAAATGCCTTGTACCAACAAGTTCAAGGTCAACCATTTCAATTGTTACATTGTCGGCATGAATTGAAGCACCATCCAAAATGGATGCTGGATGGTTCAAAGAAGAAGTTAAAAACAAGAAAGAATTCTAGTCTAGCAACTTCTTCTCTTTCTACTCCAACTTCTATACATTTAGGAGAAGATGATGTGTCGAATGAAACATCTGTCGACTTCGAAAGACCAATAGGTAGAAAAGCAGCAAAGGACCAACAACAAAAAGGAAAAGAAAGAAAATCCAATCACACCTACAACATTACTTTTACAAGAATATCGAGAAGAGAAAAAAGAAATGGACCGCAAGAAAATAAAAATCTATGAAAAAACATTTACTCAAGAACAAGAAAAGCTTATTCTTGAGCAAGAGAAATTTCGTTTGATGTCCATTGACACTACTAACATGCCTACATTTAAAGCATAATATTACGAGAGCCTTTAGAAGAAAATCCTTGCGAAAAGAGTTAATAGTAGTTCTAATTAGTTTCCAAAAGTAAATGCAATCATGTAGTACAATCATGTAATGCGATTATAAAATGGAATTGAAGTAGTAGATTTTCTAAACTCTCCATGTTTTTGCCACAAATGCTCAACAAGATCTGTCTGAAGTTGAGAATGAGTTTTTCTATCTCTAATTTGATGATGAGTTTGAATAAACTCATATAATTCAAGTGTACGCTCATATGCCATGTATACATGTTGATTTTCTTCAATCACACCATAGTTAAAGTCAAGCTGGTCAATATCTCTCTCATCCTCAACGATCATGTTATGCATTGCACGTCTTGATAATATCACTAAGTGTTTCTTGATCCCAAAAATGAGTCGATCCACACACAATCGCAAAACATGACTAAAGCACCCTGAATGCATGTTCAACATCTTTCCTTGCAGACTCTAAAGATGCAGCAAAATGTTTATTCTTATTTTCTGATGGAGATGGTATTGTTTTTACGAATGTTGACTATGAGGGATATATACCGTCAACTAAATAAAATCCCTTTGTATATTCATGACTGTTAATTGAATAATTGATAAGAGAAGCATATCCTTCAGCAAGATCATTAAAAAGCGTAGATCTCTCCAGCATATTGGTGTCACTAAGAGATCATGATAATCCAAAAAATGCATGCTATATCCAAAGATCATATGAAACCACATTATCCGAAATAATTGTTGGTTCATGGATGTGACCAAAATACATACATTGCCATGCAACTAGAGGTGACTTCGGTTTCGGTTCAGAATCGATTATTTCGGTTCCAATTCCCGGTTCTGACCGGTTCGGTTCCTCTTTTTTTTAAACTCAGTCATCTAGAATCATCAAACTCAAATCACAAATTCACAATCATCACCAAACCCAGATCATCTCCCTCAATCTCATCTCTCTCAATTCACCTTTCACCTTCCACCTTCATCACCATTATCATCTCTCTCAATCTCATCATCGACAGTCACCACGAAAACAATCCCAACCGCCACCACCCCGTGAATCTCTTATGCCTAGGTTTTTGGATTGATTTTATGTGTTGAAATCTGGTAATGTGATAATAGATTAGTTGATTTTCTAGAGTGAAATAATTGTTGATGATCTGTTTTTGCAGGTTTAATAGAGGTATTCTAGAGATATTGTTAAAGAAGCAGATCGTTAAGAAGAAGAAATTGAGAGTGAGATGTTAGATTCGACGAATTTTGGAGTTAGGTTTGGTGATTTTGGGCTATTTGGGTGTTTAGGGTTAAGAGGATTTCAAACACAAAGTGGAGTTCTTGTCTTAATGTCTGAAGAGGGCTTTTATAGGTCTTCTAATTTTAGGGTTTCATGTTTTCCAAGAAACAACACCGTTTTGTGGTAGCCTATTAGTTTCCAAAACAACACTGTTTAGTGTCTTTGAGTTAGACCAGATGTGGTCTATAATTGCTTGAGTTGAGCTATCTATAGAGGATTCCCTCCTTGACGACTTGCCTTTTCTTTAACAGATTATATATATTTATGTTATATCTATTTTGATAGTTAATGAAATATTACATCAAAATCTGTCTCAATTCTCCTATCTCCTCTCTCATTCCTATTTATTTCCTCTACATATCCATATCCCTCTCACATTCCAGGTACCTGTATAAACCAGAAAATCAACATTATATACCATAAAAGTAAGCAAAAAGCATTACAAAGAAGTTTAAGAGAGAGAGAGATTTTGTAAATTCTGCTTTGAACCAAGAAGCAGATCTGAACTAAGAAGGCAAAAAGCAGAACTGAACCAAGAAGCAGAACTGAGCCAAGAAGCAATCTGAACCACGAAGGCAAGAAGCGTATATGAACATTGTTTTTGTTTTGTTTTATTTTTTTTTTGATTAAAAAAAATAAAAATTAAGGAACCGGTTTGAACAGTTGATTCCAAACTGGCTTGAATCGTCGATTCTAGATCGGTTAGCATTTTTTTAGAACCAGAATCGGAACCTTAGTAGCTTCGGTCTTGGTTTCGATTATGATCTGGTTCATCAAGTCACAGTTTCGGTTCAAATCGGTGGTTCGAATCGAACCATGGTACCTTTACATGCAACTGGACTATTCTTCCATTTCCAATGTATATGGTCAATACTCCCGAACATTCTCGGAAAGCCACGTCAACTATTAAACTCTAGCAATCTAGTAATATCATCATAATTTGGTGATCTCAAATACTCATCCTCAAACATTGCAATAATTGCTTTCACAAATTTTTCAAGACTCTCTATGACAGTGCTTTTGCCAATCCAGTGTATTATGTAAGCAAAGCACTTCTCGACGTGAAGACCCGATACGGTCGATTAGAGAAATTGTCATTAGCACTTGTCGTTGTAGCACGCAAACTGAGACCATACTTCCAATGTCATTCCATTAAGGTATTAACTACTTATCCACATAAGAATATACTGCATAAACCCGAAATTTTAGGTCGATTGACGAAATGGGCGGTCGAACTAAGCGAGTACGACATCAACATCCATCCACGAACGGTAATGAAATCTCAGGTATTAGTCGATTTTTTCATAGATTTTACACCTTATAAGGATATACAGGCTAAACAGGAACTAATAGCACTCACAGAAAGTCTGACCGAAAAATGGACCTTGTCAGTCAACTGATTAAGTAACATAGAAGGAAGTGGACTAGGTACAGTGCTCAAATACCCACATAGAGAAACACAGGAATAGTCGATCCATTTCGAGTTTCGCGCAACAAATAATTAAGCCGAATACGAAGCACTTATTGTTGGACTCGACTTAGCCAAAAGTTTTAACATAAAAAACATCGAAGTTCATAGCGACTCATAACTTGTCGTTCGGTAAATGAACGGATTGTATGAAGCTAGAGACCAAATGATGATAGCATACTTGGCAAAAGCCAAACAAATGCAATTGACATTCGACGAGTTCACCATCCAACAGATTCTAAGATCATAAAATGCTCGAGAGGTTGCACTGGCAAGCCTTGGGTCGACAACAACTAATGGTTCTAAATCCATACCTATCGTGCACCTCATGTCGCCAACAATTCAAGAAGCTGAATTAGTTGCTCCAATCGACCATGTAACAAATTGGATGGATCCCTTACTAAACTATCTACAAGCTGACATCTTACCTGGGGATAGGTTCGAAGCAATGAAGATCAAAATGAAAGCTGCAAAATTTTGCATTTTATACGGTAAGCTATATAAAAAAATCATTTATAGGACCCTACTTAAGATACGTGACTCCATGAGAGGCGTATGATATCCTCAAAAGTCTACATTATGAAGAATACGAAAACCATTATAGCACTCGGAATTTGTCAGACAGAGCTATCACTGCTGGGTACTATTGGCCTACAATGCGGTCTGACTCCTAAAACCATGTGAAGTCTTGCGACAAATACCAAAGATTCGCACTAGTGTTGCACTTTCCCCCAAGTATGCTGAACAGAATTTTGGCCCCTTGTCTTTTTATGAAATGAGGAATGGATATTATAGGTAAACTTTCTACAGCACCTGGAGGCGTCGTCTACATATTAGTGCTGACAGACTATTTCACCAAATAGGTTGAAGTCAGGGCATTCCAACAAGTACGTGACATTGAGGTACACAACTTTGTATGGAAAAATGTAATTTGCAAGTTTGGTGTACCATGAGAAATAGTGACCAACAATGGATCCTAATTCATTTCATACAACTTCAAGAATTTCTACAATAAATATGGAATAAAACTAAGCTTTTCAATGCCATGCTATCCCAAGCCAACGACCAGATGGAGTTGACAAGTAAAACCATCGTCAAAACATTGAAAAGGCGATTCGAGGCAGAATAAAAATGAATGGGCAGAAAAACTCCCGGAAATACTATGGTCATACAAAACAACACCCTGTCGTTCGACCGGTGAAACCCTCTTTTTACTAGTCTATTGCTCCGAAGCAGTGATACCTATTGAGACGCCGACTGCTCGAACTGAAAATCCAAATGAAGAACAAAACAATTTAGAACTCAACTTTGAGTTAGATCACCTAGATGAACGACGAGATCGTACAGCCCTAAGAATACAGTCTTACCAGCAACAAATTGCTCGACACTACAACAATAAAGTATGGATTAGAGTATTTAAAATCAACGACTGGGTACTACAACGCGTCTTTCAAAATACAAGAGAAGAAGGGGTGGGAAAGGTAGATCCGACATAGGAAGGTCTCTACCAAATAACTGACATAAAAGGATAAGGAGCATACAAGTTACGAGGACTTAACGGTCGAGAGTTACACAACAGCTGGAATGCTCTGCATCTAAAAAGTTACCGTTTCTAAACTTGTTTATTTCTCAATATTTCTTATTATTTTTTATCAAATGCTAACAAATCGACCCTCAAAGAGCAATGATGAAAACTTAGTACAACTAAGTGTAAACTAAGCTCACAAAAAAAACTTACATCTTGCTTTACACAAGCTAAAACGACATCGACAAGCAATAAACTACTATCATAGATCACGATAAAATCGATCGACTGCGATAGACTCCTCTCAAATCCTCATTCAACTTCGCATATTGAGAGTGGGGAAAATAGAATTGGGGACAAGTATATTATATCAACAAATAAGGCATGCATACGATTATTTCTATATAAAAGAGGTCTTGTCAACCAAATAACGCATGTATGCGATTATTTCTATGTATATAAAGGTTGTGTCGACCAAATAAACGAATGTACGCGACTAATTCCATGTAAATAAATGTCATGTCGACCAAATAAAAATAACGCATGTACACGATTATTTCTATGTATATAAAGGTTGTGTCAACCAAATAAGCACAAGTACTAATTCCATGTAAATAAAGGTCATGTCGACCAAATAACGCATATACAGAATTATTTTTATATAAATAAAGGTTTTTTTGACCAAATAAATGCATGTACGCGATTATTTCTATATAAAAAGGGTCATGTTGACCAAATAACGCATGTACGTGATACTCAAAATAATATACATTATCGTTCGACCATATTGCATATGTTCGCAATTCATTATTTATAAAAGGATGTACCGACTTAAACACGCATGTACGCGATTCCTCAGTAAAGGAAAGGTCGAGTCGATCGAATTACGTATGAGCATAAGTTTACAAGCTTAACTCATTCAAATAAAAACCAAAATTGTGCAAACCCCATTATATGATGATCGTATCGTTTCCACAACAAATATCAAGTCAAAATTGGCACACATGAAGTCGATTCATAACAAAACATGTAATAAAGGCATCAAAACATCAATATAGAGAGGTCGAGTCGACCGAATCATCCACGATTACAAATAAAATGAGATTGGCGAAAGAATTATATAGAGTGGTCAAGTCGACCAGATCATTCACACTTACATATAACAAAAATAGAAGATGAGATTGATAAAAGAATAACAAGTCAAACACAATGAGGCGGATCAACAAAAGAAGCGTCGTCGATATTTTTGAGGATCTTATCATTATCAAGGCTCTTATCTACGTCTTCTCCAACATTCACCTCTTCATTTGCTCCTCTAGATGGAGACCTCTCGAGCGCAATCATTTCTTCATAAATGTCGACCACCTCTTGCTTCTCCGCCCTATCTCAATTTACATGCTCACTAGACATATCTCCTTGAAAATCTACACCCTCGCTTTGCACATTGACTCTGCCGTTATCGACGTCGGTTGCTTTCTAAACTTTTGACAAGGCTCTCTTGCTCAGTGACAACTGCGTTAGTCCTTGTCGATTCCTCGCAGTGTCGATCCCTCACCTCTTTCACACCCTTCAACTTCTCCTCTAGAGCTAAGTTTTTTTGCTCTAGCTCTTTCATAACCTTGTCGAGTTTAGCATTGTCAGCATTAAGACTGTCGTTAACCTTCCGAAATTTTGAGCACTTGTCACTAATAGTCTTATACCTTTCATGAAGATGCAACTGCATTTGCAACACTTATAAAAAAATGTCGTATCAATGAAAAGGAAACGACGGAAATGATCAAAAAAGAAACTTTAGCAAACTAACTCACCTGGAACGCAGAAAGAATGCCCGTATTGAATACCTCCTCCGTTTTCTTACCCTTCAAATATACTTCATCGACAAAGAGGTGGAATTCGTTCGACCTTTTAAGAAAATCAGTCCGCTTCTTAAACGATGAAATTTTAGATGCAAGGAGCATCATCGATGAATTTGGCTCCAAAGTAGTTGCAATCGACGTCAGCATCGAGCTAGATTTGACTCTCTTCCCACGATCGACAGCGACATCCTTTTTTCTCTTCCTTGAAGGTCTGGTGTCGGGTGACGAAGTATAGAAATGTTCTGGGACTGTAGGTGCATTCTCCTTCGACTTGGCAACCATCTTTTTCCTTTTCTTTGCCCTTTTCTTGGCGATCTCCTCCTTGTAATGCCTTAAGGCTTCAGCTTTATTTGGCTGGTTGATCTTTACGTTCGACATCGACGTCACTGTGAAACGACGTTCAATGACAATAATAGGGGAAAGAAATATCATATTTCACCCACGTATTTCAAGACTCCTCATAGTCCAAACATATGACACGAAATCCTTCACGGAAGGATACAGTGCTCGTGACCTATGCAAAGTCAACCATCTCCATAAACTGTTAGGCCTAAGCTTACCATCTGTAAGCAACTCTCTACACTCCCTACAACTCCTATCCTTTGAAGAAATGGCTAACACATCCTTAGTAGGCTCAGGTGCCTCGTCGCACGGCACCTTGCTATCCATACCCTTGATCTCTACAAACAGTTACTGGTCATTACCAAAGGTAATTTTTTTTTCTTAAAAAAAAAAACATTTTTGTTATCTAAACGACAAGTATCAATCGACACTAACCATGACGATTCCAAACTGGCCGATAGACATATCAAGACCTCCCCCAAGGATCGTCAATTGGAGGACCTTTAGCAAAAAAGAAGATATCCTTCCAATTACGATCGTTTGTCGTAGTATTAGTTATCAATTGATTCTCTTTGGATCTAGGGATCAATAAATAACGACCATTGTTGACCACGTGCTTTTTCAAATAATAGTTATGCAAGAGACACCCCATCCCGAAATTCATTCCATGTCTCTCGCATAGAACAGTCAAGCTCAGCAGTATTCTCCAATTGTTTGGCATCAACTGGCCAGAAGCAATGTCGGAATATTGTAACAGTCGTCTAGCCAATGGAGGAACTGGGAATTTAAACCCCAAACGAAGGTTATACTTAAAAAAACATGTCCACTCAAGTATATCCTAGTTTTTCCTTCCATGCTCCTTCGATGCACGTAGTTCGATAGAGTCTGAAATACCGTAAATTGCTCGTAGACTATGCAAGTTACAGTCTGTAAGCACACTTGCCAGACTATCACCTAAGACACCTAGCTCGCGACAAGAAGTAGATGCCTCCACGACATCTACGTAGAGAATCGACCAACCCCGCAACAGCGCAGACGATGCCGTGCTCTATCATCCCTTTCGTATTTATAATAACTACTTTCGACGGATCCTCTATTGATACCAGTCGATCGACATTTCCATTGCCGGAGTCGACCTCCATATCTACCTTTTCCTTTTCGCAAGTATTCCATTTAAAATGTGGATCCGAAGTTGTAAAGTCACTCAACATTGTGTCTCCAAAGAAAAAGCTGACATGCAAAAATGCACAAGTCAAGCACAAACTGAAATGTTACAATCACAACCTAGAGTTTAAAGATCAAAACCTAGAGCGTTCTACAAAAAGTAAGAACTAGAGTTTTTCTTCAAGAGATCAAAACCTAAAAAAAAAAAATATAAAATATAAAAATCAGCAGTTAAGCCTAATAGATCTCTACCTATCCTAGGTCGAGAGGCCATTGAAATTTGAAGTCTACTTATGATATAATGACATTCAAGGAAACTAAAAACTTACAACACATCATACGAACAGATTTAAAATACAAGCGAATCAAATATTTCAAATATATTCAAGAAAACAATGAAGAAAATTAGCAGCAACGAAGAACACAATACTTTCCCGAAACAAGACATCAGACATTTTTATCTATTCCTTATATAGGTTCGTAAAGGTAAATTTCCCGCAAAACAAAAAAAGGAATGTGTAAATATCTTTATTTTTTACTAACCTTAAAAGGAATCACTAGAAAAATCGATCGAACACCACCAAGAATTCAAGAAGACCTTTGCTGGAGAATGATAACTTTCAAAGTTCCTTTTCTAATTGCGTGATGGGTTGGAAGTGAAAGACTTTGTGGTTAAGTCACGGTTTATAAACCAAAAAACTTAACCATGTGCCATGCGTCACAACTGTTCCTGTTATCTAATAACCACGGTTAGTTCGAAATTTAAAAACCCAAAATAAATGTGCCAAAAAATGAGGCATTACGTCAGCTTTGGGAAGGTGAATCGCTTCAAAGTCCCATCGATTGGACTTCTGAACCCTAAATGAATGAAACCTATAGATGGCAAAACATCTCATACAGCCGACATCAAAGTCTATCGACACTATCGACTCATAGTTCAACTTACGAAGGTGGATCCAGTTGGTTTTTTTTTTTTTTTTGCACCTCTAGACACGACTTAATATCGAATAAACGATTCACTCAACAAGTATGAGCAACCAGTTAGAAGGCACCCAGAAGGAATTTGGATCCATTCGACCAACAAGCGCTCGACGAAACTCATGGTCGATCCAACGAAAATAACTCTCTAACTCGTCGAACCTTTCCTTAAAGAGTGGAGAACAAATTATGGTAACCAAAAATGGTTCACAAGCCCAAACATGAATGCCCAAAACCTGACGTCAACATCAATCCAGGCCCACAGATAGCGGGTTGACCCAAGATCATCATCAGTTGCATTTTTACATAAACTGACCAAGTCAAAGTAGTTGCATGGCTAGTAACGTGATGAAGATAATCTCTCTGGAGATCTCTCCCACATTAAAACCTGATTAGGTGAACGTTGGAATTTTCTAGGTTTATAAAAGAAACCTTCTTTGGCCATAAGCTTTCTCAAAAAAGCTCTTGAAAAAGAAAGCTTATAAGCTTATTGAAACTTTGATATATTCTCTCCAGCTACCGGAATTCAATTCAAATCACGATCGACATTCACAGTTAGCCATTGCTCAGTCCAAGTACATCTAAGGGTAAGAATCTAACCCCATCTCCATTCTTTTTTCTATATCTATTTTCTCTGTTCTTGTTCTTGTTCTTGTTCTTGTTCTTTTACAGGCTCAACAAAGAAGATAGTGAAACCAGGTAGATAGACTAACTCATCTTGTAGGTTTATCGAGGAGACGACATCATCTGTTTGATAGACTTAACCAAGTTGCCTTGGGCCTAACACAATCTGACCCGATCCAATCGTAGGTCGACCCCCTACATTTTGGTTGTATTTTTATTAATTTAAATATTTAGTTTTTAATTATATTATAATTTATTTATTTTAATTTAGATGTGTATTAACCACCATTAGCAGTTACTAGATGTGATTTGTTATGTGAATGGTGGATCCCTAGTTTTTAGTTAGTGGATAGTTGGTCCTAAATTGTAGTTACAATTATTTATAACTTTTACTATTTATTTGCTCAAGTACGTTAATGAAAGCATCAGGATATTTGTTTGTTCAAATTGAGTAATTGATTTTCTCTTGAAAGTCTCTGGAAAATGGTTCTCTTGAATCAACCATTTTTTGTCATTATTATTTTCATTTTATCCTAAATTCTAATTTTAGAATTTTTGTGATTGTATCAATTAGAAATGTTAGAATCCCACATTGACTAAGTATGAGATTAGTAAATGGTATATAATTCATTGGACACCCTCTCCTTATAAGCCGGTTTTTAAGGATAAGTTCTACCTAGTGGGTTCGTATCAAGTGGTATCAAAGTCGGCACCAAGCCGAGCAGTGGGTTTGTCGTGGACGGGGTGACCTAGGGAGGGCTGCTACTCAAGAGAGCAGGATCCGCAAAGTCACCCAGCTGGGAAAAATGGACCGCCGTGGACGATGGCTGATGAAGCGTGGTGGAATGTTATGATCCTAAATTGACTAAGTATGAGATTAATCAATGATATATAATTCATCGGTACCCTCCCTTTACAAGCTGGTTTTTTAGGGTGTGCTATATCCAATGGGTTCGTATAAAAACGCAACTGTTATATTTTTAATTTGGGATAAATTTAATTGGTTTGGGTTGAAATTTTTTTAATTTTTTTTTTTTAATTTTTTGATAAAATTTTTATTTTATTAATTTGGTTTAGATATATAAGTAATTTAATCTTTTGAAGTTAATAGTTAGTCAACGGTTAAGACTGACTTAACGGTAAAGGGTGTAAATGTTGATTAATGACAAAGTTGTTTCGATGCAACCGAAAACAATGAGTGCATTTTGCCCTTTAAAAAAGTTAGGTGGGATGAGGTCTCTATATCCTCCCAAGTAGCTCTACAAAACCCCACAAAATCAAAACGGCCGTGGACGTACCGGTGATAAGACATTGGTGGCCGGTTCAAATTCAATTTTCACTCACCAGTCACCAACAAAACGATAAAAAGAAGCAATTACAGAGAAATCATTACTGAAAATCAAAACTTATTAGATTTGTAAAATAACAATATTCTTATAACAATACTTTTGGGAGATGGCGATTTTGTACGCGGTGGTGGCGCGGGGCACGGTGGTGCTGGCGGAGTTCAGCGCGGTGACGGGCAACACAGGGGCGGTGGCGAGGCGGATACTGGAGAAGCTGCCAGAAGAGGCCGATTCGCGGTTGTGTTTCTCTCAGGATCGGTATATATTTCATATACTCAGATCGGATGGACTCAGCTTCCTCTGTATGGCCAACGACACCTTTGGCCGTCCGTACTCTCTTCTTCAATTTCTCTCTGTTTGTTTTTCTTTTATTGTCTTAACTCACATGTATGTCTTTATACTTGAATCACTTGCTTGGTTTTATGTTAGCTGAGTTATTAAAATTATGAGTTGATATTTATTTCTTAGTTGAGTTGAATGCATATACAAATACAAGTAATCAGCAATTTGAAACTGCTATTATTAAGTCGAAAATTCTGATCTTCAATTTTTTCTTAAAGGAGATCATGTGAATTGTTGAATATGATGCTTGTTATCAAGTGCTATGAAGTGATTGTTGCATGGTCTTTGTTTTTTCATATGATAAGCTTGGTTGAAGTTTCAATTAAGGAAGTCGGTTTTGGGCTCAATTGTATAAAGAGGAAGTGAGCTTTATTTCATGTCCTTATATGCGGGGTGCTGTCATTTCTGGAACAATGCAATGCCATTTCTGGCTGAGCTTGTTATATTGTTCGAGAATGGTGTAACCGAGGAACCTCGTTTCTGTTCGAGACTTCCTTATTCCAATGACATATGGGTATTTCCAAGTCACCTTGCAGTAAGAGAAGTTAAAGTTGCATTTTGTTAGTATAAGTGATTGGTGCAGTGTTATACATGAATGTTTTAAGTTACTTTTGATATTGTCAGCTATAAAAATTGTTTGAACTGATTTAGAGGAGTCATGAAATGAATTACTTAGATAATGTGTACAACAAAGGTTTCGTTAGGAATGGTCACTTATCACCATAAAGTTGGGTGCGGCGAAGGACTTTTGCTTCTCTCATTTTTAAATCCAAGTTATTTTACTGCCGTATGAAAGATCACATTAGTTGGATAAGCTTTGCTGTTTATTATTTTCTTTTCTGAGTTAATTTATACATTTGGTAATGAGTAAGCAGAGAGTTCTTGAAGACGTCTTAATGTATGGAAGAAATGGAAAAACTAACTATAAAGAACGTGAAAAAAAAAAAAAAAAAAACCTTTTTTATGTAATAAACAAGTTATTCTTTTACAATCCCTAATAATCCTCTTTATTTGTTCTTCTTTCTTCCTCCCCTCATCGGGTGAGCCAACACCACCACCGGGCCAGCCTTTTTTTCACCCCATATTCTTTTCTTTTCATTTAATTGGAACCTATAGGATTATACAAATTGTGGTTCAAATCATCATGCTGTATCCCCTTCAATTCCTATATGACAGCTGAAAATGATTCAAAATGCTCTTCTTGTTTGATCTTGTGAAAATCTTCTATCACCAATCTGAAAAATCACCGGAAAATGAGAATAAAGTATCTAGTTGTTAACCTTTTATCTTTATGAAACTAAGGCACTAGAAGTATGAGAATTAAAGGTATAGTCTTTTATGGTTCCTTATGTGTACCGTTAACCAATAGGATAACAATACTTGTGGCTCAAAGCAATGTGCTCCAACAACTTGAATTCAATTTGAAACAGGATGAAGTTTTCTCTTCATTCTACATGTTCCTAAGTAATTTCAGTTATGAATTGAAAGTAGCTAGAGATCGATATATATATATATATATATGGGAATTTATTTTTATGTGAGGGTATACTTTCATCCTTGTGGGCTTGATGGAGACAAGGGGAAGCCTTTATTTTCGTAGTTTCAGATGATAACAGGGCACCTTAGGATCTCATTTGATTTAAATATGAATTGTAGTCTAGTCCAATAAAAAGTCTGAAATGTATGCAAGTCCCTGTAGTTTCTTAAGAAGTCAAAATGTTGTTCAAAAAAGTCTTTAAGTGTCAGGTTAAATGTCTTTTACAGAGTCCTAGGTGTTATAATTTTGAAGAATCTTAGGAGTTTTATTGTCAAGGAGTCTTAAAAGACATTTTTATTTTCAGTGACTTTGATGTTTTTTTGCTAAGTGTTTATAATTTTTTAGGAGTAGGTTTTCCAGTCTTATAAATATGGTTATATACTTATATGTTGTTTTATTGAAGTATGAATGAATAAATGAATAATGAGGGAACTTACCTAAGGGTCATGCCTTGGTTTTAGGAGTGATTCATGGATTTATCTAATGATTTTGTGATCCAATCAACCTAAGACGAGATGCCAAGTGAACTCTAGGTATTGGTGCATAAATGCTTACCTTCTTTTTCTACTTGATCAATTTTACGTCATAGTTCGTATCTCTTGTATCTCTGACTTCAACCCTCCAATCAGTACAATTGAAAAAAAAAAAAAAAAAAAAAGAAGCTTGCATTTTCTGTCCTGCATCAGGACTCTTTTTAGGAAATCTTTGGAGTGCATTCTTAATTGGGCTTTGTTGCTGTCCTTGATTATTGAAATTTAAAGGATGTGTTTTGGCATTGGATGGCAGAGTTATGGGTCCTTGAAGGTTGGTGATATGGAGGATGATGAACCCTTTTTCCTTTTGTGCTGCAGCTAAAATGAGATTAGTTTGGAGGATTTTGTGACAAAACTTATTGATTCGATACATCAAATCTAGTGTCGATAGGATTTCATATCGTTGTTTCTCATTTTATGGTGTCAATTTTCTTTTCTATTTACATGTACATTACATCTAGAATTAGAATAATTGCAATAACTTTTTATGCAAACAACCTTTGGTGGTTGATGTCCTTAGGGCATATACTTTAAATTGTTGATATGTGTTCGCATCTGTCAACTTCATTCGGGCAGTGTAATAGTTTACTACATCATTCGTTCCATTATATCTTCATTTTCAACAACTTATCCCCTAACAACTATTCAAAATGATATGTTATATTCTAATGGATTTTAGAAAATCTATGTTTCTTCCAGAACTTAGAATTATTTTATGTTCAATATCATTTGACCTTCTTCTTTAGTCCTTGATATCTGTGTTTTTGCTTCTTCATTTTTTTTAATTTTTTTTAATTTTTTAATTTTATTTTTTAATTAAAAATGAAAAAAACCTTCTCTGGGTGAAAGTTCTTTTCTAACTTTGTTTCTCTTTATCATTAATCTATCATCGTGCATATCACCTGTTCTGCTTTCTTCACCACTATTAAGGAAGCTTTGACTCAACCTCTGAACTGTTAATGCTTTGTTTGAAAATGATATTTTGCAATAAGGGTTTTTTCACCGATTTGGTCTCCTTGCTGGTCCATTGATTAATTATCTTCATCAGTTAAAATGCTTAAGTTTTCTTTTGATCCAGGGAGAATTCCATTTTCATACTTGGAAGATATTCACATGAGGTTCATGAAAAACTATGGCAGAGTGGCCCATCATGCACCTGCTTATGCAATGAATGATGATTTTTCAAGAGTGTTACATCAGCAGATGGAATTTTTCTCAAGTAATCCTAGTGCAGATACCCTTAATCGTGTAAGAGGGGAAGTTGGTGAGGCAAGTTTCTTCTGGTTTGCTGGAACTTTAGATCTTCTCTTCCATTGTCTCTCTGGCCCATTTTTCCTGTATTTTATCATTTAGATTGCATGTAATGCATGTACTTTAGGTAATATATCTACACCCCCCCAGATACCCTTAATCGTGTAAGAGGGGAAGTTGGTGAGGCAAGTTTCTTCTGGTTTGCTGGAACTTTAGATCTTCTCTTCCATTGTCTCTCTGGCCCATTTTTCCTGTATTTTATCATTTAGATTGCATGTAATGCATGTACTTCAGGTAATATATCTACACCCCCCCACCCCCACCCCCCCGCCCCCGCCCCCTCTCCCCCCCCCCGGACCAAACAAACCTTTGCTAGCTTACTAGCTTTTCAAATGAGGAAAAATTATGTTATTGTTTATTAATTTTTGTTTGGGGACAACATAGTTTTTTCTGTTTTATTGTGCTAATGATTATTGCAAATTTCAGATACGCACAATTATGGTGGAGAACATTGAGAAGATATTGGAGAGAGGTGATAGGATTGAGCTTCTAGTTGACAAAACTGCAACAATGCAAGATGGTGCATTTCACTTCAAGAAACAGTCTAAGCGCCTTCGTCGGGCACTTTGGATGAAAAATGCTAAGCTCTTGTAAGTCCTCTGGATTCTTTCTGTTATATAACACTTTTAATTTCTATAGAAAACTATTAAAACATGCCTAAATATTTTTATTCAATTCTAAGTAAGCCTTATTTTACCATTCTAGAAGCTCATAAACAGATTTTTGAACGTATGAATTGCCCAGCATCAGCTTTTCTTTCTTTTAATTATTTATTTACTTTTTTTCCAATTCTGTGTTTTGCGTGATAAAAAAGGATAGAGTTCTAGCATATCACTTGCTTATTTCGATACTCAAGGACCACGTATTTGACTGTAAAATTTGGGTAATTTTTGCATATGAAATTAATACATTTTTTGTTTTCCAAATTCAGCAAAAATTTAGTGAATTGTCATCGAAAGAACTATGATATAGTTTGACCCAAATTATATGCTAAATTTCAGACTTAGATGTGCTTTGACTTTGAGCCATCAAACTGTGGTGCTTATATATTGAGAAAGGGGGCATGAGAGGGTTGGGAGAAATTAAAAGATATAATCTCTTATACTAAAGAAATGATGTGGATCCACATTTCTAAAAGACATCATTTCTCTCAAGCTCAAACAATTGAGGACAGTATGCAAGGAATGGTATGGTTCTGCGGAGTTGATAGATAATAGAATGAGAAGCCAAAGAAGACTTGAAATTAGAAGTGAAACTAAATTTTGGTTGAGATTGTGAGAAAAAATGGTGTGCCCCCACAATTTTATGCACGAGATAAGTATATAGATAGAGTAAATTGGTTTAGCCAATCCGCATTTAAATGCAGGGGTTTATAAAACTGTTTTAAATGAATTTGTGCTAGTGAATTATATATTTTATGAATTTTTCAAAAACGAAAAAGAAGGAAGACAAGGATAATTAAAGTGACTAGCAGTCTCCTGAGTGAACGTGTTTATATGTAACAGGGCCCTGTTGACATGCCTAATTGTTCTGTTGCTGTACATAATAATTGCTGCTTGTTGTGGAGGCATCACTCTACCTTCCTGCAGATCTTGAATCACAGTTTGCTGGAGATCTTGAATCATAGCTTGCTGGTGTCAAATTTCTTGTGAGGACTGTGAGGTACGGCATTAATGTCTTTTGAGGTGAATTAAGTGAGTCCATCTTGGACGTTTTGCCATGATTTTATAGTTCAAATATTTAAGGTGTATGTGAAAAATATAGTATCTATACAACTGCAAAGTTCCAGGAAATAATCCTGTAGATGCTCTAGCTGTTGTTGCACTTGGTATGAATGATATATGTATCATGAAATCCTGATGAGTTGGAGTTCTATGTACCGCCATTGTACTTTGTAAATGCTTGGAAGGCTTAGTATCATATAATTTATTGTTGAGGTTCTTTTTCACGTAAATTTTTTTTAGGGTGAAATCCATTTTAGTCCTTCTAGTTTGATCTATTATACAAACCAGTCTCTCGGTTTTCAGTTTTATCTCGTTAAGTCTTTCTGTTAAGATTTCCGTTAGAAAAATGGAATATAACAAGGTCAAATGGTCAAATGACCCTACTGCCCATATTACTGTTGAAATAAATTAAAAAACCAAAATGGCCCTCTATAATTAAATTAAATAATAAAAATTAAAAACAATTTAATAATAAAATAAATAATTAAAAATATAAACAAAAGTACAAAACCTAATCTAACACCCAAATCACTAACCTAAATTAAACACCTAAATCCTTTTTCCCATCATCTTCTTCACCACCACCGTCCAAAACCTAATCTAATATCTAAATCAGATTTCCCATCATCTTCTCCACCACCACCACCCCAAATCACTAACCTAAATTAAACACCTAAATCCTATTTCCATCATCTTCTTCACCACCACCTCCCAAAATCTAATCTAAAACCCAAATCACTAACCTAAATTAAACACCCAACTCGCTAACCTAAATTAAACACCCAAATCCTATTTCACATCATCTTCGCCACCATTGCCATGCCACAACCGTCCTGACCTCCAATTGCCATTGTGCCCTTCGACCTTCCACTGCAGTCGCATGCCATCCACCAAAACTTCATTGCCATTGCAACATCTCCTCCGGTAGGAACCAAACCCATCTCTTTCTCTCTCTTCTTCTTTCGTCAATGGTTGGGTTCGATTGGGTTTGGGTTTGGGTGTGGGTGTGGGTGGTTGTGTTTGATTGGGTTTGGGTGTGGGTGGTTGTGTTCAATTGGGTTTGGGTGTGGGTGTGGGTATTGGTGGTTGGGTTCGATTGGTTCGAGGGTGGTTGACAGTTTCGAAGGAGATCGGGCGTCGGCAGCTTAGGGTGGTGGTTAGGGTTTTGGTGTTTGGTGATTGAGTTTGTGTTCTTATTTTGAGATTGATGATAACGAAGATTTTGGTGTTTGGTGGCTCGATTCAGTTTGTGTTTCTGTTGGTTAAAGCTTTAGTTTGTGTTTGGCAAATGGTGTTTTATCCGATTTCTGAGGAAGATTTAGTTGTGTTTGATCTTTATACAAACCATGTGATGACATCGATGGTAATGGTGGAGTTTTCTGGATCTGCAACAGATCATTTTTAATTTTTTTTTTTTTTTAATTTTTGAATTTTTTGGAGGGTATGGATCTCCTTATTAAATAATATTTATTATTTATTAAATTAAATAATAAATATTGATTTTTTAAATTAATTTGTAAAATACCATTATACCCTTGGGTTATCTAAGATTCTAGAATCTCTGATGTTGTTTTACCCTTTTACCTTCGTTGGCTTGACGGAATTATGAGAAACCCTGACGGAATTATGGACGGCAGGGACTAAAACATGTATTTTTGGAAACTAGCGGGACCTGTCAAGATAAAGCTGAAAACCAGGAGACCAGTTTATGTAATAAGTCAAACTAGAGGGACTAAAATGGATTTCACCCTTTTTTTATATCTCATCATCTGTTTGTAAACATTATAATCCTGTTCAATCATTCGAGTTCATATCGATTGTTACTTTTCATTCTTCATTTAAAATATCTTCATTCTCAATTTAATTTTTGAAGGATCTTCATTCTCAATTGGCTAATTGGCACTGATGCCCCTTGAATTATGCATAAATTTATACATTACCCTATATACTTTCTTTTTTTCCGCAATTAAACCCTTAAACTCCCATAAATTAGCAATCGGTGACAAAATTTGCCTCCTCACAGGGGGCAAAAAACCCAAGTGTTTGTCAAAAAATAAGAGTTCAAGGGTTTTAGTGACGGAAAAAAAATATATAATGGGCATAATGCATATTTTGAAGAGTTTATTGGGTATCAGTGTCAATTAACCTTCTCAGTTTTAGTCATGACACGAAACAATATGGGAACTTTTTAGATCCAATGTAGGCATAGGGATCCGCTTGCTAGTTTCTACTTGCAACTACCAATTCAATCCTAAAATAAATAATAAATGATTGACTAATTGGCACTTGACCCCTTGAAGTGTACACGAATTTGTAATGTACCCTCCGAATGTTTTTTTTAGACACTAAACTCCATGAACTCTTCTGGGTGGGGGGTGGGGGCGGTTGAACGAGCTGCTACAACAAAGAAAATGAGAGTTCATGGGGTTTAACGTCAAAAAATAACATTGCAAATTCGCGTACACATCAGGGGGGTCAAGTTTCAATTAGTCTAAATGATTTACAATTTGGTCCCTAATTTTATAGGAAATGTTATTGTTTTGCTTGACATATAAGTATTAGCTTATTAAGTTCTCTGCTTTTCAAAAATGCATCAATTAAAATTAACCGAGATCTATGTATTCAAACTCTAATTAGTCTAAATATACCAATATGATATGTGTATGGTGTACCTACAAAAAAAAAATTTTTCTTTTTTAAAATGTAGATCATCATTTGTGATCTTTTTTCAGATCTTATATAATCTCATGAAACATAAACATTACAATGAATATGTGGTTAAGATATGATTGGTTTCCAAAACCATTTTATTAATAACCAATCATATAATTTAAAAAAGTTAAGAAAAATATCAGATCAGTAGAGGATCCAAATCTCATTTGTCATCGCAAAGTGAAATGTGGCAAATATGACGATGCTTATGCTGCTTTGCCGGCCTAAAAAAAAATAACACTAGTTAGGTGAGGTAAGGAGTGCTGTGAAAATAAAACATAGGCAAATGTAAGTGCCCGTGTCCAACGACCCTAATTTAAGTACATACAGTCCATAAAGTTGCAACAGAAACTCAATAAGAACCCATTTGATGGATTGGATTTAAATTTTAAGAGTAAATTAAATAAATCAATCAATACTACTTATGGTGCATTCAATATACCGAATACAAGAAATTCTAACAGTGAAACAAGTCCATGGTAACGGTGGGTTTCACTTTCAACTCATGATGTCGTGACTCGTGAGAGAGAATTCTTTTTCACTTGTCACTTCTCTCTCTTTCGCTTATTTATCTCTCATATCATACTTATACAAATTAATTTCAATAATTTTATACAATTAATAATAATTGTAATAATGTTATAAATTAGATGAAGAAATATATAAAGAACATACGAAGAACATGAAGAACAATTGAATAAGTAAAACAACATGTGAGAAACAATAAAAGAAGAGATATATGTGAATGGAGACATGAGAGAAAACGAGAGAGAGAGAGAGAGAGCATTACTTGTGTATATTCAGATTTTTGTGTGTAGTAATTTACAAGTGAGCCAAGCATATATATATATATATAGGCAAAATACTTGACCACGTGGCACTTGGATTGTTATGCTTAGTGACCAAGTAAATTACATTAGAATGGTCAACTGAGTGGAGAACCCATATATATTATAATACTCTCCTTTGGATTTTCCACCCGTGGATTGTAATTTTCTGGGAAAAAAAAACCCAATGGGACAAAACCTAGTGAAAATACATACGATAGCCTTCTGGATCTAGTGGGGTTGGACATTAAAACTATCTTATTAAAATCCTTGTCAGGAAAAACTCAGTGGGAAAACACCTTATCGAAGGGAAAAAGAGTACAGTGCACATATGTCCATTCAAAACTTTTCTCCCCCTGATTGAACTCTCCCTCTCATAAAACTTCAGCTTTTAATCTTATAATTTAGAAAGTCGACGCATGCCTATTCCATATACCAGCTTCTCAAAAGTTGATGTAGGTAATGATTTAGTAAACAGATCTGCAAGATTATCTGTAGATCGTATTTGCTTAACATCAATTTGTCGGCTCTGTTGAAGCTCATGAGTATAGAAGAATTTAGGAGAAATATGTTTGGTTCTATCTCTTTTAATATATCCCCCTCTAATTTGAGCAATGCAAAATTTGAGCAATGCAAGCCGCATTATCTTCAAATATCTGTGTAGGCATTTCTGTAGATAATGAAAATCCACAAGTATTTTGAATGTGATGAATAACTGACTTTAGCCAAACACATTCTCGACTTGCTTCGTGAATTGCGATGATTTTAGAATGATTAGATGATGTAGTAACCAAAGTCTGTTTCGTGGAGCGCCATGATATTGTTGTGCCATTATATTGTTGTGCCATTATATATGTAAAAATATATCCCGTTTGTAAACGAGCTTTGTGGGGATCAGACAAATATCCAGCATCAATATAACTAAGTAAACCTGAAAAATTGTTAGACTTTGTATAAAATAATCCAAAATCTTTTGTTCCACTAAGGTAACGGAGAAGATGTTTGATTCCATTCCAATACCTTCGAGTTGGTGCTGAGCTAAATCTAGCCAGTACATTCACAGAGAATGTAATATCTGATCTAGTACACTGAGCCAAATATAATAAAGCACCAATCGCATTAAGATATGGTACCTCAGGACCAAGTATCTTTTCACCATTTTCTTTTGGACGGAATGGATCCTTTTTAGGATCAAAAGTCCTAACAACCATAGGAGTACTTAATGGATGAGCATTATCCATATGGAATCTTTTTAAAATCTTATCAATATATGCTGATTGATGGACAAGTACTCCATTTGATATATGCTCGATCTCGAGGCCGAGACAATATTTTGTTTTTCCCAGATCTTTCATTTCGAATTCCTTTTTCAAGTATTCAGCAGTTTTCTGAAGCTCTCCAGGAGTTCCAATTAAATTCATATCGTCAACATAAACTGCTACGATAGCAAATCCAGATTCTGATTTCTTAATGAAAACACATGGACATATAGGATTATTAATATATCCTTCTTTTATCATATATTCATTGAGACGGTTGTACCACATCCGTCCAGATTGTTTTAATCCATACTTTGTAATTTTATCGAATACAAATTACGAGGTCTTGAGTTACATGATTCTGGCATTTTAAACCCTTCAGGGATTTTCATGTAAATATCTGAATCCAGTGAACCATATAGATAAGCAGTCACTACGTCCATTAGACGCATTTCAAATCTTTCTAAGACAGCCATGCTTATTAGAATCGAAACGTAATTATATCCATCACTGGTGAATATGTTTCATAAAAATCGATGTCAGGTCTCTGTGAGAAACCATGTGCTACGAGTCGTGCCTTATATCTTACAACCTCGTTTTTTTATTACGTTTTCGTATAAAAACCCATTTGTACCCAACAGGTTTGATGTTTTCAGGCGTCTGGATTATTGATCCAAATACTTCACTTTTGGCCAATGAAGTCAACTCTGTTTGAATTGCTTCTTTTCATTTAGGCCAATCAGACCTTTTTTCTACAATCATCGAGATTATGAGATTCATAATCATCATTTATAATTTCAGTTGCCACTGTGTATGAAAATATATCATCGATGATTATTTCTTCACGATTCTGCAATTCTCTTGTATAATTTATAGAAATTTCCTCATTTCTACATTATTGTATCTCTTTAGAGATTCCTCCCCCCACAGGGGATTTTGTCACTCTAGTAACTTGTGTCCCTTCAGGAACATTTAACTCTTCTGGAGTTAACTTAGAGAAAGTGGATTTATTTATTTTCCTTTTTCGATGAACAATATCTTTTGAGCCAAACGGTCTACCAAGCTTCTGGCGTGCATTTGATAATTCTTTTGCTATCATTTATTTAGATTGTTTTTTTGGAACAAGCACCTGTGTTGGTACATTAACAGCTGGAATGTATGATTTTGTTACCCTAGTGGTATCTGTAAATGCATCTGGTAACTGATTCGCTATTGCTTGAAGATGTATTATCTTACGTACTTCATTATCACATTGAGATGTGTATGGGTCCAAATGAATTAGACTAGGAACTTTCCAGGAAAGTTCATGCTTCTCTTCAGAAGAAAATTTTCTTTCCACTAATAATGGGAAATTTGTCTCATCAAAATGACAATCTGCGAACCATGCTGTAAAAAGATCACCAGTCAAGGGTTCCAGATATATAATAATTGATGGTGAATCAAAACCAACATATATTCCCAAATGCCTTTGGGGTCCCATTTTAGTTCTTTTCGTTGGTACAATTGGGACATATACCGCACGCCCAAATATACGTAAATGAGATATATCTGGTTGATGACCAAGTACAAGTTGTATCGGTGAATACTGATGATAAGCAATGGGTCGAAGCCGGATTAATGCAGCGACATGTAAAATAGCATGCCCCACAATTGGGACATATACCGCACACCCAAATGTACGTAAATGAGATATATCTGGTTGATGACCAAGTACAAGTTGTACTGGTGAATACTGATGGTAAACAGTGGGCCGAAGCCGGATTAATGCAGCGACATGTAAAATAGCATGCCCCTATACAGAAATCGGTAATTGCGTTCGTAATAATAACGTTCTCGCAATTATCTGGACACGTTTAATGAGCGATTCTGCTAATCCATTCTGAGTATGAACATGTGGAACTGGATGTTCAACGTCAATCCCAGTCACTTAGCAATATTCATCAAACGAATTGGAAGTAAATTCACCAGCATTATCAAGGCATATGGATTTAATTGAATAATCAGGAAAATGAGCCCGAAGCCTGATAATCTGTGCAAGTAATCTTGCAAAAGCAACAATACGTGTTGATAATAAACATACATGTGACCATCTGACAAATGCGTCAACTAGAACCATGAAATAACGAAATGGTCCACTTAGTGGATGAATAGGTCCACATATATCCCCTTGAATCCTTTGTAAAAATGATGGGGATTCAAAACCAACTTTAGAAAAAGATGGTTTTATTGTTAATTTCCTTTGGGAACATGCAATACATAAATTCTCATGAGATAAAAGAATCTTCTGATCTTTTAATGGATGCCCATGAGAATTCTCAATGATTCTACGCATCATTGTAGATCCTAGATGACCGAGACGGTCATGCCAAAGTACAAACATCTTTGGATCTGAGAATTTCTAGTTCACAACTGCATAAACTTCTACACTTTTGATAACAGTGTAATATAATCCAGAAGATAAAGCACACAGCTTTTCTATAATGAGTTTCTGAGGTGAATCATGAGAAGTAATGCACAGATATTCAATATTATCTTTATTCATAGTTTCAATATGATATCCATTCATCCGTATATCTTTGAAACTAAGTAGATTCCTTCTAGATCTACTTGAATAAAATGCATCATCAATACATATTTTAGTATTGTTTGGTAACAATACCGTGGCTCTTCTAAAACCTTCTACCAGATCCGTTGGACCTAATACTGTATTAACATTTGCTCTGAGCAAATTCAAATTTATAAAATATTTCAGGCTCTGCAAAATTGTATGAGTTATTGCACTATCAACTAAATATATATCTTCTGCTTCTAGCTTTTCAATAATCCCCAATTTATTGTTTGAATTCATTTTGTATGCTTTATAAAGAAAAATAAAATGCATATCAGACAAAGTGATTCAAAAGTATACATATTGCATAGGGAAATATTTTACATGAATAAAATAACATAATACTACTACTGTAAGTAGTATTTAATTGGTATGGACACTTCCATTACCAATTGAAGCAGTTGACACGTCTTTCGGTCTGGAAAGAAATCTGTAACATTGAGATGTGTAATATTTCTAGGATATGAATCTTCAATGAAAAGAGTTCCATGTTTCTTTCCCTTTCTATTGATTGATGCTTGATTCAAATCCACCAAGTGCTTAGGTGTTTTGCATTCATTTGACCAGTGATTATCACAGCCACACCTAAAACAAACATTGTCATTTGCATTAAGCCTATTTTGAACATTTTTTCCCTTATACCGTTTGGCCTCATAGACATTCCACTTATGATGAGTGTTTTGGTTATAACCACCTGATCCAGGATTACCATGCCCTCTTTTAAAACTACGACCACTGCCTCGGCTAGGATTACGACCATAACCACGACCACGATCATGATTTCAACCGTTACCACGGCCATGATTAGAATTACGATTATATCCACGACCACGATATCCGACAGTATTGGCATTCACTTCTGGGAATGCTGTAGAACCAGTCGGGTGTGATCCGTGATTTTTTATTAGTAGCTCATTACTTTTTTCTGCTACTAAAAGGCATGCAATTAGTTCTGAATATTTTGAGAATCTACGTTCTCGATATTGTTGTTGCAATATTATGTTTGAGGCATGGAAAGTTGTGAAAGTCTTTTCCAACATGTCTTTTTCAGATACCTCTTCACCACATAATTTCAACCTTATGGTAATTCTAAACAGAGCAGAATTATATTCAGAAACTGATTTATGGTCTTGAAATCATAAATGTTGCCATTCATATCTAGCATTTGGTAATGTTACATCATGCTGATGGTCATAACGATCTTTTAGCTCTTGCCACAAATCTTCAGGTTCTGTGACAATAAGATACTGAGCTTTTAAATTTTCATGTAAGTGATGACGAAGTATCACCATCGTTGTGGATATATCCTGTTCATTAGTCTTACTGCCATTATCAATGGTATAATACAGGCTTTGGGATTTTAAGTATAACCCCTCATCAATAACCCAAGACATATAATTTTCTCCCGATACTTCGAGTGCATCAAACTTCAAATTTGCAAGTTTAGGCATGCTTACAGCTTCTTTTTTTTGTAAATTAAATTTAGTGTGAGTATAATAAAAGAGCATAATAAATAAATACAAAGTTGTAGTTAAAACAGTTTATCAGGAGACACAGCATGAGCCAGTCCCAAAACACAGCATAAGCCAGTCTCATATATTAGCATGAGCCAGTCCCAAGACACAGCATAAGTCAGTCTCATATATTGCATAAAAATAAATAATGAATATTAAAACAGTTTATATGCGGACACAACATAAGCCAGTCCTGAGACATAGCATAAGCTAGTCCCGAGACATAGCATAAGCCGGTCCCGAGACACAGCATAAGCTAGTCTCATATATTGCATAAAAATAAATATTGAATATTAAAACAGTTTATATGCGGACACAACATAAGCCAGTCCCGAGACACAACATAAGTAAGTCCCGAGACACAGCATAAGCCAGTCTCATATATTGCATAAAAATAAATACTGAATATTAAAACAGTTTATATGCGGACACAGCATAAGCCAGTCCCGAGACACAGCATAAGCCAGTCTCATATATTGTATAAAAATAAATACTGAATATTAAAACAGTTTCATAAAGTTGATCTCACATGTTATGTGCATAAAAATGGATGTAAATAATTAAACAATATAAATAAATCCAGAACTATATAGATGATCCGTTGACGGCATAAGCCATTTTGTATACGAAACTATAAATAGATCCAGAATATTGAGATGTAAGTAAATCACCCATCATGGGATCCTCTCTACTTATATACAATCGTGCTGATAACGTGTTATAAATTAGATAAAGAAATATATGAAGAACATACAAAGAATATGAAGAACAATTGAATAAGTAAAACAACATGTGAGAAACAATAAAAGAAGAGATATATGTGAATGGAGACATGAGTGAGAGAGAGAGAGAGAGAGAGAGAGAGAGAGAGAGCATTACTTGTGTATATTCAGATTTTTGTGTGTAGTAATTTACAAGTGAGCCAAGCATATATAGGCAAAATACTTGACCACGTGGCACTTAGAATGGTTAACCGAGTGGAAAACCATATATATTATAATAAATAACAAATTGTACAAAAAACTCCCAAACATTTTATTTTTTAAATGAGTAGACATTGACCTTCCATATTGTTAGTCAAATTATATTAAAGTTAATCATTAACTAAGTTTGACTATTTAAAAGATAAAAATGCCACGACTTAATAATTGAAATGACCAAAATACCTTTAAGACAAATATCCAAAATAATTTAATTTAATAAAATCAATGCCAATGTGAATGTCAAGTCAATTTTTAGAAAAGTCTCGCTTATAAATAGTTAAACCTTAGGATAAATGTGTGTTATTCGATTGAATTGTAAATATCATTCTCTCATTGAAAATAATAATATATAATTTTATTTTATGTTGAAAATTATTTAAGTATTTTTTATTTTATTTAGTTAATAAAATCAAATGTTTTATGTCATTAAAAAATTTCGAATATATTTATTTTATTTAATATTTTTGATTTATTCATAAATTGATTTAGAGTGTGTTCGGTATGCCTTCTCCGGTAGCTAAAAAAGTTTTTTTTTTTTATTCTAAGAAGAGCTTTTTTTTTTTTTTTTTTTTTTAAAAAAAAAAAGGGCTCTTTTGAGATTATTTATTTCTTTATTTTTTTTAATTTTTTTTTTTGCTAAGAAGAGATTTTTTTTTTTTTTTTTTTTAAAAAAATCTTTTATATCTACCATAAGAAATCCAAATTTTAGGCTTTTCTCAATAAGGTCGTTTTGAACTTTTTTTAAACAAATAAATTGGCTCGACCAAAGACGGGACATATATAGAAAGCGCTAGGGGTAGGCTCAAGCCAACCCTAAGCACTTTAAAAAAAAAAAAAAATAAATTAAATTAAGTAGTGAAAAATAAAAATCAATTAATTAAAATATTGATTTTATTTTCTATTCAAAGCAGAAAATTTATTTTTCTTTTCATCTTTTTATTATAACAATTTTCTCTCTTCTATTCTCCAAATTTACTCAAATTCGATTCAATTTCTTTATTAATATCAACAATTAGTCTTCAGACTAGGTATATTCAGGTGAATATTACGACTTTAAATATTTTGTTTTGTTTTGAAATTTTAAAGTTATTATAATTTTTAGTTTATGAGATTTAAGGAGTAATCCAAATCTAATTTTAAATTTATAAAGTAACGATATTGTTTAACATTTCCCCGTTGTTTTGATTGAAATTTAGTTGTATGCTTGTTAAGTTGGATTTTTGTTTTTTGTTTTTAAATTATTCTTTAGGCTTCTAGATTGGTTAGTAAACAATAATCTAACAATATAGTTATTTACTTATTTATCGTGATGCTCTATCATAACTAAATATAATAATAATAAATTAAATTAAATTTTTTAGAATATTAAATGGTTATATTTCAGATGAATCAAACTAATATAATAATATAAAAACATTGTATATTTAAATAATAATAAAAATTCACCAAATAAGCTTATCAAAACATCACTTCACATTAAAATGAAAAATGATTATTTAATAAACTCAATTATTTTCTACATTAAAAGAGAGATTGTTATTGCCATCGGTAGAATTTCATAATTGATAAGTTGTATCTTTTGAAAAATGGTATGATACAATTTAATTAGTATTTGTATTAATTTATTCTCATGGTGACCAAATAAAAAATAAAAAATAAAAAATAAATTAAAAAAGTGATGACTAGTTTTAAGATTTTATCTAGTTCCAAGTCTCAAATGAGTAAGGGAAGTTCTAAGCGGCTCCATGTAGCTGAGACTAAGATTTATACTAATTTTGCAGCTTCAACGGCCCAAGCAGAGTTGCTAATTGGGCCGTACAGGTTGATGTAGAAATAAATGATTCCGTTGGTCTAATTAATTTTTTTTTTTTTTGGTATCCTGTTAAGGCCTGTGTGCCTTTTTAGATTAATGTGTTTTGGGGGCAGTGTGCTTCTCTGCTTTTGTTTATTTTTTTATTTATTTTTATTATTATTAATAAAAAAGCTCTATAGAGCTTATTATCGATAAACAAAATAGTATTTGTATTAATTACATCTTTTTATTTATAATTATTATGACTTTAAAAAATGATAATATATTTATTTAGAATATACAATTTATTAATAATTTTTTTCTTGTAATGTTGTTATTCAGTAAAAAAATAATAATAATACAACCCATTCTAGTCTTCAATTCTGGCTATTTCCCGCGGTCCCGGACCACCACCTCCACCTCCTCCTTAGCTAAATAAGGCAGGTCGTTGGGAAAATTTTAACAATTGTAAGATTTTTATATAATTGTGAGCAACATATGACATTATATTTTGAGTTTATGAAAACCGAATTGATTGGGGTGTTTAAGTAAGAGAGAGTTGACCGGATAAAACTTGTTATTAATGTGATCAATATTGTTGGGCTTGGTGCACCTTAACTACATTACATATATGTAGGATATGGTATGTGCTATTGTATATGTGTGGGTCTAGTATTCCTTTTGGGACTAGCTATCCTATTAGGGTTGAGAATCCTCTATGGGTTAGGATTCTATTAACTTATACTATTTATAGGGGGTCTCTACTCTTGCTCATGTATCACACAGTGATTCAAAATAAAAGTAGCACCCCCCATTAGATTATCTGAAGTAAGGTGAGAAGAGAGTATAATACTTCCTATTGTTTGTTTTGTTTTCTTCCTATTGTTTTCTTTGTTTTCTTTTCAGGTTATTGTGCTTGCAGAGGCGAAGCCAGGATTTTTACTTTGAGAGGGTCAAGACAAAAATTAATAGTGTAAGTCACGCAATCTTCAAATAAAATCAGTAGGAATCCCGTACAAGAAAAAGTGTGGAATCCCGCACCTGATACTTTTCTACAAAATGTGATATCGTTCGGTATTAAAAGTAATGATACAAATAAATAAATAAAATAGACATTAACCAATTAAAATGTAACACGTCTATTTTATATTCAAAAAAGTATTTATCACCAAACCAATCTAATTTTCTTCCTAATTTTCATTTCAATTACATAATTAAAGAATGTATGAGAAAACATTTTTTATTTTGTTGCAAAACCTATGCCTATTCTTAACGGTATGCATAACTGAAAATAATATTTTAATAGTTCCCGGTTTGTAAAATATAAATTTCAATAGCTTAATTAAATATCAGTATACCATTGATATATTTAAATCACAATTATTTACATACTTGTAACTTAATTCTATAATATTCATATCAAACCAAATTAACTTATAATAATTTTGAACACAATTTAAATAATAAACTAATAAAATAAATTTATCAAAATCATATCAATAATTATCCTAACAAAATAAATAATATGAGTAATCACTATAAGAGTTCAATATTTACTTAGTTTGTTCTAATGAAATCTAAATATATATATATATATATATAATACACACTAGATTAGATAACAATATATAAATAATAGAAAATTAAAATATTAAAAGGGATAGATTTTGTTTCCTATTTCATGGTCAGCAGAATTATGGAAAAAAAAATTATTCATTAATTTATATTATTAAAATAATAAAGGGACATGATAATATTATCACCTACTTTTTATATATATATATATATATCACATTTTATATACATTTACATTTACATTTTATGTAGGACCATGGCCCCTATGGGCCCCATACATTCACCTCCATGTGCTTGTGCTATTATGGATTTTATAATTTCATCTATTCATCCTTATTTCAAGTACGCATCTATTCATACTTATACATACAATATGAGGTCTAATTATATTTATGTAATACTTACATTTATTTCTTCATCACACGGAGTTGAGTAGAAGCTGTACGGAAGACAAAGTAGTTTGTGTGGAGAGTTGTTAATTAAGGAGCTAACACTATTTATTCCTTCCTGTCGAGTTGAAGAATCAATGCACCAAGCATGACACATGCATTATTAATTTCCGTGAGCTACTACAGTAATACTATTTTTTTTTTTGGACAATGCTTTTTTGAACAGCCAACTTTATTAATCAACATAGGCAAGAGCCATAGAAAACAAGCAGAATCAACTAGGCACACCGATGCTTTCTTAGGGCAATATTTAGGTACTGATCTCACTAATGAGATGTTGGTATGTGACCCATTTTAAAAGAATGGAAGAAGATAAATATAAAAATTGAAAGAAAAAATGTCACATGTTAACACTTCATTGGTGAGTCAGTATCTTGGGTACCAATCAGTATCCAAGCATTATCTTTTTTTTTTTTTTTTAAGCATGTAAGCTACTGAATTTGGATTATTTACTGATATGATCTTTTTTCTGACCTTATTTGATTTTATGACACAAACATTACAATGAATGAGTTGTTAAGATGTGATTCATTTTTTACAACCACTTTATTAACAACCAATCACATACTTTAAAAAGATAAAAAATAAATAAATAAATAAAATCAAATTTATCTGCAAATGATCCAAATTCATAAGCTATTGCCCTAGCTTAACACGGCTTGAAACGTTTCAAATTATATGAAAAGTATAATTTTTATTTTCTCAAAACATGAGAGAAAGCTGTGTGAGAACTGGGAAGGTTGTTTTTCGTTTTTTGTTTTATATTTTAAAATATTACTATAATTTGGGTTTTGGAAGACGAAGACACTCAAACCCACGGCTTTCTAGAGACTCAGACTTAAATACAGCCTGTGAATGTATATATATATATATATTTTTTTTCTTAAAGTACGTAACTGTTTGAAGTTTGTTTAATGATCTATCACCGGCAGGTACGGAGCTAAGACCGGACTAGCTTTTTCCAAAAAAATTGAAAAGAAAATGGTTCTCTAATATCTTTAATTTATATATAATAATAATTAATGATGTACAGTGTGGTTTGTAAATGAATATATGGTTTAAATTATTCAGATTTCCCATCATTAATTACCACCCACGAGATAAATGGAGATATCGATATCATTTTTTTTATTTCCTTTCCCTCTGACAGTTATTATCTCTATCATCTTTCCATAAATTTTGTTCCAACTTCCAACATATGCTTTAAAAATCAAATTCTCTCCTCACCTCACCCTATCCTCTCACTTTTTTCTCACCTTTTTAAAACATGTCTTTTTAAAATATGTGATTGGTTGTTAATAAAGTGTCATTCATATCTTAACAATTCATTCATTGCAATGTTTATATGTCATAAGATTAAGTGGGGTGAGATGAAGAGAGGATCCGGTGGGTTGAGGTGAGGAAAGGATCTTTGTTCATACCGTAATAATTCATGAATAATACTTGGATACCGAGTCAGTATTACAGTATCCAAAATACTGACTCCGTGTATGAGAGTGTAGCACATAATTTAATTTGTGAGATAAATGTAAAAAGTAAAATAAAAATAAATAAATTAATTAATAAATAAATAAAAAACCACGTACTACACTCTCATTGATGGGGTCAGTATTTTAGATACTGACCTCAATCTCTCCAAAGACACAATTGGAGAAAACCGTTGATCCTGATTTCAAATATGGTGTTATTGATCTTGACTTCATAATTGATAAGTTTAATCTTTTAAAAAACCGTAGGATATAGCTTAATTAATATTTGATTGTTTTTACATAGCATGTTGATTTTATAATTTGTTTTGACTTCTTTTTTTAATTCTGTTAACGTATTTATTTAGAAATTACATTTACAGAGTAATCCCCGTTATGCCTTCTTAACCAGGTGTATTTTTATTTTTAATTAATAAAATTTCTCGTATTGTTAATAATCGAAAAAAAAAAAAAAAAAAAAAACTCTAGCTCACCCTAGTGTTTAATCCTGGTTACGTCCCTGACCAAGCTATAAATTCCCCCTTGCATAGATAACAACAGCCAAGGAAGTTGAAGATTTCTTAGCTTAATTTGCATCGCAATTCACACAACTCTTGAAAATTCTGTTTCTAGTACCCTCAAAAGGTAAGTCCCTTAGTCTTTAAATTTTTTGTTTTAATAGTTTTGATTTACTTATATGTATATATATTGCATTATACGACTAAACACGTACGTAAAGTACTGTTTTTCCGAATTATAGGCTTTGTTATCATGAAGATAAAGATTAAAGAGTCAAGCCTGGCAAAGCCTGCGCAGGAGACGCCCAACAAGCCCTTGTGGACCTCTGACTTGGACCTGTTGGTAGCACGAGTTCCGGTGCCGACGGTGTACTTCTACAAGCCAAATGGATGTTCAAATTTCTTCAATGCTCAGTTGTTAAAGGAAGCTCTATGCAAAGCTCTAGTAATGTTCTATCCGGTGGCCGGAAGGTTGGGATACGACGAAAATGGTAGACTTGAGATAAAATGCAATGGAGAGGGAGTGTTGTTCGTTGAGGCTGAGACAGATTCCGCTTTTGATCACTTGAATGACTTTGCACCTAGCTTGGAGCTCATGCAGCTCATTCCAAATGTTGATTATTCTGGGGACATATCATCTTCTCCACTCTTCGCCTTTCAGGTACGTACTGGTTCATTAAATTATTTATTTATTTTTTAATATTACACTAATTCGGGGTTTAGCTATACCCTAGTTTTAAATATATATTTTGTTCGAATATAGATAACTAGTTTCAAGTGTGGGGGTGTCACTCTTGGAAGCAGCATGCATCATAGTTTGGCAGATGGTCCATCTGCTCTCCATTTCGTCAACACATGGGCAGATATCGCACGCCATGGCAGCTCTACCAGTACCCTTTTGCCTCCGTCGCATGATCGGACCCTACTTCAGGCTCGGAACCCACCCGCTCCAGCCTTTCACCACATCGAATACGACCCGTCTCCTTCAATGATTATGAACACTACCCATTTGGATCCTCAATCCAGTTCCACATGTACATCAGCTGTCTTTAAGGTCTCCTCAGAGCAGCAAAACATGTTAAAGAAACACAAACCAACAAGTGGTAGTACTTCAACAGGAGCCAAATACAGCTCCTACGAAACCCTAGCTGCACATATATGGCGCTCCATATGCAAGGCACGTGGTCTCGCAAATGATCAACCCACCAAGTTGTACATACCAGTTGATGGGCGGTCTAGATTGAATCCTCCACTCCCAGCTGGGTTCTTCGGCAATGCAATCTTCTCAGCCACGTCAACTGCCCTGGCTGGTGATATACAATCAGAGCCGTTGATCGACACCGTTGGGAGAATCAACGATGCAGTGAAGAGGATTGATGATGATTATATAAGGTCAGCTCTAGACTACCTCCAAGTGCAACCTGATCTGGCACCGTTGAGTCGTGGAGCACACACATTTAAGTGTCCAAACCTGAATGTGAATAGTTGGTCACGATTGCCCATGTATGATGCAGATTTTGGGTGGGGTCGGCCAGTGTTTACGGGCCCACCTAGTGTTGTTCTTGAAGGGATGTGCTTTATACTGCCCAAATCAACCATTGATGGAAGCTTGTCCTTGGCCATTTGCTTGGAGACTTCTCATATGCAACTCTTCAAAGACTGTTTTTATGATTTTAGTTAGCTAATCTTTTTGTTGATCGCATTCTCAAAAGGTAATTCAATTTGGTAATAATGTTAGCATATCTATTTGCCATGTCTTTAGGGTTTGTAATAAGGTAGCCGGCGGCGAGCTGGGCAATGGGGTTCTGATAGTTTTGTTTACCGGAGTGTGTGTGTGTCAGTGTGCTCCTTCGTGGCTTGAAGATATGGCCAATGTTGATTGTATTTCTTTTTCGCCTGTGGCAAGCTATTAATGCAAATTTTCTTTCAAAAATAAGGTAATTCAATTTGGTATTGCTTTTACGGAAAAAAAAAAAAAAAAGTATTGGTTTTCAGAAATTAAAATTGGATTAATTATTTAATAATGTTGATATGAAAAAAAAGTTTGATAATACTTTTAAAAGTGATTGTTAAATAATTTGAGTTGATTTGATATCAATTTTAAGAAACTACTCTCCAAAGTGTTTATAAAATAATCTACTCTAAAATAATTAATATTTAAATGATCAAATTACTTTTTGTTGATTTATCATAAAGACACATTTTTGGTGATCAGATAGGACATTAATGTTTTTTGAGGTGAATTATGTGATTCATCTTAAACGTTTTGTTGTGATTTTGTAGTTCAAATATTTAAGGTGTACGTGAAAATATCAGTGTTTTAGTAGGTGCTAGGTACCAGTCGTATGGTAGACTAGCGTTTAGACAGCATAGGCTGTCTAAACCGTGTAGCCAAATTAGCCAAAATAGTATCGTTTTGGAAAAAAAAAATTTATTAAAATTTTTTTATTAGATCCACGTAGCCCACCTAGTTGGGCACCTAAACCGCCTAGGAAGGCAGGCGGCCGGGTCCGCATAAGGCCTTGACGGCTGTCTAGGCCGATTACTAGCTAGAACCATGGAAAATATAGTTTCTATACAACTGCAAGGTTCCAGAAATAATCCTTAGATTCTCTAGCAGTTGTTGTACTTGGTATGAGTGATATGTATCCTGAAATCCTGTTGATTTGGCATGGTCGCATGGAGTTGCTATTTCCCACCATTGTACTAATTTGTAAATGCTTAAGTTTTAGTACCTTATAATTTATTGTTGCGGTTCATATTCTTTTTCATGTTATTTTTGTTATCTCAACATCTGTTTGTTCTGTTCATTCATTCGAGATCATATCAAATGTTAATTTTCCATTCTTCACTTGAATATCTTCATTCTCAATTTTAGGCTTATAGCATACCCATTAAATCCTATAATAAATAAATAATGAATATACAATTTGGTCCCTGAGTTTTTAGGAAAATATCATTTTTTTTTCTTGTTTTTAATGACAATAGTATATTTATTTAAATAAATATATTCATTTAAATACAAGTTATTTATAAATAATATTAAGTTATTAACACACTCAATTTCACAAATGATAAATTCTTAAGTTCTTTAGGCTCGAAAATGTTGTACAATCATAGTAACATCAACAACTGCATCAAATATCTCCTCAACATTTACAAATCTCAAGCATCGTCCATATTGATAATAATCACATTCCCCAAAGTTGGGACACGAGAGATGATGCTCTTGACATCATGGTCAATAACAAATTTGAACTTAATTAAGCGCTAGGAATTCCATGTTATGCTTTTTTGAAGGAACAGTTCGAGAAGCTCTACTTCTGAGAAATGAAAACAGAGAAAACTCTACTTTGTCAAGTTGTTGATATCTATTACAATAGAATGATAGATTTCACATCCTCATACCATCGTTGATCTCCTGGATACATAACAATATGTACTGCTATCTTTTATTTATTTATTTAAAATTACTTCTCACTTTTTGTTTATTGATAAAGTTCATAACCAAAAAAAACCAAAAAAAAAAAAAACGTACCTCTGTATGATTAGAGTTCTCTGAAAATTCTTTTTCAATTACTTTGTTATAGGATAAATAGGATATTTTGATACTTAAAATAGAATTAGGGTTTAGTTTTTTTTTATTATTATTTTAATAAAGAGATATAATTGAAGATATGAGTATAATTAATGGGTGTACATAGTATTTAATTTATTTTTATTTACACTAATTTGTCCTTATTGGTAAATTTCTATTAGGATATTTTGTAATGAGAGCTTCTTTTGACAATTCAATTTTTTATTTTTACGCTTTTTTTCTAAAGACACTTCATTCTCAAAATTTAAATTTAAAAAAAAAAAAAATCTAAAGACAATTCCTTTTGTTCCAAGATTATCTTTTTTATCTTTTGACACTCTTATTCTAAAGACACTCCATTTAAAAAAAAAAAAAAATTTCTAAAGACACTTAATTTTATTTTAATAAAAGTTAAGACGAACCATCATAGTTTTTGGATTCATCCAATGAGTAATCTTTTTTTTTATAATTAAATTATTAAAAAAATATATCTCTCCTAAATCATTAGATTAAATATTACATATTAAACACTCTCTCCTAAATTTTTAATTATCATATTAAACCCTCTCTCCTCTAATACATATCTCTAATTTTCTATCTCCATTCTTTCTCAAGCAAAGACTAACAGTTAAGGAAAAAAAAAAAAAAACTTACTAATAAGCTTGATATTTAGGAATCGTATAAATATATATATATATTAAAAAGAAAAACTCAAAAAACCAAGTACCCTGCTTTTCAAAACAAAAAAAAATATATATATATATCGAAATATGAACATGTTTTTTGTTAGTTTTGTCGGTATATGATTGCCTAGAGAAATTTAATTCCTTCATTAATATTAAAAATTCTGAGTTTAATCGAATCTAGTTGCAACAAATCAAGTTTTCATATATCTTTTTTTTTTAAGAACAAGGTATTTGTATTAACTTTTTAATATATATATATATATATATATATATATATATTACTGTTACTAAAAAATCAAAATATTCATAAGTTTTTTTTTCCATAACTATTAATCAGAGATTGATCGAGAAAGTATAAAGATATGATTTTTTTTTTAAAGAGAGAGAGAGAGAGAGAGAGAGAGAGAGAGAGAGTAATTAGGAGAGGGTGTTTAATATGTAATAACATATTTAGAAGAGATTTTAATATGTAATATTTAATCTAATGATTTAGGAGAGAGAATTTCTTTTTTTAATAATTTAATTAGTTTTGAGTGTTTTTAGAATTTTTTTTTTGTCTTATTAAGTAATTTTAATTCAAATTAAAATTGTCATTGATAAAAAATATTAAAAAAAAAATTGGAGTGTAAATAGATAATTTATGAATTTTAAGGATAAACTCTCTTTTGTAATTAATTTTTTTTTTTTAAATATGGGTGTGATTATCATATTTATGGAATTATGGGTGGCAATATTAACATCCTTAACATATACGTATTAGCTTATTTGGTCCTCAACTTTTTTTTTATTTTTAAAAAGTATCAAAATGATTCCTATATAAACCAAAATTAACAGAAATTTACGTCTTTAAACATTAAATATACAAATATGACACATCACACATGTGTCAATAAAACTTGTGGGCATCTAAACAACCAAACCGATCAACCCGTCCAAACAAACCAATTTAAGCGGGTTGTGTTTTATCAACCTGCATAACTCAACACAAATCATTACATACTTAAATAAATATATATATATTAATTAAATTATCATATAAAAAAATTAAAGTTAACCTAATTTTTATATTATATTTATTTCTAAGGTTATCGGTTTCCAGTTCTAAGTTCTAACCCCCTCTATTTATTTTAAAGTTATTTCATCTTAATCGAATTTGTTGGCATTAAACAAATTTATTGAGACTATTTTTTTTTTTGGGATATTATTGATTTAGTCCCTATGTTTTTTTGAAATATCTATTTTTTACTCATTTATCTATTTTTCACTGGATTGGTCTTTATGTTTTCTAAGACCACTCATTTTGATCCTTCTGTCAGTTCGCTGTCAGTCTCGGTTAACAGAAAGAGGGATATTTTGGTCATTTCTTGATTGTGTGACAGTTGTGTGCCACGTGTAATGATCATAAAATAATAAAATAAAATAAGAAATATAAATAAATAAAGGATCTGGTGAGAAAGGGAAAAGTCACCCTTACCCTTGAATCCCTAGCAACAAAATTCATCGTCAATTCATTATCATCATCCAGACATCCACATTCAACCAACATTACATTAAAAAAAAAAAAACCCTATCATCATCATCAAACAAAACAAAAAGAACACCCACCCAAAAACAAAGAACACCCAGAAACCATCATCACTACCACACCAACACCCAATTTTATTTTATTTTATTAACTGCAAGCTTTATTAATCACAACACAAATAGGCCATCACCAGGCTACACTGAGAAAGCCAAAAAACACCAGAAACATGACTTCGATACCCATGAACAACCTCCAAACCAAAAGCAGAGCAAAAAACACACCCAACCCAAATGAGATAGCCAACCAAACAAGCTAGAAACCTGACGTCGATACCCATGAACAACCTCCAAACCACCACCATCGTTAATGAAGTTGAAGCTCGTATTCTGTCAAATTTTAAAGACATTATGTTTAGTTAGAAAAGGTGAACGTCTGTATCAGAGAATCTCGATAATCTAGGATCAAATTATGAACTTACGATTGGAAGTTTTTGCAATATGTACTCTTGCAACAAGTACCCCAAGCTTTAGGTCCTTAGTCATCGAAAACTCATTGCTTGACAGTGTGAAATTGCTCATATATTGGAAAGCAATCCAATTGGAACTAGCGTTGGTTATTCCAAGCTGTGTGAGGGCCTTAATGTTGCCTTCACATCATTACACCAAATCAAGCCTAGAATCCAGAAATATAATTTCAAAAAATAAAAAAGAACCTAGAAACCTCTCTCTCACTTTCTCACACACATAGTTGGGTTCGACCCAAAATATTTTTCAGCCACTATCCGCCTCATTCAATCAAACCATAACTGGGTTCCTCACCACCATCCGCCACCACATCAAATTCGCAAATCATAAATAAAATTAAAAAAAAAAACCCCAAATTTGCAAATCACACAAAACCCCCAAATCCATGAATCAACACATCATCTTTCAAATTACTTCCAAGTACTGCATATAAACGTTGTCGGTGTGTGACTAGAGAAGAAAAGAGGGCAGTGTTGGGTAAGAGCCAGACCATTTGAGAAGAAGGAGAAGTTTGGTTTTACTTTTTAGCGAGTTCGATTGTTTGGTGGTGGAGAATCAAAAGAGAGAGAGAGAGAGAGAGAGAGAGAGAGAGAGAGAGAGAGTTAGGGTTTGATTTTGGTGTGGAATAGGTTTGATTTTCTTCAATTGTTGTTGATTGTGGGAGAGAGAATGAGGAGAGAGACAAAGAGTTAGGGTTTGATTTTTTTTTTTTTTTTTTGGTTCTTTGGGTGTGGTGGAGTGGATCTCTACCGTCCATCATCTCAAATGGACGGTCTCCACCTTTTGTTAAAAAAGATTTTTCTTTTGTTATTAAATTAAAAAGAGAGATGGATCTCCACTGTCCATCTTTGAGATGCAAGGTGGAGATTCATTCTTTTTTTTAAAAAAAAAATTATGGATTTTGTAATTATTATTTTTTAATTTAAAAATTTTAATATTTTAACAAAGGGTAAAATAGTAAATTTTTCAAAGCCTTAATTTTCCCTTTAAAATTGTAAAAATCCATGTTAATAAGGGCATTTATGTCTTAACAATATGTGGTAAATTTGTAATTGTCGAATTTTTAAAGGTTAGAATGGTACTTTTAGGCAATGAAACTAAATCTAAGGGCAAATTAGTCATTTAGCATTTTCTGTGACGGTTGACCGTCAAAATTCTGGTCAGAGGAACAAAAATGAATGGTTTTGCAAAATATAGGGACCAATCCAGTGAAAAATTGATAAGTGAGTAAAAAAATAGATATTTCAAAAAATATATAAGGACTAAATCAATAATATCCCTTTTTTTATTATTGTTTCGTACAAAAACGCAGTAAACAGTAAGGTTTAGTTTTTATTTTATTTTATAAGTTTTATGTGTTCTACACTATAGGGTTTTTTTTATAAAAAAAACTATTATTGTTACGCACTTGAGTTAAATTTAATATTATTGTTTGATAATGAGTTTAACTACTTGTATTGATATTGATATTATTTGTTCAAATAAAAAAAATATATATATTTTTCTTAAACTGTCAAACCAAACCAAACCAAACCAAACCGATTTTTATTGGTTTGGTTTGATTTGGTTTAACATTATAATTGGTCTGATTTGGGTTGTAAAAAAATCAATAATAACCCGATTAAATAATGGTTTGGTTTGGGCATCGTCAAACCTAACCCAAACAACCTATGCCCACTCCTAGGACCAGTCCTGAGATTTTAGGGGCCCATGACGAACAATAAAAAGGAGGCCCCCGACTTTCCAACGAATTCATCTCTTCTGTAAGCGAATTATTTAAAATTGTTTAAATTCTTGAGATTTTGTGTCTGGATTTTCGCATGAAGAGAGCTTCAAAAAACCCTATAATTGATTTCAAATTGTTTTTTCGAATGTCTAATATGCAATTTGATCTATTGTTGATGTGGTAAATATAATAATTGTGTTTCTTTGGTGGACCTTTTTGTTTAAAAAATAATAATAATAATAATAATAATAACATATATAAAAAATGGGTCTTTAAATGATAATGTGAGATATGGGCTGTTTTTTAAAAAACTTGTATGTGGGTCTGCACACTTATTTTCAAACTGAAATACATAAAGTTTATTTTAAAATTGAAATTTGGGATCATTCAAAAACAGAGGCCCTAGGCGGTTGTCTCGTGGACCAACCTCCTAGGGCTGGCCCTACCCACCCCAAAGTAAAAGAAATAAAAATATGAATAACGATATTTGTACCTCTCAAAAACTGTATATACACTATTTTTTGTATCTACCCCCTACTAAATATTTTAAAGTTCGTAAACACACCCCACATATTACCTATATATCCCTTTCTTTAATTTTTGATTAAATACTACAGATTACAAATTATAGCACAATAAAAATAAAAACAAATTACAAAACAACTAAAATAAGAATGATATATAAAATATATTAAAATAAGAAAAAATTGAAAGCACAGGGGAGGTGCGGTTCCATCCATTCCAGATCTAGGAGGAGCCCTAGTGCCCCACCTCTTCACTTTTGTTTTCTTTAATTTTATTTTTAGTTTAGTTCAGTTATTTTAAATAAATTTAATATTTTTAATTGAAAATAATCATTATTTGAAGTTTGAATCAATTATCGGTTAATATATCGATTAAAAGATATTATATATGTTTGTTATTGAATATCATAACAAGATGATAAATAGATTGTATTTACAATTACTTAATTATTTATATAATGCTATGAAAGGATAATATTGAAAATTTTAAAAAATTATTAATTTAGAGTGTACATACGATTCGAGAATCGTGTCAATATCGTCATTCTAAACATATGACAAGGCTTACTCTGTTTTGGGCCTTTTGGCGGCCTAAAATAATAACGGTTAGGTGAGGTAGAGACTAGAGAGTGCTGTGAAAATAAATCATAGACAAATGTAAGTGGCCGTCCACGATCCTAATTTCAGTGCATCGACGTAAAGTGTTTCAATATTGTTCATAAAGTTGCAATAGAAAATCAGTAACAGTAAAGCCCCGTTTTATTGATTGGATTTAAAAGGGAAATTTTTTTTTTTATTGAAAAATCAGAGATCCACACACCATCCATCGACGGATCAGGATATTCTACTATGCTAATCTTTTTTCTAATATAAAACACTTGAGAATAGAATTTTGTATTTAAATGAAATAAATAAAAGAAATAAATGACAGTCATTGATTACACATGTTAACAGATCTATTTAGCACATGACAAAAATCAGCTCGGATTCAAATTCTCCATTGACATAGAGATACATCTCCAAAATTTTATCATTTTTTAATATTAAAAATGAGATAAAAAAAGATAAAAATATCCTTCTAACCTTTAATTTCAACCCAATATTGACTAGGAAAATTGTAAATATTATTCGGCACTCATAGAAAATAATTATATATAATTTCTTGAAAATTATTTAAATATTTGTTATTCGATTTGAAAATGATATAAAATAATTTTATTTAATTAAAAATTTAAATGTTTTATGTTATTAAAAAAAATTATAATATAAAATTTTGATTTAATAATTTTGTTTTATTCATAAATTGATTTTACCTTAGGAAATCTCATCCTATCGTATCATATCCCATCCATGATCCAACCCAATCCCTTACTAACCAAAATACATGTGCCCAACCCAAGTGCGATCCTCGTATAATATCATGTATGGCTTCTGTACTGTACTGCTGTCACCTCCTAGGTGACGCACAACGTGGAACCCCAACTGTGAAAAAAAAAAAAAAAAAACAATACAAATATACAATTAAGAGAGTATCTTTTCTCTGTTCTCTCTTAAGATTCCTCAGTGTCCTCATCTCCCTCTTCAATTCTCCATTATTGGTATTTGGCACGTCTCCACTATTGTTATTTCTGCATCTCTACTTCCTCTGTCTCTCTGACTCTGATATGGGAACTCTTTCGAGGCTATTTTCACCACCTCCGGCGGCTGCCGCTACGACTTCTCAAATAATTTCTTCACCAACCACCCTCTCGTTCCGTTTTCCCAAAAATGTCAATAACAACACACCCACAACAACAACCAATCATCATCATCGCAATAACAGAATCCATAGCTGCAAGTTTGGTAACTTTCTCGACTTGAAACCGGAATCTGAATCCGAATCCGATTTCCTACACTTTGATCTGTCCCTGTTCAACCCATCTGATCGGTTTCGCTTCGACGTCATCATAATCGGCGCCGGACCGGCTGGAATCCGTCTAGCTGAGCAAGTTTCTTGTCACGGAATCAAGGTATGTTGTGTTGATCCTTCACCGCTTTGTATGTGGCCTAACAATTATGGAGTTTGGGTTGATGAGTTTGAAAGCTTAGGTCTTGAAGATTGTTTGGACAAAACTTGGCCTATGACTAGTGTTCATGTTGATGATCACAGGACCAAGTATCTGGACCGACCGTACGGTCGTGTCAATAGAAACAAACTAAAGACAAAACTCATGGAGAGTTGTGTTTCTAATGGAGTTAAGTTTCATAAAGCCAGAGTTTGGAAAGTGAATCATAACGAGTTCGATTCTTCGATTGTCTGTGATGATGGGAATGAGATTAAAGCTAGTTTGATTGTTGACGCAAGTGGGTTTGGAAGCAATTTTGTAGAGTATGACAAATCAAGAAACCATGGTTATCAGATTGCTCATGGAATTTTAGCAGAAGTTGAGAGTCATCCATTTGATTTGGACAAAATGCTTTTGATGGATTGGAGAGATTCCCATCTCGGAAATGAACCTGAATTGCGTTCTGGAAATTCAAAAACCCCAACTTTTCTCTACGCAATGCCGTTCGATTCGAACATAGTGTTTCTAGAAGAAACTTCACTGGTTAGCAGGCCTGTGTTGTCATACATGGAAATCAAGAAAAGAATGGTAGCTAGGTTGAGACATATGGGGATTAGAGTGAAGAGAGTAATTGAAGATGAAAAGTGTTTGATTCCAATGGGAGGTCCTCTGCCTAGAATCCCTCAGAGTGTGATGGCTATAGGCGGTACGTCAGGGATTGTTCATCCTTCGACAGGGTACATGGTGGCCCGGACCATGGCTCTAGCGCCTGTATTGGCCGGTGCTATAGTGGATTGTCTTGGCTCGACGAGGATGATCAGAGGAAGGCCACTTTATCATAGAGTTTGGAATGAGTTGTGGCCATTGGAGAGGAGATGTGTTAGGGAATTTTATTCTTTTGGTATGGAAACATTGTTGAAGCTTGATTTGAATGGTACTAGGAGCTTCTTTGATGCTTTCTTTGATTTGAATCCATATTATTGGCATGGTTTCTTGTCTTCTAGGTTGTCTCTTGGAGAGCTTTCCATGCTCAGCCTGTCCCTGTTTGGACATGCTTCAAACTCATCCAAGTTGGATATTGTAACCAAGTGCCCTGTCCCTCTAGTTAAAATGATGGGTCATCTGGCTCTTGAAACCATTTGATTTGTCTTACAATATATATAAGAAAATAATAATACAAATGTTGTTTCAAGTCTTTTGTTGGTTTTATTTAGGAAAATGTAATTAGGAGAAATGCTTCAATCCATTTAAACATAAATACTCAATCCACTTATATTATGTTATGTGACATGTGTTTCTTATATAATTATTTATTCATGTTAGACGGTATAATTTAAATGAATTTAGACGTATACGTCAAACTTTATAATCAGATCATGACAACTTTATTGGGATTCGTGTGAACCGACAAATCCTACATTGCTGGCTAGCTACCGAGCTGCAAACAATTTTGGGTTAGAAACCCCAAAGCAAACTGCGAACCCATTAGTTGGCAAAGGGGGAATATGAGAAAATAACCTCTCCAAAGAGCCAAAGAGCAAAAGAGTAAAAATGTCCAAATATAAGATGAAGTTACCAAAGTGTCCTTTAAAATGATTTTCCATAACTTATTTTACTTAATTCAACATTACCCATTTACCCTCATCACTTATTAAAGTATCATCAGGCTTCAGTATCAAATTATCCCACTACAATTGTATCCCACCCTTATCCATACAATCCCCTTTTATTACCAAAGTCCAAAAAAGGAACTTTATTCCTAAAACCCCCACAAAAGCTTCCAATGTCTATCGTAGTGCACTAACAAGCTCGTTATTGTATCCATATACCTTGAAAAAATAAAAATAAAAATAAAAACTACCCTCATTCAGATGAATTTGGATCCTCTACTGATCTGATCTTTTTCTTAACCTCACCTAATCTCACAACACATAAATAATGCAATGAATGTATAGTTAAGATGTGATTGGTTTCTATAACCATTTTAACAACAACCAATCACATGCTTTAAAAAAGTTAGAAAAAAGATCATATCAGTAGAGGATCTAAATCCTATTCAGATATGAACATGAAGCAATGTAATAAAAGCATAATAATGGCATAATGAACCCATAATGAAGACATTCAGATAGAACTTAGACTTTTATGAGCAATTTGAAATGTACATGTTGATTAAACTTTTATGACAAAGGTTTAAGTGCATCATCATCATCAGTTTGTTGGGAAGAGCGGGAATAGTAAGTGTAACCTGATAGACATAGATAGAATTAATGAAAAACGAGAAAACGAAAAAGAACATCCTTTTGAGGGAGTAAAAGATTAACCAAGAATTAAACAAATCACTAAATCCATAGCAATTTTTCTGTTATCAGACAAAACCCAAAGCAACTTGGTCCTAAATAAGTAAAATCTTTCAAACTAGTTTTTTTAATTTTATTTTAAATAAAGTGAAGAAATAACCAACACCGCTTTGAAAACAGTAGAAACAGCAAAATAAATCATCCCTTACTACCTAACAAATGCATTGAATTAAACATGAACATAATCTAACTCTAGCATGGATCAATATTGGATTCAAGTTGGACTATGAAGCCCGGGAGTCAAAATTCAAGCCTGTGAGTCGAACTTCCAAGCCCGGGAAATGGACTTTTAAGCCAGGGAATTGGAAATTAAGCTCATGTCGAAGGGATTTCAAGCTATATACATGGATGATTTCAAGCCATGTCTAGTAATTAATGTGAATAAGCAACATAAAATCACATTGATAATGCAACATTTAACATGACAGCACAACGACAATGCAACCCTACAACCTCAAAATAGTGCTCGTAATTCCATCTTGCAGCAAACTAAAACAGTCAAATTAACTTTCAAATAATACCTTAAAACTTTTCATACTTACAACCTCAAAATTCTTCACTCACAACAGGACCCATATTAGATCATAGGGTTTTTTTTTTTTTTTTTTAAGAACCATTTTATGCAAAATGGCAAGACTGCACAAACCAGAAAAAAACGAACAACCGAAGGGCACAACTCGCCTAAGAGACAAAGCAGACACCAAACATACACTAAGACAAGACAAACCTACAGTACCAAAACAAAAATAACCACAACAAGACACCACAAGCAACAACCAACAATAAATCATTTTGGTAGTATTTCCTTATATCAGTATAATTATTCAACTGGGTTTAAATATATATAACAATAATAAATCATCTGGGTATGATAAATGAGTTTTTTTTTTTTTTTTCCTTTCTTTTTCTCAGTCACCAAAAAGAAACAAATTCATGAGAAAATTTTGATAAGAATTGATACAAGCTTCAAATAGATGTATACAAATAGAAATACTCATCCGGGTATGAGTTCTTTTCTCGAAAACCACCCAGAAAATTAAGAATGAAAAGAAAATGAGATGCAATTACAGAAATACATATAAGAGAATGAAATAGACATTTTTCTTCTTTCTTCTTCATGTCTCTCTTAGCTTTGTGTGGCTTTGTCTTGCCTGTTGTAAGAGCCATTGTGCATCAAAAGTATTGAATTTGTTATAAAACTTGTAGGACTGCAATTGAATTGGGTTGTCAATAAATACTATACTATGAACTCATTTGAATATTTCTACATGCACACACAGACTGAATCTTCCTCCACCACCAATAAACAAAAACTTGCAAAAATTGGCTAAATGAACAGATATCAATCTTTACAAAATTTCCAGGTTTCTTTTTTCTTCAATGACAAAAAAACTTATTATATATAATAAACCTAATGTTTTTCCAACACAAACAAACTAATTTATAATCAATCTCATTCCCGAAGGATAAACTCAAATACATTATTAACATATCACACACATATGCAAGTGCACACACACATATACAATAGTCAATGCCAATTATACCTGAGTCAAAATCATCAGAAAAAAGCAAGCAAAGACCCACATAATAGATCAAGTTAAGATCATATCAATAATATCTCAATCAAATAATTAAGCTCACAAATTTTCATCTCTTCTCTAGTTTTATTCCATTTAAACAAATAATAAACCACATACTCATATCACAAGCAACATTTTCTCAGAACCTGATGTAGGTATTCAACATTTTCTAAACACACTAACAATGTAGGTATTCAAACAAACCTAGAAAAAATTAAGAGAGACAAGGCAGTCTTACTAGCTAATATTGTGTTATCTTGATCTTCCCAAGTGACCTCTGTATCAGCTTTTCCACCGAAAAAAACAAAGAGAAAGATTCCGGTATGGGTTTGAGCAATTTTGGTTGGTTTGAAAAATTTCGACAATGATTTGTTTGTATGGGCGATGAAGGAAGGGGGTGAGGGAGGTCGTTTGAGAAAGGAAGGAAGAAGGAAGGAAGGAAGGAAGGTCATTTCTCTGGAATTGAATTGTATCGGTAATGAGGAAGGAATGAAGGAAGGGTTGTTTGGTCAAAGAGAAAATTTTGGGGGTAATTTCGTCATTACAATTTGTTTAAGTGGGAAAGGGTATTTTAGTCCCTCAAGGGCCGTTCCATGCAAAGTAAACTTCAAGTCAATCCATTTTTGCTATTTTTTCACAAAGTGGATATTTTTACTCTTTCGAACTTTGGAGAGGCTATTTTTGCAACCGCCCCTAAACAAATCAATGTGAATATGAAAAAATTAAATAAATAAATAACAAATCAATTTTTTATTTTTATTTTTATTTTTATATACCACAAACATAGATAGCAATTTAAACCTAGAATATTGTCGGACCAGATAGAGTGTTCTTACAATTAATCCACATTGGGCGGTGGAAAAAACAACTCAACTTGGAATTCCATTTTTTTTACTCATTCCACTTTCCAGCAAGCATGTTTTTTGCTCATTATACCATATTTAAAGTGACAAATATGATTAAATGATGGAGGTATCAATATTTACAAGATAATGTATAAAAAAAAATATTTTATAAACAATTTATTCAGCCTACATATATATATATATATATATTTACAAGATAATGAATAAAAAATATATATGTTATAAACAATTTATTTAGCCTGCATATATATATATATATATATATGTCTGTGAATAATGTTTGTCAGTACTCAAAATACTGACCCCACCAATGAAAGCGTAGAACATGACCCAATTTATGATATAAATATAAGAAGTAAATGAAAAAATGTCACGTTCTACACTCTTATTGGTAAGGTCGGTATTTTAGGTAATGGCGAATCACGAGTCACTACCCAAGCATTATTATTATTATTATTATTATTATTATTATTATTATTATTATTATTATTATATAGATAGTGTGAGGTGATGAGTTGGTCAATGAGTGTATATAATAATATAACAGTTTTGGGCAGGGAATTAAAATAGTTTTGTACAAGCAAACACATTGAACCTTAAGTTGAATTGGTATACCTACATTATATATTCATTCATTCATTCTTCTTCTTCTTCTTCTTCTTCTTCTTCTTCTTCTTCTTCTTCTTCTTCTTCTTCTTCTTCTTCTTCTTCTTCTTCAGTATACCTACATTATATATTCATTTTTTGCCTTCTTCTTCTTCTTCTTCTTCTTCTTCTTCAGTATACCTACATTATATATTCATTTTTTGCCTTCTTCTTCTTCTTCTTCTTCTTCTTCTTCTTTTGGTATACCTACATTATATATTCATTTTTTGCCTTCTTCTTCTTCTTTTGGTATACCTACATTATATATTCATTTTTTGCCTTCTTCTTCTTCTTCTTCTTCTTCTTTTGGTATACCTACATTATATATTCATTTTTTGCCTTCTTCTTCTTCTTCTTCTTCTTCTTCTTATTCTTTTGGTATACCTACATTATATATTCTTTTTGTGCCTTCTTCTTCTTCTTCTTCTTCATTTTTTGCCTTCTTCTTCTTCTTCTTCTTCTTCTTCTTACAGTTTGGTTTATTGCCCCCTAAACGCATGTTTAAGGGGCATTTACAATCAGTTTTTGCTAATTAATGAAGCAGAAAAGCTGCACAGCGGTCGGTCTAATAAACCCACATTAACAACCCTCCTATCACAAGCTGACACATCAACAAAAATACACTAAGGGAATTAGACCTCACCACAGATAATCCCATCTCATCTCAACTTTCATCAACATCCTCTCTCATGCTTCTCTCCACACCGGTTCCTACACACCACCATCGTCGTCCTTTTCCGGACAAACTGGAAATCTGCTACCAGTCCTAAATATTCAACACACACCTCTGCTTTTATATAAAAAAAATAAAATAAAAATAAAAAATAAATTAAAAAAAAAACAAAAAAAAATCTCAAATCAATCCAACGATTTTCCCAAAAGAAAAACTGGAAATTTACAATTTTCTTCCCAAAATGGATATCTGCCCATCTTTTCTTGAACATATTTCTTCCCAAAATGAAGATTTGCAATTTTCTACAAGAATTTTTTTTATTAAAAAAGAAAAACTGTTGGAGTTCGACACAAAAAATTCCAGATCACACCCAACAAAAAAATAAACAAAAATATCTCAAATCAATCCAAAGTATTCACCAACAATATCTTCTTTTATCAAAGAAAAAAACACAAACAAAAGTATTCTTTTTAGAAAATTGAAGAGATTAAGCCAGATTTCTTGGTTGGGTCTCCTCCATAGACCATAAAAAGAATTTATGAAAGGTGAAAGGAGATGGGTCTTCTCGCCATGGAGGGAAAAGGACGACGACGACGGCTTGTGGGAACCGGAGTGGAGAGAAGCATAAACTGGAGTGGAAAGTTATGAAAGATGAGACGAGATGGGATCATGTGTGTGAGGTCTAATTCCCTTAGTGTGTTTTTGTTGATGTGTCAGCTTGTGATAGAAGGGCTGTTAGTATAGGTTTATTAGACCGACCGCTGCGCAGCTTTTCTCTTAATGAAGGGCATTTACAATCAGGTTTTGCTAATTAATGAGAGTTCAGGGGGATTTAATGCCTTAAAAAAAAATTCATGGGGTAAAATACAAACTCGCGTAAAGTTTATGGGGGGGGGGGGTTGGGGATTGGTGCAATAACTTCTTCTTCTTCTTCTTCTTCTTGTTGAACATTATTGGACCTATGTGGCATTATTGGAGCTAATGAAGGTTCAGTGTACCAATGGCAAACAGTTTGGTTTATTGCCCCCTAAACGCATGTTTAAGGGGCATTTACAATCAGGTTTTGCTAATTAATAAGAGTTCAGGGGGATTTAATGCCTTAAAAAAAAATTCATGGGGTAAAATACAAACTCGCGTAAAGTTTATGGGGGGGGGGGGTGGGTGAATTGGTGCAATAACTCTAAAAAAAAAAAATAATAATAAATAAATAAATAAATAAATAAAAAAAAAAACACTTTATAAATATATATAATAGTTATTGTAAAATTAAAAAATAATAAATAAAAATAAGAACTAAAAAATAAATTTAATTTTTTATAAAGTGTATTACTTTTTTAATTTTTTATTATTTGCCTTGATTTTTATTTTACTTTTTCTATAATTATTCTATAAATTTTTACAGAGTTGTATTTTTTTTATTAATTTGGTTAAATGATTTTTTATTTGTAAAGTACAAAAAAAATATATAAAAATTTGAAAGGGTATAACAGTCTTTTTGTTGGTCAAACTAAAGCCCACCTAACGTAATTCTAACGGTGTTAAATTCCAAGGGAGGTTGTTGAATAAAAGCATATATATCTATACATCCAATAACAGTTGAAAGATAAGGGGACGTTTTTAATATTAAACTTTTTTTTTAAAGGAAAAGTACGACACTACAGCCTAATCTAAATGCAATTTCAGCAAACATCAAGGTCCTTGATTGCAAATTTTCGTAAACAAATAAATAGAAAATTGATGTCGATATTGACACTCATAAAACTAATTAGTACACCCATATTTTATTAAAAATTTTATTTATAAAAATATCCCAATATAAATTTACTAATAAGGACAAATTATTTAATTTAAAATAAACCAAATACTATATACACTAATTAATTACACACATATTTTCAACTGTATTTCTTTTGTTAAAAAAATAATAATAATAATAATAAAAATAAAAAACTTATAATAAACCCTAATTAAACTCTAATTTTATTTCAAGTATCAAACTTTCTCATCATCACATGATTATCATACTTTTTTTTATTATTATTATTTTTTAATGTATAGTTATGAACTCTATCGATAAACAAAATATTAAGGTGTAGATATCAATAAGTTTTTGTTTTTTTTTTAAGATAGTTGTATAAATAAGAGAATTCCAGATTGAAAATCTGTTAACCCCATATACGGTTCAATATATTCTCTTTTATAAGGCTCCTACATTTGAGATATTTCCAAAGTAAATTTGACCATCATTAAAAAAAAATTGATTCCAAAAATAATATGATTTTTTTTTATATAAATTGGATGTGATAATAATTTAATAGTGTTTATAAATAATTTGTCCTAAATGAATATATTTATTTCAATAAGGGTACTATTGACGCTTTTAGTAATATTTATTTTTTAAATTTTAGATATGGGTGTACTTATAAAAATGGGTATACTAATAAGTTTCATAGGTGTTAATATTCGCACTCTTAAATTTATTTAATTAAATAAAAATTTAAAAAAGTAGAACATAAATAAATCGATAGGGGGTGCGCCAATAGCAATACTCTTATTAACGGGTGCTAATCCCATAAAACACTCTCCAAAATATGTATATTATTAAAATAATTTTTTTAATCCTAAATAGTTAAAATATTGTTAAAATAATTTAGATTGAAAATTATTTTAGAGAATAAATTGGGATGCTCGTGCCAAAGGTTGGAATTCTGGTGTAGGAGGTTGGAATATTGGTGCAACAAGTTGGGATGTTCGTTCCGAAGGTTGGGTTGCTAGTGCAATATATTGAAATGCTAATACGGCGGGTTGGGATGCTCATGTATGTAATTTTGATCACAATTGTGGTAGACAATAAAGAGGAATGAGTCAAATTGATAAAGATTCTTTGAGTATGAGTCTCTCCTCAATAAGTATAGACATAGAAAATAGTTCTTTGGGTGATTCGAAGACTAGGTTAGGTTATCATGTATCATGTTATGGTAGTTATGGTGGCTACAATATATTTGATTATCATTCTCCTCAAATGTTATATGCAATACCTATATATGCAGATCAGCAATATCCACCAAGTTGGGTAAATCTAAACTACCCCAATTCATGGATCAGTTGGAAGAGATCAAATAATATACGTATGATATATTAATAACTACCTTAAAAACCATGCAAGCACGTTTTCCTAGAAAAATTATTGTTCGAATCAAGATGGAAATATATCTTATGCATTTGAACTAGCAAGGAATGCATATTGGTTTTAAATTTCAGACATACAATCTCTTATTATGCATGAATTATGATTTATGATAGAATCTTAGAAGAATGGAAATATATACATATATATATTTAATGATAATTTTGTTTATAAAATATTTAATCTCTTTATATTGTATATAATATTGTTAAAGTGAAAAAAAATATTATTCTATTAAATACTCAATTTTAAAAATTATATACGGACTATATCTATGTTATAATTTATAATCAGCTCATAACTATACTAATTTATTGTTGAAATATAATTAATTTGATGTATAATTACTTGTTTAAGCTTGTCCTAAAATTTCACAAAAAATTTCTAACTTTAGATGCAAATATCCATCATTTTTAAAATTTTTGACAGAGTATCCACCGATATCGATGTCCCCAAAATATCCATAAATTTAGAAGCCTCATATCGATATTGATACCGATATTTTATTCCTTGACCTCACCTCACCTCACCTCACCTCACCTAACCTAATGGGGATCGACTTTCATACAATGAAAAAAAAACTCCTTTATGATGTGATTTTTTAGGTAAATTTTGAGCCATCGGATGAACCATAATTCATATCTAATGGTTGATATTTAGCATACCGCAAATATACAATTTATCAATTAAAAAGAAAAAGAAACCGAAAACCGAAAACCGATTACGGCTGGTTTCAGAGAAACAAAAACAAGGGTCACTGCCCTTGTCTCTCTCCACCACTCCAATCTAAATCCATAATAATCTACTTCTCTGGCATATCCACCGCCTTGCACATCGACCCTAGCCTCCCACCGCGTTGAGTAGATCGACAGTTGCTCGGCCAAGTCGATTTCAACACTGCTGAGTTTCACTGAAACAAAAACAAGGATTGCTGCCCTCATCTCTCTCCACCACTCTAAAATCCAAATCCCTAATCATCTGCTTCTCTGCCATATCCATTGCCTTGCACATCGACCCAACCTCCAATCGTGTCGAGTAGATCAACGACTGCTCCACCAAATCGATTTCAACACCGTTGAGTAGTGGCTGGTAAGAATTAAAAAAAAAAAAATCAAACCCCACTTTCAGTCTTCTCTATCTTGCACTCCAAATCCCTAATCCTCACCCAAAAAACCCTAGCGACCTCAGATCCAGCATGAACCGCTCTCTCTTGTCTTAGCTTATCTTCCCATTCTAATTTCCAACAATTGTATGTTCCCTTATTTAATTATGTGTTGTGGATTTTGCTTGTTTTTGTGTTTCAGTCAAGTTCAATCCCTAATTGCAGTTCAAAAAGCAGATCCCAAGTCCAAAAGCGATTGCTATGATGTTTTCTGCCTCACTTATGATCTCAAGGTTGTAAGTAGTCCCTTTTAACACTGTTATATATATATATATATATATAATACATATGTACGCTTACATATACCTGTCTATGTTGATTAATTCCAAGGCTGGAATTGTTGAGGATGCGTGTCATGGTTCATGAAGCTTTTGACATAGTGGGGGGATTTTGAGTTTCTAATATAAGTGCATGGAAGTTGTTTGATGATTTGCACTTCATTTCTTCATTGATTTTGCATTAATATTTTTTTTAAACAATTGTTGGATCGAGAAAGATGAATGTTGAAATTGTTTATTGTTGGATCCTGAATCTTACAATCCAGGAAGAAACTGGGTGCAAGTTGATATTAATTTATTGAGAAAAAATATGGGCCAATATCATCTGGTTCTCTCAAATGTTGTGGAGGCATTATCACTTCAATTTGTATCCATCATAATATCATTTTAATGTCTAAGCATACATGTCATTATAAGTTATTATATGCACAATATGATAATTTAGGCCATATAATGGTTGCTTAAGATCATATATATATACAATTCTTTTCTCCTCAGTGCGTCATGATATAGCTTTATCAGTGTGTTGCATATTGGTCATAGATTATTGAGAAGTTTTGACAAGTGCATTCAAATCATGTAAATCTAATGGTTCATATCCAACGTACTGATGGAGTTATATTATGACGCACTGACTTGAAAATTTTCCTATATATATCAATAGGTCACTTGGACACTTTGAATTGCTACAGGGTTTTTGTTTTAAACTGCAAAGTTTTACTTTCCATCCCTGATGTGCAATTTACTAATATTTCAATATCCAGGGAAGGAAATTGACAACATATAGTTGCAGATTTAGTTACATTGATTCTTGAACCAAAGTGTCATATTTATCTCAAAAAAAAATTAAAAAATCTAAAACATCCAATACTTCAATTAATGACCGAAATCTCCACTCGACAAAATGTTGCTTTGTTTTCTCTTATTTTCCATTTTGAAAGCAGGTGCGGTTTAAAGGTAGTAAACTAAAAACCAAAGAAAACTGCTATTTCTTTGTGTCTGCCCTCCCTAATGGATATTAAATACATGTAATTGTGAATTGCCAAATGACCTTAGTTTGTGAATTGATTGAATTAACCCACATTCTTTAGAGCTTGAATGCATTTTATTGTTTTTTGTTTTTTTATTTTGTTTTTGTTTTTTTTTTAACTCTTATTGCCTTCCCGAGTCGGTAGATTGATGGATTGAATCAATTGAGAAATAAATATATTTGGTTTGGAAAAACGAGAGGCAAAAGTCATTGCATTTGATTTTACGTCCAAGGTTAATTTCCTATCATTTCTATTTTTTTTTCAAATGCTTGTTTTTCAAGTTACTTATTTATAATTTTATTATTGTATTTTTACAGGTAATGGGGGGTTGAAGAATGATGGTCGTTTTTTTATATATTATTGTGAGAATATTGTAATTGTGTTCACTACATTAGTAGCTTGGATTTTTTTTTTTTTTTTTGTAAGGACGTTATTTATTTGTTTAATGAATTTCGATTAATCCAAAATGATTTACAATTTATCGGCACTTATTTTGTATGTATTCGCTAATATTAATTACTATTATTAATGTATAGTAGAACACCTTAAAAACAAAACAAAACAAACAAAACAAAACAACTTTAGTATGTTTAGTTCAAACTCATTATCGGATTCTAGGGGCATTTATCATAAAGTGAAGAGTTTGGGGGCAAAAGTAAAATATTTGAAAGATAGGAGCAAAAGTGAGTTCCTAATGCGAAATGATCTTGCATACACGTCGTGTCGATGACCAAAAACTTTGTCGAGTTCTTAAAGCAAGATTATATCGCTTTGAAATGTCAATAGTACTTTTTATTGAAATGAATGTATTAATTTTAATACATATTTATTCATAAACCCACTTAAATTATTAACGCAACCAATTTTTTTTTTATAAAAAAGGAAAACTTAATGCTTAGAGGAATGGATATAAATGATAGATGTTAAGATAGAGTAATACATACAGTCATGACGATAGAGTAATTAGAGTATCCAAACGTTTTAAAATTACCTTCACACTTTATTAAAAGTTGAACCCAATGGTATGGCTTATTTACAATATTGCAAAATTTAATTGCAGTAGATTGTATTTCTCTAATATGTATATAAGCTTTTTGTTATGAAAATATTATTTAAGTGGATGTCCACATTTATATACTTTATACAAGTAAATTGCAAACTCTTCATCTCCCCACCATCTCCTTAACACCAAAATTTTATGATCCAATTTATGATCATTATAAGGTGTTATGATATCGCCTTTTCATTTGTGTAACCATTAGATTGTAAGGCTATAAAAGGAGTCATTACATGTTGTATTTGTAACATTGAGAAGTATTGAGAAATAAAAGAATCTCTTTTCTTGGGCTACTATTTTCTCTCCTTTCTTGCTTTATATTTATGCTACTATATTATTGGTTATTTTATTTATTTCATAACACGTTATCAGCACGAATCTCTAACCATGTGTGTTTCAAGTTTCAAATTTGAAAGTTTCTTATATGAAGACCATTGTCATATGATCCAAGTTTGATACATGATAAGAGAAAACTTTCTTAGTGCAACCGAGAGTTCTAAGAACAATAAGTATTTCTTTCTCTAATTTTGGGCTAAGAAAAAAAAAATTGGTTTAAATTATTTTTCTTCTTAATTTTGCTCTTAATATTTACTGGATTGCCAATAAAAGAAAATAAAGATCAAATGATTGTATTGCAACCAGAAGATTGCAAAAAATGAAATTAATTATATTGCAACCCAAAGATCATAAAATCAAAGAGCCCGAAGTTTGATTTGATATATATTTGATAATTGTTAAATCAAAAAGTCTAAAGCTCAATTTAGTGTTTGGAGATTGCAAAATCAAAATGCCTGAAGCTCAATTTAGTGTTTTGATATTGCAAAATTAAAAAGCCTGAAACTTAACATAATCTCATTAGAAAATATAGATTGCAATCAAGCCAATATATAAGATTTTGAATTATCGAATGAGAACCCGAAGTTCTGAATTTCAATTAATGTGATTACCTTTGGAGCCTGAAATTCTCAATTCATGATTTTCGATTATAAACATAGAGTTTACATATGAACTAGAGGTTCTAATGAAATTATATATTTTCGTCAAATATGAATTTTGTTTGGAACCTGGAGTTCTAGAATTGCAAATCATAACTATAAAGTTATGATATAATAGAACATTAAGTTTCGATATTAGTATGACCAAAAAGTGCAAATGTAATTTGCCTTTTGTTTTCAAACATTTTTGATCTATTTACCTATCATTGGTTGTTTATATTTCACATGAATTTAACATTTTTGATCTATTATTTTTTATTGGTTATTTATATTTCACATTAAGAGATCCAACCACTATGAATGAAATATTCTTTCTCCTTTATTTATTCCTCTTTATTAAGGTATGTAAGGTGTGAAATCTTATATTTTCATATACTATAAAAATATAAAAATTTTCATATTTCACACACCTATTAATCACAAAATGTCTCAATTGTTTATTCATTAACATTTGAATTTATTCACCTTGTGATATATAGTTTTACGGTCCATTGATTTTGGTAATTTAATATTGTTGGTTTTATTTTAAGTTGATTTACATTCATGTGGTTTTTTAGTAATATAATATTTATATTCCATTATTCTTTCAAAGATGAGATTTCTCATATTGCTTTGATTTATATTAGCATTAAACTTGTAATTGTAAGTTGCAACAAATCATGAAAATAACTTCATGTCATGCTAGATATTTACTGTTGTTTTCAGTAAATTGTATGATATATCATAAATTATTTGTCCTTATATATATTTGCTTAAAAAAAAGGCTTTGATTACCAAGCAGATGAAGACATGATCGATGAAACATATTGAATATATATTGTTTCAAATATTGTTCCAAAAGTAGCAATATATATTTCAATATTTTATGCTTTAAATTTGCTCCAGAAGTGGCAATATTAATAATGTATATATTTGAGCATATTATTAGTTCATATCGTGTTTTTCATGGTTGAACAAAATAATTAATTTTGATTATAAAATCATTGACATCACCCAATTTGATCAATATCATTCCTTGAAGTGAATGTTATATATAGTCATGATGATGATTGCAGGTATTGTTATAATCAAATAATTATTGATGTTAATGAGGTCACTATAAAGGAATTTAAATTGTTCCACAAGAAGTGGAATAACACCAAAACAAATTACATAAAAATTGACATTTTGTATTTGATTAGATCTGGAAGATCTACAATATAAGAAATTGTCCCTAGACAATTAAGAATATCATATCCGACCAAGTAAGTATTTCAATATAATTTACTCATTGTTATTTTGATTTAATTTATTCCACACAACTAATTTTATGAGTATGCTCTGTGGTTGCCACTACGTTGGATCTTTCATATCAAAAAATAAATTTAGTTTTAATTTTCTGTGGTCCTTAATATTATTGTAGTTGATCGATATATATAGAACCAGAAGTTTCAAAATCAAATCCAATTGAGAACCTACAGTTTTTTCTGTTGAATATGAACCCAAAGTTCTGAAATTTGAACGTAAAGTTTTGAATTGAAAGATAATTTAAATTTCCATTGTTAGATGAATATTTGGCTACTCAAATATTTGAAATAGAAAATACAAAGGTTTAAAACTTTTAATATTAATACACATCAGAATCTGAAGTTCTAAATATATATATTATTAGAATATGATGTTATCAATTCCAAACTAATTAAACTTGTAGCTCTTTATTTAATTGTTGATATCAAATTTAATTAGAACTAGAAGTTCTAAATTTGATCCAATAACAATTATTTTCATTTGAAAAGTAAATTTGTGATTTTATTTTAAGAACCTGAAGCTTTAAACATGTGATTTTTCAATTACGAACTAGAAGTTCCTATACGAACTAGAAGTTCCTACACGAACCAGAAGTTCCAAAAAATATGTGAGTTTTTAAGAACTTGACATAAGAACATGAAATTTGAAGAATTGAAGTTCTTATTATATTCTTTTATTTAAGAATATTCTATCTCATTCATTTTGTCTCGTGCCAAAAGAATTTATCATATTTCTTATATTATATGATTACATGTTAGTGAATGTCTCTGAAGGACAATAAACTTTACTAAAAGTAAACGATGTATCAAAATATTGAAATATTTTATATGGATATCTATTTCATAACTAATTAGTTTTTGTTAGTGAATGTCCCTGAAGGACAATAAGACCATGTCCCTGAAGGACAATAAGACCATGTATATTAGTCCTTAAAGGACATTATGACAAAATAAATAAGTTTATGTAGAAAATTATTATGATACATATAATTCCTTGAAGTAAATTTTATCGTCGTTAGGGGGAGAATTATTATAAGTTAATAAACGACGTAAAATTACAAGGTATGCATCATCTTGTGAATTGCATGATATTCAGATGATTCAAATAAAATAATAAAATTACATTCTACTAATATATAAACCCGGGTGGTTGTTCCTGTAGAACAATTCATGAAATGACAGCAGAAATCATTTGTTTGACAATAAAGTAGCAAAAGACTATTTTGGTTCAAAAGATATGGTTCATTGAACTGAAATTAAAAGATCATTATCATATTTAAAATAATACTCAAGTGATTGATAAATCTTCATCATATAAAGCTCCTGAAGAGCTAGTATCATAAATGAAAACAAAATCCTGAAGAATTATATAGAAATGTTAATCTCCCTTATGAGACTGTTGAAGAAAATAAAAGAATCTCAATTGTCCCAGTGGAGGCATGTGTATTAAATTTAATGTGATTATACTTCTCTTGGAGAGATATTTGTATAGAAAGATATGTATAGTGTATATTTGTCAGTAAAGTTATTAAAATAAGCCATTGAAGAGGCATATGAATTACATAATCACAATGAAATATATTGGTATAGAAATTGAGATCATATATTATTTGATTTGCATATTATGAAAAATGATGAGAGACTTGTATTATAAATTATAGAAATGTCGATATAGAAATTATTAGCAAATAAAAGGCAAAGCTATACTCATGTAAAACTTGAAAGCTTTGGACCTATAGTCCACATGTTTGATGACATCTAACTTATCGAATATTTTTCGTACGAATTAAGATAAAAGGTTTATTGCAGAAACCTGTTTGACAATGAATAAAAATCCTTGAAGGATTTAAATGTCTGAAGTAAGTTATTCAAAGCTACATGAAGTTTTGTATAGTGAAAATTAACCAATAAGAATGCATGTAGTGTATTCGTCATGGTGAATATTTATTAAAATAATTATATGTTGATTGTGTAAAGCTTAGTAAAAATTATGCTAAGTTTATAAATTATATATATAAGAGGAATAATTTCTAAAGATGAAAAGTCTTAGAAAATAATATTTAGTCTCGGCTAATGAGTATGACATTAAACATGAGTCAATATATATATGGAAAATGTCCTGAAGTACTTTTCCATGGATAAAACACATTGAATGGATTCCTCGATATTTATTTCATAACTTAAAGTGGTGTATGATCTCCTCTTATTATTGAAGAAATTTAGGTCCTGAAGTACAAAATATAAGTTCAACTTGTGTTTTTATAATAAAACAACATGATGTTGTATATAACAAGTTGGACCAATTCAGAAATCGATTTTATTAAAGTTCTTTACATATGATCTCCAAAAAGGTGGTGATAAAAAAAAAAAAATACTCTCAAGTTTCAATCCTGCAGATTTATTTATAAATATAGTACCAATTGCAACAAACTAAATCATGGTACATAATATCGGGATGCAATATCTTTGCAAAATATTGAAACATCCACGTCAGAATGAGGGGGAGCGTATTTATCACTTTATCCGCGGGAGTTATTGATTTTGGAGAAAATATTACATATTATACTCTTTTTCCTTCACTAGGTTTTTATCCCATAGGGTTTTTCCTAGTAAGATTTTAACAAGGCAGTTTTGTGCCCCAATTACCTTCAAAGGTTAATTTGATATGTAGATGAATATTGTACTCTTTTTCCTCTACTAGTTTTTTTTATCCCATTGGGTTTTTACTAGCAAAGGTTTTAATGAGGCATATTCTCTATACGATGGACATCCAGGAAGGAGTGTTATGAAAATACTATTTAAGTGGATGTCTACATTTATATACTTTATACAAGTAAATTGCAAACTCTTCATCTCCTCACCATCTCCTTAACACCAAAATTTTATGATCCAATTTATGATCATTATGAGGTGTTATGATATCGCCTTTTCATTTATGTAACCATTAGATTGTAAGGCTATAAAAGGAGTCATTACATGTTGTATTTGTACAATTGAGAAGTATTGAGGAATAAAAGAATCTCTTTTCCTAGGCTACTATTTTCTCTCATTTCTTGCTTTATATTTATGTTATTATGTTATTGGTTATTTTATTTATTTTATAACACTTTTATATTTTTCTAATATATTTCTCTTATGTATTGAGATTACGATAGAAATGATATTGCACTAGCTGAGCTTCAGCATTTATTTGTATCTCTCGAATAAGTGTTGTTTGTGTTAACTCAATTAATTAGTTTTGAGAAAGTTCCAAAAATTAACATGGTATAAACATTGGGGGCCTAGAATGATTGCATCTCCAAACATTACAAGATTAACTTCACACTTGATTAATATTTGAACACAGTAGATAACGGTTATACATTTCACATTTTTTTTTCTTTCATTTGATCTTTTTACTTTCGTTTATTTCATTTGATCTCAATTTTTTTTTTTTTTTCGAGTTATATACCTAAACTCAACTACTTACTTATGATTGCTTGTGCTATAGGCATTGTGACCTTCAAGATTACTAAAAAGATCGGGAATGCCTATAGTAAACTTGAGAGTACAAATTCTTGGGACAATTATTTTTTGTCTACTTAACGTAACTCAGTGATTGTTCATGAATTTCTAACTCTATGATGACAAATTGACTTGGTGAAGCTATAAAAATTCATAGAAGAAAGTCAGGGGAGAAACCACCTAGAAATTTGATAGATATGTTGTGATAGGTAGAAACAACGGTTCAAAATGCAGTGCATTGGGAAATAAATAAGATATTAAATCTTATTTGTGGTGGACGAAGCTTCATGATGTTATAGTACTTTGAAACTTGTAAATTCCTTCTCAAAAGAATAATACATGATTCGTTTCTTTTTTCAGTTGTTTGAATAATTAGGCGTTTACAAGTCTATTAATGGTATTATAGTTTAGAAGTAGCTTTTTTTTTCATCCTTTTTAGCACAAGGAAGATTGCAGCAATATGTTTTTTATGACCATATCTTGGGTATGTTTGACTGTTTGAACGAGGAAGATAGCGGCAACGTGTTTTTTATGACTATATTAGGGGATGTTTGAGTCATTCAATTATCAATATGATTATATCCTCTTTTTCCTTTTCCATGTTCACAATTTGCAAATCAAATATTTCATAAAAAAAATAAATAAATAAATAAAGAACTGAGACTTGATTTATATTGAGCATAATGATAATTATCTTTAAAAAAACATATGATTCAATATTAATCCGGTTTGAAATTTTGAATAATAAAAAAGTCGTAAATATAGTTACAAAGCCGTGAAACCAAAGCCATAAGTGCAGTTACCGTAGCCGTAAACGTAGTTATCAAAGCCGTAAATGTAATTACAAGTAAAATTTTGAAGAAACCATTACATAGTTACCGAAGCCAAAAACATAGTTACCAATAGCCATAAACGTAGTTACCATAGCCGTAAACATAGTTACCAAAGTCGTAAATGTAGTTACGGTAGCTGGAAACGTAGTTACAAGTAAAATTTTAAAGGAACCATTACATAGTTACCGAAACCGTAAACGTAATTACCAAAGCCGTAAATGTAGTTACCGTATCCGTAAATGTAGTTACAAGCAAAATTTTGAAGAAACCATTACATAGTTACCGAAGCCGTAAACGTAGTTACCAAAGCCGTAAATGTAGTTACCGTATCCGTAAATGTAGTTACAAGAAAAATTTTGAAGACAACCGTAAACATAGTTACCAAAGCCGTAAATGTAGTTACGATAGCTGGAAACGTAGTTACAAGCAAAATTTTGAAGGAACCATTACATAGTTACCGAAACCGTAAACGTAATTACCAAAGCCGTAAATGTAGTTACCGTATCCGTAAATGTAGTTACAAGCAAAATTTTGAAGAAACCATTACATAGTTACCGAAGCCGTAAACGTAGTTACCAAAGCCTTATATGTAGTTACCGTATCCGTAAATGTAGTTACAAGAAAAATTTTGAAGAAACCATTACATAGTTACCGAAACCGTAAATGTAGTTACCAAAACTGTAAATGTAGTTACCATAGCCGTAAATGTATATAATTCATAAAAAAAATAAATAAATAAAAAAAGAGCTGAGACTTGATTTATATTGCGCATAATGATAATTATCTTTAAAAAAACATATGATTCAATATTAATCCGGTTTGAAATTTTGAATAATAAAAAAGTCGTAAATGTAGTTACAAAGCCGTGAACGTAGTTACCAAAGCCATAAGTGTAGTTACCGTAGCCGTAAACGTAGTTATAAACCGTAAATGTAGTTACTATAGCCGTAAATGTAGTTACAAGTAAAATTTTGAAGAAACCATTACATAGTTACCGAAGCCAAAAACATAGTTACCAATAGCCGTAAACGTAGTTACCATAGCCATAAACGTAGTTACCATAGCCGTAAATGTAGTTACGGTAGCTGGAAACGTAGTTGCAAGCAAAATTTTGAAGGAACCATTACATAGTTATCGAAACCGTAAATGTAGTTACCAAATCCGTAAATGTAGTTACCTTATCCGTAAATGTAGTTACAAGAAAATTTTGAAGAAACCATTACATAGTTACCGAAGCCGTAAATGTAGTTACCAAAACCGTGAATGTAGTTGCCATAGCCGTAAATGTAGTTACAAGTAAAATTTTGAGGAAACCATTACATAGTTACCGAAGCTGTAAATGTAGTTATCATAGCCGTAAACGTAGTTACAAGTAAAATTTTAAAGAAACCATTTTATAGTTATCGAAGCTGTCAACATAGTTATGAAAGCCGTAAATGTAGTTACGGTAGCCATAAACATAGTTACCAAAGCCGTAAATGTAGTTACCGTATCCGTAAATGTAGTTATAAGTAAAATTTTGAAGAAACCATTACATAGTTACCGAAGCTGTAAACGTAGTTATCAAAGCCGTAAATGTAGCTACCGTAGCTGTAAATGTAGTTACAAGCAAAATTTTGAAGAAACCATTACATAGTTACCGAAACCGTAAACGTAGTTACCGAAGCCGTAAATGTAGTTACAAGTAAAATTTTGAAGAAACCATTTTATAGTTACTGAAGCCATCAACGTAATTACGAAAGTAGTAAATATAGTTACAGTAACCGTAAACGTAGTTACAAGAAATTTTTTAAAGAAACCATTACATAGTTATTGAAGCTGTAAACGTAGTTACCATAGCCGTTAATGTAGTTACAAGTAAAATTTTGAAGAAACCATTTTATAGTTACCGAAGCCGTCAACGTAGTTACGAAAGTAGAAAATGTAGTTACGGTAGCTGTAAACGTAGTTACAAGAAATTTTTTAAAGAAACCACTATATAGTTACCAAAGCCGTAAACGTAGTTACCAAATCCGTAAATGTAGTTACAACAACCGTAAACCTAGTTACAAGTAAAATTTTGAAGAAATCATTTTATAGTTACCAAAGCTATCAACGTAGCTATGAAAGCTGTAAATGTAGTTATGGTAGCCGTAAACATAGTTACAAATAAAATTTTGAAGAAACCATTACATAGTTATCAAAGCCGTAAATGCAATTACCAAAGCCGTAAATGAAGTTACCATAGTGGTAAACATAATTACAAGCAAAATTTTGAAGAAACCATTTTATAGTTACCGAAGCCATCAACATAGTTACGAAAGCCGTAATCATAGTTAATGTAGCCTTAAACATAGTTACAAGCAAAATTTTAAAGAAACTATTACATAGTTACTGAAGCCGTAAACATAATTACCGAAGCCATAATTGTAATTACCATAGCCGTAAATGTAGTTACAAATAAAATTTTAAAGAAACCGTTACATAGTTATCGAACCCGTATACGTAGTTACCAAAGCCGTAAATGTAGTTACAAATAAAATTTTAAAGAAACCGTTACATAGTTATCGAACCCGTATACGTAGTTACCAAAGCCGTATACGTAGAAACCATTACATAGTTACTGAAGCCGTAAACATAATTACCGAAGCCATAATTGTAATTACCATAGCCGTAAATGTAGTTACAAATAAAATTTTAAAGAAACCGTTACATAGTTATCGAACCCGTATACGTAGTTACCAAAGCCGTAAATGTAGTTACTGTAGCCATAAACGTAGTTACAAACCAAATTTTGTAAAAACATTGAAATAGTTACTAAAAGCGTCAATGTAATTACCAAAACCGTCAACATTTATTTATTATTATTTTAGTTTTATGGAATAACATTAAAGGGAAAGCTTACAAAAGACCGGGTCACTTGGGTAATCGTCCAAAAATAACAAAATAATTTAATTTATTCTGATTAAATATTATTTTTTTATATTATTTTTTAAGAATAAATAATTTTATTATTATTATTTTATCTTATTTTTATTTATTTTAATTATTAATAAAATGAATAAAATAAGTTTTTAATATTATTTTAGTAAAAAATAGGGAATATTGTTTGCATGATGCAGTGATTTTTTTTCACTGCATAGTAGCCGGACCCCACCTAATGAAGATTTGATGACAAGGTGAGAAGCCAAAAGAAACAGCAAGAAAGAAAAAAACATGAGCAGGGCCTCCGCAACTCTCTCTTCTTCCATTCAATCCAAAACCCAATTCGGTTCTTTTAGCAATTACTCGACTTCAGTTTCTGTTCATCATCGTTCCTCGGATCTTAAGGTCAAAAGTCTTAGATTTGGAGGAGCAATACCACCTCATAGAATCGCACTACGATGTAATAGCAGCTCAACACCTGGTCCTCCTTTTGGTTCCGGTACACTACACTCCCTCAATTTTTGATTATTTGTGTTTTGTTGAATTGTATGATATGGGATTTTCACAGAATAAGGTTTGATGGGTTAATTTTGGTTCAATTTATTTTTGGAATTGTTGTACATGTTAATGGAAAAGATGGTTTGATGTGATTTTACTTAATTGTGACCTTTATAAACTATGATGAGTTGGATAGGGTAAGGAAGAGCGGTTTGGTTATATACTCATATGTTATTGGTTGTTTGTTGTCTGTGCAAATGAATTTTACAGGTGATGGTGACATTAGGAGTGTACTGGATGCTTTTTTCTTGGGCAAGGCTCTTGCAGAAGCGCTGAACGAGCGGGTAGAGTCGGCAGTTGGGGAGTTTTTGAGTACTGTTGGTAGATTGCAAGCTGAGCAACAAAAGCAAGTGCAGGAATTCCAGGTAGTTCGCAAATCAAGTTGCAAATGCAATTAATATGCATCATATTCAGGCTATATTATTCCATTTCCTGCCTATTGTTTATTACATTTTGCATTGCTTAGTTATTTGGAAGGTAGGGGCTGGATAAGTGAAACTGGAACTAGTTCTGTCTTCAATATCCAATTTTTGCAATATTAAGTCAATTCTAATGTCATAATATTTTTCTTGATCTTTTGGGATAAAGCATGGTTTTTCCCTAGTTATTTCTCTTCCAAGTAGAAAAGTTGAAAGGTTAACATTGAATTGATGAGTTAAAACATGTTTAATTACTTTCATGTAACCACATCTTATAATTGAATGTGGAAGCTTAATATTTCTTGTTCATCTGCTCATTGCAAACCATAAACACCTTCAATCTTGCTGCCTATTATTATACTCATATGCCCGTTTTAAATGCCACTAGTTCTCGTGTCATTTGGGCCTTTGATGATATAAAAAATTCTTACTGGGGAAGGCATGTGTTTTTTTTTTGGGGAAATGTAGAAAATACAAGTTATAGTCATATGCCTCGATGACATTTTCATGCCCCAGCCAATGAACTAGCTTTGGTTTTGTGCTCTACTTGTAATAGTAGTAAATTTTAGTGACTGGATTCTGCTTTTGGAGTGGCTGAAGGTCAATGAAGACTTTAATTACTTCTTCACCTATATTGTATGTCAATGCCATTGTCACAATGATTTCATGATATTATTTTAAGCATACAACAGATTGGAATATGTTTAACAAAAGCAAATTGATTAATATTATGTTTAATGGGATATGTATTTATTAGACTAGGCCTTCTTCTTATCAAAATTGATTGCTGTAGGAGGATGTGTTTGAGAGAGCCAAAAAAGCCAAGGAGCAAGCAGCACGTGAAGCCATGGAGGCAAGAGGACTTGTTCCCAAGTCTACTGTAGTAAATACATCATCAGCCACTGTTGGGCCCTCTTCGGCAACCTCCAGTGGTGTCGCTCCTGTTAGTTCATCCTCATTGTCTGACCCCATCACCCCCGATGCTGAGACAGATCCAGATCCCACTGACAAGGGTCCTGATGAGGAATAAGCATCCATCACTCCATCTCCATGTATGGCATGTATCTTTTCTTCTTTTTTAAATCCGATACATTGGATTAGGATCTTTTATGGAATAATTAGCATATTCCAGACTGTAAGTTATTTGTTGTTCTTATAGCATATGCTCCTGTTTAATCATAAGTTAGATTATTTCTTCATCCCTCTTGGAATCTGTTTGTGAGTGAGGAAAAGAAATAATTATTGTAGCCGCAAATAATAAAATTAAGATTCATTTTTATTCAGTTGATAGAAGCCATACATGGATTTGATTCTCATGATTACAATTTCATATTGCTGTGAATTCAGTGACTGTTTGTTTATTGTTCTCTGAAAGTTGAAATCGGATGTCAACTTGTTAAGTGCACAAATGCAAGGTTTGCAATTTGTGATTTCACCAGTGCAATGATTTGATACCGTCATTATATAGTTTATCTGTAAACTCAAAACATGAATTTAATCTAAAACGGCCAAACGGGTGATGTTGCTATTTGATTAATCAAATTTGCCAGTTTTAATTAAATTTTAAGCAGTTTTGAGTTTTTCTTTTTAAAGGTTTCATAAAATGACTGAAGTGGATTAATAGAATTAAAAATCGAAGTAAAAAATGGGCATGTCAACTAAGCTGAAAGATTCAGCCTAAAACAGAGGTTAATGATACATTGGACCATACACTACTCAATTGGGCAATGTTCATGTTTCTGTTTTGTAATAAAATTGGACTGACCTTCATCATAAGATGTTCATGTTTCTTCTATCCTTCTATGTATACTTTATTTTGGATTTTGAGCAAAATTTCGATAGAGATTAAATCTAAGCAATTCCATTAATTTTTTATTTTTTTTTATAAGTATTACTAGAACTATTACAATAGGACTGTCAGAACCTGTCGAGATCAAACAATACATGTATAGTGGAAGATAACTACTCCTACAAATATAAAAAAAAAAACTCGAGACACATGCTTGTAAAATAAGCATTGCAGAATTTGAACTTCTGATCGCTAACGTGGAAAGAAGGTGCACTACCAACTCGCAAAAAGGTGATATGCAGCAATTCTATTCCATTTATACACACACTGAGGAACAAAATATCGATAGAATGCATATATCATGTATTCCAAATAACAATTCCCAAATAAGCATAAATATTATATATTAGATGCTAAATCAAAATTGTTAACAAAAATTTCTTACATCCATCGGATCCTATCACTGGATGTAAATACAAAACTCCAAAAGAAAAAAGAAACAATATTACTCATCATCAAACTCAATGCCAGACATAGGCACTTCAGCCTTGATTGGATTTTCATGATCCTCCTCACCATCATCATCCATGGCAGATCCCTTCTTGAAATAATCCGATTTAAAGTCATAGTCATCATCCATAGCATCTACTTTCTTTGCCTTTTTCCTCCTCTTCATCTCTGCTTTCATCTTTTTTGTGTTAAGTATACCTTCTGCTGAATACAGCTTCTCATTCTGCTTCCTTGTGCCAGTTGATCCTTTGGATTTTCCTGCCTTGTCTTCTTCACATCCCATGGGCTGGTCATTAACATTGTTAGACACATCTTCCAGTCTTGCATTGCCCTCTTGATCTTCCTCCTGTAAAGAGTAACAATCAGCCGATATTCAAATACCATTACGAATTAATATCCTTCCTTCATATTTAACGTATCCACACATTTATAGAATTAGAGTGGATGTTCATCAGAGTTGGGCAATCTCCGAGACCATATAAACAGCCTAAAATAATACAAGTTATAAAGTAACACATCAAACCTCTAGCATGGTGTCATCAAAGTTGAGAGGGCAACTAGGAGGAACTTCAACAGGATTGAAGTCATCAACAGACTTGAGGCTTCCAATGAACGAAGATTCACTCTTATAAACCTCATCAACATTAAACTCCTTCCCCAACTCTGAAACAATCCTTGCCTCTGAAGGTTCTCCTTGATCCCTGGTTGGCGGCATAGTGTAGTATGGAATTTTACCTGAAATATGTCAATAATATATAAATAACACTGTTTAGCCTGTAATAATATATTTTTATTTTCTTTATAATTCAGTAATATATCAATTGCCATACTGTGACAAATGTCCACAGATCCATACCCTCATTCCAGTCATGAAGAACAATTCTAGCAGCAGCTTCAACATCCACAATGCCACCTTTTTTAAGCTTACCCCTAACAGTAGCTACCTTCTGCAAGAAGTCATCAACCAAATCAAAGCTTGGGATCTTGTATATTGTTACTAGCAGTCTGGCTGGGCAAAGATTGAGAATTTCTTTCACTGTGCCACAGAAAGATATGTTAGTTTGTTGATAAGAATTTCATAAGAAAAGTTAAATAATCAATGCAAACATCAACATGACATCAACTTTCATACATTTCTTACTCGAGAACATTAACTTTACGTTAACACAACAGGGGAATCCTTAATCTTAAAGATAGCTACATGGGTTTTATGCCAGCGTAATTTTTTTTAACTAAGATACTCGGTTCATATGTAGATCATATCTACACAAACAGGGAACAAAGAGACATCTATAAATAGCAAGATGTACTTGTAGATTCATGTGTTTCATCATTGTGAGTAATAAAAGTTCTATTTTTTAAGTAAAATCTTTGACTGAAACAATGGGGATATAAAGTATACAATAGTTATAGAAAATATGCTTGACAGGGTTAAAGTTTTCCACAGAAAGAATTTTCATTTTTTGTTTCGTTTTTATAAGAAACAAAGAAAACTGTATTAATGTGAAAAGGAGAAAATATAAGAGTGAACACACCATCCATAAAAGGGAAAAGGGGGAGAAAAAGACAACAAAAACAGCCTCAAAAAGATTACAAGGAGAAATATGGAAGTCCAGAAAACAGTCCATAAAGAAAAGAAATGATAATAAGGTCACTGTATTTCATCTTCACCGCCTCCCATTTTTTCAAAAACAAAAAAGAAGGCACATCGATAAATGCAGTCTCAGTGACTGGCAATGTAGTAGGTGTAATGAATGCAATATGAAATAAGATTCATTATATTGCATCAAATCTTTTCAGCTGTGGGAAGAAACATGCTGATCACAGTCACTTGTCTCTCATAATGCACTAATGCTGAATAACTTTAAAAAAATACATATGTTAAATGAATGAATTACCAGGACCAACTGGATCTTCTAATTTTTCAATTCTTTTGCAGTTTCGAAGTGCTATAGACGCATCATTTTCTGCAGATTTAAGCATTACAACGCCAGGGCAGTCCAACAATTTAACATTCTTGTCTAGCTGAACTTCCTGCAACGATCTTGTTAACCCTGGAGTAGCCCCAACATTTGCAACATGGCATCTCTTCAAGCTGTTAATTAAACTACTCTTACCAACATTAGGCAGGCCAATAATGCCAACTGTGATGGACTTCTTGATCTGCGGCAGACACAAGCAATAATTAACAGTTGCAAGAAAGCTATAATTTGTTAATTTCAATATCCAACTCAACCAGAGAAACAAAAAACATTGGAAAGTAAATTAATTGGAATTGAAAGTAAAGTGTTGATTTAGAAACAATTGGTAAAAGCACCTCATGACTTCTTGAGTAATTCTTCAGCAGTTTAATAAGCGTCTCAGCTCCAAGACAATCACTTGTTTGCAAAATATTGCTCGTTTTTGCCGCCTTCGAAGATTTCCATCCTAAGTTTGACCTCTGCTCTTGGGTGCTACACTTAAAGGCAACAGCAGGAAGTTCTTCCCTAAGATATGTGAGCCACTTTTCAACAGCTTCTCGAGGGACAAGATCTAAAATACAGGGATACAATTAAATCAACAAAGGTACAAAAACAACATAGCACCATATCTTGCATTTGACATTCTAGCCCAAAACATAAACCAAAATCAAACTAACTATATTGAGATGGTCCTCTAATTATTCTCTCTTTCTCTTTCTTGGAAGAACATTGATTTCATTAATACATATATTTCAATTCCCCACTATCATATTTAAGGGCAATTTCTAATTAGCATTTGCTTTAAAATCAAAATCAAAATCAAAAGCCTTCCTTTCTCTAGGTTGATCATGATTGTTCAACACTATTCACAAAATAAAGATATGGAGACAGAGGAGAGCAGGGTAAGTAAATTACCGATTTTATTGAGAAGCAGCACTAAGTGCTTATCGGGACCTGCTTTCATGACCATCTTTTCCATGTCAACACAACGTGTTCCAAGGGGATCCCGAGCATCAACAACTTCCAAAATGACATCCGATGCGTCAATGACTTTTACAAGCTCCTTGTAGAAAGCCCTATCGGAGTTGTCTGTATGAACAAATAATTAAAAAGCATAAACAGAATATATATATATATAACAGCAAAGGAGTATGAAATATAAAAATAATAATCCAGAAAAGTATGTAAATACCCCGGCTTTTTTGAAAAATGGCACTGGGATTATCCAAATTGGAGATATTATCATCCTCTAATAAACCCAACTTCCTTTTCTGAGCCTGAAAAAGAATTTGCAGGTTTTAATCAACAAAAACAAAAACAAAAACAGATCAAATTCATTGAATTAAAGAGGAGCAAAAACTACCCTCTCCTTGCGAGCGGCTTTCTTCTGCTCCAACTCCTCAATAGCACGAGCGCGGCGGGCTTCGAGGGCCTTGAGCTCTTGTTCCTTGAAAGGCCAGTCATTGGGGATACCAGGGTCCTTCTCCACCTTGTTGTTTTTCACGTTCAGCTTTTTTGCTTCCTTTGCCTTCTTTTTGTGGTGCTCCTTCACCTTCCTTATTATCTTGTATTTCTTCTTCAGAGGAACTCTCTTGCTCTTGCTCTCTACATCACAAAACAAATTCAGTTACCATTTAAAAAATAAATAACAAAATAACATTAGATTGCAATTAACGAATAGAAATTCTGCTCACTTTTGCTCTTCTTCACCATCTTTGTTTATAGAGAGACACAGCAGTTCCTGACTTTTTCCAAGGTCCCTGGGCGAAATCTAAAAAAACGGCCCGTGTGTATATTCAAATCATATATTAGTCTCGCAATCCCGCAAGCAATGCTCTGAAAGACGTTTTTAGCATTGAGGCGTTTTCCTCTACTAAAATACATAAAATATATATATAAAGCAATAAAGCACATAAAATTCATAATTCATAAAACAACCCATAAGTTCATAATTCATAATTCATAAAACAAGCAACAAGTTCATGATTCATAACATGATAAAAATAAAAATAAAAACAAAAACAAGTTCATAGCATGATTAAAATAAAAAAGAGTTCACAAAGTAAGAGTTCATAAAGAGTTCACAAAGAAGAAAAAAACGAGGAAGAAGGAAGAACATACCTGGTCGTGGAGAAGAAGAGCAGCAGCAGTAGAGCACAAGAGAAAAAGATGAGTTAGTGTGGTCGTGAAGAACAGTTGTAACTTAACAAACCCTAACACAATGGGTTTCTTTTCCTTTCTTTTTTTTATTTTTTTATTTTTTTATTTTTGACCGATGGGCCTCTTTTTTGGGCTTTAATTTAAAACCCATCGGTTTATAATTTTCAACGGGCTAATCAAAATTATCAAATTGGGCCTTCAAAACTATTAAAACATAAAGGGCAAAAAGGGCACAAGAAAGGAAGAAGAAAAAAGAACACACCTGGTCGTTGAGAAGAAAAGCAACGGCAGCAGAGCGCACAAGAGAAAAAGATGAGTTAGTGCATGTTTAGTATGGTTTTTGAAAGGATAAAAAGCGTTTTTTAATTGTTATAAGCTATTTTGATTATTTTTTTTAGTTATTTGGTAAAACTCAAAACAGTTTTTTAAATATATTAATTGTCTTGATTACCTTTTAAAAATGTCATTTTATGTCTACCTAGAGAAACCCAAAATTTTGGAATAGCGAGTAAGTGAACATAACATTAATTCTCATAAAAATATCTCTAAATATCTCTAACAAGAATTCAAAGATAAAAACTAAAAACTAAAAAGCAACAATAAGCAATCGATTTTACCTGAAAATGCAAAGAAGACACACGAATTTAATCCCTCTAAATTCTGGAAAATTGATCAAATACTGTCCTTGATCTCTTGTTTGAACCCTTGATCTCTTCTCTTGAGACTTATTCACAAAATTCTCCTTCTTCTTCTTCCTCTTCTCTTCTTCTTTTCTTCTTTCTGCGTTTTCACTATCAAGTTGAAGTGGCCGATTGAATTGAAATGAGCCCTAATCCCTAATCTGTTATATTTCTTTAAAATTTCATTTTGACCCCTAAATTTTTTAAATTATAATTTGACTCCGTTTTAAACTAAATTAATTATGATTTTGCTCTAAACGTATCCTTGTCGTATCTCTCAAATATCCTCCGGTCAAACTTATGAAAAAATTAACGGATACGCCATTTAGCGTATCGGATATGTATCCTAAAGCATCCGAACCGGATACGAGTTTCCTCCACAAAATGGAGTATCCGTGCTTCCTAGTGTAAGACTAATAGTTATAATACAACAGTGTTATCAAAATATTAACCTTTTTGGTAGGTTAAAATATACAAAGACTCAACTTTCATTTCTTCAATTTCAAATATCTAAATTTTCCAAGAAAACAATAGTTAACCGCCAAAAATGGCCCAAGAATCAAAGGAGCATTTTTCCCGGTACACCACAGCAGTATTGTAACCAGAGCAGGGTTCTCCTAGATCATCGAGGTATATCTCGATCCCGATGCAACCGGGCTCGGCACGACCCCTCATTCGCCTTCAAAACCAACCCTCTGAGAATTCCCGGTCGTTGATACAGCCGAGACCGCCCCAGTGTTGTGGTAGTGGGATCTAGTGTGACCTCGCTCCACCCCCAATCCTAACCCCTCAAAGATACTGGGACTCATTAGCACCACCGGGTGAAACCACCGTGGTGGGATGCCCCAACCCACCAGGTTGAAATAAAGAAAGAGACACATGGGCTCCTTAAGTCCCCTATTGTGATAAGGTTGCCCTAAACACAAGATAACCATCTAGAATCATCACCAAAGTCACCAAGTGAATCTGTGAAGGGTTGATGCAAGCCCTAGCAAAGGGACCATCTTAAATAAGGAAAGAACCCAGCAGAGGACAGGGGGTAGGTGGGCATTAATTTCGCCCGGTTGACAATGGAAGGGAAAGATAAGAAATCAAGGGCCCTGATCGTGCAACATCAACCGATATCAATGGCCCGATGGTGGTCCAGCCCAACCATACCAAGGGTCAACCTCAATCATCACCAAATAGAGAACCTAAGTTCCTGTAGACAATGAGGATGCAAAAAGCACCTAAGTAGAAAGAGGAAATCATGGGATGAAGCGTCTAACAATGGCAGCGTGACAAACGCTACCACTATCCCCCAGCAGACCCAAAGTATGAAAACGACTTGTTTGGCCAACTCAAATGCCTTTGGCCAACCAGAATCAGGAAAAGCACCACATAACCGCATATGAAGCACCTACGTAGACATTAGGGCATATGTGAGACCATCCCAGTCATTCATGGCGTGTGTACCACATATGCCCAATACGAACCAATGGTGGAGATCTCCTAACAGTTATCCCACCTAAAAAGAGGTCTCTTATCGACCCACTCGACCGCCACGTCAGCTATAGGGCCTAGATGGAGCAATCCCGACCTTCTGGGATGTGTGCTGCGATGGGCCCAGGATGAATGAGCGATGAGGATCATGCCAGGGACTCCCACGCCGGAGGACCCTCCTTACCTACCATATCATTGACACTCTATAAATACCCCTATTCTAGATAAGTAATGGGTTGGACTTTTACTAAACTTTGGAGAGAAACAAAGAATTTTGCTACTATAGAACGATTTGTCTCCACTTTGAGACGGATATAGTGTAATCTCTGCTACTATAGAAGAATTGGTTCTCTAGATAGGAACCTTCCATTATAAGATTAAGAGAATTGTACTCCATTCCCCCTCGTACAAAAGTTGTAACCCAACCCTGATAAATGAGAAGCATCATAATTCATTCTTTCATAAAGGAGTCCATGCCTCATTTACAAAACATTCTGTGAGTTGCGTCCAACTTCAGTCATGATTGGTACTAACACTATTGGGAAATGGTCTTGGCTAGCTATTGGAACAGCCCGGTCTATATAAGGCAAATCGATCCTGCCTGAACCCTCACGCTTCTATCTCAGTATCCCTATCGTAGTAGAACAGCGACCCGTCTATACCAATCCAAGCCCCGTCACCTCTGACCGTAAAGCACCGCTCCGTCCGGTTCAAGTGTTATCTGGAAAACGATACCTGATTTCTAAGATAACATTTTGGCTCCGTATGTGGAAAGAAAACGATACCTGATTTATAAGATAACATTTTGGCTCCGTATGTGGAAAAAATCATTAGACCATAGTGGTTCGTTCTCAAGTTTACATCAATATCTTTTCTCACGATTAAAAAAAGAAAAAAAGGAATGAGGTTGAGATCCTCTCAAGGTCAACCTGACCCGTCAGGTCCTTACTTATATGTTTCCACACAAGAGACATTGGCCTAAGAGAATGCACCGGCCTAGCCTGACCAACCTCGCTCTAAGATGCCGCTGGCATTGCTATCATCACGACCGCCCCAGGCCGCGCCCGCTTCCGCTCCTGCTCCGCTGCTCAGCCTAACCTCACAGGACTTGTACGCGTGAGAGGCGCGTGTAAACACCCTGAGTGGTTCTGATGTTGACACGTGGTCGTACCAGAATGTAACATGTGTTATTGATGTGTCATTTGTGACACGTGGCCTAATCCCACTCCGAAACGTGGCGTTAATCTATTGGTCAAGAAAACCGTTGAAGGTTTTCGACGATCGTAGCGGTTTTCGTCAACGGTCCGATCACTGGAGCGGTTTTCGGATGCCACGTCATTACCGTCGCCAACCTTCGATTGGTTTTTGGTGTTGGTTCACCGGTCAAACCAGTTTCCGACAGTCAACCCATTTTTTCGAAGTCCAAAAAGTGGTTTTCCGGCAACCCAAAAGTGGTTTTTCGGTGACTAGTGGCAGTTTTCAACGAATAAAATTTTTAAAGAAAAAAAAATTATTTAGTTATTTATTCCATTGATTAGTTTCACTCCAATGGGAGGTGAAAATATGCCCTACAAATTCCGGATGCCAATATTTGTAGGATATGAATATGGTTGCCGATATTGACACCCATAAAACTTATTAGTACACCCATATTTTATTAAAAAAATTAATTATAAAAATATCTCAATAGAAATTTACCAATAAGTACAAATTACTTTAATTAAAAATAAACTGAATACAATATACACTAATTAATTACACACATATCTTCAACTATATTTCTTTATTAAAAAAAAACAAACTTAAAAAAAAAAAAAAAAAAAAAAAACCTATGATAAACCCTAATTAAACTCTAATTTTATTTGAAGTATCAAACTTTCTCATAATCATATATGACTATCATATTATTTTTATCTTTCTTTTATGTATAGTTATAAATTTTATCAATAAATTTTATTTTTTTTAACGATAACCCTAGATATCAATAAGATTTTTATATTTTTATTTTTTTTTTTAATTTTTTTTTTAAGAACTCTAGATTGACAAGCTCTTAATCTCATAAACGGTTCCACATATTCTCTTTTATAAAATTCCTACATTCGAGATATTTCCATAGTAAATTGGACCATTATTAAAAGAGGATTTCCAAAAATAATATAATTTTTTTATATATTGGATGTGATAATAATTTAAGAGTGTTTATAAATAATATATATTAAAATAAATATATTTATTTCAATGTAGAAACTATTGATATTATGATAGATGTTTATAATAATATATACATTTTTTAATTTTAGATATGAGAATATCTATACTTTATATAAAAAGTGTGAAGTGGTCGACTGGAATTATAGCCTCCTTTTGTTTTGTTTTAATTTCTTTGACTTTTTATTTTTATTTTTTATTTTATAATTTCTTTTAAAATAAAATTATAAATACAACCCTTAAACTTTATATAATTACTTAATAGATAGATTTTAGTAAGATTTTAGTTATAGCATTTTTTTTTTTTAAGTCAAATGACAAATATAAGCCTTCGAGTGTATAGAATTACTTAATAGACATGTCTTCGTAATAGTAACACAACATGGATTGTATAGTAATTCCCAAAATTTGTTTTAATTTAAAATTCTAAATAGGTTAAATCATTGTTAAATAGTTTATCCCAATTATTATAACTTTAGATGGTTATTTACTAAGAGGCTAAAGGTAATGATATAGATTGGACCCAAATCAATAGTTATTAAAAGAGTGATATGTCAATTAATTATAGCATTCTTTTTTTTTTTTTTTTAATTTTTTGAAAGTAAAATTTACTTGAAATATACAAGTGAAAGAAAAAAAAAAAATATTAAAAAAAACTATTACAGTTCAAGCGGTGGACTATATATCTCTCTTTTATACAAATCTCATTATTTTTCTTCTAGGTCCTTCCCACCTCTAGACAAAACAAGAGATAAACATTGAAACATTGAAACATTTTTTCCCCTTTCTCTCCTCTTCTTCTCAACGAATTTCTCTGCATGATACATCTAGGAAAAGATTGGTTCTTTATTTTTGCTGTTAATTATGCTAAAATTTCAGTTAAATTTAATTATTTTGATGTCTGTTAAATACCGAAGAAGATCACATCATTCAACAAATCAAACGCTAAAGAATCAGAAGAGACTCGAGTCCTCTTTCCTCTTCAATTCCTTCAAAAATGGTACATTTAAGATTTTCTACTTTTTTTCCTTTCATTATTTTCTCTTCAATTTAGGGTTTAATTCATTTTTGTATTTGTTTTCATTTCTCAAAACTTATCAATTAATGATGAGAAATTATGACTGAAATCTTATTAGTTTTATAATACGGCTGAAATATTATGATTGTATTTGAATGATTTTGATTGAAATTTTTTTTTTCTCCATGAGAATGCTCATTTTAACGGGAAATATGTATATATTTATGTCCTCTACAATTAGGTATAAGACTTTTTTTTTTTTCGTAAAAAAATAAAATATTGCAAATAATGTTATTGCCTCCATAAGTTGTTGCATCATGAGAGTTATTTTTGTATGATTGAATTATGGTTTTTTATTTATTATAATTTGTGATCTTATAATTAGTTATATATAAAATTTTTATTTATTTTTAATATTATATCAAAATTAATTTCTATTAAAACACTTGCACGTGTAACGAAACCTAGTTTATAAAAAATAGGTGTACTAATATAGAAAATTCTAACTTTTTTTCCATTGATAACACAAGAATCAAGTCCATTTGTGAAAGTAGTTACCACCATTAGCAGTTGTTACAGCACACAACCTAAACACTACACCCGAATTCATATCGATTTTCAATTAGTCAAATTCCGTGTTAGGGTTTAATTTCGTCATCGGAAGTTCGGAACCCATGAGGCCGATAAGGCTTCCAGAACCGCCCGGCCCTCCTGCCGGTGTTCCGGATATTTTCTCAGGCGGTTCGTATAATGTCATCAGACGGGCCGTTGTTATCGGAACCGGGTTTCCGGGTTCTGAGAATCAGAGTATCGGATTGGTTCGCGCTCTCGGGCTCTCCGATATGCATGTTTTATATGTGAGTTCATATATAGATCTCAAGGCTTTTTCTTTCGCTATCTATTTCAGTTTTGCAATTTACGGTTTCAGTGGTACAGTAATCAGCTTTGTTGTTTGTGCTTTTGAGGAAAAAAGAAAGAAAGAGAGATATAGTTGAAATCAATACAAGGAGTGGAATTGATATGCTAGATATATATGTGTTTATGGTATCTAAAATTTGGACTGTACTTCTAAATTACGATTTCACGTTTCTATTCTTGCTATTAATTGGTTTCATGCTGTAAAATTTGTTCAACCTTCATGGTTGGAAAAATTAGTGGGACGATGGTGTTCATGTAACTTTGAATTGAAACAGTAGTATACTAGTATACACTTTTTTTTTTATTTTTTTATTTTATCTCAAATTGTTAGTTTATGAATCACTACTATTTGTTTTCTATTTTTTTGGGTGTTTTATTCAATGAATATGCACTTTATGTCAAGGTTTTGAGTAAAAATTGAGAAGAGAAACTGTTTGAGAGTAGGCATGTTGTTGAAAATTCTTTAAAAAGGTCAAAAGGGGGGACCCTAATGTTAAGAAATATGAAGAACAGTCTGGGGAGTAAGCTTTCAGTATCCAGGTATGGTCTTAGGGTATTATTGGGTTAGAGATTTTTTCAATTTGTAGTCTGTTATATTTTTGTTGATGCAAATATTTGAGGAGACAGGTTTTTAGATGCATATTTGGTATTGCTAGGAATATGATTTTAGGTTTGACTAAATTGTCACCTATGGGTTAGGTGGCTACTGTAATGGAGTTGGCTGCAGTTATAGATTGTCAAGTTAGTACTCTTCCTGTGTCTTGTTATTCCTTTGGCCTTGAACTAGTTTTTTCAAGGAAAGAGAGGTATGGGTCTTCTGATTGATTTATAAGAGAGGTTGGGGATTGAAAAGGAAAGTAGTTTTCGAACTGATAAAAAAATCTACATTGATTGAACTAGTAGCTCCCAGATTGGTCCTTAAAGTTGAGGGCGAGGAAGCTAAGTGGCATGATTGGGGTGAGAAACTTAGGTGTAATTATTGAGACATTCTTGGCATAAGGATTGTAGGGACATGCAGCTGAAAGGGATGGATTGTGGAGGAGGATGGGAATGGTAAAGTATGGAGAAGGTGGCTGTGGGTTTTAATGTTTTATTAGTAGTAGTGGGAGGAGCATTTTGGAACATATTTGTGGAAGAGCGTTTATAATGAGTTGGAGTTGGAGAAATTTCCAGGGAATCAGATTTCACATGCCTCGTGGTTGGAAATAACAGTTAGCTATGTTGATCATCATATGATTTGTGCTCTTCTTTCCGCTTTTCCATTTGTCAATGGTATTAGCATGATGCGTGGTATGAGAGCCTCCATCCACCATCTTGTGTAAAGTTTATGGCTAAAAACCTGTTGAATTAAAAATAATTTCTGGTTAACTACTACAATATGTGCTGATTGATGGGGAAATGATGGACTTTTATCATGAAACTACCCTTAGCTAACATTTCTAGTTCTTCAGTTTAGACATATTTTGAATATGCAGAATTCATTTGTGGCTTCACTATTGATTCACAACAGAAAAACTCTAATGTGCTGGATCTTAAGTTAGCTTTATATCTTAGATTTTGGACTGTAGATTGATGCAAATAGGTTTCAAATAAATTGATTGATTGCAATGTTTATGGTTATTTAGGTTCCTCTGAACAGCACCACACTCTTCTTTCTTCTCTCTAAATGTAGGGTTATTTAGGTTTTCTCAAAATATTAAAATAATAAGATATAAGAAGCTCAAAACAGTAGAAAGCAAGAAAAAGAAAGACAAATTTTGTGCAGACCTAGGTCCTAAGAAATCACACTTAGGAGAGAAGGTGATAAACTCTTAATGAGAGCATCAACAAGATTTCTCGCCTTTATGATATTAAACCCCTAATAACTTAAAAATTTCGACTAGGACCCATGGACCACTCTTAAGCATATCAAGAAAATTCTGGAAATTGCCCGACTATCCTTATGCTTAGAAATGGGACACAATTAAATAAAATAGAGTCAGCAGCATACTTACTCAGCATAGAACTTAATCTGAATTGAAAAAGCTTCTCAAATGTCTTGAACATTACCATAACCATTAAAAGTCAAAGCTTGGGTGAGAGCAAGATTCTTTGCTTCCGTTATATTTTTTAAAAGATTCCTGCTTCCATGCTCCATCATCTATTATGTTATAATTTTTGCCATCTGGCATCAAAACTTTCTTCTCAATTCTGCTGCTTAATTAATTGTTTATGAGTTTGCTTATATTGTATACTTACATCATCTGCAGCGAGTTACAAGGCCAAGAGGAGGAATAAATGAGTGGCTCCATTGGCTCCCAGTTTCTCTTCACAAAAAGTTAGATTATGTCATGAGGCAACTTGGTGTTTACTCGCGACTTTTGTTGACAACTCGAGGAGAGAAACTAGTGCATCCACCTTTCGAAAATGGTGTTAGTGCAGGCTTGTCATCTGTGCTTGAAGCTAATGCAAAGCAGATTGTGACTATGGCTCGTGAAACTTATGAAAAGTATGTTCTCTTTTTACCAATTCATTACTTATTTGATTTTCAGACCTAAGTGGTGTGTTAAGATATGTAGACTTGCAATTGAAACCTATTTATTTACAATGGGCCTACAATTGTAGAAATGTTAATTCTGAAATATTTGGTTGGTTTGGTAGGACAAGATCAGCAACCCCATTTCTCAATAAGATTTTTGACACACTTTTGCACCTATTAGATTTAAGAGGTTTTAATGGTTAGGATTTAATATCGTTTCTTTCCCCTCTCTCTCTCCTCTCTCCTCTCTCCACCATTAATGTTTTCATTTCCTCTCCTCTCTTATCTCACTCAAAAATAAAAGGCAAACTTCTTTCTTCAAAACTGTAAAGGACACACAATAAAACAAAGCAAACTCAAAAATAAAAGGCAAACTTGATTGATCGTGTCACTTCTTTTATCTAAATAGACTTCTTTTCTCCAGAAAAGAAACCCAAATCGATTCCTAGATTTGTTTATGAAAGAAAAACAAAACCCATATTTTGAAACAAAAGCTCATTCTCACGCACTCAAATTGCAGACATTATTAAAGTCTTCTAATTTAAGCGTTATTTAAGGGTTTCTATTGTGTATATTCACAATGGCTAAGATATTGAAATTGAGGACAAGTTTATCTTCGTGGAATAAAAAATGACATAAGTTAGGCTACTAGGAGTCTAGGACCATTGTGGTGAAAAAACAGGGTTCCATTTTATGATTTTGGAAGTTTGGAATCGGATGTTTGCACCTTTCTATTTTCTAGATGGGAATGGATTAAACTTTATTTGAAAAGAAAGCATCATGTGAGGACTTTAGGGCTTGCTTGAAGGTATTTTCTATTTTTAAAACATATTTTTGAGAGCAAGATTACTGATTAGTTTTCTATTCACTCTCTCCCAAAAATTAGTATTTGCTTGATAGATGGATATAATAATTTAACTTCTAAGATTTCCATTTATTGTGGATGAAATGGCTCATTTGGTATATATTTTTCTTGTACTTGTTTTTGTGTGAACTACGAGCCCTAATAGGGTAATACAGTGCTATTTATCTTACTGGTAGCACTTTGTTTATTTTCATTATTTAATTACATGTTGAATAGTTCAAGTGCACTGAATCTAGCAGTTTATTATCTTAAGTTTTGAAAGATGCCTGTATTTTTCTGGTTACATATAAAAATGATTGCAAATAATTTTCCCAGGGAAGGGCCTTTACTGGTAGTTGCAGCAGGTAGAGATACCATTTCTATTGCAAGCTCTATAAAACGTCTAGCATCTGAGAATGTCTTTGTTGTTCAGGTTTGTTACCTAGCCTCATTATTATTCTAGTTTTTCACTGGATCAAGTAACCTGCTTTTGTAATTGGTTATTATAAAATAACGCAATTTAGATATATCTTTAAGATTGGATTAGGTTACATTTTATATTTTTTTTTCATATTTTTAATTTATCTCAGAATTGTATCTTTAATATGTGTTTAATTATTTTTGGGTTGGTGGAATAATTTATCTCATCTATGACGGAATGATCATGTAGTCAACTTCTATTAGTTCTTTGACAAAAGAACTAGATAATCAAAACAAATTGTGTCATCTATAATTTAGTATGTACTAAGGTGATATCTCAACGCTTCGATCACCTTCTAAAACATATGATGATCTATCTAGTTTGTAACTCTTTCACAAGATTATGCAAATAGATTAGGTATATCTCCTGTAGTTTGTTGATGAACAAGAGTATTTAAAGTACTTTAACACACCCTCTCACATGCAAGACCAATGAGATTGTATGTGACTCAAGCTCAAACACAAACACAAACACATAGCAAATTCAAAAAAAAAAACAATAATTACATGGGGGGACTCAAACCCAGACACTCTCGGTAGAACTTGGCTCTAATACCATGTTAGTAATCACTCAACCCAAAAGTATAAACTTTAAACTATTCGGAAAGGGTTCAACAATAGTGTTTAAGGACTCTAACAATCTTAAGTAGTGTAATATGTTGATCTTAGAGAAAATGGAGGCAAGTCAAATGCTTGTAGGATAAGGAAAGCACTTAACGTTTCATTTTATCTTATCCCCTCTTTGTTGTTGTAAAAAACGTTTTATAATGTCACCACCAATTCTATGAGCTACAAGGGAAGCCATATATGAATTATGTACTAGCCTTTTGCTTGATTTTTATATTAATTTAATAACAATATACTCAATTTATTCAAATTGATTTATGAATAAAATTCAAGTTTTTGTTTGGATTTTCTTGGTATGGCTTAGATTTCAGTTTTATCTATGTTATTATTCTCTTTGCAGATTCAACATCCTAGGGTACATTTGAATAGGTTTGACTTGGTGATTACCCCTCGTCATGATTATTATCCTTTGACTCCTCAAGCACAGGAGAAGATCCCTCAATTTGTTCAGAGGTGGATCACTCCGCGTGAACCTCCTGATGGGCATGTGGTATGTATCATGATCTTCTATGGTTCTCCCTTTTTTTAGTCCATTTTTTTAGAAAACGAAGTGTTGGTGGAATATTAGCTTCTTTCTAAGACTGAATGTAGTTGTCCATGCTGTATAAATTCAGGTCCTTACTACAGGAGCTTTACATCATATCGATTCGTCTGCACTTCGCAGTGCAGCTAGTGCATGGCATGACGAGTTTGCACCTCTGCCAAAACCCTTAGTTGTGGTTAACATCGGCGGTCCCTCAAGTAATGGTCTATGTCTTCTATGAAAGATATTATCTGCATTCTATTACGCTCTTCATTTATGGCTTCCACCTCATTTTTGTGTTGGATGAATCTCATCAAAATATTAGTTGGTCTAAAGAATTGGTATTTAACTGTGTGATTATATCTTTTATATCTTTTGTGGGCATATCTGAATTAGTCATATGCCCATTTGCCTTGTGTCCTTGACCTTTCAGATGAAATGATACATAAAATCTATTGAACTTGTAAGTTTCCTTTTCCAGGTAAGTACTCATATGAGCTTTTGGCTGTTCATTATTTTTATCGAACGTCAGTTTGTTTGATCTGCCCTGGATATTCTGTGTCAATACAGTCACAAAGCATTCGAGTGTCAATAAGACAATTTATGGTTCATTAAGCCTTTCCTCGTAATTAAATGTAAATTACTGGTTACTATACTTGTAGGTGGCATGAGCCCCTCTACTTGTTCTGGATATATATTCAGGGTACAATAGACAACATTAAGTATCTGTTGCTTGTTGGTTGGCTGTATCGATATCTATCCACCAGGTCAGGTGATTAAAGCCTATGTTGCTTTGGTTTTCTTGTGGCTGCACCTTTGTTTCTTAACAGCCGGAGAATCTTTACTTGTTTTTTATTTTCTTAATTGTGACATTATATAATTAGAGTTTCATCATAATTCCAAAATATTGACCACAATGTGAAAGTCTACAAGCAATGCACGAGTATATATAAATTATATGTATGGTCAGAGTACATGCATCTGCTGTGGCCCATTAGATGGTACCTTTGAGCGATGGCTAGTCTTTCTCCAACTCCTGTTTTGGTTTTACTAAAAGCACTCCAACTCATATTTGGGTTCTAGTAGAAGCTTGGTGTGGCATCCTTTGGTTATTGAGGCCATGTTTGGTTCTTATTAATGGGAATTTCCCTTCCATCTCTCTTTTGCGATAGAAAGGAACATCTTAGGAAGAGATGGCGAGTCCATTCCGTCATTTGGTTTGGGCAGTGCTGTGATAAATTTAAATTAAAGTGTCTCAATATTTCATTGACCACAACGTTGATATAAACTAACAAATATTGTTAATGTTGTTGTGGGTCCCTATTGCCATTCCACTTCTACCTTTTATTTTAGTGTTAACACATTCTGCTATGTTATGTATAATAATGTATAAAATTCATCCAGAATCTACAATATAGAGAATACATTTATTTCACATCCCTAAATGCATTTACATCTTTACTTTTCAAGCTATATTGGATACCAAAATCTATATAAAACCGGCACAATGAACCATCAAGTTTATAACTGCATAACCATAACACATAGCAAGGCAGATAAAAAAGTAGCATCCATTAGCAAGAACTTCTTACAATCCTGTCATTGGCTATTAAACATGTCCAGCCAACTTTGCTTTAAGGATCGGCACACAGTCCCTTCGGTTTTGTTTTATCTTATTCAAAGTTTTGCTTCATGTGGATGTCTGAGTTTTGTAGAATACTTGAAGTAAGATCGTGATGATTTTGTGTGTGTTTTTTTGTGCATGTGTATTCATATGAATTTATGCCCAAAATTCTTCTCAGGTCGTTGCCGATATGGGTCAGACCTTGCAAAGCAGTTAACAACTTGTCTTCTCAGTGTTCTTGCGAGCTGCGGAAGCATCAAAATATCTTTCTCAAATAGAACGCCTGAAAAGGTTTTACCACCTGTGTTGATTTCTTGATAACTTTCATAAGGACTAGTACTCATTAGCTTTTACCAATAATTATACTGACAGGTATCAAAGATCATTATCAAAGAACTTGGAAATAACCCAAAAGTATATATCTGGGATGGGCAAGGTATCTTTAATTGAATATGGATTTTATTTTTGATAAAATACAAAAGGATGTTTTATGGTTATTTAATGTGATGGCCTGCAGAACCAGATCCACACATGGGGCATTTAGCTTGGGCTGATTCTTTTGTCATCACAGCAGATTCAGTCAGTATGATAAGCGAAGCTTGCAGTACTGGGTATGCTTGAAGAACACTATCCTGTGCTGATGTGATGTGGATACTAGTTTATATTTCCAATGCCTTTTCTGCAGGAAACCTGTGTATGTTATGGGAGCTGAGCGTTGTACATGGAAGTTTGCAGACTTCCATAAGTCTTTGAGGGAGAAAGGAGTGGTTCGGCCTTTTACAGGTTCTGAGGACGTAAGTAAATTGTGCATACTTGCTGAAATTTATTTTCGCATCATACTTTTTATCGAATCAAATTCTCACTTTCCACTGGAAAAAGAAATATCTCCAGCAATTTTTATCATTTTCTGCTACACTTGATCCTTTTAAAGTTAGTGAAACTGTCCTTCCTGTGCATTGACGTTTCTTGTTTGTTTATGTCCCCAAATCTTCCACCTTCATCTATCTTCTTCCACCGATTCTCCCTGCTCTAGTTTGTGACATCCATGTTGAGAATGAATATCAATATAGCATTTTTTCCATCCTACTAGTCCTATAATCTTTTTTCTCAAGTTTCTCTTATTATTTGGGTGAAATTAACTATGATTTCTTAGTGACATTGTCTAATTTGCAGGGTTATAATTGCACATACTTTAGGATTTGGGTTCTTTTTGCTAGTTTGGACAGAATGGTTAAGACACAAACAGTGTCCTTTTGTCCCATGTCTGGAATTTTGTTGTGATGAGTAATTCTTAGATCATCTTTTTCTGTTAATAGCAATCAGTTATAGGATTTCTGAGGAGAAATATCACCATATTTGGTTATTGGAAAATATAATATAATTGTCTTTCTGTTTTCTTAATAACTAAGGCGCACCATAAGAGGAGGAACAAAATCTGTTGTCAACCATTAGAAAAGCAAAATTAGACCATAAGTTTGAAAATTGTGAATGCTGCTTTGAGATAGGTGTTATTTGAGTTGTGCGTGTGTGTGCATGATGATTGATGACTAAGCTGAACTTAAGTTTTCTGAGCCACCGTAGCTGAATAAGTGGATAAAGTTCATTTTTTTTGGTAATGAGTTATTTATACTTGTTTGTACTTTGTATCTTTCAGATGTCAGAAAGCTGGAGCTATCCTCCCCTTAATGACACTGCAGAAGCTGCTAGTCGGGTGCGTGAAGCACTTGCTGAGCGTGGATGGAGACTACGGCCATAGAAATTCTGTTAATAACAGCGTCAATCTCTTCAGGAAGGAGACCTCTACAAATTTATTTTCGTGAATAGCACGTATAGGAATACCAGTTGTGAATTGCCTATGTTGATAGCTATTAAATTGTATTCTTTACCCCGCGGGGGTTCTTCTTACATGATATACGTAGAATAATGGCTAGCTTCATTCTTAGTGCGGCTTGTGAAAAAGACGAGGGGCAGGCATATTTTTGGCTGTTGTACTGGAAACCCCTAACAGTTTGAGTTTGGTACTAGTGTTTTATCCAAAATGTATTTTGTAAATGAAACTGGTCTGCTGCATATTTACACCTGAAAAAATAAAATGTTGCAATAAGACCCAAACATGATACCAATAAATTCCCTTTTTCCGCTTTTGTATAATTGATGTAAATTTTAAAATTTCTTTAGTGCACCAAACCTACTAATATATCTTACCTGCTGTAGTTTGATTGTCATCTCAAATGTAGCTTTAAAACTACGCAGAGGTTAGGGTTGCGGGTTGCTCCAGAATTTCTATTGCTATGGAGGAATTCAATGACTGTCTTCGATCTTCGGAGCTTGATGATCTTCGTTTTTCAGGCTTTCTTCATACTTGGTGCAACAAGAGAAGCAATGATACATTGTATCGCTAAGAAATTGGAAATCGATTCGAGTGGCTATCACCGCAGGTAATGTGTATATATAAACAAGGACATAGATCCATTCTAGTGGCCGTCACCGTAGATAATATGTGTATATATAAATAAGGACATAGGGACTTTGAGAAAAAATAAGATAAAATAAATTAAGAGAAGTATTTTATTAAATTGTATCCGTGGAAATTTTTCTGGATAAAAATCAAGTGATTGGATTGCATTCGAATCAATAACTTGAATTGATTGACCCAGAAAAAATTCCTGAACCGGATTTATTTTATTTTATCAAAACGACTCAGGCCCAAAACACAAACAAATAAGTAAAAAATCTTGTCAAGTCTCCCGAAACAGAGAGGGATTTCATGGCCATTTCACTAACGCAATCCACTCTCTTCTCCAAAACCTCACTCTTTCTGCGCAGCAGCTGCAATGGCCTCAACCGCCTCACCTTCTGCGTACCTTTCTCTTCCGGTTCATCTCTTTCTACTAAAAAGAAGTGGAAACCTCCAGTCGCTTCAGTGCTCGAGCTCGGCGGAGTCAAAGTCGCAAAAGACGGTACTCGACTTTATTATTAAACATCACTGTCTTTTCATTTACAAGTAATATTTTATCGATTTAGGTTTTTTGATAGTTTAACTATTACTCCGTATTTCGTCGTTTTTTGCATTTTAAATTTAGAATGCTACTGAGTAATAATACTTGCGTTTTCATATGTTTTACTGTTTTGGTGATGTATAAAGTTGGAAAGTAGTTAGTGTAATTTTGGATACATTCATTAGTTTTGAACTTTTGTGATGCTACACTGTTTCATTGCCTCGTTAAATTAGCAATCCGAAAATTAGATTTTGATATGTCCATTAATTTTGATTGTGAGTAATGGTGATGATGTAGATGTGTATACTTCTATACTTGCATTTGAATTACTTGTAATATCCGTGTTTCACTTGTAATACTGTTTAAAAATAAGTAGTGTATTTTTGGTACCTGCATTTGTTACGATGGATGTGAGTGATGGTGTTTTTGTGGATGTATATACTTGCTTTTAAAATTTAGAATGCTGCTGGTAATGTTTGTTTTTCGGGTGGCATGCTGTTTTGGTGCTGTATTAAATTGGAAATCAGCTAGTGTAATTTTGAATTTTGATAGGTGTGTTATTTCTGATGGACGTGAGTGATGGTGAATTTGTTGCTTGCTGATGGACATACTTGCATTTGAATATTTGTATTCTACTGGTAATATTTGTGTTTCATATGTTACACTGTTTCAGTACTGCATAGAATTGGAAATTTTAGTGAGTGTAATGTTGATACATTTGTTAGTTTTGATGGATGTGAGTGATGGTGATTTTCTATATGTATTTACTTACATTTTAATTTTTGGATGCCTACTGATAATATTTGTGCTCTGCATAGTACACTGATTTCATGCTGTATTAAATTGGTGTAATTTTGACACATTCATAAATTTTGATGGATGTGAGTGATGGTGACTTTGTAGATGTGGTAAGGGATGACCCAATGAACAATGTTCCAGATACAATATTTGCAAAACTGGGGATGCAACTTCATAGGAGGAAGCAACACCCAATTGGGATTCTGAAGAATGCTATATATGAGTATTTTGATGCCAATTACCCTAACAAGTTTGATACGTTTGATGATCTCTGCCCAATTGTTTCTGTAAAACAGGTATGTCTGAAAATTAGGTATGCCGTTTATTACACATATAACAAATAAACCCAACATCCAAACTCATTTACAGTCATATAGTAGTGACATGATCCTTTTGAAACACTGAAAGACATAATATAAAAGCGAAAAAAGGAGAATAAGTTGTCTCATAAAAACATAGAGTAATAAGTTTAGGGAAGCAAGTGGACTAACAAAGTGAAAGTATGGGTCCGCAATCTGCTTTTATTGCAGCATAGATGTTCTGTATCAGCTCTTCTAGGTTTTGTAGAAGTCAATAGCTACCACAAAGCTTCAACAGTAGCAGCAAGGACCTCTGAATCAATTTTCCTAAACTCCTATTTTTCAGTCACGTATTTTCACTAATTGGCTTTCTAAACCACTTTTCAACGAAGTGCCTTCACTGGTTGTCTTCTGCAATATAACATTTTTGACATCAAACACATCTTGGTAATATCATATTTCTCTTTTGATAGTTTTGATCTCTTTTTTTTTTTTTTTTTTTGCTTCTTTTTTTTGCATCATATTACACAAGAAAGTGCTTTTGCAGAATCTGATAGTGCAAAAACTGTAGTTTTTGACTTCAATTTTTTAATCTGCTTGAAGGCTAGCTATTGCTCTGATTGGGGTGCTCAAAATTAGCTCCTGCTAAGAGTCATTATTGGTATATGATAGTGCTGGAGATTAATAAATCTTATATAATGAAGCCGAATGTAAGAATTTCTATCATTTTCAGCGTTGACCACTCCTTAATAGTTTGCATTTTCTTAGAATCTTTTCACAGTCCAGAAAATGATAATAAATTATAATAGGACAAAAATTACAAATGTAAACAATATTTACCGACATCCCTTTTCTCTTTGTTCGTATCACATCAAATGAGTTAACATCATGTATTTTTATTCATGTTTTCTAATTTTGGCCCATATTCATGATTGTAAATTCTTGTTAGAATCTTTATGCTTTTGTAACAGTAAATTTACTTCTTGCAGAACTTCGATGATGTCTTGGTCCCAGCCGATCATGTGAGCAGGAGCTTTAATGATACATATTATATAGACTCTCAAACTGTTTTGAGGTGCCATACAAGTGCTCATCAAGCTGAGCTTCTGAGGGGGGGACATACTCATTTCCTCGTAACTGGAGATGTTTACCGTAGAGATTCTATTGATTCAACTCATTACCCTGTATTCCATCAGGTCACGTATATTTCAATATTTCATGTCACAAATTTCAGTTTCAGTAGATTCTTCTTTTCTGATAAGTGATAATGTCTCTTTTTCTTTAATAATTTTCTTATAGCTGTGCAGATGGAAGGGGTTCGTGTTTTTTCTCCTGAAGATTGGGAGGCATCTGGTGTGGATGGCACAGATTATGCTGCTCAAGATCTAAAGAAATGCTTGGAGGGTTTGGCACGTCACTTATTTGGTATAAACTATGGAATGAACTCTATCTTGAGCTAATAAAATTTCACAGATAATACCCATAACTTTTATCTAGTTTTAAGGATTAAATACTGAATGAGATTAAATCAAGGATGACTTGATCTTCATAGCTAAACACAACTATCCAAACTTGTATCAGGAGAAGTTGTTTGAGGGTTCTCATATGATAAATTCTTTAAGTTGCCAAGATTGAAAGTACATAGAAGAGAGTAACAACCTGCTTTTCGTGATTGCAAGTAAGAAACTCAAGTTGTAGCATTAACAAAATTGGGAAAAAAGGACATTGGATTTCAGTGGTGGAAGGGATATTTATAGTTTTGTCGTACTATAGTTAAATCGGGTGTTTCAGAAAATTTTGTAAAATATTTAACTGTTAAAGGTCTATGTAGGATATTTTACACCTCTTGAATCTGTTCTCAAATATAGATGAAGTATGCCATATTGATCAATTGGTTTTTATACTCTGTAAAATCTATTAAGCCAAATTTATTTAGCATTTCAGGTGCTGTGGAGATGCGTTGGATTGATACATATTTTCCTTTTACCAATCCGTCCTATGAACTTGAGATATACTTTCAGGTATTTTGTTGATCATCTTTATAAAATAGCATCCTTACTATTTTGATCATCCATAAAGTTTGAACCATTTATTTGAAGAACAATTATAAATTTATTGTTTTTGGAATTACTTAAGCTACTACCTTTAGCACTGCATGCCATTCACTAATTAATATCAAATTATATTTCAGGATAAGTGGTTGGAGGTATTGGGCTGTGGGGTTACTGAGCAAGAAATACTGAAGAGAAGTGGTAAACTGGATAATGTTGCTTGGGCTTTTGGACTTGGACTGGAGCGGCTATCAATGGTTTTATTTGATATACCAGATATTCGGCTTTTCTGGTCAACTGATGAACGGTTCACCTCTCAGGTAGCAATTGAAGGGATTTGATGATAACGTTTCCTTTTTTTCCCATCTCATCCTATGTTATTGAGATGTTTTAATAAAAGGCTAAAAGCATTTGAAAAGCATTTGAAAAGCATTTGAAAAACAATATTCTCAGAGGATAGAAATTGATGTCATTATTATCTACGAAAATCATTGCATTTCTTCATCATTTTTCTTGTCTAGGATGGAGATTAAAAGTGCCTCGGTAACTGATTTGGAGCTATTTGTATGCAGTTTTCTCAGGGCCAACTGGGGGTCAAATTCAAGCCGTTCTCAAAGGTTAATTTATATTTTTATCATATGAATGAGCTTTTATATTTACTATGTAATGATTGAATTTGTGAATGATTTAATTTATATTTACAAGTAACTGATTTCTTCTGGTAATGATTGATAGTTTTAGTTTTGCATCATATTCTTGCCAAAATGTCTTTGATTTTTTCTGGGATTTGTTTGTTGTTATTATTTTATTATTCAGAGATTTGCCGTTTGACTTGAGAGATTCATTTACATAGACATAGATAACTATGTCCATTTAGCTGTCATAGCACTGGTAGAGAATCATTAGAAGAAAATATGGAAGAAGCAAGAATGGTCAGAATGCAAATGGAGTGGTTTGAGGTTCTGGGCCTTCTGGCAGATGTCCTTGGACCCTTATCTCCAAAAGCAGTAATCTTTTCACATCTATTGTGAAGTTGGTTAAACAAAGGTAGAAGAGTTTGTTTAGGAACTGTTCAATTCGAGAGGCTGTTTTGTGTCCTTTTCCCTCATTTATATAGGTTGGCTAACTGCCACAATCAGACCATTATGCATTGTGCAAGGGAGCTTAAGTCACCTCAGATAATCTCTTTTTGCACTGTCTTGTTGCTTGACAGTTTTGTAGCAAGCTGTTTTTGACTGCCACAATATAACGCTTTGAAGGAGGACAGAAAGCTAAAGTGTTGTACGGTTGTTATTATGGCTACTTTATGCGGTATTTGAAATGAGAGGAATAAAAGAATTTTGAGAACTTTTGAGGGGGAGCACACTTGGGCATTATGTGACAATTAATTTTTCAAGGCAATAGTTCTGTGATTAGTTTTTTATTTAATTTTTCTTGGTTTTGTTTTAGAGCTGTTTTTGGGTGGCCCATATTTATTCTTTTGCCAGTCTTTTTTGAGGTTGTGGTAATTCAGGTTTTCTATTTGTTCTCTTTTATGGACTGCTCATTTACTTGTTGTAAATCTCTTTTTCTTTTTATCAATAAAAGTATGTATACTTTTGTTCCTGATTAAAAAAATAATAATAAATTTGGCTGTCATAGCAGCTTGAACATTTCCTTAAAAGCTGAATTGTCTTTTGCAGTATCCTCCTTGTTACAAAGACATGAGTTTCTGGATCAGTGAGTCATTCACCGAAAATAATTTGTGTGAAGTTGTCAGAGGAGTAGCTGGGGATCTTGTTGAGGAGGTAAATCTTTTAGTAGATACTTTTGTTCTCTCCTGAAGTTGTAAACTTATATACATACACTAAAAAGAGTAAATCTAACTACATTATGCTGTTTGTGATGTTGTGTACCTATGAAAAATATGTAAATAATTTCCTTAAAAGGTGTCTTAACTTATCTCTGGCATGGAATCACTTTCATCTTTTAGTTGGTTCACTGTCATGAGTAGTTGAGAATTTTCATAGAATTATTATTATATAAAACTCCTTATGCTTACATTTTAAGGGCTGTGTGAAACATTAGTAGTCTACCACTATCACTTTCACTCTTGGGTGTTTTTAATTGTTATAGAAAAAACGTGAGTTTAATTTGGAATGAATTTGATGTGGTTTCAATTATTTATCAAAAGAAATTGGGTTGATATGTCTTCATTCAAGATCCATGTCCAAAACATAGTGCCCTTAGCTACCTTGTTCATTTCATTTGTGATTGACCAGGTAAGTTTGATAGACAATTTTACCAACAAGAAAGGAATGACAAGTCAGTGTTATAGGATTGCATACCGATCCATGGAACGTTCACTTACAGATGAAGAAATCAATGATTTACAGGTAGATTTTTTTTCCCCTCATTCCTTCTTCAGTGAGATTTTTTCTGTTCTATATTTTTCTATTTGGATGACGACTTAGAACCGTAAAATGTGTTTATAACCTTGAATGCAGTGGCAAGTGAGAGACCAGGTGCAGAACAAGTTAAATGTTGTTCTAAGATGAAGGTTTCTGGGTGTGCCACTGACTTATGCAGGATCATAAACCATGTAAACTTATTTTCATTTTGTAATTTTTGTATTTTTGTTTATGTTATAGCTGTCAAATCTTTGTTTGTACCTTATATATTCCAATTATTTCTTCCGAGGGAAAGAAAATAAAATCTTACCTAGTGATACTCAAATGCGGGGTTTGTAGATTTTTCATGCTTTCTGTGAATATTTTCTGTCAGTCCGTATGTGTCCATATCGACTAAGAATTCTGAGCCACTATAGCAGAATAAGTTTGTTTTCTTGGTAATATGAGTGTTTTATACTTGTTTGTATCTTTCAGATGTCAGAAAGCTGGAGCAATCCTCCCTTAATGAAACTGCAGAAGCCGCTAGTCGGGTACATGAAGCGCTCAGCAGAGACTTTGGGCCTTCGGCTATAGAAATTCTGTTAATAACAGCACCAATTTTTCTTTTGCAAGGAAACTTCTAAAAATTTGTTTTGGTCAATAGCACGTATAGGAATAAGAGTTGTGAATTGCTTGTGCTATAGCTTCATTCTTAGTGCGGCTTGTGAAAAAAAAAAGAGAGACGGGCAGGCATATTTTTGGGTGCTGTACTGATACTCCTTAACAGGTTGAGTTTGGTAGTAGCGTTTTATCCAAAATATATTTTGTTAATGAAACTGGTTTGCTGCATTTGAGTTTTATTTTACAATGTGATTCTTTTTTGCTTCATTTTTCATAAAACTCGAACCATTGTGATGTTTGTGTTGCCAATTTCTTGACGTTTTTGTTTTTATATTTTTTTTGTTTATTTTTTTCATATGGCATGGTGTACTTATGGATGGCAATTAGTCGAGTTCAGGCGGGTTTTGCAAAATCCAAACCCGCACCCGCAAAAATTTTCCCCACACACGCCAGCCTACGAACCCGTGAAAAATAAACGGGTTCGGGTTTCACCCGTGGGTTTTATGCAAGTCCGTGGGTCACACCCACCAACCCGTAAAATATATTAATTATTTTTTTATATATATTTTTTTACAGATTTTTTATTATCAGTTCGTCCTGATAATAAATATATCAGGATGAAGAATGTAGGCCACTAGATTTACATACTTTGACTCAAAGTGTATGATCCACATTCTTCGTCCTACTACATTTATTATCAGGACGAACTGACAATAAAAAGATTGTATATTTTTACATACAATACATAATTCCTCCTTATTTATAATATATCATGAAGAATTACAAATATAATAATATAAAGCACTACCAAGTAAAACTCCAAATGGATCTCCAAAGGCGAAACAAACAAGCAAGCATGATGTTTCATAAGAGTAAAACCAGCAAGTGTAATATATCATTAGCTATATATAAATGAGAGTTGAGAATTGTAATACTCAAACTTAGAACGAGTGAAGTTTTTATATTTTATTTTCTATATGATTAAAAAAGTTCAATTTGAGTTTAAATTTATAATATTTTAAATAATAAAATTTATATAATTTTTAATTATACGGGGTTCGCGGGTTCACCTGTAGGTTCGTTTTCCTAATCCGTACCTGCACCCAAACCTATTGGATTTTTATTTATACCGATTCGCGGATTATAAATTCATCACCCAAACAAGACCCTATAGTGCGGGTCAAATTGCCATCCGTAGATGTAATGTTGTAGTTTTCATTGGTGAGTGGTGAGTTTATACCATCTACATAAATAACATCTTCAGATCATTGTCTTCAACTTGAAATGATCATAATTCATAGTTTGATTGACAATAGATATTAAGCAGAGAACTGATGATGGGTGACTGGGTGAGGTGGTATCATGTAATTATGTGATAATTTGATGCCACCTAAAAATGATATCATTAGTGCCTAGTGAGTTAGGATATACACAGGACGGGACCTTCCCCACCCAAGACCATTAATAGTTTAGCTTATATCAATGAAGTGGTTGCAAGTGATTTGTGCACAAATGTCATGGATCATTCCTCGTACTCCTTTTTAAATACTGATAATTATATATAATAATAATAATAATAATTGTATAATCAGTTTTTATTTTTATTTTTTTTTTGCCATGAATTTGAATGAATGTGGATTGTGGAGCAAGTTAGGCATCTAACAACTGCTCCACAACTATGCTGTTTGATCGCCTAACTCCCCATATTACAAAATATCAAATCATAATTCAGAACAAACCCATTAACGCCCCAGACCTCCCCTATATAATAACACTCTTTTCTATCATTTCATTTCACAACCAGCTTAATTAATTAGTTTCCTCTTAAGAAAAACAACTTCCCATTTCTCTCTGCAACATATCTTGATCATGGCCACAGAGCGCGGCAACGATTCAATGGCAATCAACATGCCGGAACCAAAGGCCGACGGCAAAGGAAAGGCTGCCATGGCCTCCAGTACTACCAAAGGCACTCAACCCCACAACCCCAAAGCAGCAGGAGGATATAAAAAAGGAATAGCCATTTCCGACTTCATTTTACGACTCTGCGCCATTGGGGCTGCTTTGGGTGCCACTGCTACAATGGGCACCACTGACGAGACTCTTCCTTTCTTCACTCAGTTCTTCCAGTTCCAAGCTGAATATGATGACTTCCCTGTTTTCATGTATGCATTTTTCACACATATGACCCCTTGATTTTATAAAGCATTTACAAGTAGTATACATTTACTCATATGATGAGATTTTACTTGCAAAAATGCAGGTTTTTTGTGGTAGCAAATGCAATAGTCAGTGCATATCTTGTCCTCTCCTTACCCTTCTCTATAATCTGCATAATCCGGCCTCATGCAACCGGGCCTCGGCTTCTCCTTGTCATCTTGGACACAGTAAGCTCAATCCACCATCATTAACATAGTTTTTTTTTTTTTTTTTTTTCAATTTTACTGTCCCCTTTTAAGTTTGATCTTCATATAACAAATATAAACTACAGGTAATGATGGCTCTTACCATGGCGGCTGCTGCTGCTGCTGCTTCTATAGTGTATTTGGCTCACAGTGGGAATCCGAACGCAAACTGGTTTCCTATTTGTCAGCAATTTGGTGACTTTTGCCAGAGTACGAGTGGGGCTGTGGTGGCATCCTTCATATCTGCTGCCCTTTTCATGATGCTCATTGTGTTGTCTGCTTTTGCTCTCAAAAGGAATTAAGTTAATTAACCAACAAAAAGATGGGCACTTTATTTTGTTTTCTCAAGTGGATGTGATATGTATGTAATTCTCTGCTACTGTTTCATTTCAATCAATTTGTGAACCAAAAAAGAGAAAGAAAAAATGTTTTTTAGTGTTGTGCTTGGGGTTTCATTTCCTGCATAACTGGATGCAAGTTTCTGTAATATAGTGTTGTTGTGTACTTGGTTTGTTTATGTAAATGGAGGTTGCATGGCTCTACTTAATTGCCTTACAGTGTGAACTTCATTAATCTTTCCAATTAATTTTTCTTTCAAAATTATGTATCACTAGGAAGAACAAACTGATATATATATATATATATATATATATATATATACTCTAGGGGAGGGAATTCTATGTGTCATGATTGAATTTACTAAGAAGATTGATATATTTTTTGAAAATATATTTAACCCTAATGTTTGTAAAATAAATAAATAAATAAATGAAAAATCAATATAATTCTTAAGATAAAAAAAATCAACTCAAATCAAAATATACTAAAAACTATAATGTCAACCTTTTTATTTGAACTCAACCCTATATATCTTACAGTGTTAAGTTACAAGAACAAGACCTTGACAAATTAATCATTTTTTTAGGAAAAAATTAAGGGTGCCAATATTGATACCCATAAAACCTATTAGTACATCCATATTTTATTAAAAATTTTAATTACAAAAATATCTCAATAGAAACTTACCAATAAAGACAAGTTACTTTAATTAAAAATAAACCAAATACTATATACACTCGTTAATTACACTCATATCTTCAATTATATTTATATATTTTTTTTTTTATAAAAAAAAATTTACCTGTCAAAAAAAAAAAAAAAACCCTATAATAAACCCTAATTAAACTATGATTTTATTTCAAGTTTCAAACTTTCTCATTATCACGTGATTATCATATTGTTTTTGTCTTTCTTTTATGTATAGTTATGAACTCTATCAATAAACAAAATATTTTTTTTAATGATAGCTATAGATATCAACAAGTTTTTTTTTTTTTTTTAAATAGCTATAGATATCGGTAGGTTTTTATTTTAATTTTAAGATAGATGTATAAATAAGAGAATTCCAGATTAAAAATCTCTTAACCCCATATACGGTTCCACATATTTCATTTTATAAGACTTCTACATTCGAGATATTTCTAAAAGTAAATTAGATCATCAGTAAAAGAGGATTTAATTTCAAAAATAATATGATTTTTTTTAATAAATTGGTTGTGACAATAATTTAAGAGTGTTTATAAATAATATGTATTAAAATGAATATATTTATTTCAATGAGGGTACTATTGGCATTAGGATGAGTGTTTATAGTAATATTTATTTTTTAAATTTTAGACATGGGTGTACTTATAAAAATAGATGTACTAATAAGTTTTATAAGTGTCAATATCCATACTAAAAAATTAATCATCTTTTCAATGGACTGAATTCTTAGCTAATTAGAAATTGCAAATGAATACAGATAAATGTGATTGGTATATATTAAAAAAAACACACAAAAGATAAATCTAAATCATATATTATTAACAATATTTATATATCATAATACTATTGTAAAAGTTTTGAGTTAAAAAATATTATTAAATTGTCGTGTTAATGTTTAAAACACTATTATTACCTCCCAACATGATTCGGTGATAAATAATGCTCTTTTAGTCTGATAATATTTCAGGTACGAGTCAATATCGGATGATAGGTTGTATATAAAAAGAAATACACTATTATTTCAATTGGTATCTACAAATTTTGGAACGTGGATTAGTGCTTAATGCTTATTTAATAAGATATATGAAGCAGATTTTATCAAGAGACCTTATTAGATTTTTATTGATTGGGTCTACTTGTATGTTAAAAAGCAAAAGGAAAAAAAAAAATGGTAAGGTAATCCGGTAACCGGAATTCAGTCGGCTTAAGTAAAGAACTGATCTCTCTCTACAAGTCACACAACAGTCTTTTCCTTCCTTGGTCCTGACTCAGTACCTTATGTCTTCCTCTATTAAGATTCTTCATTTCTTCATCTGGGTTCACTCATAAGGAAGCAAATATCGGTATCGGAATTGATAGTTTTCAAATTTATGGAAATAACAACTATCAAGGATAATATCAATTTCAATGAAATATTATGTAAAAAATTGAAAAAATAATGGATATTTGCTTTTAAATTTGATTTTTTTTAGTAATATTATACGACCCAAATGATGTGACAAGTAAATTGTCATCACCACACACAACATTGAGATGACGTGGTTGATGAAAAAAATCACTTCCCATCTCATTTGGGTTGTCTAATATTAGTGTTTTTTTTTCTCTAAAATTTTAGGATAAAATAAAGAGTAATACTAAACACCCCAAAATTCAACCAAATGATTTAGTAAGTGAGTTGTCATTAACACACAAATCATAAGATAATTATTAACAAGTCACATGTCACGTCATTTGGGTTGTTTTTTAAACTAATTTTTTGGATCGTCTAGAATTAGTTTCAAATAAACCAACTAAAAATTCATCAATAAATTACTTTTTAGTCAAAAAAGTTAAAATAGTTATGACAGATTATAATATAGATATAGTGTATATATTATGCTATGCTGGTAAATATATTTTGACAACAAATAAGGGGTTGCTTATTTTTATTTTTTGCACTTAACATTAAATGGGTTTGAATTGGACGTATTAGGTTTTTAATTTTTTTTAATTTTTTTTATTTATTTATTTAAGTGATCAAACAAACAACTTAAAAATACACAAAAACAACTTAAAATAAAAAGTAAAAAATCTTGTGAGCTTCTCTTTACAGTCTAATATTTTTCTTTTTACAATTCAGTTCTAAGGACACTCCATTATAAAATTTTAAATTTAAAAAAAAAAATTATAAAGAAACTTATTTTCTTCCAAAATTATACCTTTTATCTTTTCGTACTCTTATTTTAAAGACACTCAATTTAAAAATTTTAAATTTCTAAAGACAATCCATTTATTTTAATATTACCCATTTTGAACACCTCTTTTTAGAAAATTTGAAACGGAAAATAAAAAAGAGATGTGAAATAATCAAATGAAAATAGAGCATAAATAAAACTAAACAAAAGTGAGGAGATCGAAATTGTTTTTGAGATCAAATTGTGAAATAGGAAAACAATATTTGATTTTATTATTATTATTATTATTTTTGGATTTTAAGTTGATTAAAAAACTTTCTATAGAGTAAAAAAAAAAAAAATAAAGAATCTTTTTCTAGAAAATGAATTATTTATTTATTTATATTTTTTCTAGGGATGATGATGATTGAACATGGTTGGTATTTGAGAAAAATAAAATTGATTTCAATTTGGTTGAATGGGAAACAGGAAAACTTATATATATATATAAACAAAATTTTGTGATGATAATGATTGAGGGTTTGATGGTGTATGAGAAAAAAAAATTATTTTCAAAAAAAGAAAAAAATAATTTAGGGTTTGTAAAACGGAAAAAAAAAAATACAAAAGAAGAAGAAAAAAAAAAAACTTGTTTCCTAAAAATTAATAATTTGAAGTGTCTTTAGAACTTTTTTATCTTATTTAGTAATTTTAATTTACGTTAAAATTGTCATTAAGAAAAAAAAAATTAAAATAGAGTGTAAATAGATAATTAGTGGATTGTCAACAACATTTTTCAAAATCTTAACTTTTCACTCGATTTTTTTATCTTGTTTAGTAATTTTAATTTATGTTAAAATTGTCATTAAGAAAAAAAATTAAAATAGAATGTAAATAGATAATTAGTGGATTGTCAACAACATTTCTCAAAATCTTAACTTTTCACCCGATACCAAATTATTGAATTGTATTTAATATATTCCTTCCAAGAATATCCTACAAAGATAACATATTTCTAAAAATATCATATGAAAATGCATAACAATTAATAGTAAATAGGGTATCATTTTCAAAAAAAAAAAAAAAAAGGGGGTATAAATGTCAAATTAATTGTTTTCAAACAATTTTATCAATAAAAACAAACAAGTTAACACTATATTTAGAGGTGAGAAAATCGAATATGGAGGATAGTAAAAAATATTGTAACTACCATAATACGGTATTTACCCTTTTAGCGATAAGGCTCTCACACCTGCATCTATGAGATTTCTGGTTCGAGTTATGCACTTTTTCCCTATCTTGAAATATTGTAATAGTTAAAAAAAATTATTTCATATTGATGTGGCATGGTGTGATTGGAGAACAGATTTTATTTTTTATTATTTTCCCAAGACAAATAGACTGTATTGGGTCTCAGCATCAATCACATAAACTAACGGGTCAACTGTTCAAGGTTAGTCAGTACAATACACGCAAATTAGTCTTCCGAATACAATTTCACCATTTATTAGGATGCAATTTGCCCTTTTTATATTATACACCACACGTGTGTAAGCCACGTGAAACAAACACATGCGAAGTGGCCACGTGTAAACTTCTGTAACACTCGCCGTCTCTTCGGGGTAAATTCCACGTCAGCCTGGCGGTCTCTCGCCGTTAAAAAGCAGCCTCCCATTCTTATTTTGTTCTCTCTCTCTCTCTCTCTCTCTCTCTCTCAAAAGCACTCTTGTTTCTTTGCAATCAACTCATATCTTTGTTTTGTGTTTGGGTCCGTACAGAAAACCCTAGAAATCATATCGCCTCTTCTCAGCTTTTACAGATCTCTAAAGCGCTTTTCGAGGTCACTTTATCTGTCTGACTGTCTCTCTCCGTCTTTGTTCCAGGTGAGTCGCGGCTATACCTTACTCAGTCAACTCTAGGGTTTTCGTTTTCTTTTCATTTATTTCACTGTGCTTTTCTTCCGTTATGATGATATTTGATTGATTACGATTTTGTTTTATTTTTTCTTAAATCGATGATCATTTTGTTAGATTCTTTTTTGTAATTCGATTGTGTGTACTCTTTGTTTGGTTGCTGAGAAATGGTGGGGAAGAAGAAGAGAAAAGAAAGGAAAACTTTCGAATTGACCTGCTTTTTTCTGAAAATATAACAAAAATTTCTCATGAAAAATAGGAGAATCTTAGCTAAAGAGAGTCGAGTAGTCGAATTAGGTACATTCTCTGAATATCAGTGTTTCTCTTGACACGTAGAAGATGAAACTTTCTGATTCGAAGTAAATTTTGTTTCGTTTCTTTAACATATTCTGTTGTTTCTTATCTTTTCTTTTTGAACAAATTTGATAACCTCCACTAAAGTGTCAACTGTCAACCAGTTCATTTGAGTAAACCTGCTGTCCTAATTTGAAGATTTATGTTTGAATTTGTAATTGGCTTTATTTTCCTCGCCTAGATGGAGTAACAAGGACTAGGTCAAGAAAGCTATGTATTTTCCTCGCCTAGGGTGTTGCTTTTTTCTTGTTTAGAAATGCATTTCCTTGTGTTTACTGGAGTGTTGCGTTTTTGTTTTGGAGAAATGAATAACGCATCTAAAGTATGTCAATTGTTCTATTTTCGTTATTATATTATCCAATTATAAATTTAGCGTTGAAGTTATAATTTGCTTAAATTGCCTACCTTTTCTTGGAAACAAAATCGAGTATTAGTTATTAGTGGAAAAAGGCTATGGTGCTTTCGTTGATTTTTTTTTTTTGTGGAAATGCGTGTCGTTGGTTGCAGCTTGTTGAAGGTGAATTACTTTGGGACTTTTTTTTTTTGGGTAAAATTCGAGTACTTAGAAAAAAGGATTTTATTGTTTAAAGTAGGAGGTCTGGGTCTCATGAGAATTGTTAGGGGAATGCAGAGATTGTTTCGTGAGGAGCAGAACAACGCGTTGCTGGGCCGAAAGAAATCCTTCAGCAAAGGTATTGGCGTGACCGTGCCCAAGGCCAGAACGCGTGACAAACCTATGATCACTAGGGTTTCAAGTCTCTAAGTTGGGCTTTTTAAAGGAAGAGTCAGGGTAGGTTTGGAAATTGAAGTCAATAAATATTGTATCCAATGACTCGAATTTTGGTTCAGCGAGGTTCTGCCAGTGGTTCTTCTTCAAACCCAAGCCGTTCTGGGTCCTCTTTAGCTCGCACAGAGTCACAAGTTAGTACTTCTCCTCAGGTTCTGTCGTCTGTGAAAGATGAGGAAATTGAGGAGCAAACACTGGAACAGGTTGTGGATGAGCTTTTGGAGTATTCTGGGAGTACTGATAATAAAATAGAGAAAAGTGATGACCTTTTGATGGAAAGCGTCAATAATGATCGCATTGAGAGTTCAATCGATGAAATTGGTGATAAGGAGAAATTGAGTGTAGAGGAGAATGTGGGTTCAGGTGACTTTATAAAAGGATTGGATGGGTTGAGGATTTCAGAGAGAGCAACAGTTGAGAGTGACAGTTCAAGTGGTGACTCGCCACAGATCAGTAGTGGATGTCCTCAACCGCCCCCACCTCCTGTTCCACCCCCAAAACCTTTGACAGCAAACTCAAATTCAAGAAGACTTGTCTCAGGAAGTTCAAATGCTGCACGTACTGGATCATCTAGAAGAGCGGTTGCCTGGCCTGTTGCTTCCACAAGGACCTCACCATCTGGGTCAAGACCTTCATCTCCCAGGGCTCATGTTGAAAGTGAAGGGTACAACAGTGCTGATGAGCAGAATCCTTGCTTTGTATCTTCTTATGATGATTTAGTAAGTTTCTGCCACTAATTAACTAAATGAGCATGACATATCTATTCTGCAAATGGTTAAAGAATGATTCTTTTCCCAGATTTAGAGAAATCTACCAACATGCAAAAAGCAGTATAAGTTCTTGTGGTAGCAACATAACGTTTATCTTGGTTTTCCAACTTTACATTTTTCCAAATAGTTACTTTAGTGGGATAATGCTTTTTATTTGTTTGGAGTTGACCAATGTGGATAGCATACTTTACTTGTATTAAAGTTCTGTTTTTATATTGGTTATAGGAAAGAGAACGCCAATTTGAAATTGATATCAGGCGGGCAAAAGGTTTTGAAGTAAAAAAGATGCTGGAGGATGGGAATTGTTTATTTCGTGCGGTCGCAGATCAAGTATATGGGGACTCTGAAGCGTATGATTTGGTCAGACAAATGTGCATAGATTATATGGTAATTTTATTCTTCAGTTTATGTTCTTTGAATTTTGTTGTTATGTTCAATTTTTGCTGTCCAAGCATTTTGTTTTTTATGTTGGATGGGATGGAAATTCATAGCTGGTCAAGCAATGTTGTGTACCTTTTCATAAAAGTAACAAAAAAGCTATATGAATGTCCAAGAATACTCTGTTGTTTATAAGCTTTTTTTTCCCCATTTAATTTATTTATTTGTTTTGATCAACTTGAATCATGGAAATGTTCTAGAAAGCTTATCTTTCTAAAACAATGAATCTTTAAGTCTTGTGCCCCGTACTCAACCATCTTAGATCTGAATACTGATAATAAATTATATATGGGTTTCTAGATATGGGATTAGTTCTAAGTTAGGATGAGAGTTGACCTGAATATGTGAGTGTCGCGCCTTTATTGGAATCAGTAGTAGAGGTGTATATTTGGATTAAGGGCGAGTTTTGAAGAATCAGACTCTAGTTGCTATAGTGGTTATGACTGAGGCCACATTTCCATAGCATTTTGAGACTGACAAAACTGCTTTTGTTTTCTTAATTTTCAATTCTGCTTTTATGGACCTTTAAGAACCATCTGTTGCTTTTACTTATCCGTGAAAGCTACTTTAAGTACGAGGACTCCGCGTTTTATGTGTTGTGTCATGTGTGTATGAAGAATTTCTATATTTTGTTTTCAGTTAAAATTATTGACTTGGAAATTTGGGATGGCATCATGTTTGTTGAATATGAATATAAACCATCCATGTTTAATTGTCTTTGTCCATTTAGGAGCAAGAGAGGGACCACTTTTCTCAATTTATAACCGAAGGTTTTACTTCATACTGCAAGAGGAAGAGAAGAGATAAGGTATGTAGGCCTGTGATTAAGTGGTTGTTTGCGCTTTTAATCTATCTATACTCAAATTTTTATCCTTTTTTTATCTTTATTTTTCCTATGCTTTCTTACCTTATCATATCTCTGAATGATCTCGATTTGACTAAGAGTTTTCTTTAGTAAATTTGAATGCAATGCCTGCTGAACCCTACTGCATTCCATTCTCATTTCAAGCTAAAGACTGTGAGCATCATTTCTTTTTGGCTTGATAAATAATTAAAAAATGTATGCACATTTGAGTTGTGTTTTGTTGAGTTGAGTTAGCTGGAAAATGTTGCAACTGATTTTTGACTAGATTTTGAATCTTATCATCCATTATCTTCCCGGTAACCAGACAGTTAAAAGAATTTTACATGGGGGGGGGGGGGGGGACGTGTGTAAATTGTGCTCATTTTCACACCAACCATTACCAGGTATCCCCGTGGCCTTGATTTCTTTACTGTTGACTATGTGATAAATTCATTCAGAGTCTTACGTTTAACTGTCTGGTTGTCGGGAAAGTCTGATTGAAAAGGTAGGTGTTGGGTTTTAAACAGTGGAAGGTAAATTAGAAAAAAGGCTGTATACTTGTATTCTAGCATGTATGAAGAAGTTTTAAGATTCTAGTCTTCAACCTTCTAATGATGTATTTACGTATTGTTATCTTATTAACAATATAAGATGATATTTAAAGGTGGACTTCTTGCAAGAAAACAAAAGGTTGTTGTAGGAGGATCAGGATCTGCATGTTTTGTTGGCCTCGAGTACCATAGATTTGCTTTTACTTTCCTTATGCTGTCAATCAAACTAGATGTTATTGATCCTGTTTGCATGATTGTTAAATAAATTTTTGATAAATAACTGTTGAAAGCTATTCTTGATTGGGCAAGGGGAGACGGACTTTTTAACATGAGTCCTCATCAAGGTGTCATATATCATTTTCTTAAGAAAGGGACCCTTGTTGTAGATAGTGGACAGATGAAGTGCATAACTCTCTCTCTGATTTCTTGATTAGTAGTTCCTTGAAGCATGTAATTGATACTCCTCAATGTTGGGGGACCTTTATAGGAGGCTTATTGTCCCATGTTTGATAGATACTGGGCCGATTTGGTGACATGGTGGACATGGATGCTCCTTTGCATAATAAAATACGAACCTTACTGTTCAAACCTTAAACACCCGAACCTAACCTTAACCTTAAACACTCTTCCTTCTCTTGGTTGGTGGAGAGGGTTTTTTCTATAATCTTTTGTTAAATCGCAACTTGATTGCTTTTACTGATTGTTTTATTTTGTATAACTTGCGTTATGATTTTCTATTTTAAATTCTGATAGTGCATTTGGCATAGCAAGTGTTTGAGGGCTTTTTTCCTTTAATACCTCAGTGGTTGTGAAAAAAAAAAATACCTTTTTTTCATCCTTGGTGGCAGGTCTATGGAAATAATGTGGAGATTCAAGCCTTATCTGAAATGTATAATCGGCCGATTCACATTTATTCCTATACAACAGGTGCCTGCTCTATATGGGATGAATGGTTGAGAATTGTTGGTTAGTTTTTTCCATCTGCTATGTTTTCTTTTCTGACAAAAGATATCAATGCAGAACCAATCAACATATTTCATGGAAGCTACCGTACCGACACCCCTCCAATAAGGTTGAGCTATCATCATGGGAATCACTACAACTCTCTTGTTGACCCACGGCGTTTGACAGTTGGTGCGGGACTTGGATTCAGTTGTCTTCGAGGGGTATGCTTATCTGTACTTCGTTTTCCCGTCATCTCTGATCTCTTGGGATTTTAAGCATAGGAAAGGTTGCTCTGGAGCTGTATTAGGTTTTCTTTCATAAAATAAAGACAAAAAAGTTTGAGAGAGATGGAGAGGGATCAGAATCGGAGGATTGAATGTCAAAAACTCAGATTCATAAATTTTAAATGGCCTAATTATGATGAACATCGTTGATTCTTATTAAGAGTACAACTTTGAGTCTAGATATCTCAGTTTCTTTTTTAGTCTTGATTACTATAGGGTGTGAACAAATTATGAATCTTCTTTGAACGTAAAATTCAATAGTCATTAGTCATTATACTGGCTAGCCAGTCCTAGCTGTGCTGGAGATAGGCTGACTTTCTGTTTACGTTTGTAATCTTTTCCTTGTGCCTGAATTGAGCATGTGGCTTCTACTGCACCAGAATAGTACACAAGTTCGTGTTTGCTGACGTTATTAATGTGGTTTATTTTCAGACTAACGCGGACAAAGATCAAGTCAAGGCTGCTATTAAAGCTCAACAAGACCAGCAGATTGATAATGCAAGTTTCTTAATCTTAATGCAAAAGATTCTTTATAAAATATCTGAATTGAGTTGTTAATAGCATAATATTTTTTAATTGACAGGCACTTCTAGCTGAGGGGCGGTTTTACTCTGATCTTGAGCTTACTGAAAAGGAAATTGAGTCAATGGTGATGGCAGCTTCTCGTGCTGAGTATATTGCTAAAGACCAGTTCAAGCAGCAGCTTGGCCATAAAGAATCATCTACTTCTGGGGCTGAACCATCATCTTCTGGGGCCAGTGAGTATAATTTGCTATATAGGATGTGACTTCAAAACCATTATGCAGATCCAACTAGATTTGGTTGTTTATGTTTTTCCCTCATTAGATTATTTAGTGAGATTTTAGACTGCGTTGTTTATAATAGTATGAACTTGGGCAGGGTCATCTGGTAGTGAGACCAAGCTAGGAGGCGGAAATGATTCCAATTTACAGGATATAGTGCTGAGCAGTGGTATGCAGATGGTGCTATCAATGGGATTCAGCTATTTGCAAGTAGTAGAGGCATACAGCATATTTGGAGATGATGTTGATTCTATGGTTTGCTATCTGTTGGAAACTGGCAGTAGCAGCAGGCGGAAAGGCAAGGCAACGGAATAAATCAGAGTGCTGCTAGATCATTAAGAAGTGTGATAACTGTAGGGAACAACTATGTTGGGGGTCTCCATGACATTGTAACACTGATTAAAGAGTAAGGTATTGAAAGAAAAATACTATTAGAACCGCTGTTGCAATCATTTGAGATCAATAAAGTTGGAACTCTGCCTGTTATATCATTAGCCAAGTGACATAATCGTACACAGAATAGAAATGAGTTGATATTTCTGGATCTATAAGGGCGAATGTACTTCCTTCCGCCCAACACGAAATTTTTTTCAGGTTGGTTGTGCTGCTCAAGCACAAAACTCTTCACGTATGCTTGACTTGTCTCGGACTCTCAGTAGAGCAAAGGGGAGTGGAACCCTTTGTGAAATAATGGGAATATTATTAAATTGATAGGAAAATTGTACAGAGAAAGAGTTATATATAGGCATATAACATCTAGCTTAGCTAATCCCTATAAGTTAGGAATGCTTAGGCTTCAAGAATGTAACACCCATAATCAAGGACTATGAATAATTACAATTAAATACATAATCAAGTATTTACAACTTTTCTAATTTAACCCAAACTACTAATCAAGCAACCACGATTCCCGTTGTGTATTTCCAACACTCCCTCTCAAGCTGGTGAGTGGATATTATCCATTCCTAACTTGCCAACGATGCTCTGAAATGCTAAACCGTTCAACCCTTTAGTCAACACATCTGCCACTTGATTGCCGGTAGGAACAAAAGGTGTACAAATTAAACCACTGTCCGGTTTTTCCTTTATAAAATGTTTGTCAACTTTGATGTGTTTGGTTTGATCATGTTGTATAGGATTAAGTGCAATGCCGATTGCCGACTTGTTATCATAATAAAACTTCATAGGCCCTTCCTACTTAACCTTCAAATCTTCTAGAATTATTTTCAGCCATAAAAGTTCACAAACTCCTAATGCCATGGCTCTAAATTCATCCTCCGCACTTGATCTTGCCACTACATTTTGCTTCTTGTTTCTCCAAGTCACAAGGTTACCACCAAGAAAAGTACAATATCCCATTATTGATCTCCTATCATCAATTGATCCTGTATAATCTGCATTTGAATAGGCTTCTAGTGTTAGGTTTTCTCCTTTCTTAAATAGTATTCCTCTATCCGAAGTTCCCTTGAAATAGTGCAAAATTCGATGTGCTGCTTGGAGATGAACTTTTTTAGGATTATGCATTAACCGACTAACCACTCTTACTGCATAGGCTATGTCCGGTCTAGTATGAGTGAGATAGATTAATTTGCCAACCAACTTTTGATAGAACTCTCTATCTACCACAGTATCTTTAGTTGCTTCACAAAGTCTGTGCAGTAGCATTGAAATGCTTCCTAGCGACGGCAAGTAACAACCAAGTATTGTTGACGGTGATGCGTGCCAACCTCACAAATCTAGCACCAAGCATTGTGCAAGTCATTTTTCGAAGTGTACAAGTTCGTGTGCAAATAAGCCAAGCACGGTGCAATTTATTACTAGTCCACGAAATTCGACTTCAAAATGTACAAGTTGAAGGCTCATACACTTGCACATTTTTTGTGGCTCCATAACTTTACAATGTTACATGTATAAATTATGATTTTCAAGTCTTCAACTTTAGTTTTGTTTAATAAAAAAGAAAAAAAAATTGATACTAAATTTATAAAATTATTTTTATTAATTATATAGTTAGATCTACCTCTTAAATGATCTTATGTATTCAAATATAGATCTAGATTTTTTATATTTTTTTCATGTTGTGATACAATAAATAGATAATTTGTATTAGTATTATTATATTGTATGATACAATCCAACAAATTGTGAGCGTACTTTTTAGTTTCCAGACGTTATTTTTAGCTATCGGACGTTCTTTTTGGAACGCTGAAGTGCTTTTTAGTTCTCAATCGCTTTTTAGTTTCCGAACGTGCTTTTTGGCATGCGGGCATGCATGCATGTTTTATGGAACATGAGAGTGTTTTTTAATTCTTGAGAGTGGGTTTTTGTTTTCGGATGTTCATTTTGGCTTTCGGACGTTCTTTTTGACATGCAGACTTTCATTCTGGCATGCAGGCATAACAACTTGCCCACCCTGGAAACGGCTCAGCCAGAGGTAGGGTCCAGCGGTCGGAAGAGCACTGCACGTCTCGTGGTGTCCGATGCACCCCGGGCGGCTCTTGAAAATCCAGAGGACTGAGTGCCATCCATACCTGATCGTATTCATAATCGCATCAGGTATCCAAGGTGAACAACTTCTGGTCGATGGAACAATGTAGGTAAAGGAAGTCGGTAAAATGGATCTGTAACTTCGGGAAAAGGATTGGCTCTGAGGGCTGGGCACGAGGGTCCAAGTCCCGAACCCATTGGATGTCGGTGGACTGCTCGAGCTACTTTCACGATGAGAGCGGGTCGCCACTTGCCGATCGTGGGACGGACTGGGAACGGCTCCATCGGAAGCCTTCCCTAGGCGTCTGGCATGTTTTTTTGTAGCGCGAGAGTGCTTTTTAGTTTCCATATGTTCTTTTTAGCTTTCAGGCTTTCTTATTTGCATGCATACTTTCATTTTTGTATGCATGCATGCTTTTTCGAATGTGGAAGTGCTTTTTAGTTATCGAGTGTACTTTTTAGTTTCCAAACGTTCTTTTTGGCATTCAAGATTTCTTTTTGGAACATGAGAATACTTTTTAGTTCTCGAGCGTGGTTTTTTAGTTTCCGGATGTAACGTTGTAAAGTTATGGACCCATAAAAATATGGGTCCATGTCACTACCAATTGCCAAGCTGGCATTTCCATTATTCACCTCTCCATATAAACACTGACATTCACTCACACACACACTCCACTACTCACCAATTTGTAAGCATTATCCCACCACCACATATCCACCGACACCGCCGTGTCTCATCCACAATGGCACACGCGCTGCCGTTCAACACTACATTCTTCTTATCTTTCCTTCTTGTTGCTATCTTTTCCACCACCGCCGCCAATCTTTTTTCCGAAGTTACAGATCCATTTTGCCGACTTCCTTTGCCTGCATTGTTCCATCGACAAGAGGTTGTTCACCTTGGAGACCTGAAACGATTATGAGTACGACAGGATATGGATGCCACTCGGTCCTCCAGATTTTTAAGGGCCACTGGGGGCGCACCGAACACCACGCAACGTGCAGTGCTCTTCCAGCTGTTAGACCCTACCTCCAGCTGAGCCGTTTAACTCGAAGAGCATGAGAAACGGCTACCACATCCTAAGAAGGTAGCAGGCGCACAAATTACCCAATCTTGACATGGGGAGGTAGTGACAATAAATAACAATACTGGGCTCTTCGAGTTTGGTAATTGGAATGAGTATAATCTAAATCCCTTAACGAGGATCCATTAGAGGGCAAGTCCGGTGCCAACAACTGCGGTAATTCCAGCTCCAATAACGTATATTTAAGCATGAACGAAGCCGTGCTCATGTTTGCCCTTCGAATACGTTGGACAAATCAAAATCCGAGATGAAACGTCCTCTAAAAAGATTAACACAGCACTACTAGCCCACCAGACCAAGGGACATGAACAAATTTTTTTGAAAACCAACGATTTTTGAAATTTTTTTGAAAACCAACCATTATTCCCAACCCACCGTAATAATCCTTTGAATGCATCATCATATTAGCACGACTCGATGCATGCTAGTTCTCCGCATCCTTTTGGAATGTTTCGATCGATTGAGCATAATGAATAATCTCCCTTGATGGCCAAATGAGAAAGTAAATACAGTGTTGTGCTCTTTCTCATGGTATACTCGCTTGAAGAATCATGTGGGTAAAATAGCACCAAGAATAATTGTCTGGTTTCATTTCTCTCTGAGTCCTCCATTTCAAATAAGAACAAAATCTGGTCGTATCATCTCCGTCTTGGTCATCCATCTTGGTCATCTATCTTTTATTGTACTTAAGATTTTATTTCCTAGTCTGTTTAAAGGGATTAATATAGGGTTGTTTCATTATGATGTTTGTGAACTAGTTAAACAAAAACATGTTCCTTTTCTATTAAGTAATAAAAAAAAATGTCACTTCCTTTTAATCTTATCCATAGTGATGTTTGGGGACCCTTTACGGTTCCAAATATTTCGGGTGCTAGATGGTTTGTTTTACTTATTGATGACTATACTCATTTGTCATGGGTTTTTCTATTGAAACACAAATCAGATGTGGGTTCTACTTTCAAAGCTTTTTTTTTTTTACATGATTGAAAATCAATTTGGAGTAGAATTTAAACGAGTTCGATTTGATAATGCTAGAGATTTTTTCAATCAAAATTTGTCACCATTTTTTCAAGTTAAAGGCATTATTCATGAATTCTCATGTGTTAATACACCACAGCGATTTTTCCAACGTATTCGAAGGGCAAGCATGAGCATGGCTTCAGTTGTGGGAGCATGGAAACAGAGAATACTATGGTCGGGTCAAGATTTGAGTTTCAACCCCTTGGGGGAGCACAACGCTGTCTTTACTTTCTCATTTTGTTGTCAAAGGAGATTATTCATTATGAAAAGTAACCATTTGCATAACAATCTCTCACACCATTTTTATATTTTGTGAGATCAATGCTGGGATGCTTCAAATCAGAGTATTCCTCCATCTACCCTGCAGGAGGGTACTTGAGCAACAAGTGATCCACTCCACTAAGATGGGGTAAAATAACAGATATCCTTTTCAACTTTTTTCTTAGATCGCTTATCATCCACAAACGTAAAACGCCTCTATTGAAGCTGACCATCCTCATCAAGTCTCTTGATCTCATCTTCAATAAATTTATACTTAAAAAAAAAAAAAAAAGAGTTAACAATTAATATTAAAAATCAATATATACGAAAAAAAAATAATAATCTTACCCTCTTCATGTTTTTCCAATATCTTTGGTCAAAAGATAACAAAAGACCTCCAATATTATAGATAGAAGTTTGCATTTCCAAATCTAAAGTCAAAACAACAAACTTTTGAAGGCAAAAAAACAACACAAAAAAAATGAAAAAATTACCAATTTGCTCAACACATTCCTAACACATTCTACGGATATCTCATCTAGCTTAAGAGTTTGCAACGGGATCAAGTGGTGGAGAACAAATACCCCATCTTTAAATTCACCATATATAACGAAGGAATCCCTCTCTAGCAGCATGTTTCTGAGAATCCTCTCGTTTCGAGCAAACTCATTCAGTAATGAATATAGCTTCTGAAAAGGGTTCCCGAATCGCAACAGATCGCTAACGATCATTTGTTTCAAAGACGAGCTTCTACCTGTTGACATCAACTTCAACAAACTATCCCTTAAAGTCAGAACCTTCAACATTGTTTCCTTGATCACATTTTTCTTCATCGCAGTCTCCATCGGCGAAAGCATGAAGTTGTCATCACAGGACTCCAACACAGGAACAAAAAAATACCTTCCCACAGAAACATCAACAACGCAAATACCTATGCCGTTGGTTCTGAATCCCAAAGACAAGAAATTCTGCCCATAAGCCTTCACCATTTCATAAAGGACTTCAGGTTTAAAATATTTCAAACATTTCATCTACAAGAAACATATAAACAAAACAAAAAATGTTGCTGTTAAAACTGATACACAACAACTGATGCACAACAACACCAATTAAAACACATACAAACAAAACCAAAAAGGTTGTTGTTAAGACTGATACACAAAAACAACAATGCCTAAAAGATTTGAAACAATGAAACTGATTTGAAAAATTGAAAAAGTAACAAAAATAAAAAAGGTACAAACATTACGAAGATTATATAGAAGAAAATCAAAAACGCCTATACAAATGAAATGAACAGAGAGAACTGATTAAACTGAGATATAATAACAATGAAACTGATATAGAGATTTGAAAAAGTAACAAAAAACCAAGACTACACACAAATGAAATAAATAAATCTACAAAGAACTGATATAAATCTTCAAAGGAAAATACCTTAGCCGTACGATGTCTAGTCTGTAAAAGAAGATCTGAGAAAGAATATCGTAGAATAAATAAACTAGAAAATAAAAGAATTTGGTTCTAAAAAACCAAGAGATCCAAACAAATTCTCTTCCCTTGAAGTTATCTTCTATGACGATTATATCATCTACATACACTAGTAAAGCAATTACTCCCCCTAAATTTGAATGTCTAACAAATAGTGTATGATCTCCTTGACTCTGCTTATACCCCAACACTTTCATGACCTTAGAAAATCTACTGAACCATGCTCTAGGGGACTGTTTCAGCCCATAGAGTGTCTTTTTTAGATTACACACTTTGTTATTTGCCGACTCAAAACTTGGTGGAATTTCCATGTAGATCTCCTCATCAAGATCAACATGTAAGAAGGCATTATTAACATCATATTGATGCATACTCCACCCACGGTTGGCATTAGGGATAACAAAATCCTCATAGTGTTCTTGGCGACTGGGGCAAAGGTTTCAAGGTAATCTACCCCATAGGTTTAAGTATACCTTTTGGCTACTAACCTAGCCTTATACCGATCAAGAGACTCATCCGCCTTATATTTCACAGTAAAAACCTATCTACATCCCACTGGCTTCATTTCTTTAGGTAACTCAACAAATTCCCATGTTTTGTTTTTTTCAAGGGCATCAATCTCAACTCTCATGGTCTCTCTCCATTTTTTATAACCTAATGCTTCAGACAATGTTTTTGGAATGGTGATGGTATTTATGTGGGTTAAGAAGCTTTTGTGGCTGTTAGAGAACTTCTCATAGGATACAAATTGAGACAATGGATATGACGGGTGCTTGGTACACTCTCTCACACCCTTCCTAATAACAATTAGGAGATCATCTTCGATTCTAGATTCTGAACCAGAAAAACTACCATCATTAGCTTCAAGATCAGGAATTAGCTCAATGTTTTCAGCACACTTATCTGCACCAAGGTCTGGTTCGGAAAAATAACGCATCCAAACCAATAACTAAAACCATCCACAAAATTGCATATTAAACTATTGGGTGTAGAGAATGAAAACAACACATGGAATAAAAAATAAAAAATAAAGCATTTTGCATCGGTGAGAAACCATAGTGAAACGTAACCATGGTAGGATTCCTTCATTTTGCTTTTGCATTGAAAAGTAAAAATGGGCCAGAAAATCAACCCTTTATGCATAAGTATCTAACTCATAAAAGTCGTCCATCAGAGACATATAATTGGTGGAAACAACAAATGGAATAAAAAAAATTATATAAAATAAATAAAAAATCATGCATTTTGCATTGGTGAGGAACCATAGTGAAATGTAACCATGATAGGATTCCTCCATTTTTGCTTTTGCATCAAAAGTAAATATAGGCTAGAAAATCAACCCTTCATGCATACGAATCTAATTCATAAAAGTCGTCCATTAGAGATAAAAAATCGGTGGAAACTTTGCCATAATTAAAAATGAAAAAAAAAAAGATATGAAAACTTTGTCTCATGTCTTCTCTAGAAGAAAGAAAGATCCTAACACATATAAAATGTATCCGCGCACAAGCTATTTAAATTCTTTCGAGCTTTAATCTATATAATTTTTAACTTTTTGATATTTTTGTTAAGGTCATCCTAGGAAACCATTAATTTATTTATGAACATAAGTTCTGAACTGAATACTTTTGGGTAATAATAAACTCAAAATTGTCAATACCGGTTACTGGTTTACCATCTATTGGCAAGCCAGTTATATATAACACATCCTCTAAACCAAAATACAACATTTATCTTAAGTTTACAAGAATTTAAGATTGTAGATAATAAATGGATGAGACTACAAACAAGAGATAAATCTCTAAAAAATTTCTAAAACATAGTCTCTTGGCTTTAACTGTATCATATAACTCCCAATTTGTAATGTTGTTGACATGATCAGATGTCCTTACTATTTCCTCAAGAATTTGAAACAATACTATAAAATAAACAAACCTAAATTACACAAATGAAAATCATAACTTCACAACAATGACACTTTGTGTTAACTTTTAATGCAATTAGTCAAATTCAAACAACACTTTTCTATAATATAATTATTTGTTTATGTAACGATCAATGAACCTACATATTTAAATAACACAAAACAAGACTACAAACAAGATAACATTCCATTTGTGTTATTAATTTCTTCTGTTTATTGTTGGATTCATATGCTGAACATGGATGATGTATTGTTTGATCATAATTATTCATAGAACAAGAAGTGCTCTCATGTATATAACAAATATATTTTTAGTAAAACGTATACACTATAACATTCAGCCTAACTGGTATTTCACTTCACTATAACAACTATGGTGTTATGTTTTAAAGATATAATTAATAAATAACAATGTCTATTGTATTTATGCAAGTATTCGATCTAACTATGGATTCAAAAGAGAAGAAATTGCTTATGTAAGGCACAAAAATGTAATGAAAAGAATTATACAACAATCATAAATATAAGGAAGACACTTTACACATAACAGTGAACCTAACGGTTACTCAACTGAATTACAACTATTGAAATCCCTATGACATCCCTTATGAAATTTACCTCACAAACATTCAAAAGCTCAATTCAAACAAATGGATCTACGGGCCACCATAGCTATCTACATGCATCCTGAGCAATAAATGGATACTGATGGGGTTGGACGAGATGATAAATGGAAATGGAGGGTGGGGTGATTTATATCCCCAAATTAAAAAAGAATGCTATAATTAATTGACATATCACTCTTTTAATAACTATTGATTTGGGTCCAATCTATATCATTACCTTTAGCCTCTTAGTAAATAACCATCTAAAGTTATAATAATTGGGATAAACTATTTAACAATGATTTAACCTATTTAGAATTTTAAATTAAAACAAATTTTGGGAATTACTATACAATCCATGTTGTGTTACTATTACGAAGACATGTCTATTAAGTAATTCTATACACTCGAAGGCTTATATTTGTCATTTGACTTAAAAAAAAAAAAAAATGCTATAACTAAAATCTTACTAAAATCTATCTATTAAGTAATTATATAAAGTTTAAGGGTTGTATTTATAATTTTATTTTAAAAGAAATTATAAAATAAAAAATAAAAATAAAAAGTCAAAGAAATTAAAACAAAACAAAAGGAGGCTATAATTCCAGTCGACCACTTCACACTTTTTATATAAAGTATAGATATTCTCATATCTAAAATTAAAAAATGTATATATTATTATAAACATCTATCATAATATCAATAGTTTCTACATTGAAATAAACATCTATCATAATATCAATAGCTACCTTTATTTCCAAGATGATTCAACTATACATGGTTTGGGCACATATGGTTTCCACGTATAAATAGTTTTCTATTTTCTCTTTGGAATTTGAAAATTTAGTTGGAACACATAACAATTATTTAAAAAGGACTGTTTGTTTCTGTTTATACAATTTAGTTTGAGTACCAAATGACTGATAAAATGTCTCTATGAGTTAAAAATAGTTTTTTGCTTTTATAAAATTTAGATGCATAATTTTTTTTTTGAAATCTGATAGCGGAAGGGTATGCCAAAACCTGTTAAGAGCAAGCACTAGTTGACCATTTTAAGTTTTTTTTTTTTTTTTTTTTTTTATTTTATTTTATTTTTTTTTATTTTTAAATATGTATAATTAAATCTTATATATTGATTTTTTTGTTACATACATTTATATTAAAAAATTTCTCGTCATGCCCCGACCCTCCAAATTTAACCATTGCATGCGTAGTCTGTTTATCAATTCATCTCATCAGACTTGAATCATCTATCATTAACATGAAATAGGGACGTACATTGTACACCCCACTAGAGAAAAAAAAAAGATTAAAGAGCGGTGGATATTAGAGTTTGATAACATATGAATTAATGAAGTCCAACAAGTCAAACGGAAATACTTCAATGTTCAAGCTATTTTTTTCCCTGTTTCATGTCATTTCTAGTGAGGTTGTGGGGGATGAGTTGTTGTTATTATATTTATTTCATATGGTGACATTTTCTGCACCATATGAACCAGCTGAAGGTTATGTGTGTAGGTTGGTGGTATTTTAAAATTTTATTGCTTCTTTTCATAGCTTATACATGTTTCTCATTCAATTTTTGTTTTTTAGTGATTGCCCTCAACAAGATTATAGAGCACCGGAACTTGGGGAGAAAATTGAATACTACAATCGACTCTTGAAAGTCCATATTTTTAAAAGTCCAAAAAGTCTTGAAATAAAGTCTAGATAATCCTAATAGTCTATAAATAAAGTCCAAAAACTCTTTCAGAATCTTAAAAGTCTAGTTCATATAATCCTAATAATCCTAAAAGTATAATCCTAACAATCCTAATAATCTTACAAATCCATAAAATCATTGTACTCCAAAATTGTCTATTAAAATCTCAATTCAATACACCCCCCTAAGCATGCAATGATTGATTATATGCCTAAAAATAGCTTAATTCAAACAAAAGCCCTAAATTAATTAATTATTATACAAACACTATTTTTCATTTCCTAAACAAACCATAATTTTGTAAAATGAAAAAACAAATTTGTGATGAGAGAGACAAACCTAAGGCTAAGAGATAATGAGAAATCGAGAGGAGGAGGAAGACGATGCCTATAGAGATAGAGCGATTACTGATATAACATATTGATAGTGAGTAGGGGCGGAGGACTTTTTGGTTATTTAATCCAATTTTATTTTATATTGTAATTTTCCATTGTTTATGTTGTTTTTCTTGTTATTGTTTATTTTTTTTTTAATATTGTGTTTCTTGTTTTAATTTCTTTTTGAATGTAAGATTATTTAGTTTATCTTGAGTACTTGTTTTAGTTTATCATTGCCTGACTAGCGCTTAGCTTGCCTAGTCAAGGACTAGGCAGCCGGGCAAAAGTAGCCTTGCGGCAGGCCAAAATTTATTTTATATCTTTTATAAATTTTTGTTGTTGTTGTAATTCAGTACATGCTCATACTATTTCATATATTTTCATTTATTGAACCTCAAATTGAAAATCAAATTCCAAAAAACTCAATATTGAGAACCTCAAATTGAAGGCTGTTTCATCGACCAATTTTTTTTATTCAATTTTGTTTAAAAAAAAGTCAGTCTAGTCGGTCAATGGTTATTAGTCGCCGACTTTGCCCACCTAGTCGTTGACTAGGGACTAGGCGGCGTCTAGTCAAAGACTTTTGCAACACTGATTCTATCTAAATTTCATTATACCATCAATTTTGTTTATATAATATATATATATATATATATATATATAAGGTGAGATGATCTGGATCTCCATTAATGGAGACGATGAACTCCATCGTCATTTGTGATCTTATGATATTTTTTATTACAATGAACAATAAGTTTAAAATTCAAATGTAATGATCCCGTTCGAAAACCAAATATATATTTTCACTGTCTTCAAATATTTTGTGGTTTACTATTGATAAGAAAAGGTTCTACAACTTTGTCAGCAACTTGGTTGTGAATCAAGAATATGACTATGTGTAATCACTCTTATAAATGGAAAAGCATATTACTTGTAATTTTTTTCCATGGATATAAATTTTATAAGCAACTAGAAACAACAAACAAGAGACATGCTCAATCTCTTTGTGTCTAAGAGATGCAAAGGCTGGTTTTGAAAACAAACATAAGAAGGATTATGTCCACACAGTAGTACCATTTTCCCCTAATGAAATCATATTTGAGATTTTAAGCTAGTTTCCGGCAGAATCTTTAATAAGATTCAAGTGTTTGCAAAGAGTGGTACTATATAATTCAAGATAGAAACTTCATTAAAATGCATTTTAGCCGTACTCATCTTCTTATAGTTTACGATGAAGAAAAACAAGTTGGTTTGGGTATAAGTGGGACAATTCAAGAAACTTTTAAAAGAGCAGATCACATTTCTGGTATAATATTAGAAAATTGTGATCTTTCTTATAAGTACTGTATCTGAAATCCTATTATCTGTCAAATTTTTTTTTTTTTTTTTGCCTAATCCTTGTAACGCTACCGTGGAAGTCTCTATTTATCGCTGTCAATCAACCTATAAATTTAAAATAGTTTCTATCAATCGTGATGATAAGAAAAGTTGCATGTTGGATGAACTTGGAAATGCTTCGGAAAACCCGCAAAGCTATTTATTTTGACGATGGATCAAATGATTCAGATCTCTATAGTGATATGTATTGTCTTGATGTGGAGAATGAGTGTTTTTTCATTAATATATTTCCTCAAGGTTTATTCTCCGATTCGAACAAGGTTTTGGCTTTAAATTGGGATGGTTGCTTAGCTTATGCTGATGTAATGGAAAATCAGCATGCAGAATGTCATTGTATTGGAAGATTTCAGGAAGCACGGGTGGAGTCAGAAAGAAAGATTCTTGCGCCTTTGACATTCTTCGGAGAATTCAAATAACGGAAGACGACTCTCTCGCTCATGTTATCTTTATTTCCAACAAATTATACTTTTTGTTTATGATATTCAATCGAGGAAGATCACTGAAACAAAACATGTTAGTTGGGACTTGGGAGGATAAATCTCTATATATAACGCGACATGACCTTATAACTTTTAACTAGAACCGGGTCAAGTCTTCTATATTCTTCAATCAAAGACTTGTTTAGTTTAATGTTTTCTGGCTGTCTAGTTTACTTTGTTTCGTATCTCATTATGTTAATGTATCTCATCCATACAATACAAGTGCATTTAAAGAAAACAAATTATCTGTTTGTGTAGAGATGTAATCATAAGCCGAGGACAACAAGAATTTGGTTTATACAAAAAAAAATAATAATAAAGTAAAAAAATAAAAATTAATAAAAAAATTAAAAAATTTTGAATATGGTGTGTTTATATTAGAGAGTTCCTGGCTATAATAATTTCTAGCTTTGTTATCAAATGACACAAGGGTTCTTGCCAATGTGGTGGGGCATAGACCGTGCTTTCAGAGAATCATCTCGCGGGGTCTCAACGATTGTTGTAATGTGGAAATGGTGGAAAGTATCACCTTTTCCAACTCATTTGGTGACTCTATGATTGATTTAATAACTTAAGTTTAAAATGCACCTATTATGGTGAACTACCAAAATTGCCCTTAGATAATCATTTATATTATTCTGTTTGTCTGGTTCTCTCTCCACACTTCCAACAAAAAACGATAACTGGGTTAGTCTCTCTCTCTATCTCTCTCTCTCTCTCTCTCAATACAAATAGAAGTTCAAGATCCAAACAACTGGACGTGCTTCATTACAACAAGGTAATATTTCTTGCAAATACTTCTTTTCATTTGTTCACATTTTCATTGTGACAATTGTGGATCTCCGAGACTTTGTCACCTTTTTCCGAGCTTTTTAAAGTAGTATTCTAGGTTTTAAAAATCACTCTGAGCATTTTCATATCTTCTCCGAGCCTTTATAAAAATCACTAATCTAGCTTTTTCATGTCTTCTCCGAGCCTTTTCAAAAATCAGTAATCGAGTCTTTTGAAGTCTTCTCCGAGCTTTTTCATGTCTTATCCGAGCCTTTTCATATCATTTCCGAGATTTTTTAAAATCACTAATCGAGCTTTTTCAAGTCTTCTCTGAGCATTTTCAAGTCTTCTTCGAGCCTTTTCATGTCTTCTCCGAGACTTTTAAAAAATCACTAATCGAGCATTTTCAAGTCTTCTCCGAGACTTTTAAAAAATCACTAATCGAGCCTTTTTCAAGTCTTTTTTGAGCCTTTTCAAGTCTTCTCTGAGCCTTTTCATGTCTTCTCTGAGACTTTTCAAAAATCACTAATCGAGCCTTTTCAAGTCTTCTCCGAGCCTTTTCATGTCTTCTCAAAAATCACTAATCGAGACTTTTCATGTCTTCTCCGAGCCTTTTCATATCATCTCCGAGACTTTTAAAAAATCACTAATCGAGCATTTTCAAGTCTTCTCCGAGACTTTTAAAAAATCACTAATCGAGCTTTTCCAAGTATTCTCCGAGCCTTTTCATGTCTTCTAAAAAATCACTAATCGAGCCTTGTCATGTCTTCTCCGAGACTTTTCACAAATTACTAATCGAGCCTTTTCAATTCATCTCCAAGACGTTTCAAGTCATCTCCGAGACTTTTCAAAGAATCACTAATCGAGCTTTTTTAGGTCTTCTCCGAGACTTTTCATTGAATTACTAATCGAGCATTTTAAAGTCTTTTTCGAGACCAAAAATGTCTTCTTCGAGACTTTCATGTATTCTCCGAGACTTTTCTAGTGTTCTCCGAGCCTTTTAAATATCCTCACCCGAGCCTTTGTAAATGTAATTTATGAAAATATTTTGTACTCCTGAGTTTTTATTAATAGTTTTGATTAATTTGACAGCATCATGAATCGAGTTAGAATAGTAATATCTTACAACGGTCGATGAGGGCAACTACCCGACGGAAGTCAGAGGTTTATTGGATCTGATAACCAGAGAATGTATGTGTCAAAGAATATGACTTACAAAGAATTGGTGGCTTTCGCCCATACCATTGTGAAGTATGATGTAAACAAATTCAATGTTGATCTGGCATCAATATCAATCGTTTCTGGCAATACATGTCGTACATTTATAAGAAATAACGATGATGTTCAGTTTATGCTAGGGGAAGATCGGGTGATCCCTCAAGTATGTGTAAGTCTAACTTAGAGGACACCTGGAGATGTGATAGGGAATGATATTCCTCCTCCTGAAAATACCCAACAATTTGGATCCTTTAGCGGTAGCAACCAAGTGTATCCCAAAGGAGTTTCGCCGAAAGTGGGGAAAACAAGTGTGGTGTCACACCGGTAGCGGTTGACCAAGTAGTTGAACCTCAATTTGGCGATGTGTTTGGTTGTCGAATTGAGCAGTACAATGAGATGAACAATTACCCGAACCATGAGGTGGATAGTGAGGCAAATAATGAATAGGTAGATGATCTAGAAAATGTAGATGACAAGCGTACACAAATTCAAACACAAGGAAGACATGTACAAGGAGTTAGTTGCACTGCACCAAATATGCCTGGGACTTCCGAGGTCCGACATAATATAACTGTATCTGATTCTGATAATACGATAACGTGGGTTATTCCCAGAGCAGATTCATATTCTTTTGGTATTGGTAGAAGCAGCATCTTGGAAACACAAGAACCTACATGCATGATTTATAAAGGTCAATTTTTCCCGAGTAAAAAGGTTTGAAGAGGCTAGTTGGCCTTTTTTCAATGCGGGAGAACTTTGAATGGAAGGTGAAAAGGTCTAATAAGACAACATTACATCTAGTTTGCATCATTGACAACTGTACGTGGAAATTAAGAGCGGTGAGGAGAGATGAAGGGACTTACTTCCAAGTCAGAAGTTTTGTCAACCAACACAGTTGTCCTTTGGAGGAGGTTCACCGTCGCCACCGACAAGCTAGTGCAGTCATAATCGGAGAAGTCATTGCACCTAGACTTCAACAATATGATGGTCGTCTCATGCGTCCGAAGGACATAATCGCCGATATGAAAACAATGTATGGCATCCAAGTCATTTACAGTAAGGCACATGATGCCTTGCAATATGCATTGTCCTTGACCTATGGAACGCATGAAGAAAGTTTCAAACTGTTACCATCTTTTACGTACGTTCTGGAACAGCAAAATCCTGACACAATCACCGACTTACAGTGCGCACACGATGATACATTTCTGTACTTTTTCATGTCGTTAGGGTCCTCAATTAGAGGTTTTCGGAGGTGTATGCGTCATGTGATTGCAGTTGATGGTACTCATTTGAAGGGAAGATTCGGGGATACAATGTTTGTTGCAACTGCACAAGATGGAAACGAACAGGTGTATCCAATTGCTTTTGGGTACGGTGACTCAGAAAACAGTCTTTCATGGGAGTGGTTTTTGGAATGCTTTAGGGGTGCCCTTGGTCATATAGATGATCTGGTTTTTATTTCCGATCGCCATGCAAGCATTGAAGCGGGATTTCTAAAGTGTTCCCTTATGCAACCCATACTATATGTTGCTGGCATTTTGGTGAAAATATGAAGAAGCGATTCCACAGAAAGGATGTTGCTGACATAATGGATTTAGCAGCTAGGACATACAGTGAATTAAATTATAACAGGCACATGGAGAAGTTACGTAGGCTGCACAAGGGTGCATTAAATTATGCCTTTGCTGCCGGTCCACACAAGTGGTCTCGCGTACACTGACCCCAAAGAAGGTACATGCTGATGACCACAAATGTTGCACAGTACATAAACTCATGTCTAAAATTCGCATGGCAACTGCCAATGATGATACTGGCGGAGTTCATTAGGAATATGCTACAAAAGTGGTTTCATGATCGTCATATAGCTGCACGGTCCATGCATCATCAACTGACCGACGCAGCACATCTTGTGATCCTAAAACGTGTCGAGAAGTGCAATTATATGACCGTAAATCCGGTTGACTAGAACATATTCTCCGTCAAATTGAAGGGAAACCAATGGATGGGTAACTTACACTTGAAGACTAAGACTTGCACATGCAACAAATTCCAAATGGACCATTTCCCATGTTCTCATGCACTCGCAGCGGCAAGGTACATGAGATGTTATAGTTAACAATTTATATTACCTACAAACGTGAATCTCATTGTTTTCATTGTTGTAGGGAGCGAAACTTGGATTTCACATCTCTGTGTGCAGACTACTACAAGAGAGAGACACTTATTGATGCATACTTGGTTCCTATTATGCCTGTTGGCCATCCTTCTTCATGGGTAGTGCCATCCGACATCGCATCTCGAGTGGTTTTAAATCCAAAGTCGAAGAGACAATCAGGTCGCCCGATGGAGGGTCTACATGCCTCGTCTTCGGAGAGGACAACCACACAGTCATGTAGAAGATGTGGATAATCAGGACATAATAGCAGGCGGTGCTCCAACCCACCGATGGTTAATGAAGATCCCAGCATAAGTGTTCTCGATGAATACTGTCGCAAGTGCGGCATCTGTCATTCAATTGGACATAACAAACAAACGTGCCCTAAGAAAGACTCTACCGTGGTATGAATGGAGCCGTTGAGGAAGGCGATCAAACATAACAAGGCAGTACAAGAGGCCCCTGAATTGCCACCAGAAAAGCTTGTGATTGCTAATGTGGGATGGGAAGATGCTAGGAAGCACCTTGAGGAACATGTTTCCAACTTGATGTCTTCCAACATCGTCCAGATGTTGGGAACCATGCTTGATACAGTTGTGTTATGAGACCGTTGGTTATTATGCTTTTTTATGTTGAACTATTATGATATATTTTTGGTTGTTCGTTTAATGCCATAATGTATCCTTTGTTATAGTGTCTACAATTCATTGTATTGTTTATGGATTTCAATATATCAAATGTGTGTTCAAGTGTTAATTGCAAACAACTAAATTTTTTTTTAAAATAATTTCATTTCATTACTCAAATGTTATGTACATCAACTAAATCACTAACTGGAAGACCAATCCTTTGAGTTACAAAAAACCTCCATAGCCATCTTCTCTAGGATGGTGCCTATTTCGTTTTCTGACCAGTTGAACGTATCCTTGTTCGCTGCCGGGTACTCTATCAATCTCAAAGTATGGGCACCACAGTTACCACTGCAATTCACCACATAAACAACCGTTAGAATTGAATGTTATTAAAACCAATTGGGATAGAATAAGATCTTTAAACAGTCATACCCTCTATCCTGTTGGGGCACACGGTCTTTAGACACAATGTTGAGTGGAAAGGGCTTATTCTGCAATGTGTACGTCATATCGCCCCTCCATCTGCGACTGTGAAAGTCCACCGCGTGCAGCATCGACGGTAAAAAATATCGTATGCAAGCGAGCTGCGTTTTCCTATGGCGAAATGGTACCTCCTGTCTGAACGGGTCCATCAGGTAAATACTCCCTGTTGTGAGGTCGACGCTGGCTAATGCCCAATGCGTACGTCCAAGGTTGCAAGGAATCAAAACCTGTATGTGTTTCAACAAAGTGTTATCAGAGAAAAATTTATTTAAAATTCAAATTCAAACAATGTAAATTAAACACTAACCACGTCAACTTCGTTCCATGGTTTGGTTCCTGCTGGGACCAATCCACGTACCACCTTCAGGTCATCAGCGGACCACTGATCCTTGAACAAAGACCAACTGCGGCGGGGTTTGTCGGCCCCACTTCCCATCAATCTCTCTCTGTCATTCAATAATCATGACTGTACAAAGAAAATTTATAAAACGTTAGATAAAAGATGTACGAAACACATAAATAGATGTTCAAAAGCCGTAAACCTTAAACACTTACATAGAACTGTGAATCCAGTATGTTGATCCTCGGACCGTAGACAGTGGAGTAATATCTCTGACGCTTCCGCAGAATATGCAAGTATGCGTCCATATGCTGACAATTTCAACATTTTGTATTGTTAGCATTCTACTATTTCAGAAACATCTTTTACACAATGTTCAGGTAAGAACCATACCGTATCCTCCAACTCCATGATGTTGGTTTGAAACCGATGGAACCAATGGACATCAACTGGCTCGAGTAAATCCACATCACGCCTGCATAATTGTTGAAGAAGTTAGATAAGAAAGTAGTTTTACTTAGCGGTTTCAAAATACAAAAAAAATTTGTAATATTTACGATTATACTTACAATTCCCCAATCGAGTTCCTCTTATAGGCTTGGTACACCACAAGGTGGTCAAGATTTATCAATGCGTGGGGCACTCATACATGTGGTGGTTGTGGCCTAATCCTTGGCCTCTTCGGCCGAGAGGGGTCAGTGTATGAGGTCCGCTGCTACCAACCTGGCCTGCGAACCCGATCCTGATGTTGAAGGGGTGGGGGAATCCGGTCCAGCTTAGTGCGATCCACTAGATGGGTGAGCTGTAAGGAGGAACTCTGTCCCCCTGTATCGCTTGCAGGGGTGCGCTGTAAGTAGGAACTATGTCGCCGTCGATCGTCTGCAGGTGTAAGCTCTTTGGGTGCACTGAGACTGGGGATCTCTGTCCCAGTGGAATGAATGAAGGGGTGCTCTGCACTAGGATCGATTGGAGGGGTGTGCTGTAAGGTGGTACTCTGTACCAGGTCCTGAGAATGAACAGGTTGGACTAGTAAAACCTGCTGAGGTTCCTGCTCTATCTCCATAGGTGCTGTATCTGTACCACTAGTACCACGAGTAACCTCCTCTTGTGGTGTCACACCAGGCCCCTGCTGATCACCCTGATGACTACCTGTTCTCTCTCTAGGACTGAAGTCTCGATGTCCATCTTCGTCATCAAAGGGTGGGTCATCGAACCATGTACCTCGAGTATGGGCGTGCGACGTCGAACCCTGAAGCCCCCGAATCAAATCTAGCAACTCCGGATGCTGTTGATCTCGCTTCTCATTACTCTTTCGCACCTCCTCCTGTAACTCGCGTAACGCATCCATCAGTTCAGTATACTGACAGTCCTGAAAGGATTTCGAAATTGTCAGTACTAAAACCGTTCACTCAATTGAAATTAAATAATATGGTAAAAAGAATTATACATACCTCTGCTTGCCCTCCAACGCCTCCTCGTGAGTCATCTCCAGTTCGAGAGTCATCTCTAGTTCGAGGCTCTCTAAGCAACGTGAATCAAACTCGCCTAGTCCTCGCGGGACGAATATGATGACCGTCTGAGTCAGAACCCTTCGTATCACTGGGTTCGAAAGATGGACCCTCAGTGTCACTGGTTCTGGTAGTTGTATATCGTTCGGGGTCAGAGACGGGAACATGTATATCACCGACATCAGCATCATACAAACTGCCTCCCTGGGAAATGCCCTCGAAGTACCGTTCAGCCCTCTCAGTTGCCGTCGGCACCAATTTCACCCTCGCAAACATCTGAAATTACAGTTAGACCATTGTAATTGTATACATACTGATAGTTATGAACATAATATATATATATATAGATATTTACACTTTCGAGGAAAATGCTATTCAACTTCTCCCCCCTCGGTCGCGTACTCAACTCCCATTTCAGAATTCGGGGGGAGAGCTCGATTTCCCTCCGCTTCCCACATCCGCTGTTCCTAAGCTCCGGGATAACCTCGAAAGCAAATATCTGCGAAACAACTAAGAACGATAAGAATCCAATCCAATACAATACAATACATCAGTCATATGAAAGAAAATAACAAATTCAAAATTCTCACAAATAAGGCGTGCGTTAGCCCATATATGTTGTATGTCTCCGTGGTGTGTACATCAACGCCCTTTCGTCGCTGGCGTTGTTCAAACCGCCTAGGTCGACCATCTAACGCATGCTTGAAACCGTATATAGACCTTCTATACACGTGTGCACCCCACGGGAACGCATCAAAAGCATCCAAGTCCTCGACTAGGCGAAACTGCCATACTGGAACTTTCTCTCTCTCGTCCAACCCCATCAGTATCCAGTTAAGCATATACAATAAGCACAACTTAACCACATCGTACTGCTCAGAAAAAACACCAATCCGTAGAACGGCTTTCAGCTCTGCATACTCGACCTCATCTCGACCCTCAAAGTATCGCTGGTGTATGCCATTCTCTACCATATCATAGGTCGACGTGACAGGAAGTTCTCCGAACTTCAATCCGGTGATCAGACAAAACTCAACCTTCTAGAACCGGACCGAATGCCTTCCTAACAGAAATCTCATCTCATCTTCAATCCCATCGTGATGCAACTAGCAAATAAGCAACCAATGTACAATGCCAGCTGAAAATTTCATCCCACGATCCATCCGAAGGAAGTGCCTAAAACATGACTCAGTATACCGACGTCGTTCTTCGACCGCAAGATGTTCAAGTACCTTGTTAAGTGCGTTGTCGATATCTGTAAGGTCATTAAAATGGTCATGTCGAGTTATTTTCCCCGAATACCTTTCTTCCTCTGGAGTTTTAAGCGAATCTTTTGGTTGATTCCTCATCTGCATATTGACATAAAAAAAATATATCTAGTTAAATAAAATAAATAATATAAAAATGAAAGGTCTCGGACACTAAATGAAAAGTCTCGGACACTATATGAAAAGGCTTGGAAACTATATGAAAGGCTCGGAGATTCTAATTCTAGAAACCTATTCATATTCCTTAAAAGGCTCGGATTACTATTTAAAAGTCTCGGACAGTGTTTTAAAAAGCTCGGATCCTATTTTAAAAGTCTCGGAGCCAGTGTTAAAGGCTCGAAGATTCAAATTGCAGAAACTTATTTAAATTGCTTGTAAAAGGCTCGGATTACATATGACAAAGCTCGGAAAAGGCTCGAAAAAGGTTTTAAAAGGCTCGGAGATTCAAATTGCAGAAACCTATTCAAATTGCTCGGAAAAGGCTCGGATTACATGTGAAAAAGCTCGGAAAAGGCTCGGAAAAGGCTCGGAAAAGGCTCGGATAAGGTTTTAAAAAGCTCGGAAACCCAGAACTTCATCTTGTTCAACAGAATTTCCCAGAACTTCATCTTGTTCAACAGAATTTTTTCATAAATTTAAACCTTAACCTAATCAAACAAACATAATCAACAACAAATCAAATCTAATATACATGTCTAACGAACATCCAACATCAAACGCACATAAAAGTTTCAACAACAAAAACGCGTGAGAAAATCATATCACCTTCTCGTCGACTTCAAGACTATATCGCCACCGCCGGTAGGTTTCCCTTGAGATTTAGTACCGGATTTCTTGCACCCAAGGTCTCTCTTTCCACTGTTCTCTTTCTCAACTTTTTTCTCTTCAGACGCAAAATGACAAAAATGAGGGTATTTTTGTCTGGTCACCTAAATATGTGTCTTTTAAACTTGCATTAGTAAACCGGTGATATTCTCACAAAAGCCCCTCCAAATAGTGACAAAAAAATTTTGAACCCTTGTTGTAATATTCAAAAAAAAAAAAAAAATCATCAAATGAATATAAATACAATATTATTTTCTATATATTAACCGAGTACAAAAAAGACATGTTAAAAAATTAATTAAATGAAATACATCTTTAGTAGAGACTTGAGACCAAATTCATGGTTAAGACTTAAGAGTATGACTGGAATGAGTGATGTTGAGTTGGTGGAGAAAGTAGATAATAATCAACGAGCCAATAAATTTTGCCTATTAATAATACTGTGCAAATTTATTCTCGGTTATTATTAGGCTATGTTTTATTGATTTATTTCATTATTCGGTTATCATTCGTCACTATTTAATAAAATGTTTCAAATCTGTAGATTTGAAAAACAGTAAATCAAGTTTATTTTTATGTTTTCCAAATTACATATGTGTCTAAGAATTGTTTGAATCAATTGAAATGTTTCTTTAAAATTTCAAGTTGATTATTGATATTAAGGTTTATATATGTTTGAAAAATTTATTGAATATCAATCTCTAGTAATGGTTGCAAAAACAACAAGGTATCGCTAGAGATGAGCATTTGGGGAATGGGGATGGGGGAGTTTTGGGGGGAGGTTCCCCATCACCATCCCCGTTTCCCTGTCCCCTCACACACACACCACCACCCCCCAAAAAAAAAAAAAAAACATAAAATCTATCATAAATTCAAATACAAAATAAAATTCATTACAAATTCAAAAGATATATATATACTTAGTAAAATAGAAGAATAAAAATATTAAATATATATATAATGTTTGGGGGAATTAGGGAAACGGGGATAGGGACACCTCCCCCCATCCCTATCTCCATCCCCATCCCCATCCCCATAAATTTGTAAGGAAAATGGGGAAATGTGGACCATTTTAATTTGGGGATATAAATCACCCCACCCTCCATTTCCCCAATTTTCCCTAAAAATTCTCCCCCAAATGGGGATGAGGATAGGGGTGTAGAGATTTGGGTCCCCAATGATAAATGCTCATCCCTAGGTGTCGCAATGCATCTGTATCAAGATTGACGTAAAGTACATGTGAGTATTTTCATGAAACGTCTCAAACTCTTTCATCAATGCCAATCTCTCTTCCCTAACCCCGCTCCTCCATTTCTCACTTATTGTGTTATTATGATAAAAGAACAACTTAGCTTTTATTTAAATTTGTATGATGTTATTTTGTATTTGAATTTAATAGATTGTGCATTTATACGTTTTTTTTAATATGTAATTTTTATAGATACAAGGAAAACCATGGAATGGGAAAAAGGGAGATACGGAAAAATGGGAAGGAAACCCCAAATTAAAATGAGAGAAATGGGGGAATGGGGATAGGGATGGGGGGACCTCCCCCCCTAAACCTACCCCATCCCCATTTCCCCAAATGGGGGTGGGGTTGGGGGGATCTACATCTGCCCCCATTCCCCCATTGGCCATCCCTATGACTCTTCCACGCATGGGTAGAGGTGGCCATGGTTTCGGTTAAACCGACGGTTTTGCCCGCGGTTTAACCAAAACCGTACTTCCAAAAACCGCCCCAAAACCAAAACCGAAACCGAAACCGAAACCGGCGGTTTCAAAACCGATCGGAAACCGGTTGAACCGGTTACGGTTTCGGTTTGGGTACTTCCAAAAACCGACAAAAACCGGCGGTTTTAACCGCGGTTAAACAGCCGGTTTTTTTATAAATAAAAAAATAAAAAAAAATCGACTAATCAGAAGTTGACACGTGGCATTTTTTTTGAATTTTTTTTTGAAAAACCAAAACCGAACCCAAAACCGTCGGTTTTTAAACCGAAACCGTAAAACCGCCAGTTAGAAACAGTGTACCAAACCGGTTTTCCAGTTACGGTTTCGGTTTTGGGTGGCCAGGAACCGAAACCGCCGGTTTCAAACCGAAACTGAATCGAAATCGAACCGTGGCCACCACTACGCATGGGTGATCCAACCTTGGTTGAACTGAGCTACAGCCCAGGTTTTTGGAAAAAAAGAAGTTTAAAAGGTAAGCCCATTAATAGAAAGCCAAAATCATCAAAAGATTTAGCACAATACAGTAGCCCATCAATTTTAAAACTTAAAAAAGCTCAATAAACTATTTTAAAAAAAAAAATAAAAAAACCAATAAACTTAAAACAAATGTCCCATTCAACCCCTTTTTCGTCTTTCTAAAAAAAATTAAAAATTCCCTTTCTATTTTTTTTTCATAAACTTGCTTGTACAAAAATTTAGGAATTTTGAATTTAAACCTAAGTCAGACCTGCTTCTTCACTCCAACTATCGTAATTTGCATATATTGCTTCTTTGAATTTGCTGATACAATTTAATATGAATCGATAATATATGTTATTGCTTCTTTGAAGCATCTCAAGTCAAATTTAAATATGATTTTATTTATTTACATAGCATGAATATTTCGTTTTTTTTTTTTGTTTTTTTTTTATTTATCGTTTAAAAATATTAATTACACGTGTTTTTTTTAATTTTAATTAATGAAAATTTTCTTATATAGTCCAAGTTTGCCAATAAAATGATAAATATTGTTTAATATTATATAATATAATCTCTTTTCTATAAAAACATATTGTCATAACAGCTTACCCCCAATAAAATAGTATGGTTTCGCCCCTACTCTCATGTCTACAAGCTCTTCTTTTTTCTCCTTCCTTTTTGTTGATGTTGTAAGTAAAATTTGATTAAAACTAAATCAACATGCATAGGCACATAATCAATCCGAATCTAAACCTAAACATGTTTCTATTTAATCAAACCCTAAATACATATTAATAACCGATATCAATTCAAGAGAAAAATGAGATAATAGAAAGCGGAAGCGTACCTGAATTCATTGCCGGAGTTGGTGGACGGATTGTGATCTTCCAAATTATCACAATCTTTATGAACCCTAAATTTGTTCACTGTTTCTCTGTTGATGGGGATACAGACAAACTGAAAAAGATCGTGTAATTTTGGGGACCATAACCCTAATATATAATAATTATATTATTATAGGTTTTACTATTTCTAATTCGGCCCCTCATCAAATTAGATATAGTATTATGGTATCTACACATTAATTCTACAACAATTATACCCTTAAGCCTTAATACTTTAAATCTTAATTAGATCACTTTAATTTAGGCTTAACCAAAGATAGCATAACATATTTAATATTTATATGTGTGGCCCCACATGATGGAATTTTTCCAACAATCTCCCACTGGGCCACATGTGTAATTATACAAATGTGTATGACTTTATGAGCTCCAAAATTTTGCTATCACAATTTTAGGGTATATCCGAACAATCTCGTCCATTGATTATGCTGTTATAGGATCAAAGCGGTTTTCGTCACATTTAGCGTGACTAAACCCATCAATGGTCACGTATACCAACATAACCAAACGACATAGATCAATCATGGATGCGTAGAATGGAAATTACATGCAATGTGATCTATATATGTCTGTTTCCAACTGGTCCTACTTTATTCCTTAGTGAGATCAATGTTTAACACAATGTAACAGAGTGAAATGAACTGAATACTTTATTTCTGATCATAAAAATATCCAAATACATAGCATAAGTATGTCCAAAATCAAACATAAAGCAATAAAATACAAAATAATACAAACTCCCACTATAATGTGATATCCTCACACAAAATAACACTCATATGAGTAGTGTGCTCATGAAAGACCTTGGGTGGTAATCCCTTTATAAGTAGATCCGCTATCATGGAGTTTGTCCCAATGTACTCTATGGATATCTGTCTACTCTGCACTCTCACATTTACAACTAGGAACTTAATGTCAATATATTTTGACCTAGATGAGCTCCTGTTGTTGGAATATAGCATTGCTGACTTATTGTCACAATATAGTTTGAGTGGTATTTCAGTACCCTTCAGAATGTGTAGCCCAGTGACAAAATTCCGCAGCTATATCCTAAGGTTGGATGCCTCATAGCATGTTACAAACTCTACTGCCATGGCATCCAGCATAAGCGGAGTCGGAATACCCTATGATCTCAAACTGATCTGTTCTCCTATATGTGAGCATGTGATCTTTTATTCTCTGTAAATATCTCATAACCCTTTTGGCTGCTTTCCAATGATCCATCCCAAGGTTACTTAAATATATGCCTAACATACCAACAATGTACGCAATATCCGGACGCGTACACACTTGAGCATACATTAGACTACCTACAGCTGATACATAGGGAATCTTCTGCATTTCCTTAACTTTAAGGTTATTTTTAGGGCACTGATTGAGACTGAACTTATCTCCCTTAGCGATAGGGGTGTCACCTGGTTTACTGTTCTGCATGCCAAACCTTTTGAGCACTTTATCGATATAGCTCCTTTGTGATAATCCAAGAATACCCCGAGATCGATCTCATTGTATCTGGATCCCTAATACAAAAAAGGGGTCACCAAGATCTTTCATCTCAAAATTCTTTGATAGAAATCTCATGGTTTCGTGCAACATGCCTATATCATTTGTGGCAAGCAGTATGTCATCGACATATAAAACCAGGAATATGTGCTTACTCCCACTGAATTTGTGATACACATAATTATCAACAACGTTTATCTCAAAACCAAACGAGATAATCACTTGATGAAACTTTTGGTATCATTGACGAGAAGCTTGCTTGAGTCCATAAATAGATTTTGTCAATTTGCAGACCATATTCTTTGGGTCTCCCGACTCAAAGTTTTTTGGTTGCACCATATAAATTGTTTCGTCAATGTCACCATTGAGAAACGCTGTCTTGACATCCATCTGATGAAGCTCAAGGTCAAAATGTGCAACAAGTGCCATGATTGTCCTAAAAGAGTCTTTCGTTGAAACCGGAGAGAAAGTCTTTTTAAAATCAATCCCTTCCTTTTGGGTAAAGCCTTTAGCTACAAGACGAGCTTTATACTTCTCCACATTACCTTTCAAATCCCTTTTGGTTTTAAAAATCCATTTACAACCAATGGGTTTCGCACCTTCTGGTAATTGAACAAGTTCCCAAACCTTATTGTCTTGCATAGACTTATACTCCTCATTCATGGCATCAATCCACTTTTGAGAGTTGGAACCTTGCATGGTTTGATGGAGGTTGATTGGATCATCTTCCATCATTCCAATGTCTTCCTCATGTTCCTGGAGAAATACAATAAAATCGTCCGGAATAGCATTTCTCCTTTCTCTAGTGGATCGCCTTAATGGCACTGGTTCTTGAGGTTGTTGAGTTTGTTCCTCAGGAACAATTACCTCATTTTGAATAGGGGGTTGATCAACATTGTCTGGTTGAGGATCCGGATTCGCTTCTTGATCAATGACAGGTATAGAAAACTGCACATTGTCAAAAGCGATAGTGGGAATCGAAACCGATTCCTCCTCAAAGACAATGTCTCTAACCTTATTTCTCCCCCCAAACTCAACATCCTCAAAAAATATGGCAGTTCCCGTCTCAAAAATTGACCTAAGTGTGGGATCATAAAACTTATAGCCCCTAGATCGCTCAGAGTAGCCAATGAAGTAGCTGCTCACAGTTTTGGAGTCCAATTTCTTTTCATGTGGCCTGTAAGGTCTTGCCTCAGCTGGACATCCCCAAATGTGAAAATGCTTTAGACTAGGCTTTCTGCCTGTCCAAAGCTCATAAGGTGTTTTTGCAGCTGCTTTAGTTGGCACTCGGTTCAGAATATAAGCTGCTGTTTTGAGTGCTTCTCCCCAGAGTGACTCTAGTAAGGAGGAATGACTAATCATACTCCTTACCATATCCTTAAGAGTCCGGTTTCGCCTTTCAGCTACACCATTCATGCTAGGTGATCCTGGCATGGTGTACTGTGGGACGATTCCACATTCCTCTAGGAACTTAGCAAATGGTCCTGGACGTTGTTCACCTGAACCGTCATATCTGCCATAGTATTCACCACCACGGTCATACCTGACACTCTTTATTCTTTTGCTGAGTTGGTTCTCAACTTCAGCTTTAAATGCTTTGAACACATCCAAAGACTGTGATTTCTTATGAATAAGAAATAGGTACCCATAGCGTGAATAGTCGTCTATGAATGATATGAAATACTGTTGGCCATTCTAGGAAGCCGTAGGGAATGGTCCACAGATATCTGTGTGTATCAATTCTAAGACGTCTGTAGTTTTGTTAGCACCTAATTTCTTTATTTTGGTCTGTTTTCCCTTGATGCAATCAATACAAACATCAAAGTCTGTAAAGTCAAAGGAATCTAAAATCCCATCAGACACAAGCCGCTCAACTCTAGTTTTAGAGATGTGACCTAAGCGTTTGTGCCATAATGTGGCCGAATTTTCTATACTTAGTTTGCGTTTAGTACCTCGTGATTCCACATGCAAGGTTTCATTATAAGAAACAATTGTATCAAGCAAATATAAGTTGTCATATACACATAAAGAACCAGTTCCAACAACATTTGAATTTATAGATAAACTGAATTGATTATTTCCAAATGAACAAAAATAACCAGACTTGTCCAATAAAGAAACTAAAACCAAATTCCGTCTAAAAAACGGTACAACAAAAGTATCTGATAAATCCAAATAATAACCGGTTCTTAATAACAACCTAAAATGCCCTATCGCCTCTACTTCTACCGACTTGCCATCGCCCACGAAGATGTGTCTTTCAGCATCACTTGGCTTTTGGTAGATCAGGCAACCCTGTATAGAAACACTGATGTGAGTAGTAGCACCAGAATCTAAAAACACGTGTTTCTAGGTACTGAAGCTAAATTTACCTCAGAACAGACCAAAGTAAGAAATGTACCTTTCTTTGCACGCCAAGCGTGATACTTGGTACAGTCCTTCTTCACATGTCCAGGCTTGTTGCAAAAGAAACAACTATCATTGTCCTACTGTTGTTTCTTTTGAGCTGGACCCTTGTCCTGCTGTTGTTTCTTTTGAGCTGGACCCTTAGCAGCTTCAATATTCTTTCTCTTTTTGCCATTATCCTTAGAGGTGCTAGCGAAATGAGCACTTTCGGTCTTGTCTTGCTTCAATCTCTCTTCCTCTTGCACACAGTAAGAAATGAGCTCATTAAGAGTCCATTTCTCCTTTTGACAGTTGTAACTGACCTTAAATTGACCATATTGTGCAGGAAGTGATATTAATACCAAATGCACGAGCAAGTCATCAGACAGCTCGAGCTTCAGTGCCTTAAGCTTAGAAGCAATATGAGACATTTCCATAATGTACTCCCTTATGTTTCCCTTGCCTTTGTACTTCATAGAAACCAAGCTTTGCAAAAGCACGCTTGTTTCTGCCTTATCGTTTTTCACAAAATGCTTTTCAATTTCGGCTAGGAACTCTTTGGCTTCGGTTATCTCTTCAGATACCACACCCCTAAATGCCTTCGGAATGCCGCGCTTGATAATCATAAGACTCATGCAATTTGAGCGATCCCACTTCTCAAAGTTCTTCCTGTCATCAGGAGAACTTGCATCCGTAAGAGAAGCGGGCTGCTCAATCCGAAATGCAAGATCTAGATCCATGCAGCCGAGAACAATTTCTATGTTCGCTTTCCAATCCTTAAAGTTGGTCCCATTAAGCATGGGAATAGAATTGATATTAGCAGATATAGTAGAAACACTAGCTGTAAAGAGAACAAAACAAACAAACAAACATGCTCACATTAATAACCAAATACAATAATCAACAAATTCAAATAATGGTAAGTCCCATCTCAAGATACCTAACACAACATTAATATCAAGTCTTTGGACAGTAATATTAATTGTAAATGGTACTCTTGTTGTAGTGATCAAACATTAACAATAATTCATGTCAAATAATAAATCTATCTTTGGATCGACTTATTATTCACATGTAAAACCTTATAATCGCCACATGTTTACCACCACAGATGTGTATGCAATTCGGCCAAGTATTAACCTTCCTTTGGGCCGGCTAATTCCCGCATGAATTTACACACACACAAACATCCAAGATCCCTGATAAACAATCTACACAAGAGAAGTCACTTTGGCGACATCTTATTTCAATTAGACCATTTAAAATGATGGACTACTTTATTTAACTATAAAAGGTATACCAAAAATATTTAAATTTGAGTTGAAATTTTTTAAAAAATAAAATTACAAAACAGCCCCTGATTGTGTAAAATTAGAGAAAGGTCACTTAATTTTAAAATTACAAATCGGTCCTTGAGTTTTCACAATTACATAAAGGCCTCTAAAGTTTCAATAATTACAAATTACCCCAATATTTTATCAAAATCACATAATGACCTAAAATAATTACAAAACTGACCCCTCAAAAATTTTAAATTTTCAAGAGAGGGGCCTGAGCAAAAAATCAACACTGTGAAATTCAGAATTTGTTTTTTTCTTTAAAAAAAACGCTTTTCAAAGTACATACTATTATTCATGTAATCATATATATATATATATAACTTGCTTGATGTGCATGTCAGTGTGCCACCAACAAAATTCCTTTTTTTTTATTTTTTTATTTTTTCTCTTCTTAATACTCAAGCACCAGACAATTCTACACTTTTATTGCTTAAGCACCGTTCAACATACTATTCATCATGTAGGAATGAAGTCATGCATCTGGTGCGGAAATTGAAAAATAATATGCACCTTTAGATCGTACAATAACGAAAATCAAAACACCAAAACACCAAAACTCAAGCAAATTTTACAAAAGAATATTAAAACCCTAAAATTTTCAGAAATATATCTTAAAACCTAAAATTCAAATCCCAAATCTCAAATCTCAAAAATCAATCATGGGTGGCTCTGATACCACTTGTAAGTAAAATTTGATTAAAACTAAATCAACATACATAGATACATAATCAATCCGAATCTAAACCTAAACATGTTTCTATTTAATCAAACCCTAAATACATATTAATAACCCATATCAATTCAAGAGAAAAATGAGATAATAGAAAGCGGAAGCGTACTTGAATTCATTGCCGGAGTTGGTGGACAAATTGTGATCTTCCAAATTATCACGATCTTTATGAACCATAAATTTGTTCTCTGTTTCTCTATTGATGGGGATACGGACAAACTGAAAAGGATCGTGTAATTTTGGGGACCATAACCCTAATATATAATAATTATATTATTATAGGTTTTACTATTTCTAATTCGGCCCCTCATCAAATTAGATATAGTATTATGGTATCTACACATTAATTCCACAACAATTATACCCTTAAGCCTTAATACTTTAAATCTTAATTAGATCACTTTAATTTAGGCTTAACCAAAGATAGCATAACACATTTAATATTTACATGTGTGGCCCCACATGATGGAATTTTTCCAACAGATGTTTCTGCTGTTATGGAGGCTGCCAAAGAAGAAGAAGTAGGGTTCTTGGCGATGGTGGGTAGAGATGCACATTTGGGGAATGGGGATGGATATAGGTCCCCTCATCCCCATCCCTATCCCCATCCCCATCCCCACTTCCCATACCCTTCCCCCATCCCTCCCCCCCATTTCCCCATTTGGGGAAAATGGGGATGGGGAATTAGGGGATCTATATCCATCCTCATCCCCATCCCCATCCCATCCTTATCCCCAATTCTCCATTTTTTCCATTTTCCCCGTTTTCCTCCGTTTTTCCCCATTTCTTTGTTTCTTGCGTTTCCCAATTTCTCCATTTGACTAAAAATTAAAAATTAAACTAAAAAAAATAAACATTCCATTACAAATATAAAATAAAATTCGTTAGTGCATTTATATAAAATGTGCATATATACTTAGGGAGTTAGAGTTTTCAAAAATAAAATATATATATATATATATATATTATAATTATATTTATATATGTTTAGAGAAAATGGGGAAATGGGGATGGAAGACCTCCCTTCCATCCCCATCATCATTTCAACATAATTGTGGGGAAAATGGGGAAATGGGGAGGGGTCCCCCCATCTCCATCCCCATTTCAATTTCAATTTCAATTTCAATTTCAATTTGGCGATGATTTTCATCCTCATCCCCATCCACATCCTCATTCCCTCCCTCAAAAAAAAAAAAAAATCTACAAATAAAGATGGGGACAAGGGGAATTATGGCCCCAGAGAAAAATGTGCATCTCTTGTGACGGGTTTTGGATAGAGAGAGGGAGGCACGTAGTAGAGGAGCCATTCAATGGTGTTGTCGTGGGTGCGAAGACCGAGTTGATGAATAAGTTGAAAGAGACGTTGGGGGGTCTTGGACTTGGGGTTGACTCTTTCTTGTGAATCCATGTTATCATGTGCATGACAAATAATATATAGTCCAATCTAAGTTAAAAAAACAATTGTAAAAATAGTGTGAATTTAAAATTCTTTAATATTAGCTAATGAATAAAAATATAACTATTTATGTTATTTATTAATAATTATTATTATTATTTATTTATGTATTTGTTTGTGTATAGAGATCAACATAAATATTTTTTATGATCGTTTGTCATCCATGTTAGCAAACAAACATCACTATACACGCGAAAGCATTACCGGATAGAACACAAACTAACACAATTGTAAAGAAAATAAGATGAAGAGAAGTAATCAAATCCAATCACACACAACACAAGAGTTTTAAATCAGGGAAAAAACCACGGCTGTCAGACCGATAAAAGAAAGTTCCAATATATAGTAAATTGTTACAACCATACACTCATGATCTCTCTCTAAAATAATTCATCAAACCCGATTACACTCAATGTTCACTTTGAGATCTCTCTTTCTAGTATTTGCTATTTTGTTCCACCATCAATAACCTAGTTATTATGGTATATTTATATGAATTACAGGGAGTTTAAGCTAAAAGAAAATCCTACTCCTATATGTACAATAATTACTTGTTCCACATAAATACTATTTCCTATTTATGACAAGTCTTCTTTTAAAGAGGAATCTTATTCCTATAATCATAAGAACATATAAAAACAACATATTTCCTCTACCATGAATATTTCCTGATTCAACGCATACTTGTGATTGACTACGATTCAAGTTGCAGTTGGCCGCCCGCTTCCTAACCCATGTTAAACTTGACCACTCAGAAAACCGTGATCCATGCGCCACATCATAGTCTACTGCTCTCGGTACCATTGTGGAAGCCACAACGATTTCCACAGCGGTATCCACTGGAATTGGACCGCTCTCATTGCCGCTGCGAAAATCCATAGTGCTTGACCATCACTCTCGTGACCGCTGTCAAAGCCAGAGCGGTCGTCACGATTCTTCGTTTCTCCTGTTCTTCTTGTCCTCAAGCCCCCCTCAAACATAACCTCATACTCCTAAACGCTCTCACGTCTCCAGGAAGTCTCTGCATTGGTAAATCGTGTTTGGTAATCATTAGTAATTCAAGCCATATCCAACAATCCACACCTAGAATTTTGTTGTAACGGATTTTATTGTACGAGTTATATTAATTGTAAAATTAAGTGGGGATTTAGTTTTATAAAAGACTTATAAACTGTATTTAAGTTAATGTTTAAGATCCATGATATGATTGAGAAGGAGAAAAAGAAGAAAGAGGATGATGAGCAGGGACCAAAAGAAAAAAAGAAACCATATGTTGCTCATCCATTAGCTAAATTTGTTGTTATTTTTTATATGACAAAATTTGACATTCTCATGACCTTGTAATAGCAAATATTTTTCAATATATAATATTATCTTTGGAGTATAAACTGAACTTTGCTGATTTGTAATTTTACAAGTTCTTGTTTTTTAATTTCAAGTTGATTATATAAGTTCAATGTACTTTATAATTTTTTTTTTTTAATATATATTTATACGGTCCCGTTCACGTTAGTGCGCACTGATATAACGTCAGTGCGTACTGATATAGTCAGTGCGTACTGATGAAGTTATATCAGTACGCACTGACTTAAACATTTTTGTATATTTGCGATATAAAAAATATGACATGACAATGGAACACATGTAGCACTGTAGTTGCCCTACATTGTCGCCTCCAGCGATGGAGTTTAAGATATCCATCGAAAAAATCTCGAGCTCCATCGATGGAGATCCAAGATCTCTACCATTGTTTTTCTTAAGTTTTTTTACTTTTTAGTTTGAGTTTGAGTTTGAGGGTATAAATGTATTTTCTCACTATCCTCAACTATTCAAGAGCAGAAATATCTTTTTATGTAAAAATTAACTTTTTAAATGGAAAATCTAACAAAAGAGAGAAAATGCCAAATAGTTTCAAATATGGAGAAGAAAAAGGGTATTAATAGAACCAGAGGGCGGAAAATGACCTATAGATAGATCGATAGTTTCCCTAAAATATATTTATTCAAGAGAAAACGTGAATGGAAGGAAGGTGCGTGCAAATACACAACACCGGCACCTTTTTGGTGCTTGCGTGTGAAATACTTGAGAGTAGAAAGTTGAGACATTGGTTGGAAGGTCAATTTAGTAATTCCATCTAGTGTTCTTCTTAAATCTTATACAAACTGTCGATCAATCTCGGGTCGCGATCCAAACTGTTGATATTCGTTGGTGGTCTCTCTCTTCCTTGTTCTCAAACATACAAATATATATTACTCACAGAGACTCCGCACCCAAACCCTAGGTTCAGTTTCTGCTACACCTCCATAAAACGACGATAAAAAAAATGTCTCAAAACGGGAAATTGATGCCGAATCTCGACCAACAGAGCACGAAGCTCCTCAACCTGACTGTTCTTCAGCGAATTGACCCTTTCATTGAAGAAATTCTCATCACCGCTGCTCATGTCACCTTCTACGAGTTCAATATCGAGCTCAGTCAATGGGTCTGTGTTTCTTCAGGTTTTGGCTGATTGTTTTTGTGTGTGTTTTTGTTTTGTCTCTCTTCTGATTTTGATTTGTTTGTAGAGTCGCAAGGATGTGGAAGGATCTCTCTTCGTTGTCAAGAGGTGAGTCAGAGGGATATATGTAGAGTGGTTGATTAAAATTGTATCTGCGAATGGTGTTTCATGTTTTTCTTTTTCTTTTGAAAAACAATTTATGGTAGTGTTAATATTGTATGTATTATGGTTATATTAAGAGTTTTGGTTTGTCATTTCAGGAATGCACAGCCTCGGTTTCAGTTTGTTGTGATGAATCGACGCAATACAGGTTGATATCTCTTCATTGTGTCCCTAGTTTTAGGTTAAGTTTGCTCAATGTCTCTATCTTTTATATTAGTTACTAACAAGAAATTTATGTGGGGTTTATGTGAATTAGAAGTTTTTCTTGGATTGGGTAATATGATTGTTGTGTTTATGGCTTTGAAGTTATTTGTCTTCATACTAGCATCAAACATGGATTTGAAACGGTGATCGGTTGATATAATTGTTAGCTTTTTTTAACACCATTCTTAGTTAAGAGTTATAGTTTACATGATGCTGTGCTAATTATTCCTGCTTAGTTTTAGTAATATCTTTTATTTAGTCTTTACTTTTGTTTATAAATGTGGTCTCACTGAGATGCATAAATATGCTGGTGTAAGCAGATAATTTGGTGGAAAATCTCCTCGGAGATTTTGAGTTCGAAATCCAGGTTCCATATCTATTATATCGAAATGGATCCCAAGAAGTAAATGGTATTTGGTTCTACAATGCACGTGAATGTGAAGAGGTTGCGGATCTATTTAGCAGGTGCAGTTGTTTCTCTCCAGTAGCAGCTTAATATATATATATATCATGATGTTGATAGTAATATTATAGAGAATTTTTTATATGTTGTTAACAAAACTTGCTTTCCATGGGGAACAGAATGAGGTTTCAAGTAATCTAATATGGGTATGCTGTTTAGTAAGTTATAATTTATCCATAGGCCTTAATGAATTTTGTTCTTAGTCATTGTTTGAAAGGATCTGCGTAATATGGAGTCTTTTTATTCATTATGTGGCCTTTTTTGAAGTTTGGTTGACTGTTGGTTTCTCTCTTTTCCCTTTCTTTTTTAAGTTATTTAGCATCATTAGAAATCCCTATATGAATGCTATTATGTTTTAGAGGAGTGCATGATGCAATGAGTGGAGTTGGCCTTCAAACTGGAGCATATCATGCCACAATGATTTGCTGACACCATTATATTGGAAGGGTCAGTGGGTGGCCTTTTCTTTGTTCCTAGGCAATCGGAGAAGCCCTTGTTGCTCTCCTTGAACATCAAGAAGAGTGGGGACATAGCTTATGATCTATCTTTGATGAAGTGCATTTCTGCACAATATGCTAGATTTTTTTAGCAGAACAGATATGTCTCCTAACAAGTTTTATGAGTTTTATTATTCTGTGTCTACTACCTAGATATATTGTGCTGGTTTGATGCATTTGGAAATATATCCAAAGTAAAAGAATGTGGTTATTTTAGCTTTTGCTTAAAATAAGAGTTACAAGTGGAACCATTAATTCTTTTTTTTTTTTTGGGTAAAGTTTTGTAATTTGATATAGGATCTAGGTTGCAAAGCACCATTTTTATTGATTTCTTGAAAAATCTTTATGATTTTTTTTTTTTAATTGGATTTGTAAAAGGAGAGTATAAAGTGGAATATATCATCTTGGGGAATTAGGTATTTTTGCCTGTGGATAGTTGAAACCTTTAGAAAAACAAAAATTAGGTCATTTACTCTACGTATTGTTAATGGGTGAGTAATTCAAAGTCATTTGGTTGATCGTCTCTTGCTATGAACAAGGGGTTTGCGACATCATGCCATTTTGACTGAATTAGTGTAAGCAGATAAGTGACTCCAATAATGTGGGGGTAAACATATATTGCTTCTATGTGTCGGTTGTAATAACTGTCAACTTGGTTTAACTAACATGGTGCTAGTGTCAATGGGATTGTCCAAGTTTTATGAAGCACTTAGGAAGATACCATATAGGACTTTAGGAGTCAAAATCTTTGAGGCACGTCCCTCAATTTGTTTGTCGTCTTTGTTTAGAAAGAGGTGCTGAATTTTTAGTAGGATCTTAAGGTGCAGATAGTTGCTATCGAAGAAATTGATATCTTTTAAATGATTGTAAACAAATGTTTGATCCCAATTTAAGGACTTTGCAATTTAACATTCTGTGGCAGGACATTCAATCTGGCATGCCTGCTGGAGGTTGTTGTTGGTGTCAAGAGGAGTCCTTTTTTGCAATTACATTCTTTGTGGCAATTTTAGCCTCTTATAACCTACAAAAATTGCTTGAGAGAGACTATTGGTTGGAAGTATTTTTACCATCACATAATGTGAAGACAGTTTTCTAGACCTAGATGTTGCAGTTAGCAATTAAATATGCCTCTCCGTATTGGTTATGGTTGTCGAAGTTAAAGTTGCTAGCTTACATGCGCCTAACTGCTCCAACATGTGGCAACCTCAAGGGATGGGATGGGTTGAGTGGTAAGACCATTGGCTTTTAGCGAAGAGGTGAGATATTCGAATTCTCTAAGGATCACCTATTTGGGAGATTATATTCCAAGAGTTTTGTTTTTTTTTTTTTTTTTTCCTTCTTTTTTTTGATAGGAAACAAACAAAAATCTATTTCAAAAAGAGGATATATAATCAATCCATAAACTTCTGATTGTAGCAAAAGATCCCCTAAAGAAGAGTGAAGAAGCTGTCCACCTAGGCTATCTAAAAGATCCTTCTAGGACGATACTAAAACCCCACAAAACAAGAGAAATGTCAAAAAGAACCAAATTATCCCACAAATTCTTCCCGGTTCAAATGAATAAGTAAAAAGAGAATTTTTAATTTCTTTGGAGACTAAATCCCATAATGAAGTGAAATAACAAGAACAATCTCAAAAGCCTTTAATATTCCAAGAGTTTCTTGACTACCAAGATTGTATAGTTTTGTGATGATCTCTAGTTTAGTCTCGTGAACTTAAAGAAAGGTTGGAAGGTTCCTTGTATCAAAAGAGGAAATGTTCCTACATGTGGTTTTTTGAGCATTTGCTCAACCAGTTTGGAATAATTTAGGTGTTGAACTGTTAGAATCAGCAAAATGCCTGTAAATATCAAGCTAGGGAAGAACAAAGATTTGCTAGTATGAAAGCTTAAGCTGTTGCTTCTGCTTGGGATGTTTTGTATTCATGTTTATAATTTTTCTGTAGAGCTGTTTGGATAACTTTATATTGAGATGATGGGATTTTCACTTTTGGAGAAGTTGCTGTTACTTGATTGTCTGCAATTGTTATTTTTATTGTTTCAGTCAAAATTTACTGATTTCGCTCTTATTTTATTATCTTCTGTGTTCATGCCATTACATTACTCATTCTTTTTGTGCACATTCTAAATGCTGAATTATATTTTCTTAAGCAGAAGCTGAAATTTTAGTTAAAAGTCCTCTCTGGATAACAGTGATTAGGAAAATGAGCTAGAATGAGAATTTATAAAGTATCATTCTAAATCAACGGGTTTCTTTACCAGACCATAGGTACAAGGAAGGCTACAGGAAGTAGATGGTTGACCATATGGTATACATTCAATCCTTGATTTGAAGGTGCAGTATACATCTAACTTACTGATCAAATACATCTTACTAATGAATTTGCTTGCTAATGTTCTTTTGTGTCTACTAAGATTAAATGGGTAATATTACTAGTTCTACAGGTTATTCAGAAGAAAATCTTTAGGGAAAGCAATATACAGTTGGTGAGGAAATCTTTAGGGAAAGCGATATACAACTGGTGGGAAATCTTTAGGGAGCTCAAAACAATATGTAGTTACTATGCTCCTCAGGTTATTCAGGAAGAAATCTGTAGGGAGTTCAAAAAGAAATCCTTGTTGGTGGGAAATTGGAGTTGATGACTTCAGATTGGAAGAATTAGGACTAGAATATATAGTTTACATGTGGAATAATCATTTCTGCTAGATCCTCTTTTTATATTGTCATGATGTGAAATAGTTGTAGCTTATCAGGTTACTCCCACAATGAGAAATGATGGTAGCATATTCTATCTATGCTTAGTATGCTGAGGCAATTTACTATTGCATATAAGTAACAGTTCCGAACATGTAATTAAGAGAGCCTGTGATAACCTAGTTCGTTACTAGGTTGGGGAGAGGACCTCTGGATATAATTGCAGGAAATGCTTGTTGGACTCCTATATCAAATATTCAAATGCGTTCATTTATCTGTCTGTGATTAACTATTCACTAATAGAATAATTACCAATCTCAATATTGTACTAATTGAATTCTTCTTTATTTCTTTTTCTAATCCAGGATAATTGGTGCGTATTCCAAGGTGCCACAGAAGTCGAAGGTGCCATCATCAAAAAGGTAATTTTTTTTTTTTCAATTTAACTTGTAGAAGTTGTTTTCTTATTTTTGAGCTTAAGAAAGTGTTCTCATTTATTTTTAGCCGATGTTTGCCACATCAATTTGCTGTATCCGGTAAGTTTGCGATATGAGTTTGCCGTTACTAGTTTGATATTGCCTTTGTGGTAGAAGTTAAATATTTTGTGTTCCATTTTGGTGTATATGAATTTCAAACTTACATGGAAGTTTTATATTATGACTACTAGAACAACATTTTGGAGCACCGGTGGAAAGTTTAAAAGTACCCAATGTCCTAGTCGGCCAATCGCCACATAATTATGGAATTAATGTAAAGCTTAAAGCCAATAGATATTCCAATTCCCCTTTCCTTGAACTTTAAGAAGCCTTGGACTCACTAGGGGTTGGTCAAGGATGGGAGATCTTGAACATAATAATGTTTTTGGTTGAAATGTCGCAATATATGGACTAGAGATGTTTTGCAAACTGTTCTCAGGTGAACTGCATGGATAAGCATGGGGCTATCTTTTAAAGTCTAATTTGAGAATAAATTTAAAGCTACATGGAAGTTTTATATTATAACTACTAGAACAACATTTTGGTGCACTAGGGGAAAGTTTAAAAGTACCCAATGTCCTTTTCCGGTCAATCATCACATAATTATGGACTTCATGTAAAGCTTAAAGCCAATAGATACTCTAATTCCCCTTTCCTAGCACTTTAAGAAGTCTTGGACTCACTAGGGGTTGGTCAAGGATGGGGGATCTTGAACATAATAATTTTTTTGGTTGAAATGTCGCAATATATGGACTATAGATGTTTTGCAAACTCTTCTCAGGTGAACCGCATGGATAAGCAAGGGGATATCTTTTAAAGTCTAATTTGAGAATAAATTTAAAGTGAACTTCCATTGAAGTTTTTAGGACTAAAATAAACAGGAAAACAAATGCCTCCAAAAAAATTTAGATTACCTCCAAAGTGTAAGATTTGTATGGGGGATGCAACAGACTAGAGGACCCTGAACTTTTATGTGCCCTCCCTCCCTAAAGTATTGTCTCCATCCTATCCCTGCTTGGTAAGGAATTGCCTCCATCCTGACCCCCATTCCTCAAAGAATTGCCTTAAAATCAGCAAAACTGAAATCTTCAGAGGGGGAGTATAATAAAACAATGCCAAAGTGATATTTCGATTCACCCAAAATTCCAAAATCTAACTGGAAATACTTTTAACCAAAATAACACAAAACTATAATGAGAACCAAAAAGAATCAAGAGAGAGAAAAAAAAGAGCAATCTAGCTCAAACTCCATGAAAAGAGAGAGAAGATCTGGCCATCTGGGTAGGAGATTGTGGCAGCTTAGTGATCGAAATAAACTAGGGAATCCCATGAAAGATGACAGAAGAGAGAGTTTGGGGATGAAAAATGAAAACTAGCCGCATTGCACTAGTTAAATGTGTAAACTTTTAATTGAGGATGAAAGAAAATACAAGAGAAAAATCAAGAGAGAGCTGCAGCCAGTTTAGAGAGGGTGTAATGCTAATTCTATATAAATCTGTGCTATAAATGGCTTGAAGATGTATAACAGGATTTTTCTGGTAAATATATCCAGTACTGGTTGAGACAGGGGTGCTATGCCTGCCTTTGACTTCATACTTGCTTTTTTATCACTGTCTTTAGCATTAATCACCTAAATTGGGTAAAACATACCCATACTGACTGGTTGGGTCAGGCTGGCTACTTGTAGGGATGGGTACAAACTGGTTTTCTTAAGCTTTGAATTTTGATTGGAAGTTATGAAATGGATAATAAGGAAGCTTCTTCAGTTTTTCCAGGAAGCTTTTAGCCTGTCAATGAAGGGTAAAAAAATTACAAGTAATATCATAATGGGTTAATTGGAGATTCAAAATGCTTCCAAAAATCGGATGGTCATAATTTATAGAACTTCAATTTCTAAGTGAATGACTGTTTTGACATTCGAATTTACTTATCATCAGCAAGATTTGAACTTAATCTAGCTCAACTGCAGCTCTTTAGTAATACCATTCTATAAACATTGAGTTTAGCCCAAGGGCTTCTTTTTGGTTTCCTCACAAATTTCATTGATCTAATATCTTGATCCATGGAGTTTACTTATGCTTGTAGCTGTATCTGAAGGATTATATTTTACTTAAACATGTCGTGATGTGCTCCTATTAGTATGTAAGAGTGAATATTATCCATTGTTTAAAATATGTATAAATGAGATTTAATATTTAAATTTTTAGTTTACATGAGCACTTGTTAAAGTTGACAACCTTAATTCTTACTAAATCTTTTTAGGGTAACATTGGGGACCTTTTATTTTTCATATCGTTAAACTTCCAGTTATGTTTAACTGCAGTGAGTTTGAGGAACTGGAAGCTGTTCCAACCATGGCACTGATGGACGGTCCTCTGGAGCCATCATCATCTATGTCCACCAACACCACTGATGTCCCTGATGATCCTGCCTTTGTGAACTTCTTCAGTGTATGTGCTCCTTCTGATACCATGTTTCTTGGATCTATTGATATTCTAAGGCATTTCATTTTATTTGTGCTTGAGGTGTTGTATAAATGTTAAAATCGGTATGTGATGCAATGTCATACAGTGTAATCTATATGCTTACAGCATGACAAATCAAGACACTTCTCATAGACCTTCGAAAGATGTCCTTGGTGTTGACCCAGATCATGTTTTGATTTTCTTCGAATAGGATTACATTGTTTGGTGTAGCCTGGGAATTGGGATAGGATTGCATTACTATAAATTAAATTTTAAATATTCTAAATCATTTAAAAAATAATAATGATCTGAATAAAAAAAAAGTTATTTTAATATTTTTATTAAATTAATTATGTTATATAAGTAGATAAAAGTAATTTTAAATTGTTTGTAAGCAAATATAACAACTTAATTTAAATTTGAGAGATAAAAGTAATCCCATCCCCCTTAATCAGGGAAATGTCATTCTATACACTAGGTTAGAGCAGGATTAAAGGTTACCAATCCCAAGTGAATTCACCAAACTCAGGATAGGGTTTTTTTTGAAGAGGGAATAGAGGGAAATAGCACCAAATGGATTTGGTTTTGTGGGAATATCACCAAGTTATTAATTCTATGTTTTTTAGCACCAAAGTATGTGTTGAGACTGAAATACCCTCACTCTTCTTCTTACTTTTTTAATTTCCCTCTCTTTCTTCCTCTCTCCCTTTTTTTTTTCAAAGACCTCCATTGATGGAATAAACCTCTAATGGAGGTCGTCGAAACGGTAACGACCTCCAACCGGTAAAAAAAATTCTAGAAATAAGTCGGATATTTGGAAATAAGTCTCGGGTAGCTTGAAATAAGTGTCGGCTAGTATGGAATAAGTCTTGGCTAAATGAAGCTTAGACTTAATGAAGCTTAGCCGAGACTTATTCCAAATTAGCCGAGACTTAATTTCTAGATTTTTTTGGATTTTTGATCTTCTTCATTGACCACCAATGGAAGTCGAGGTCATTTTGACCTCTAATGTAGGTCTTTTCAATTCTGTTTGAGGTCTATTCGACATCCATTGTTGGATCAATAGAGGTATTTGAAAGAAAAAAAAACAGATGAGAGAGGAAGAAAAAGAGAGAAAGTTAAAAAGAAAAAAGAAAAGTAAAGCAAAAAGTGAGGGTATTTCTTTTTCATAAGAATTATTAACTTGGTGACTTTTTCACAAATGGTCTTGGAAAGGGTGCTACATAAAAAAAGAACCCTTTTTTGAATGATCCTTATTTTCATTTGGTGCAGGAAACATATGCTCCAAAAGTATGAAAGTTATTCATGAAAATGCTATTCTTCATATGCATATTCTAACACTTTGTTTATTAACATACTTTTTTCTTTAACATCTGAAGTTTCTTCCATTACCTTCTTGTAATGTCGAAATCTGAGTCTTTATTTACATAACATTGCAGGCAGCTATTACTATTGGAAGTGCTTCAAATGCTACTGCACAACCTTACCAGTCTTCTACAACAATTCTTACACCTTCCCATCTAGCCAATGTCACCTCTCCTGTAGTGCCAACCTTGCAAGTACCATCTCCTCTGCTGTCATCATCTAACCCTCTGATGCCATTCCTTGATAACTCTGAATCCAACAGCAGCAGCAACCGGACCACAAATCTTGTGAAGCCTTTTTCATTCTTTGTTCCTCCTTCCACCTCTGCTCGGAGTATGCTACCTGTTTCTTCATCTATGCCTACAGCTCCTCCTCTCAATCCCCCCTTGAATCTACAACGCCCATATGGTGCCCCGCTGCTTCAACCTTTTCCACCACCAACTCCACCACCTTCTCTTACTCCTGTTCTTACTCCAAACTACGGACCAGTTATCAGCAAAGACAAAGTCCGAGATGCACTTGTAGCACTTGTTCAGGTTAGTTTATATGGTTATGGAAATGTTTGAACTGTATTACAGCTTTAAATGTTTGTGCTGATTGAAGTTCAAATGTTCAATGAAGAGTAACTATTTATTGCAAGTGGAATAATCTTCTAATATGCTTTCTGCATTAAATAATTTGAACACAATGGCATCTAACCAAAAGGTAGTCTGATATATATTTCTATTTGTAATACTCATAGAATGCCTTACATAAAGAAAAATAAGGGTCAGTTATATTTACATGGTATATGAAAGGAAAGTTTTTTCCTAGCCTGTAACCACTACTGTCACTGCACTAGGAGGAAGATATCCCTTTGTGCTGCAAATCTAGTTATGACTTCTGTCAAAAGTTGGTTCTACTAGAAAAGAAGCTGCTATCTAACTACTACTCAAGGAGTCAAGGGAGATTTTTAGTTGGCAAATGAACTTTTGAAATAATAGTAATACTTGATCTTAATTAAAGTCTTGTCAGCATATTAAAATGTGTTAAACTTATCATTTAGTTGTTGGAATTGAGCCATACCCCATACCAGTGATTTCCTTGATATGAACTTAAGTTACTACTATGGAATCCTTTTCTTTATTGGTATTTGTTGCTTGTGGAATTGATGAATGCTTTAGAAGAGAAGTCTTTTGAACTTTGGTTACCGTTCACCAATTCATTTAAATGGATGAAACTAATAATACTATTAGTACAAAGAGAATGAAAGAGGAACGTTATAAAGCAAATTTTTTAACTTCTTAATTAAGGAAGAAAGCCTAATGCAACAGAATGTCTAACTTGACAAAGTGCTGACAGTGTACAACAAACATAGTTTATATCGCCTCCCTTATAAGTGCTGACTGTGTACAAAAAACATAGTTTTTATTGCCTCCTTTATAGTACTTACCAATGGTATGTTTAACAAAGCAGAAGTACACAATAGATCATGATATGATGCTTTAGCTTTCTGTGGAGTATATTTTTATATCCTCTAATTGGTATCTTCAACACTACAACCTTTTTTCTATATTTTGGAATTTTCATTTATGTTTTCTTTTTGGAAATTTGGGAGGTGCTTGTAAATCATTGATCTGCACCATGCCTGTTGCAGATTAATATACTTCCTGCCCCATAATATAGGTCCCTTTTGCATGGGTACATAGTTTAAGATAACATAATTATATCAGAGACTTAACATTTTCAATATCAATATCCCAAAATTACCCTTATCAAAAGTGGATTGAGAAAAGGTGAGAAAACCAAATAATTAAGGATTATATTGAAAGAATCATGGTCTTCACTTTGTAGGGATAGACACTTGTGATGGGACACATAATTGATAAAAGTGAAAGTGTATGGGACGGACAGAATAGTTGTTTACTTATTGTTAGGATATAAAACTGACATGAGGATAATTTAGGTTAATTAATTTGACCTAATTTTGGATAAATAAGGTCTGTTGATCATTTGCCCGTTAATCCTTTCTAATGTACATCCCATAATCTTGAATCATATGTTTTAGTTGGAGCTTAGTTGAGTTAACAAGGCCCATAACCACAAAGCAAAACGCAATTTAGTATTCTGAATTACTTGTTTTTAGTCATTTGTAAATATTTCTCATCTATTTGTGGTTGAACATTTTTCTGTTTGCTTTTTCCCCCTTCCTAGTTTGTCATACATACATTGCATTCGGATTTGAAGTCTAAACCCCCAACTAGATCAATGATTGTAGAGCTGCTATCTTTAACTTGTTAGCGTATTAGTAGCGCTTATTTTTTATGCTGTTTATTAAATTATCATTTTCTATATCCCTGACCATGATGTATATCCGTGATAGGACAATCAATTCATAGACATGGTTTATCGTGCAGTGCTGAATGCACACAATTCTTGACCAGGTGAAATGGTAATATTGCTGGAGTTTTGTTTATTGTCGTGCTCTTTACAAGTGTGTAAGACCTAATTTGTATAGCATATCACTTTTAAGTCTTATGTTTTTATATGGAATACTTGATGGTATATAATTTTTCTTTTTAAAGTTAGTGATGCTGAGAAACATGTACCAACTTAAAATGCCCCTGGCCCTGTGCTTATTATCTTTTTTGGGTTTGGTGATGTGTTGCTAGACTTGAAAAACCGCCGAGCCTAATGTTCAATAATGCTGTAGAGCTGCAGCATCTTGTTTCAACTGCACAAGATTACAAGTCTTTTTTTTTTTTTTACTTATCACCCCAATTTGTGAAAGTAGAAAAATAAAATTGCTCATACATAACAATCTTTGTCACCTTTGGTCTTAGAAGTGGGTGCTTATCAAATTTTGAAGAACGGTGCCCCTTGGGTTTTGGTATATATCTAAAGAGACCTTGTTCTGGTTTATGGGTAAGCTGAACAGTGAACTTGCACAAATTATTTGAAGTCAAACATTGGGTTTGACCGTGAGAATGACCGATTTGGTCACTTCTGAAAAGTGGAATACTTATTTGGTACTTGTGAAAATACAAGTAAAAAAGTTGCAAACTACTTCATTAACAAAAAAGTTAAAAACTTATTTGGTAATTATCCATGTTAATATTATTTCCATAATTATTTTTGAAATGGTCGAAATTTATGTTATTAATATGAGATTTTAACTCAGTTCAGGGTTTAGCTACACTTTAGGGGTAACCAGAAACCAGGGGTGTCCGTGTAATTAATGCATTAGTTGTTGAAGAGTGCAATATCACCTAAAGTTTGGGAAAGTTGGTGCAATTTTCACTCAAATCCATTCACAAATACAAATGGTGACTACACACACCAAATATAACTAGATAATTACTAGATATCAAAACAAAAAAAAAAAAAAAGGTTAGATATCCGATTCAAATCTCAACCTGTATTCCAAAAAATGTTTAGCATTATTCATAAAAATTGATTCTAAAAACATGTTAATAGATCCGATCAAACATTTATTTTCATAGTTTTAAGTTATTTCTTTTTGAAGAACATGGTTTTAAGTTAGAGTAATAATAGACAACCCAAAATTCAAACCAAATAATGTTGTAAGTGAGTTGTAATTATCACATAAATCATGGGATGATATGGTTAATGAACAAATCACTTGCTATATCATTTATGTTGGTTGTTGAGCTAATTCTTTAGGTTGTCTTGCATTATTGTTTAAGTTATTTAATTGGCAAAAGTACTATATTTTCACAAGTGTACCACATATTCTCCAATGTATATGTGGCAAACTCTTATTGGACAGTCTCAAGCCAAGATTTTCTCGTAAGAGAGATAAGTATCGATTAATGTATATCCACTCACCAAGTGACATCTCAACTGCCGTATGTGTTGGGATAGAAATTGTGGGATTGTAGGTGGGATGTTTAACATTTTTTTTTTTTTTTTTAAATGTGAAAACAAAAGGTTGAAAGTTGAAACTATGCCAAAGAAAACAAGGCCGTTAGAAATTCTTAAAATTATTATTTAAAAACTGAAATTGTATATTAACCTTTTAAAGTTATTTTCATAACATCAATCAAAAACTATAAATTTTTTACATTAATCTAATAATTTTGCATACGGACTATATCAATTTAAAATTTTTAACTTAAATTCATGACTTATCCTTTCGATTCATTTTCTCGGGTGCTCTTCCACCTTTAATTCACTAAAAAGAAACATATAGATGAATATTTAAATCATAAAATTAATTAAAAATATTAAATGTGAAAATAATTTGACAGCGCTCACTAATAAATAACACTCAGATCTGACTGATCCTTTATTATATCGAGATCCAGTTTGGCATTGCTTTCCCAGTTATTTTTAGGGCCAAAAGTGATTCCAAATAAATGACATGGTATTTAGTAAAATTATGAAGAAGTGTTTTTGGCCACTTTTAGCTTCTCAACCAATTGAGTTTTTGAGAAGCTACAAATTCATACTTTTGGGAATCAGCTTCTGCTTTTGGAAACACGCTACGGTGCTTTTTAATGAAACCCAACTTTCCTATTTTGTCCTTAGCCTTTCGTGACATTTACCAAAATCATTCTCATTCAAGCATTCTCATCCGATTCGTTCAAGCTTCTATTTCTCCTCTCTCTCTCTCTCACAAATTGAATTCTCAAATTTCTCAAATTGTTATGTTAAATATTGGGAGTTCATTTTTGTTCACCTCCTTGAAAGCAGGTGAGCTGTGAGTATTATCCTCTCCCAATATTTTAACATGTGTTTATTTATTAATTATTAATTTGATGGGGTGAACAAAAATGAACTCAAATATTGGATCGATGATTTCCCTGTTCGTGTCCCTAAAATTGCATCAATTGCCGTTTAATTCATGCATGATATATTATTCATATACTGTACAGAGAACATATGGAGAAACTAGAATCATTTTGTAAGTTTTAATTTCTATGTTAATTGATAAGTGTGGTCATATGTTTACCATAAATTCCAGCGGTATTGGAATCATTTTTTTAATATTATTATTATTAAATTAATAGCTCTTAATATGCATCATTATCAATGCTTTGTGTCACTTCCTCACAATTACTCCTCCTAAAAGAGGATTGGATATTTCTCAGGTAAATGGATTGGTTCTTTATTTTTTATTTTTTTATTTTTTTTATTATTATTATACAACAGCCCGGATTACAGCTCTCATAAACGGGAAGAGAACACCTACACTCTGGTGGGACAACACCCACACTTCGGTGGAACAAATTCTTATATATATATATATATATAACAAGGGGACTCCAAACCACCAAGACAAGCGGCCTTTGGTGGATTGGTTCTTTATTGCAACCTTATTATTATTCACTATAAATTACATAACTTTCACCTTATAATTCAATAAATATGTTAGATTCTAAAAGCATATGATACTTTGATTACTAATATTTTATTTATTTATACACTAAACCTCTAAAATGTTGGTTTTGTGCATGCTTTAGAACAAAAGAAGTACATGCTAGATTACCATGACCTATTTATAATGTATGCCATACAACTAAATTAAAGACACATCCTTATGCGGATAACACACTAATCTTCCTGAACCCAGTTGGGACGACGAGACAGGTAGCAATCGAGCTATTGCAAACCATTAAAACATTTATTAACTAAATATAATATTAATTAAAAATAAAAATATCAAGGTGTCTACTGCAGTTACGTTGACCAATGAAATATATATCCATGAGATAAGATTTTGTATGGTTAAATTAGAATTTGGACACTGTACTTGTTTGAATACATTTGGGTTAAATCAAATCAAAACGGACTAAAGGAAAATTGTCAAGTTCTAGCTAAGATTATGAATTTCTATGAATCAGGTCAAAAGAGTACAGTATTATTGAAAAACCACCCTTTATGGTTTAATTTTTTGTATTCCAGTGGAGATATATATCTCCATTGGAATACAAAATACTAAAATTTAAACCATGAAAGGTGGTTTTTGGCCAATATCTCAAACTAGATGATGGTTTTTGATAGTATCACAAGTTTAAATGGTTAGGTACGCACTCTAAAAATGCATCATTTATTCCATGGAATTAGTAAGATTGATGGAATATTAATCTAAAGAATAGTGGAGTGAGATGGGTTTAAAAAGCTGGGGGTATTAGTACTAGTAATTAATAAAAACGTGATGATTTTGGGTGGCCATTCCGTGACCAAAACAGTTCATGAAGCTGGTCCTTCCTGCATGCAAGGACGATGGACTCATCTGGAAAAGTGTTTTAAAACAAGAAAATAGTTAACACGTACACAAATGAGAGGAAAGACAAAATTATATATTATTACTAGATGCTTTAATAAAAACAAACCAAGATTTGGACACTAGCAAGCACATTGAGATATCTAAATAATTAGCAACTTTTCCTATTCTCTAGTCTCTACATACCCATTAGACATTAGTATTAAAATATATGAAAGAAATTAGAATTCGATTGGGTCAAGTCAAGTTATAAAAATGAGATGCATGTTGGACTGGGACTAAATTTCAAGGATTGTAGAATTGGCCCAATCAAGGTTTTGACAATTGAATCCAATAGATGAATTCTCATCTGAAATCTGAAATCCTTGAAAGTTGGTAATATCTCTGATTTTATTTTTGGACTAATTGCACAAAAATCCCCTAAATTTAGGCATAATTGCATGTATATAGAACTTTTACCCATAATTACACAAATGTCCTCTATCGTTAGTTGACTTCGGTTAACTCTAACCATTGACCACAATTTATTTAAATTAATAATTACAAAACGAAATAGAAAAGACAAAAAAAAAAAAAAAAATCAATCATTTTTTTTTCTCTTTCATTTTTTTAACCCCCAAACACAATCCAAAAAAATTAACAAATCAAAACCAAAACTCAATCCCACAAATCAAAACCAAAACTCAAATCCTCAAACAACAACCACAAATCAAATTCACAAATAAAAACTCAAATACATCAATTCCACAACCAGTTAACCATATCCATTCAAAAAAAATTAAACAAAAAAATTAGAACTTTAATGATGGATTTTCAACTTTCTAGGTTGAAGTTCTAATGGAGATTTCGTAAGTCTCCATGGAGATCAATTGATATTTATTTTTTGCTTTTAACATTTAATTTGATTTGCTTTTCTTTAAAAAAAATATATATTTAAATTGTTTTGGTTGGCTTTTAATATATAATTAACAGTTATCAAACAATTAAAAAATTAAAAATATTATAATATTGAGGGTTAATTTGGACATTTTGTAATATTTGACTTCTAAATTTTATATTTTTAATTAATTAGTTTTTAATTATTTTAATATTTACAGTATTTTTTAAAAATAAAAATTAATAAAACATTGATGAAGGGCATTTTGGTCATTTTATCATTTAGTATGGTCAACGGTTAGTCAACTGTCAGTCAACGATTAGTCAAGGGTATTTTCTTGTAATTTTGGTAAAAATGGATTATGCCTCATATATATGTTAAAGTCAGGGTATGTTTGTGCAATTTTTCATAAACTATATTAGCTAATACATTATATTTTGTAGTATTATATTGTATTATATTAGAAAAAAACCCTTTTCATTTCTCTCTATTTTTCAACAAATATAGAATATTGAAAAAAATATGTGTTATGTTGTTAATATTTTTTTTAAAATTTCAAAATTATATAGGAAATATTTATTTCATTTGTAAAAATATTAGTTATTTAAATTTTTTGATTCAATTAAAATAAAAATATTTATTGATTTATTCATTGTAAAGATATTTAAAATTAATTATTAAATATTTTTTAAAAATATTATATTTTTATAATATAATAAACTAATATATGAATAACTTAATACGATATAATACAGTGCATCACCAAACATTGGTTTATATTAATGATAATACAGTCTAATCAGTGTTGTAAAAGTCGTTAGGCGCTAGTCAAGCGGCGACAGACCGCCTAGCGCCTAGGGGGACTAATCGGGAACTAGCCGGGGACTAGGTGAATGGCCGGAAGTTGGCCGTCGGCCAATAGGAAAATTTTTTTTATACTTTTTTTTTCCTGTAATTGAATAAATATCAAAATATTTCAAATATTTTCATATATTGAACCTAAAATTGAAAACAATTAAACTAAATCCAACAAACTAAATCAAATTCCAACCAAAGTAAATTAATTCCTAAGTTTCAACCAAGGTAAATAACTAAACATAATCCAATAAACTTAATCAAATTCCAACCAAAGTAATTCAAATTCCAAGTTCCAACCAAAATAAACAACTAAACAAATTAGCCAAGTTTTCAACAAATCAACAAGAAGTAAAGTGGAGTAGAAGAACTAAACAAATTATCTAAATTTTCAACAAGGCAACAAGTCAACAACAAGAAGTAAAATAGCTGTGATTCACTCATTTAGACTTAGTTTGTGATGATTTTTTATTTTTTATTTTTTATTATAACCCCCAAAATGACGTCATTTTGGGGGGATTTGAATTAAAAAATAAAGAAAATAAAGAAAAGCCGTCAAAGTCGGGTTGACAGACTAGAGTCCTAGTCGCCAATTAGTTGGTGTGGTCGGCGATTAGACGGATTTCCATCTACATGGGCTATTTAAGCAAAGTTGAGGCATTTGATCATCGACTAGTGCCTAGTCGGGGACTAGTCAATACAAGTCGGGGACTTTTCCAACACTGAGTTTAATACAATCCAATACGGTATGTCAAACGAGCATTATATATATATATATATATATATGTACTTATCCTCGTACAAGATTTTGCAAGATCAAGTGTGTGGTAGCTTCTAATACAATAAATTGCCAAATACAATGCATGGGTATGGCTACATTGTTGGGAGATTAAATTCCAATATTGTTATTAGAATTTTATGGACTAATTGCACAAATATCCCTTGAGTTTAGATCTAATTGCAACTAGATGGACTTTTTACTTAAAATTACACAAACCTCCCCTACCATAAGTTGACTTCTGTTAAACTTAACCATTGACCAAACTTTTAGGGTTAAATGACTTTAATGCCCTCCATTTGTATTATTTTATCACCTAAAATAAATAATTAAACAAATATTATCTAATATATAATAAAATTTTAATAAAAATGATGAGAATAATGTTGTTATTATTTATTTTTTTTTATCACTCATTTTTCATAAAAATCCTTTATGGGCTTTTTTTTTTAAATGGGTGATGAATCTCAAAAAATAAAAATAAGCTCAACTGTGAATGGATGTTGAACCTAGAAAAAATAATAAATAAATAAATAAAAAGCTCGAATGATGATGATTTTCTCTTTAGTTGAAAATGGGTGGTGATAGATGTCGACAAAAGAGAAAATATGCCATTTTTTTTCTCCTCTGAAAAATGGGTATTAAATATCGAAAAAAAAAATAGCAACATTATTCTCATTTTTTATTAAATTTTTAAAATTTAATTATATATTAGAAAATATTTGTTTAATTATTTATTTTAGGTAATAAAATAATACAAATTGGGGCATTCAAGCCATTTAACCCTAAAAGTTTGGTCAATGGTTAATTTTAACAGAAGTCAACTTATGGTAGGGGAGGTTTGTGTAATTTCGAGTAAAAGGTCCATCTAACTGTAATTAAACTTAAACTCAGGGGAGGTTTGTGCAATTAGTCCAAATTTTATTACAAGATTCTTCCAATACTTAGTTGACATGTGGTAACCAAACACTTTAAAAAAGATAAGTAACTGTTTATAACAAGTTACTTTCAAATTATTTTATTATAAAAATGTAATAATCTAATTTAATTTAATTTAAATAATTGTATTAAATAATTTTAAACGATAATTAGATAAGGATTATACATATCCTCACAATAATCTTCTGTGATTTAAACAAATATATTATATTTTTTATTATTTGAATTTGTATTTAATTTAATTAAACATTTATAATATAACAGATTTAAAATAGTAAAGATTATTATTTTTATTTTAAACTATTATTATTTTTAGAAAATAATAATATATATGTTTAATTTTTAAAATATTTTTGATGTATTATATTTTGAAATTAATATTTATTTTAGTTAATTATATAAAATATTTGTAACATAATAATTTTTGAATTCAAATTTCATTTTAAATATTTATAATTATTTTTATTGTTTTTTATATGATAAATTATGTATAACATAATTTTTGTACAATGTAACAATTTTTGGATAAAAAGTTGTAATTTAGATGTGTGTGGTAACAAATTTTTTTTCATTAAAAAAAATCAATTTTGGAACAAATTTTAAGTGATATGTAACAATAAAATCGTAGCTCGTAACAACTTTACCATATCATGTAACGACTTGGTTTATATGGGTAACAAAATATATGCGTTTTGTAACAATTTTCACGTACAAAGTTGTAGGTAAAATATTTTTGGTAACAATTTCACATTGGTTTAATGTGTAACGAAAAAGTTGTAAGTTGTAACAATTTTGTTGTATCATGTAACAACTTATTTTATATTGGTAACAAAATATCCTTATTATGTAATAAGTTTTACATTAAAAAAAAAAAAAAAAAAAATTCGTAAGATGTATTTGGTAACGATTTAATGTTGTAACAAATCTGACATGATATGTAGAAACTAGGTTGTAAGTTATAACAACTTTGATGTAGCATATAACAACTCGATTTTTATGGGTAACAAAATATACGTGTTTTGTAACAAGTTTCGCGTTGAAAGTTGTAGTTAAAATGTTTGTGGTAACAATTTCACGTTAGTTTGATGTGTAACGAAAAAGTTGTAAGTTGTAACAACGTTGTCGTATCATGTAACAACTCATTTTATATGGGTAACAAAATATCCGTATTATGTAATAAGTTTTACATTTAAAAAAAAAAATTACGTAAGATGTATTTGGTAACGATTTAATGTTGCAACAGATCTGACATGATGTGTAACAACTAAGTTGTAGGTTGTAACAACTTTGACGTAGCATATAACAACTCGATTTTTATGGATAACAAAATATACGTGTTTTGTAACAAGTTTCATATAGAAAGTTGTAGTTAAAATGTTTATTGTAACAATTTCACATTAGTTTAATGTTTAACAAAAAAGTTATAAATTGTAACAACGTTGACTTGAGTTTTAAAAAACTGTCACATGAAAAATCCATTATAAATTTATAACTTATATATTTGGTAACTCATATATCACGTTGACAATGTACTCTTTTTTCTTTTTTTTTTTGAAACCACATATAGTGAGAGAAAAATAATGAATATTCTCTGATAAATATGTTAGCAAACACAACCTTCAGGCTCTCTTTAGGATTCTAAAGGAGGGTGAAGATACAAATTTGGCTTAGGGTTCCTTTAGAATAATAATAATAATAAAAAAGATAAAGATGAAAGAATTGCGAAGACAATCTGGTTTAGGGTTCTATTAATTTGACAGTTTTCTTTTTTACTATCTTTTTTCATAATGTTAAAATTAGATATATACATTTTTTTTTTTTGAAGAAAAAAAATAAATCTTTTTTCTTTTCTTTTTTTAAGTAATTTAAATCCTTTTAAAAATATATTTAAATCCATTATCACTAGATATAATTTCTTATCTCTTACTATTATTAATTATTTGAAGAAAAAAAGAAGAAGAAAAGAAACCGGTTGAAAAGGTTTAAAGCTTTTACCGTAATAAAAGACATTAATTTCAAATTTTAATAGAGATAATTATTGGCCATCGAATTGATGACACACTATTAAAATGGCTACTGGATTGAAAAGTAGTACCAAAATGGTTATTTTTGGCGAACTTTGTGACACTAATGATCATTCCATCTAATTCTATCCAATGAGTGGAATTTTGGTAAATAAGGGGATGCTATTAATTTATTTTAGATGTTTTTTGGAAACCAATGTTTTCAATGAGTGATATTTTGGTAAATAAGTGAATGACATTAATTTAATTTAGATGTTTTTTGGAAATCAATTTTTTTCTTTTTTGAAAAGAATAATTATATTTAGTGTGTAAATGTAGGGATATCAAATTAGATGTAAAATATATATATATATATATATATATATATATTAAAAGGGTTAGTGATTTCTAAAGTCATTGATTTGGTGAGGTAGTCCCTAAATGACCATTAATTTTTCAAAATGGCTCAAACTAATTATTCTAATTTATAATTTCATAACATCCAACCACAGCACATGTTTTAATAAGTTCAAATGTTATATATATTTATATATATATATATATATATATTTCGTTTTTAAAAAGATTAAGGTTACAAAATCTAAAAAATCTATAAAAAAAAAAAAAATTTAAAAAAAGAGACACGTGTATTGATCTAAACCATTTCTTTTGTTTTTTGAAAAGAATAATTATATATATATATACACTAACTAAATATAATAATTCTTTTCAAAAAAAAAAGAAAAAATTGATTTCCAAAAAACATCTAAAATAAATTAATGTCATTCATTTATTTACCAAAATGTCACTTATTGAAAAAATTGATTTCCTCAGTTAGCTGATGTGCTTCCTTAGAACATCGTGCACAGAATTTGTAGCGTCCATGTTGGTAAAACTCACAGTGGGCTTAACAAAGTTATTTGGGGTTGGAGCAATTGTGGAGATTTCTCTATAAAGTAAGCCTATTTGGGTTCTATTGAGGCAGAGAGGTCTCTTTTGAGGCCTTGGAGGTTTAATTGGAATCTTAAAATTCCTCAAAGGATAATTTACTTTCTTTGGACCTTGCTTCATGAGAAGATTCTCACTAATCTCCAAACAAATGTGTGTGGTATGGCTATGGAATCCTCTTGTCCTAGATGCAATTCTAGTATTGAAAGCATTGATCATCTCTTACGTGGGTGTAGAGAATCTATTACTACATAGGAAAAAATCTCTAAATGCAGTACTTCTTCTGATGTCTTTAAAGGTGACTTAAAATGGTGGCTTGTTGACAATCTCCAAAGTGGTAAACTGACTGCTAATAACCTTCCTAACTACCTCCATTTCTCTAGTGTGTTGTGGTTTATGTGGAAATGGAGATGCAATAAAGCGTTAAATCAGAATTTTTCTACTCCCTAATCTCCTTACTTAATTATCAATAAGTTTGCCAAAGATTGGTTGGATGCGAATTTTGTTGTCACTAGTAGATTTGATACTCTATTGTCGATTGCTTGGTTGGAACCCAATAAAAACTGGATTAAATTGAACATTGATGGGAGCAGGAAATCTAATTCAAGTATCATAACTGCTGGTCGAGTCTTGCGCAATCACCGAAAAATCTGGTTGAAGGGATTTGTGTTGAATATAGGTGTTGGAAGTATTATTGAAGCTGAGCTTTGAGGTCTTTATAAAGGACTCAAGATGACCTGGAACTCTGGCTTTAGGAAATTTTTAGTTGAATCTGACCCCCTCACCTCTGTGCATTTGATTTATTCTGATATCAGGTATAACCACCCTCTCTATAGCCTCATCTAGAATTGCAAGAAATTTGTGGCAGCTGACTGGAATTGTAGCATCACCCACATCTTCAGAGAAGGCAATAAGCTTGCTGATGGGCTAGCTCGCATGGGTCATAGCTTGGATTCTGGCATCAAATTTTATAAAGTTCCTTCTCATGAGATGAGTGTTATTTTCGATGCTGATTACAAGGGTGTAACCTGCCTTAGACAAGGCCCTGTTCCTCCCTCCTTTGTGAGCATCCACAATGGTAAGACCCAAAAACAAGACCCATTTGTTGCCACATCATCAAAAATAAGTCTTCTTTTTTAAAAAATGGGTCTTGCCATTTGGATCTACTTAATTTGGGTCTCTTTTCCCCACAATATTAGAAAAGTAAAAGTGGATCCACTTTTTAACTTTTTTAACTTTTTTCTAAATAATCATTACTCTTCTTTAAAATATTATATATATATATATATATATATATATTAATAAATAAATAAATTATATAATATATTTTAAATATCAACACTATTAATAATTATTTAACAAATTATGATTAATTTAAAATAAAAAAAATTTATTAATTTAAAATCATCACAACCGAATTACATCAACAATAAAAATAAAATTTAAAACAAAATACTGTATACAATTAGATATGGCGTCGGTTTCGGTTCAGTTCCTCGATTTTGAACCTTCAAAACCTGTTCTGGTTCCCTGTTTTGAAGGTTCGGTTTTGGTTCCGATTTTGAAGGTTTTGGTTCTGGTTCTGGTTCTGGTTTTGGTTCTGTTCCGGTTTCGGTTCCTCTGTTCTAATCCTGTTTCGACGGTTCGGATCTGGCGGTTTCGACGGTTCGGTTTCAATGGTTCTATTCCGGTTCTTGACTCGGTTTCGGTTTCGGTTTCGGTTTCGATTCTGGTTCCTGACTCGGTTTCGGTTTCGGTTTCTAACGGTTCCGACTGTTCAGTTCTGGGTCCCGACCCGGTTCCGATTTTCTACTCGGTTTCTATTCCGGTTCTGAACCTTCAATACCGGTTTCGGTTTTGAAAGTTCGATTCTGGTTCCGGTTTTGAAGGTTTAATATATTTAAAATATCAACACTATCAATAATTATTTAACAAATTATAATTAATTTAAAATAAAACAATTTATTCATTTAAAATATAATTATATATATATTTTTTCATTATATATATAATTATTGAAATTAATAACAATATATTTAAATTATAATAATTTAAATATTTATATTAAATTTATTTATATTTTTTCATTATATATAATTATTGAAATTAATAATTATATATTTAAATTTAAATAATTTAAATATATATAGTAAAGATTTTTTTTTCATTATATATATAATTATTGAAAGTAATAATTATATAATTTAATTTAAATTATATATATATATATATATGCATCCAACCTAATGATTTGAGGTGTTGGGAACTCAACTCCAATCATTAGACAAGACCCAAATGGAGTTCCAAATTTAAAACCCAATTTGGGTCTTATGGGGTGGAGCCCACATTAGGGTCTTATTTTTTTGGTCTCTTTTTTCACCATTGTAGCACCATTGAATCCAAATAAAAATGGGTTTATTAAAAATGGGTATCTTTTATCCATCATTGTGGATGCCCTCTTAATTCCTTTCTCGCATGGGCTTGGCCCTCCAATGTATCAAAAAAAAAAAAAAAATTGATTTCTAAAAAACATCTAAAATAAAATAATGACATCATTTTATTTATCAAAATACAACTCATTCGATGGAATTAGATATAATTGGATGGAATGGTCAATAGTGTCACAAAGTTCACCAAAAATTGTCATATTGGAATAACTTTCCAATTCAATGGTCATTTTGATAGTGTGTCATTAATTCAATGGTCACCGGGGATAATTATCCAATTTTAATAACATCCATTGGATTGACGAATTTGCTTTTATCCAATTTTAATAACATCCATTGGATTGACGAATTTGCTTTTATCCAATCCAATGGTAGATATTAAGTCCAACGTTATTGGACCAGTATGACCCTCAATCCCTCGTACTAAAGAGTTTGTTATCGGTAATTAAAAAAATTAAATAAATAAATCGTTAAGGGTTTGTTATTGATTTTCAATATTTCCAAACTAAAGAATTTGATTTAGCATTGCATTAAAAGTCAGGAAGAGTTTGATTTCGCATTGCATTAAAAGTCAGGAAGTTATTTGCAAATCTCCCTCTTCTTGTTTTGTTTTGTTTTGTTTTTGTGAAATTTTTTACTCATTTCCCAGCAGAATTACAACCGAAGTGGGCGAGCCAGTCCCAGAGCATACTTTCTCTCAAATGGCGGCGTTAAGAGGAAGCATTTCCAGATTGATCTCTGACTCGATCTCAAAAAACCGGGCAGCCCAACTCGTGTTTTTCAGAGGAATCACTTCAAAGCTTTTCGTGAAAGGTATTCATTCTCTCTCGGTCTATGTTTCAGTAATCGTACTTGTGTCAAAGCTTAAATTTGATACTATCACTTACAGAACTTTATTAGAACTGCCCAGATATTGTTATCTATCAAAGTTGGATATTTGAATTTGAAGTGTGAATAGGAAAAACAATAAAGGAGAGGAAGATTTTGAGTTAATTGTTCATAACGTGTTTGTTTTATTGTCTGTGTGTTTTTGCCTTAATTTGTTCTACTTCATTCTAAAAAGCAGAACTCATTTTAAAGTTTTTATGTTGGATAAGTAGAAGAGATATTGAGGTCCTGAAAAGAAATTCTTAACGGAGGACAAGGCCCTGATCTTATATTTCTCTTAATTATTATTCTCTCCAGATGCTCACTACCAACTCTTTTCTGGACAGAAAGAGTTATGGAGGATTCAGTCCTCAATATACCATGATGAGACCATCTAGTGTTAACCTTGTAGGCAACATTTTCTTCTTAGATTAATTAACCCTAATTGTTATTACATGTATTCCAGCCTTTATTTACATGGAGAAGGTACTATAGGGTGTCAATGTTTTTCTTAATTATTAGGAGTCAGTGCCGTTTTAAGTAAAATGGTCATCGTATCGATGTTTAAATTCCAACCAAGTGTGACCTAATTGCTTCTGAACTTACAAGTTACTTGTGCTACCCTGGTGTTTGAGATTAGAAACCGTGTGTCAGTGGTGGATTTGGGTGGGAGAAATTTTACAAGTAATTTTTGGGTCGCATAATCTTTAATTGTTTTCTCTTTGTTAATTCAGATTTGTACTACTTTTAACGCATGGCCGATCATTAATATACAAGTACTTTTTTTGACCGTGGAAGGTGTTCCCCTTGATATAGCCCACCCTTACAACTCTTTGCTTCTGCCATCAACAGTTTCTTAAAGAACGATCTGAGGCGTAAGCCGCACTGGTTGTTCATGAGGCTTACGCCTCAACCAATTAAGGTGTACGCCTCTAAACGGTGCCTCAATGGTATATTGAGCTCGACCCCCGAGTGCGTCGGCGTTGTTCAATAAAACTAATTCAATCTTCACAATCCAACATGATGATGCATCGATGATATTACAAAGTTGGTTTTGATTGAGTTGGGGATAGCTAGAGCTTAGAAACTGGTTTGAACATCTTTGTTGTTAATATGATGATTGTATGTTAATTATTTTATGAATTATATTTGTTATGTTTGTTTGTGAAGTTCTAAACCTTACATTTAGTTCTTTAATATGATATTTATTGGATAAAATAGGTTGCTAATGATTATTAATGTGATATGTGATTATTGGTTGTTTTATGAAATTTTATGTGCTTTATATATATATATATATATATATATATATATATGTTTATTTGCTTTATCTATCTTTTGAGAGGCTTACACCTCGCCTCATCAGAAGAAAACGTTTCGATACTAAAAACGTATTTTAAAAAATTGGCCATCACAATGTCTTCTTGCAGGCATATCGTTCACAGCCACAGAAAAGTCATTAAAAGATGCTTTTACACAATTTGGCAAAGTTGTTGAGGGTATGTTCTATCTATATCCAAGTTTTAGATCACGCTATATTGTTAGTCATCATGTCGTTTTTCTTTTTCTCCAGCTAAAATAATAATGAAAAAAGATGGAACGAGGTCGAAAGGTTATGGGTATGTAACCTTCAGTGCTACTGATGAAGCCCAGAAGGCCTTGATAGACATGAATGGGAAGGTATAATTGCATCATTTCCTGTACTTAAGCATGGTTGAAATTGTTGATTTTAAGAATTACACCGTAATAACTTGCAGTTACTAGATGGACGTGTAATTTCTGTTGATTACGTTTACAATACACCCAAGCTAAGAGAACCTCCCAAGGCAGAAGCAGATGGTTGATACTCTGGTTCTTTTTCATATGAGTATGATATGATGTCGAAAATTTTGGATGTATGAATAGTTCAATTAATGTGCCTGACCAGTCAAAGCATGCCAGGTGGTGCTGTTGCATGCTCTCAGTCCAAGTTTTATTTCTATAACCATCTTTTGATTGGTATAAGACAACTGCATTTTTCATATTCTGGTTACAAGAATCAACATTTCCAGAAACAGAATGCAAGATGGATGGAAATTTATGGTGAGATTTGAGTGTGATATGCTGTGTGCTTGCATTATGATAGTCAATTATAGAATACTGAACCTGACGATGATATTATGTACTGTAATCGTGGTTCCGGAATCACATTCTCAGCTACATACAACCAAAGATCATATTTGGTTAGCCAGCTTGGCCTTTAAACCACTTTAGCAGCTCAACGAAGGTAACTTCTCATACGCAAGTCACAAGTTCACCATCAGAACAGATAATTACAACGTGAGCCAACATAAATCATTTGAATGTACTACTATTACAGAACAGATACCACAGAAACAATAGTTAGTGCTAGGATGTGAGATCGTACCAGTCCTTGAAAATAAGCTCCCTATTTTAACATATCTTGTGTCAACAGGAAAACAAGTAAATTCTGCTTTACGGGTGCCAAAACTAACACATCTAGCACTAACTATGCGTACACAGCTCATACAATATTATTCTCTGCAAAAATGTTGGCATAATATTTGGATAAATGATCAATCTCAACAAAACTTGTTGCATCTTCGTTTTTTCTCATTTTCGCACAGTAAGTTAATGATGTCTTCCTAATACCAACAGATACAATTAACCCACGTGTGTCACTCAACTAACTGACAACTCTCAGGAGCTGGAGATTTCCATGTAGGCTACAAAGTTACAACATTACTGCTCTGGCCATCAAGCTGTTTTTACCTTACGTGAGGGAGGTCGTCGAAATAAACTGATCAAATCATCAAGACCCTGTTCAGAAGCATCATTATCAAATTTGTGTTCTAAGTACAAGGTAACATTGACATTTATCATCTGAGAAAGAGGAATACCCTAGTTGTGATGACAAGAAAACTGAAGAGCACAATCAAGTATGATCCCAACGCCAGAAGCAGCAGCAAGTCGAATGTTACACTAGCAACCTGTAACAATCCATTTTCAATGGTTACCTTTTTATCCAATGAAGTACAAAAACATCAAAGCATATATATTTTCAGCTTGGGAATTTGGCCTTAAGAATAATAGAAAAGGAATTGCGTGCAGAAGAACTGTAAACTAGTAATAATCATAAAAAGAGCATGTTGGGATAAAACAGGCAAAGACTATGTGCTAATAGAGCAATTAGATTGTGAAGCATTGCGTTAAGGAACTGTATAACAAAAGGGATACCCATAACCCTCCAGTAATTCTTCGTCACCCATGATTTATAGGTCTGAAGATACAGAAAAGGATTGTCAGGGGTGTGTGCCCATGTGAACAGAGAGATATGGCATATTTAATAACATTAGTATCCAACAGAGAACAAATAGGGAAAGTTTCATAAGTAACCCTCAGAATATGGAAAAAAAAATTTAGCCAAATGCAAAACTGTAATTGTTTTTAACCAGCTGTTGGATGAAAAGACTCAAATACCCCTCATGTAAGTTAGTATGAATGATTCACATAGTATTAGAGTGAACGATGATTTCACGTGGTGAGAGTGAAATAGTGAATAAAGATTTCACGCAATGGTGAAATAGTGAATAAAGATTTCATGTAATGAAAGACATGATTTCACATAGTACGGGCCATGTACATACATGAAACTTTTTGGAAAATAAAGAAAATGATTTTTTCGATGTTTGATTTTCTCAAGTCTTTAAATACAAAAAACAACCACAACCCACGAAATGTATGATGTTTCAAAGTAAATGAATGAATTTTAGTCACAGATCTGGTTACAATGAGTGAGAAATTAGTGAGAGAAGAAAGTGATAAGAGAGAGAGAGAGAGAGAGAGAGAGGGGAAAATAGGTTGAAGGAAGAAGATGATATCTTATGTTGGAGGGATATTTGGAAATTGTTTGGCTATGGGGTGAAAATAAATTTTCATACCTGGTTAGTAACAATTTAAGAACAAGTTTCTAAAATCTTATGTGGTAAAAATTGACAATTTGCACGAACAAATACCTGATATATGTTGAGTCTACCTCTAAATGAATCATAGAAAGTGAACATCCCATCAAGCACCTCATGTTGCACATTCACTTCATCCGTATGATCTGCCAATTCCTGCCAATAAGTAGGAACAATATTTTATGAAAAGGTCATTAACTAGAGTTGTTCTGGCTGAAGAGGGTCCTGGGAGGAGTTTTTGATTTCTGCTCTACCCATCAGAAAGGACCACTCTCTAAGCACTCATACTGATTGGTCTTACCACCAGTTAATTTTGTATCTTTCCTTTTTCCAATATCCCTTCCCCATTTTTACCAATATGCTAAAACAGATGAAAGTACATAACCGTATGCAGTCTAAATGAATCTTGAATAGCCATTAGTACATAACCAATTTCTGGGGTTGGACATTCTTTTTAAATTATGTTACCACATGCCATTCGGACCAAAAGAATCTTGAATAGCCATTATATGAAGAGTTCTAGAACATTAAATTACCCTAAGTTAATATAAGGTTATTTGTTTCAAAAGTATGCCATCCATGAAAATTCTACCAGATCATTTATGTAAGCACAGCCCAAAAGAGCATAGCTACATGAATCCTAAAGTAATATGTCAATCTCAGGAAGCACAATCAACTTTGTTGAAATCAATGTGAGGACAATCCTCAAGGAAAAGACAGACAAGGTTATTGAACATTCCTTTGGATCTTCATAATCCATCAAAAATAAGTTAGACTTAAATTAATTATTAAGATATACACACACGCACACACAATACATTAAATACACAAAACATGGAAATAAAAACAAATGCAGATAATTATGGTTTATCTAATGAATTTTAGCACCGTTTTCAGGTGGGCATCATCATAAAACTAGTACCAGTTCAGAAGGAAGAGACTGTAAAATGAAAGAGACCTTTTTCAGTGCCATAATAAATGGGTCATTCTTTGAGAGAAATGGTGCCACTCGAGGTGTTTGTGACAACAGATCTAACCAGGATCGTATGTAAGAAGGATTGACCGCCAAACTACTGTCGTCTGCAAAAATGTTAATATTCTTCCCCTGGTAACCATAGATATGCCTCTGTACAAAGGAAAATATCATATCAGAAAAAATAAAATAATAGTCGCACATTCATATGTTACATGCAGAAGATTGAAAATTTTATGTATCATTGGCGCAAATTAATAACAATCAACTTAGTATGCTTTTAAAGTAGTTTTAAGGTAAAACAATCATGAGATAACAGAATAACAAAATCAATTTGCAGGAACCCTTTTCTTAAAAAACAATAGATGCTTTCTTCACCTTGCTGACATAATGAAACTCCATCTCCAATAAGTTAGTTTATAAAGGAAGAAATTTAATTGCATTTTGCACCACTACCACAGTTATGACAAACCACAAAATTCAAAATATGTCAAAATTTATCATACCAATAATTAACAAGCAACTTAAACAGAGGTCAACACTCATATACATGCAAGACTCTTGGAAGCATTAATTTATGCATTCGGCCACAGCTGTACCAGTATCTTATTTTAAGGTAGGGTAAATAAACTCCAAATTTTCCATTAGGATATCTCCAGTCAAATTGTTGGTAGCACAATATCATCACAAATTACAAGAAAAGAAATTGTCACTCCTTTTTTAGAAATTATCATATGCTATATACCCATTGTCCTTGTCACTGATGCCTGACAGTGTCCTTGTAGATCATAGTACATATTACTCGTACAGAGAAAACCATTTAATGCAGCACAAAGGAATACAACAAGGATTATGAAGTAGCATGATCAAGATATTGGCAGCGTAAATTACAACACATCAACATTTCCTTTTCTATGTCTCACAGACATGTTAGCTATAAACACTAACAACCCACACCTGCAGCCACCCATTTCTTTATATTGATAAGTCCTGATCTTAGGGCATAATACATTATCCACAAATTCAATATCACTTCAAAGACATCCGCCATTCTACACGCAAACTTAGCTTATCATGAAATGCCAATGACGCATGCTACACAGTACTTCAGCAAGAAGATATGTGCTCTACATCGTTCTCTAACATGCTAGTTGGGTACAGTACATGTGCACCCAAAATATCAGTAGTACCTACACCCATGTTGCATAGAATCTTTAACATAGAATGGTGATTGACCTAAACATAGAATCTTTAATATGAAGAAAATTTATTTCCTCAAAATTCAGTGACTTCCCGTATTACATTGGAACAGGTAAAAAGGACAACAGCTGTCATTCTTATATCCTAGCATACTTTCAAATTCATGGAAATACTATACAAGATCAACATCCTGCCATGCAACTTGAGTAACCAATGGCTTTTTAGTGAAACATAGCACCCTCATTATAAGGAACATACCCCTCTTACCCTGCTAATTATATCACACCACTCTCCTTCAATGAGAACATGACATGGATGTCCCACATTTATCTCTCTTCTTTAAAGTTTTTAGGTTCTGAAAAAGTATCAGTTGGACAATACATTTATATATTAATAATTACACTTGCAGTTGGTCTAAAATAACATATTTTTACATTCAAATCAAAACATAAAAATGGAGATTTATCTCTTGATATATATAGACTTACTGCAAGACTCTCAGCAACTAACTTGACACTTCTGACAATTGCAGTTTCATCAACAAAATGCCTGCAGAAAATAAAGCTCTCAGCAAATGATAAATAGAATTAAAACTCTGGCATTAAGGCTAATAGGGCTAAAGTTTGAAAGGAACCTGCTATCCAATAAGCCCCCAGTGCTTTCTAATAGCTCAGGAGCAACAGAAAGTTCGGAAAGGGTGGCAGCAGTAACTCTCAGCCTTGAAAACTGTTCATGCTCCCAAGCTACCTACAACAGAAAGTAGCTTCATCACCTGACTTAAATAGAAGAAGAAGAAGAAGAAAGCAAAAGCAAGCATGCTTTACAAATCGGAAGAATGTGTATTACTTTTTTATAAATAAAAAAATTAAGAATAATTGGGAAATGCTCTGTAAACAAATTATGCACCTTGATCACACTAAGCATTACATGCTAAGCAGCTTCACATCTCTTTAGTAAAAGGGGGAAAAGACGTAAAAGAGAGAGAGAGAGAGAGAGAGAGAGAGAGAGAGAGATAGAGAGGAAAGCTTCAAATTCCATATCACTAGAAAAAGATCTAGGTAAGATGAATCAGATTTCCTCCCACAATAACTTGACATATCCAACAAAAATTTTGGGTTAATATATACAGAACAACCATAATATGATGCAGAAGTCATAATTGTAAGCAGAACAAAGAACACGAAGGTACTAATAGATGAATTCAAAAATGAATAAGACATTCTAGTCATCTAAAATGTAATATTTCTCAAGTTGTCAAAAAAAAAAAAAAAAGTTTCCTTGTTTATTATTATAACAAACCACAGATTACATAGCAATATGAAGTCTTAATAAGATAAGCCACTCAGAAAATATGTAAATCATATTAATTATCAAAAACAAATATCATACACAAAACTGACTTATCCTAAGTTTTCCCACTCATTTAATTGCACACCTTAAGAAAAATTCTCAGCCAACACCACAGCAGGCCAGGAAGAAACTAAAGAATGGGCAGCTAAAAGGCCAGAACACTTCCAAAAATATATAGATGGAACAGAACATTTATGATTAGGACAAAAGCAAAATGGAGAGAGAAAAGCTCTAGTTTATTCACCAAGATTTCCAGCTCTCAGGAAATTTGAAATCTACTAGAAACTAGAAAGAATAAAAGAAACCAGCATCTATGAAAAGTAATTTTTTTAGTACAGCTTTGTGATTGAGCATGTCAGTGTAAATTAGAGCCAGGAGATTCACAGCAAAATGATTTCCAAGGCATTAGAACAGAGCAACAGAAATGATAAAATAAAAACAATGGGAAGTAATACAACTGTATACCCTTGCAAAGCTACTACAAATTTTTAGGCTCATACAACAGGGAATTTATCCAAGACAGATCAAACCAATATCAACTTCTGGTTCAACTTGCTTATCTATGCATGTCTAATGATAATATCAGGACATGTCATCTAGCTAACTAGTAAAGATGGTTAGCATCCTTCCACGAGTTCGCCCACCAACAGTCTATTCCTCAAAACTCTAATCTATATTTTGGTGGGGGAAAGGAAAAATATCACAAATAATAAATATGAGATAAAGCAATAACTATTTACAACAATGTACAGTTATACCATTGTGGGTTTTCTTGACTAGAAATTTGGATAACTTCGATGAGAAGATAATGAAAATGAATTCTTAATTTTCTCATCAATGTAGAATCGTAGATATAGTTCTATTATTCATGTATATTTACTTACTCGAGAATTTGAGATGTTTATTTTCTTGTGCTTCAGACCAACTTTGAAGCCCAACTCTTCAGCTACACTAGAGAAACCCTACACAAAAATCCATCCATTAAACTCTAAAACGAAGTAACACAAAACCATAAAACAGACTTGTTCTGTGAGATATTATTTGCTTACTTCAAAGATGTGCTTTATGTAGGCATTTTCTGGAGGCTTAGACACATGAATCCACAATTCATCATTCCATGAACCAATGCTATTTAAGCAGATAGCATAGTCAATACTTTCACGCAAACGTTGATCAAAACTTCGAAGCCACTGCAAAAGGTAGGATACTCAGAAAAAATTTTAAGCCAAACTGAAAAAAGAATGACAAAGCCAATTATGAGGAAAACAAGGAAGGAAAAAAAACTCTGGGGATTTTAAAAATAAATAAATAATTAACCAAGGAGTCTAAGCACCTTGTGAGTTCCATTGTAGTTATAAGGTCCACCGGAGGTCAGCCCGAAAAGTAAATTGTAGCTTCCTCTAGTCTTAGGATTTGAATAGAGACGAGAGAATAACCTAGCTATTTCAAGAAGTGCTACAACGCCACTACCATTGCTATCACTACCCACAGATAATGCCTGCATGTACCGGTTATCAACATACAGTCATACAAGTTACAGAAGTTGAATTTGCCAATGATATTCAACAAGATTACATACAGGAGCAGCCCCAAACGTATCATATGATGCTACTATAGCAATGGTTGGGAGTTGATTTACATCACCTTCAGCTTTTAAACCTTGCAACCATCCCTGCACCAATCACAAAATAAAACAATATTAATTACTCAATTTACAGCAATATATGGGGAAGCAATATCATTGCAGCAAGTTAAGGATCCGAAAAAACAAAATTTTCCTGATTATGCGTGCAATAATGTATTACACTAGCTCAGCTAAACTTGTGAACTGTCTTTGTAAACAAAAGACAAGAGTCAAGGCAAAAGCTATAGGCCATGATTTATTAATTGTTAGCACTACCATGTCCAGGCAGGGCTTGTGCTTGTCTGAAAAAGTTGAGGTTGCAGTAATAATGATGTATGTTTCTTAGTTTCTTAAATCTCTCTAAGTGCATTTATCGTTTTGAGTACACACATGAAAAGATTTTTGCCTTATAATGCTTTGGGAGGATATATACTTGAAAGATTTGGTATAGTTTTTAGGAGCTCCTTTAGAAGGGCTGTCTGGTCCCCTTGGTGGACTACGGGTTCATGTAATGCATTCTCTCAATTCTTTTCTAATATAAAGTTCAGTGTCCTATAAAAAAAATACACAAAGGGAAAGAAATATGATGGTCAACAAAACAGGTAAAGAATATACAGTAATGAAACAATGGCACTTGTACAAGCACAACAGGAAGTATATCTGCTATGTAAATTTAATTAATTCTTAATGCAAATGAAACTATACTACCGGCTAAGTAAAAGAAGCCATATAACTAGAATGTAGAATAACTAACAGAAAGCATTTCAGACAAACTCATAATGAAAAGTTAGTAGCACCAACCAGAACACAAGAGAAATACAAAGGTATCATTTGTAATATCCACTGCAACCACCATCATATTTCCCTATTACTTAACACTTCAGATGCTGAAGAAAGGTAAAACCCAAGCATGACCACATGAACTTAGTCAGTTGGTCACGCTTGCTGGGAAGTTAATTAAATTCTATGGCCTCTTTTGTGTACAACTTCTGTAAAAATTACATGAAAGACAATTCATCTGTTTCTCACTTTAATTTGGGAAAAACCGAAAAAACGCTACAAATGGATCTAAGTAATTACCGGGGTCAACTTTTTCCACTATACAAATAGATATACACTATATTGCAATAAAAACGGTGCCCAATTCCCTTCAACAAATAGATTAAAGAACAGTTTTCAGTATTTAGATAATTAGATCCTAAGAATTCATTAGCATTTAAGGGTGTCAATCATATTTCTCTCATGTAGAATATTTGCTTCACAATAACTTTAATTCATTCCCATGAAAGAAAAAAAGTTAAATTTTATTTTGATTAACAAAACATAAAAGAATTGAATTGGAACCTGAATGTTTGTGATGGTGGGAGATGCAACTTTCTTAGCTTCCGATGTTGAGACAACAAGTTTGTATCTGCAATAATTCAGAAGCAGAGATGAAATCAGACACGGCCAGTGACCTTAAAAACACCATTCATCAATCTCAACAGCAAAAAAACAAAAACAAAAACATTGCATTCAAATGGAAATTATTCTAGACATAGCATGCAACAGGTAAAATAAGTGGAGTATGAGACAATCTGCAAGTGGGAAATCAAATAAAAAAAGAAAAAAGAATAGCTAAAGCCCAATGTTATTCATGAAATTAATCCTTGGTTGGCATTCCTTAACATGGGACTGTCGAAATGAACTGAAGATATTTAGCAGATGCAAATTGCAAGGGTGGGATGGTCAAGAAGACTTGAAATACTATGTCAACCATTTGTTATATACTTATATGAAGAAGATGCCTAAATACATTTAACTACAAATAACCACACTTTATATAGTTGATTTTCCAGATGAAATATATATAATTCATTAGAAATTTAACATTTTTCATACGAAGCTATCAACTAACCCTCCAGTGGTTGCAGTGGCAGGTTGACCGGTGGCATCATTCTTCTTGACATCGTTCAACACAGAATCAATTTCATCATTCTCAAATGCAAAATACACAGGATACTGTAACAAAACATTCCGCCATAAAGGTGTGCACATACAAAAAATAACAGAAAAATAAAAAAGTATAAAACATAACAAACAGATGAAAAGGATGCAAATAACAAAGGTGTGCACATGCAAAAAATAACAGAAAAATAAAAAGTATAAAACATAACAAACAGATGAAAAGGATGCAAATAACAAAGGTAATGATTCAGAGTGCACCTATGCTACTACACTATTATCTGGATTCAAAATTTGAAAACCAATCACAAAGAACACCTCAAAAAAAGGTACTATAAACAATAATCAATTTTAAACAGCAGAGGGAATTGATATGGTAGTAGTAGTAGTAGTAATAATAATAATAATAATAATAATAATAATAATAATAAACACTCAATTTAAAACGATAAAAAGAACTTATAAAGCAAATGGATTAAAAAATAACTTATGCAAGTTAAATTCTAAAGAATTATGCCATACCAAGAATCAGTTTTGGATCCTAAACTCTGTGTGTTCGAATGGGAATCTAACTAATTACCAGCCATGTTTACGGAAGAAATTATGATTTAATTTAGTAACAAAAGAAAAACTTTTTTTAAAAAGGAAAAAAAATAATTCATTAAATATAATCAAAGCCATCAATACATGGGAGAAAAACTTGCATGCAACCGATGCAATGCATCCTAACCAATGGGAGCATGCCATGTGGCAACTTGCAAGGAAAACTCAATTGATCGGTTTTCCTTGGCTCATGGAATGCACCCATTGGCCGTACGGTTGCGTGCCATATTTAATCGATACCCTGATGTCAGGGAGACTTCAATTGTACACAGCTGAAGTGAACAAAAACAATATAACTTACTAGCTAAGCTACCTATAGCTAGAACCTATAACAACCATGTAAAATTAAGAAGGCCACAAGTTTCCTAAGTAGGAGTATGAAAGCTCGGTGATACAGTTGAAGTGAAGTATAAAAATCGAATACCACTCACAGGCATTTTAGCATGTATTAGTAAGCGTTCCAGTTCCAGCAGTACATTCTTGATCAGTTGTTTCTCCTGAACTTCACTACTACTCCCTCCGCCTTTAATTTCGAGACGAAACATCTCAGGAAGCAAAAACAACAACCCTCCCAGCGGTTGCTTTTGAGAAATATACTCTGCAACAACATAGATTCCAACGCTTATAAAAATAAATAAAAAAAATTATATCTTTTAGCTATAATTTAGAGAGTTGAAAAGAAGAATCACCTTTGACAAAACTGATGTTCAATTCGCGGACCGGGATCATGACAACGGTCCTGGAGAGATCAGCGCCGGGAGAGAAATGGAGAGAGCCGGCGTGGTGATTGAGACTGGCGAGACGAGATCCGAAAGGGACGCCGGAGATATCATACTGAATGAGACGGTAGACGTCGACGACTGTAGCTGCATCGCAGAGCTCGACGCAAGCAACGAGTATGAAGACCAAGGCCAGCATTGAGTACACGGACTCCAGCATCTCGCGGTCGCGAGGTTGCTTTTGAGCCATCGAACGATGGATCTGGATTCTAGGGTTTTGGAAACGAAGAGATTGGCTCGAATTGGTTATTATTATAATAAACACTCTAAAAAGTTTTGGGATCGGACTTTGTAGTAGAGTGAGGAGACCCTTTGTTTATGGTGGCCGGTGCTTTCTCTTCTTATCTCACGTTTGGTCCGTTTCGAATTTGTAAATGGAAATTTCATTTTAATGTTTTTTATGTTTTTTTTTTAAAAAAAAAAAATTACTCAAATTATTATATTGTATGTCTAAATTCATACAAAAATATCATTTTATAATTTATACGGTAATTAAAATTATTCAGTTATAAATTTGAGTATTCATTGATTCATCCAGATGATGTCTCATATTTAAAAATTACTTATTTTAATATTTTTTTTAAAATATATATACATCATAATTCATTTTCAAATAGTTTTATTGTCTTATCGGAATTTACTGTATTTGAAGTTCAATGATGGAAATTTTATTAGATATAATTAGATATAGCATATCATCTATAACCGAATTCCCTAAACCGTTAAAATCGTTCCAATTTATATCTTGTCGAAAACTCCCACCGTTAGATACAAGTAACTTGTTCATTTTTTTAAAATAAGATCATCTTCAATGCATATATCAATGTCAATGTTAAATTTAGCATGAAATATAGTAAAATGTTATATTTGGCATATCGTTTTAGCAGTGTACTTCAATGCAAAATTCAATTTGATATGCTATTTTCTATTTTTTAATTATTTAAAATTATAAAAGTTAACAAATACAACCGATGCATATAATATTTTTTTTGGAATTGTTTCAATATCAATTTTCCCTACAAAATTTTTTAAATTTTTATTATTTAAAATTAAAAAGTCAACAAATACGGTTGCATTTATTGTTGTGCCAAATGGCACAGTGTATAACATATACCAAATTTGACACAACTTTTAGCATTACATTGGAGAATATTTTTTTTAGAATTGTTTCACCCCTACCAAATTTGTTAAATTTTTATTATTTAAAATTAAAAAATCAACAAATACGGTTGCATTTATTGCTGTGTCAAATGGCGTATGACATATACCAAATTTGGCACAGCTTTTAGCATTACATTGGAGTATGCTTTTTTTTATTTTGTGCTAAAATAAAGCATTGCATTGGAGTATGTTGTTTTACTTTGTGCTAAAATAAAGCATTGGCACAGTAATTTAGCATTACATTGGAGATGCTCCAAGGGTCATATATATATATATATATATATATATATATGATGAATGAATAACCTTGTTAAATGTGGAATCAAAATAAGATTGATTGGATTTAGGTTACTATTTGGGGATTTTGTGAATGAAGTCTTATATTTATTTGTTGATATATGAAAGCATTGTTCTCTTCTTCTTGCTCCTCTTTGCTGATTGCATGACAAATATTAAACAAACACTTGTAATTGAATATCAGTGACTTTTAGGCATATCAGCCTGCCTGAAATCTCATTCAAATATGATAATTACAGTTGAAATATTTTTGATGGAAATGCATAAACACAATAACTTTCCATGATAAAAACCGAAACAGAAAGGTAAAATAATGAACAAGAACAACTACTCTAATTTATCAACTCATTGTGCCAAAGGGACTTCAAACAAAAATTGTGAAATGGATTCACTATTCATCTATGCTTAGAAGCAATAATCTCATTGCAACAGAAAATAGGATTAAACATGGTTGGAGCTAGAAAGACATGCTTGTATCTCCACTCGAATCTGATAGGTCCTTCGCCATAGTCGAAGCTGTCTCATAATTGCTTATAGAACTAGCAAGTGTAAACTTGAACCAGCCGCCTGCCTATTTACCGGAATCTATTTACTGATTTCTACGAAGGTACCCCAAAAAAGCAATTGGGTCACGTCCATTTTCTTCGAAATATTTTTTAATGGTGCTTTCAGTAACTTGAGTTTCCCTAGTCATCTGGAAAGACAAGTTGCAAGTCTTCGTTGTCTCTATATACTTGGACAAGACAAGCAGCTTTATACACGAACACACCAAACATGGCTGGAACTATCTGTTGAAAACAACAAGCAACGAAACAAATGGATAAACATGAGTCTTGTTTGCCATTGTTTGAGCTTTCATGGGAAATTTAGAAATTCCGAAACAGTTCCATAAGAATGTGAAGAAAATTATTTAAACAGCTACCTGAAAATCAAAGAAGTCATTGGCAAAATACTGATGAGACACAACCCAAAATCCATATACTGCAGCCGGGATCACAAGTCTTGGAGATGACAGAGCAATACTACTTCCCTTAATTGTTCTCTCAAAGAAGTTCTCAAGGTCCTCACTTCTTATTCCAATTCTAAGAAAGAAAAAATATATATTTGTTACGCAAAAAAAAAAAAAAGGAAATAAAGAATCACTGAGCTGGAAAACGGCAAAACTACTACATAAACAGATTAATTTAGCTGTACTTTTTGGACTTCTTTTGCAGGAAAATCTGAGGAACCATTTCTTTGGACAGACTGTCTGCATGTTTGTATAAGAGCTGAAGGTACAAGAAACTGCATCGGAAAAGAAATTGGTTACGGTACCAAACTTAGCATCAATATCAAGGACAGCAAAATGCTTTGAACAATGTCCAGAGGTTTCGCTTCTCTTTTCCTGAACAAAGCTAGAATGTGATCAAGTTATATCATTAAAAACATTCAGTTCTTCGGAAATTGGTGTAACACTTGATCCCAAGATAATCATCTTGGAGAAAACATTCAAGTGACTCATCTAAATCAAGAATATTTGCCTGGGGTCTCATTATTTTGACAGAAAATATTCCCAGGTGCTATTTCTCCGGTACTAAATTTTAAAATTTAAGAAACCTCCAATAATCTTGGTAGATAATTCACAATGATGTTTGGTGAAACCTTTTATGTATCTCCCTAGTATCCATCCAGACAAATTTGTAAACTAAACAAATTGGATGGAAATACTTTCCATCAAAGCAACCGGAGCAATAGATCTACCATCATTGTCATGTATACATCCGAAGAGAAGAATTGGTGAAGTTAAACATATAGAAGAAGAAAATTATCACGCATTATTAATTATTATTTCACCAATTGGTAACACCTTTCTGAACTGATAGTTGGAAACCTTCGCTTGTAAAGTTCATAGAATAACTTTGCGACTCACTCTGAGCTCAGTTTCAAACCTTAGTTCACCAAGGTATTATTTCAATTAAAAAATAGCCTCACCCAAATGCATCAACTTACCTAAAAAGAACTCCAACCGCATAGCTAACAGCAGCCTGTACAATTAATAAGGTTGTTCCTTTGTTAGTGCATATCTACTGTATTTCCTAAGCATCTACTTTCAAAAGAGAAAAAAAGAGAATGAATTCCTATTTAGTTGCAATAAACATGGTCAGTGAGTAAAGAAACTTAGGAATCTTAAACAAAATGGGTTAAAACCATTGTTGCAAGATACCACATATTTTCATTGCTACCTTTCCAGCAAATAAAGGGAGCAATATGGACAATTACAGAGTTCACGGAAAATTTTAACATGAGAACTCATATATTTTGTTAAACTTTGAACTCCAATGCTTTGGTTTTCAGTGATTATTTTACCTGGAGTGAGAAAGCTATCAAACAATACCCACTACACGCAGTTCCAATACCGGCTGACAAAAGCATCAGTTCCCTCTTGAGCTGGAAGATAAGAATCAAAGAATCAATGTCTTTCCATGGCTATTGTAAAAATTTAAAACCATGTAGGCAGCAAATCCTGGTCCAGGACCTCTGAGACCTTATAGTACACTTAGTAACTGAATTCCATCTTTGAAGCCTTTTCTTGTTTCTAGGGAAATGGTAGGATGTAGAGGTAATTCTAACCTTTGTAACTGAATTGATAATTCTATAAATAATATCATATTCAATCCACCTCTCCTATACATTACAATTCTATGATGACAGAAACTTTCCCTTCATCAGCATTTTTACATCACTTCTACAAAGTTACAATCATGATACTTGTAGGAGCACAAATCCAAAAGAAACGTCACCAGCAAAAGAAAAACTATGACAGCTTGAATAGAGCATTCACACTTTTATAGTTTTGTAAAAAGTGACAACCGAAAAATCTGAGTTTCTAATTTACTCAGTAAAACAAAAGTGTGACTCACACTTTTGGCGTCATCTGTGGGAAAGAAAATTAAAAACTCAAAATTTTCAGCTGCCTTTCTTATTGCTATATGGACACATATTTATATTATTTCGATTCTACAAGGAGTGATGGGACCATGTTACAAAATGATGATCACGGGCACCGGTCACTTTTTAAAAAACTACAAAAGTGTGAATACTTTATTCAAGTTGTCATAGTTTGTCTTTTGCTGGTGACGTGCCTTTTGGATTTGTGCTCCTACGACACTGCTGCTAATTATTGGAATGCACAATAATATGGGTAACATTTTCAAGATTAGCACAAAATGTCTATGTTTTAGAAAATTACATTGAAATGAAGAACCAACAAACCATGAAAAAAATACTAATTTCAAGAGAAGTATCATACAGCTTCATATTCAAGAAGGTTTAGTTTCTTCCTCCTTTCTCTGTCATCCTGCACAGCCTGCATTTACATTCATGACTTAGTAACAATAAATGGTCTTTTCTCGGATGCACACCTTTTTTATTATTATTATTTACAATAATTTCCCTTATTCTTTTCTGAATTAGAAGGGGTGGTGGTGTTCAGTAGCAAGCTTATTAAAATGAAACAATAGCTACAAGAAGCATACCTTAGCAGTGAGTTTCTTATTGATGGGTGCAGAGTTGTCACCTAATAGCCATTCACGGGTCCTTGATAGTTTCAAAAACCCATCATCGTTATCACTTCCCATGTCCTAAATATATTAGGGCCATAAATACAAGTAAATTGAATCAAATTGCTCATCCAAATAAAATGAACAGAAACAGATATAGATCTAGCATTTAGTTCAGGAACTTTAATGCTGAGATTATCTCAAGTTTTCAAACTTAATTCTACCTTCCTCACTTGGTTCAATACTGGCTGAGCCCAAACCAAGCAACCAGACACTCATGTATTTTACAAAACTAACGGCGCCATTAAGAAGGGTAGTCCAAAATGACTCATAAACCAAATTTAGTATAAAAAGTTATGAACTGCTCATCCTAATGCAATCTAGGTGTATCTGAGCGAACTTCTCATTTTATGTAAACAAAAAAATAAAAAAATAAATAAAAAAAAATAAATAAATAAGTTTTCTTATGGTAGCAACTAAACTGATCTTGTATTAGCCACTGACACCTGTTTTCCCTTGTCCATTTTCTCAAACCAAATCTAAAGAGAATGTAGTAGTAATGACAAAAAGGTAATGAGAATATGCCCCATGAAACAGTGTCTGAAACATCATACTCCTATACCACCGTTAAAATAATATTCTAAACACAGGAGAGGCATTTGACCATGACTATCACAGAGCACCAGGCAAGAAGCAAAACAAACAACATCATGGAGAAGGAAAGGAAGATAACAACAGAAGTCAGATTCAATGTAATTCCATAAATTCCATAGTCAACTATTGCAAAATTCCATAAATTCAATGCAATTTATATGACTTCTCTACTTGAGTCCAAAATGTTTTACAAATAATCCATAACCAATCCATCAAATTTTCCAATATCTACCAAGAATGTTATGACTTAAAATCAAGTAAGCTAAGAAACTAAAATGGTAGAAAATCCAATCAACCTGGTCTGATTGTTGAGGAGTATCAGCAAGTCTGTTAGCATCAGAATCAGCATCAACAAATTTGACAACTTCCCTCTGCCAAAACATATCAGAAGCTCTGGAAATAAAGTCTCCATTTACTTCTCTATCCTTCAAGAACATTTGCAAAACATCATCTTCTGCAACTTCACCCACTAAAAAATCAACAAAACCAAACATAACTGTGATGGGTTAGAATCAAAACCATTAAAAACAATGGAAAAAAAAAAAAAAAAAAAAAAAAAGAGTTACAATTGAAGATTGTAAGAGGAAATGCTGACCTGGGCGAGTGCTTGTTCTTAAGATAGAGAATGATGTCAGTGTTTTCTTGGAAAGGGACTTTGGAGAAGGAGGAATTGTGGGGAATCTTGGAAATTGAGAGTGGATACAGTTGGTGAAGACACCAGCGGTCTCCATTGAAGTTTTGTAAAAATATCAGGTGTGGTCGTCTAGAAGTGTGTTATATGAAGTGGTCTGACGGTTTTGGATTTGCAAGAAAGGGCGTTATCCGTTTGATACTGGCTTCTAATTTTATTTTATTTTTATTACAACCCGGAAGACTCCAACCACCAAGGGCAGGAGGCCTTTGGTGGCTTCTAATCTTCTATTCTATGCAAATTGCTTCAAAACTTTTTTTCTGTCAAAATTTTTTGTTAGTCAATGAACACAAATTTAATACTTAAAAAAAAGACACAAATTAAGAAAATATTTATATTAACATCTTTTCTATTTTTTTTCTATTTTTTTTTTTTTTTGCAAAAAAAAGTGATATTTTGAAGAAACCATGAAATCTTAGAAAAGAAACGTGAAATCTTGACAATTTTTTAAAATTGAAAATTACTGAAACATCTCATCCAAAAAGGATGTTTTGATAATTTATCTGTGAATAGTACTATACAACTCAAATAATTGACCAAAAATTCAATCAAATGATGTGGTAAATGAGCTGTTATCGCTGCACAAATTATGAGATGATGTCGTTAATGAATAAACCACTTACCACGTCATTTTAGTTGGTTTTTGGGTTAATTTTTTGAGTTTTCCAACAGTATTGTTTACCTATTTCATGTTTTTTTTTTCTCTTACTTCTGCAAATAAACAACGATGTCGAGAATAGCCATTCTCAGCGGCGTTATTGTCACGCTTGAGCGCATTGCCCAAGTACGGCATCGCCTGGGCATGCCATGCCCAGGCAGCACACCGCCAGTGTTGCATAGGTCATGCAGCACATTTACTAAGTGGTGGCATCATGTCCTAGGGCTGTGCAAAAAACCATCTAACCCAACCCAAACTTATATGGATTAGTTTGGTTTCAAATATTAAAAATAAAAATAAAAAAATTATTAATCAAATTGTCATTTAATAAATCGATCAAAGATTGGTTTGGTTTGGGTTTCTTAAAATAAAATCAACTCATATATTCAATAAAAGTCAAATCCACGTTTCTGCAGGGTTTTGTAACTTATATTTATATTTCTTTACTTTGTTATTTTATTTTGTTATGTTACCTATACCTAATGTCAGTTCGATTCGAACCGAAGAACCGGACTGGATCGGAACCAGTTTTTCTAATTCTGGTTCAAGAACCGAACCGGAATCGAGACCAAGACGATTCTGATTCCGGTTCCATTTTTCACAAAACTATACGGTTCGAACCAAATTTTATTATTTAATTTGGTTTGGACTGTTGGGTCCTCCAACGGTTCAAATATATTTATTTTATTTGCAATTACTAAGTTTCTAATTTATTTTATTTGCAATTTATCTTATTTCCAATTTATTTAATTTGCAATTAGTCAATTACTAAGTTTCCAATTTCATTTTATTTACAATTTATTTTATTTGCAATTACTATCTACCATCTACTAAGTTTCCAATTCTCTCACAAATTTATTTCCATCAATTTTTTTATCATTTTTTGTTCAAGGAATTGTACATTTTTACAATTCAAAATTTTAAATGACAAATGGAAGTGGAAGGGGTGACGGTCCTAGGCATTCCATTTCGATGAAAGGTAAGGGTTGTATGACTGATAATCTCGGTTATAACAACACCGCCTATCACAAGTATCTATAATACCAGGTCTGTGCTGAAGACCTAGGCATAAACTCTCATACTCTCCCATTAATTATTTTTGAACCCGATCCTAATGCCACCCCAATATTGACAAGTCAATCAAAAAATATGTTTGATACCCCTCTAGATTTTTAATTTGATCCACCTATGGAAGATGTGTTACAAAAGCAATTCAAATTTGATCTCTTCGTAGTCCATATGAAGAAAGTTAAGCAAGCAGATGGAAGCATTGCAGTGGTTTTCAATTACCGCAAAACAAGTATTTAAGTGGAACAAATTTAGAGGTTATGGATCTTATCAAAAGCATATAACGAACAAACATCTAGAAGCATAGGCCAAATGTTTACGGTAATTATTGCATTATAGTGATGAACAAAATAGAAAAGAATTAGCTATAATTGTAGCAATTTAACAATTACCATTTAGGTTTGGTGAAAATGTTGGGTTTATTAATTATTGTCGACGAGCATTAAATCATGCTGCATGTCATGTTCTTAGAGCCACGTTTACAGAAACACTTGAAAAGATTCATGACAAAGAAAAAAGAAACTAGGAAAATATTTTGAAAAAATATAATGGTTATGTTTCCATATGTGCCGACATATGGAGTGACCATTGACGATGCATTCATACTTGGGTGTCACTTGTCATACCGTTGCTATTGCTACTAATATTTTTAGATAGCTTATAACAATACTGTTGCTATTCCCGCTTTACTTGATTTATACAACGGTATAAAATGATGCACACATTGCTACTAATATTTTTAGATAGCTTATAATTATTTTTGCAGAATATAACATTGAAAACAAAATTTTTGCAATTGGTTTGATAATGCTTCTAACAATATCGTTGCTATTCCTGCTTTACTTGATTTATGCAAACCTTATCTTGGTGGTAAAAATTTTCATCAAAGATGTGCATACCATGTTTTAAAATTATGTGTTAAAAAAGGATTGTAAACTTTTCAACAGTTTATTCCAACTATTAGAGATGCCCTCTATTTTTTTATGGAAACATCATTCTGCAACGAAAGCATGGGCAATATACTGTAAAACAAAATGGTAGGCGTGTCGTTAGATTTCCTCGTGATGTTCCAACACATTGGAATTCTACTTATAAATTGCTTGCTAGAAGTTATGATTATAGGGATTTATTAGTTAGTTTTATTCAATACAATGTTAGTAACATTAATCTTTATCCAAGTCATTGGGATGCTTGTTACAAAATTTGTAATTTGTTAAAAGTCTTTCATAATGCTACTAACAATTTATATGATGTTTATTATCCTACAACTAATTTATTTATTATTGAGAGTGTTAATATTGCTGGTGCCTTTGCTCATTATGAATCCAACACACGATTACTGGAGTTTGTTACTGCTAGAAAGGAAAAATGGTTAAACTATTATAATGAGTTTCCAAATACTTATTTAATTGTCATGTGTTTTGATCTATGTTGTAGATTAGAAAGTTTGTCTGATTATCTATTTGATTATTATGAACAAGGTTTAAAAATAGAATACGATGTTAATGCATGTTGTGATAGAATTAAGATATTACTGTATGGGTTATATGATGAATATGTTAGAGTTTATGGTCCCTTATTGAACATAGATATTACACAAACTCAAAATGTAACTCAATCCCCATCATGCTCCGGATTTATGAGTTTAGGGTATAATCTGTTATCCAAAAAAATCAAAAAATTACGAGGTTCTTCTTCATCAATCTCAGTCACGTATTCCAAGCTTGAATATTATTTAAGTATCTCTTTTGAGTTTATAGAAGACACGATAGTTAAAAAATTTGAGATACTACACAGGTGGAATGAGTATGAAAAGTATTTTCCAATCTTAGCTATAATAGCCAAACAAATTTTTTCAACACCAGTTTCTACGGTGGAACAAGAGTTCAGGCGTTTAGCGCTGGGAGGAATATTCTGGATCCAAAACGTTTGTGCTTGAGTCCGAAATCACTACATATGCAAGCTTCTATAGATGACTGGACCAAGGCACAAAACCGACAACAAGAAATCGATCAGGAGAAACCATACGATTTCTTTAAAGATGACCAACTTGAAAGTGGAGCAGATGATCATGACACAATTAGTTCACGTCAAGAGAACTACGTGGCATTTGATTCCCCTAAACCCCAAGAGGATACATATACAACTTAATCGTAGTAAAAATTAAGTGCAAGGCTAACTTTATATATATATTTTTATAGTTTTATTTTAATTTAATTTTATAATTTGTCATTTATTTATTTTATTTTATTTTTAGGTGACCCAATAAAATGTAATTTTTAATTTGTAATTTGTCATTTTTTTAGTGTTATTTTAATTTAATTTAATTTTGTAACTTATCATTTATTTATTTTATTTTATTTTGTAATTTTTCATTTATTTATTTTATTTTATTTACAATTTTGCATGTCTAATTTTTTATTAAATAAGGTAAAAAAAAGGGTTTAGAACCGTCGGAACCGTTGAACCGGAACCTCCAAATGCCGGTTTCGGTTCCGGTTCCCCTTGACCCGGAACCGAAACCAACGATTGTTACTCTCGTTTACTTTGCGACAGCTCGTATCCTAAGAAGTAATACCCAATAAGATAATTCAAGTACATATTTGACAATTTAACTCATAAAATAAGGTTTTTTTTTTCCCCTCATCCATTGCCATCAAACATTAGCTATTGTATTCATCTTTTATGATACTTTTTAGAACATGAGTTTTATGTCCTTGATCTTATGTTTATTTTAATTAGATTATGTTTTGTTTTTTGTTTTTCAGTCATGATAATTGTTATTGTTAATGTATTAATTATATAATATTTTTTCTTGATTTTTAGAATAATTAAATAACACATATGTTTAATATTTAAATATTTAAATATTTTTAATAATAATAATAATAATAATAATAATAATAATAATAAGATTTCTAGTTTAAAACTTAAACCGATAAATTACCTAAACCAACCAGATTTTTTTTTTTGGTTTGGTTTGAATCGGTATGACAAATCACATTGGTTTGGTTTGGTTTGGATTGAAATATAATCAAACAATTACATATTGATTTGGTTTGATGTTAAACTTCAACCCAAACCAAACCGAAAATGCTTACCCTTAGCACCGTCTCTGTCGAAGGTGGAAAATGTGAGAGAGGTAATAGAGTTTGAGGATGGTTTTTATATGATAATATTTGGATAATTTCTAAAAAATATGGTCATTTAAAAAAAATAATAATACACTATTACATAAATTCTGGCTTTTTTGGAGAGGGAGGAGGACTTGAACCTATAACCTCATGGTGCATGTATGAGGGGTTTACTACCGAACCAACCTTATTTTATCAAAAATATGGTCATTTGTAGTTAAATTTTTGTATAAGGTTACAAACGTCATAGTCATATTCCAGCAAAATATCATAGTCAATCATATATGTAGGGGTGTGAGCGAGTCGGATTGGTTTGGTTTTCGACTAAAACTGTCTATAACTTGTTTTTACTAGGTTTTGATTTTTTTAATCGGATTAACTCGTTTCAGTAGGGTGATTCGCCTTTACTCGAATATGTTTTTTCCGGTTCATGAGAATATTTGTGCAATTATGGCAAAAGTTGATGTTTATTGCAATATTGCCCAAATGCATGGAAATTTATACAATTGTCCTGTAAACAAATATTAACAAAATCTTCACACTACTATGTAGGGATGTCAATGGTAAGGGTCGGGAATGAGTTTTCCATTACCATCCCTAGTCCCAATTTGTATGAGCAATACCATCCTTATAAATATCTGCCTTATAATAAACAATATGAGTATGAGGATTCCCTATTAGGGATCAGTTCATTGCCTTATACCATCCCCATCCTATTAATATATATATTTTTAATGATTTTTTAATAAAGATCAAATCAAAATTATTGAATAATATAAAAATTGTAGGGAAATTTGCAAAAGTAGTCTAATCAGGAAATTGATTATAGTTTTTAATCAAAAATATTTAAGTTATTGTTTTAACCAAGTGTAAATTACATTGTCTAAAATGCCATTGTATTAAAAAAAAACCCAATTTATTTCTAATAAAACCTAAATGGTTGACAACAGTGATAAAGAAAGAGGAAACGATTTGGTTGTGTTGAGAGAGAGAGAGAGAGAGAGAGAGAGAGAGAGAGAGAGAGAGAGAGAGAGGCAACCGTGATATAGAGGAAACGATTGGAGAATAGGTTGCAACCGAAGTGCTAGCGACGAGATAAGGGTGACTCTAACGATCGAATGATCCGGAGACCTAGGTTTACTTCGACCAGTTTGTGACCCAACTTCGACCCATCTTCAACCAAATAAACCCGTTTTCAAGTAAATTCAATGATCCGACAACCTAGGTTTGTGCTTTTGTTAATTCATTTCCCATTCCGTTCTAGTTAATTCAACCATCTCATAACAGTGTGTAGTGCATCTGTGAGCTGTAGTGGCGAGAGAGGGTAGCTACAACCGCAACATCGTTTGAAGGGATGATCGATGTGACAACGGACAGTGGCGCAAAACGAAAAAGAAAAGGCAGTTTTAGTGAAAGAGTGACTGAGATCTGAGAGAGAAAGAGATGAGTACTGAGTTTGTCCATGCTTTTTGTCTTTGGTGGGCTTTGGTGGGTGGAAAAGAAGTAATCAGTGATGAAAAAAAAGGGTGATCAGTGTTGAAAGTATGTAACCCTAAAAAAAAATTGGGTATTGTCAAAAGATAAATCGAAAAAAACGAATTAAGTATCTTATAATTGGGCCATTTTTTTATTTTTTTTTCTTTAATGTTTGGGCTTTTAAAAAATAACAAATATTTGGGGCTCTTTTTCTCCGAACTAAAATCATTCTATTGAGCACTACAAATAGACTTGACAATTCGTGTTTGCATGTCAGATTGGACCAAACCCGATAAGACCCTAATTATCAAATGTATCGTATCGGGTTGACCCATTTAATAAATGGATTGAACTTTTCAAGCCCAACCCATCCCAACCCCTTTTAATAAACGGGTTAAACGGGCCAAGTAAGGTTACAAGTTTTTCTGAAACGGGTTGCATTGCACGTGCCCTCCCACTAGTTGTCTGAAAATTCCCCAAATCAACCTCTGAATGCCCTAATTTCCTCCTATTGACAAGAGCCGAAATCCATAAACCCATTCCCAAATCTTTCTCAGTTTCTTCTGAAACCTAATTTTCCTTCTCCCTGACACTCATCTCTCATAGACCATCGCATTTTTCCTCTCGTCGCCGTCGACACGGCACGTCTTCCGCCGCCGGTCGCCGCCATTAGCGCATCACGTTCCCGTCATCGGCGAAACTTCTCATGGTATGTTCTTGCTTGGTCGCAGTCTGTTGAAAACCCTTCACAAACTCTCTCCATTCGCTGAACAATTTCTCTTCAATCAAAACAGTTTTTTTTTTTTTTTTTTTTGATGGGTGTCTATCATTTCGAGCACACGACATTTTGTGAACTCCATTTGTCGAAAAATTTCAATCTGTTTCTGGGTTTGTCTGGGTTTGTTTTGTAGTGTAAGGAATTGGAGATAATCTATTTTTATTTATTTATTTATTTATTTTTATACCTTGTTGTTCATTTTCCTAATTTAGATTAATTGTTCACGCACAATATTTGTTATTTTTTAAAAGCCCAAACATTAAAGAAAAAAAAACAAATAACAAATGGCCCAATTATCTGATGCCCAATTCGTTTTATTCGATTTATCTTCAGACAATACCCAATTTTTTTTAGGGTAACACACTTTCATCACTGATCACCCTTTTTTTCATCACTGATTACTTCTTCTCCACCCACCAAAGACAAAAAAAAGGGGGCAAACTCAGTATTCATCTCTTTCTCTCTCAGGTCTCAGTTTCTCACACTCTTCACTAAAACTGCCTGCGCCACTGTCCGCTGTCACATCGATCATCCCCTCCAACGGTGCTGCGGTTGTAGCTGCCCTCTCTCTGGCCGCCACAGCTCACAGCTGCACTGCACGCTGTCAGGTAATTAAAGTTTTTTTTTTTGTTTTTTTGTTTTTGAATCGAATGTTAATGGCATGGTTAGCATTGTAGAATGTAGATTACGATCTCTTTTCGCTCTATACACATGGGGCCTATTTTTTACTTTTTCGCCTCGGGCCTCAAATAAGTCGGGACTGGCTCTGCAGGTAGCACAGGAAGGAAGTAGGGTGAGGCAAGCAACAGCTACAAGTTTATACATTTGAAGCACAAGAGCAGAGTTCGAAGAAAAGACGAAGATGGATAAAATGAAGATAGAAGAAGTTCAATCAACTGCCAAGAAGCAGCGAATCGCTGCTCACACTCACATTAAAGGCCTTGGTCTTGAGGTTCTCTCCCTTTCTTTTTTCTGTGTTTTCTTTATATATCATCTCTTATATCTACTTCAGTTTCTTTAATATCAATAAAAGAAAAAAAATCATGAAGGGTTATCTTGGGTATGTCATCAAAGCATCAAAATCACAGGTTTAGGTTAATTTATGTACGGAACCTCTTTTTTTTTTTTTCTTTTTATTTATATTCATAATATGCATTAACCCGGCTCTGGCATGTGTGTTTTTATGAATTTTATTTGTATTTTTATGGTTGAACTTTTTAAATTTTGGTCAGTTATTGTCTTCCAGTTTTTTTTTAGAAAAAAATTGACAGCATTTTTAAAGAATTGTCTATACGCATTATGATTTTAGAGCTATAAATTGATTAACAATTATTCTGACCTTTGTATGGAAAGTTTGGGATAGGAAACCAGAACTGATTCATCATATTATCAAATTACTTATATTATGAACAGCTTTGTTACATCTAACTACATTTTCCTTTTTGATTATTTTTTATTTTTTATTTTTTATAATTATTAATAGGAGGGAAATTTATTGATATATGCATTTATCTAATTGTTACTCATTTTCTGAACTTTTTTTTTTATTATTATTATTTTATAATTTTTGATGCAATTCCTTTTCTTTTTCCGTTAAATATTCTTTTTGAACAGCCAAATGGAACTGCAGTGGCTTTGGCTGCTGGCTTTGTGGGTCAGACAGAGGCAAGAGAAGCAGCTGGTCTTGTAGTTGATATGATACGGCAGAAGAAAATGGCTGGCCGAGCACTCTTACTGGCTGGTCCTCCTGGAACCGGAAAGACAGCTTTGGCCCTCGGAATATGCCAGGAGCTTGGAAGCAAGGTACTAATGCTTTGGTGGACTTTGAGCCTTTTTAATTATTCACGGTGTTTTGATGTTCCCAAAGAGCAATCTCTAATTCGTGTCTGGCTTTATTGGAAGATTTTTAGTATTAATATTAATGCTTTGATGGCCTTTGAGGAATGTAAAATGTGTTTTTTATTATTCATTGGCAGGTTCCATTCTGTCCCATGGTTGGTTCAGAAGTATACTCATCGGAAGTAAAGAAAACTGAGGTTTTGATGGAAAATTTCCGACGGGCTATTGGTCTACGTATGAAGGAAAATAAAGAGGTCTATGAAGGAGAGGTAAGCTCAATTCTGTTATGGTTTTCAGCCTGATGTGGTCATGACTGTTGTTTTATCATACCTTTTGAGTTCATCCTGATTCTGATTCTTTGTTACTCTTGTTTTAGGTGACTGAACTCTCACCAGAAGAAGCTGAGAGTGTGACTGGTGGCTATGGTAAAAGCATAAGCCATGTAATAATTGGATTAAAAACTGTCAAAGGAACTAAGCAACTGAAGTTGGACCCCACCATTTATGACGCCTTGATCAAGGAGAAAGTGAGTATTTCCTTGCTTTTCCATACCTAATTATACAAGAATCTATTGCTATTTGTTATTTTACATTTTATTGGAGCTGGTGCCTGGTGCATATAAATTGTCATCCTGCTTCACTTGATATTTATTCTAGTGGAACTTGTAGCATGCTGGTCTTTCCTTTTTCTCTTAGCTCAGATTGCAACCTATTATAGTTTTTGACTTTTTATCACTTGTGACATTCTTAATACAATTTGCAGGTGGCTGTTGGAGATGTTATATATATTGAAGCAAATAGTGGAGCAGTCAAAAGGGTGGGAAGAAGTGATGCTTTTGCTACAGAATTTGACCTTGAAGCAGAAGAGTATGTTCCACTTCCTAAAGGCGAAGTTCACAAAAAGAAAGAAATAGTTCAGGTTTGTCTCAAATATGGATGCTTCGTGTTTGGTTTATGATATCGTTGACGCTGTTGTATTCTATGACAAAAATAGTGGATATTCTAAAGCATCATTGTATGCATTTTATTTCAATAAACTTTTTTTTCTCTTGGACTATTATCCAGATTAGTTATCTCTTGTCATTTGTTTGAAGTTGATAATAACTGACTGGGTTGTGGTAGCACTAAGGTGCTTTGTCTTTTCAAAAGGATTCATTTTTTTTAATGAACAATTGATTTAAAAATTCGAATTCAGTTTGCATCAGTGTTTTACTTCTCATGGAAGATTGTGTTCTCTAATATTTCTAACCAAAATTTTGCGAAACTACAATATTCCTTAGCTGGGCTTGATGGCTATAATTCAGCTCATAGTTAGCTATGAATTTGATGCCTTCATGACTTTTCTGGCTTAAAATCTTCTATTCATTTATTCAAGTGATTGACATTACACCCTTAATGGCTCCATTCATGCTTTTGCGGCTTGCTTATTTTCTTTTATCAGGATGTAACACTACATGATCTAGATGCTGCAAATGCAAGGCCACAAGGTGGACAAGATATATTGTCATTAATGGGTCAGATGATGAAGCCCAGGAAAACCGAAATCACTGACAAGTTACGGCAAGAAATAAATAAGGTACTTCTCTTTTCCTGTGACAGAGGTAACATAAGTCTGAGAGAGTGAGAGGTGAGATAATCTTTTAGAAAACTTTCTTCAGGCATTTTGTCGATGCTCTAGATAACTTATTTGTTGGCACTCGGCATATTATAATCACAAATTTTCATTTATTATTTTGATAAATTCCAAGATGTTGATGGAATTCACTTTCATTCCCCTTTGTTTTATTATCAATAAACAAGCATTCCAAGTTGCCTTGCCATGACACACTGCAATAATCAAAATAAAGGATGCCATGGTCTGCAGTAGTCTCAAGTTTTAAACTTCTAAGTCCTAATTATAAATGGTAATATTTGTACTTTAGCTGAAAAATTATGTGATGCCAGGTTGTTAATCGTTATATTGATGAAGGTGTGGCAGAGCTTGTCCCTGGAGTTCTATTCATTGATGAGGTCTTTTTCTCTCTTAAGCCCATTGCATTTTCTTCATACATCCAAATTTCTTGCATGTTTCTTAAAACACAATCTGCAGGTACATATGTTGGATATGGAGTGCTTTTCATACATGAATCGTGCTCTCGAGAGTTCACTATCTCCAATTGTAATCTTTGCTACAAATAGAGGAATATGTAATGTAAGGTATGGATCCCTTTTGCAGATGATGAAATTATATGATTGTGGTAATACAATTCTTCTTCTATCACCAATAGTTCTGGCCACAATTAAATCATGGTCCTTGAGCAGCATCGATTAGGTAGTCTGTTATTGTCTCTGCATCGAGCGTAAATGAATTGATAGATTTTGAAAAGACTATTATGAATAGTCTTTTCTAGTTTAATTGGGTACTGGTTAAGTTCCTGTTGCATGATACTTTATCCTATGTGTTTTCATTTAGGTTCTTATTTGTTTAAAGAAAGCAAGTAATTAGATTATTTATATTAATCAGAATGATTTTCAAGGAAAAGATATCTCATACTCCGGATTTTATATACTTAAAGAAAACAACTAATTGGATATTTTTCTGTTATTCAGTTGAAGTTATGATCAAATCATTAGGAACACGAAAGGCAGCATACCTAGCACTTAGGCTTCTGATACTCAGGACTCAAATAGATTTGTGTGCTTGCGAGCTTATAAAACAACAGTGGGATAGGGATCTCATCCCTATTTTTGGATAAAGTTAACTTGAATATTCAGAACTAGAAATTACTTTGTTAATGTTGGCTGATAATAAGATCAATGCAAATCTGATATTCTTAAGAAGCATGAAATCCTTAGTATGGTGGAAATGAAGAAATGTTTAATAGATCAGCACCTCCTGGATAATTTACTAACATTTAGTTCTGATTGGAGGAAGTTGGTCATATCTTCTTTGGCTGACGGAATGAATATCCTGGGGGTACTGGGTGACAGAGAGTTCCAGAATTGTTGAAATATTTACAAATTACAACTTTGTCATGTGTTGTTACTACATGAAATTTTTGATTACTGGTATTACACATTTATCTGAAGTGTCTTGACAACTGCTAAATGATCTGTACTAGGAGCATTTTGTTTATTGAAACTATAGTAGATATCAGATGAATCTTTAATCACTGCTCAAAGTGAGAGGATGGAATCATTTATTCTCGTATTTCTCGCTGTGTAATCTTGGGATGAAAATGATTTTGAGCACTAAACCTTTTTTTTTTAATAAAAATTTTCTTTTCTTTCGGGAGAAATCCATATTTTTTGAAAAATATTGCACATTGTTAAAGCAATGAATAATATTAACTCTTTTCTATGAAGTAAATTCTAAATGAATAAAATGGCAAAAGGGATCCTAATCCTAAAAGAAAATTCTAGAAACTGAAGACATCAGTAAAATTCCAAGAGAGAATAAATTGGAGGTGATTATGATATATATATTAACGTGACCATGTTTTTCTTGTCTTGGCAAAATCCTCAATATGTTTAACTTAGGCTTTTCATGTGCACATAGAACTACTAGCATTGTCTGAACATGGATATGTTGTGTGCAGAGGTACTGATATGAGTAGTCCTCATGGCATACCTATTGACTTGTTGGACCGATTGGTGATTATTCGGGCACAGATGTATGGCCCTGCTGAGATGATACAGGTTATGGCCGGCTTTTATATGCCTTTATTTTCTATAGCTTCCCCCCTCATCCGATGCCTGGGTTTATTAAATGCCAACCTAGTCTTGTTTGTTGCTTGGCCAGATTTTAGCAATTCGCGCACAGGTGGAAGAACTTATTTTAGATGAAGATAGTCTTGCTCGCCTTGGAGAGATTGCTATAGATACATCCTTAAGGTACGCCTTAAATTGTATATTTTCTGTGTCCAACTTTTTCATCTTGAGAGTATATGTAATTAGAAATCTTTTGTTCCTGCAGGCATGCAGTTCAATTGTTATCACCTGCCAGTGTTGTGGCAAAAATGAATGGTCGCGACAACATTTGCAAGGTATATATTACAATTTTGGCCAACCAATAACATGCTTTAGTGAATCATTACAAACCTCCTATGGAATGTTCTCTTAGGATAAACTAGATGAGCAACTGTGTGTTTCTTGTTGTGCAATTTATAGGAGGATGTTGAGGAAGTGAAAGCACTATATCTGGATGCCAAGTCTTCTGCAAAGCTACTTCAAGAGCAACAGGAAAAGTACATTACATGATATCATTCTACCTGATTTGTGCGGACATGTAGTACACTTTCGTGTGTGTTCAAGTTACTTGTTTGTGATGCTATTTGTGGAAATGGAGGGCTAATGAAAGAACGTAGCACATGAACATTTTTATTGAAGTGGACTGGTTCCTGGAAGTGGAAAATTTTGTGGTTAGTTTTAAACTGTAGAAGTCCATTAAGGTGTTAGTGTTACATTATCGATTCTCAAGTTAATGTAAATGATGTACTAGAATTCAGGTATTATTTTTATGCGTATGAAGTAAGAACCTGAGGATCCTTCTAGTTTTGTGTTTTAGCCTAACTAATCATGAATACAGCTATTTAGTGCATCCGAGGTTGGTGCCAATTCTGCTTTTAAGTGAAAATGTTATCAGATTATACCAGCTTTAGACTTTACCTCATCAAAGTTAAAACTTATGATTAGAGATATATCAAAGTTGAAAAAGAAATTTAATAGCTACACTGATTGACCTGTGAATATAATGGTTAAATTAAAACACTATTTTAAGTTATTATTATTATTATTATTATTAAAGTTAATTGGCACTGATACCCCTTGAACTATGTTCGAATTTGCGTCATCTTACCCTCTATATATATATTTTTTCGTCATTAAATCTCATGAACTCTCATAAATTGGCAATAAGTGACAGAATTTGCCTCCCTCATAGAAAAAACCCAAGTGTTTGCCAAAAAATGAGGGTTCATAGGGTTTAGTGGCGAAAAAAAAATATAGAGGGTATAGTGCATATTTTGGAAGAGTTTATGGGGAACTAGTGCTAATTAGCTTATTATTAAATAAGGTTTTGTTATAAAAGAAAATATGTTAGAATTCATATATTTTTAGTATTTGTAGACCATATAGTCTCAATATAATTTGTAGACCTAGTAAAATTTTACACGACCCAAACCCATTCGTAAACAACGGTTGATGAGTTTAGTTTATCAGATCGGGTTGTTAATGAATCAACCCATTAAAACATATAATATAATGGGTCGGTTTTGGATTTACCTTTAAAAAACCATTAATTCGTTATAACCCATTAATATAAGGATTTTAAATATATATATATGAAATTTATTAAAAAAAAATCTTTGTACTTACTGACTCAATAGTAAATAAATTTATTAAAGTTGTTGAATTTATAATAAAAAATATCTTTATAATTACATTTAGAATATATTTTTATAATTAACTTAAAAAATAAAATTAAAATCTCGAAAACTATAAATTGATTGTATCACTATATTCTAACTATAACCCTAAAAGTAGTCGTTTTCTAAAACATTAAGTTAACAGGTCGTGTTCGGGGAGACAATTTTAACATGAACTAAACACGAAAAGACACGAATTCATAATAATATGACCCATTACCAGGTCTAATAATTTCCATTAGATTTTCCATTTTATCATATATTTAGGGGTCATTTGTTTTTTATGTCTAAAGACCGAACAGTCCTGAATTTTATCGAAAACTGAATAACGACTGAAATCTGAATCGAAATTATATGTTTGTTTTTAATTTTTATCACCTTTGAATAGAATGTCAACTTTCTTGATTTTTAAAAAATAAATATAAAATGGCTTAAAAATAAGTAATTTGACATTTATACTCTTATTACTATTAATTGTTATACATTTTCATTTTATATGATACAGACAACTACATAAAAATAATTTAACAAATCTTAAACCATTTTTATGTAATAATTTTAATATAGTATTCATGATTAAAATATGATTTTTTTTTTAAATAGGATAAATAATGATTTAGAAATGGTTTTGATTTAAATATATATAATTGAAGGTTAAACGATGGTGTTGAAATAAACTTGGAAATATGTTATCTTTGGTAGGATAATCTTGGAAGAAAATTTATTAAATACAGTGTGATTTAGAATTATGTTAAAAGTCAAGATTTATTACTTTTTATTTTAAGTTGTTTTTTTGGTATTTTAAAGTTGTTTTACCACTAAAAAAAGCAAATAAAACAACTTAATAATTTCAATTCAGACCTATTAAATTTTAAGTGCAAAAAAACAAACGATACCACTATTTAGAGCTAATTAAAAATCAGAGCAAAGTTTTGCTTTGAAACTCAAGTTCTTTTTATATATATTTTTTAATAAAAAAACTTAAGTTCTTTTTTTAAATATTGAAACTAAAGTTATGACCTTTTCTGTTAAAAAAAAAAGGTTTTTTCTGCTTACAAATATCTATTAAAAATGATTAAATTTACTTGAAAATGTAAATAAATTAAAATTAATTGGATGCCAAGGTTTTTTCTATTATTATTTGAACTATAGACGTGCAAATTAAGCGGTGTGTCATTTTGTTCAAAAACAGAATTTTTTTGAAAATCGTAAATCCCCCAAATTACAATAAACGACGTCGGTTCAATCAAGTGAGTGATAAACCCTTTGGATTGAGCAAGACAAAGTTAGGGTTTTTGCAAAAGCAAACGATGAATCGCCTGAGCTCAGAGCATATTCTGAAGGAGCACCAGACACGTGATCCTAACTCCATCACCTCTCTCGCTCTCACTCACAAAGCTCTCTCTGATGTATATTACAGACACCCTTTTCTCTCATCTCTCCAAACACCCCTCTGTTTTCTCAACTAATTATACTGAAATTGTGAATTTTTCAGGTCTCTTGCTTGGGTGACTTCAAGAACTTGGAAAGACTCGACCTTAGCTTCAATAACCTCTCTTCTCTTGAGGTGTTAATTATTTCTACACACAAACATTTGTTTATTATGGAATATGAGTTTTTTATTTTATTTTTTTATTTTATTTTATTTTTTAAAATGCCGATTGTGTTTGAAGGGTTTGAAGTCTTGCGTGAATTTGAAATGGTTATCTGTTGTACAAAACAAATTGCAAAGCTTGAAAGGAATCGAAGGACTTTCGAACCTCACTGTAAGTATCGAATTTATTGGGTTATAAGGCGCAACTGTAATGCGTTTATTATTATTCTGGAGTCACTTTGTTCTTTATCTGTGTTTCAGGTGTTTAATGCGGGAAAAAATAAGCTTAAATCGACGGATGGAGTTCAGTCCCTTGTGGGTTTACGTGCTTTAATTTTGAATGGTAAACCTCTATCATTACCCATTTTCTGTTTTGGTTTTTGAAGGTGATCATTTGAACCATTCTCATCCTCATAATTTCTCCTGTTTTGCAGACAATGAGATTGTTTCCATGTGCAAGCTTGATAAAATGAAGGACTTGAATACTCTCGGTACAGATTCTTTCTTCTCATTTTCATTCTTCAAGTCTGTATGATGAATTCGCTTATTAGTGATGATGTTTCTTAATGGATTTTAATTCACGTGCTTTAGTTGTAGCGTGTATAAGTATCTTACAAAATAGGGATTTGATTAGAAGGTAGAAAAGTATAACAATGATAATGACTAACAATGAAAAGAATCAAGGTTGGTAGTTCTCACGTGGAATATAACCAACAATGTTTTCTAATTTGATGGGAAAAAGATGTAGCTGTATTCTCTTAACTATTTCCTTTTCTCTTTGAAATATAAAAGATCTCTATAACTACTGAAGATCATGGAAGGTCCAATCCAAGTGTGCATTATCTGTTTAGAGTATAATTCTAGAATGCCTTAATTTTCAACTTGCTATTTCTGGAGCAATGCTGCTTCCTACATCAGCAAGGTATGCAAAGGGTCAGTGGCAATTAACCTATTTTTTTGTTAATATATTTGGATGAGAAACATTCTTTGCTGATGATATTATATGCTTTTGTAAAACCTTTTGATTTCCATGAGTTATATCCTTGGGAGTTTCAAAGTTTTGGAATTTCTTCTTCGTTCTCTTCAATTTAAGTCGGTGACATTGAAATTTGCTAGGACCTTAATATGTCTCTTTGATGAGAGTCATGAGACAATAGCAAACTTTTGCAAATTTGCAAAATTTCTATTTAATCTATATGAATGAAAAGGTAATAGTTTGATTCTGTATCAGTAATGCAAGTCAGTGATTACATGTTTAAGTTGATTTTTGGAGAGAAAGTATTGTTACCGTGTAGTCCATAGAACCTGAATCATGCTCCTTGGTATTTGGGATTCTTCCTGCAGTTCTTTCCAGAAATCCAATCTGTGGAATTGGTGAGTCTCTTCTCAAGGTGAAATCTATCACTAAGGTGAGGAGTTTTTAAATCATTAAATTTCTTTAGCTAAAATTTTATATAATTATGCTATGCTAAGGTTGTTAATTTTCTCTTGGTTCCAGCTCTCTCTCTCTAATTGCCAAGTTCAAATGGTTGGTTCTTCACTCAAGTTCTGCATTGAACTTAAAGAACTTCGACTTGCTCACAATGATATCAAGGTATATGGTCTACTCACTAGTTCATTTTATTTTAAGTTTGTTGTGCTCTAATGTAGACTTAATTAATAGCCTGGTTTAGAATGTCATTGGGGCTTATGCACCTGTGTTATACATAAATGTAGAGCCTAGAGTTTATGTTTCAATATCCTGGTTAAGAGTGCTTAAATACTATGTTTGAAACACACAAATTCTCTCTTCCTCTCATTTCTCACTCATTTCTTTTGTACGGTTTTTATGCTTTTTGTGAACATGGTATCAAAGCATAGAGAGAGATCCATACTAGGGTTTCTTACTCTTAGAAACCATAAAAAAATTAAAAATTGAGTTCTTTGCAGCACACCTTATCCTCCATACACTCAGCCCAAAACAAACAGAAACCCTAATTTTTACCGGCCACCACCAACCCTCGCATTCTATTTTCCTCCGGTCAATATCTCCCACACTCTGGCAACATACTGGCCGGATTAGACCTCGCCAGTGACCTATCGACCACCGTCAATCTTGGCGGCGGCTCTCTGGCGACCTCAAAGAGCATCTCAAATCATCGTTGAACACTCCGGTCGCCTATTTATAAGGCGTGCCTAGCGCCTGTCCAGCCCAGGTGTGCGCCTCATGGCATCCACCACGCCTAGGTGCACCTTTAACTACTATGGTTTGAGCTCTTTGGAAAATTTAGGGGTTATCCCCATTGCATCATAGCTCAAAATAATTTTTTAACCAAACCATAGTTATTATAGGCGAGCCTAGGCCTTGAGACAAGCAAGTTGTTGTATCTTCACATGATAAGAGTGGTTGTATCTTCGTGTGATAATACATGTTTAATTGATTTTCTGAATAATTGAATCGATTAAAGGTGTAGAGCCACAAATGACCTTGAATTTTTGGTGATCCAAGGCCATACTTATTGATGCCTGAGATTCTTGCTCTTTTCTTGTCTTGCTTCGTCAAGGGGTTTTCAAACATTTCTATTTTGGGATTTCTTTTTGGAGAATTTATTTTCAAAGAAATCAATAGTTTCCATTTTTGGGCTTACTTGGGCCTTTATAGTGGGCTCATGTAATTCTTTTTTTGATGTTGGATTGATTTGACGAAGCTTCCAACCCACTCTCTTTTCATATTATGACATATGGACAACTTTTACTTTTGGACATCAAACTTGGAGCCATTATAAAAGGTCTGATTTTTCATCTTATTTACAATTCAACCCAACCACTACCCAAATTGCTTTTTTTTTTTTTAATAACAAAATTGCAATTTAATATCAGGTTTTTTTTGTTAAAAAAATTAAAAAAGTCTATCATTTGTGTTGTTAGTCGAGTCTACAACTTTTTTTTTTTGGTGACCTTGTGTGTACTTTTCCGGATTGAAATGCCCTTGTATTTCTTTTTACCAAATTTTTGTTACCAAACTTCACTAGTTAACTTGATGGTTGTTGTATAGAATAAATAAACGGTAAGACAAATTAGAGTTAAAAAGTTTAAAAATATATTATAAATATCTCATATAAACTAAAAGAAAATAAAGGGTACATCTTTCCATGAACCAAACTAGACCTTATATTAAATGGAAATTTGGTAAAAATAAAGAAAGGGCAATTTGGGAAGCTAGTGGTTGGTTTGAAGCGTAAATACGATGAAAAATCAGTTCATTTATAATGGCTCCTAGTTTATTGTTCAAAAGTAAAAGTCGTCCACATGTCATAATATGAAGAGAGAGTGGCTCTAGCATCCCTCTTGATTTGAGATATACAGAAACTCTATTCTCTAGTCCTTATTCTTTTCACTGATCATTTCTATTTTCCTTGCCCTCTATTGTTGTTTCTCTATCCCAGTCTCCCCCACTTTCTTAGTTTCTCCCATATTCTTGTATTTTGTTTGCACCATAGATAACTAGATTGCTTCAACAACAATTCTTTGTGGTAGACAAGATTTTTTTTTTTTTTTTTTTTTACCTTTATGGTTTTGTTTTTCCTTTATGGTATTGTTTTGCCCTCAAGTTAGTGATAACTTCTTCTGTTGTGTCTCTATCCTGCTCTCTGGATTGCTAGACTCTTCCAGATGAGTTGGCTTATAATAAGAAGCTCCAAAATTTGGACTTGGGAAATAACTTGATCACGAGATGGTCAGACTTGAAGGTGAGTCACCAGGAGGTGAACTTTCAGTTTCTTTTCAATTTTAATTGAATATTTGAGATTTTCTTTGACCATGTACACCGGAAACATTCTTTAATGGCAGGTTCTAGGTTCATTAGTTGGTCTGAAGAATCTCAATCTTCAAGGGAACCCTATAGCTGAAAATGATAAATTGACCAAGAAGGTAATAACAATTTCATATTTATCTTGTTGATGTCTTTTAAGGTCTAGCATTGTGCTCCTTGCAGGATATTATGTTTGAATCATTATCATTACAGGTCAGAAAATTATTGCCAAATCTGCATGTATTCAATGCTAAACCGATAAGTAAAAACTCTAAGAATGAGAAGGGCGACATAGTTGATGAAGAGAAACGAGGTGAACTTAACAATGAGAAGAACTCTAAACATCATGTGACAAGCCTAAACAAAGATGGTCATCTAAATGATTCTAGAGATATTGATATGGAGAAAGAATTGAAGCGGAAGAGAAAGAAAACCAAGGACAAACACTTAATGGAAGAAGTTCAAGTGAATGATAAAAATAAGAGAGCCGAAAAGAAACAAAAGAAAAGGTCAAAGGAGGATCAAAATGAACTTGATGTTATTGATGATATAGAGACCTCTTTTCAAGAACTCTTCTCGAGTAATTCTGCAGAAAATCCAAGAATTTATGGGGAAAGCAAGGCGGTTGAAGGAGCTCGTCAAAATATGAACTTGGTGGGTGCCTTAGTTACCTCTTCACCTCTTGCTAAGAAAAAGAAAAGTAAAAACCATGGTATGACTTCTACACCTCAGCTGTCCCAGGAAGTTGAAGTTGGAATGGGTGGGTCCTCAACATGGGGAGATGAGTAATTACAATGTGAAGGAGCTTCAAAAATGGTTTCTGCTCTAGTTCACCTCTTGAGATGCTTCATGTCAGTTTTGGATTCCTACAACTCCTTGGTGATGTGTATGAAAAAGTGGTCAGGTTCTCTCGATGAATTTTGATAATTGAAACTTGCTTTATGCTCAAGTTATTTAAATGCTTTCCATCAACTTTGTTGTTATGTGATGTTATTCCCTGTAATAGGGAAGATCCCGATATTTATACGTTTTTTCACTATAAATCTTCACATGTGCTGTCAATTTTCTGGGGTTAATGGTAACTTAATGTAATATTAGAGTTTCTTGGATCAAATTGTTCTATGTTTGAATTCCTCCACCTCTAAGATGAATTTAGTCAAGGACTTGTGAAGTGGATTAGGCAGAAATCTTGATAGAATACAGAGACATACAACAGTAAAGAGTCTAATTTCATTGGAACTATTGGTCAACGAGCATAATAAATAAAAAAAAAACCATGGAAACCGCCATGAACACATTCAAAGAAATGGATCTCGCAAGTAATCAAACAAATATAAAATGTATAAACACATTAGTCAAGACATGACATAGGATTTTTTTTTTTTTTTACAATTATATTAGTAAATGCACTTTGATTCCAAATCTTAACTGTCTGTGCCGAGAAAAACTTGAATGAGACAGGCGTACATGTTCTTATTCACTCCGTGCAATCACATGGTGAGTTAGTCATATATTTGATTTTACGTACAATAGTTTATTTTTTGTTTTAGTTGCGGTTTATTTATTTATTTATCATGTATGGTGGCGATGACTCGAATATGGGACATTGTCAAGCTGAATGAGTGCTCTTACTATCAAACCATGTTAGACAGTGGTTTTTGAGTTGCGTTTTGAGTGGACGGATATATGCATATATCCATTTCACCTAAGTTTTCTTGCACTTCAAATCTTTATTTAATAGTTTGTGGGAGAATAGCGTTTTCGACATGGGAAAATTTTTATTTGAATGAGTGGTGGCATGAGTTTCTTGCGGTCTATTCTTTATTGATGGAGTAAGATTTCATTTTCCTTTAAAAATAATTTCTCAGTAGATTCCAAGCTCAACAACCACGCTTTGTGTTTCACAAAAATCTTTTGTGGAATTCCAAAAAACATAAAGAAACAGTTTCTGAGAAGATGCTATATATAGTCAACCCCTCATTTCTACTTCATATAATTGTCATCATAGTCATGAAAATATTGCCCACTTCCTCTCCTATTTGAACCCTCCATTCAAACTCCTTTTATAAGGTGCAGCAATGGCTTCCGGTGCAGCAACCACCGTGGATGGAAGCGTCTTCTCGATCTCAACCGTTCATCCAGACATTATCCAGGCCCACATCCTGACACAAGTTGATGGCCCAACTCTTGCTGCCGCAGCTTGCACTTCCTCCTACTTCCATTCTCTAACCAGCCATGAAAAACTATGGCAAGAAATCTGCACCTCCACATGGCCTTCCATCAAGGACCCGCGTGTCCAAACCCTCATCTCCATGTTCCCTTCCGGTCACAAGTCTCTCTTTTCTGATTCATTTCCAGTTCTTGATCTCCAACCACAATCAAAACACATTACCCTTGATTCATTACCATCCCCCACGGAATTAATCTCCGCGGTTGATATTTTCTACGAAAACGATCTCATTTTCTCTAAAGTTAAAGAGACTGAGACGGTAACCGGGTGGTTCCAGTTTCCTCCTTTTCGGATCGACTTACTTGGTGAAAAAGAGCTGGTTCCAACACCTATATCATTTGTGGATGAAAGTGATGTTTTGTTAAAACAACTTGAAGAGAAGTTGAGTTTGAGTTGGATAATCATAGACTCAAGTGGAAGAAAGGCAGCCAACTTATCTAGCCGATGGCCGGTTTCAGTAGAACAACATTGGTTGACACATGAAGTGCAAGTGAAGTATGCGGTGATTATGGCAGGAGATGATCAACGGTGGGGATTGTTTTCGACGAGGGAGTTGGTGGAGTTTGAGATTATGGTGACATTGGGAGGGAAGGAAGGAGGAGAGATGTATGTTAAGGAAGTGTGCATGCAGATGAAGGACATGGAGGAGAAGAGTTTGAATGGGAGGGACAGTCTGGTAATTTTACAAAACAGCATAGTGAATGGGAAAAGAAAGCAAGGCAAGAGAAATGAAGGAAAACACAAGTACAAAGAGTTTATAGTGAGGAAGACAGAGAAGAAAGTCAGAAAGCTAAAAGTAGAAAGGTTTTTGAACATTGTTTGTTTTTCTGGGTTTATAGCATTTTGTTCGTTTAAATTGTGGGTTATGCTACTTTACAAGATCTGTAACTACTCAGCAACATAGTTTTACGAAGGTTTAACTATGATCAGGGGTGGAGGGAGAGGGGGCCTGGTGGGAGCCATGGCCCCCCCCCCCCCCCCCCCCCCCAACAAAACTCAAAGCTTGATATATAGAAAATTATAAAATTTTAATTTTTTTTTACACTTTAGTCCCCCTAAAAATTTTTGTTTTTGCATACTAACCCCCAAACCGGAATTTTTGGCTCCGCCCCGACTATGATGCTGTTCAAACAATCATAACAGCTCTGTCTGTATATCGTGAATTATCCACCTGACTATTTAGGTCAATAAACTTTTTAAACCAAGCAATGTAACTGATAACTTTGAAAGTAGAGAAAAAAAAAAATAATGGAAGTAGAAGAGATAAAGTTCTAAATTGTTTTAAAAAAACTGATTACTGATCAAAAATGAAAATGAAAAGGAATTAAGTTGCATCGGAAAGAGAGTTTGGAAAAAATAACTAATTTCTTAAGTGGGAACAGAGGGAATTAAGTTTTCTTTCTCGCAACAAACTTAATTCTTGATTTGCATGTGAGGCATGTGAGGTCTTTCTGATATGTAAACACACCCTTAAATCCTAAATGAAGATTTGTTTTTCTTTTTTTTTGAAATACAATTTAAGGATTAGGGGATATTATATTGAACCATAACTTCAACGTGTGGTGTAATGGGCTTCCCATGTCATCTCAACTTTTATCAAGTCAAAATTAGGTTAATCTTAATTTTTAACAGTAATAAGATCTTTTAGTTGTCAAGCTTTGGTTATTTGGTTAATCTTAATTGTTATTTAGTTACAACCCCATAAATTTTTCCTCCCGTTTTTCTTTCATACCAAACAGCATATATACTTCCCCATTTTCTTTGCCCTTTTCTTTCCACTCCCTTTTCATCTCTACCGAACACACTCAAAATCATAAAAAAAATTGGAAGAAAACGACATCGATCAAGTCATGCATGACTTAAATGAAGTAGAATTTGCCAATCTTAATTTTCTGTACAATGTCGGAGAATTTTCCACATGAATCGAAGAAGTTTCGTGTCTAATTAAAAAGTGAGAACAGTGTCCCACTATATCTCATCATTTCTTTGAAGAAAGAAAGTTACGGCCACACATCTACATGATTTACCGGTCAAAAACACCTATACAAGAATTAAAATTATACATATACACATTTTAAAAATATTTATATTTCTGAATTCCGTAATATAGAGTAGAGTGGTGCTATTGACACACCCCCTTATCTGTCTATTTATGTCTCACTTTTTTAATTATGTAATATTTTTTTATTCCTTTATCAAAATTACTTAAAGGGACATACAATTTAAAGAAAAAAATATTCTACAAAGTAAACCTATTAAAACCCCACATTCCTTTTCAAAAAAAAAAAAAAATCATGTCCTTTTAAACCTTTTTATTTTTTAACTCTTAAACCCTAAATTTTGTTTCTTACACACATATAAAAATATTAAGAAATAGTCTTTGAAAGATATCAAGTATATAAAAGAATCGTTCTTTAGAATGATATTAAGCTATCATTGTATTGAAGCAACCCTGTTATTATTATTATTTTTTCTCTTCCACCATGAAATAAAAAGAAGAAAAAAACTCAAAATAAAATAAAATAATAAGAAGAAAAAATAAATCATTTAATGGAGGTGAGAGAAAGATGTATATAGAGATCAAAGACGAGATGTATTAAGTTTGAAAAATAAGTAAATTGGTTAGTTTGGAAATAAATCAAAATAATTAATAAAAACATTTAATTTAATTTTATTAAGTTAAAATTTTAAAAAGTGGAGCATAAATAGATTGGTAGGGGGTGTGCTAATAGCACCACTCTATACGGTATCTGAACAGATAAAGAATTTGTATCTATTTCGCCAAAATTCTAAAAATAGGAAAACAAATCTACAAATACCTTTAACATTTTTTTAAAATTTTATTAAAAAGAGTTTTTCCTTACAATCCAAAAATTATCTATTCACACTTAAATTTAATTTTTTTTTATTAATGACAATTTTAACCTAAATTAAAATTACTAAACAAGAAATTTTTTTTTAAGACACTCCAATTTAATTAAATTATTAAAAAAAAAATTAACTCTCATAAATCTATTATTACCATATTAAACACTCTCTCCTACTTAATCTCTCTCTATTTTTTTTTTTAAAAAAATCATATTTCCATATTTTCTCAATCAATCTTTGATTAACAGTTAAAGAAAAAAAAAAAACTTATGATTATTTTAGTTTTTTACTAACAGTAATATATATATATATATATATATATATATATATATATATTAAAAAGTCAATTTTCAATAATAAAAAAAAAAGATATATGAAAGTTTGAATTGTTTCAACTAGATTCGATTAAACTTAAAATTTCTAAGATTAATGAAAGGATTAATGGAAGAATTAAAGTTCTCTAAGTAATCACATGCCTACAAGAGTAACAAAAAGTATTTTCATATTTTGATTTAAAAATAATAAAAAAAAACAAGGTACTTGTTTTTTGATTTTTTTTTAATAGTATATATATACATATGGTTCCTAAAAATTAAGCTTATTAGTAAGTTTTTTTTTCTTAACTGTTAGTCTTACTTGAAAAGGAATGAAGATAGAAAATTAGAGATATATATTGGCGGAGAGAGAGTTTAATATGGTAATTAAAAATTTAGGAGAGAGTATTTAATATGTAATAATTAATCTAATGATTTAGGAGAGATAGTTTCTTTTTTAATAATTTAATTCAAAAAAGATAAAAAAGATAATCTTGTAACAAAATGAAGTGTTTTTAGAATTTTTAAAATTTAAAATTTAAAAAGAGAGTATTTTTAAAAAAGAAGTGTAAAAAGAAAAAATTGGATTGTTAAAAGTAACTATCTTTATTAAAACAAAATTATCAAAATCAAACTAAAATTACTAATAAGTCAATTGTCAAGTGGATGATGGATGGGTGGATTGAGAATTAAGTGCTTAAATACCTCACTTATCTAGTTGGGAAGAAATCATTAAAAATAGACAGCCCAAGTTTAGCATGGGTCTAAGAGTTGTGTTTCTTATGTTGTCTGAGATTTTTTGTTTTTGATATACCAAACGGTGGCAGGCGCCGCAACTCGAATTTAGGAAAATGGAATACTATCAGATTGAATGAACGCTTTTTACTATCAAGACACGTTGAACGACGGTGTCTGATAAGTTCATTTTGTTACAACTATATTTTTGTTAATACACACAACTATAGTAGTCTGATATAGATAAGCATGGATTTTAATTGATGATGATTACAGATCAACACTAGAAGGAATTGACCAGAGCTTGGTATCCTTAAAATATCAGACATGGACTACTATTTGTTTCCACAATGGTAATCGTTATTCGTTAGTATTAATTTTGAATAATCAACAGCGAAAGCAGCCTCTTTCGTTAATCATATCATTGCATAATGGTCCAAAAGGTGTGCGTGATCTGTTAAAATTCCAAAATGGCGTGCGTTCTATTTTTCTTAATAGGCTCTGAAATTAGGAATAAAAGAAGTCAACTGCAGTCTTTTATCATAGAATCAGAGATCACTGTTCAAATTTCTAGTTTAAAGTCATGCTTATGGACATAGAATTGGTCAATTATAATTATATATATATATATATATTTTTTTTTAAAAGCCGGTATCATTGTGGCTCAGAGTCTGTCGGGATCTAATAAGATTGAGCTCTGTAAATACGATCCGAAATACAATTCTTACTTTAAAGGGGGTTATCCCGGCTCACACTTCGTGATTTAATTGACAAATGTTAGATTATATTTACGATATATATATATATATATATATATATATATGGTCCCGGTTTCTATCAGGTCATCCGTATGGACTTTATATAACTTTATCAGGATATTGAATATGAGTCACTCATTTATAAAAGTGATTTGACAAGTGTGGCTCACATTCAATGTCTTTATATAATTCTATCAGGGTATCCTTATAGAAAAATTTCCATATATATATATATAAAATTTGAATAATGGTAGTGAAGCTTCATTTTGAAGTTTCCAATCACGAAGTCAAGGGATATCGGTAATATAATTTGTTATACGGATAGGGATGCAATAATTATATTTATCAGATAACAAATGGGTTTCATTCATCGTACCTGCTGACCATTCAAGTGCTGATATTTCAATTTTATTGACTGGTTTTTTAGTCCATTAAATTTGGTCACCATTAATTTAAGTGCAATGCGGCGTTGATTTCAATTGGTTACAACATAGAAATAAATGTGATCCTATCAATTTCTGGATATAGATATTTATCTGCATTATTAGCTGTCCAAGTACAAACATTTGTACCTAACATTATCTCATTATTATTATTATTATTATTTTTAAAAAAATTTACGAAAAATGTTTGGGTACTGACTACGTACTCAGGTATACTGACCACTTAATGTGGTGTTGTCGCGTGACCAAAATTCTTTCACTTTTTATATTTTTCTCCTTGCTTTAGGTTATATGGCAACCAATCATTGGTTGGTCAGTATCTTAGGTACTGACTGACCATCACCCAAATGTTATCCAAAAATTACACTTGTTGGGTCCAAGGTCATAATGGAATCAACCGTATATAACCATGTTAACACGGTTTGGAAAATAAATTCCATTACAAAGGACGAGTCTATTCATGCTTTGTGATTTTAAAACCAAAATGAAACTTGAACTTCTATTATAGATATAAACACGAAGTACACAACTAATTAACGAAATAATATATCATTAATTATTCTTTGCAACTTAAGAAAAAAATATAAAATATTCCTTCCAAAAAAAAAATAAATAAAAGAATAAATATAAAATAATTTTGTTTACACAAAGTCACCGTACATGAGTTGTCAATATTGCATTACATAAAGAGGAGTACTAGATACACTCTCTCAATTCATTGATTTTTTTTATTTTTTTTATTTTTTAATTCTTACTGGATAAGAGTTAAAAAGAAAAATTAAACATAAAAGAGAGAAAAAAGAGATAATATAAATGAGAAAAGGAACGACTCAAGATACAAAATTGAAAGAGGACAGATAAAAAAGCAAACAAAATACTATATATAACATTTACGATTATGGTAACATTCAAAATGTAAATGTAGTTCGTCAAACTTTCACTTTTCTAGATTCTAACTACTCATAGTGATTAGTCTTCCAACCACATCCTTGTCCATGCGGCTTTGTGGTTCCATCGATCTCCTCATCAATCATCCACTGTAAATTCCTAACTCTTTTTCGTAGTTTGTCAATATTCTCTTTGTTGGATGTATGTTAACATGGCCATTGCAAGCCATGTATGTTCCTAAAAAAAAAATATGCAGTTTTTGATAGATTTAGGTTATAGAAGAAGGGACGTATGTTAAATTTGAAAATATAAATATATGTATAAAATGTAAATCTATGAGAAGAAATATATCAAGTGTCCACTCTAATATAGGGGTGGTGTAATATCGTATGTAATTGCATTGAACACCAAAAGGTCACCATGCAGGAATTAAAATTACAATGTATAAATTAGCATCCAATCGTTTCGATTATTGTTTTTTTTTTTTTTTGTTATCAACCATTTCATTTTTAATAAATGCAACAATAAAATTAGAATGTATTCGTTGTATTGGTTTTTTTGAGGAATACCAGAAGAATTTTAAATATTTATTAATTTAATCATATATTAAATTAGTTTAATAAGAAGAATGACAAAAGATAAATAATTTTTAATCATATTAAAAAATTAAGACAATAAATGGAATAATAATATTAAATATATATATATATATAGACAATAAATGAAATATTAATACATTGAAATCTAAAGCAACATATGAATTAATCAAAAATTTTGAAACTGATCAAAAATGTATTTTATCACTCATAAAGTATACAAATTGTTTCCACTATAGAAAAAGTATTGAAAATAATGAATTTTGTAAAAAAAAAAAAAAATGTACAAAAATTATCTTTAAATTAATATTTATATAGATTATTTAAAATTTACAGTTGATTGTTAAGAGAATGACAAACTAAAAAAAAAAAAAAAAAAGCGCTAATTGGACAATGGAGAGACAGTCAAACAACTATATGACGATTAGATTTTTATTTTGGTTTGTAATGTTATATATTTGTTCATCAATAAAATATAATAAAAGTAGCATTTCAAAAAAAACCAAAAGAAAAAAGACCAAAATTCTTGCACTGTTCCTTTTAAGTAAAGCAGTATTTTTCTCTTAGATTCAGTTTCTAATATGAATTTGGGACCACAGAAATCAACATTGTGAACATATAAGGAAGAATTAGATTAAAAAATTACACAACGGCAGTAGAATGAGCAATCAACTGAAGAAATTAAACACATCGACAATAGAATGAGCAAAATTTTATTTCAAACTAAAGTCATCTAGTTACCAGTTCCATATCGAGTTCATGTTTGGTAGCAGCCAAAATGCATTTTTCATATATCTGCAAACAGACTTGAAAGACCAATGGTGATAAATGAGAAAGTATATATGTGATGTTGGATGATCGCTACTTCAAAGCTTCCTACAACCATAGGCAAACAGAAGATTACATTTTCAGAACATATAAGCAACGATGTTTGAGATGACCAAAATCTGTATCAAGTAACAATCTAATGCACACAAAAGACATAACAATATAATTTGGATCATTTATCTTAGCATTCAATTAATAATGACACACAAGGAAATAAGCAATAATCTAAAGCCTGAAGTGCACTCACACCCAATAAAGAGCCTTGCATTATTGCTTCTGCGGTAAGAAAAATCTAATCGTCTTAAAAATAATGAGGATGTAGAATGGATTGACATCCTCCTACTAATTAACTCTCATAACATTAAAGTATAGTAGTAACAAAAGACTGAATATTGTTTGTGAAATAAGAATTTTTTGTCTGCATGTGTTTATATATATATAGGCCTGGTAATAGTGGAAATGAACGGTCTCTGTTTATTAATGGTATTAGATACCTAAGAGTTTCCTTAACTGATTAGTTGAGATAATAACTATCATTATAATCGATAGTGATTTAATTAAAATCAAATTCATTAATTAGTGATTTAATCAATAATTCAATAATTAATGAATTTTACATTAACTATTTGATATGAAATGTTTTAATTATGGTATATGTACCAAAGGTTAACACTGTTGAATAAGAAAGGGGATTTTAATTTTTTTTTTTTTTAAAATAAATTGAATAGGCAAAAAGTTATTAATTATCAATTGAAAACAAACTTGATACATTCGAGCAATATTTGTAATTAGTATTTTTAATTAATTATGGTACACCGAAGGTTAACACTATATAATAGGAAAGGGGTTCTTAATAATTTTTTTTTTTTTCAATAAATTGAATAGAAAAAAGGTTATTAATTATCAATTGAAAACATGCCTTAATGGCTTGATACATCATATACATCCGAGCAGTCATATTTTTTCTTTTTATATAAGTTGGTTATAGGATTGGCTATTCATTATAGGATTTATAGCCCGAATTTTCTCACAATAACACGTGGCACCGTGAATTATGTTATGAGTTTATATTGAGAAGTGCCTTTGAAAACCAAAGGTTTTGTTTTTAGTTGAAAAAAAATGAATGGTTTTTTAATTAACATATAGTAGAAATGAATATACAAAAATTATATATAATATAAAGACAAAGCTTCCAAATAAATATTTTTAAATATAAAGCTCCCTCACATAGTCACGGCGGTATATGGCGCTGTGAGAGCTAACTTTTATATATTATATAGATATATAGATTAATTAATTGATTAATCATTTAATATTTAACTTGTTGAAAAATGAAACAATTGATATAATATAGTTATGATTGTTTAATGGTTATTATATTCATGAATGCATGCATTATACATATAAGATATTTGAATAATGTTGTACATTAGAATATTAGTAATCCTACAACAATAATTAGTTTAGAATGTTGAAATTAAATACGTAGAGTACTCCAATGACCATACATTGGATCTATCCTCTGGAATTTAGCTTATCATTTAATGACATCAAAGTGGCCGTATAAATTTTATATATTTTATAATTATATATGTATACAATTAATTCTATTATATTATTAAATAGATTATAATTAATAATTAATACGAATTTAATGCTAAAGCTCTCTAATGACGCCACGTGTCAAGATGATGTTCTATTTTACTATATTATATAAATATTAAACACTCTCTCCTAATTAATCTCTCTCTATTTAAAAAAAAAAAAAATCATATTTCCATATTTTTTCAATCAATATTTGATTAATAGTTAAAGAAAAAAAAATTTATGAATATTTTATTTTTTTACTAAGAGTAATATATATATATATATATATATTAAAAAGTCAATTTTCAAAATAAATAAATATATATATATATATATATATATGAAAGTTTAAATTGTTTCAACTAGATTCAATTAAATTTAAATTTTATAAGATTAATGAAAGAATTAAAATTCTCTAAGCAATCACATACCTACAAGAGTAACAAAAAGTATTTTCATATTTCGATTTTTTTTTATAAAAAAAACAAGGTACTTGTTTTTTTGATTTTTTTTTTATAGTATATACATACATTTGGTTCCTAAAAATCAAGCTTATTAGTAAAATTTTTTTCTTAACTGTTAGTCTTACTTGAGAAGGAATGGAGATAGAAAATTAGAGATATGTATTGGAGGAAAGAGAGTTTAATATGGTAATTAAAAATTTAAGAGAGTATTTAATATGTAATAATTAATCTAATGATTTATGAGAGATAATTTTTTTTTTTAATAATTTAATTCAAAAAAGATAAAAAAATAATTTTATAACAAAATGAAGTGTCTTTAGAATTTTTAAAATTTAAATTTTGAAAAGAGAGTGTTTTTAGAAAAGAAGTGTAAAAAGAAAAAATTGGATTGTCAAAAGAAACTCTCTTTATTAAAACAAAATTATCAAAATCAAACTAAAATTACTAATAAGTCAATTGTCAAGTGGATGATGGATGGGTGGATTGAGAATTAAGTGCTTAAATACCTCACTTATCTAGTTGGGAAGAAATCATTAAAAATAGATAGCCCAAGTTTAGCATGGGTCTAAGAGTTGTGTTTCTTATGTTGATTGAGATTTTTTGTTTTTGATATACCAAACGGTGGCAGGCGCCGCAACTTTAATTTAGGAAACTGGAACACTATCAGATTGAATGAACGCTTTTTACTATCAAAACACGTTGAACGGCGGTGTCTGATAAGTTCATTTTGTTACAACTATATTTTTGTTAATACACACAACTGTAGTAGTCTCATATAGATTAGCATGGATTTTAATTGATGATGATTACAGATCAACACTAGAAGGAATTGACCAGAGCTTGGTATCCTTAAAATATCACACATGGACTACTATTTGTTTCCGCAATGGTTATGGTTATTCGTTAGTATTAATTTTGAATAATCAACAGCGAAAGCAGCCTCTTTCGTTAATCATATCATTGCATAATGGTCCAAAAGGTGTGCGTGATCTGTTAAAATTCCAAAATGGCGTGCGTTCTATTTTTCTTAATAGGCTCTGAAATTAGAAATAAAAGTAGTCAACTGCAGTCTTTTATCATAGAATCAGAGATCACTGTTCAAATTTCTAGTTTAAAGTCATGCTTATGGACATAGAATTGGTCAATTATTATTATTATTATTATTTTTTAAAAGCCGGTATCATTGTGGGTATCGTTGTGGTTCAGAGTCTGTCGAGACCTAGTAAGATTAAGCTCTATAAATATGATCCGAAATATAATTCTTACTTTAAAGGGGGTTATCCCGGCTCACACTTCGTGATTTAATTGACAAATATTAGATTATATTTACGATATATATATATATATATATACACGGTCCCGTTCCTATCAGGTCATCCTTATGGACCTTATATAATTTTATCAGGATATTGAATGTGAGTCACTCATTTATAAAAGTGATTTGACAAGTGTATACATACCAAATCAAAGTATATAAAATGAGTGGCTCACATTCAATGTCTTTATATAATTCTATCATGGACATTTTCATAGGAAAATTTCCGTATATATATATATATGGGATTTGAATAATGGTAATGAAGCTTTATTTTAAAGTCTCTGATCGCCAAGTCAAGGGATAATTGGTTATACGGATAGGGATGCAATAATTATATTTATCAGATAACAAATGGGTTTCATTCATCGTACCTGCTGACCATTCAAGTGCTGATATTTCAATTTTATTGACTGGTTTTTTAGTCCATTAAATTTGGTCACCATTAATTTAGAGCGGTGTTATTGGCACCTACCCCATTATGAACTATTAATGGCCCATTTTCAAAAGTTTTTAGATTTATGAGTTTTAATTTATTTATTCTCCAAATTGCCCTTTTTTCTCTGTTCTAAACTTCACACCCTCAGCTTGCTTACATCCAGATCCAGCGTCCCCACCCCCAGCAATCTTGTGGTAGACCCTTGTCATGGACAACACCCTGTTTATCATCAACATAATTTTTTTCTCATAAAATTGAAGTTTTAAGGGACTATACAGAGAAATCAAACTTCAGTCTCTGTGATAGTGTGATGAAACAATAAATGACTATTAGTCGATCAAAAACAATAAAAATAAAAGAAGTAAAAAAATACGTTATTGAGGAGGTGGGTTTCTTTAGTCTCTGTGATGAAATCAAGAACGTGCATCAAAGTTTGCAAATTCCCAACTTTTAATTGATCGAAACTTACTCTTCTTCAAAGCAAAGAAAAGATAAATATTTCAATTCATTTACTTAATTAAGTTGTCTGTGTCATTACAACGGCCATATTCAGTTTATGATGATCGACAATCTTCTTGAAGGTTGGAAAGTGAAAATCAAAGCTCTGTGTATAATATAGATTCGGGGTGGGGGCGCTGGACCAAGATGTGAGCAAACTGGGTTGCGTGAAGTTTAGAATAGAGAAGAAGGGTAATTTAGAGAATAAATAAATTAAAATTTATAAATTCCAAAACTTTTAAAAATTGTACATTAATAGTTCATTAGATGGGTGCTAATAGCACCACTCTTAATTTAAGTGCAATGCGAAGTTGATTTCAATTAGTTACAACATAGAAATAAATGTGATCCTATCAATTTCTGGGTATAGATATTTATCTGCATTATTAGCTGTCCAAGTACAAACATTTGTACCTAACATTATCTCATTATTATTATCATTTTTTTAAAAATATTTACGGAAAATGTTTGGGTACCGATTATCAGTACTCAGTTATACTAACCACCAAATGTGGTGTTGCAACGTGACTAAAATTCTTTCACTTTTTATATTTTTCTCTTTACTTTGGGTTATATGACAACCAATTATTGATTGGTCAATATCTTGGGTACTGACCGACCAGAATCCAAATGTTGTCCAAAAATTACACTTGTTGGGTCCAAGGTCATAATGGAGTCGACCGTACATAACCATGTTAACACGGTTCGGAAAATAAATTCCATTATAAAGGACGAATCTATTCATGCTCTGTGATTTTAAAACCAAAATGAAACTTGAACTTCTATTATAGATGTAATCACGAAGTACACAACCAATTAACGAAATAATATATCATTAATTATTCTTTGCAACTTAAGAAAAAAATATAAAATATTTCTTCCAAAAAAAGAAAAAAAAGAATAAATATAAAATAATTTTGTTTACACAAAGTCGCCATACATGAGTTGTCAATATTGCATTACATAAAGATGAGTACTAATATACTTTCTCAATTCACTCTCTCAATCCGCTCTCTGTTCATGTGGTGACATGTTGACAACATTAAATTTTTTACATTAATCTTGTAGCCTTTATTAATGGTCTCCTTTTTCAATATATTTACAGTACAAACCAACAAATAATTTTTGAGATTGCTCTTCCTCTTTAACTTAAAAAATTATCATTTAATGTCAGTTATGTATATAAAAAAATGGGTCCATGGATTCTGCCCCATATATATATATAGTCTTTCTATTGTTAGTTCGAATTGATATAAAATATATCAGTACCTTGTATGTGGGCTATTGGATTTAAAAGATACTTTGACAAATGCATACAGTCAAGTTAAAGTATTTAAATCTAATAGCCAACATACAAGGAACTGATATATTGTAATAATAAAATTTAAGGATTTAGGATAAAACAAAAGTTTTTTATTTGGTAGAACCTCTCCGAAATAATTTCTATTTATTTATTTATTTATTTATTTTTTAATATGATATGTATTTCTTTTAAAAGGAAGACAAAAAACTTTCACATACTATAAGTAAGCTGAAGCTGTCAAACACAACCAAACCAAACCAAATTGAAAGCAAAGTAAAATATTTTCCCCCAAGTATGTGGATGGAAACCTTAGTCATTTAGTCATTTTTCCTCTCTTTTTTTAAACAAATACGTTAGAGTTTCATCTTTCTCCCTCTTCTTGCATGTTCATCAATCATCATTGTCATTTTCTTATTGTAATTCCGAATCAAGTTTTGCTATCCTCACAGTTATAAAATCACATAACTTTTCAAATAATAACAGAAAAGTATTGCCTTGATTAATAGTATGGGTTCAGTAATTGTTAGACACCATCATGAAGATTTAAAATAACACGTGAAGTCGTGTATTGTATTGGAGGGGATGGATATCTCATTAAAAAAGATTTTGATGAACAAATAGATGGAATCCATAAACGGGTTCAAAAAATTTTTGTTACTATTTGGAGGGCTTTTGTAAGAATGTCACCGGTTTACTAATGTAAGTTTAAAAGGCACCTATTTAGGTGACCAGCCAAAAATACCCTCATTTTTGTCATTTTGCGTCTGAAGAGAAAAAAGTTGAGAGAGAGAGAACAGTGGAAAGAGAGACCTTGGGTGCAAGAAATCCGGTACTAAATCTCACGGGAAACCTACCGGCGGTGGCGATACAGTCTTGAAATCGACGAGAAGGTGATATGATTTTCTCACGCGTTTTTGTTGTTGAAACTTTTATATGCATTTGATGTTGGATGTTCATTAGACATGTATATTAGATTTGATTTGATTTGTTGTTGATTAGGTTTGTTTGATTAGGTTATGGTTTAAATTTATGAAAAAATTCTATTGAACAGATGAAGTTCTGGGTTTTCGAGCCTTTTCCGAGCTTTTCACATGTAATCCGAGCCTTTTCCGAGCTTTTCACATGTAATTCGAGTCTTTTCCTAGCAATTTGAATAGGTTTCTGCAATTTGAATCTCCGAGCCTTTTAAAACCTTTTCCGAGCTTTGTCATATGTAATCCGAGCATTTTACAAGCAATTTAAATAAGCTTCTGCAATTTGAATCACCGAGCCTTTCACACTGGCTCCGAGACTTTTAAAATAAGATCCGAGCCTTTTAAAACACTGTCCGAGACTTTTAAATAGTAATCCAAGCCTTTTAAGGAATATGAATAGGTTTATAGAATTAGAATCTCCGAGCCTTTCATATAGTTTCCGAGACTTTTCATATAGTTTCCGAGCCTTTTCATATAGTGTTCGAGCCTTTTCATATAGTTTCCGAGCCTTTTCATATAGTTTCTGAGCATTTTCATATAGTGTCCGAGCCTTTTCATATAGTTTCTGAGCCTTTTCATATAGTTTTCGAGCCTTTTCATATAGTGTTCGAGTCTTTTCATATAGTGTCCGAAACCTTTCATTTTTATATTATTTATTTTATTTAACTAGATATTTTTTTTTATGTCAGTATGCAGATGAGGAATCAACTAAAAGATTCACTTAAAACTCCAGAGGAAGAAAGGTATTCGGGGAAAATAACTCGACATGACCATTTGGATGACCTTACAGATATCGACAACGCACTTAACAAGGTACCTGAACATCTTGCGGTCGAATAACAACGTCGGTATACTGAGTCGTGTTTTGGACACCTCATTCGGATGGATCGTGGGATGAAGTTTTCAGCTGGCATTGTACATCGGTTGCTTATTCGCGAGTTGCATCATGATGGGCCTGAAGACGAGATGAGATTTCTGTTAGGAAGGCATTCGGTCCGGTTCTCGAAGGTTGAGTTTTGTCTGATCACCGGATTGAAGTTCGGAGAACTTCCTGACACGTTGACCTATGATATGGTAGAGAATGGCATACACCAGCGGTACTTTAAGGGTCGAGATGAGGTCGAGTATGCAGAGCTGAAAGCCGTTCTACGGATTGGTGTTTTTTCTAAGCAGTACGATGCGGTTAAGCTGTGCTTATTGTATATGCTTAACTGGATACTGATAGGGTTGGACGAGAGAGAGAAAGTTCCAGTATGGCAGTTTCGCTTAGTCGAGGACTTGGACGCTTTTGATGCGTTCCCGTGGGGTGCACACGTGTATAGGCGGTCTATATACGGTTTCAAGCATGAGTTGGATGGTCGACGTAGGTGGTTTGAACAACGCCAGCGACGAAAGGGCGTTGATATACACACCACGGAGACATACAACATATATGGGTTAACGCACGCCCTGTTGGTGAGAATTTTGAATTTTGAATTTGTTATTTTTTTCATATGACTAATGTATTGTATTGGATTCTTATCGTTCTTAGTTGTTTCGTAGATATTTGCTTTCGAGGTTATCCCTGAGCTTGGCAACAGCGGATGTGGGAAGCGGAGGGAAATCGAGCTCTCCCCCCGAATTCTAAAATGGGAGTTGAGTACACGATCGAGGGGGGAGAAGTTGAATAGCATTTTCCTCGAAAGTGTAAATATATATATATATATTTTATGTTCATAACTATTAGTATGTATACAATTACAATGGTCTAACTGCAATTTCAGATGTTTGCGAGGGTGAAATTGGTGCCGACGGCAACTGAGAGGGCTGAACGGTACTTCGAGGGCATTTCCCAGGGAGGCAGTTTGTATGATGCTGATCTCGGTGATATACCTGTTCCCGTCTCTGACCCCGAACGATATACAACTGCTGGAACCAGTGACACTGAGGGTCCGTCTTTCGAACCCAGTGATACGGAGGGTTCTGACTCGGACGGTCGTCATATTCGTCTCGCGAGGACTAGGCGGGTTCGATTCACGTTGCTTAGAGAGCCTCGAACTAGAGATGACTCTGGAACTGGAGATGAATCTCGAACTGGAGATGACTCACGAGGAGGAGTTGGAGGGCAAGCAGAGGTACATATAATTCTTTTTACCGTATTATTTAATTTCAATCGAGTGAACGGTTTTAGTACTGACAATTTCGAAATCCTTTCAGGACCGTTGGTATACTGAACTGATGGATGCGTTATGCGAGTTACAGGAGGAGGTGCGAAAGAGTAATGAGAAGCGAGATCAACAGCATCAGGAGTTACTAGATTTGATTCGGGGGCTTCAGGGTTCGACGTCGCACGCCCGTACTTGAGGTACACGGTTCGATGACCCACCCTTCGATGACAAAGACGGACACCGAGACTTCAGTTCCAGAGGGAGGATAGGTAGTCATCAGGGTGATCAGCAGGGGCCTGGTGTGACACCACGAGAGGAGGTTACTCGTGGTACTAGTGGTACAGATACAGCACCTATGGAGATAGAGCAGGAACCTCAGCAGGTTTTACCAGACTAGCCTGTTCATTCTTAGAACCTGGTACAGAGCACCTTTTTACAGCACACCCCTCCGGTCGATCCTGGTGCAGAGCACCCCTTCATTCATTCCATAGGGACAGAGATCCCCAGTCTCAGTGCACCCAAAGAGCTTACACCTGCAGGCGATCGATGGCGACATAGTTCCTACTTACAGCGCACCCCTACAGGTGATACAGGGGGACATAGTCCCTCAACACATCGCACCTCTGGAGGCAATACACGGGGACATAGTTCCTCCGGTCGATCCTGGTTGGTAGCAGCAGACCCCATACACTGACCCCTCTCGGCCGAAGAGGCCAAGAATTAGGCTACAACCACCACATGTATGGGCGCCCCACGCATTGATGGATCCTGACCACCTTGCGGTGTACCAAGCCTATAAGAGGAACTCGACTGGGGAATTGTAAGTATAATCGCAGATATTACAAAAATTATTTTGTATTTTGAAACTGCTAAGTAAAACTACTTTCTTATCTAACTTCTTCAACAATTATGTAGGCGTGATGTGGATCTACTCGAGCCAGTTGGTGTCCCTTGGTTCCATCGATTTCAAACCAACATCATGGAGTTGGAGGATACGGTATGGTCCTTACCTGAATATTGTGTGTAAGATGTTTCTGAAATAATAGAATGCTAACAATACAAAATGTTGAAATTGTCAGCATATGGACGCGTACTTGCATATTCTGCGGAAGCGTCAGAGATATTACTCCACTGTCTACGGTCCGAGGATCAACATACTGGATTCACAGTTCTATGTAAGTGTTTAATTTGTACGGCTTTTGAACATCTATTTATGTGTTTCGTACATCTTTTATCTAACGTTTTATAAATTTTCTTTGTACTGTCATTGTTATTGAATGACTGGGAGAGATTGATGGGAAGTTGGGCCGACAAACCCCGCCGCAGTTGGTCTTTGTTCAAGCATCAGTGGTCTGCTGATGACCTGAAGGTGGTACGTGGATTGGTCCCGGTAGGAACCAAACCATGGAACGAAGTTGACTTGGTCAGTGTTTTATTTACATTGTCTGAATTTGAATTTTAAATAAATTTTCCACTGATAACACTTTGTTGAAACACATATAGGTTTTGATTCCTTGCAACCTTGGATGTACGCATTGGGCACTAGCCAGCGTCTACCTCACAACAGGGAGTATTTACCTGATGGACCCGTTCAGACAGGAGGTACCATTTCGCCATAGGAAAACGCAGCTCGCTTGCTTACGATATTTTTTACCGTCAATGCTGCATGCGGTGGACTTTCACGATCGCAGACGGAGGGGCGATATGACGTACACATTGCAGATTAAGCCCTTTCCACTCAACATTGTGTCTAGAGACCGTGTGCCTCAACAGGATAGAGGGTATGACTGTTTAAAGATCTTATTCTATCCTAATCGGTTTTAATAACATTCAATTCTAACGATTGTTTATGTGGTGAATTGCAGTGGTAACTGTGGTGCCCATACTTTAAGATTGATACAGTACTTGGCAGCGAAACAGGGATACGTTCGACTGGTCAGAAAACGAAATGGGCACCATCTGAGAGAAGATGGCTATGGAGGTTTTTTGTAACTCAAAGGATTGGTCTTCCAGTTAGTGATATAGTTGATGTACATAACATTTGAATAATGAAATGAAATTATTTTTTAAAAATTTTTAGTTGTTTGCAATTAACACTTGAACACACATTTGATATATTGAAATCCATAAACAATACAATGAATTGTAGACACTATAACAAAAGATACAGTATGACATTAAACGAACAACCAATAAATATATCATAATAGTTCAACATAAAAAAGCATAATAACCAACGGTCTCATAACACAACTGTATCGAGCATGGTTCCCAACGTCTGGACGATGTTGAAAGACATTAAGTTGGAGACATGTTCCTCTTGTACTGCCTTGTTATGTTTGATCGCCTTTCTCAACGGCTCCATTCATTCCACGGTAGAGTCTTTCTCAAGGCACGTTTGTTTATTGTGTCCAATTGAATGACAAATGCCGCACTTGCGACGGTATTCATCGGGAACACTTATGCTGGGACCTTCATTAACCATCGGTGGGTTGGAGCACCGCCTGCTATTATGTCCTGATTGTCCACATCTTCTACACGATTGTGTGGTTGTCCTCTCCAAAGACGAGGCATGTCGACCCTCCATCAGGCGACCTGATTGTCTCTTCGACTTTGGATTTAAAACTACCCGAGATGCGATGTCGGATGGCACTACCCATGAAGAAGGATGGCCAATAGGCATACTAGGTACCGAGTATGCATCAATAAGTGTCTCTCTTGTAGTAGTCCGCACACAGAGATGTGAAATCCAAGTTTCCCTTCCTACAACAATGAAAACAATGAGATTCACGTACCCAAATAATATAAATCGTTAACTGTAACATCTCATGTACCTTACCGCTGCGCGTGCATGAGAACATGGGAAATGGTCCATTTGGAATTTGTTGCATGTGCAAGTCTTCAAGTGTAAGTTAACCGACCATTGGTTTCCCTTCAATTTGACGGAGAATATGTTCCAGTCAACCGGATTTACGGTCATATAATTGCACTTCTCGACATGTTTTAGGATCACAAGATGTGCTGCGTCGGTCAGTTGATGACGCATGGACCGTGCAGCTTCATGACGATCGTGAAACCACTTTTGTAGCATATTCCTAATGAACTCCGCCAGTGTCATAATTGGCAGTTTCCGTGCGAATTTTAGACATGAGTTTATGCACTCTGCAACATTTATGGTCATCAGCCTGTACCTTCTTTAGGGACAGTGTACGCGAGACCACTTGTGTGGACCGGCAGCAATGGCATATTCAAATGCACCCTTGTGCAGCCTATGTAACTCTTCCATGTGCCTCTTACAATTGAATTCACTGTACGTCCTAGCTGCTGAATCCATTATGTCGGCAACATCCTTTCTGTGGAATCGCTTCTTCATATTTTCACCAAAATGCCAGAAACATATAGTATGGGTTGCATAAGGGAACACTTTAGAAATCCCCGCTTCAATGCTTGTATGGCGATCAAAAATGAAAACCAGATCATCTATATGACCAAGGGCACCCCTCAAGCATTCCAAAAACCACTCCCATGAAAGGTTGTTTTCTGAGTCACCGTACCCAAAAGCAATTGGATACACCTGTTCGTTTCCATCTTGTGCAGTTGCAACAAACATTGTACCCCCGAATCTTCCCTTCAAATGGGTACCATCAACTGCAATCACAGGACGCATACACCTCCGAAAACCTCTAATTGAGGACCCTAACGACATGAAAAAGTACAGAAATGTATCATCGTCTGCGCATTGTAAGTCGGTGATTGTGCCAGGATTTTGCTGTTCCAGAACGTACGCAAACGATGGTAACAATTTGAAACTTTCTTCATGCGTTCCATAGGTCAAGGACAATGCATATTGCAAGGCATCATGTGCCTTACTGTACATGACTTGGATGCCATACGTTGTTTTCATATCGGCGATTATGTCCTTCGGACGCATGAGACGACCATCATGTTGTTGAAGTCTAGGTGCAATGACTTTTCCGATTATGACTGCACTAGCTTGTCGGTGGCGACGGTGAACCTCCTCTAAAGGACAACTGTGTTGGTTGACAAAACTTCTGACTTGGACGTAAGTCCCTTCATCTCTTCTCACCGCTCTTAATTTCCACGTACAGTTGTCAATGATGCAAACTAGATGTAACGTTGTCTTATTAGACCTTTTCATCTTCCATTCAAAGTTCTCCCGCATTGAAAAAAGGCCAACTAGCCTCTTCAAATCCTTTTTACTCGGGAAAAATTGACCTTTATAAATCATGCATGTAGGTTCTTGCGTTGCTAAGGTGCTGCTTCTACCAATACCAAACGAGTATGGATTTGCTCTGGGAATAACCTACGTTATGGTATTATCAGAATCAGATACAATTATATTATGTCGGACCTCGGAAGTCCCAGGCATATTTGGTACAGTCAACTAACTCCTTGTACATGTCTTCCTTGTGTTTGAATTTGTGTACGCTCTTCATCCACATTTTCTAGATCATCTACCTGTTCATTATTTGCCTCATTATCCACCTCATGGTTCGGGTAATTGTTCATCTCATTGTACTGCTCAATTCGACAACCAAACACATCGCCAAATTGAGGTTCAACTACTTGGTCAACCGTTACCGGTGGGACACCACACATGTTTTCCCCACTTTCGACGAAACTCCTTTGGGGATACACTTGGTTGCTATAGCTAAAGGATCCAAATTGTTGGGTATTTTCAGGAGGAGGAATATCATTCCCTATCACATCTCTAGGTGTCCTCTGAGTTAGACTTACACATACTTGAGGGATCACCCGATCTTCCCCTAGCATAAACTGAACATCATCGTTATTTCTTATAAATGTACGACATGTACTGCCAGGAACGATTGATATTGATGCCAGATCAACATTGAATTTGTTTACATTATACTTCACAATGGTATGCACGATCGCCACCAATTCTTCGTAAGTCATATTCTTTGACACATACATTCCCTGGTTATCGGATCCTACAAACCTCTGACTTTCGTCAGGTAGTTGCTCCCATCGACCGTTGTAAGATATTACTATTCTAACCCGATTCATGATGCTATCAAATTAATCAAAACTATTAATAAAAACTCAGTAGTATAAAATATTTTCATAAATTACATTTACAAAGGCTCGGGTGAGGATATTTAAAAGGCTTGGAGAACACTAGAAAAGTCTCGGAGAATACATGAAAGTCTCGAACAAGACATTTTTGGTCTCGAAAAAGACTTTAAAAGGCTCGATTAGTAATTCAATGAAAAGTCTCGGAGAAGACCTAAAAAGGCTCGATTAGTGATTATTTGAAAAGTCTCGGAAATGACTTGAAACGTCTCGGAGAAGACTTGAAAAGGCTCGATTAGTGATTTTTGAAAAGTCTCGAAGATGATATGAAAAGGCTCGAAGAAGACATGAAAAAGCTCGATTAGCGATTTTTGAGAAGACATGAAAATGCTCGGAGAAGACTTTAAAATGCTTGATTAGTGATTTTTTAAAAGTCTCGGAGAAGACTTGAAAATGCTCGATTAGTGATTTTTGAAAAGTCTCGGGGAAGACATGAAAATGCTCGGAGAAGATATGAAAAAGCTCGATTAGTGATTTTTGAGAAGACATGAAAAGGCTCGGAGAAAACTTGAAAATGCTCGATTATTAATTTTTAAAAAGTCTCGGAGATGATATGAAAAGACTCGGAGAAGACATGAAAAGGCTCGGAGAAGACATGAAAAGTCTCGATTAGTGATTTTTGAGAAGACATGAAAATGCTCGATTGGTGATGCTTTAAAAGTCTCGGAGAAGACATGAAAAAGCTCGGAGAAGACTTGAAAAGGCTCGGAGAAGACTTGAAAATGCTCGATTAGTTGTTTTTTAAAAGTCTCGGAGAAGACTTGAAAAGACTCGATTAATGATTTTGAAAAATCTCGGAGATGATATGAAAAGGCTCGGACAAGACATGAAAAAGCTCGGAGAAGACTTCAAAAGGCACGATTACTGATTTTTAAAAAGGCTCGGACAAGACATGAAAAGGCTCGGAGAAGACATGAAAAGGCTCGATTAGTGATTTTTAAAAAGGCTCGGAAAAAGGTGACAAAGTCTCGGAGATCCACAATTGTCACAATGAAAATGTGAACAAATGAAAATAAGTATTTGCAAGAAATATTACCTTGTTGTAAAGAAGCACGTCCAGTTGTTTGGATCTTGAACTTCTATTTGTATTGAGAGAGAGATAGAGAGAGAGAGAGAGAGTAACCCAGTTATCGTTTTTGTTGGAAGTGTGGAAAGAGAACCAGACAAACAGAATAACATAAATGATTATCTAAGGGCAATTTTGGTAGTTCACCATAATAGGTGACTTTTAAACTTAAGTTATTAAACCGGTCATAGAGTCACAAAATAAGTTGAAAAAGGTGATACTATCCACCATTTCCACATCCATAAACATATGAACAATTAATCTCCAGCTTACGGGTTTCATTCTCATTCTTTAGGAAAAATATTTTAATTTGCTATCAACTTGATTTGGGTGTGTTTGACTTTTTTTGTTTGTGCCCGTCAAAGTTTTTGTCTTCCTTTTAAAAGAAATGCTTATCATATTGTAAAAAAAATCCAATAAACAGAAACAATTCTATCGCCGTGTTTTATGATGAATCCTGAAATTTTATTATTGCAAAAGTTTTGAAAACGTAAAGAGGAGAGAGGAGAGAGGAGAGAGGAGAGAGGAGATATATTATATTAAAAAAAAAAAAAAACTGATATTAAATGAAAATATATTAAACTTAAAGAAACAGAACAATCTGGAAAATTATTTGTTTGTTTGCATTGTAAATAGAGGAAATACCCTTTTTAAACCAAAAATTAAGAGTGGTGCTATTGGCATCCCCACTGCTGAATTATTTATGCCTTACTTTTTAAAATTTTGATATAATTATATATAATTAAAAGGTTTTATTAATATTTTTGATTTCTTTCTAGGACTATCCTTTTACTTATTTTTCAAACTTAATACACCTCATATCTTTTTCAAAAAAATAAAAATAAAAATAAAAATACTCTTCATCTCTAAACCTCTATATATAGTTTTTCTCATATCCATTCGCAAGGCTTGTTTTTTCTTCTTATTTCTTGATAAAACCATCTTTATTAGATTTTTTTTTTTTTTTTTGTAGTTGATTGGATTGTTGGTGGTAAATTGTGAGTGTGATATTAATCGTCTGATGATTGTTTTGAGCGATTGAATTAGAGTTTTTGTGTGGTTTCGTTTTGTTAGAGATTAGGTTATTTTGGTGTGAATTCGTTTTTTTTATTTAATTTTTTTATTTATTTTTATTTTTTGTAAATAACATTAAACAATAAAATCTACAAAAGAATTGATACAAATTATGGTATACCTGGAAGATCTGAAAGAAAATAAACAGAAAAAAAAAAAATAACAAACATGGATTTATAATTTGAGAAGAAAAATAAAACAAACATGTAAAATAATAAAAATCAATAAATACTAAACATGGTAAATATAAGATCGAGATCTAAAAGAAAATATACCGTTTTGTCAGAGATTAGGTTATCTTGATGTGAATTCGTTTTTTTGTTGTTGTTGTTGTTGTTGTTGTTGTAAATAACATTAAACGATAAAATCTACAAAAGAATTGATACAAATTATGGTATATCCGGAAGATCTGAAAGAAAATAAACAGAGAAAAAAAGAATAGAAAACATGGATTTGGAATTTGAGAAGAAAAATAAAACAAACATGTAAAATAATAAAAATTAATAAATACTAAACATAGTAAATATAAGATCGAGATCTAAAAAAATATATAAACAAAAATATTAATAAATCAATAAATACTAAACATAGGAAACATGAGATCGAAATCTGAAAGAAAATATAACAAAAAATAGTAAATATTGAAATAATCTATGTCATTAAAGTTTTTGTTATTATGGTTTTGAAATAAGGAAAGTAAGGTTTTATTAATTTTACTTTGTACAAGAATTTTTTAATAAAAATTGTATGTCTTTTTAAGTAATTTGATAAACAATACTAAATAATTTAAAAAGTGGGTATAAATAGTTTAGTAGTGGGTGTGCTAATAGAACCACTCAAAATTAAGGGTCTTTATTATTTTTATCCAGAATTAGTAAATTGATTGTCTTTGTCAAAAAATCCACTGGAGAGACATAATTGCCCCTCCTTTTTTTTAATTACCTCTTCTCTCTCCTTTTCTCTCTCATTTGTGCAGAATATTTTTTTTCCTCTTTCTCTCTCATCTCACGCCTTCTTCCTCTTCTTTCTCTCCTCCGTCTTCTCACTTTCTCTCCTTCTTCTTCTTCTCTTTCTCTCCTCTCTTCTCTTTCTCTTTCACGTTTTTTCCAATTTTTTAAAAATATTTCAGAATTTTTTTTTTTTTGAAATTTTTTTTTTCAGATTTTGTTTTTGTTTAAAATTATTTTAAGATTTTTTTTAAAAAAAATTCAGATTATGTTTGTTAAAAAAAAATTCCAGATTATTTTAAATTTTTTTTTTCCAGATTATTTAAAAAAAAAATAAGTTTTTTTTTTTAATTTTTTATCTTGAAAAATTTTCAGATTAAAAAAAGGTTTGAATTTGAGTATTAGTTGTTGATTTTAAGGGTGGTTGTGGTTGTGAATGTTTGGATTTGAGTGTTAGTTGAATTTGATTTTCAGATTTGAATGTTTAAATTTTTTTCAAGATTTGTTTAAATTTTTTCTAGATCTTGTTTTGTTTAAAAATTTCAGATTTTTTTTTAAAAAAAACTTCAGAGGCATTTTTCCATATATCGTTTTTTTTTTTCCAGATTTTTGTGTTGGAGTTGAAAATTTCAGATCATGTTTGAAATTTTTTTTTTTCCAGATTTTGTTCAATTAAACACATCAGAAAAAAACGACTAAACACACCAGACAAAAAAAACTAAACACACAAGGCAAAAAAGTCTTAACACACTAGGCAAAAATGAATTAAACACACCAGACAATAATGACTAAACACACCAGAGAAAATTAATTAAACACACCAGACAAAAAAAACTAAACACACCAGACAAAAAGGACTAAACACACTAGACAAAAACGACTAAACATATCAAGTAAAACGGAATTAAACACACCAGACACAAAAGACTAAACACACCAGGCAAAAAGGACTTAAATACACCAGATAAAAACAACTAAACACAACATGTGTGTTTAATTGGGTTGCCTGGTGTGTTTAATTGTTTTTGCCCTGGTGTGTTTAATTCATTTTACCTAGTGTGTTTAATTTGTTTGCCTGGTGTATTTAGTCGTTTTTTCCTGGTGTGTTTAGTCTTTTGTCTGGTGTGTTTAGTCTTTTTTGTCTGACGACCGACGATCGGAAAACCCATCGAAAAACCCAAACTTAAACACAAGCAAATCTGAAAAATTTTGTTTTAAAAAAATATGAGTTTTTTTTTTTTTAAATCTTGAAAAAAACCGAGAAAGAGAAATAGAAGAGAGGAGAGAAAGAGAAGAAAAAGAAGAAAGATAGAAGGCATGAGAGAAGAGAGGAGAGAAAGAAGAAGAAGAACACTTGAGAGTAAAGGAGAGAGAGAGACGAGGTTTTGAAAAAAAAAAGGGGGCATTTAAGTTCGAAAAGTGAATTGTTTGACATAAACAATCAAAATACTAATTCCGGCTAAAAACAACAAACCTCCTTAATTTTTGACTAGTTTCCATTTTCACCTTTGTAAATATATTGAAAAAGGAGACTATTAATAAAGGTTACAAGATTAATGTGAAAAATTTAATCCTATCCTCGTATCACTACATGATCGGAGAGTCTATTGAGATAATGTATCTAGCACTTCCCGAGTTCTGGTGGACTTAATAATTGGCTTTTGTTTTGAAGATCCCGGACAAAATGATAATGGTAATAATGAAGATGATTGTGATCATATAAAGACAAAATAAGGGTATAGAATCATAATAATATATGAACATGAATCGATCACTAAATTTTGAGTTACCATTTATAAGCTCACACGAGATAAAAATAGAGCGGTTCCTCCAATTCCAAGGGAGAATGAAAAAAGTAAATTAATTTTTGTTTTTTTATTTTTTAAAAAATGGCAGTTTGCACAAACTTACTCTGAGAGATAGGATAAAGGCTTACTATTCAACATTTTGTGTTAACTGTACACAAATATACTCTTATATTAGTTAGGAACCGTTTGATACATGATTGACCAAGTTTGGTAGTTTAAAAGTCCAAAATACCCAACCCTTTAATTGAAAAAAAAAATCATACTTCACCTTAAGAGTAAATTACTCAAACTAATCAAATTTAATAACATTAAATTAAATAATTACAAACTTATAATAATACTATTAATTTGCATTATATTATTATTATTATTATTTTTCATTATGCCCAATTTTATTCTCCATGTATTAGTCATAATTCACTTCCCACATCATTTGCATAAGATATTTAGATAATCTAACATTGCCTATGTATAAATATATTTTATGTGAGTTTCTTTTAACAATCCAATTTTTTCTTTTTACACTTCTTTTCTAAAGACACTTCATTCTTAAAATTTAAATTTTTTAAAAATTCTAAAGACACTTCATTTTGTTCCAAGATTATCCTTTTTATCTTTTGACACTCCTATTCTAAAGACACTCCATTTTAAAAAATAAATTTCTAAAGACACTCCATTTTATTTTAATAAAAGTTAGGGCAAACCATCGTAACTTTTAGATTCATCCGATAAGCAATCTTTTTTGAATTAAATTATTAAAAAAGGAAATTACCTCTCCTAAATCATTAGATTAAATATTACATATTAAACACTTTCTCCTAAAGTTTTAATTACCATATTAAACTCTCTTTCCTCCAATACATGTCTCTAAGCAAGACTAACAGTTATGAAAAAAAAAAACTTATGAATAAACTTGATTTTTAGGAACCGTATATATGTATATATTAAAAAAAAAAAAAATCAAAAAACAAGTACCCTTTTTTTCAAAAAAAAAAAAAAATCGAATTTAATTACAACAAATCAAGTTTTCATTTATCTATTTTTTTTTAAAACAAAGTATTTGTATTGACTATATATATTTATATATATATATTTATTAATGTTAGTAAAAAATAAAATATTCATAAGTTTTTTTTTTTTTCTTTAACTATTAATTAGAGATTGATTGATTGAGGAAATATGGATATGAGATTTTTTTTTTTGGAAAATGGAGAGAGAGAGAGAGAGAGAGAGAGAGAGAGAGAGAGAGAGAGAGAGAGAGAGCAATTAGGAAATAGTGTTTAATATGGTAATAACAAATTTAGGAGAGAGAATTTAATACGTAATATTTAATCTAATGATTTAGGAGAGATACTTTCTTTTTATAATTTAATTGGTTTGAGGTGTCTTTAGAATTTTTTTGTCTTGTTTAGTAATTTTAATTCAGGTTAAAATTGTTATTAACAAAAAAAATTATATTGAAGTGTAAATAGATCATTTGTGGATTATAAAGAGAAGCTCTCATATTTTATTTTATTTTTAAAAAGGTACCGTATAAATATATATACTTTTTGAAATAAAAGATAATAGTATTTAAATATAAAAGAGTGATTTTATATGCAACCGGCGTCGCGCAACCTTTGCGGCCCTGTAGTGTATATTTTTTTATAAAAAACATATGAGGTCCACACATTTAATACATGGGACATATATGTTTTTTTTTTTTTTTTTTTTTTTAAATACACTATGGGTCATAAAAGTTGCGCGACCCCGGTTGTACAAATCATTTCTCAATATAAAATTAGATAGAAATATAATAGCATGTTCAATAAATATTAAATATGTACGTGCATGTTTAATTGTCGATGTAAGTGTCAAAGTCTACCGTATATACAGAGCAAATGAGCAATATGGCAAGTTGGCAACTAAGGTGGGCGTTCAAAATTGTAGTCAAAATTATTTCGAGAAAAAAAAATGTAGTCATTCAAAACGTGATGCAACTTATAATATTATAGTATACACAATATAGTATATACTTGTAAAAAAAAAAAATTATAGGCTAATAAAATATGAATATACAATATACTAGTAGATTGTACGCTACTCATTTAAAACGTGATGCAACTTGTCACACACTGTTAATTAAATTACCCAGTAGTAGTGTACACCTTTTTTTTTTTTTTTTTTCCTTCTCCTGCCGATCAGGAACTGCAGTACCTTGTACGATCAGCCAACTTTACTACATTAGACTTGTGAATATTATAATTTAAAATGAATATTCTAATTAACGACGAGACGAGCAGGGACGTAACCATAATTCAAGACTCAGACGTGGTTTGTCGAAATGAATATTCTAATTAATGATAAGATGAGGTTGGTCGGTATATCCTTCCAAGTGCGAAACCAGAAACTCTTTTCAGGTAGGCTGTTTTGAAATTTTTTATTTTTGGTAAAAAGTCATACTAGTACAAAATAAAATAGTATTTTTCATTTTAATAGTGAATTTTGACTAGAGAATTTTCATTAATAAAAATAAAATATATGCATAGTTGAAATTAACAAATTGATAATAAAATTTTTAAACAACTATAATTCAATTATTTACTTTAAAATCCAAAATTGACTAGGGGATGCAATATTTTTTTTTTAAGAGTAATTGAGTTTGAATAGAACATAGAAACACCTACCTGTATAAAAGAGGGAAAAAATTGATCATATAAGGTCTTTTATCCTCACTAAAAACGAATCCTAACTCATGGGTACCTAGAGATGGCAATATTCTCCGTGGGGCTCCTCCCCTAACGGGACGGGGATAGAGGATAATATTCGGAGACAGGGATGGGGACAAAGTCTTCTCCCTGAAGGAGAAGCGGGGCGGGGACGTGAGAAGCACTCCCCGCCCCGATATATATTATATATATATTTATAATATAATATGTAATATTCAGATTTTTTAAATCATTTAATATTAATTTTTGGTTCTAGTGGAACTACAAAATTGAAGAAGTAAAATGTGTTGTTGATATCATCATATGATCAGGAAGTGTTATTCTTTCGCAAAATGTTTAGATTAGGCTGCATATTCATTGTCTTATTGGTGTTTTATTATGCTGCTTCTAATCGTATATTTACGATCGTCTAGAATTCTTCTTTATTTATGCATGCATCCAAGGCTTTGTAAAACTAGTAATGTTTCTATTATAGTATAAATGTACGTAATAAGATTTTCCATCAATGTTTCAAAAAAAAAAAAAACATAAATATATATTTTTTAACTAAACTTTAGAAGTTTTATTTTATTTTATTTTATTTTATAGAATCTTTGATTTTATACTAAATATGAATTTATATTTTTTTCTTTGTTTTAAGTTGTAATTTTTAAATGGTATAATTATATTAAAAGGGGAATGGGGCGGGTATGGGGAAGGCCCCTCCAACGGGGAATCCCCGGCCCCGGCCCCAGCCCCGATTCTTTTAATACGGGGATGGGGATGGGGATGGTTTTGCATTCCCCGACCTGACCCGCCCCGTTGCCATCCCTATAGGTACTACCTAATAAAATTTTAATTCTTTTATGGGTCACATATATAATATAATATAATATAAAGTTTTTATATATATTAATTTTTTTTTTCCAAATGGTTTCTATTTCCGCCCATGTACCCCTCACATCTTCTATATCAATGAATTCGTAGGTTGGAGTCACAGTTCTCTTCCTTGAATCTCGCATTTATTATAATAACTCAAAAATAACGATATTATAAGCCTATTTCAGACTTGCCATTTATTTCTCATTTTTTAAAATTTATGTAAATAATTAAGATTAGAGATCAACTGCTCATGTAAACTATTTTGAGAGTGTAAACATAATTGTACCACGTAAATAGACGTGACCGGTGATGTAGATGATTAAATAAAATCAAATTTGTTGCCTCTAACTCAAATTGAAGATAAATTAAGTTAATGATGACCATATAGGCCTCCGGTGGCGGATCCAAGAAATGTATATGAATGGAACTTTTTATTAAAAAAAAAACATAAATGGATTCTATACATATGAAAATTTTCTTGAAAATTTACTTTAGAAGATTAGTTAATTTGAATTGTTTAATATAACAATTAGAACAAAATCAAATGAATATGAAATGTTTAATTTATTAAATAAAACAAAATCAAGTGACTACGAAATGTATGAAAATAACATTTAATGAAAATAAAAGACAATGTAATGAATAATGTTATATTTAAAGGTTAGTTTAGTAATATTTGTTGAAATTAAAGGTACTTTACTGATAATTAAAGACTAAACGGCATTTGTGCAATAATATATATATATATTTTCAGAGTGCTACCCGGGCTATAGCCTAGGGGAAGCCCTCTCATAGTCTCATGTGTTCAACTTTGAGCGGAGCTTCTATAGAAAAACCTCACACAAACAATACAAAACAAACTGTTCTTACTATGTTGATGTGAGCAAGAATACAATAACATAAGCATCAAAATTCGCTGAATCTCAAAGAATGCTAAAAATTGGAAAAAAACTAGAGAAAAGTCTTTGTAACTTTATTCAAATTCTACTACTTCTCTGCTGGGGTACAAAGACCTTAAATAGAAAACAAACAAACAAAAAAAAACCTAACAACAGTAGGAAATCCGAAAAAAAATTAAAATAATCAATTTTTTTTAACAAAAAATATAAGAATTGAGATAACAACTGAAATTAAAACTCCTAGAATCCAAAAACACAACGTCACAAATAGCGTGTCAAAACGAAATTTCTATAAAAAGTTATTAATGAAACAATTATTTTCTAAAATAGAAAAAACCATGATAGAACAGATGTTGCAAGAAATTTTTTTTTTATTTTTTTATCCGAAGATAGAGATGAGTTGTGATATGATTGTTATCGGAAGGACTTGTATTCTCCTGTTACAACATTTTTTGAGTTTATCGCTTCTGATTACTCCTCAAGTGCGAGATGATGCGCATCTTCTTGTATTTGAGGAGTAATTTGAGACGATAAACTCAAAAAATACATTAACAATAGAATGCAAGTCTTCTACTAACAATCACATCAGAACTCATCTCTTCTTAGGGTAAATCCTTGCATTACATCTAACACCAACTTTGTAGGGTCGTGTGCTCTGTTAAGTGAGGAGGAAATTTCACCGAAAAACAATTTTGATAAAATTTTATGAGAAAAAATAAACTTAAATATCGAATAATAATCTGCTACATAATCTGAATAAAGTAAATCTAAATCTCAAACAATATCCTCTGCATAATCTAAACAAAATAAATCTAAATCTCAAACAATATGAGCCGTATAATCTAAACATATTAACTACAGAAATAAATATAGGAGGCAAAACTTGGTATACAAATAATGAGAGAAAATGATGGCATAAATTGCATAAATCGATATGATTTGCACCATAGGCGGCCTCAACCTATTAATTGTATAAATGAAATTGACATAATTAAATAAACAATATATGGTTTTACAAAGGAGTAATAGCAGAAAGAGCCATCAACAATCAGACGTAATAACAACTTGCAAACATCAACTCTACTGGTATTTTTTTTTGCCTAATTAATTAATTATACTGTACTACAAATAAATAAATAACTCCACTTGAATACAAATATAACAAGTAAAAATATTGTAAACATAACTAACGATACAAAATACTAATACAAGAACAGAGATGTCTTTGGCTGCATTTTTCATTATAACAAAAAAAAAAAAGAGAATCCTTGCTAGACTTCAAGGGATTCAACGGAGTCTTGGTGAAAGGTTTAGACCATATTTGGCTAATCTTGAGATCAAGCTTTGAGGTGAATATAACCATATTATTGAGCAAGAAGAGACCTTCGGGCTCAAAAAATCCAGAAATATTTGGCTTAACGAGGGAGATAGCAATACCGAGTTCTTCCCCACCTTACCACTATGGTTAGGAGGAGATATAATAAACTTGAGGGTCTCAAAGGAGATGATGGTATATGGAAGAATGACAAAGCTAGTATGAAATTTATTGCTACTTCCTATTTCAAAAACCTTTTCACTACCCGATCAACTTCTAGCATTTATGCTAGTCTGCCTTGTTTGTTTCCTGTATTGAAGGAGAGTGTGTTTTTTGAACTGAATAGGGATGTAAGTGAGGAGGAAGTTAGAGCATGTATTTTTGGGATTAGGGGTCTTAAGGTGCCTAGTCCAGATGGCTTCCATGTTGCCTTCTTTCAAAACCAATGAGCTGTTTGTAAACATGATTTGGTTAGGTTAGTTGTGGACAATTTTAAAACTGGCACTTTCCCTGCCAATCTTAACCAAACTCTTATTGTCCTTGTTCCTAAAGTCCCAAGCCCTCTTGATATGACCCAACTCCGCCCTATTAGCCTTTGTAACACTGCTTATAAGATTGTTAGTAAAGTTGTGGTTCAAAGGCTTAGAGAACTCATGCCTAATCTCATTAGTCCTAACCAAGTAGCTTTTGTCCCCGGTAGGCAAATTCAGGATAATATTGTGGTGGCGCAAGAGGTTCTTCGTAAGTTCAAGATTATGAAAGGTAGGAAAGGTATATTTGCTTGGAAGATTGACCTTGCTGAAGCTTATGATAAGCTCCAATGGAGTTTTATTAAGAATGTGATCATGGAAGTCGGTATTAATGGCAGCTTGTTGGAGCTAATAATGTGGTGTGTTACTAGTGTGCATTATAAAGTTATTGTGAATGGGGAAATGTTTGAGCGGTTCACTCTTGGGTGTGGTATTAGACAAGGGGATCCTCTCTCTCCCTATCTTTTTGTGTTGTGTATGGAGAAGCTCTCTCACTTAATTACTTAAAAGATTCATTTAGGGTTGTGGAAGTGTGTTAAGACCTCAATAAGGGGGTCATATGATTTCTCACCTCTTATTCACTGATGATCTTATATTTTTTGGACAAGCTACTATTCCTCAAGCCGATATAATGAGGGATTGCCTTGATGAATTCTGCAATCTGTTGGGCCAACAAATCAGTTTTGCTAAATCTAGAATATTTTGCTCTACTAATATCACAGAGGGAACAACTAGGAGTATCACCGCTGTTTGTGGCTCGCCCCTCACTAAAAATCTAGGCAATTATTTGGTGTTCCTTTCATCCATGGGAGGGTTACTAGCCAAACCTATAATGATTTAGTGGAAAAAACTCAGAAGAAATTGACAGCTTGGAAGAGTAATACCTTCTCTTTGACAAGGAGAGCCACCCTAATAAAAGCCGTTACCTTTGCTTTACATGTCCATATTATGCAGTCTGTTAAGCTCCCTAATGAGTTATGTCTCAAGTTGGATAAACTTAATAGGACTTTTCTTTGGGGTCACATTGACAACAAGAAGACTGTCCACCTCCTCAATTGGGACATTGTTTGCTTGCCTAAAAGGAATGGTGGGTTGGGTATTAAGAGAATGAAATGTATGAACCAAGCATTACTTGCCAAAGTTGGTTGGAGACTTCTCTATAATGATAATGGTATTCGGTGTCATCTTCTTATGTATAAATACCTCAATATAAAAGCTCTCACCGATCCTGATCTCAATAAAGGTATTATTTGTTCTAGCACCTGGAGAGGCATTGTTTTTGGAGCCAAACCTGTTGCTAAAGGCCTAAAATTGAGGGTAGGCAATGGTTGCCGATTCGGCTATGAATTGATGATTGGGTGCCAGGTTTTGGTGTTCTTAAAGAGCATGCTATTATTGATTTATCTGATGAGCTTATGATTCTAATTGTTGACCACTTTATGACAAGTGGAGAGTGGAATGTTCATCAGTTATCCTCTGTTCTCCCCGGACATATTGTGCATATGATTTTCAGCATTCATGTAGGTAGAAGCTGCAGTGGGCCTGATAGAACCATTTGGAAATGGACTCAAGGAGGAGACTTCACTTTCAAGTCTGCTTATAGAGGTGAATTAGTGGTTGAGTGTCTCTCCTCGTTGCCTTGGAAGTTTTTATGGAGTCTCAAGTTGCCTCCTAAAATGCAGCACTTTCTTTGGCTTCTCCAACATGGTAGAATTCTCACCAACTCTTAGAGGGTTGTGCATGGTTTTACTGATGACGCTTCTTGCCCAAGATGTGGGAGTGGCATTGAGGATATGAATCACTTGTTGCGTAGCTGCAGAGTATCTATTGCTATTTGGGAGAATGTCTCGAGAGGTATCACTTTCTCTATTGGTTTTAATGATGATTTGAATACTTGGCTTGCTAGCAACCTTTGTGATGGTAAGGTAGTTAATGGTGCCCCTAATTACTTGCAATTTGCTCTTATTCTTTGGTTTTTATGGAAATATAGGTGCAATAAGGCCTTTGATGATACATTTTTCATGCCTCAGGCTCTTAATCTGATTGTTGGCAACTTTAGTAGGGAGTGGCTAGAAGTTAATCTTGTTGATTTGACTAAGACTACTAGGGCAATTGTGGTCGTTTAGAAATCTCCCTGTGTGGGATGTGTTAAGCTTAATGTTGATGGTGGTTGCAAGGTCGATTCTGGTGCTATATATGCTGGTGGTGTTATTCGGGATCATTTACGGAATTAGGTTAGAGGGTTTGCTCTGAATATGGGTGTTAGTAATGTCCTCAAGGCGGAATTTTGGGGGCTTTTGAAGGTCTCACCATGTCTTGGAATGCATGCTTTCTTGAAATTATTGTAGAATCAGACTCCTTGACCACTGTGCAGACTCTTACCAAAGATTCCAACCCCAAACCATCCCCTTTTTAGCCTCATTCAGAGCTATAAAAGACTTATTAATGCAGATTGGAACTGTAGTGTGAACCATGTCTTTAGGTAGGGCAACAAGCTGGCTGATGGTTTAGTCCATATGGGTGAAGATATGGAGCCAAGTATCTTGTTCTTTGAAGAACCTCCTCATGATGTTAGTAGTTTCTTTGATAATGATTTGAGAGGCCTTGCTTGTTTAAAGCCCTCTCCTGTTTTGTTTCGTTGTTAGTTCCTAGGCGTTTGCCCTCCTCTGTACCAAAAAAAAAAAAAAAACTTATGCAAGAGAATGAATTTCATTCAACTTTCTGAATTTTACCCTAAATACAAATAGATGAGACATTTGCATTTTGTAAACTTGTAAGAGAGATTTCAACTGATTGGAAGAGTAGTTTGCTCTTATTTGGAAACATTTCTAATGAATTTAAATAAAATCAAAGATATTTATAAGTTTAATTATAACATATTTTGATCATGAGTTCTTAAAATTTCTAGCACTTTTTAATTCGGTACTTATTTTATAGGATTAGCACCAACTTATTAACATGAGTTTTAATAGCACCAAATTCCAAATATGCGTTTCTCACAAAGATTACACTCCATGCGCAAACACAAAATAAGTCTCATGTTTTTTTTTGTTTTTCAAGCTTGGTCAAAACTTATTTCCTTTGATCGAGACTTATTAAATATTGGACTTCTGAATTATTATTTTTTCAGATTATGCTATCTCGGGATTTTTTTTGTTTACTCTTCCTAACGATTCCTCTTCTTCATTTTATTATTACGTTTCAAATGGCTTTAATCATTTACAAGAGGGAAAAAATCACGAATCACGATTTTTCTACATTTTTCTTAAGAAAATTTTCGTTTGTCTATAGAGAAAGAGAGAAAAAGGAAAATTATTGGAGTCAATGAGTATTTTTTTAAGTTACTCTATTTTGGGGCTATTAAAATGCAATTACTTTATTAACTTTGAGTGCTAGCCCCCATAAAATCAGTTGAAAAAAAAGAAGTTATATCCAAATAATTTCACTTTTGAATATACTGTATATTTTCATATGTGATTAAACATTTTTTTTTTTTGGGTTGAAAAAAAGTAGGGAATATGATGATATCCAAACAAGGAGACGACCGACAAAAGAAATTGCCAAACTTTTTTTAGTTGGGATAATTGATTAAAGGCAGTCTTATTTTTCACATATACATTTATTTAATGAAAAATCATGGAAATATGAGGTCAAGAGGCTTTCACTTGTCAGCTTCGGGCCTCCGGCCTTAGTTCACATATATTTTTATTTAAAAGAAAAAAAAAAAAAAAAACCTATAATCAACAAATATTTGAGGTTAGAGGATTATCGAGGCTTGACTCTCAAATCTCACTATTAACGTGAAAGGAAGATGTAAGTAAACTACCATGCTGCATACAAGGTGATGTGCAAACATATATGGTTTAATATTTGATTACCTTTTCAAATTCAATCGAAGACTTTATCGCCGGTCAAAAGACTCAAAATTAACCATGATTATATTTTAAATACCATTTTTTATATTGTATATCTATCAAGTTACAGTGATTATTAAATATTTAAACGAAAAGAATCGGTCTATTGACTAAAACAGAGGTAGGTTTGGATAATTATTTCTTCGATGGCTTTTTTGTAAGATGAATTTCCGAAATATTCTAATATATTTTGGTTTTGGACTTAGTCTTCATTCTTCAATATGTTTTAAAAGGATTACCAATAAATTTCAAATCATCATAAATAACTTTGGACGAAATTTAAAATTGATTGGAGTCTAATGTATAATACTGTATTAGTGGCAAAACCAAATATAAAATATAAATATAGTTTATTCTCTTAATTTTTTTTCATTTTTTGTTAGACCACGAGGTATCCCTCACTCCGATCAGCAACCGATGGTTAATGAGTGGAACAAATCCCCGTTTCAGCCGGGAGGTCAGTAAAACCTGGCCACGAAGTGTTTTCATAGGGGTTCGAACCATAGGGGTTCGAACCCAGGTAGAGCTCGAACCATTCGCCCCACAGGGAGTACGGTGACCAACCGCACCACAGCTCGCAGTTTATTTTTTCTCTTTAATTTTGAGTTAGAGCAATAAGATTTGACTTTTGAACCTAAAATTTTTTATTTTTTTGTTTTTGATCAATTACAAATAATTCAAAGGTTTAAGAAAAATGGATACAACTAGAACCAATAGCACATCTGTAAAAGCGTTTATCACAAAGTTCTTTGACTGTAACTGTAAGACATAAGACTAAAACTAAAGCAGAAATTTCCTACCCAGTTTCTAAAACAAAAGAAAAAAAAACGTGGAATAAGGAAGGAGACATGAAAAGCCGTTATGATACTTTAATAATATCTGAAGTAAGAAGTTGATAAAATATCTTTTTTTGCAATCCTCTAGTAGGGTTCTAGTTCTTTGCCATGCAGCCATATTGGATGGTGGTATTCGCTTGCCCACCGTTATCCATTAATTAACGGTAAAGTGTTTTTAGGGGTTGAAATTTGAATTTTATACTGATCTGATCTTTTTTCTGATTTTTTAAAGTATATGATTAATTATTAATAAAGTGGTTGTAAAAACTGATCACAACTTAACTGTCCGTTCAATATAATATTTATATGTCATGAGATTACGTGAGATCGGGAGAAAAAGGGATAATATAATCCAAATTCTCGGAGCTGATCTCGTTATTAATCCCCAACCAACGGACCCGAAATTTGTATTAGATTTTGATTTATTAAAAATGTCATAAAAAATCTTCCACTTTTGACTATTCATCAACTTGACGACTTCCCTAGTTCCCTCTTATAAACAAACTTCAACACATGTTCCCACTTCATCTACACAACAAAATGTCCTCTTGTTCCACTTCTTCATCAACTAAAACGACCACCGATCACGGAACCGGAGAAACGACCATCTCCGCCGTCCATGCGGACATCATCCAGACTCACATCCTCACTCGTCTCGACGGCCCCACTCTCGCCGCCGCCGCCTGCGCCTCCTCTCAACTACAGGTGCTCTCCTCCGAAGAAAAACTCTGGCAGAAAATCTGCACCGCCACCTGGCCTTCCATCAACGACCCACGAGTCAGCCACCTCATCTCCACCTTCCCTGCCGGTCACCGCTCCTTCTTTTCCGATTCTTTTCCGGTTCTCGATCACCGACGACCTTCAAAACAGAGCTCTGATAAAGATTCTTCTTCTTCCATAGTACTCACAACCGAGCTTATATCCTGCGTCGATATTTACTACAAAGATGTTCTCATTTTATCAAAAACCCGAGAAATGGAAACGGTAACCGGATGGTTTCTCTGTTCACAGTTTCGGGTCGATTTACTCGACCCGAAAGAGTCCGTTTCGACGCCGATACTTCACGGAGGCGAAGAAGACGACACGTGGCTAAAAGATTTAGAAGAAAACTTGAGCATGAGTTGGATTGTAATTGACCCGGAAAGAAAACGGGCGGTGAATTTATCGAGCAGGAGGGCTGTTACGGTGGAGCGGCACTGGTTGACTGGCGATGTGCAGGCGCGGTTTTTGTTGATAATGGGCGGAGATCAACGGTCAGAAATGGAGTTGGTGAAGTGGGAGGTGGTGATCACGTGCGGTGGAGAGATGGAGTTGCAGGTGAGGGAGGTGAGCTTGCAAGTGGAGGACATGGATGGTAGGGGATTGAGTGGTAGGGACAGTTTGGTAATTTTGCAGGAGGCTGTAGAGAAGGGGAAGAGAAAGAGAGGGATTGGAAATGAAGGGAAAGTTATGTACTTGGAATTTGTGGAGAGGAAGAGGGAATTGAAATTCATGAAAATTAGGAGAGAAAAGGTTTTGGACAGGGCTTGTATGGCTCTTGGTATTATTATTTTCTTTTCTTTTTGGGGATTCATTTTGTTTAGGTAGGGAAAAAAAAAACCACATCAAGAAGTTTGATGTTAGTTTGAAATATTGAATTGCAATTGATTGATTCTTTGTTATTGAAATAGTTTGATTCTATAACATTTAATTTCTTCCATCTTCTTCTTCTGTTGACACTCTTCTGCAATATTGCATTCTTTCTTCCTTTGCTGTTAAGGGTAAATTTCAATATTTTTTAACAAGATTTGGTTACCAACGAGGGACCACCCAAATGTGGCTCAGTATTAGATTAGAGTCGTTGTCATTCGTAAGTCGTAATTGTAATTAGTATTTTTTATTTTATTTTATTTTATTTAAAGGACTTCAATGTGGTTAGATGTTAACTAATGATCATTTAACTTATCAATATTTAAGTTTCGGAAAAAAAAAGGAATACAAATACAAATGATATAATAAAACAAATTAAATATAATTGAGTCCAAGAAGCATATTGGAAGAGTAAAAGCATAAGGTGAAGGAAAGGGACACCTGAAAGCTGTCCAATTCGATCTTTTTGACTTGGAAAGTGTTAGCCGGCCGAAGGAATTGCTTCCAAATTCTGTATCCTCTCTTTCTTTTTCTTTTTTTTTCTTTTTGTAGTTTTCGGACTGCTGACTGAAAATATATATTATTTATTAGTTTAGGTCCAATGAGATTCGTGTGCAACATATGGAATATTTTATGACTTTTATTTCATGCCAAACCAAAGAAGAATAGTTTAATTTTATGTTTCATTAAATGGTCTGCAATCTCTAAAAATATGATAGCAGTACGTAACAATCTACCACCTCATTGATCTTATTATCTATATACAATTAGACTATCTAACTTTAATGCTTCATGGAGATTAATTAATTAACTCTTAATGCATGCTAATTGCTAAGTCAATCCCTTTGTAGTTTGTATATGCTATATAAATCTCAATAATGCTCTTTTAATAATGATTTCTCTGCGTAAAATGACCATTGGCCAAGTGATATGTACCTAACGAGGCCAAGTCAATTACATTATTTCCTCATGTCATTTATCTTCATTTTGATGTTTCCCTTTATTTACTTTATTTTAGTTTTTAGGTCCCATCATACTTAGTGGTTGTATTAGCAGTTTAGCCATTTCTTTTCAATTGTTTCCTTTCAGTTATTTGCAGTAGTGGTGCAAGTGGTTATAGCTGTAATTCCTATTTTCTAGTTTAGTGGTCTATTTGCTTGGTATTGCTTAACATAAGCTTATAAATAGGTCTGTAGCTCTAGTAATTATGGTAGCAAAAAATGGCCCTTAGGCTCAACACCTAGGCTCACATGGTTTCTACTAGTATCTAGGTTAAATCCATGTGTTTACGGGTTGATCTAAGGCCCAACTGACCTGGTCTTCACCCTCAACAAACACCTGATCTTATCAAACCATTTACCAAGTCAAAACCAGTTATTTGATAGTGGTAACTATCAGTTGGCACTGAACTTGGCTTGGTGGTGGCCTGATCCCTAAAAAATCAAGCCTTGATCACAAGGATCTAAGATCATAATGATCACGAAGCCATATGAAGTAGAGGCTTATAAATAAAACCTCACTCTTACTGGAAACTCTGTCTGATGACTTTAAACACCAAAATCTTTCTTGAGTGTTGAGATTCTGATCGAATTGTTATACAGATTATCTGATTTTCTCAATTGTCACTTTTTTTGAGCTCACTTCTCCGGTTGAATACATCGAATCTTCATTTGGAACACCTCAACGCTCAGCCCAAGCTAAATAAGACCAAATTCGAGGATCAACCAGTTTCTCTTCACTTTTCTTTCTTTTTGTAGGTCAATATAGCGATTGACAACTTGGTTTTAAGGATCAATCAACAAAGTTGCTTAGGCCTATTCATACCCAGTCCAGTCCACTTCAATTGTAGATCAACCATCTACAATAATGAAATCATCGATTAATTAAGCAAAATATTTTCCATGTTTCACTCTTCTTAAACTTCTCTAATTCTTTCTTCTCCTTGCTCTTCTTTTGTTTTTCTGCTTTTTCACAATTAAACACATCATTTGATATTAGATCTAGGATGGGTTTTTATGGATACCCGTGGCAACGAGGTTTGTAAAATACTAGCCCGTCATGAATCAAATCTTGATTGCATAAACACCAACCTCAAGCACATCACCACCATCATTCAATTCATCCTCAATGGACTCAAAGCCTTACGTGTTAACCATAACGGTAACACTGTCGAGACTAAATTCAACCCATTTGCACCAGCAAAACCTTCTCACCATTCCCAACTCATGCAAACTGCCACTCCATCCAACTATACCATGAATGGGTGCCACCATACCCATGGTGCCATTTCTTCTTCTTCTTCAATGGCAACTGACACTGAGTATAGCAACAATACTCTTATATGTGCATGATCCCAGTCATGCAAAGAAAGGACTTAGCCAATGTGTTGTTTAAAATAAATGGGTGCTTTGCATGTGGTCTACTACCAACGTGTGCAATACTTGAAGAATCCGTTTGTAACCCTCCAAAACAAGATATTTTCGTGTATTTTAAAAACCAGAATTTACCACTTGCAAACATGCTTAAGATATGAAAATTTATATAGTTGCAAGCAAAGCATCGTCCACAGGGATTGTGATAGATTAATTGATTTGCAGTCTACTCTATGTTAGTTTAATGTAGGTGCATAAAACATAAATCATAGTAGTTTGGATAGTGTATGGTTTAAGAAACAATCAAACATGACATGTAAACTAAATGTTACAAAAAAGATAGGAAAAATAGAATACCCAACTAGTATAGATAAGATAAGTGGAATAAACAATTAATGAGAAGTCTAAGGAATTGATAGAGTAGCTAATGGACTTTGGGCAATTCATACAAGCTTAAATAACGTACGATTCACACAATCAAGGACGGATCTCATTCAAAAGTGTGCTTGGCCGTGGGTACTAAACCAAACAACTTCCCACCAAAATGCCTAACCGATTAAGGAGAGGGGGTCAATGTGGGATCGGTTAGTGATGATCAAAGGCCTAAGCAATTGGGGTTAATATACCCTCCAACAACCTATCTTATTCACTATGTGCTAAAATCAATTAAGTGTGTCAATAACTCAACCAATTTTTTCACAGGTAAATCATACAACATATTGCAATTAACAAGTGTGTCAATAACTCAAATCAATCACATAAGAGTAAGATCTAATTAAAAAGTAAATAGAACTATAATTGTATAAACATAATATTCAAAGCTTTAATAAATACCCATTGTCCAAGAGTTTCTCAAATCATTCCCTTAGAATAAGGGTTTAATTACACATAATCACAAACAAATAAAGGAAGTAAAATGTAGAGAAATAATCCAAAAGTCTCTCTTGTAAGCTTGATCCTTCCTTGAACTTCCTTGTTGATCCTTTTGCAAAGAGTGGTGGATGAGGATATGTCTAGATAAGTGGATGTTTAATGGGTAGTGACAAAGGAGATGTGTGGAGAAGATAGGAAGAGATGAGTGATTTGGGTGAAGTAATTTAGAGTTGTTGATGAGATTGGAGAGGAAAAATGGAAATGGTTGAAAAAGGATTTCTCTTGATTGATCATGATGTGTTTTAACTGGAAAACTATTATGTATTTATAGGGTATTAGAATTAGGGCATGAGTTCTAAGAATTTTCCGGTAATTAGACTAGGTCACTGTCTGTTTTCGCGGTTCCGTCCATAATGACATTTGGACACGACATTTGGATGAAATCACTGGACTCATTTTCGAAGTGGCATCACTGTGGGGAATAGTGACAGGTGAACTGCAAATCTTCTGGATTCATTTTCGTAGTTGCTTCGCATTTTGACTGGTGGTGAATGGAGAAGTGTGACACTGCTGGATCGAAATTCGTGGATGGATCACAGTGATGTTTTGTGAGCCAAAAAGGACCCCGATCACACTTATGTTGAGCTCAGCTATCTTCTGCACCGAAAATTAGTCGAAATACGATGAGAAATGGCCACTTCCGGTAACTACTGCAACCTAGGGTTTGGAGCTTGGTTGGTCGTCAATGGAGGCAGGTTGTGAGGAAGAAGATGAAGACCGGTGGGGTGCACTTAGTAGTGGGTTGGGGCACGTTTGGACTTTAAGTATTTTGTCTTCTCTAAGGTGCACTTAGTAATGGGCTGGATCTCATTCAGAAGCCCAAACCAGCCACATCCAAAACGTACAACATCATTAATGACGTGTCGTTGACTGGTTGCTTTGTGTGGCAAATTATGAAACGACCCCTACATTCTTCCAAATTCTCAATAACTACAATATTCCATAAATAATTACATTTTTACCCCTAATTGGCCAATATTACTCCAATGCCTCTGAACTTTATAAATACCTGAAAACACTTAATTCACACAATTAATGTAGGAACCCAGGGTTACAGATCGTGCTGCATAAGGGTTTTAATTTTTTTTAATGCAATCATAAACTAACCTATTTGTACAATAATAATCAAAATATAATAAGAAGGAGATGAAGCTATTTCATACCAACGTTTGTAGGCTCTTTCTTCTTTTTGATTTGCTTCTTGATTTTGAACCATAAAATCTTCCTGGCTATCACCCGAGATTGGTAACGGCGTGTGAGCGCGTCACAGTACTCAGGAATAAGAAGGATGAAGAGACACACGAAACAACTCTTTGCTTTGTGTATAGAATATGGGCACCTGATTTCAAAAGCAAGAAAAAAATTTCTTTTTTTTTTCTTCCTAGTTGCCGCACCACCTGATGTGTTTCTCTTTTTTGTGTATTGCGTGATTGTGTTTCAAATTCAATTACACTGATTCCTTTATCAGTTTATTATCTAGCTATTTAAAATATATCTTTACATATTTTTCAAACTATATCATTATCTCTTTCCAAATATATCTCCATATATTCAAAAGATAATTAATAATTAAGTGTCCAATGTATAGTAGAATTCTAACTCTCACATAACCCTAATTGACTTAAACTTAAATACTATACCTAATTAAGAATAAAATAATCTAATTATTTTATGTTTCAGTCTTGATTTGAACCTGCAACCTCCATTTAATAATCAATTAATAATTCTCAATTATTAATTCATTAATTAAATAACTAATTATTTAATTAATTTAATTATTAATATATTAATTAAATAATCTCATTATTCAATTAATCCCTAGATAAATATGTGTCACTTTCGTAACATAATTAATTGGACAATCAAATTAATTAACTGTGACCCCTGTTACCTTTAATCAATCGGGCTAGCAAGGAGATCTAATGGACCTACAGTATTTTGAGCTCCAATAATCCTTAGAAATAATTAATTAAACTTTTTAATTAATATTTCATAATTATTAACTTCAGTGTTATTCCACTAAAAACTTGAAGTTGTACTCTCTCTACTGTAGATGTTTTTACACAAACCAATAACATTCGGTGTCCATCAACATAGCTATTACATATGGTATAATTCTATACAGGTAGTTCATAATTAGAGCTGGGTCATAATGTCTGTTATACCCCTCTAATTATATCTTTCCATTAAGTATCATTGATTCTCTAATGAACAATAAATCCTACATTTCTTAAGGAATTAGGAGAGCACTTATATTGTTCAAGCCCCAAATCAATCCTTAAGGGAACTACTATCTACTTCTCATAAGAAGGAGTGGATTCCTTTATTTTGTACAAACCTTTCCAGCCACAAGTCAAACCGCGATTCCGACATACGAAACATATTGACCGAGAATGTAACTTCAATCTCACCCATGCTATATCAAAAACCGTGATCTAACCTGAAGGGGTCGATAAGATACTCAATATTAAGATCACCCATATATAGCCATCTTTTGTCGATATATATGAATCTCATCATGTAATGGATCTTATTGAGAGATTTATATAGATCGTGGCCCAGTCCTATATGATCACATCATACAAGGTTCCTCCATTCTCACATCACCATATGAATGATCCAGGATAAGATCACCATACATTACGAAATGGACCATAGATGTAGATTAACCACAAATAAAATACCCAACTTTATTTGCTATCTACGGACTCTTTAGATTGCTCGTTTCAAGCTTAATCTATCTGTATATGACATTCATATACTTAGTTTGAAATTACATCCGACGATCTTGGATGTTAAGTACACATATTATATATAAATGTATGAGACAATCTGAATGAATAAACTACTTCTTTTATTTATGTTCAATTCACATTTACAAATTACAAGTTTTAGGGCAAAAACTCAAATAGTTAAATCACAGGATATTACCCGAGAATAAGCACAAAGAATAGGAAATGAGGGTCAAATTATAACACAATTTTGGCACGATCAATACTACCACCATATTTCCCATTATTCCATGTATTAATATTTAATGGTGTTAGTGCTGTCAAGTTAGTGTCTTAATGGGTTTATTAGTGGGTTTCTTAGTGTGTTGTATTGATTAGCACCACTAACGTGTGTGGCCCTCATTTTCTACTTGTGCCTATTTTGTTGGCAAAAATCATCATGCAACTTGGCTTATAAATAGCCAATGACATAGCAGAATGTATATGAAGAAAATATAAGACATTGTCTCCTCTGTTTCTCCCCTTTTAATTCTTATGTATTTAAGGTCTGAAATACCTTTCTAAATTCTTCTTGTAGTTTCCTTAACCGGAAAATACACATCATACTCCTACACATTCTTCCACCAACGTCACTCTCTTCGAAGTAGTATATGGAGTTCCACCCCCAAATTTGCTGTCCTACATCGTAGGTATGTCCAAGGTAAACACAGTGGATGAACTCTTACGTGATCGTGAGATATCTTCATAAATGCTTCTAATGTTTTACACCAACCTGAATCAGTTATGGATAGTCGAGTGATGTGCACAGGTTTGTATCGATCGAAAACAGAGATTTAAGTGCTCCTGAAGAAAACGCGTCGTGGGAGAACTAATTGCGGTTTTCACGAATGTATCTCGAATTTATCCTTGCAGACAAGGATATTTCCGGCAAGTGGAATAATATGTAGCTAATGAGGCCAAGTCAATTGCATTATTTCCTCATGTCATTTATCTTCATTTTGCTGTTTCCCTTTATTTACTTTATTTTAGTTTCCAGGTCCCATCATGCTTGGTGGTCCGTGGTTGTTTTAGCAGTTTAGCAGTTTCTTTTCAGTTGTTTCCTTTCATTTATATGTAGTAGTGGTGCAAGTGGTTATAATTTTAATTCCTATTTTCTAGTTTAGTGGTCCATTTGCTTGTTGTTATTGCTTAATATAAGCTTATGAATAGCTCTGTAGCTCTGGTAATGAAATCATCTATTAATTAAGCAAAATATCTCCCTTGTTTCACTCTTCTTAAACTTCTCTAATTCTTTCTTCTTCTTACTCTTTTTCTGTTTTTCTGCTTTTCTGCTTCTTCAAAATTCAACACATCACCAAGGCACCAAGCACAAGGGAAAAATTAACTTATAAAGTCACCCAATTACTTATAAAGCCAACCTATTAACTAGTTTCTATTTCCTTCCTTTCTCGTAAATATATATGGTGGAATTTAAACTTGGAACACAAATATAGAAGGAGAAGTGCAAGTGTATATATCCTACTCAACTAAAGAGTATTGGATATCTTAATATTGAATTGGGTTTAATACACATGTTAAGAATTCAAAAACTTCATAATAAACCTATATTTAATATTTAAATACTCTAATTTACATTTCAATGTTTCTTGAAAAAAATAATGAATTATATATAAAAATATTTATATATTTCAATTTTTAACATGTAAGGTTTTAGCATATATTTTAACAAATGCTATAAATTATTGAATTATGTTATGAAGGTCATTTCTTGTCTCTAACTACACAGTACGCTACTTAGTGGTGATTAGGTGATATATATATATATATATATATATATATATATATAAAGGAAACTAAATTCATAAAGCAGGAAAAATACAAGAGGGATTAACATCCCACCAGAACAGCTCTTCACCCGAAGAGAAAGACAAAGTGGTCAGGGTATGAGTCAAGCTATTAGAAGACCTAGGAATAGCATGGCAAGAACATCCACCAACCTCAGAACACAAGGCTTTAATATCTAAAACAATAAACAAAGCATTACCTAAAAAGGAAACATTAGAATTAAGCAAAGATGCTACTGATAAAGCATCAACCTCAACAAAATTAACAACCAGATTATAGCGATTATTTCTCTTTAATCTCATCAAAAGCTTTTCTTTTATTTCAACCGACCAAGGTTAAGAGGCCTAGCTATTTGTCTTGAGAATTACAAGGATGGATTCCAAAGATGTCTTGGATGTTTTTCTTCAGCCTAATGGCTACATTCGGATTGAAGGAAATGCTAGACTTTTGGAGGTTCACTTACTGGCCAGAGACTCTCTCATACATTCTCAACAAACGTCTGATTTGATGGCAACTATCTACGGAGGCCTTACAGAATAATAGGTTGTCGTCTGTGAAAAATAAGTGGCTGACCAAAGGTCCTCCTCTAGCACATTTGACACCTAGAATTCTGCCATTCCTTTCAAAGCACTTAAGTAAACCCAATAAAGTTTCAGCACATAATAGGAAGAAGTAGGGCAAAAGAAGGCAGCCCTATTGGAGGCCCATAAAAGGAGTTGTGCTTCCCACCACCTTATCATTTGGCACAAAAGAAAAACTAGAAGTATAGATACATTCCATAGCAAGGTTAATCCAGTTTCTTGAAAACTCCATCTTGACATAATTTCTCGAAGAAAGCTCCACTCCACGCAGTCATAAGCTTTACTCATATCGAGCTTCAAAGCCATTTGACCTCTCTTTCCATTCTTGCGACGGTTAAAAGAGTGGAGAATCTCGAACAAAGCCAAAACATTATCGAAAATAAGACGCCTTGAGGGCTGTCACAAAGGCTGATTGGTTAGAGGAGATAACAGAGGAGAGACACTGCTTCAGCCTATGGGCTAACACTTTCGAGACTGTTTTATAAACAACACTGTATAAAGATATAGGTCTAAAATCTTTGATGGTGCGAAGGGTTTTGATTTTAAGAATTAGGACCACATTGGTTTTGTTGAATTCCCGAATCGAAGCTCCACCATTAAGGACCTGAAGGCATGTTTGAGAAAACTCATCATCCATAATCTACCAGAATTTCTATAAAAAGATGGTCTGGAATCCATCTGGGCCAAGGGCTTTAGTCGGACCCATATCAAAGATAGCAACCTTAACCTTATCAGCAAGGAAAACTGCTCCTAGGAAATCCCTGCTAGAAGCACTAAGTTTGAATTTGGTTTTGGTAATAGCGAGAGAGATCTCATGTGTTTCAGGGTTAGATGAACGAAAAAGAGCAGAGAAGTAGAGGCAAATACGTCTAGCTAAATCCTTTCCCGTGTCAAAAAAATATCCACTCTCATCAAACAGACCTTGGTTATTATTCTTTCTCTTTCTAGCTGAAGCACATGCATTGAAGAATTTGGAGTTTCGATCCCCAGCAAACAACCAGTCAGCTTTGGATCTTTGACGCCAGTAAATTTCTTCTTTAGAAAGAAGTCTATCCAAGTCCATCTATTTACTCTTAATCTCATTCATGACACCTGCAATAGCAACATTCTTATACAACTTCTTAATAGAATTTTAGGTTTTAACAATCAATTTTCGAAGGGACCCAAACCACTCTCTACTCCATTCTGACAATTTAGCAGTACATCAATTGAGCTTCAAGCGGGGATCAGACACACTAGTTAAAGGGCCTTTATTGCCCCAAGCCTCTTTAATAACACTAACTTGTCCTCCTCCTTTAATCAAAAGGGCTCAAAACGAAATGATCTGTCGTGATACTTCTCTAAATAGGTGCCTTCCATAAATTTCAAAAGAAGGGGGCGGTGATATGAGGAGCGTGTTCAACCAACATTGGTTGGTCAGGATTCTATCCAACCTTTCTTGAACATTGCTGCCTCTGTCTCTTCTATTGTTCCAGGTAAAGGTAGGGCTAACAAGCCTAGGTCAATCAAACCACTATCGTCAATAGCCAGCCAGAAGTTCCTCATGCCTGAGACCACCTTATCGGACCTTTCCATATTCTCTTTCATAGATAGAATCTCGTTGAAATCACCTGTACTTACCCAAGGTAGGTTATCAACGGCTCTGAGTCTTCGAATGAGATCTGAAGAGGATCTTCTAAAAATAGGGTCTGGGTTGCCATAAAACCCAGAAAACCTTTAAAGAAAACCATCCTGCATCTTAATACGAGCATCAATGTGACCGGTTGAGAATGAAAGCACAGACAAATCCACCTCCACAGACCATAACAGTAATAAACCCTCACTCATTCCATTGCTATCAGCAATAAAACCGCCCTTAAAACCCAATATGTCATTAATTCTACTAGCCTTACTACTATGAAGCTTTGTTTCAAATAGGAAAACCAATTCGAGGATAACTTTTTTAGAAGCCTTTTTAAGGCTCCGAACGTACGGGGGTTCTCCATCCCCTGCATGTTCCAATAAACACCTATCATGACTCTCGATGAGCCTGGGCCTCATGCTCTATCCATGTAAAAGGATTGTCCAAAGACACCGTAACCTTCATCTCCTTAGTCTTTGTGATTTCTTCCACCAAATCTGCCACAATTTTCCTTTTAGTACCAATTGGACCCAAACCTTCTAGAGAAACAAAGTAGGATTCAGGATCAAAGAAATTGCTATGCCTCCGTGTTACCCCAGAAGTTCCACTAGTAGAGAAACGGAGACATCTCTTAGTCTTTGGAGACATAATCTTAATGGAGTGGCAATCCTTTTTTGATACCTTACAGACTTTATTACTTGTCCTTTGGGGAATTGAGATACCTCTGGCAACTTGTTTCCACGTTCGAACGTTGACCACTCCAAATTGAGCACTCGCAATAGTACGGAGCCGTAGGAGTAGCACAATGATGAATAGAATTCGTTCCACAGGGATTGATGTATTGATTACCACAATTGATTGATTAACTACTATTTAGACAAACAAATATTTAATGATTGGATTACACTACTCAAATTTAACTAAATTAAACATACAACTAAAATACAATTAATGAAACTAAATAAGCAAACAAACTCAAGCAAAGCCAAACACAAGCAAGTTGGTTTTAATACTTATGGGAAATTAGGCTAAGACCTTTGAATCCACCTATCCAATTCTCATTAGTTTTAGACACATCATTTAAATAAAATATGTAAGTGTGTATGTAGATTCGTGATGCCCTCAATTAGTCTCTAATCTCTCTCAAGTGATAAAGACAACATTTATATGCACCAATAACCTATTTCTCAATGGTTATCCGAACTACATACAAATTCATTAAGTTTTATGGCTCACAATTGAATCCTAGAAACTAGCATCGCATATCTCTATCTTACCAACTTTTATCACACATTTCATCAAGCACGTTGTGTGCTTCTCCTCTCGGTGCTTCACACAACAACTAAATAATCACCAAATGCTAACTAGACATTTAATAATAATTAAGAACATGAAATAAGTGCACACAACACAAGCAATGGTGATAAGGTGATGGCTTTTGTTAATAATTCATGGAAAAGGTTTCATCTTGGCCTTAGCTAAGGAAGTTTAGTTCATGAAACAAAAAATGGCTACACAATATGTGAAATGAGTACAAGCCATAAGTAAAGACTAATAAATGTAAGGAGAGAAGGGATTAGAGTAAACTAAATGAAGAACTCCTCCTCTCTTACTTGGCTTGTGCTAGACTTCTTCTCTCCTTGACTTCTTATGCTCCAAGATGGGATTTTTATGGTAGGTCTAGGCAAGGAAATGAGATGGTGAGGTGGGATTTAGGTTTAGATGGTGAATTGGTGGAGGTTTTGGGTGATTTGATGAAGGAATTGAGTGAAAGTTTTGATCTTGGAAGGTTTGGAGTGTTTTGGAAGTGTTTTGGAGGTCAAGAGTTGTGTAAGAGGTGGTTTGAAAAGAGCTGAAGGGAGGTATTTATAGTGTGTGGAATTAGGGCACGAAATCCTAGGAATTCTTCTAGAAAATTGGCCAGCCGCTGTTCACCCGCCGTATGTAGGGCGGGTGTACAACGGTTCTTTATACTTTATTGAACGGCGGATTTGGGCTAGAAAGAGACGGTCACCAACTGGAATTAAAATCGCCGTTCACACGCCCTACGTAGGGCGTGTGTACGGCGGGTCTTCAGATTTTTTTTTGCCTTCCAACCGCTGTTCGTAAAACCATTTGGAGACGAAAACGAAGCGGTAATCTTCTGGAGTTGATCCGCTGTTCACTCGCCCTACGTAGGGTGGGTGTAAGGCGGTTTTGCCTTCTTAAGTCTCCAGAATTCCCGATTTGCTCCCAACTTCCAATTTTCTTTGGAAAATTACCCTTGGAAGTGAAGAAACCTGCACAAGCTCATTTAAATATTAAATAAACCGGTTTTACCCGGAAAACAATAGCAAATGATAGGTAAAACGGGGTTGTACCAAGTGTAGAAATAGGCATCATCAAATACCCCCAAACCTATCTTTTGCTCGTCCCCGAGCAAAAACCAAAACAAACAAAACTAAGCTTAACCTACTAAAAATTTAAGAAAAGAAAACATCAATTTCGTGGGTGACACGATAGCACTTGGCAAGTGCTACAAGCTTTTTAAGTTCTTTTAAACCCCTAGGTGATCCCTAGAGGACGAGTGAAGTCTCGTGAGGGTTTACAGAACGAAACCCACAAAAGAATTTTCTACCGAGTCAACTAAAGATGAGACGCGACAATGGGAGAACCGTAAAGTAGACACAAGCATGCTAAGATCATTGAGTGCATTCCAGAGGCGTGGTAGCCAAGGTGCTACAACACTAATGATTGCAATTCCGGACTTCTTAGTGAATTTAGTTTCAAAAGCATCGAACACAAGAGTCATTAGATAACATTTTGCCTTGACTTTAAGCCTCTCTTGGGTTTTCTCATTATTTTATCACACTGACCCTAGGCTCACTCAACAAACATATGTGAGTTGGAGTTTATGGACAAAGAATTTTCAAAATTAAAACGCATATGAAAAATTGTTAAGAACGCTTAATCTTCAATTCAAATAGACCTCCAGAAAGGAATCAAGCATTAGGAACACCATTGTTTTCAAGCTAGACACTTTCTAAAGATCAATTAGGACTTCTTTTTAAGTGCAAGTGAGTTTGATGGTTGGAAGGTTATGGAAAGGTTGGGGGGATATGAAATTATTGGTGAGCTAATGATCATGAGTTTTCTACATGATGCACTTTGCAATCCCCTTTTAGAGTCTAGGCATTTTATTGACTTAACTTTGTACAATATGTAGTTGCTTAACAATTGGGCAACTTTTTTTTTTCTTTTTTTTTTTTGGTGATATTCCTAAGTACACACTATTTGGATATATTTTTACATTGAGCTTTAATCTTCATGTTATCATGATCATTGCTATGGGATGGTCTAGTGTGGTGTAATTGTAACATGGGTGGATATGGTGATCGGGTAATGTAGTGTGTAGGTCTCTATTATTTGGACATTAAAGTGCACACACAAGGTCTATGGAAGTGTTTGGGTCATTTTGAGTGACTAACACATATTGCCTACGTCATCTCTCAAGGTATGAGTCTAGCAAAACAACAAGGGAACACAAAGATGCACAATGCTAAAGAGATTTTCTCTAATGCTTAATGCAATGAGAAAAGGGGGGTCCTTTTTATCATGCCTAATATCTACACGATGAGTGCTTAGAGAGTAAAAATAAATTTCACTCTTGTGGAAGCAATGTTTGGGAAATGAAGCTCACATAGGTAGTCTCCACTAATGATCTAGACATCTCAAGCGCGCTACCTCATTCATTAAAACACAAAATGAGTCCGGTAGTATGTGTGCAAGCAATGTGATGCAACTTTGACCAACATGACCTCCCATTAATAACGCATGGCATACATAAAATGCCTACAACGGCTCAACCCAAAAGCATCTCAACAAGCAGCCCTTGCTGCTCTAGATTATGCCTCAAAATGGTGGAAAATTGACAAAAGTTGGCTCTAGGCCCACACAAAATTTATTTATATATATATATATATATATATTGATAAAGTGAAGCATATAAGACACTCATGTAAGAAAAATTAAAATGAAGACGCGGGAGGGTCACTAAATGGTTGCACCCCCAAACCTAAATGAAACATTGTCCCTAATGTTTGCACAGATAATCAGATCGGACAATGTAAGCTTAGAAGCGGGAGGGAAACCAAAATGCAACCCTAACACAAACTAAACCTACAAGCTAAGCACAATACAACACCGCAACTTAAACTAAAAGAGCACGGCAAATCAAAAATTATAAAAAAATAAAAAAAAACTAAAAATAAAAAATAAAAATAAAAAATACGAAATCAAACAGTAATGTAAGCAAAGTAAGAAAGTTTAATCCAAGATAAAAGCAGTTCGAAATAAAATGCGCGAAAAAAAAAAAAAAAAAAAAACACAGAACTACAAGTTCTAAAAAATAAAAGACTACTAAAAACTAAAAACTAAAAACATGGAGCAAGGTAGTGCGAACTGGCTAGTCTTGAAAATCCTACTCTGTGGAGCTCTATCCTCTCCTCATCCTCTCAATATCTACAGGAGTCATGTCATCAAGTACATAATCGGCAGCTGAGAAACCCTAGGTACCGGTAGACGGAAGTGGTCCCTCTGAGCCGCCGCGGGTACCAGCTGACGGATGTGGTCTCCTATGACGCTCTCTCCTCTGATAGGTCTGGAAACCCAGCTGGGTCCTAATGGCTGCCACATCGGCCCTGATATCCTCATCTTCTACCTCCTGATCTTGCCTGTCCTTATACTGCTACAGAGTGAGATCATCAATCTTCCTCTCTGTTCGCTCCTGGGTAACCCAGCTCCTCATCTTCCTGTATGTCATCTAGTGACCGCTTCTGCTTCTTCCTTCCCTTTGTCTTGCTTACAGAGTCCTTCCAGGATAGCAGATTGATATCCCCTCTGTCGCTCACTGCCATCTCATCACTGCTAAGCTCCACTACACCATCTTGTCTGCACATCTTTGAAATAAGACACGGAAATACAATCAGTTTCTGACCGGGCTTACTTTTTTCTTTGATGTCAACATCCCCAACATCCCAAATCTCACCCTTGGTGATCCTCCTAATGTCAATCTTGCTACCCTCAACCAGGAAACAAGCAAAAAGTTCAGCTCTCTTGATGGCGATAGAACTGTGGTGTGATATGGGTCTCAACGAAGCACAATTGAAAATGCTCATCAGTGCCAAATCTTTAGGCAAATCGGACTGCCTAATTGGGTGATCATTGTCTCATCGTCCATCCTCATTCCCCCTCAGGAGCCTTGCGAGCTCCTCTGAATTCCCGCTCTATTGAGTATAACCTAAGGGTGTCTGCTCATGAGAAACCGGATTGGTACCAAAAAGATTGTTGATTCTTTCTGCACTGATTTGAACTTATACCCCTCTCACCATCACGGCTCCCCCACTCATAAAGCTCTTAGGAACCATACTTGCATAAAATTCCCTAACAAGTGTGAGGTTGGCTATCCTCGGATTTTGCATAAAGCATTCCCATTTGTGGTCTCTCACAATCCTTGGGATGGAGGTGTCACTAAAACTGTCTAACTGAATGCCTCTCTCAAAGATAATGGTTCAGTCCCTGAGTACCCTCAATCTAGCGGTAAAATCCTTGTTCTGCACACATGGACCCAAACCCTGAGTCGCTCTGGTACCTCTAGCAGTGCCCTCCTCCGGATTAGCCTGCTTGGTTTTACCCATTTCTTTTCACACAGACAGAGTTTCGTCTGTAATTCGGATAATCCCAACCACACCAAAGCACACAAAAATAACACAAACACTTCTATAGATTTCAAACAATTTCTCTACTACCAAGGGCCACCAATATGCCACAATTTACCTCCACTGTGCCGAAAATCATGAAATTTAACAAAACAAAACCCACCAAATTCGTCCACTTTGCTCAAAAAAATGACTCAAAAAGAAAAAAAATGCTAAGAGAAGAAACCCATGCAATAATCCTCACAATGTCGACCAAAAAATGTGCAAGAATCACCCAATTTCAACCAATTCGAAAAACCCCCAATTTTAAAACCCTAGGAGTGAAAAATTCCCCAATTATGACCTAGAATGTGTGTAACTGGACATGGGATGATGGAGATGACATGTGAATGGATGAAGAAGTGAAATGAAAGGAGTTTAGGGAGAGATTCTTACTGATTTCGACGAAAGGGCGTGAGGGAGAAGGAGGCGTGAGTTTTTGAAGTGTGAAAGTTGTGTTCTGAAGTCGTGCGAGAAGGAAGGGGTTTGCCTGAGATCACGCGAAACCGCTGTACATACGGCGTGTGAAGGGAGCCTGTACATCGATTCAATTTAATTCCTCCAGAACGCAGCGTTTTGATAAGTGACCTAGGACTCCTTTTTAGCCCTGACCGCTGTACGTATGGCGTATGTAAGGCGCCTGTACAGCGGTTTTAGGACAGTGTGTGCACGTTGGAGAACAGCCCAGAAATCGTTGTACGTAGGGTGGTTTTCTGGGGATTTTCCTCCTTTAGTCCATTTTTGCACCTAACATCTCAATTTTTACCATTTTAGCTCTACACATTCATAAACTTAATAAAAAAAAAGGTTACATGCATGGGCTTGAAGAAAAATAGAAGAAATAAAATAAAAATAAAATAATTAAAATTAATAATATATATATATATATATGATTAAACTTAAACTAACTTTGAGTTTCTCCTACCCCTAAACCTAAAATTGCGCAATGTCCACATTATGTCAACTTTTCAAAAATAATTTCACAATGCACAACTCAAACTCGGAGGGGAGAAACTCAATCTCAAAATGCAGTAAAGCAAAACAAGAAAGCAATGAAAACTAATTATTATTTACAAAAACGTGCCTCCCTTGGTGAATGATCAAGTTGGTTCTTTGAGAAGAACCTTTTCCTTTGGCTCTTCTAATGCATTCTCTCAATAAAGCTTTACTTTTTGCCCATTCACCTTGAACTTCTCCTTCGCTCCATTTCAATTTTCACACTTTCGTACGGGAACACTTGGGTGACGGTAAAAGGGCCCGTCCATTGGCTTTTAAGTTTTCCGAAAAATAAACGGAGTCTTGAGTTGAAAAGGAGAACTTGGTTCCCCACTTGAATATCTTTCTTATAAATCCTTCTATCATGCCACTTCTTGGCTTTCTCCTTGTAAATGCAGGCATTCTCATATGCCTCAAGCCGGATTTCGTCAAGTTCATTGAGTTGAAGCAATCTCTTCTATCCCATCGCTTGCATGTCAAAGTTTAACTTTTTGATTGCCCAATATGCTTTGTGTTCAAGCTCCACCGGAAGGTGACACGCCTTTCCATAGACAAGCCTATAAGGAGACATGCCTAATGGGGTTTTGAAGGTCGTCCTATAAGCCCATAAGGCATCATCGAGTTTCTTAGCCCAATCCTTCCTCCGGTTTCCCACCGTCTTCTCTAGGATGCTTTTGATTTCTCAATTTGACACCTTCGTTTGGCCATTTGCTTATGGGTGGTAGGGGGTGGTGATGCGGTGCTTCACACCATACTTCTTCAATAGAGCTTCAAATAACTTGTTGCAAAAGTGAGAGCCCTCATCACTAATAATTGCTCTTGGAGTACCGAATCTTGTAAAGATATTTTTCTTGAGGAATTTGGTGACCACATTGGCATCACTCTTTGGTGTGGCTATAGCTTCCACCCATTTAGACACGTAGTCCACCGCCACTAAGATATATTGGTTTCCATAAGAGCTTGGGAATAGTCCCATGAAATCAATATCTCACACATCAAATAATTCCACTTCAAACATCACATTGAGTGGCATCTCATGCCTCTTGCTAATACTACCGGTCCTTTGGCACCGGTCACATGCTTCCACAAAGCTTCTTGCATCTTAAAAAAGCGTGGGCCAATAGAAACCCGATTGGAGGACTTTCCTTGAGGTTTTAATTGCTCCAAAGTGTCCTACGCACTCCTTAGAGTGGCGATGCATGAGGATATCCCTCATCTCTTCATCGGGTACACATCTTCTAATAAGACCATCACTACAAATCCGGAATAGGAGTGGCTCATCCCACAAGTATGACTTTGCATCCGAGAGGAATTTCTTCTTTTGGTGGAAATTCATCTCCACTGGCATGATTCCACTTGCAAGGAAATTCACGAAGTCGGCAAACCAAAGAGTCATCAAATCTTGAACCATTAGTAGTTGCTCATCCGGGAATGTTTCATTCATAACCACTTGCACTTCATCCTTCTCATTTCTTTCTAGCCTAGAAAGATGATCCACTACAAGGTTTTCAGATCCTTTCTTGTCTTTAATCTCCAAATTGAATTCTTGTAGGAGGAGAATCCATCGGATTAATCGTGGTTTGGCATCCTTTTTTGCTAACAAGTACTTGATGGCGGCATAGTCCGTGTAGACGATCACTTTGGAACCCACCAAGTAAGACCTAAATTTGTCAAATGCAAACACAATTGCTAAAAGCTCTTTCTCGATTGTAGCATAGTTGATTTGGGCATCATTTAGAGTTTGGCTAGCATAATAGATCACATGTAGCCTCTTGTTCTTCCTTTGCCCCAAAACCGCGCCAACCGCATAGTCACTTGCATCTCACATAAGCTCAAAGGGAAGTTCCCAATCCGGTGTAGATATGATGAGAACGGATGTCAACTCTTTCTTCAAGGTCTCAAAAGCAGGGAGATACTCTCCATCAAAAACAAAGGGGTCATCCTTCATCAATAGAGCACACAATGGTTTAGTGATCTTGGAAAAGTCTTTAATAAAGCGCCAATAGAAATCAGCTTGCCCCAAGAAACTCCTAACTCCCTTGACCGAAATTGGAGGTGGTAATTTCTCAATCACCTCTATCTTTGCTCTATCTACTTCGATGCCTTGGGAAGAGATCCGATGTCCAAGTACAATGCCCTCCTTCACCATGAAGTGACATTTTTCCCAATTTAGCACCAAGTTGGTCTCCTTACACCTCTTGTACATCTTCTGGTTTTTCGTTTCTCTTTAGCAAAGAATCTCATCCAATAATGTGGTACATCTAGATTCTTTACAAATTCATTTTTATTGTTCTGGTTTTAACAGCCTATAATGAAATGCATTTTATATAAAAAAAAATTAAAAATGAAGTAGGGCATTGCAATAATCAAAATTAGGACCTCTTGCACCTCAAGGTGGGACATAAAAAATAATCCTACTGGCTGCAAGCTATATACAAATTCACTTTAGGCCTTTATACAGAAGGGACTAAAAACATAGGGTAATGAATATTTTTAATTGTAACTTAAGAATTCCCTAAATTTGTTAAGCACCTATCAAAAGAAGATCTAAAAACCGAGGAGTCATCCATGAAAACTTCTATAAACTTCTCCACCATGTCGGAAAATATCGCCATCATACATCTTTGAAAAGTGACCGGGGCATTGCATAGCCCGAATGGCAGCCTTCTATAAGCGAAAGTTCCATAAGGACAAGTGAATGTGGTTTTTTCTTGATCTTCAGGGTCGATCGCGATTTGGTTGTATCCCGAATATCCATCTAGTAGGCAATAGTACTCATGACCCGCAAATCTTTCCAACATTTGATCGATGAAGAGCAAAGGAAAGTGATCTTTTCTTATAGCATTGTTCAACTTTCGATAGTCAATACAAACTCTCTATCCGATGACGGTTCTTTGTGGGATCAACTCATTGTTTTCATTCGGAACTACCGACATCCCTTCTTTCTTTGGTACCACTTGCACGGGGCTCACCCATAGGCTATCCGAAATGGCATAGATGATTCCCGCATCTAAAAGCTTCATAAATTTTGCTCTCACCACTTCCTTCACGTTTGGGTTAAGTCTCCTTTGATGCTCAACCGTCGGCTTGAACTCATCCTCCATTCTAATCTTGTGCATACAAATTAAAGGGCATAGTCCCTTGATATCCGAAATTGACCAACCAATTGCTCTCTTGTGCTCTCTCAACACCCTTAGTAGCTTCTCCTCTTCAATCTTGGATAAACTTACTGAAATGATCACCGGGAGAGTTGATGATTCTCCTAAAAATGCATACCGTTAGTGAGATGGCAATTGCTTGAGTTCTAAAGTAGGAGCCTTCTCAATAGATGGTGGGAGTTTTAGCTTTCCCACACCAAGTTCTTCAAAGTGAAATCTCCCCCTAAGTGTCCTCAAGGGTAGGGAGTTGACTTGTTTGGCACATTTTTCAACTTCCAAGTCTTCATCCTCCTCCATCACTCCATGCACTATACACGCTTCAAGCCGCTCCTTGGTGTTCTTCTTTCTCAAATACTCTTGTATCATGGGCTCAACTACTTCCACCCTAAAACAATCGCCCTCATCCGATGGTCTTTTAGTTGCCTTGGACATGTCAAACACCACTTGCTCATCCCCAACTCTCAAAGTCATCTTCTCATCTCTCACATCAATCAAAGCACCCGCTGTCTTCAAAAACGACCTTTCTAAGAGAAGAGGTATCTCACATCCTCCTCCATCTCCAAAATGACAAAATCCACCGGAAAGTATATGTTATCCACCTTTACTAGCACATCTTCCATCACACCTCTAGGATATTTGATTGACCGATCCGCCAATTGGAGAGTGATATGTGTGGGCTTCACTTCCCCAACATTTTGTTTCTTGAACACCGAGTAGGACATCAAGTTTATGCTTGCCCCCGAATCGATCAAAGCTTTGCTAAATTCTGAGTTTCCAATGGTGCATGGTATTGTAAATTTGCCCGGGTCTTTCAACTTAGGAGGAAGCTTGTTTTGCCAAATAGCACTACATTCCTCCGTTAGTGCCACCATTTCAAACTCTTCAAGCTTCCATTTGTTGGAAAGTAAGTCCTTCAAGAACTTAACATAAGTGGGCATTTGCGCTAGGGCTTTGGTAAATGGTATGTTGAACAGGAGCTTTTTAAACACCTTCAAGAATTTTGAAAATTGATGGGCATCCTTGTGTTTTCTTAACCTTTGTGGGTATGGGATTGGAGGCACATATGCCTTGATTTGTGGTGGGGGTGGAGGATCACAAGACATCTTGGATGTGTTATCTTCTACCTGTCTTTCTCAACAAGCTCCTCCTCAACAAGCTCTTCCTCAACAACCTCTTGTTCAATTATGTCTTCCTTATTTTTGCCAACTTCGCCCGGTTGCTCAACTTTTCTCCCGCTCCTTAGAGAAATTGCCTTGCATTGCTCCTTAGGGTTTATCACCGTGTCACTTGGCAATGTCCTTTGTTGGCGAGCTTGAGACTCCCTAGCCAATTGACCGATTTGCATTTCAAGGTTTTGAATTGTGGCTTGTGAATGTTGTGCAAGTTGATCAACCTTGGCGTCTAGCTTCCTAAAAGCCAAGTCTTGAGTCTCCATGCGAGCATCGAGCTTGCCCATGTACTTAGAGAACATCTCTTCAACTGTAGGCTTTCTCTCGGCTTGATTTTGGAATTGGGTTTGTTGGTTAGGAAAGGCTTGTTGTGGTTGGTTAAATCCGGGTGGTTTAAGGTTGGCTTCGGGTTGAAGGGTATTTTGGTTATTTTTATATGAGAAATTTGGGTGATTTTTCCAAAGGGGGTTGTAGGTGTTGGAGTAGATGGGGTTATTTTGAGGTCTTGGTTGGTTGTTGAAGTTCCTATTGTAGTTCACAAAAGAAACTTGCTCCGAAGGCCCGGAAGCAAATAGGTTCCCCGCTTGACAATCCACTCTCATGAGGCCCCAAGCATAAATCACAACTCAACATTTTTACCTGGGCCGTACTAGAGCTTGCTTCCATGTTATTTATTTGTCTTGTCAAGGCATCAATTTGTGCTTGCATTGCCGTCACTTGATTCACATCTAACATACCGGGCACTTTCTTCGGTGTCTTCCTATCGCTACCCCAATGACAATTGGCAACGGACATGTCTTCTATCAAATCATACGCCGTATCCATCGACTTGTTCATCAACGAACCTCCCACCGAAGCATCTACAAATTGGCGTGTGGACAAGTTCATACCTCGACAAAATTTCTCCACAATTGACCACTTTGGCATTCCATGGCACAGACATTTTCTTAGCATTTCCTTGTATCTCTCCCAAGCTTCATACAAAGATTCCATCTCAAATTGAGAAAATTCATGAATCTCGTTCATCAATTGAGCCGCTCTTCCGGGAGGAAAGTATTTGCTAAGGAAGGCTTGGGCCAACACATCCCAATGGGCGATCAACCTTGGTGCGAGATTATCATACCAAGTCTTAGCTCGGTCCTTCAATGAAAAAGGGAAAACTCTTAACCGAATTGCATTGTCCGAAGCACCATTGACCTTAAATGTTGAGCAAACTTGATCAAAGTTCCTCAAATGCTCATTTGGATCGTCCGTTGGCTTACCACCAAATAGCCCCATCATCGCCAATTGTTGAAAGACATGAGACTTGATTTCGAAGTTGTTGGCATTTATCGTTGGGAGTTGAATGGGTGACAAGTTTTAGTTCACCCTTGGCATGACATAGTCCCTCAAGACTCTCTTATCATCCCCGATTTGCTCATTTTGCCCATGTTGCACCTCTCGGGCTGCGGGTGGTATTGGATTTTGATTCATATTATCCCCATAGCTAGTCTTCGATTCCTTCTATTTCTTCGGGCCGTTCTTTCCATATCCGGATCGAACCTTAAATCCTGTAAGTTGTTGCTCTTTGTACGATGATGCATACAAGAGCAACCGCCTAAAATCACAAAGAAATAAACACAAAGAAAAAGATCTAAATTAGTAATGAATCAACTAGTAGTGATATCAATAAACTGCTTAATCCCCGGCAGCGGCGCCAAAAATTGACCACTCCAAATTGAGCACCCGTAATAGTACGGAGCTGTATGAGTAACACAATGATGAATAGAATTCGTTCCACGGGGATTGATGTAATGATTACCACAATTAATTGATTAATTACTATTTAGACAAGCAAAGATTTAATGATTGGATTACACTACTCAAATTTAACTAAATTAAACATACAACTAAAATGCAATTAATGAAACTAAATAAGCAAACAAACTCAAGCAAAGTCAAACACAAGCAAGTTGGTTTTAATACTTATGGGAAATTAGGCTAAGACCTTTGAATCCACCTATCCAATTCTCATTAGTTTTAGGCACATCATTTAAATAAAATATGCAAGTGTGTGTGTAGATTCGTGACACCCTCAATTAGTCTCTAACCTCTCTCAAGTGATAAAGACAACATTTATATGCACCAACAACCTATTTCTCAATGATTATCCAAACTACATACAAATTTATTAAGTTTTATGGCTCACAATCGAATCCTAGAAGCTAACATCGCATATCTCTATCTTACCAACTTCTATCACACATTTCATCAAGCACGTTGTGTGCTTCTCCTCTCGGTGCTTCACACAACAACCAAATAATCACCAAATGCTAGCTAGACATTCAATAATAATTAAGAATATGAAATAAGTGCACACAACACAAGAAATGGTGATAAGGTGATGGCCTTTGTTAATAATTCATGGAAAAGGCTTTATATTGGCCTTAGCCAAGGAAGTTTAGTTCATGAAACAAAAAATGGCTACACAATATGTGAAATGAGTACAAGCCATAAGTAAAGACTAATAAATGTAAAGAGAGAAGGGATTAGAGTAAACTAAATAAAGAACTCCTCCTCTCTTGCTTGGCTTGTGCTAGACTTCTTCTCTCCTTGACTTATTATGCTCCAAGATGTGATTTTTATGGTAGGTCTAGGCAATGAAATGAGATGGTGAGGTGGGATTTAGGTTTAAATGGTGAATTGGTGAAGGTTTTGGGTGATTTGGTGAAGGAATTGAGTGAAAGTTTTGATCTTGGAAGGTTTGGAGTGTTTTGGGAGTGTTTTGGGAGTGTTTTGGAGGTCAAGAGTTGTGTAAGAGGTGGTTTGAAAAGAGCTGAAGGGAGGTATTTATAGTGTGTGGAATTAGGGCACGAAATCCTAGGAATTCTTCTAGAAAATTGGGCAGCCGCTGTTCACCCGCCGTATGTAGGGCAGGTGTACAGCGCTTCTTCATACTTTGCTGAACGGCGAATTTGGGCAAGAAAGAGGCGGTCACCAACTGGAATTGAAACCGCCGTTCACATGCCCTACGTAAGGCGTGTGTACGGCGGGTCTTCAGATTTTTTTTACCTTCCAACTGCTGTTCGTAGATCCATTTGGAGACGAAAACGGAGTGGTAATCTTCTGGAGTTGATCCATTATTCACCCGCCCTACGTAAGGCGGGTGTAAGGTGGTTTTTTCTTCTTAAGTCTCTAGAATTCCCGATTTTCCCCCAACTTCCAATTTTCTTTGGAAAATTGCCCCTGGAAGTGAAGAAACCTGCACAAGCTCATTTAAATATTAAATAAACCGGTTTTACCTGGAAAACGATGGCAAATGATAGGTAAAACGGGGTTGTACCAAATGTAGAAATAGGCATCATCAAACATTCTTCTTATCAGCGCTATCATGTTCCCTCTCCTCTTCACTTTAATCACTTGTGACCTTATCCACAACCAGAGCAAGACCCTCTACGTAAGCCTCTACACCTTCCATAGTTGTATCAGCATCATTTAAGTCCTTATCCATTCCCCCTACCATGATCCATTGCATTCGGTCGTTTATATTAATATTGCTTTTTGGGATAGGGTCGAACAGACCAGTAGACACAACTTGAGATAATCCACTCGGACTCCTCATGAGGTGAGCTTTATCCTCAAATCTAACGAAAATCTTCCCCACAGAGCCTCAACTTCTGTTTTCTCGTTACATTGGGCCTTGACCTGATCTCCTCGAAGAGCCTCAATTCCTTTTGTTGACCTATCAGAAGTTGAGGTGGATTTGCCACCACTTTTCTTAGAAGAACTTTTCCCTATTTGTCTTTGAAGCTTCGATCTCCCCTAATCCAGTCCTGAGGCCTGCATCCACGCACCAAATTTGGTGGAGGCTCCTCCCAGTGCTTCAATTTTAGCACCATTATCAGGGCATTCCCTAAGAACATGGCCCATTTTACCACAAGTGTAGCAGAAATCTATGAGTTTTTCATATATTAATGGCATTACTAGTCTACTACAACCTTCTCCGAATCATCCATACCCAGTACACCTGGCAAGATTCTGGTTCCAACCGTGGAACCGGACCGAAACCGGTTTCGAAAAAATCGGAACCGAAACCGATTTTTCGATTCCGGTTCAAGAACCGTAATCGGAACCGGGGCAGGCGGGTTCTGATTCCAGTTCAATTTTTTTGAAACCAGGCGATTCGAACCGGAATGGAACCGGCGGTTCTGGTTCGGTTCGAATCGCCCGGTTCCAGTTTTTTTTTTATATAATTTTTTTTACTTTACAAAATATTACATTTTATTTATAAAAAAAATAAAATGTTAGAGTGGACATTGTAAAGTATTGAGCCATGGCCCATAATCCTTGTCCAAACAATTATGTGTTCCATTCCCTTCTCCTCCTTTTTATATAGGTTAAACATCTCATTTACTTCTCTATTTTTCCAATGTGGGATGTGGGATGTGGGATGTGGGATGAAGGATAAGAAATCATATTATGCATTTTTAACAAATATTTCAATTATTTCTTTTTGTGTTAGTTTCGAATTATACCACAATATGGAATATTGTAATAGTTCAAAAAAAAAGTTAATAATTCCAATAGGTTATTAATATATGAAATTAATTAATAATGTATCAAAAAAAAAATCAGTTAATAACTTCTTTTTATCCAACATCCCACATTGGAAAAATAGAAAAGTGAATGAGATGTCTAACCTATAAAAAAAAAAGGAGAAGGGAATGGAAAACATAATTACTTGGACAAGGGTTATGGGTCATAGTTTAATACTCTACAATGTTCCTTCTAACATTTTATTTTTTTATAAATAAAATGTAATATTTTGTAAAAAAAAAAAAATTTTTGGCCGGTTCGGTCGAAACCGAAACCGACGGTTCTAGAACCGAAACCGAAACCGAAACCGAAACCGCCCTAGGCCGGTTCCGGTTCCGGTTCCGGTTCCACCCAAACCGGGAACCGGAACCGGAACCTTGCCACCTCTGATACCCAGTTTGATAAATTTTTTTATAGGCTTATTTATCTCAATCTGTACTTTAACGCATAAAAACTTGCCTCTGCACTCTTTCGCATCAGCCGGGATTTCAATGACTGGACCAATTTCTTCAGCGATCAACCTTGCAGCCCTTCGATTCATTTACTTAAGTTGCAAATTATGGATCTGAACCCACATTTTCAACTTATCGAAAGCCAAATTGGAGATTTCTCTAGCACCCTTCGGCTTTTGAAGAACAATTAAATAGTTATCAAAGTGCCATGGACATCTCATCCAAACCGCGTCTCGATCCTCCAATTTATTGAAAAAGAACATGAAGATGTTGTCTACAATGACTTCAACTTCAACTTGACTAAAGGGACACCACAGTTGCTCAATCACATTTATAAAAGCTTCTCTATTAACTTTTTTCCCCGATTGAATTTTTTCGACTAAACCGTGAGATACACAGCAATACCTTCTCTTCGGACTTCATCTTGTCGTTGAAAAACTTGTCCCTCATCTGATAGAGAGAGAGCAATTCACACAGTTTGACAATTTCTGAAGAACCCATGAGATAAGCAATATGCACGCACCTCCATACTCTATCTGCACTAGGTTTGATCGGGAAAGAAGACTCGTCGTCGTCAACACTGACAACTGCTCTTAAAACCTAAAGAGTCACTACCTAACGGACCCTGCTTCCACGAACGCTTCCCTCTAGAGAGAGAACTTTCGAAAAGATGTGTTGTTTTTTTGTTTGTAGATGATTAGGTGATATATATGTTATTCTATTTTGTAATACTTTAAGTGTAAACACCTTGGACAAGCAATTAGATAGAGTTTGAGGGCTGTCTTCCCTTATATAGCAATACTAAAATGTGTAGTATTTGCACATTTTTAGCTTAAACTTCTTCTAAGCATTAGAACACTTAGGACATACATGTTTGGCATGTAGGACTGTACAGTATTGAATTGAACTATATTATACACGACTATATTGCCATATTGGATTATGTTTATATTGTCCCGTGTTTGGTGCTACACCATACTACATATTGTGCTATCATTATGTTTGGTGCAAAATCGTATTTAAATGTATTATACCACTTTTTAAAAAAAAATTAAATTTAATACCCTTCACACATAAACCATGAGGTTGTGGGTTTGAATCGTTTTCCCTCCTGAAACCCTGAATTATTGTAGTACTTAAAAAAAACACTAAATATTGAAACTTACCAAAATGCCCTCAACTTAAAAGACCCAACACCCCCACCCCCCCACCACCCCCCCCCCCCCCCCCCCCCCCCCCCCCCCCCCCCTTCCCTTTTTTTTTTCTCTTTCCTATTTGTCTCAACGTTTATCTGTCATCACTTTATTTTTCCAATTAATTGGGTTTTAGCCCAATTCAACTGGTCCATATAGAATGGGCCAAGTGTGGCCTAGCATTACATATAGTGGGTGAGTGAGGATAACATGGCTTTGAAAATCAAATCAGGGAGCAACCCTACTCTATCCATAAAAATCCGACGTGGCAAAACATCATTGAACAACAAGCCATCCATGCAAATCTTTCTCTTCCACAAAATCTACATCTCCCTACAACAAAACCCCAACCCACTAATTTCCACCATTTCCAAATCACTCACTCACTCATCACAGAGTCTAATGGCATCAGCTTTCGCTACCTCATCCGCCGTCATAGGCCTAGGAACCACCTCCCTATCTTCACCAAAGCCAACTCCTCTCTTTTCAAGTAATTCATTCTCTCATCTTTAATTGCATTCCTCATTATTATTTTTTTGGATTCTTTGTTCATTGATCATGTTACAAATCGCATGTGAGCGTACGTGTCAAATGAAAATCTCATATCATAAACTTTTAGATCTAGCGATAGCTTGTATGCTTTCGAGAATTTTACGTTTGTTTATTTAATATTTGGGAACGTATAGGTTTTGTGAAATCTCCGGTGAGGGCGAGGAATCCTCTGAGGATTGCAGGTGCTGCCGGAGGAAAGTATACATGGTAAGTGAGTAGTGCTGTTGCTATATATGGGTTGAATGTTGATGATGATCAGTTAATGATGGGTTCATGAATATTTGATGATCAGCAGCTTTGAAAGAAATTGGCTACGTAGAGATCTGAATGTGATAGGATTTGGGTTGATTGGGTGGCTGGCACCATCAAGCATACCTATAATTGACGGCAAGAGTTTGACTGGCCTCTTCTTTGAGAGCATTGGAACTGAGCTCGCTCACTTCCCGACTCCCCCACCTATCGCTTCTCAGTTCTGGTCAGTTTTTTTTTTCATCTCCATGTCTGCTAATTACACCCTAAAAACTTATTGGCTCTTTAAAAAAAAAATAAAAAAATAAAAAAAAAGGTCCCACCGAGATTTGAACTCGGGTTACTAGATTCAGAGTCTAATGTCCTAACCACTAGACCATGGGACCATTTATTAGTACTATTTAGACACGTATTTATATGAATAAATATAGATCTAGGGTATAATCTGGTTTATATCAATGAGATTTTCTTAAGAAAATAGAAACTGACTAAATGTATCTATAATTAAATTAAAGTGATCCAAAAATAATAATGAAAATATTATGATGCAGGTTGTGGTTGATCACATGGCACTTTGGGTTGTTCGTGTGCCTCACTTTTGGGCAAATTGGCTTCAAGGGCAGGACTGAGGACTACTTTTAAATTTACTCTCCTATTTCATTTATGCATGATATCAACTTCCTCTTCTATCTTCCATCTTCCATCTTCCATCGTTGTGTAATATTTGCATCCCATAATTATATATGACTAAGTCAAGTTATTCACAAACAATTCAACAATATTAGTCGTAGACATAACCTAATGGTAATCACACCTCTTCATAGTAGTTGAGGTCCGAAGTTCTAATTCCCCTTCCCAAATAAATAAATAAAATCAACAAATGCCTGATTTGAAGGCTTAATCGCTTTAGAATAATTACCATTTTTATTTTCCTCCTAATTTGAATGACGTTACTCATATATACACTTTGAAAATGATTTCAGATCAAAAATATATAGTTCAAAACTATGTCAAAAAATAATATATAAAAATTTGTCTTAAAAAAAAAAAACATACAAAAATTCACATCTGAACATATATATTTGTGAAATCTTAGTAAAAATGTTACGTATCAACGGCATCGAGGGAGCCAAACTAGGCTTGTATCGTGCCCCCGAAACTCCACGTATTTCAAGTTTAACTTTATAAATATAATTGTTTTTATATAATAATCTTTAGTTTATAATATGATATTAGAAATAAAACTTTGATACGATTCATATATATTGACCACTCATTCGCTCTAAAACACTCAACATAACATCATGGCACATTTTTTTTTATTTATTTTTTTAAATTTGTTTTGTAATGGTCAGATTCGAAAATCTCACCATAAAATCGTGATACAGCTAAGAAGATTAAGCAGTCAAAATTTGACCGAAATGTGGTTTTGATAGTAGCAAATCTAAAATGTTTCAAACTTTCTATACAATTATAATTTAGGTCGCAAAATCTGAAGCAGAATCTTCATTCTTCAAGGGCTCGCAAATGATTGTTATATATAATAGCATGGTCGAATCATTATCAACTTTTTAAAATAATTTGTTCAAACGGTTTACTAATAATTTACACATGCGTAATGCCATAATTTTTTTTTTTTATTTTTTTTTTTTTAGACAATATCTATTAATCTAGGACCAGACATTTTTTTTGTAAGTTTTTGTTATTGATAGGATTCGAGTCGCTGATCTGAAAGTCATTTACCAATCCTTAAACCCCGTCCATTTACCGACTAAGCTAAGCTACGATTAAGTTTGAATCATTAAATGTAACCATTACTTAACATAATATTATAGGTTTAAATTTGAATACCTTGAACATATGATATTACTAAGTTGAATTAACACATTTTACCTTATAGTCACCGGCAATATATTTATTCTTATTTTAATAACTTATTCATATAGATTGAGTCAACATGTTGGATTTGGAAGAAATAGGTATGCTCTCCCATGTTGCGCAGGCACATGCCCGACAAGAATGAAACATTCTTAATTTTTTCCTCTTCCTACAATCCTACATGTTGAAGATGCATCGATTCGTATATATCGATCATGATTTAATATTTCATGTTCTAAAAGAATCACATAGATGATTAATTATATGTTCATTGTATTACACCTTTTTATTAAGTACATTCTTGTATAGATTTCTTAAAGGAGATAATAGGGATAAATAGTACCAAATCCAACTTGACTTCTGAAATTAACACTACATTTATAATTCTTATTTAAATAGCACCGAAGTATATGGTGAGACCAACATACCCCTGTTTATTCGATCATTTACTCTTTTTTTTTTTTTTTACTTGTTAATTTTCTCTCTATTTCTTCCTCTCCTTTGTTTTTTGTTTTTTTTTTGTTTTTTTCCAAAACCTTCATTGATGGAGGTCGAACAGATCTCTACTGATGTCATTTAAACTTAAATTATTAAATTAATATCATTTAAACTTAGATTATTAAAAATGAGAGCTTTATCTCAGTGAGCTCCCAATAGAACTTGACCCAGTGATTGATAGATTCAAAGGGGCGTTTATATATATATATATATATATATAAATCAAATGTACATCAGTGCATCCATATAATATATATATTGTTGCATATTATCGCATATGAGTCATATGTGTTCACGATAAAGTATGACTAAACTTTAATGTGATCGCAAGTGAGTTTATATATTTGTGTAAAAAAAAAAAAATGATCACAATGGGTACACCGTTACACTAAAGATGACCTATATATGGCAATTATTATTTTATCCCCTAATATTTATCTGATCAACATTTCCCCCCTTTTCATGAAACTACGTTGTAGCCCTTATCCCTTGTCGTTATATATCCGTTATAAAAGTTATTTAAATGTTAAATTTTCAAAGGTAATTTGATAATTTTATAAATAAAATGAGGATAAACAAGTACCCCTACTGATACATATCCGATAAAAAAGTGGTTTTGGTGTTAACTTTTCAAGGGCAGTTTGATAATTGGATAAATAAAATGAGAGTGAACAAGTAATTTGCACTCTATTAAGTGTATTTTTGTAGAGTGGTGCTATTGGCAACCTTCTGCTAATTTATTTATGTTTCATTTTTTAAAATTTTGATTTAATTATATAAAATTAAATAGTTTTATTAATTTTTTTTTATTTATTTTCATAACTACAGATTTTGCTTATTTTTCAAAATTAATAGTTTAAAAAATAAAAAATAAAAAATACACAGCCATATCTAATCTCTCTATAAGTTTCTCACTTCCATCTTAGGAGTTAGTTTTTTCTTCTTATTTCATGGTGAAACCTAATTAAAGACATAAGCAAATTGCAGTCTTTATCTTATACAACTCTAACAGTATTCCAACAGATATGGATTCCAAGGAAATTGCATTTTTACGACATGAATATTGCTCACATAATCATTATGAATTGATTATCGGGCAACGATGAACACCTTTCTTTTCTTTGCAAGACATTTAACAGTTCCCTATTATCATTTCCAGGGCACGGATTTGAATCACGTCTGGTTAGCACTTACAATAAAATTTGAAAATTTATGAATGAATGCAAGATACATATATTGAAAATTTGAACAAATTTTCAATGTCAAAATTTGTAGTGCACCATATCAGAGAGAGATAGAGATGTAGTGTCCAGATATAGCTCAAATAAAAATTAAATTCATTAATGGGCAACAATGAACTCCTTCGAAGGAAAGAAAAAAAAAAAAGACAGATGGGAAACCAGCCATCAGATTTCCTTCTTTTGTTTCAAAGGAACGATGAACACCTAGTTGATTGGATTGTTGGTGAGATTGAGAGTGTGGTATTGAATGTCTTTGATGATTTCTTTGAGCGATTGAGTTAGGGTTTTAGTGTGGTTTCATTTTGTCAGAGATTAGGTTTTTTTGGTTATGATTCTTAATGCAATTTCGTTGTTTTGGTTGTTGTTGGTGTGTGTGGTGCCGTTTCGTCTAGTTGTGATGGTCAATTTGGGTTTCTTGGGGAAAGATCGGTATTCAATTTGAGGGTTTTTTTTTTTTTTTTTGGGTTCTTTAATAGAAAAATAAAATAAAAATTGGAATACTGTGTAAAGAAAACAAATCACCCATGAACGGTGAATGTGAAGATTTTATTTTTATTATTTTTATTTATATTTTTTTGAAAAGGGAAACGGGGTTTTATTAGATTTACTTTGTATAATACAGTATTGATTTTTTTTTTTTTAATATAAAATAAATTTTGAATGTCTCTTCAAGTAATTTTGATAAAGAGAAAAAAATAAATAAATAATTTAGAGAACTTCTTTTGACAATCCAATTTTTTGATTTTATATTTTTTTTCTTTTTCTTTTTTAAGACACTCCATTCATAAAATTTAAATTAAAAAAATAAATAAATTATAAAGACACTTTCTTTTGTAGGTATGTCATTGTTTAAAGAATTTTAATTCTTTCATTAGTTTTATTAATTCCGAGTTTAATCGAATCTAGTAGTAACAAATTAAGTTTTCATTTATCTATTTTTTTTTTAATAAAAAAATCAAGGTTTTTGTATTGACTATTTAAGGGAGAACTTTAAAATTAACCATAAAATTAGTGGGTTTACTGTGTTTACCCAAGATTAGTATTTTTATTGTTTTTACCAAAATATCCACTATTAGGACAAAATTGCCCTTTAGTGAAAATAAATTACAAAAAAAAAAATCAAAATCAAAATAAAAGATAATCAAAATGAATTAATAAAAAAAAAAATCAAATAAATGAATTCTTCATTTATCTATATTTTTTTTAAAAAATAAGGTATTTGTATTGACTTTTTAATATATATTTGAAAATAAATACGATGTGTCTAATACAATATGGGGGGGTCAACTTTTCGATTAATCAATATTAATAATAATACTCAATTCAAACATACAATAAAAATCAAGTAAAGTGCGAAAATATGAAGAACACTTGATTTTTATGTGGAAACCTTCAACAAGGAAAAACCACGGGACTGCCACGCTAGCCATTAAAGCCACAACAATCCACTATATGAAAAGACGATTACACCTTCAAGTGATACACGGACTCTCACTCACGACAACCTCAGGCTATGGACACTATCACTCACTGCTCTTGGTTCAATCCTAGTGATATTCCTTGGCGTAAACACATCTTAATCTACCTCGCGGGCCTTTTATAGTGGTACTTGACAAATGCTTGCCAACTAACCCTTGATTGCAAGACTTCACTTGCTTGTGAAACTTCACCTAGAAGTTATAAGACTTTGACTCATTGAAGAGAATTAAAAGTTTAAGTGAATATGACAATAATGCTCAAATGCAATAAATGTGTAAGACAACACAAATTGCTTAACAAGGAGTTTAATGATGCAATCAATAAATCTAAGTTATTAATTGTCTAAATGTAGAAACACAAAGACTTAGCTACATAATGTGAACAATAAAGATGCTAGCTATCAAACAAAACATACAAGTCCATACATGTAGTTTCAATTAGTTGTGTAGAGATTTTCCAACAAACTAATTGTTAACAAACAACCATAAACATTCAAGAATCTTGACTAGATGGATAAATGCAAATCTATCAACCTAGTCATCAATTAATCATGAATGAATATTTATGGCTTAGCTATTTAGGTGGATAACAACCTAATCAAGTAAGCTATCACAAAATTCCTACATGCCCATACATGTGGATTCAATTAGTTGTGTAGAGATTTTCCAACAACCTAATTGATAACAAACAACTATGAATATTCAAGAGAGCTTAACATGCTTGATAAATATAAATCTATCAACCTAGTTATCAAATAATCTCACAAGAATATTCAAGACTTAGCTATTTAGGCAAAACAACTTAATCATGCAAGCTATCACAAACAAACCCCAAACATTCAAAACTTCACTAGATATACAATTAATGTGAAGATTTGCTAACCTAAGCAGGTCAAACATGTCTCTTCCAATCTTACTTATTTTAGTACCCTAATACCATGTTATATTTTTGATATGTTATTTATTTTTAAATAATCAATGTGTTAATTTTTATAATTAAAATACCACCATCCAATTTGATTTGGTGTTAAAGAGAAGTCATTCAGTCTGACAATGTCTCAGGTTCGAGTCGTCATACCAACAAATGGTATTTATATAAAAAAATTATATAATTAAAATATGTCAACCAAACATAGACATATATTTATATTTAATTATTAAGATATTTTATAAACAAACTTTTATTATTTTTTAAAAATTAAAATAGTTTTTGGATTTAAAAAAAAAAATACTAGAACTAAGATTTAAATTTTAATTAGTTTTAATTTCTAATTTTTAAACACTATTATCAAATTATGAATTAAGGTTTCTATATCATTTTTAGAGTAATTTTAGATATCTCGACCCTATATCTGAACTTGTACTTTTTTTTAAAAAGAAACTTGTATTTCAAATACGTACTAATGTCTTAATAGAAATTGATATACATTAATAGTATTTTTTTTTTTATTAACATACCCTTTATACATGTTGATATAACTCATTATTTTATGATATTTCTGTTAGAAACAATTTCTAACTCCGTCCCTGATTCCCGTGGTTTACTTGAAAATATACTGTTTGGTGAGAAGAAAATAGAAAAAGGTGGTTGAAAATAACAAAAGTTAGAGAGAATGCTTGATATACTTGTATTTGAATATAGCAGTATTCATATTATATAAAGATTTTGATAACTAATCCTGTAGAATAATGAGCGGACGACTGTTGTATTATTGGTTGTTAGTTTGACTTTAATATTACAAATTTTGGTATCAAAGCACTGTTCTAATAACATGGCATTGACAGGCCATGATAAGCTTTGTTGACAAGACTACATGTAATATTAGTGAGAAGTGAGGAAGAAAGTAGATATCAATCACTATAAATAGAGGTAAAACCAGAAATTCAAATTTTAAGTGGTTGTTATAAAAAAAAATTAAAATAAATAAAAATTATAGGGGCCTAAGTGAAAAAAAAAGGTAAAATTTTGTAAAATTTTTATAATTTTCTAATATGAATTTTAGAAAGTGTTTGATAAGCAACTCTTAATATGAGGGAGAAGTTTCTCTATATCTTATGATTTTTTAGATAAATATGAGACTCGAACCCGTAAAATCACTTGAGATATAAGTGGGCGTAAATCAAAGTAATGGATTTGAACAGAGGAGGAAGAAGCAGATTTTATCTATCTATCAATCATGCAGACATTGATTAGGAAGATGTGATTCATATGAAATAATGGGGAAGTACAAGTAGAAAGAAACCAAGGGAGAGGAGGCAAAGGGGGCAGGTAGTGAGGGGGACCCTGTGACCTGTGTTTGTATTGAAAAACAAGACAGCTATGAAAATCCAAATGAATCCCAAACATTGAGCCGTTGTTAGTGGGGCCCCACCTCGTGCCCTTATTCAACCCTCTCTTCCTCTCCTACATGTTTGTTTTTTTGATTGATTGACTCATACACTGGGATGTATGTACTGGCATCTCTCTCTATTCAATTATAGAGCAACTTCCTTTTCTAGTCTACTCCATTTTTTTTTTCTAAATTACCCTTCATCTCTTCTCTATTTCCTCATCTCACCCTTTCCGACGAATTATATCGTTCTATTATTTTCCTGACAAATTAAATAAGAATTATATAACTGTCCATCCAACACGACTTGATGATACTAATTTAAAAAATAATAATTTTAACATAACATAGGGTATATAGATCAATGTGTAAGAAGAGTCTCTCTTGTATAATATTATGGACCAAACATATTAACACAGCAAATTCAAAGGTTGTTTTCAACAAACTAGTCAAAGTTCGTGATGTTTGGAGGGGTATCATCACATACTTACAAGTAATGTAAAACACAATATCATATCAAATATAATAAAGTCGTGTTGTCCAATACTTTTAAGAATAGACTTGAATACAGAAAAAAAATTTCAAATAATTGAGAAGCATGAAGAAAAATAAAAAAATTAAAAAAAAAGAAGAAGGAGACAAAAATCTAACTTTGATAAAATTTAAAAATTATTCGAGGAAGGCTTAATAATTCACTGAAATGAAAAGAAAAGAAAAGAAAAAAAAAAAGAAAAAAGAATGACATTGGTGTAGGAAATAAGCAAATAATGAAAGAGATCAAGGGTGGAAAAAGAAAAATAGAGTAGAGAAGAAGTGAGACCAAAATAAAGAAAAGTGAAGATTGTTGTGGCCGTTGATTTACACATGCACGTCCCTGATTGAATGCAATCTGCTCACGTGTACGCCACGTCTACTTCTCGTCTTTTAATCAATCAATACGCAACACCATTAATGTGTCTGTCTCCCTCTCTCTCTCTCCTCTGCTTTTTCTTTCCCTCTTAACATTTCTGAATCAAAGCAGCGAGCAATGACAACAGTACAATCTACTCCGATATAGAAAATTCTTCTAATTCAAAATCATTTCATCAACATTCCATTTTCGAAACTTTTTTGAAATTTAATTATTTGAGATCTTTTAGACTGGTTAATAATAAAAACACCCCAGAAGAAGAATCTTTGATTGTCACTTTTTTTTCTTCATTGAGGAATTCTAGGCAACGAATTTGGAAACCAAAAGGAAAGTTGGTCAATTTAATTTATATACTTTACTTACATACATACACCACTTGTCACTGATAATCAAATCTCTCTCTCTCTCTCTCTCCTTTTCCAAATCTTGCAAATCTTTGAAAATGGGTCACCACTCATCTCCAGTTTTTTTTTACTAGTCTTTGATTCACATCATCATCACCGCTGTTTCTTTTTCATTTTTAAACTCTAGCTGTTTTAGAAGCTTAAAAGCCAAAAACTCTCTACATATCTTTTTGAAATTATTAAGTGATTTGGCTGTCAGAGTCAGAGAGAATGTCATGGCAGAACCAGAACATCATAGAGGGAAAAAGTAGTAGTAGAGGTCTAAGCAAGATCAGAAAGCGAGGCTGCTCATCATCTTCATCATCTTCATTGGCCCAAAAATACAGATTCAAACGTGCAATTTTGGTGGGAAAGAGAGGTGGGTCGACTACGACTACACCAGTGCCTATATGGAAAACAAGTGTAATAAAATCACCTCCTCCTCCTTCTTCTTCTTCCTCTGCTGTGCCGATTACAGAGCAACAACACCCCAAGTCGCAGCCGGGAATTAAAGCCAAGGAAATGTCCCTTTCAGCACGAAAACTTGCTGCTACTTTGTGGGAAATCAACAAAATCCCATCACCGAAAGCGAACCATTCTACAAGGGAGAAGAAAGATTTCAGAAGCAGAGAAAGGGGAACTCTGCCTCCACATTTGTCAGATCCATCTTATAGTCCAATTTCAGAGGTGGGATATGTTAGTTTTACTATATATATACACACTGAATTATGTTTTCGTAGTTGAAATGTTAATGTACGTTTGTTGTTTATTGAATTATGCAGACAATGGATCGAGCGAGAGGTAGTGTTCGGAGAACAAGAACATCAGTTGTCTCACACAAGCTTCAGGTGGCTGATTACAATCTGGGAGCGTTGGATTCTCTTAGCGATGCTAGTTTGATGGAGGTAGATGACAAACTATAAATTAAATGGCATGATTTCGGTCGTTTTCCATTAAATTTTTTCTTTTTTAAAAAAAAAAAACAAGAAGCATATGATATAACGACAGATAAATTATGATGAAGAAGATTCTAAAAATGTCACTCAAAAATGGCCCATTTTCCATGAACACGGAAAGCGACCTCTTACATTTTTTTGTTTCCAAATCTTACTGAAATTATTAGATAGGATTATAACGGTCCTCATCGCCTCGATTCATTTCAAGTCTTGATTTTTCACATAATGGGACCCTTCTAATCCGTGACAGTTTTGATCAAGACGAAACTATTTTATTTATTTTTATTTTATTTTTTTTTACCGGTCTTGATTTGATAATTTCTATGAATTATAAGTTTGCGGTACATGTATCTAATTGAAACTTGAGCAAGTTGGAAGATGAAATGTATGCTGATCTAAAAAATAAAATGCAGATAGAAGGTTGTCGAGGCAAGATTCACAATGGATGCATGATTGGAAGTAAAAGCCGATTGAAGGATGTTAGTAATAGCCTGACTGCATCCAAAGAACTAGTGAAAGTTCTGAATCATGTTTGGGGTGCTCAAGAACAGCATATGTCGAGCAAATCCCTCTTTTCGGCTCTGAAGTCTGAGCTTGATCGAGCTCATATCCAAGTTGATCAATTGATCAAAGAGCAGCGGTCTAATCACAATGAGATTGAGTACCTAATGAAGCTTTTTGCGGAAGAGAAGGCAGCTTGGAAAAGGAAGGAGCGAGACAGGATTCGTGATGCCATAACATGCATAGCAGAAGAACTTGAGATAGAGAAGAAACTTAGAAGACAAACGGAGAGATTAAACAAGAAGCTTGGAAAAGAATTGGCGGAGACAAAGGCATCTCTATCGGAGGCAACAAAAGAACTTGAGAGCGAGAAGAGAGCAAAAGATATATTGGAGCAAGTCTGCGATGAGTTAGCAAGAGGCATAGGAGAAGACAGAGCCGAGGTAGAAGAAATGAAAAGACAATCTGTTAAAGTTAGGGAAGAGGTGGACAAGGAGAGGGAAATGCTTCAAATTGCTGATGTGTTGCGGGAAGAGAGAGTTCAGATGAAACTCTCGGAGGCTAAGTACCATTTCGAGGAGAAAAATGCAGTTGTGGAAAGGCTAAGAAATGAGCTCGAGGCCTACTTGAGAAACAAAACAGGTGAAGAAAATGGTGAAATGTCTCCGAATTTCGATAGAATCAAAGATCTCGAAGCTTATTTGAAGAAAATCCAATTTGGAGCATATGAAGACGGGGAGAAAAATGACAAAGAAGGGGAACTAGTTGATGGAGAAGGACATGAGGGAGATGACTCGGGTGACAGTGATCTGCATTCCATTGAATTAAACATGGACAACAACAGCTGGAGCTACAAGTGGAGTTATGCTTATGGAAATGGAGCTCAAGACGATTCAAAAAGGGTGTCGTTTGATAAAGGAATTCAAGGGAGGAAATCTATTGAAAAAATCCAATGGGGGAAAATTTGCTTGGAAAGAGGAACTTCAAATAATGGTATGGATCTAGACTCGAGAACTAAAAGTCAGGAACATTCAGGCGAGTTTGACAAGGAAAGATTAGCGGAGATCATTTCACAAATGGAAAACGAAGATCATGAAGATGAAATCAAGAGATATAGATCGATAAAGAGTCTCAGAGACCATATATTATCCGGTTCTAAAATGTCATTGCTCCAGAGTTTTTCAAGTCCAACACAACAATGGGGGCAATCATTGACTTTGCAGGACAGTGGAAATGCAGATCTTCAAGAAAATGAAGGTGATGGTTTAAAGTGTAAGCCCATAGAAGGAAGAGGCGAACGCTGGAGTTGAACAAGTTGAAGACGATAAATGTGTTCTGATGCCTTGCCTTGCCCTGAAGAAACTTTCCAAGTTTGTTGATTAATTGACCAATATCGAAGAGCAATATGTAAATACAACATTTATACATACAAGGCTATAAGGATCTTGTAAAGCTTATCGGTTCAACAAACTAAACTTGAGAGTTTTCCGCGGTATGTGTTCTTCCCTATGTTTTCAAGGTTTTTTTTTTTTAAACGATTACTATTAATTAGGTATTTAAAGAGGAGGTCATAACTCGAACCCATAAAGGTGTAAGAGACATGATATTGAGCAACCTCATCTTGTCGCTATGTTTTCAAGTTTAGAGTAGCATTTTATCAACTTCATTGAGATTGAATTTTATCATAAACATACTATTTATATCGATTCTTAAATTTTAAATCCGTTTTGATAGGATATAAAAGTACTTTTGTAAGTAGCAGTTACCTCACTTGAGTTATACTGCAATTGAGATGGACCTTATTGATATTTAACGAGTCTTTCAACTTGTTACTTCTTTTTTATTTTTTATTTTTTATTTATGATCTCCTCCATCCAGTTTCTATATATTTTTAAATTTTTATTATTAAATAATTTAATTTAAAACCTTGAGCAGTTAAACTCTTTAACGTTGAGCAATTGAAGAAATGGGAAGTTAGTGCAATTTTTACCAAAATTTGTCTATGCTTGTAATTAGATCTAACATAATCCTTCTAAAAATACCCTCTCAATTACACAAATTACAATAATTATTAAAATTAAAAGTAAAGATAACATATTTCTACTACTTATCGTCCGAGGAGGCCAATGGCCCCACTATTTTTTTTTAATGAAAATATTTATTTAATTAATTTTGATATTTTAAACATAATTTGTTTAATTAATATTTTTTTTTTAAAAAAAAAGGTTGATTAATTTTCTTAAATATTAATTGAATTAAAACTAAACTAAAAAAAATATCAATTATTCTAACATAAATATATCAATAAATAATTAAAAGTTCATAAATATCTCATTATCCATTACCCATTAAAATAAAAAAGAGAGAATTTTATCTAATCAAATCTATACGTCAAAATTAATTCACACCTATTACAAATTAAAGGAAAATAAAAATAAAAAAATAATACTACCTTAGAATATCATAAAAGATCTATACCAAATCTTGATATTAATCCAAATACAATAATACATGGATATTTGTAAAATAATTATTGAAATGCATGATAGGCGAGAGTAGGAGGTAGGCCAATTATGAATTTTGTATAATGTCTTCCATAATTGAGTCATTGTCAACCATGTGGATTGATTCTAACATGTCAAGTATGTTAAAACTAATAAAGGCTTCAACATGGTCACTGAATATTTGGCTCCAACTTCTTCTGCATTGTTCTTTTCATTTGTTAATTTCCACTAAATTAGCAGTCATTTTTTGTCTTTTCTTCCTCAGGTATTCATACAAAGTATTCTAATCTCAAACCTAATCTATCCAGCCTGATAACCTCTGACAAGGTATAACTCAAACCACAAACCAAGATCTAAACTTGAAATAGGACATCCATGCCTTGCCTGGGTATATTTGAGTTTTGAAACTCGGGTATCGTATATAACCACCGGTTATATACCCAGAATCCAGTTTGAATTGTTCACTGTTATTAATCAGGTCAATCAACTCCTACTGTGAATTAAAACATCAGCAGTTGAGACATGGCAACACTATTAATGCCAGAAGATAACTTTTATTATATTTAGCCACACCACTCAAGCGGAATGACCAGGAAAAAGTAGTCATGCAGCAGATATTTATCAAGTAACTTTTTCTGCAACATTTTACACAATCAAGTTTCTTTTACATTAAATGCAGAAATAAGAAAAACAACATAAGCATGACTGCACGAATTTACAAATAACCTGTAACACCAATTTACATTTTCCAGATAGACACTCGTCCAAATAAGATTAACAGGATGGTAATTATACATCTGACCTCAGTGGTGAAGAAGATGATCTTAGATCAGCATTTATCCGGTCGGTACTGCATAACTCGCATTCGCTGGACACAACTATTTGTGAGGGTCTTCTGGTTTCAGAGGTGCTGATGTAAAAGTAACTGGCGTTGCAGGATGATCCCTCACAATCAAGCTAAGGACCTCAGGTCTAGAATAATGCCCAACCACATCAAAGTCAAATTTTGCCCGTGCTATTTCTCCAAGATCTGGGCAGCATTGATAATTAGCAGAATCAGAGTTCCACTCTCAAAAATCAAAATAGCGAAGAAACATTGCCAAAAAAACATTTAAAGAAAAATCTGAACACAGAAGGACAACTAAATTTTTTCCAGGTATGGTTTGCTTCAAACAGACCAGGTCATGTACTCATGTCTTTCGGAAGACAAGCAAATAGATGAAACTTTTAACTGGTCCAGTCAAAAAGAAATTTTTTGGTTAGGGCCAGGCGAACTATAGCAAGAGGACTTACAGAGATAGAGGGGATCTATGCAGCATACTGATACACACATACAGATAAATTGATAAACACACACGCAGGGTAAGATAAACACACATCCATTAAACTATGCTACTTCAAAGCAATCAGAACTTGAACTATAATGTTAACAGCCTAAATTAGAATGTACAATGTTTGTCTGTCAGAAAATGGACTCTGGTCACCACCCTGTCTGACAGCCTGACAGAAAGATGATGTTTTCTGATAGTTGGGACTTGGGTTACATTTGAAATCTAACATCATGAGTGGTTTCCGACAATCAATGCAAATTAGTTTCTGTTTTCCAGATGGCCACAACTAGATACTATGTAAGTTATTCAAACACTGATTTGGTGAATGCAGATTTACCTTATTTCAGTTAAGTTAAGAAGGTTCATTGAAGAATGAAAAAAATGTTTCTAAAATTTCATTGTTTACAAGTATATTTTCTTATAAACATGTTTCTTTCAGAATACTGAATACTCCTAAAATAGCGAAATAAACTTATGGTTATAATATGTTGTTAGCTGTAAGGCTTTAATGCTTGATTTTGATGATAACAAACAATTGATGAAGTACTAATTTTGTTTGAGTTGAAATGTGCATAGTAAAGTTTCAAGCGTAGTTGAAATATATCAAAAGGCACCATGCAATATGTAACACTTTGAAGTATTCATCTACATGCATGGAGAGGTAACACATCAAGCTTTTGGATGTCAAAGGGATGATTTTATTAAAGTTTTAAGGAAAGAAGACTAATTTTAGCCTTTAGGATTATTATTTTGATATATTATAAATTAGTCTATGTGTTGGATGTGATTTGAATGACTTGGCTCAAATGACTTAGTTTGGACCTTAGGATTCTTTAATCATGTTTACCCTATCATCCTAACTCCTAAGTGTTCTTTAATCATGTTTACCCTATCATCTAAGTGTTCTTAGACCCCATCCAGATTGTTTGTGACTTAACTTTTTTATTGAAACATTGAAAAACCAACCTAGAATGCTTAATAATCAATTAGGGGTGTAATTGAAAGTTTTTGAGACTATAGGTCTCAGACTGTAATTCATAGGTAATAAATGGAAATGTTTCAAAACTATTTGGGCCAAACCGTAATTGTCTACACCCAACTGTTATATTTACAATTCACTGTTGACTGTCGGGACTAAATGGTAAATTTACAGGCAAATCTTATCACATATTCTTGTTCTTAGATTTTCAATTTACCCTTTGAGAGAGGATTTCATTGTATCAATTCTATTATATAATTATATTTGTATTCGAGTGTTGGGAAACACTAGTTGGGTGTGGGAAACACTTGTATTGAGAGAAATCCAAGTGTGAGGGATCACTAGATAGAGATTGTAATGAGGTATCCACCTGGAGTTGTAAAGGGTTGGATTGACACCTGAAGGTCAATCGGTTATAGTGGAATCCTCCGCAAAATTCATTTTGTTTAAATTTGCACAAGCATTTTAGAATTGCATTTACTTCATTTATTTTTTATCTATGAACAACTTTTTAAAGAGATTACAGTGACATACCTAGATCAGCTGTGATGAGTGCCTCCCCATCATAATTTGGTCCTGCCAGAACAGTCCCTGATGGTGATATTATAACACTGCCTCCAGCACAGACGACAGACTCTGGGTTAAGGTCCTCTTCTGTGCCTGTAAAAACATAATCTGGAGGAGGTGGGTAATCTTTTCTTCGACAAAATTGGTTTGCTGACAACACGAAACATCCACCCTCAAGTGCAATATGAGTCATTGATGCCTGCCACACATCCCTAGAATCAGCTGTTGGAGCACAGTATATTTCAATGCCTGCAAACAGGTTAATTTAAATAAGGTAAGGTATCAATGATTAATTTATACTTGATACGGGGAAGGTAAAATATACAAACGCAAAGTTGTTTACACCAACGGATGACATTAGTAATCAATTTACATTGTATTGCAAAATATATTTCCAATAGAAATGCAATGTTCTTCAATTTTCATATCCAAATACGAGGAGAATGGCGCATCACTTAACAACCAGCAGCTAACAATATTCGAAATCATAAAGAGTTCACTAACATCAGGACAAGATCGAATATATTCGAAATCATAAAAAGACTGACCTTTAGCATACATAGCTGTCCTAAGAAGAGGCATTTTATTTTCCCAACAAATAGCAGCACCAATTTTGCCAATTGGAGTCTCAAAAACAGGAATTGTTGAACCATCACCAAATCCCCAAATGATACGCTCCAATGCAGTGGGCATGAGTTTCCGATGCTTCCCCAGGTAACGACCTTGAGAATCAAAAAACAAAATAGTGCAATACAAAGTATACCCATCTCTCTCTATCACACCCATCACCAAGTACACCTTATATTTCCCAGCCATGCCTGCCAATCTCTCTACTTCAGAACCTGCAATTAACTCAACTCAACAGTCAACACAAATTGATTGTAAGTGCTTTTTTGGATTAAGCAAAACAAAAAGCAAAATAGTAAACAGAAGAAAACAGACCAGGAACATCGATAGCAGAAGCATGGTACTTGCGAAACTCTTCTTTACCCTTGGGCGTTCGATTACCAATACTGACACCGAAATTCGAACCACGTGGATAGCCGCCAACAAACGCTTCCGGGAACACCACCAGCTGCGAACCATACCCCGCCGCTTCTGCTAACAATCTCTCCGCTTTATCTGTACATTTCACAACTCACCCTTGTTACTAAAATCTTTTTTTTTTTTTTTTTTTTTTTTTTTTTAGTTTTAAGTCGACAACACCGAAGACGAAAGCATACCTAGAGTGGCGGGAGTGTCGTAGAAGATGGTGGAGGCCTGGACCACGGTGGCGCGGACGGTGGCTGCGGATGAGTCGGCGCCCATGTCGACCTCCGCGAAGAGTGGTCCTTCGGTTGCTACTAGCGCCATTTTGTTTAGTGTTCCGTGACTCCGTGTGGTGTTGTCGTTTTTGTTAAGATTGGTTTAGTGGTCGTCACTCGTCATGTTTCTACATTCCAGATTTTTCTATTCGTCCTCTCCGCCGCCGCGTCTTTTTTCTATGAGATTGGATAGAACTGTCATTCTGATTTTATTGTATTTTACTTGTTGTAAAAGTGGACTGGTCAGGCCCAATTAGGTCCAGCACGCCGGGCTGTTTTCAAAAATGGGCCGGGCCTGGTCCGTGCCGAGTAAGGGGGAGGAACGGACTAGATCCAGCACATTTTTGAAAACTGTGGCTCGGCACAGAGGCCTATTTGGGCTGATTGTGCTGACGTGTCGGATCGGACCAGAGGCCAGTCCGGCGGGCCGCACGGACCAGGCCCACTAATTTTTTAATATTTTATATATATATATATATTTGATTTTAGGTTTAGGGAAAAATAAAATATATAATTACAAATTAAAATACTTAATATCAATTTAACAATTGAAATTAGTATAATAGTATTATAAAATGTATATAGAGAGAGAGAGAAACAATGAAAATGTGTAGAGATTTGGAGAATGGAGAGAGATTGAGAGAATGAGAGAATGAGAGAAAGTGAATGAAAAATGGAATGGATGGGGATATTTAAAGAAAAATTAGAATTGTGAGTGAAAAATATAAAATAGAAGAGTTTAGGGCATTTTTGTGATTTTCTTTGGCTCCAACGGTTGAAATTCAAAATTCAACCCTTGGCTGACATCAAACAACGATTGAAATTTGAATTTCAACCAATCAACCGTAGAAGCCAAAGAAATTTATTTTTTTTTAATTTTTTAAAGCCAAACGGCTGTCGGACCGGTTCGGTGTGCAGCCTGTCAGATTTGGCCAGTCGGTGTAACGTGTCGTGGTGGGCCGGTCGGTCCTATAGCCCGGCACGTGGCACGCCGTCTTCGCTGACCGGACCTGGTCCGGGCCATTTTTGTTGACAGGCCTAACGGACCGGCCCCTTTGGGCCTGGTCCATTTTTACACCACTAAATTCATACTGCATACTAATATTTCAGTTTGGAAGAAAGTGTAAAAATGGACTAAGTGTCCGTTTGGAAGAACTTGTCTACTAGCTAAAAGAGCTTCTTTAATTAAAAAAACTACTTTCAATTTTTTTTTGTATTATTTGGTTGTCACTCGATAGAGCTATTAGTCTATTAGATGATTAAAAAAAGATGTTTTACGTCTACTTGGAGAAGCCCAAATTTAAAGATTTTCTAAGTAGATCTTTTGGAGTTTCTTTTAAGGGATAATTACCTCGGTGACCATCGAATTGATGACACACTATCAAAATGACCACTGGATTGGAAAGTTGTTCCAAAATGACCATTTTTGGCGAACTTTGTGGCACCAATGACCATTCCATCCAATTCCATCCAATAAGTGACATTTTGGTAAATAAGGGAATGACATTAATTTATTTTAGATTTTTTTTTAGAAATCAATTTTTTTTTTTTGAAACGAATAATTATATTTAGTGTGTATATAAGTATAGTATATCTCGTATATATATATATATATATATATATTATAATTCTCTGATGTCCAATCACAAGCATATGTTTTAATAAGTTCAAATGTTATATTTATGGATATATATATATATATATATATATATATTTCTTTTTTAAGACGATTAAGATTACAAAATCTAAAAAATCTAAAAAACAAAGAAGGGACAGGTGTATTGATCTCAACAATTTTTAAAATAAATTATAAGGTTACTGTCATTTATAAGGTTAATTGAACACTCATTGATCATCACGGTTTTTCAATTTTTTTAACATTTACAGGATGGTAGGAACTAGAGCGATAATGGTGTTTTGATGGAGCTAAAGTTTTGCTAAGTAATCCAAGTTGTTGGGGACAATTACATAATAATATATAATCGATTCAGGAAATTTTGTTCTACATAATTATGTTATAAGAAAACAAATGTTCAGAATACAGATTGTTTAATTTGTTATTTTGCACCAGTTTACTACTCTATATTATATGGAAGCAGATCCATTATTGATTTATTGGTTTGAATTTTACTTTAAACAATGTTGTTAAAGGAACAAAAAATTTATGTTTAGGTGTCGGTTTTATTTAGAAAAGTTGGGGTAAAAAGCAAGTGCATAACCTTTAAAAATTGATTTCCAAAAAACATCTAAAATAAATTAATGCATCCCCTTATTTACCAAAATATCACTAATTGGATGGAATTAGATGGAATTGGATGGAATGGTCATTAGTGTTACAAAGTTCGCCAAAAATGGCCATTTTGGAACAACTTTTTAATCCAGTGGTCATTTTGATAGTGTGTCATCAATTCGATGACCACCAAGATAATTATCCATTTTTTTTAATAACACTAAAATCTTAAATATAACTCTATAATTTAATATTTGTTAAAGTATTTTGGTAATTCTATTATTAAAAAAGCTCTCTTTTAATTAACAATCAAACAACCAACGACTTTTATTTAAAAGCTCTATATCTAAAAGATCTACTTCTAAAATATTTACAGCAAAAAGATCTACTTGAGAAACTCCCACAAACGTACTCTAAATTAATATTGTATTTTATTTGATGAGACATAGATTTGACTAAATATAATAAGATTTTAAATTTGACGATATTTTGAAATTGAATTATAGATTTCTATTATTTTAAATAGATTTAAGTTTTATACTTTTTTTATTTAATAAAATAAAGAATATATGCAGGATTATGGTAGGTCCAATGTTTTTAGATTCGCAAATTGTGTTGGTAAAGACTAAGGATTATAATTGAAAAAATCTCAATCCATTGTAATTCAATGAAAATTGAATAATACAGGACTAATTTATTGGATGAAATAAATATTTAATATATATTATTAAATTAAAATATACATAGTTTCATATTTTTATTAAATAAAAATTATATATTATATTTATTTATTATTAAAATTTGAAAGAATCCCACCCCAAACGTATGTTGGGTTTATATAATTCCATTTAGATGGGATTGTGGTGGGCCCAAATAGATTGGGGTAAACAATCCAATTAGACTTTAAACAAATGAGAATGACAATGGAGGATTAAAAATAATCCAATCCTCCTTTCTCTATGCACCAAATGAGTCCAAAAGTTTTATACTTAAATAATGGTAGTTCAACAAAATTATTTTTTTCAAAATAATGTTTAAATAATATGACATTTGAGTTGTAATTATGTATAAATTATGAGATAATGTGATTAACAACGAACAATGTCTAAAGTTGTTAATATGGAAAATACGTTTAAAAATGTGATATTTTACTAAAATGCAAGGACTTTAAAGAAATTTCCTCCTATTTTTATTGACCAATTGTGCATGGAAGCTGAGGAGGAGACACGTAAGCAATCACGTGAGGACCATGCTGCCTCACGTGGAAGAAATTGACACACAACGCAAAAGGAAAGAGAAACCAAAGATGTAAAGTAAAACATAGTGTCTGTTTTTGTTTCAATAAAACAAGAGGCCAAGAGGTGGCAACTAATAAAAGTTTACAAGAAATTAACAGACAACATTGTGTGTTTGGTGTTTATGTGGGATAAGAAAAAAGATGGCAGAAGAAATATCAAGAGAGACACAGAGTTCGATAGCGGCGTCGTCTATGTTTCCAGGGTTCAGATTCTCACCGACTGACGTGGAGTTGATTTCGTATTACTTGAAGAAGAAGATGGAAGGCTTGGACAAGTGCATGGAGGTCATTGCCCAAATCGAGTTTTGTAAATACGAGCCTTGGGACTTACTAGGTTTCAATTTCAATGTCTTTTTATCTTTTAACTTCAACTTTTTTTTGCTTCTTTACTTGTCATATATATATATATATATATATGAAAACTTTACTCTATTTCATGTATCATGTTAGTGATAAAAGTTTAAGACTTCACTTTTAAGTTTTAAATTTATGTACTAATTTCTAGAGGGTATCATCATGTTCAAGTGATGTGCTTGGTTTTTATGTGAACATGTGAATTGCTATTGACAGTGAATATCAGCTGATATTAAGTCATAAATTTAAGTTAATATCAGCTGCCGCTTTGATAGGATAAAAAATTCTTGAAATATATAATCTGTTGCATTGCTGGGAGAAGATGGCAAGTTTTAAATTCTCTAAATTGTTTTTCACAAGTATGAGATAACACAAACTATGAAAAATGGTTTACAGTTTGCATATAAAATGTTTGCTTCACCATTACAGGAAAGAAGCTAAGCGAAGAGGAAAAACTTTAAAATATATATATATATTTTTTTTTTCTTAGGTTGAAAATATGAAAGAATTTTTTTTTTTTTTTTTTTTTAAGAATCTCCCCTTGCATACAATGTTTTCTCTTTCAAAGAAACTTTCTTTTGTGTTTGTAATACAAAGGAAATTTTGAATCCATAAATAATTTGGAACTTTTCATATGTGCATCAAATATGTTCTGCTTTTCCTTTTCTTGTTGTAATGCGATTTGTTTGTCTGTTTGGTCAATACAGTACTAATTTTGACCTAGATTTGGTAACTGATTACTGCTGGATTATTATTATTTTTTTTTTAACTAGCCAAATCCATCATCCAATCTGAAAATGAGTGGTTCTTCTTTTGTGCTCGCGGGAGAAAATACCCAAATGGCTCACAAAGTAGAAGGGCAACTTAACAAGGTTATCGGAAAGCTACTGGAAAAGAACGTAATGTAAAGTCCGGTAACAATGTGATAGGTACGAAGAGGACTCTTATGTTTCACATAGGTCGTGCATCAAAAGGGGAAAAGACGGAATGGATTATGCACGAATACTGCATGGAAGAGGGATCACAGGTGATTTGAGTTGTTGTCAATAAAAATAAGTTCTAAATATTTTATGAAACATATATTATAGGTATCACACTTATCTGCTAAATATCGGTTGTGCACATTTCACTGTATCTTAAACAATTATAAAGTTGGTTTGATTTCATTCATGCACAAGAAATGAAAAGTAGCTGATTTCACTGAAGTGACATGCATATAGGAAAAGCAATCAAGCATAAAGATGATGGTAATGGTCATGTAAATTACATGGAGCATCAATGGTGGTTTTAATATGTTGCTCTTCATTGACACTTTTTCTTTCAAAATATAACCATAAAACATTAAGATATTGCATTGTTTAGTCTTTACTTGCTGTGTTGCTATTGTTGATGGGAAATGATTACTTATGAGTGCATTTCATTGGACCAGCATAATTTAATTATCAGTTTTTCTTGGTTGCATAATTGATATCGTCTTTTGAGGGAGTTAGTTGATGAGCTTTTTGCTGCATTCTGCTCTTGTGAATTCGCATGATTCTTTAGTAATTTGCCATCTTAGAAAGAATACTGGTTTCCATTTGAATGTTGCTTCAAATCAGAATTCTGCAAGAATGCATAGCAGTAGTTATGCCGTGTTAGAAGAAGGTAATCAGAATTCTGCAAGAATGCACAACAGTAGTTATGCTGTCTTAGAAGAAGGTACTGACTAACCAGGTACATCCGAAGGGGATAAGGCGATTGAATCTCATTTGAAGAAGTGTAGTAGCAGTCATGATTCTTACTCTTTAGAGCAGATTGAGTCAGCATCTGAATCAGAGGAGAGGCTGGCAGATGATGCTAATTTGACAGGTTCTTCTTCTCACAATAAGGTTGGTTTTGTATTCTTTTTTGCTTATTACTTATGACTCTTCAAAATTAACATCATTGTTGATGAAAGTGAAATTAATGAAACTCTATATTTCACAATAATGAATATGTAAAATATTAGACCTATTTATATAGTCTATATGCAAGCGAATCAAATCAGAAACTAAATCTCCCATAATGGAAATACACCATAATGAAAATCATATCATATTTGATAAGGTAATAGTTGAATTGTCTAACCCATGATTGATTCTGATACATTTTTGAATTTACAAGATTTCGGTGACAAAGAAGATTACTTTACCGAGATATTGAAAGATGATATTATCGAACTAGATGAAGCTTCACTGTCCGCTACAGCCACATCAGTGGTGTTTGCTAGTAATCCTAATCCGGAAGTTGCATCAACATCTCAACAGCATGTAGAAGCAATTCCATACTAGCCAGTACCTTTACAAGGCACAGCGAGCAGAAGAATCATATTTCATAAGCAAAAACCGGGGCTGTCTCGATTTGGGGAGGACTCTTCAGAGATAACTAAATCTCAAAACTCAGAACCGAAGCCAACAACGAAATGTTTGCTTACACTCGGGGGTAATACCGTCCATAGTGGAGTTGTATTTGTACTTTTCTGTATCCTGATTTTGCTTGCTGTGTTTCTATATTTCAGTAGTGTTTTTGGTAAGTCAAAGCCTTCTCATATGCTACTGTAAACAAAGATTTATGTGCACTGATGTAATATATTTGGGATCAACATGGTTGTCATCCCTGCTGTAAATTGAAATATGAAGATTTAACTACTAAAAATGCTTTCAAATCAGACAGGTCTTGTTAGAAATTAGGAGGGATATTGTTAGATTTTTGTTTATGTGATGCTTATTAGTTATTATTACACTTACTTAGAATTGTGTTCCAAATGCCTATTATATTGACTATTATCAATTATTCTTAATGGACATGTTTGGTTGGTGCAAAGGTGGCAAGGAGATCTCCTCCATTGACGAAGAAAACATATTTTCCATTGATGGAAAGCCACGGTAAAGGAGGTGTTAGAGATTTTTTTTTTTTTTTAAAGGAAAAAAAAAAAGAGGAGAAAATGGTACGTTCAATGATTTAGGGATGGAATTTGGATTTCCAATTTTCTACTTCCACATCAAGGTGTAGAAATCATTTTCTAGCCATTGTCAAGGAATCCATATCTTTAAGCTTATTAGCATAAACAACCTTGTCAAGGAATTATGATTTCTTCTTCCTTTCAAACTACTTTGCCTTGCTTGTCTAAAGTGAGGATTTAAGGTCATGTTTGATTAGTGAAAAAGAATAAGAAAAGAAATGACGAAAGGAATAAGATTTCTTTGTTTGGTTGCAACATAGGTATCATCCATGGAAAGGAAACAAATATTCTTTGATTGGCAAAAAAGAAATCCATTCTCTTTAAAATGGATAAACTTAATTAATTTTTTTTTAAAAAAAAAAACTTTATATTAAAAATTTTAAATATTAAATTAAAAAACTATTATTACATCTAAAACATTTTATAATAAAAAAGTTAAAGAAGTTTGAAAAAAATATAAGATATAAAAAAGTAATTAGGAGGTCATCAATCAGGAGGCATGTGTCTCTTCTTCGTTGGAGGTGACACCAACCTTCTCGTTGGGGAGGCTTGTCTACTTTAATCATAATTTTTAGATCTCCGCTTTATTTTATCTTTGTGATGGACGGCTGAAAATTCATTTAATTATTTTCTTTTAAAAATTGATTTTTGATTTTAATTTTAATTAGACTTTAAACAAATGAGAATAGCAATAGAGGATTAAAAATAATCCAATCCCCCCTACTCCTTGCACCAAATGAGTCCAAAAAGTTTTATATTTAAATAATGGTAGTTCAACTAAATTATTTTTTTTCAAAATAATGTTTAAATAATATGACATTTGAGTTGTAATTATGTATAAATTATGAGATAATGTGATTATAACTACTGCCAATGTGGCTTAGCGGTAGAGAGAGCTCATTCCAGTTTATCAAATAACAATGTCTAAAGTTGTTAATATGGCAAATTGTTTAAAAATGTGATATTTAAGCTGAGGAGGAGACACGTAGGCAATCACGTGAGGACCATGCTACCTCATGTGAAAGAAATTGACATGCAACGCAAAAGGAAAGAGAAACCAAAGAGGTGAAGTAAAGCATAGTATCTGTTTTTGTTTCAACAAAACAAGAGGCAAAAGCTAATAAAAGTTTACAAGAAATTAACAGACAATATTATGTGTTTGGTGTTTATGTGGGATGAGAAAAAGATGGCAGAAGAAATATCAAGAGAGACACATAGTTCGATAACGGCGTTGTCTATGTTTCCAGGGTTCAAATTCTCACCGACTGACGTGGAGTTGATCTCGTATTACTTGAAGAGGAAGATGGAAGGCTTGGACAAATGCGTGGAGGTCATTGCCCAGATCGAGTTTTGTAAATACGAGCCTTGGGATTTACCAGGTTTCAATTTCAATGTCTTCTTATCTTTTGACTTCAACTTTTTTTTGCTTCTTTACTTGTCATATATATATGAAAAATTTACTTTATTTCATGTATCATGTTAGTGATAAAAGTTCATGACTTCATTTTTAAGTTTTAAATTTATGTACTAATTTGTAGAGGGGTATCATCATGTTCAAGTGATGTGCTAATTTTTATGTGAACATGTGAATTTCTATTGACGGTGAATATCAGTTGATATTAAGTCATATATTTAAGTTAATATCAGCTGCCATTTTGATAGGATGACAGATTCTTGAAATATATAATCTGTTGCATTTCTAGGAGAAGATGGCAATTTTAAATTCTCAAAATTATTTTTCACAAGTATGAGATAACACAAACTATGAAAAATGGTTTACAGTTTGCATATAAAAAGTTTGCTTCATCATTACAAGAAAGAAGCGAAGAGTAAAAACTAATAAAAAATAAATTGTTATTATTATTTCTTGGGTTGAAATTATGAAAGAAATTTTTTCAAGAATCTCCCCATGCATACAATGTTTTCTCTTTCAAAGATGCTTTCTTTTGTTTGTAATACAAAGGAAATTTTGACTCCATAAATAATTTGGAACTTTTCATATGTGCATCAAACATTTCCTTTTCTTGGTGTACTGCAATTTGTTTGTCTGTTTAGTCAATACAATACTAATTTTGACCTAGATTTGGTAACTGATTACTACTGGATTATTATTATTATTTTTTTTTAACTAGCCAAATCTGTCATCCAATCTGAAAACGAGTGGTTCTTCTTTTGTGCTCGAGGGAGAAAATACCCAAATGGCTCACAAAGTAGAAGGGCAACTGAACATGGTTATTGGAAAGCTACCGGAAAAGAACGTAATGTAAAGTCCAGTAACAATGTTATAGGTACGAAGAGGACTCTTGTGTTTCACTTAGGTCGTGCACCAAAAGGGGAAAGGACGGAATGGATTATGCACGAATACTGCATGGAAGGGGGATCACAGGTGATTTGAGTTGTTGTCAATAAAAATAAGTTATAAATATTTTTTGAAACATATATTGTGGGTATCACAGTTAGCTGCTAAATATCAGTTTTGCACATTTCACTGTTTCTTAAACAATTATAAAGTTGGTTTAATTCCATTCATGCACAAGAAGTGAAAAGTAGCTAATTTCACTGAAGTGGTATGCATATAGGAACAACAATCAAGTATAAAGATGATGGTAATGGTCATGTAAAATTACATGGAGCATCAATGATGGTTTTAATATGTTTCTCTTCATTGACACTTTTTCTTTCAAAATATAACCATAACACATTAAGATATTGCATTGTTTAGTCTTTATTTGCTGTGTTGTTGTTGTTGATGGGAAATGATTACTTATGAGTGCGTTTCATTGGACCAGCATAACTTAATTATAAGTTTTTCTTGGTTGCATAATTGATATCGTCTTCTGAGGGAGTTAGTTGATGAGATTTTTGCTGCATTCTGCTCTTGTGAATTCACAGGATTCTCTAGTAATTTGCCGTCTTAGAAAGAATATTGGTTTCCATCTAAATGTTGCTTCAAATCAGAATTCTACAAGAATGCATAGCAGTAGTTATGCCGTGTTAGAAGAAGGTAATCAGAATTCTGCAAGAATACACAACAGTAGTTATGCTGTGTTAGAAGAAGGTACTGACCAGCCAGGCACATCCGAAGGGGGTAAGGCGGTTGAATCTCGTTTGAAGAAGTGTAGTAGCAGTCATGATTCTTACTCTTTAGAGCAGATTGAGTCAACATCTGAATCAGAGGAGAGGCTGGCAGATGATGCTAATTTGACAGGTTCTTCTGCTCACAATAAGGTTGGTTTTGTATTCTTTTAGCTTATTACTTATGACTCTTCAAAATTAGCATCATTGTTGATGAAAGTGAAATTAATGAAACTCTATATTTCACAATAATGAATATGTAAAATATTAGACCTATTTATATAGTCTATATGCAAGAGAATCAAATTAGAACACACCATAATGAAAATCTTATCATATTTGATAAGGTAATAGTTGAATTGTCTAACCCATGATTGATTCTAATACAATTTTGAATTTACAGGATTTCGGTGACGAAGAAGATTATTTTGCCGAGATATTGAAAGATGATATTATCGAACTAGATGAAGCTTCACTGTCCACCACAACCACATCAGTGGTGTTTGCTAGTAATCCTAATCCGGAAGTTGCATCAACATCTCAACAGCATGTAGAAGCAGTTCCATACCAGCCAGTACCTTTACAAGGCACAGCGAATCGAAGAATCAGATTTCATAAGCAAAAATCGGGGCTGTCTCAATTTGGGGAGGACTCTTCAGAGATAAATAAATCTCAAAACTCAGAACCGAAGCCAACAACGAAATGTTTGCTTACACTCGGGGGTAATACCGTCCATAATGGAGTTGTATATGTAGTTTTCTGTATCCTGATTTTGCTTACTGTGTTTCTGTATTTCAGTAGTGTTTTTGGCAAGTCAATGCCTTCTCATATGCTACTATAAACAAAGATTATGTGCACTGATGTAATATATTTGGGATCAACGTGGTTGTCATCCCTGCTGTAAATTGAAATATGAAGATTTAACTACTAAAAATGTTTTCAAATCAGACAGGTCTTGTTAGAAATTAGGAGGGATATTGTTAGATTTATGTTTATGTGATGCTTATTAGTTATTATTACACTTGCTTAGAATTGTGTTCCTAATGCCTATTATATTGACTATTATCAACTATTCTTAATGATCATGTTTGGTTGGTGCAAAGGTGACAAAGAGATCTCCTCCATCGACGAAGGAAACAGGTTTTCCATTGATGGAAAGCCACGGTGAAGGAGGTGTTGGAGATTTTTTTTTTAAAAGGAAAAAAAAAAGAGTAAATGGTACATTCAACGATTTAGGGATGGAATTTGTATTTCCAATTTTCCACTTCCACATAAAAGGGTAGAAATCATTTTCTAGCCATTGTCAAGGAATCCATATCTTTAAGCTTATTAGTATAAACAACCTTGTCAAGGAACTATGATTTCTTTTTCCTTTCAATCTACTTTGCCTTGCTTGTCTAAAGTGAGGATTTAAGGTTATGTTTTATTAGTGAAAAAGAATAAGAAAAGAAATGACGAAAGGAATAAAATTTCTTTATTTGGTTGTAACATAGGTATCATCCATGGAAAGGAAACAAATATTCTTTGATTAGCAAAAAAGAAATCCATTCTCTTTAAAATGGATAAACCGAATTAATTTTTTTTTTTTTTATAAAAACTTTATATTAAAAATTTTAAATATTAAATTAAAAAACTATTATTACATCTAAAACATTTTATAATAAAAAAGTTAAAGAAGTCTGAAAAAAATACAAGATGTAAAAAGTAATTAGGAGGCCATCAACAAGGAGGCATGTGTCTCTTCTTCGTTGGAGGTGACACCAATGACCAACCTTCTCGTTGGGGTGGCTTGTCTACTTTAATCATTATCTCCGGATCTCCGCTTTATTTTATCTTTGTGATTGACGGTTGAAAATCCATTTAATTATTTTCTTTTAAAAATTGATTTTTGATTTTAATTTTTTATATTTTAGTTGATGATGTCCACCGTCCATCTTGATTTATAAATTTGACTGTAATTTACTCATTTTTAAATGATAAAGGTTATATTCATCAATTTATCTCAATCATTTTCTTAAAAAAATATTACAATAATTCAGGATTTTTAGGAAAGAACGATTCTTAAACACATAACCTCTTGCTATCTATCCTCATCCCTGCCCTATCCCTATCAAATTGAAACTCATCCCCATCCTAAAAGTGCGGGCCCCCACGGGAAATTTTGCCATCACAGTGATAAGCATATACCACTTGAAGGACTTCATTTTTTTCATTTTAACTCAATCAATTCAAACTTCAAAGTAAGAGCAAAATCGTCCTTTCAAACTTTCCATTTTCTTAGACCGTTGAAAGATTTGGTCAAGGGGATCCAAATTGATACATTTTTCATTTTTGATAACGTAGAGGCCAAATGAACTAAAAAGGAAACGATTGTTGAAACAAATGAAATGTTAAAACAATAGGGACCTAAATGGAAATTATCCTACTTTTAATTATCTTCTACCAGAATCAAAAGTAAAACGTGTCTTAAAAATTCAGAAAAGGCATTGTAGTGTTATACTGGAAACTTTTCCTAAGAGTTTTCACTTTCACTAATCAAAATTTCAACTTTTTTATTAACACAAACGCCAGCAGCATCTCTTCTCCATCAATTGATTTGGAAAATGTTTTGATCGATTATGAATTTTGGCTTCTTTTTTTTTTTTCCCAACTTCGACAAGTAAGTGCACTCTTTCTCTTATTTTTATACTTTGAAGTCGATTTTCAGCTTTAAAAATTTAGCTTTTTCCCTTCTTCGGTGTTAAATTTTGATCATTTCACAACTTCGAGTTGTTCAATACTTATTTGTGTCCTTAGATTGTGAAAATTTTCATTGAGCTTTGTCTGAGTTGACTCTTTACAATAATTGATCATTTTTCGAATTACAACCTTTTAACCCTAGAATTTCAATACTTGAAAGTTTGTTATTATTATTTGTTTTCTTGTCAAATTAATGGAGGGTTTTGTTATGGGTATGTTAAAATTTGACTAATTTATTAGTTGTATGTTGGTACAGGTTTTGTGAAAGGCACCGGTAATTATGTCAAGACCCTTGTTGCTTGTATTTCTATTGATTATACTCATAATCACCTCCCAGTTCGAGTGGCGACAACCACTTATAGCTGAACTTGAGGCTGCTCCAACAGTCAACCAGAGGCAGAATCAAATTTCAAAGAGAGAAGAAGGTGTTAAAGAGAAGGTAACAAATCATATACTCTTAATCACCATTGATTTTATTTTGAAGTTGCTTGTTGTACCTCTAAATCACTACTATACTGTTAGCAATTTTTGTTCTAGATATTCAGTTTCTGCTTCTGCTGTTAGACATTCTAGCTCACATTTAATTACACTTGTTTCCGTGTAAGATCAATACTAGGAAAACTCGCCAAGTGATTGACCAAACGCAGTTGTTACTTGTTAGTCTCTATTCAGTGGCACATGTTTGTTTTCATTTTCTAAGTCGTTTGCTTACTTCATTACATCAAAGACCATTCTTTTATTTTCAGTTATAAAAGGTGTCACTTGTTTTATGTAAGTTAAAACTACAAAATTCCCCTTAATTAATGAACAGTGAACAGCTTCTGTAACAACCTTTTGCTTTCTCTTGTTAACTGGTTCATATAAGAGAACTATCCAAACCTTACTATAGACTCATGAGAGTCTTGTCCATATTTCATATACCAGAACTGGGGATTTATCAAATTGCAAATCATACTTTGAGATGTTTTGACTTGTAGGACCACTTTTTTACGGTTAAATTACCATTTTTTTTTTTTTTTATGAAGGTTATATTAACTTTGTCTTAGATACATTAAATTTTTATGAAGGTTTAAATCCCTGCTTTAAAGTCATGTAGATATGAAGTTTTATTCAATTGAATTTCGAAATCCTAATACTCTATTTCACCAATGACCGGAAAAAATAAAAAATTAAGCCTAGACCGCAACTATGTTTGTCATGATGAGTACTTTATTTTATTTTATTTTATTTTTTATAATGATTTGAAGAATCCTATTGATGGTTATAATTATGTTTGGTAGTTGAATGTATAGAAAATTCTCCCTGATTGTCTGTTTCATTATATTTTTCTCTCAGCCATGGACATTTTGGTTGAAATTTTTCTAATGTAACAGCCACTAGTCATGATGTTATTAGCTAGTAACCGGTATTTCCTGGAGATCAATGTATGTCATTGCTTGAAACTTAAAATGTTTGTGGATCCTAATCTTCATGCTTACCATTTCTGAGATGAACACCTTCATACAGGCCATAAGTCATTGATACATATGGCAGGCTTCAGTGACATTCCAGCTCTCCTGATATTACTATTTTATGCTTTAAGTTCTTCATTGTGTGTGTTTATCTTAGGTTTTTAAAAGATTTCATAAGAGGTTACCACCTCTTGCTGATTACTTTTTTAAACTTTAAGCCTTTGTGCGATATATTAAGATTTGATTAATATATCAGACAGAAACTGGGTGTACAAAAGAAACAAAAAGAAAATAACCAGAATCAGTGATTCTGGTGCCAGCTTTGGTTGCTCCTCAGTCCTCCCCAAGCTTCACCATTTTGTAGATTAATTTCCGGCCTTCTTGGCTTCTTTCATGACTAGCCAATGTTCTCAGTTATGGCAATCTTTTACATGGATAAAGTTTTTTTGCCGTGAATGAATCTTTGAAATTTAGTTTACCTAATGTCATTGAGTACGAGTAGGGCGTTTGTTTTTTCAAGTCCAGGGTAATCACTATTGTTTTTGGTCTTGTAATGAATAGGTATTTGGTGGAAATATAGGTAGGGTAGCCCACTTGATGACCAGCCCTAGCCCCTAGGTATTCCATGCATTTCTACTCGGCCCACAATTGAAGACTGTTAAATTAATAATTTCTATAGTTTCACTCCAACTAATATCTTTATCCTTATAGCACATAAAAAACTATCAAGCAAGTTTATGGCACTTAGTGAATTTCACTCAGTTTATCTCATTTTGGTTGGGGTTTCTACATGTAGTCATAGCACTTGCTTTTTGTATGTATAGCCATGTGTGCACTTAAGGGCATGTGTATGGCTGTGCATTGAGCAGATTGGGGTCGGGTGAAATCTTTATAGAATTTGACATTTTCCATGGCAACTACATGATCATAGCATTCGGTGAGATTATGTGTTTTAGGATAGGAGAGAGTAATAGAGATAGAGAAGGAATAGTGGGAGGATTTGGACTTGTTAGGGGATATAAATTAGGTAGAAAGAGGACAAATTAGAAGAAAAGGAGGAAAATCAATATTCAGAAGAAACAGAGATAGGAGAACTCAGATATCAATTTTTATTCATTCATCAAAATTCAAGACAAATAACAAAGAGGAGCCTATTTATAGGAACATAAATCTTAACCAACTCAAATAAGTAAAATCCTTAAATGGCCTAAAAATCTTAAAGATTAATGGAAATTGTCAAATTAAATTGAAACTTAATAAATAGTTAAATAACTAAATATGTTTACTATCTGGTTTTATCACTTAAGGACTTATAGATATGTTGGACATAAATTCAGAATTTAGGACTAATAGTTTTTATTGTTATTATTTCTTATTTAATAAGGAGAAAGATATATAGGTAAGCCTTATCTTAGTTCAGCACTACTTTAATTCGGGCCCTCCATTGATTGTTGTAACTATTTTGATTGATGAATGAGAATCAATATTTTGAAATCTTAATCCTCTATTCTATTTTTCCCCCTTTTCATCTGATTTTCTTCCCTTTCTTTTGAACCTGCTACCTTTCAATTCTTTTCTCCCTCACCTAATTCTATATTTCTCTCTCCTAACTCTTTCTATGATACTGATGATATCTTGATTGTTTATGCAAACAACACATGTACATATTTTGCATTTTTCTTTTGTTTGGTCATTGCATGCTCAATTTTAATTATTATTATTATTATTTTTTTGAAGCCAAAACCTTCTATTAACCAAAGAACCAGCAACTACAAAATAGAACTAGTACCCCGGCAATCAGCCGACACAAAACTACTAACACACGGAGGATAATCCTCCATCCAAAAACTATCCTCAACACTTAACAGTGCCTTTTTCGCTAAGAAATGTGCTACTTGATTAGCCTTCCGAGGCACATTTGGACTGCCACACAACCCAAATTATTCCTCGAAGTTTGAATTTCTTCTAACACGAGGCCCACATCCGAACCGAAGTGGCTTCCCTCTTTAATCCAGTTAACTACTACTGCCGCATCCGACTCAATGATCACCGGAAGCAGACCCGAATCACACACAAATTGCAGTATAATTATCAATTTTAATTATTAATAATGGTATAATATAAGTCGAGTTGCAAAATATTTCAACATAAATAACTTGTGTGCTTGTTCTGTCTAATCACCCCATTCTTTCCATGTTTGCTGTATTTTGGAAGTTATAACTTGCTGCTGAATATTAAATATACAACAATTCAGTTAGCACTGGTTGGCCCCTCTATTTTGAAAAAACTCAAGTTTCGGCTGGCGACCATGTACAATATCAACTAGTATTCATCTAGTTTAAAGTTTTGTGAATTATATTCTGTTACATGTTTCTTTGTCTCTGTCATTTATGTATATGTTATTGTTTGCTTGAGATGTCATGTCTTTTATAAACTTATGAAAATTGTTTCTAGAACAAAGTTGCTTTAACAAGCTTTTTATGATGTTAGGACAATAGTTGTATTTGTGTTTGTTAACTAGTGAGAAAATATCTAATCATGAAGTTCAAAAAAAAAAAAAAAAAGTTTTCCGTCATGCAAAAATATTGTACCTCACAAACATTGGATGTCTTAATTAATAATATAATATTAATGTGCTCAATTGCCATGATAAATTGATAATGGTTGCTCACTTTTGTGTTACTCTTTGGGTTCATGACACAATAGCTGCCGGCGAAATAGATAACATGGGTGATGATCCACTAGTTGTACCATGGTCCACATTATGTGGAAGCCCACATTTTGATCAGTCTTAACCTTGTTTTACAATTATGAAATTCTTTTTTGGTGTAACTTGTAAATGTTATAACACATTTTATGGAAGTGGTGATTGGTTTTTGTTATCTTATGATGTTTCTCTTCCAAGTGATTTTACGACATTATGATGGGAAGTTCTATAAAGATATTCGAGTAATGTAATATTTTTACTATTGTTACTTGTTGCAGATAATCTTATCACAAGAGAAGAATATCCATAGACTTAATGAACTTGTGCGAAGTCTTCAGCAACAGTTGCTGCAGTGCAGAGGCAATAATGAAACAACAAACGGCACTGTCAGCCGTATGACTGAGCATGTTATAGAGCTTGAACGACAGCAGATCCTGGATGACTAGGCAAGGGCCTTACAAGTCCCAGTTCAATATTTGGTATGTTCAAAGTTGTAAAACCTCCATCCCTCTTCCTAGATTCACTTCAAAGTTCGTTTTGATGTAAGTTTGATATCTTTTTCTAGTAGTATTATTCATGATTCGAAAGGGTTACCATACCCATCTGAACTCATTGATCAGTAAAAAGGCATTTGTATTCTTGTGTTAATCTTGTATGACTATAACTCGACCAAGTTGCTTTTAACAATATATGCAGAAGATATTAATTGAAACTGCAAACTGAAAACTGGAAGTGATACACTTGCTAATGAACTTTTGGTTTCTGTCTTGTTTTTTCTGCTTTGGACTGGGAAACATCTTCTTCCTGTTTTAGATATAGCATATTTAAATAGACGGTTGCATTTATTTATGCAGTGAATACTGAACAGTTGAAAAACTCATTTTAAAAAGATGGTTGCATTTATTTATTTTTATTTTCTTGCTTTTTTGTCTTCAAAATGAGTTTGAATTGAGTACTTTTGAGGGCTTAATGATGAATGAGGTCATGTACAACATTTTATTATTTTTTACTAGGCTCTTGCAACTTGTAGTTTGAGCCTTGTCGAATCAAACTTGTCGTCCACTCTGGAAACCTGTAAAAGAAAAAGAGAAAATGAACGAGGTTGGTTGAGTCCTGATTTTGGCCTTATTTTGCTTGGGTTGAACTTGGAATAAGATTGAAAACGATGTACTTCAATGATGAAGTGGGTTCTTAGTTGAATGAATCAAATAGTTTAACAATGATTTTCCAGTGATTTTAGAAAGTAATTCTGCAGAGTTTTGGCACGCTAGTAAGCTTTTTCAATTGTGAGAAAATCAGAATCCCGCTCTGGTGAGAGGGTGGTTGAATTTATAGGCCTCTTCAGGGGTAGCTTCGTGGTTCATGGGGTCTCAAATCCCTAAGATCAAGGCCACATTTCAAGGGAACGGAATTTGATTGAATTTCAAATCCTGTTTCTGTTGTTATCTAATAGTAGTGGAATGGCCAAGTCCAGTTGGTTAATGCTAATGCTGATGGGTCTTCGGGTCGACCCGTGGTTTGTTGGTTTAAGGACCATTTTTAACTACCACAGCTATTAAATAGAAATAAATATAATAAACTAATAGGATTTTTTTATTTTTTATTTTTACACAATATCTATTAATTCGAGACTAGTATTTTTTTGAAAGTTTTCTTTATTAGTAAAATTCGAGTCGTTGACCAAAGAGTCATTTGTTCAAGCTCCAAGCTCGTCCATATATAGTTAAAAGGGGTATTTGTGTTTTGTTACATATTTTCAGATGTCTGGATATTTTCAGACATCACTATTCGTAAACCCAAGTCTGGCTAAACAAATTTTTAGGAGTAATCTAGTTGGGACCATCTCTTTTGATCCTTCGTCTTCTCTAGATATGTTATCTGTTTTAAGACTGTATTTCAATTCATTTACACGCTAAATTCAACTTCTGACCTTACACTTCCTATGCCATGAAACATCTTGAATTGTCTCCTACAGGACTTGTAAGTCTTGTACTCTTGTCCCTGATATGTTTTTCTCAAAATTTCTAAATCTTGTTTATGTAAATGTTTACCCCATAATCTTTTATCGGGTTCTGATAAATTGCAAGGTCTTGATTTATCTTACAACAACCTATTAGGTTCTATTTCAAGTTTGAATATTGAGAATTCTTGCAATCCCTTGTTGCTCCTTGATCTGTGATCTGTCTCACAACCATATAGTGGGTTCGATTCCTTGTTGCCAAATTTTTTTTTTTTTTTTTTTTTTTTTTTTAATATTTTAGTTTACAAATTTAAATTTCTTTTACAAAAGTTATAAAAAAAAAAAATTTACAGGTAAAACCCGGGTATGGATACCGGCTACATGGCTAAGTTTTTCCCGGGTGTATACAAAGATTACAAAAGGTATAATCGTAATCGTTTACGATACAAAAGTAATAGTAATATATAACTCCAGTATTTTAATTTAGAGGGTACCGAATTTGAGTCTCTAAATTTGCTTTTTATAATTTATATTTCATTTTAACTCTAATATCCATAGTTATAAGTAAATAATTGACATTGTTATAATTTTTAATTTTTTTAATTAAAGTCAATTAATATATAATAAATTTTAGTTTATAAATCCTATTATCATAAAAATTATACTATTAGAAAAGTTCTTATCTAGATCTTTAAAACAAGAGTGATATTGAATCTTTATGAATAATATTACTTTTAATATTTTTTTCATTTATCAATGATTACTTATTCTTATTCTACTTTATATTATTTCCATATTAATAATTATAAATAATTATCACTAAAATAAAGATTGGAACAAGCATAATGATATTAAAAACTTCCAAATGAAAATTACAATGACATAAATAAGGATAGAAAAAAAAAAGTTAACAAAAAATTTAAATAGTATACTGTAACGATATTTGAGAACAAACATAAGATAGTTAGGTAATGCTCGAAGATATTAATATATCGGAAGGCCGTCCAAATGTCCTTCATATTTGAATGAAAATTGACCAAACATGCTAAACTTGCTATGGTTGAAGGTAGCATATATATGAATTCAGGGGAGGAGATAGGCGGGGGCCGACAGGGGCTATGAACCCAACGTCCCCCCCCCCCCCCCCCCCCACCCAAAATATTTTCAACAAATTTTTCATGTATAAAATTGTTATAATGTGTTATATAAGTAAAGATATCTGTGACCCATCACATTATTTTTTAACTATAAACATAATTACTACCTTTTAAAGTTTGGTTCAACCAATATATCTAAGAAAGTTTGATGTGATGCATCATCAGTAGCTATGAGCTTGTAGCCATAACGGCTTTAAGTAGAAATTATTCATATGTTCCTATTTAATAATGTATATAATGAATATATATCATGAAGATTATTAACCATAATCGTTTTAAGAAGAAATTATTCATATGTTTATATTTAATAATGTATCTAATGAATAAACATCGTGAAGATTATTAACCATGATCAATAAGAAATACCGGATGTGATAGATTATTTACTAAAGTAGTAAGTTTATTTTGTAAGACATGCAACATAAATGTTTCAAATATTAATGTTTGTTACATTGCAATATGAGGTCAAATCAACATCAACAAGATAATTTACAATTAAACAGTACTATTGTGTATGTATATATTTTATGTTGAAATTGATTCTCAATTACAATAATTAAATATGAGTATAGATTCGATTATAAATGATTTTTTAGATTTTAAATAACGAAATTTTAATTCATAAAACTTATTTTTATTTTATTTATTAATTTATGAGACTAAACGACATTACATTTATTATTATATATTTTTTAAATAATTTATTTTTAAATATTAATATATTTGTCTTGCATAAATTTAAATTTCTTTTTATCTCGGCCCCCTTAAAACCAAAATCCTGACTTCGTCCGATCCACCTTGAAATTGGTCAAAACTAGTTTTATCGGCCAGTGATCCTTGTATTTGAGAATTGTGTTTTTTTTTTCCCTCAAAAATTTCCATCTTCCTTGTTTGAAAGAGTTCACATTTTGTATTCCTTAAGATTTTTTATTTTATTTTTTTATTTTATTTTATTTTATTTATTTATTTATTTATTTTATAGAATCCAAGTATATAATAATAATTTTATTCTCTTCACGTTCACATCAAATCACTTCTTCTTATTAGCATTCGTAATATATTTTTAAAAAGTTTTAAAAAATAATATATAAATGGTATTAAAGTAATATTTGTGAAAATTTAGTTGAAAAATAAAATTATATGAAATAATTTGTTGGAAGAGTAAAAAAAAAATTATTATGAAAATATATGTTTTTAAAAAAACAGAGATAGACATATAGAAATTAGAGATATATGTATCCAGGAAAGCAAATTCGGTTCATGCATGATTTTATTGTGTTGTACTGTAAATTATAACTTTAATTCATTTAAATTTATAAATAAAATAAAACGACAATTATAACCTTTCAAGGTTACTTTTAATTCTATAGATGAAGGGTGAGGTATAGATTTCATCAAAAGGTAAAAATTTCACATAAATCGTACATCAATATTCGTATATGAACCATATGACAGAATTAATATATTAAAGGTCGGCTTTGCCCTCAAAGTTGTAAGATTTTACATATTTAGGGTCAATTTGGTATTACTTTTGAGAAGTTAAATGATGTTTGGTAAAACTTCCAAAAGTGATTAATTGATAATCCATCAAGCTTTGACAGTGATTTTGAGAAGTATGTGGGGGTTATTTTTTGAAAGTGATTATGGAATGATTTATTTTAGATTTTCAGCATTTAATAAATCTTTAAAATATCATTATTATCCTTATGAAATCAAATTAAAATAATTTATATACCTTATTTCATCTTAAAATTAAATATTATAATTAAATATTGATTTGATTTATAAAATATTTTACAATTTATTGTTCTTATGGAATTTTTTTTATAATTTAAATATTCAACTTGAATATTGATTTAATATATATAATAATGAAAAAAATGAAAAAAAGTTCTAAAATCATGTCTATTTTAGTCATTAGAACTAATTTCAGCACTTTTGAAAAAAATTTACTAAATATATGTATACTGCTATACAGTAATTTTAAAAGTACAATTAACCAAATAACTGCTGATTAACTTCACAGTTGATTATTCCTTTAGCATAGTTAACAGTGATTATCATAAAAGTTATAGAAATATCATACTGACTCTAATCTTTAGATGGAGTGTCCAAAAATGTCATTTACCAATTTATCCTCACTGTCATTTTATTTATTTTTTTTTGGTACAAAGAGGGCAAAAGCCCAGAACAAGAGAAAACTAAGAAAGATGGGGAATCGGGCACTGCTTGAAACATGCTAACCCTCTAGCATCAGTCTCTAAAATGCTTCTGAAATCTGAGGGAGGATCCTTAAAAAATAACAAACCAATCTCCATGCCATGCCCCGAACAAGCTAACCCATCAGCCAACATATTTCCTTTGCTAAACACATGAACAACATTGCAACTCCAATCATCGGCTACCATCTTTTTGCAGTTCTGTATGAGACGTACTAAATAGGCCGGGGATTGTTAGAATTTGTGTCTTTAGTGAGCAATTGAGTAGTAGTAAGGGAGTCAGATTCGACAATGACTCTTCTAAAACCAGAGTTCCAAGCCATGTTGAGACCGTCAAACATACTCCATAACTCAGCTTCAAGAACACTTCCAAATCCCTTGTTCAAAACAGAACCTCTCAACCATTGTTTCAAGTGATTTCGCAAGACACCTCCAAAAGAGGTATTATCATTTTAATTCCTAAGTTTCGGTGAAAGATCAACTTTTTAAACGTGTTTACTTTTTTACAACCCTTGATAATTATGGCACGTCAAATCCATGTTTATGATATCTAAATATATGTGCATAAGTTGTATTTTCTTATATTCCACTCTAATAATTTTATTCGTATCACTTTCTCTCTGAATAACACAGTATCATAGCTCAAAGCAAAAAATATATGTTGAATATCCAATGCCGCCTCATTTCGTGCACTGATTTGAAGCCCACCGCAAGTTTTGATGATCCGAATTTACCATACAAATTTGAGGTTCGTTAAGAGTTATATTCAACCTCTGCTTTTCTTTTTCTGCATCCATGATTCACTAGGAAAACTTCCGTAATAAAAAATGAACAAGTCTTGTTAGTTTGATTATATATACTTAATTTTAAAACAACTATCAACATTTGTTTAATACATAATCTTAATTTATTTGATTTTTTTAATATATACTTTATAACTTGTTTTCTCAAATAAGTTGCTCAAATTGCAATTCACATTCCGCTCTTATTACGGTCACTCTTGGAACAACGGATGAATTGACCCCAATTGAGAATGATACAGACAATGACCATTCTTCGGTTCATTACAAGAAATTGGTAAAATTTCATGCATATATTCTATTTTTTTCTTTGTAAAATTACATTTCTGATATATTACTTAGACCAAATGAATGTAAATTAACGGCATAATAAATCCAACAATTTTAAATATTACAAAATTCAAGGGACCATGAAACTACATACCATACAATGAATAAATTAAAATGCTAGTGAATAAACAATAAAGACTTTTCATGATTAATAGATGCTCCAAATATGAAGATATATATATATTTTTTGCAGTATAATATTTTATATGATTTCACACTATACATACTTTATTATGGAGGAAGAAATAAATAACAAATAACATTTTATTCATAGTGGTCGAGTTTCTTCATAAGAAATATAAATAACCACTCACAAATAGGTACATCAGAAATGTAAATAAAAAAAATAAATAATAAATAAATAAACTAGATTACTTTTGCACTTTTTGGCATTATTTATATTAGACCTTAATGTTCTATTTATATCGTAACTTTATGGTTAAAATTTATGAATCTGTAACTTTATATTCTAAACAAATTTCATACTTGATGTAAATTTAAAATTTCGTTATAACTTTAAATTCATAGATAAACTTCATGTTTAGAATTGAAAATAATGAATTGAAAAGTTGGGGTTCCAAAATTAATCATATCTATCGGAATTTGAAACTTCAGGTTTTGATGCAATAAATCAAAAATTCATATTTTGATTTGGAATGCAATTCATTATTTCAAATTAAATTTACCTTTAAGTTAAACTTTATACTTTTTGAGTTTGTATTTTGAAGATTACAATAGGTTAAGCTTCAAGCTTTTTGATTTTCACTTCAATATAGTTCATTTCATATTTACAATCTTGAGGTTGCAATACGTACAATCATTTAATATTTATTTTCATTTTTTGACAACCCAATGAATATTAAGAATAGAAAGTAATAAAAATTATTTTTTTTCAGCCTAAAATTAAAAAAAGAAATACTTTAAAATTTCTCGAAACTCTTGGTCTCAATGTCTCACCAAGTGTTATCGCTCATCACGTATTAAACTTGGATCATATGAATTTTGTGTTAAAATAAACAAGAAAACAATTCATAAACTTAAAATAGAAGTAGAGGAATAATGACTCATTTTATAGTATTATATATAAATATATATATATATAAAATACTTTTCTAGTTAAGATCTTCCTGACTTTATAATTTTAGAACGTCCAACCACAGTCACACATTCACAGTGGACCCACAACCCCACATTAACAAATACCTACACCCAATATGAATGTATGGTTATGGTTGAACTTTCTTAACTTATAATTTCATGTCGTCCTTACTAGTCTTTACTAGAGAACCACCATATATATATTATATATAATATATATATATATATATAGGTCAAACTATAGAACATCGATGTACCCATACACCTTGTAGGAAATATTGTAATCGTAATTTGAAAAAGTGTGATCCAACTTTCGATCGCAATATTTTCTACACGGTGTATGGATACTCCAGTGTTCTATAGATTATCCATATATAGATAAATATATGGGCCCATAAAGAAAATGACCCAATTTTTTTCTAAACAAAATTATTAATTTTTTATTTATTAGTATATTGTTTTAGGCTCAGAAGTTTATGTTTTAAACAAAGGGATTCAAGAGTGGCGATAGTTGCACCTCTTTATATGTACATCCCAAATTTATATATTTTCAAAATTTTAGTATTACAATTAAAATTAATAATATTTTAAAAGATATTTTTTTTATAACTATTTTAATTTTTCAAAATTTTAACTAATTAAACCAAATTATTAAAAACAAAAAACAAAAACCCAAATAAAAAAATGGGAGAATTCAGTAGAACCTTCTACCAGGTCCGAAAAGATGGAGGAGGCTAACTTGAAGGTGAGTACGAAAAGTCACCGTCAACTTCTCCATCTGATTAAAGGGTGAATTTTTATGTCACTTCTAATAATTGTTTCCTTGACAGTACCTTTGGATTGCAGTCCAAATTTTTTAGCATAATCTCTTCGGTTGTCACACAGTATCGAAAAAGATGCAGGAGGAGTCCTCCATCAAAAAGTAAAGAGATGGGTAAATGGCCTTCCTCCAACAAAATTTGGGACTTGGGAGGAGGTGCGGCCCTCCCATATATGTATATTATATAATTATTTTATAATTTTGTTATTTATGATATTTTAAAAAATTAAAAGAAAGGGCATATTTGGTATAAATACATGTAAAAGTTTATCTCTTAAATTTTTTTAACGGGGTATAAGTACAAAAGCGGGATGTACATACAATTTTTAAAATGTGTAAATATCGTCACTATAACTCAATATTATTTTAAAAACATAGCCCAAAACTACTTCATAATAGATATAATATTATATTTTAGGTTTTAAACCCATTAGTTTGCATCTTAAATAAAGGGTCCGAAATATATTTTAAAAAATAGGCCCAAAAATAATAAAACAATTTTTTTTTCCCTAATCCCCAAAAATGTTAGGGCCGCCTAGTATACGTGTATATGACAAATATAACATGCAATGCCTTCTTTTAAAGCCTATTACACTATATTTAGTTTAAAGGAATCGGAAAAAAAGAAAATGAAAGGATTTGGAGGGATTTCTAATTTGTTGTTTAGATGGTTAAATGAGAGGGAAATGAAGGGAAAGGGATAGGAAAGGAAAGGAAAGGAAAAGAAATGAGTCTTTATATTTTAAACACTTTGGTTTCCATCCAAATTTGGGAGGAAATAGAGGGAAAGGAAAAAAAAGCAATTCCACCATTAATAATTTTTTTCAAAATCCAAAAAATAACCATATATATTTTTTGTATTCATATTGTTAAAATAAGGTTATTTTCATAAATAAAATAAAACCACTATCATTTCCTCTCCTTTCCACTCATAATCATCCAAACAACAATCATTAAAGCCATTTTTCTTTCCATCAAACCAAACATAGTGTTAAAGTCTCTCATAAGAGATCCTTTATTTTAAATTCGGTAAGGATCTTGATGAAATTACATCTATTTTTATGAAATTTGATCTGAAATTTTTGTGGATGAGAACTTGAGAAGTTTATTGAAATTTATTTATGAATAAAATTTGAGAATTTTTCAAGTACTAGAAACATTTTTCTTGAATTTTCCTATATTTCACTTATTTTTCCGATATTTTCATATTTAACAAAATCGAAATTAAAATAAGGGATCCATTAAGAGAGACTCGCTATATATATATATATATAAATTTTTGGTTCATCACTCCTTATTGTATTACAATAAACACCTTTTAATAAAAACCGTTGGATTAATTCAAGGGTTGTTATTAAAAGAATTATCCCTTATCTTTTCTTATTTTATAAAGTAAAAAAGGCTTATCCTTTTATTTTCTTATTTTATAAAAACAAATTAAATAAAAACAAATATACAGCAATAACCGTATTATATATATATATATATAAACCAAGAGTTTAATTGATCAAGGAATCATACGAATTCCTCTCTCATGTGTAGCTCTCAAATAGTAGTAATGAAAAAAAATGCACAGTTGAGTCAAAATCATCATGTTTCTCTATTCCGTTTTTCTTTCTCTGGTTCGTAGTGGATCTTGAGACTAGATTTTCGTCATTTTGATCTCCACCATAAATTTTAACAAAAGAAAAGAAAAGTCAGAACTCTATATTTAGTTATAAAAAATTAAATAAATAAATAAATAAATAAACTCATATAAACCACTAATCATTGTTGGAAAGTGTGAAAATTGAGCAAACAATGTATTAGAATTTGAGTATCGGTTATGGTTTTCTACGCTCGAATTTTCGGCATATTTGAATTAGATTAAAAAAAATTACTTTGCAAGTAGCATTTCTACAAACACCCAAATCATTAATACTATAATTACCATCAACTAAATTATTTATTTATTTAATGTGCATCAATACTTTCAATTCATGGACATTAACCGAATATATATATATATATATATATGTGTGATTTTTTTTAAAATATTGGTTTTGAAAATATGTAAAAGCTATAAAGATTATAATAATGGGTGTTTAGAACATGTTGAAATTATAATTTAGAAAAAAAAATAAAAATTTATTGAGAAGAATAAAGTAACAAGCATTCTTTGTAAATGGTGACCGGTGACAGATTTCTAGGATATCAATTTTGAAAGACATGGAGGAAGATGTAGAAGAGAAACATAGTGATTTCTTGATCGATTCTAATTTGTTATGCAATGCTTTTTTTTTTTTTTTTTTCATTACTTATTATTATTATTTTTTTTAATTACTGCTATTTGAAATCTACATAGGATATAAGATTTCATATGGTTTCTTGATCGGTTATAACTCTTGTTTTTTGTTTTTATATAGTTACTATTATATGTTTCTTTTTATTTAAGCATTTTTTTCTTAAACTAAAAGGATATGCATATTTTTTTCTTTTGTAAAATAAGAAAAGAAAAGGATAATTCTTTTAATAGCAATCCTTAGATTAATCCAATGATTTTTATTAAAAGATGCTGATCGGAATATATATATATATATATATATATGTCAAAATAATAATAAGATTATCTCTACCCACACATGCATGTCTGTATAATTAATTACTTTTGATTTGTGATTTTCCTAGTTTTTGTTTGCATGGACTGCACGGATTAGATGCAGCAGTACTAGTATGACTTCTTAAAAAAAAAAAAAAAAAAAAAAAGTACTAGTATGACAAACTGATCGGTACATGCAAAATGAATAACATTTCTGGCTTGAAATTAATGATATAATATTCATAGTACACCTTAATTATCTCCATGATTAAGTAGGTGCAATGATAGAAGTGACATTGTTCACGATTATATCCATTCTTTTATGCTATTTTAATTTTTCTTTACATGTTCTATATATTCTTATATTCCACTCCAAGAATTAAATTCCTATCACTCCTCGTTCCTCAAGTTCAAATTCTCTATAACCATTCAATAGAATAAAAAAAAAAAAAAAAAATTAACTGAGATTTTGGAGGAAATTAAATATATGTTCATGGATCAGATTTTTTTTTAGTTAATTACTTCTTTATATTATTCCGATAGTTGAACAAGGATGTCTTAACTAGGATCGGAATGATCCAGATAGTTAAGTAAGGAAGTGTTAACAAGGATTGAGATGATCCGGATAACAAGCAAAAAAAATTTCTAGAGACATGTGAGGTGTCTTGGTTAGAAAGTATACAAGTATTTCTTCTGTAGGCCTAAAGGTAGGGTAAAGGGATGTCCCATAGGAAGTAGACAATCAGGAGGATCGGTCACTTTTGAGTGTGTACTTTTATCATCTAGTGAAAGATAGCTTACCGGTAATTATGGAATCAACTTGTTGATGTTTCCTCGAACTGTGGAATCGCAGTGAGCAAATTGGAGGAAGATTATGTCCTTCCAACAAATGTACACCAGAAAATGTGTTTTAGCTATAGCCGAGTTTGTGTTTGTTATCTTCTAGACTCATATCAATAGTGTATTATGTTATTTATATACGATTATATGAGAAACAGTTAAATAGAGTTCCAGAAACATCCTTCATTTTCCAATAATTTTTTATTAACACGATTTTACACAAACACCGACAGCATCACTTCTCCATCAATTGATTTGGAAAATGTGTTGATCGATTATGAATTTTGGGTTTTCCCCAACTTCGACTAGTAAGTGCACTCTTTCTCTTATTTTTTCTACTTTGAAGTCGATTTTCAGCTTTAAAAATTTAGCTTTTCCCCTTTTTCGGTGTTAAATTTTGATCCTTTCACAACTTCGAGTTGTTCAATACTTAGATTGTGAAAATTTTCATTAAGCTTTGTCTGGGTTGACTCTTTACAAGAATTGATCATTTTTCGAATTACACCCATTTAACCCTAGAATTTCAATAGTAGAAAGTTTGTTATTAATATTTGTTTCCTTAGCAACTGAATGGAGGGTTTTGTTATGGGTATGTTAAAATTTGACTAATTTGTTAGTAGAAAGTCCTGTAGATATGAAGTTTTATTCAATTGAATTTCGAAATCCTGATAGTCTATTTCACCAATGACTGGAAAAATAAAATAAGAAGCCTAGACCGCTACTATGTTCGACGTTGATTGTGTAGAAAATTCTCCCTGATTGTCTGTATTATTATATTTTTGTCTTAGCCATGGACATTTTGGTTGAATTTTTGTAATGTAACAGCCGCTAATCATGATGTTATTAGCTAGTAGCTGGCCGGTATCTTTTGGAGATCAATTTACTTGAAACTTAAAATGTTTGTGGATCATAATCTTCAAGTACGCTTACCCTTTTTCAGATTAATTTCCGGTCTTATCGGCTTCTTTTATGACAAGCAAGTGTTGGCCAAAGCACGACTGGCCCATCATCTTTAGAGCAGTCTATATAATTACACATCTAACTCATCATCTAGCTAGTCAATAAATAACTTAAAAGAATAATAAAAAAAAGTCTTACCTATATTAATTCAAATTTCTGAATCATTCTTTTATTATTTCAATGTCTCAACTGTCAATTTGTTCATGTGTTTTTTAATCCAATGTTTGAGAGGGTGAAATTAAAAAATTGAATCAAATTTAAGTTGATATAGCTTGATCCAATTAAAAATGACTAACTAGGTATTTTGGTAGAATAATTGAGAACCAAGAAGATTACATATTTATTTATTTACTCATTAATATTATAAACAATAAAAACGATCATCTAGAAACTATGACTTGTACAGTTGAACTAGCTTGCCATCTCTATAATTGCATACCAAACTCAAAACAAAAATAAAAAAAAAAATAAAAAAATAAAAAAACAAAAAAACAAGAAAAAGGACAGGAAGAAGTAAAGCATATTTATTTATTTGGTGAATAAGGCACATGAACACAAAGGACATGATGGCTTACTAAATATTTTGTAAGGAACACATCTTTTTTTTATTTATTTTATTTATTTTTATTTTTTTTATACACCAATATTATAAATGCAATCATCTAGAAACACTATGAAAACTCTTTATCCATTCATTAATTGTCATTGTATTCGTGCAACTCCAAAAGAGAAATTTAAGTGGTGGGTTGAATCCTAACAACATTTGCATTTGTCATAAATAATCCTTTTTTATATCTCTTTTAAGAAAGAAAGAAAAAAAAAAAAAAGAAACGAGTCTCTTTAGACATAGAATAAAAATTGAAAATCAAATTTGGGTTCTTCAAAACTTTTTTGATACGAAAATTCTGAAGTTGTTTTTTCGAAGGTAATTAAATCGATGTACACTTTTTTTTTTTAGAAACCCTTTTTTTTTTCCTTTTTTTTTTCCTCTTATGTAAGCTTATTTAGTACTTTTGATTCTAAAAATGTGAGATGAGTAAGGTTTAAATGAAATATTCTTTTATGCAATTACAAAAAATTATTTAGGTAACTTTTTATTTGTTATTTTGTTGTGTTATAGTCTTGAGTTTGAGTTATTATATTTATTTTTACAAATATTTATTAGAGAAAAAAAAATAATCAAGTAAACATACATATAGTATCGAGGGCCTCATTTTCTATAGTTCGCCTTGGACCCCGAAAATTCTAAAGTTGTTGTTTCGAAGGTAATTAAATCAATACACTTCCTTTTTTTTTGGAAACCCTTTTTTTTTTCCTGTTTTTTTTTTTTTCCTCTTATGTAAGCTTATTTAGTACTTTTGATTCTAAAAATGTAAGACGAGTAAAGTTTAAATAAAATATTATTTTATACAATTATAAAAAATTTATTTATGTAACTTTTTATTTGTTATTTTGTTATGTTATAGTCTTGAGTTTAAGTTATTATATTTATTTTTACAAATATTTATTAGAGAAAAAAAATAATCAAGTAAACATATATATATATATATATATATATATATATATAGTATCGAGGGCCTCATTTTCTATACTTCACATTGGACCCCGAAAATCTCAAGACCACCCCTGTTGGCGGAGTTTGAATCCTACCCTATGTATTTACAATCATTATGTGTGCATGAATTGATATCTCTCGGTGTTTTGGTTGCAAATATTATTCTGGGAGGACCCAACAGATCCATATCATGATGGATGCTGGATTTCAAAAATGAAAATTAATAATAATAGTGTTTATGCTCTTACAATTTGTAGTTCTAGTTGGGATGATTAATTAATTATCAGAATATAATTATGAAACCGGTATTGAAGGTAAATTTTTAGAGTAATGCTAAACTATCCAAAAAAATTGTTCAAATTCATTCTCAAATGATATGATATGTGAGGTCTCTAAATCGAATCACTAACTACATAATATCATGATTAACATGATATTAACAATCCACATATCATATTATTTTAATTTGAATTTGGGCAAATTTTGTGGACATCATGACTTTATTGTGAAATAGCTGACAAATGAGCAGTATATAATATAGATCTGAATCCTCTTCTCACCAACAAATCAATGGTCTGGATTATTTCTATTAATTTTTATATTTTACTTTACCACGAGATATAATTATTCAATTCCATTGATTTTGGTTAGGATAAGGTGAGATGAGGAGGGGATCCAAATCCATATAATATATATGTTCCAATAAAAACTTGATGGTTGAAAACTTTATTGAAATGAACGTAGATCGATTTGGTGGTGTAAAAAAGCAACCACGTACCTGAAAGCCTTTTACCCAAGTATTCATTTTCCTGTAGTTTTAGTTGTTAAACCAACAATGGATGCCAATTGATGAGCCATTCATTGTACAAGCAACTTCTACCTTTTCAAATAAAGTAATGTTAAATTTTCCAAATGTTTGGTCCAAATTCCTTTTAAATGACATGGTACATGAGTTAAAATAATTATATGTTTGTTTTTAAAATCTAATACCCGAGTCAGAGGGCTGTCGCCCGTTAGGATGTACTGAGATTAACACTACAATAGACCCGCAAGTTTATTGGAAATGATTTGATGGATAAAGTGTTTGGTTTTTGTTTATTTTAAATATTATAATAATTCGGGGTTTTATGGAATATGGGAGAGACTTTAACCCACGATCTCGTGGTGTGAGTGTGAGAGGCTTTACCCTTGGACCAACCTTATCTTATCAGATAATGTGTTAGTTATATGTCATAAGAGCATCTTCAATGCAAATATACATTTTTGAGTTTCTAAATAGTGTCACATCAGCATTTCTATTTATTATGGGTCCACTTTTGAAAAAAAAAATTTAGAGAAATGTATATTCACATCTTCAATGCAATTATCTAAAGTCAAATATACATCTATTTTATGTCCAATCATAATAAAACAATTATTACATTCGCTCTCCTCTTTTATTTTACAATTAAATAAGGTTTAATCTTATTAATGGAAAGAGTTGAAAGCTTTAATCTTATTGGTGGAAAAAGTTAGAAATCATAGTCAGCATTTCTAAGAGAGTTTCTAGAATTAGAAACCTAACTTCATATTCTCTAACATTTTTTGTCCACGTCTTCTCCATATTCAACTTAGATAATAGTATTGGAGAGAGTTTTTCTAACTTTTTTAATATCTATCATATGTGACACTCCATTTTTTTCCAAATACATCATAGCATTGGAGATGCTCTAATATGATATCAGTAACGCTATACATCCCATATAAAATCCCACATTTTCATCTTACTACATGTGGTATGTGAGGTGTCAAATGGTGAGTGGATACATGGGGTAGGTGAGATAAATCATCATTAATGTGTATTAATTCACAATTTGACACCCCACATGCTACATGCAGTGAGATGAAAAAAATGGGATTTTAGGTGGGATTTTTATATATATATCATTTGGACGAAATTTGGGTGTACTGCTCATTCAAAATGCCATCGCTTGGTAGGTTCATTACTCTCAGTAATAAATGACATATATCTACAACATTTATTAAGGTTTATAAACACAGATAATAAATTCTTTTTTTATTTTTTTATTTTTTTTATGAAAACAATAAATTCATTTCTAAGGAAGGGAAGAAATGTTTTTGAAGATTTATTATTAGACATTGTTTCATTGAATTAAACATTCAGATTCTCACACTCGTACCAAGGATTCGAGTCACATCCCTCTTATCCAAACCCCAAAATCATAACAGTTAAAAAAAATATATGTTTGTATGACTACCGGATGACTTAACACTATACCCTTTACTGCAAGTGGTATATTAAAAAAAATGGTTAATATTAAAAGTCCCCCTCATCTTTAAACTATTATTAGATGTATAGTTATAAATTATTTTATTTTATAAATCTTCTCTATGGACTAACACCGTTAACATTCTATTTGTGTAAAACGTCTGAAATATCCTATTTAAGCTTCAATTGTATGAATTGACTATTATACCCTCATACTTTTACAAAATAAATTAATAAAATGATATAAAATGTGGAAATATTAACTTACAAAGGGAAAATTATTTTGTTGACAATTTTATCCCTAAAAATAACAAAATTACAAATAAACCAAAAGTATTGAAAATAAACCAGAAAATGTATTTATTTATATATTTATTTGTCCTTTTTTTTTTTTTTTATAAATCTAAGCAAATATTCGTTTTCAATGTTTTTGGTTTATCTATAATTTTGTTATTTTTAGGGATAAAATTGTCCACTAAATAACTTCTCTTTTGAAAGTTAACATTCTCGTATTTTGTATCATTTTATTAATTTATTTGGTAAAAGTATGATGGTATAATGGTCAATTCATATAATTGAAGCTTACATAGGGACATTTTAGACTTTTTAATAGTCAAACCCAGTCAATACAAACGGAATACTAACGGTGTTAGTTCATAGGGGAGGTTTATAAAATAAAAGTATTTATAACTATACATCCAATAATAGTTCAAAGGTGAGGGGAGATTTTTAATATTAAAAAAAAAAAAAATTAATGTTATTGAAAATTTGTAATGCGTGCTCTTTTTCTAAATTATTATTTTGATTTTGATTTTGAAAAGAATTTTAGGGTTTCCCTTGAAGTGGGTGTTGTACTGTTGTGAGTAATTTTGTCTTCTTAATGTAAATGTATAAAACGCCTACGGTTTTACAAGAAGACATGAATAATGCCAGTTTCATTGTGAATTTGTGAAGATGGAAAAATACTTTTGACCATTTTGATTTTTGATTTCGATGAAGATAAATATTGAACAATTTAAAATTATGAAATGACTATATTGTCCCTTATTTTATTTCCTCTATCAATTATTACTATATTATTTATTTAAATAATAACAATTTTTTTTTACATGAAAATAATTTTTTTTATTAAATTAGATATGAAAAAAAATATGACAAGATGAGATTAATCACTGATAAAGCCCCTCACACCCACACGACGAGATTGTGGGTTCGAGTCTCTTCTCCACTGCTTTATAAAACTTCAAATTATTGTAATATTTCAATTTAAAAAAATTGAAAAAAATATGCATTTTATAAATATAAAAAATTCCAGGACCACCCTCACCAGAGATGAATTTATTGAAAAGTAATAAGATGTCATCCATTGATTTGTAAGTTGATATTGCCTAAATTTGGGTAAGTAGATACATACATGCATACATACATGTACAGATATGGATAATTATTAATTATACAGACGATCACATTGAAAGACCCTTTCTAGTACCTACCAAAATTAAATGCACACTTAGAAGTACCTCAAAAAAGCATCCTTCAAAAAAAAAAAAAAAAAAAAAAACATCTTATTCAGGTTTCTCATCATCATGGTATTGCCGTACACTACCCATATAATCCTACATTAAAATCCTCTAATTTATTTATTTCCGGTCATCGATCTCTCTACCTGCAACCTTTTGATTTTTTATCTTTTCATTAAAAAAAACTACCAGACAGATTACATTATTTCCGGTCATCGATCTCTCTACCTGCAACCTTTTGATTTTTGATCTTTTCATTAAAAAAACTACCAGACAGATTACATTATTTCCAGACTTCTAGTCATCTCTTTCAAATTTCAATCCCGTGCGCTCAACTACTAGGTTTCTGTATTACAACAAATAATGTGATTCTTCATATTTCATTAATCATTTGGCCCCACATTTTCCTACATATCTCAACCATTTGAATGAGAATGTCATTCATTGATCCTACATCATACGGTATTGCATATGATAATGGGCAAAAACTGAACTGAAGATATGTAGGAAATTAGGAAAGTTTTTGGTTATATATATAGTTGTAGTGTTTAGGCAAAAACTGGTATACGGTGATTCTCTCATATAGCTCGATGAAATTCATTGATTTTAATGAATTTTGATTTTTTTTTTTTTTGATATATATATTTTTTATATATGATAAGCTCAATCAAATCTATTTATAAAACCAATTAATTTGAAAATTTTGTAAAAGGACAAAAAATATTTCAAATAAAAAAAACAAAAGAGAACCTTTATATATATATATATATATATATATAAGGGATCCCTTAGGAGTCCTTCCACTTAAGTGGTAAGGGGTTTAAATCCCATCATGCATATTTTACAAGTGTGTGTGAGGAATTTTCTTCCCACAATAGTAAATATTCAGGCCGCACATATATTGTTTAATCTCAAAAGGTATAACAGTTTTATTGTAATAGTTTTTATAATTTTTTTTCTTTTTAAAATATATATATATATATATATATATATATATATATGCTTTAATTAAGTTGGTTGGATTTCTGAACAAAACGTGCACTACCATCTGATCTCTATTGCATATCCCAAAAAAAAAAAAGTTCTTGGATTTCAGTTTCCTCAATAGGGGTGATCATAAGAGGATGTATGGTCTAAAAAAAATGATATGCGACCAAAGATAATTAACCACCACCTCCCATATTTACCTTTTAATTTATTACTTTTTGCCGTGCATTGGGTTCTCCATTAAGAACATTTAATCACCTTCCAACAAAAATTATAATGACAAAACACAAACCTCCAAAATATGATGATGATAACTTATGGTTAATTATTTATACCTCATTTTTTAAATTGTTTAATTTTTTTTTTCCCCTTTATTAAATTATTTAAATATATATATAATTTTTATTAAAAAAAATACTATACAAAGTAAAACTAATAAAACTCCACTTTCCTTATTTCAAAACCCTAATGATATAGATTATTTTAAATCGCTGAATGTTTACTATTTTTGTTTTTATTTCCTTTCAGATCACGATCTCATGTTTAGTATTTATTGATTTTATTGTTTCACATGTTTGTTTTGTTTTTCTTTTCAAATTACAGATCCATGTCATACGGATGGATGTGAGAAAACTGTTAATATAAGAAATTTAGTCTTTCTAGACAAACCAATTAATTGACTATTAATTAATAATATTGACACCCTTGACAATATTGACAATTAATTGTCGCTAAGAGGAATCGAACTTACAATCTTATATCAAAGTGGTAAGCTTTTACCGTTGAACTACAACACTTGATCTGTTAACATTTATATATAACCTATATGAGTTATTAAAATAAATTAAAATAAATTAAAAAAAATATTTGTTAGATAAATGTAAATTTATTCAACTAATCAAAAATCTAATTTAAATGACAAACATAAATTGAAAAATATTTATTGGATTGCAAATTGAGTTTGGTGATAATGTATTTTTTTTTTCCTGTTATTTAATTAAATGATGAATACCTCAAAGTGGCAATCAATTGAAAGGTGCTAATCGAGAATGTGATCAGAGTTAATTAACTAACAATTAAGGACAGATTTTGGGTTGCACATTGGGGAAATATGGATAGATATAGGTTCCCCCATCCCCATCCACCCCCCATTTCCCCATTTCCCCATTTGGAGAAAATAGGGATGGGAAATTTTAGGGAGAGGTATCTCCATCCTCAACCCCAGATCCCCATTTTCCCCGTTTCTCTGTTTTCCCAGTTCCCCTATTTCCTTATTTGACTAAAAATTATAAATTAACAATAAAATTTTTAAAAAAAAAACATTCCATATGTTAATTTATATAACTATATAACATATAAATATAATTATTTAAATATAATTATATTTATATATGTTTTAGGGAAAATGGGAAAAGGGGGATGGGGATGGGGGCCCCCCATCCCCATCCCCATTTCAATATAGTATATATTTTATTTAATCAAAGTTTTATATACCGAGTGTCCATTACTGATTAGTTTGATGGTGGTGAATTTATCCAAAAAATTTAATTTTAATTAATTAACTTTTAATATTTTTTAGCATATATATTTTTTAATTAATTAATTAATTTTAGTATATATATTTTTAATTTTAATTAACTTTTCCCTTCAAATACAATGTTTGTTGGGAAAACAATTCGGTAATTTTTCCCTATGAATTTTCAGTTTTGTGGGGAAAGGTTAACTTTCCCCGACAAACTCTTTTGTAGGTAAAAGTTTTGTACCCTTAGCCGACGAAACTCATTTTGTGGGGAAAGGTTGGGAAAATGAATTTTGAGTTTTATGGGGAAATGTTACCTTTCCCAACGAAACTCGTTTGTGAGGAAAGGTTGGAAAAAAATTTGTACTCTTAGCCGACAAATTTTGAGTTTTGTGGGGAAAGGTAACCTTTCCCCACGAAACGTTATCTTTCCCGACGAATCTCGTTTTGTGGGGAAAAGTTAACTATACCTACAAATCTTGCTTTGTCTCCTAAAATTTTGTCCGGAAAGACTAAATTTCTTGTAGTGTGTGTATAAAGATTAGATATGAAGTGTATTTTTATTTTTATTTTTTTTTAAAAAGATATAAGGTGTATTAAGTTTGAAAAATATATAAAAGGGTAATCTTGGAAATAAATCAAAAAAATTAATAAAATCATTTAATTTTGTATAATTAAATCAAATTTTTAAAAGTGTGGCATAAATAGTCCGGTTGTGGAGGTGCTAATAGCATCAACTCATTTATCTATGTCTAAAGCAATGACTATTTGAGCACCTCCTTCTAATATTATTTGAGCACACAAACCAAATAACTTTTATTTTTTTCTTGAAATATTACAGAAATCGGGGTTTTGAGGAGGGGAACACAACTAGAACCCACGACATTATGGTATAGGTATAAGGTGCGTACCACTGGGTCAACATCATCATGTTCAAATAATATTAATTCAAGCAAATTAAGTAATTTTTAAATTGGTTGTTTTACCTAAGGATTTGAATAAAAAGTAAATAAATAATAAAAAAAAAATGCACCCATCCTCGTGTGCATGCATTTTTATTTTTTTTCTCATGTTAGTCCTTTATCTTCCAAAGCAACTGAATTAACACAAACAAACCAACCTTTTCCATCCAGTACTCATGAGTGAAGACAGTATTTACAATAATATTTATCTACTATCTCACGAGCACTGCATCTTGGGTAATCTTTTTTTGGCTAAGTGGCACAGATGTCCCTTATGAGGGGGCAGATTCCTTCAACGATTGTCAAATTACGAGAGTTTGAGGGGTTTAGTATCGAAAAAAAAAAAGTATAGGGGGAGCAGTACAACTTTTTGAAGAGTTCAGGGGAAGATTCCTTCAACGGTTGCTAAATTACAAGAGGGGGTAGATTCCTTCAGCGATTGCCAAATTACGAGAGTTTAAGGGGTTTAATGGCGAAAAAAAAAGTAAAAGTGGTAAATATGCAAATTTGGTCATAGTTCAAGGGCCATCAGTGCCAATTAGCCCTCTTTTTTTGTTAATCAATAAATATCAAGGCACCAAGTCACACTCTTCTACCTATTCTAGCTACCATTCAATTCATTTCAACTTCTCTCTCTCTTACCATCCATTCCTACCCATAATTAACTAACAATTAAAACCCCTCCTCTCTCTCTCTCTCTTACAAGCTCACTATATAAAATCCCTAACATCTCCAAAATCTTCATTTAGCAAATCCCAAACAACAAAATTTCAATATCTAGATTGACCACTTAAGGTAAACTTTCCTTGATTACATCTCTTCATGATATGTTTGTTTCAATTTTTTTTTGTTCAGTTCACTGTTCAATTGATTTTTTTTATATTTAATGTTGTTAATGTTTATCTTATGATTATATATTTCATATGATCGTCACAAGTGTCATATATACTTACTTGTAGGAAGCACAAGGAAGTTGAATTTTTTTTATTTTTTATTTTTGTAAAACAGAAAATCATCCATCATGAGTCGAAGAAGTAACAGTCCAAAGCTTGAATTGAAGCTGAACCTATCACCTCCTAGGAATAGAGACCAACATCAAGTAATTCAATCACCGAACGGGTCGGTTTCATCATGGGAAATGTCACCGGAGGGTTCTTGCGTGTCATCTGAGCCGGAAGACACGACCATGCACTGCGCAAGCAGCCCACACACAGCAACTTCAATGGTGTTGGCGGGTTGTCCTCGATGCTTTATGTATGTCATGTTCTCTGATGTCGATCGAAAATGTCCCAGATGCAAGAGCAACGTTTTGCTTGATTTTCTCAATGAAGACAACAATCCAAAGAAGACTAGAAACTGAGCAAGATCACAATCAAGGGTTTGTCTTCTTAATGGAGCATGATGCACTAGGACTTTGTCAATTTTTCTTCTTCTTCTTGATGTGTTTTCCTTTTGTGTTGGAATTTTGAGGTTTTATTCGTTTCTATATGTTGTTGGTTCAGGATAGTTTGGTTGCCCATTAAACAGAACAAAGAAAGAAATTGACTACGTGTTCACACAGATAGGGTTATTTCAGAGGTCATTGATTTTTAAACTTTTAATATTTTAATTTCTTTGCATCTCTGTCTTTTTGCAACCAAACACAATCCCATTTTACCTTTTCCATTTTAGTTTTTCCAAATTTAATACCTTAACGCTGGTCCTTAGTTCTTATTGAGTAGTTTTTGCATAAGTAATGCGAGACATACCATTTTTTATATTCTAATTTCTAATTACATGCCAACAAAATGACGTATCAATCAGTAAATGAATATTAATTAATGATAATTTATCCCTATATATATTATCATTATCTAAGTGATGCATCCATCCAAGAAAATTAAGGTTCCATCAAGAAAAGAAAATGAAAATTAAGGTTAGGTATTCCAACTTTGTATTCCGACGATTGTATTCAAATTAGGTATTCATTTAATTGACAAATGTAATGATATAATTGATGTGAATATATACAAGTTTCTCACTCATACTTATCTTCATATACAAATTTAAAGTAATATACAGTCTGCATCACACAATAAAAAAAAAATATATATATATATATATATTTATTTATATATATATATATATATATATATATATATAAATTGATCATATTGTGATGTCTAAGGCTAAGAGATCGTTTGTTTTTTTGTCTGAAGACTGAATAGTCCTGAATTTTATTGAAGACTGAATAGTGACTGAAACCTGAATCTGAATGACATGTTTTTTTTTTTTTCTCACATCTGAATATACTGTCAACATGTTTGTTTTTTAAAAATAAAATTGTCTGACAATAAGTAATTTTACATCTATATCCATGTTAAACAATTATCTATATAATATAGAATAAAAACAATACAACCATAATAATTATTATATGAATACATATGATCATGATCTTCTCATTCAATTACAAACAAACTTTATTTTTATTAAGAAAAGAAAAGAGTTTTTTTTTTTTTTCAAAAAATACAAGAGGTAACATGAAAACTCACACAAAACACTCTAAAAATAGTAATATATAAATACATCACACAAATATCATAATAAAGTATTGATATTAAATACCAATATGATAAGTAATATATTAAAATAAGCTATTTAAAATAAGCAATATATTAAAATAAAGATTTATATACAATATATGATTATGATGAAATTGGAGATATGTTATATATGGAGGATGGTATCGGAAGAAAAATTTTTGGATTCTATTTAATGCAATTAAGTGATTTACAATTAAATGAAAAGTCATGATTTTTTACTTTTTGTTTTAAGTTATTTTTTGGTACTTTTAAGTTGTTTGACCACTTAAAAAACAAATAAAACAACTTAATAATTTTGATTCAGACCTATTAAGTTTTAAGTGGAAAAAACAAATGACCCCTAAGACAATTTTTTTTTTTTTTTTTTGACAATATCTATTAATCTGAGACCATGTATTTTTTTAAAAACTTTTGTTATTGGTAGGATTCAAATCGCTAGGAGTTATGTACCCAAACCCCAAACCCCAAACTCCAAACTCGTCTATCTACCAACTGAGTTACGCCTTTGTTGGCTTCTCTTATCTTCTCAGACAAATGCCTCGAAGACTAGGGAGTCGTTTGTTTTTTCAATTTAAAACTTAATGGGTTTAAATCATAATTATTAAGTTGTTTTATTTGTTTTTTTAAGTGATCAAACAACTTAAAAATACCTTTAAAAAAAACTTAAAATAAAACGTAAAAAACCTGATTTTTCACTTAATTGTAAATAACTGAATTGCATTAAATGCAATCCAAAATCTTTTCTTTCGATACTATCCTCCATATATAACATATCTCCAATTTCATTATAATTATATATTGTATAGAAATTTTTATTTTAATATATTGCTTATTTTAAATAGCTTTAAAAATAAAAAAAACAACTATAATCACTTCTCATATTGGTGTTTAATATCAATACTTTATTATGATATTAGAGTGATGCATTTATATATTATTATTTTTATAGTATTTTGTGTAAGTTTTCATGCTACCCTCTTTATTTTTTGATTAAAAAAAAAACCTTTTTCTTTTTTTAGTAAAAATAAAGTTTGTTTGTAATCGAAGAAGAAGATCATGATCATATATACTCATATAATAATTATTATTTTTGGATTGTTTTTATTCTATATTATATGTATAATTGTTTAACATGGGTATGTATTGAAATAAAATTACTTCTTTTCATACAATTTTATTTTTAAAAAATAAACATGTTTATAATATATTCAAATGTGAGGAAAAAAAAAAAAACATATCATTCAGATTCAAGTTTCAGTCACTATTCATTCTTCAGTAAAATTCAGAACTATTCAGTCTTCAGACAAAAAAACAAACGACCTCTAAGAGGTTGTTTGTTTTTTCCACTTAAAACTTAATAGGTCTGAATCATAATTATTAAGTGTTTTTTTTTTTTTTTAAGTGGTCAAACAACTTAAAAATATCAAAAAACAACTTAAAATAAAAAGTAAAAAATCTTGACTTTTCACTTAATTGTAAATCACTGAATTGTATTAAATGCAATCTAAAATATTTTCTTTCGATACCATCCTCCATATATAACATATCTCCAATTTCATCATAATTATATATTGTGTAGAAATCTTTATTTTAATAAATTGCTTATTTTAAATAGCTTTAAAAAAAAAGAACCCTAATCACTTCTCACATTGATGTTTAATATCAATACTTTATTATGATATTAGGGTGATGTATTTATATATTATTATTTTTAGAGTGTTTTGTGTGAGTTTTCATACTGCTTTTTTTATTTTTTGAAAAAAAAAAAACTTTTACTTTTCTTAGTAAAAATAAAGTTTGGTTGTAATTGAAGAAGAAAATCATGATCATATGTGTTAATATAATAATTATTATTGTTGGATTGTTTTATTATATATTATATGTATAAATGTTTAACATGGATATAGATATAAAATTATTTCTTTTTAGACAATTTTATTTTTAAAAAACATACATGTTGACAGTATATTCAGATGTGAGGAAAAAAAAAAAAAAACATGTCATTCAGATTCAGATTTCAATCACTATCAGTTTTCAGTAAAATTCAAGATTATTTAGTCTTCAGACAAAAAAACAAACGATACAAAAAAACAAACGACCCCTAAGGGATCGTTTGTTTTTTCCACTTAAAACTTAATGGGTCTGAATCATGATTATTAAGTTGTTTTGTTTGTTTTTTAAGTGGTTAATCAACTTAAAAATGCAAAAAAATAATAAAATAAATAAATAAATAAAAAAGAGTAAAAAATCATGACTTTTCACTTAATTGCAAATCACTGAATTACATTAAATGCAATCCAAAATCTTTTCTTCCAATACTATCCTCATATATAACAAATTTCCAATTTCATCATAATTATATATGGTATAGAAATCTTAATTTTAATATATTATTTATTTTAAATAGCTTTAAAAAATAAAATAAATAAAAATAAAAATAAAAACCTAATCACTTCTCATATTGGTGTTTAATATCAATATTTTATTATGATATTAGGGTGATGTATTTATATATTATTTTTTTAGAGTGTTTTGTGTGAGTTTTGCTACTGTCCTTTTTATTTTTTTTTTTTAAAAAAAAAACCTTTTTTTTTTTTTAGTAAAAATGAAGTTTGTTTGTAATCAAAGAAGAAGATCATGACCATATATGTTCATATATAATTATTATTTTTGGATTTTTTTTTAATTTCATATTATATGTATAATTGTTTAATATGGATATAAATCTAAAATTATTTATTTTTAAACAATTTTACTTTTAAAAAACAAATATGTTGACAGTACATTCAGATATGAGAAAAAAAAATACAAAAGAAAAAACATGTCATTCAAGTTCAGATTTCAGTCCCTATTCAGTCTTTAGAAAAATTCAGAATTGTTCAGTCTTCAAACATAAAAAAAGAAATAAAAAAAAAAAAAACAACCCCTAAGACGGTTTAATATATAAAAAAATCTATAGATAAATTCAAACACACTGACCAAACCTTTATTGAAACATTTTAAATTACCATTCTAACATGAAATTAATCTATGGCCAGTCAATAATACAGAATACAATTATTATTATTATTATTATTATTATTATTATTGTTTTCCTATGCACTAATATAAAGAAAACATAGGATATGTAAATCTAAACGTAGGTTTCATCCCATGATTAGATTTGGTTCTTGAAAAGATATATTAAAGGAAAAGATAATATATATATATATATAGTTTTTATATTATCTATTCGTCATGATATAAAATATAGACTTAATAGAACTGGACCCTCCCTGAAGTGTACGCGAATTTGTAATATGCCCTCTGAATGTTTTTTTTCGACGGTAAAGCTCTCAAACTCTCATTTTCTTTGCACTTGCTTGTTTTGTTGCCCCCTGATGATGGGGCATCTCCATAAAAATGATGCAAAGAAAAAGAGAGTTCGAAAGGTTTACCGCTGAAAAAATATATTCATGGGGCACATTACAAATCTGCGTACACTTCAGGGGGGTCCAGTGCTATTAAGTCTAAAATATATCATGACGAAGAATGTGAATCATTAGATTTACATACTTTGACTCAAAGTGTATGTACTTGTCAAAACTTCTCCATAATCTATAGTCCATATTTTTCGTCCCGATATATTTTATATCAGGACAAACTGACAGTAGAAAGACTGTATATATATATATATATATATATAAATGAAAAGATAAATATTAAAGATTAAGATTCTCTATATAATTTATTTATTTTTACCATAATAACTCTAAATTATCTCTACCTATTCTCCAACAACATTCTTTTGTTTGGTTAGACTGTTGAAAAACATCTATTGGTAAAAGATCTATTTGCAATAGATCTATTAGAAATAGAGTTTTTGAAAAAAAAAAAATTATAGTTGTTTAGTTGGTAGGCTTAAAAAAAATAAAAATAAATAAATAAATAAATAAATAAAAGTCTATTTGAAGAAGCACCTCCCCATAAGCTTTTGTATAGTAGAAGTTTAAACTCTACTAGCATCTACTCAATTTAAAATAGACAATCTTAAAAGTCCAATCAAACAATTCTAAAAAAAAAAAAAACTCAAATAGACGTTTGTTGACCTTTTAAGGTCATAGAAAGCTAAACCAAACAAGCACTAAATCTTCTATAGCAAATTGAAAAAAGAAAAAAAAAAGAAAAAAAACGTTATTAGTGTACACATAAGAAAGAATATGTACCACTGTGTTGTGGAAATAGTTTAAAAATTTATTGTAGAATGAAACCAAATAATGTATTGGTCATCCAATATTGTTAAGTTTATTTGCAAGCAGATAATTTGCATTTGAATATGAAAATTATTAAGTTCTACGAGACTACAACTATATACTTTACTTTTGGGCCGTTCCACCAAGACATTCATAGATGAATATCTGATGATGCTTCCGCTTAGTTAATCAGTAGAAAAGGTTGGTGTTGACTGAGCATTCCATCAAAGAGATTGAGGAAGAATTAATTTCAATAATGTCACAATATTTTTTTTTCACAAAAAGCTGTTTTTACAATTGAATTAAGAATCAAATTGACTCTCCATACAATAGTTTAACAGGGTCTCAGGAATTACAAGAATGAAGAACTCGCGTCAATAAAACCAATCAATTCTGCGGCAACAATGCTATACAAAGACTTAATAGCATTTCAGCTTCTGCTATACAAAGACTTATTATCAATAATTGATGTCATTTTTTTTACAGTCAAATTCTGTTTATATAAATAAGACAATAAAGGGAAGAAAAAAAAAGCACATTTTTTTTGTTTTTTGTTTTTTGTATTTCTTATTTTAAAAAACCAGAATGCTCTCTTGAAGTCCCTTTTTTTATTTAATTTAATTAATTAATTAATTAATTAATTTATAAGTTTTTTGCTGAAGAATTTTTTGTGCAGGGAGAGAACAGTTTTTGATTGATAGATAGAGAAAGAGTTTTTTTTTTTTTTTTTCAACAATGTTACTTTACCTAAAATCGGTGGTGCCCAATTGACGTGGCATTACTATAATTCATTTATTTAAATTGTATTAGATTTGTATGATTTAAATGAAGGATTACAGTGATGTCACATCATTTGTGCACCAGATTTAGACACCAAACTTTAATGAAGGATTACAGTGATGTCACATCATTTGTGCACCAGATTTAGACACCAAACTTTAGTAAAATAGCATTACTCTTTTATATATATATATATATATATATATATAATATTGAGAGAAAAAAGTGTTGTTGGAGAAGAAAACACTGGAAAAAAAAAAGTTACTGATCCGGTAATTATTTCTTACCTGAGAATCTTTTTCTTATATACATATCTTTTCATTTAAAATATATTTTCAATAACCAAATTTAATCGTGAGATAAAACCAACGTTTAGATTTGAATGACTTATGTTTTCCTTCTGTCAACGCACACCGAAAGAAATCACAACCCAATAAATTACTCTTTTAGATTGTCTATCAGTACTTTTCATGTACGAGTAAAAAGATGAGTTAATATTAAAAACATATCCTCACCTTTGAACTATTATTGAATGTCTAGCTACAAATACTTTTATTTTATAAATCTCCCTTATGAACTAACACCATTAGTATTCCGTTTGTGTTAGCTGAGTTTGACTATTAAAAAGTCTAAAATATCTCTATTTAATGTTCAATTATATGGATTGACCATTATACCCTCATACTTTTACCAAATAAATTAATAAAATGATGCAAAATACTAAATAAAAAAAAATGATACAAAATACGAGAATGTTAACTTGCAAAAGAGAAATTATTTTGTGGACAATTTTATTCCTAAAAAGTAAAAATAACAAAATTATAGATGATTAAAAACATTGAAAATGAGTATTTGCTTGGATTTATAAAAAAGACCAATAAATACATAAATAAATACATATTCTGATTTATTTTTAATGATTTTGATTCATTTGTAATTTTTTTAATTTTAGGGATAAAATTATCCACAAAATAACTTATCCTTTACAAGTTAACATTCTAGCATTTTGTATCGTTTTATTAGTTTATTTGGTAAAAATATGAATGTATAATGGTCGATTCATATAATTGAAATTTAAATAGGAGATTTCAGACGATTTAACAGTAAAATTCAGTTAACACAAATAAAACGATAACTGTTTTAATCAACAGAAAAGGTTTTTTAAATAAAAACATATGTAACTATATATCCGATAATAAATTAAAGGTAGGAAGAGATTTTTAGTATTAGTCCAAGAAACATTTAACGGTATGTCCATGTGTAAGTCCGTAGTTCTGCATTAGTCAAAATATCAAAATGCATAGTGGATACGGGAGTTAGCGGACTGGAACAGCGAAATAAGTATTAGAGCAGAGTCGCAGAGACAAATTAATAGGGCAGGGGTCACGGACTCACGGTGGCAGTTTCTGAGGTCATTGAATATTATATTAATATTAACTATCTCAACTGTTGCCAACGGGTGATTTGACCTACTATTCCATCAGGATTTGATAGCTGTCGGTAATATTAAAAATGCATTTTCTTCGGTTTTTCATCAGCCTTTAGATGTTGATGTTTTGGATGTCTCCTCCTTTTTGTTTGTTCCTAAGGGTGAGGATTAGGTTGTCCATATATTAGCAAAATATGCTTTAACTAATTTAGAGAACTAAATTTGGATTGATGTCTGTACTTATTTTCAGCATGTTGTTTCTGCTGATACTCAATAAAATTCTTTGTGTCCTATTAAACCTACAAATTTTTGTGGTTCAAATAATAAACTAAGGAGTTGGGAATGGTACGCATCACTTTTGTGGGTTGTACCATACAAACCAACAAAATGGACAAAAGTACAATGAAAAAAATAATAAAAACAACAGGAAGTTGTTGACAGCTAGTAAAAACTAATAAAAGCATCCGCTTTCAACCGGTTGCTGACTTGGTGCAATATATATGCATATATTAATAATATAATAATATTATATCACATATTAGTTTGAAATTTTGAATTTCAAAAACAAGATTCTTTATGAGCAAGTTCAACGTTCATATTAACATTAAACATGTTCAGTAAACAAGTCAACGTAAATATTCATGAACATGTTTAAGGTATATAAACCTTCATGAACAAGTTTAACGTTAATACCAACGTTAAATTTATTCGGTGAACAAGTTAATGTAAACATTCATGAATAAGTTCGAAGGAGGTTAAACGAGCTTAACGTTTCTCTCAAGGTAAAATTTGTTCAGTGAATAAGTCAGTTTAAACCTTAATGAATAAATTCAATGTGGTTGAAAAAGTTTAAAATTCCTCTTAAAGTTGAGTGAACAAGTCATCATATACATTCATGAACAAGTTCAATGTATATTAAACTTGTTTAGTGAACCAGTCAACGTATTTCATCATGAACAACTTTAACATTCCTCATAACAACATATTCCCCATGTCTATAAATTATTAAGTCAAAATATTATTATTAATTCATTTTGATCTAAACTAATTTTTTTAATAATATTATTCCGAACATGATTTATTTTATATTATTTTGTTTTGAACCATTAAAATATTCCGGGACTGTTAAACAAGGACATGACTTAACGATATAAGTTTAACGTTTCTCTCATTGTTAAATTTGTTCAATGAATAAATCAGCATAAATCTTTATGAACTGGTTCTTATTATAGAAGATCTTGGGTGCATCCGAGATGCATGATGCGTCCCCAAATGTGTTCATTGTATAATTATATTATAATCTAAAATATATATTTTCAAGTAATGAAATTATTATCATTCAACCAAACATTTTAAAATCAAAATTATTTATAGAAATCTATAATTAGAATCCATAATTTCTACTAAATTATTTATAGAATTCATATAATTTACTAAATTTTTTGCCAATTATACAATTATTAGCCTGAATTAGAAATTTTTTTTTTTTTAACCGACACCGTTATGGATTTATGGGTCACACCAATCACAACCCATAATGCAACAACCCTCCCACTCTAGGGGAGGTATCTTCCTGCAAATTTAATGAATTATATTTGTAAAGTTCATTTTTAAGTCTTCAACTACTGTAGTAAGACAATGGACCTTTGGTAACATAAAACAGTTTTAGAATATCATTATTCATTTATTTCAATTTAAAATAAATTTACTAATAATATTATTACAAAGCAAATATTATGTGAAACACAAGGTTTATGTTATATATAAAGTTCAACTCTCTTGATAGAAAACTATAATAGAAACCAATTGTGACCTAAAACTAATTTTTTTCTTTTAATTTTTGATACGATTCACCCATTTTTTTAATGTTTCATGATAAAATAATAATAATAATAACTAGTTCTAGTATTTTAATTTTTTTTTTAAGCTCTCCTTTTTCCTTGATGCTTGATAATAAATTAATTATAAAGAAATTATGTGTTGTAGTAATTTGTGATGCTTTGTAATAAATACATTTAGACACAAATTAGGTTGTCAGTAATGTTTAAAATCTATCCATAGACCAGAAATATTTACAATTTAGTTCCGTTATATTTGTTTAATAAATATCATAAAATTTAAAATTGGAGTTGAGAAAAAATAAAAATGAAATCAATCAACCTAGGTAAATGATTTTTTTGAATGATATATGGTTACAAATTTATAAACTTATTAAAATTCATAAAAATACTTTGACTTCTAAACTTATTGCAAATATTATGTTTAATGAATTAATAGTAAATTTAGTAAATATTTAATAATATATTTCAATAATTAATTTGTAAAACATAAATACATATTAGTAATTTACTCATTATCATGTTTAAAAGTTTTGATTTTTCCCCAATTGTTCACCAAATATATAGTATCAATAATTTCCACCTACTATTTTAGCTTATGCTGATAATGCTATCGCTAGATGTTGTTGAAACGAAAGGATACTGAATTAGTCATTAATATGATTTTAGAAAGAAATCCATTGGTCTCCTTGAGTGTGAAGATTTGCCATCCTCCATCTCCTTGAGTATGTGGGTTTCCTTTATATTTCTTTGCCTCGTAGGTCTACTTATAATGTTGTGCAAATATTGAGGAGATTGCTCTTCCTAAAGCTTTCGTTTTGCTAGAACAGGTTAACCCTCTATCGTTTCTCTAGCTCTAACTGATTGGTTGAGTATTTTGTAGTTTGGTTTTTTTTAATGAATCTTTTTATCTCAAAAAAAGAGAGAATAAATAATCAATTAATGAATAAATATTTACACAATTAATAATAAAATTCAGGAAAATTAATTTAAAAAAAATCCTAACATTGTCAATGTTTATATAAAAATATTTTCCCACATTGTCATATTTCCTCTCAATTTCAGTTTAAAATTTACAATTATAATTTTAATAATTAACAATTATCCCTTATTGTCAATATTTTTTTTGTCAACATGTTTAGTCTTCAAAATCTTCAAATTCAACATAACCCGCATAAAATAAGGTTTAATAAGGATTATGGTGTAATTCCATAAGAAGATGAAAACACACTACAAAGAAGCTTGAAATGCAAGATTCCTATGAATGAAAATGTAATTATATTTAACAAAGTTACATGTGAAAAATGACTTTAACAGAGGTATACAGAAAACAGTATGAAATGCATAACATAAGCCGCAAAGCCCATGATTGATTAAACTAATTAAACTAACCTCAAAGACATCTCCATGAGTAAATATTAGAAATTAAAGATATTTATGATGTCATTGACTTTTAATTAATATATAATCATCAACTAAATATTGAATCTCTTAAAGTTATAAAAAAGTTGGAGTCAAATCTATTCTCACATGAGGGGTTTGGGGTTTTGATTTACACATGAACTGTATTAAAAAAAAAACAATTTTTTTACAAATAAATTTCCTCCTACCAATGAGGTTTTCCAAATATCAGTTGTTCTTGCTCTGTTTCTTTGGCATGAATTTTCAATATGAACAGTTTTTCTATCTGCATAAGTGCGTGTGTAGAGTCTATAGACACACGTATACTACAAATTTTAACCAGAGCATACAATATATAGCATACAGCTTGCACACGCCATATTATTGTTGCCAGGGCATACAATATAACCAGAACATTACTGAGAGATGTAACATAGTACTTAATTCGAAGTAAATTTGTACAAGCCATGGTTAAAATGCTCAGATAACCCATTTTCCACCCTGTAGGCATCTCATTATGAACTTCATCAACAAAAAGACCCATTCTCATATATCTGCATGGTTCTTTATCAGTTTATCGGAAGTCAAAATAAAACAATACCCCTTTATATCATCCCTTTCCAATAATGTAAGGGACCATTTGATATGCCGTAATGTTTACATGGGAATGAGAATCTGACAATATTCTCATGTTTATTACTAGGTTTGTGTTTTTTGAATCCCTAGAAAGTGTATCTTATGGGAATCACATTACCCTCCCGTCCCAACAGGTGTGGTTTCAAATTACCCTCCACTTAATTCCAACTGTGGGACCCACCCTCGTTCCAACTGTGGGACCCACCCTCATTAAAGAAAAATTATTATTATTATTATGTTCAATTCTTTTCTTCTTCTTCCTTCTTCGTTCTACTTTTTTTTTTTTCAGATCTATTTTTTCCTCCTCTTCTATTTTCTTCTTTTTTTTTTTTTTTTCTTTTCTGGTTTGTGATTTAATTTCTGGGAAAGTAGTTTTTGAGATAAAAATTGAGTCTTGAAGTGGAAGTGGAAGACAAATCGATGTTCTGGGTTTGTGTTTTCAAGGGTTTTGTTTGGTTTCTTCTGTAAAGGTGAAAGGAAGAAGAAGGTGCTTTTGAGATAAAATCAAGTCTTGGAGTAAAAGTGGAAGATGGGTTTGTGAAATATGTTTGTGTTCAGTGTTGGGTTATGTTCGGTTTCTAGAAAGTGAAAGAACGAATGAGGTGTTTGTTAGATAAAAATCATGTTTTTACTGAAATGGAAAGTGAGGTGTTTGTTAAAAATCATGTTTTGAACAAATGAGGTGTTTGTAAGTTAGAAAAAAATTATGTTCGGTCTCTGGAAAGTGAAAGAACAAATGAGGTCTTTGTTTAATTTTTTTATTTTAAAATCAATTTGGACATGTTTTTATGTTTAAAACAAAAAGATTTATATATACTACCGAACACAATTATCTAATATTCCCATGTACAACCAAACACTTACAGAAATCACGTTACTGTGTTAAACTTTCCTAAAAATCAGATTATTTTGATTATCTCAGACCAAACCAAACGGCCCTTATTCTATTAAAAAAAAATGAAAAAAAAAAGGCCTCTCCAACCACTCTTCTATTTCCGGTGGTCAACAATATCAAAGATCCAAGCTTGGGATGCTGTGAGAATTTCAATACTTCCCTTCAATTCACACCCTTATTGACTTCCCCAAAATAGTAAAATTTCCCATGGGCCAAAATAAAAATGAAATTAGACCCTCTCCCTTCAACCAACTCACCTAACCCAATCTACATTGAAACAATATCATTGAACATGTAAATGTCGTCACATAAGTACTGTTCTTTTCTCCATCTAGTCTAAACAAAACTTGGAAAAATTAAAATCATAGGGGCATTGAAAGGAGACATAGCATTTTGTTGAAAGAGATAATGAATTTTTAAACTATAGTGAAACTTCTTGAATGTTATTTTTTTATTTTTTAAAGAATGGAAAAACAGTAAACTAACCCCTAGTGCTGAATCAGTGTTGACAACACTGAATACTGAGAGAATTATTGCGATAGATGATGCAACCATGGAAAATCTCAAGGAATTGACTCGGCTGCACTTTCGACCTTCAGCAGAGGACAATGATCTATTATTAAGTGAGCGCACAATCACAGAGCAACTTAAAAGAGAGAAAGAGAGACAAAGGAAAGTGAATAAACAAGCAAAGGCAGATAAAATAGCAAGTGTATTGAGACCCTCCTCCTTCGATGTTGATAAATATGTGCACAACACTCCTATCAATTGAATGGCGGCCGGCAACCAAAGATGCAAACCCCATCAAAACTACTAAATAAAAGAAAAAAAAAATAGCAAATTGAACATTATAGAATGTTCGATTTTAATTTATCATGAATGAATTTACGCTCTTCAAGACATTCAAAAAAAAAAAAAAATTACTTTCCTCCTATAAACGATAATTCTAGACCTACCAGTAAGAGTACCAAAACAAAGAGCAAAATAGAGAATGTGTAAAGCAAGGGACTATAATAAGAATCTTAGGCCTGCCACTTGGAAGACCTGACGTCGGTTCCGGTTCTGACGGTTCTGAACTTGGAAATTTTAATTTATTTTTTAAATTTAAACCTAAAACATTAAAACCTAGTATATATATATACAACTATACAACTCAAACACTATCATCTCACATCTCTCCTCTCATCTGAACTCTTTTTTTATTGTACCTTATAAAAAAATAAAAAATAAACCTCTTTCATCTCTTTCACTTTCATCACGATTTCATCTCTCATCTCTTCCTCTTGTTCAAATGATTAGCGGCGGTGACGACTAGACGACGACGACGACGAGAAAAAAGCTTGAGCCTTGAAGATGATCAGTGGCGACGCCGTGAAGCCGTGAAGGTGAAGGAGAGCTGGCGGCGGCAGAGATGGTCATCACTCATCAATGGCAGATCTGAGTTTGGCTGGTGACTGGTGAGTGGTGGACTGGTGGCTGCGTGAGGAAGAACAAGAGTATAAAGCTAGGGTTGAATGTTTGGGATTCGATGTGTTTAGAACAGGAAAGGGGTGGGTTGGGCAGTGGGCTTATGTAGAACAGGAAAGGGGTGTAAACAGCAATGTGGGTGTGTAATTAAAAAAAAAAAAGTTGAAACCGCTGGTTCCAGTCCGGTTCGAACTGAGCGGTTCCTTCAAAATTGAAACCGGAATCGGAACCGGTTTCGATTTTTACGATTCAAACCGAACCGGCATCAAGCTTACTTGGATGATGAGGAGGGAAATCTCAATACATATAACATATATTGATTTTCATGCTCAAGACATGAGAATAAATGTTAAACAAGTGATTAGAGATGAAGAAGTTGGTATAGATCATAGAGTTATTGTTAGTAGCTCTTTTAGCAACTATCATACCTTTGATGGAAATAGTTGAGGAAAAAATGATAGAGAAGATGGGGATAAGGGAGAAGGTTGAGATGGTGGTGCAACAAGTTGGGATATTTGTGTAGCAGGTTGGGTGCTAGTGCAGATAAATAACAAATAGGAAAATATTTTGATCAAAATTGTGGTAGATAACAAGGAGTAATAAGTCAAACTCATGACGATTTTTTTAACTATAGCTCTTTCATCAATGAGTATAGACACATAAAATAGTTATTGAATGATTCGCAGATAAGGTCGGGTTCCTAAGTACCATATTATGATAGTTATGATGGCTATAATATATTTGATTAGAGGAATGTTATCTACCTTTCTCATTTACCTTTCTTACTCATTGTTTGACACGTATACACTTTTTCATTTAATAAAAAGCTTTTACTTTTTGTTACAAAGCTTGTTTACGTTTTTACCCCTTATTAATTAAACGATTTGCTGCAAAGCTTGTTTACGTCTTTACCCCTGATGGCTGCTTCTATTATGTAATTAATAAGGGGTAAAGACGTAAGTAAGCTTTGTAGCAAAAAGTGAGAGTTTTTTATTAAATGAAAAAGTGTATACGTGTCAAGCAATGAGTGAGAAAGACGAATGAGAAAGACAAAGGGAAAGGTAGATAGTATTCCCTATTTGATTATCATTTGCCATAAATATCATATGCAATACTTATACCTGCAGATCAGCAATATCCACAAAGTTGGGTAAATTGATTCATGGATTTGTTGGAATAGATCAAACAACATAAATGTAGCATATTAATAAATACCTCAAAAACTATGCAAACATATATTCCTAGAAAAATTATTGTTCAAATCAAGATGAAAATGTATTTTATATCTTTGAACCGTTAAGGAATTCATTCTAGTTTTAAATTTCAGACATACACTATGTGATAAAAATCATGGAATTATAATTTTATAATAATTTAATTTCCATATACTGTATATAATATTGTAAAAGTGAAACAAAATATTATTGTATTAAATACCTAATTTTGAAAATTATATACATACTCTTATTGTAGTAGTCAAAATTCAGACCTTCGGCCCAATAGCCAGGCCCACAATTAAATAAAGAGAAATTATCATTTCCCTTTATTTAATTAAATTATAAAAGACGTAAACAAACTTTGTAACAAAAAGTGAAAACTTTTTATTAAATGAAAAAGTGTATACGTGTCAAGTAATGAGTGAGAAAGACAAATGAGAAAGGTAGATAACATTCCCCATTTGATTATCATTCGCCACAAATGACAGATGCAATACATATACATACAGATCAGTAATATCCACAAAGTTGGGTAAATTAATTCGTGGATTTGTTGGAATATATCAAACAACATAAATGTAGCATATTAATAAATATCTCGAAAACTATGCAAACACATATTCCTAGAAAAATTGTTGTTCAAATCAAGATGAAAATGTATTTTATGCCTTTGAACCGTTAAAGAATTCATTTTAGTTTTAAATTTCCGACATGCACTATGTGATAAAATCATGGAACTATAATTTTATAATAATTTTATTTATTAAATATTTAATTTCCATATATTGTATGTAATATTGTAAAAGTGAAACAAAATATTATTCTATTAAATACTTAATTTTAAAAATTATATACACACTCTATCTGTAGTAGTCAAAATTCAGACCTTCGGTCCAATAGCCAGGTCCACAATTAAATAAAGGGAAATTATCATTTCCCTTCTGAAGTTTGTCACATTAGAAAAACTGGTCTCTCTAGTTTTATTAATGGCCAGTCAATCCTCCGAAACCCCAAATATTGGTTATTTTGCCCCTCTGTTAAGTTTTCCATCCAAAATCTTTTTGACCGTTAATGAAAAAATAAAAACACCTCTATCAGGGATGGAACATTCGACCAAGTGGATAAGAGCCACAAGCTCTAACCAATTGATCTACTCCAACTCATTGTTGAAAGATTGTTGATTTAAATGTGTATATATATATATATATATATTTATATAATTTGTTTAAAATAATTTAAACTTGTTTATATAATTTAAAATAAACTCATATTTAATAATAGTATATAAAAACAAATTTATGAAAAATAAAAAGAAAATAAGAAAACAAAAGGAAATCCAGAAAATCAAAGCCCATAAAGTGTTTTTTTTTTTAATTTTTTTAATTTTTTGAATTCTTTTTCCTTCTCAAAAAATATATTATTTCAATTTGATTAAAAAAAAAAAAGGAAGGAAAAAAAAATTCCTTCTTTTGAATTGTTTCCTCTTTTGTTTCATATTTTCTTTTTCTTTTTCATAAATCTATTTTTATATTTTATAATTAAATATGAGTTTATTTTAAATTATATATATATATATATGAGTTTATTTTAAAATATATAAACATATTTTAATTATTTTAAACAAATTACATAACTATATATACATTTAAATTGACAGTCCTTCAACAAGAAGTTGGAGTAACTTAATTTGTTAGAGCATGTGGCTCTTAACAACAAGGTCGAAGGTTCAACCCTTGATGGAGGTGTTTTAATTTTTTAATTAACGGTCGAAAGGATTTTGGATGTAAAACTTGATAAAAGTGGCAAAATGATCAATATCTAGGGTTTTAAGGGGTTGACTGATTATTATTGAAACTAGAGGGGTATTAAACTTGTGGTAAAGAATATCACAAGCCCGTTCGAAAGGCCCAAACTAGAAATAGTAGCTAAGTTGGCAAAGGCCTATTCTTTAAACAGGCCCAAAAAGACTCGTCTAGACCATCAAGATACAAAGACCAATATAAAAATGTGGTCAAAAACACCTTAACTAGTCATAATCATGACATGACATTACACGGATCCCAACGTCTAACAAAACTCTTATTGCCAGATCTGAGAATCGAAACGAGCAATAAAGAGTTCGAGATCCACGCCCTCACGTAAAGATAATGGGTGGTGAAGGCTACTAGACTTCACTATAAATACAAGATCGTTTCTCAGAGAAGGGGATCCTGTTTTTCTGATAACTTTTCATACACGAAAGATCTCAAAACATAGTTCTGTAATTCACTCATTGTATTAATTGTTGTCTCACGATCTTACAGATCGACCCAGTCGTTCTCAAAGATCAATCGATCCAGCCCTCGACCGACCCACGTCGAAATCAACCACCTGGGTATCGGCCCATCAAATCCATCGATACCCAACGTCGATCTGACAATATCAACAAATAGCTCGATTCAATACATCAAACCACATGGCTTGTCTTTCTCAATTTTCAATATCATCTTACTTATCGAACAAAACTTGACTTGAGCATCGGAAAGTTCCCACAAGGGAATACCCGCTCATGTGGCTCACCACCACTCTATTTTTCTCTTATTTCGTAGGTTGGCAGTGCCCAGTTAGACGACAAAATTAATTGTAGATCCAATCGACTACACTATCTATGTGAGAATTTATAATAAGTTGATAAGTAACTATGCTATTTTTTTTTTTTTTTTGTCAAAATATGATTCATTTGATGCATAATTAATTTTTTAAGATTGTCATAAAATAGTATAAATAAATAAAAATAATTCTAACTTTAGATACATATATCCTTTTTGTTTTTAATAGAATATCTACTGATATCGATATTATCCACGATATATCTATAAATTTGGAAGCCCAATATAGATATCGATGTCAATATTTTCTTTCTCGTATAAAATCCTATGATGTCTCCACAACATATATAGCTTTGATTCTTTTATACATGCTCATGGGGCCAATGGGGACGATATATCTTTAATATTTGAATTGGTCAACGTACTGAGAAATCTTTGTCACGTACATATGTTTTTCTTTAATAAATTGATTGTTTTATTATTAGTTTTTTTTAGGCATGGAATTAATTATTAGCTTCTTTCTCTTTCTATATACCTATGTAGTATGGATACGGATATGGGATACAGAATACGGATACGGGGATACGTCAAATCTTCAAAAACTAGGATATGGATACGGGAGGATACATCAATTAAAATAATATATATTTATATTTAACTAATAATAATAATATATAAATGTATTTGATAATTAATTCAAAATCAAAACATATTCAAAATCCAAATAAAGCATGTCATATAACTACCTAAGTCGTAATAATGTAGCATATTACATGATCCAAAAAAAACATGTCACATAAGTTGAACATATTACAAAATCTAAATAAAACATACGTCACATAAGCCATAACATATTACAAAATCCAAATAATACATTAAAAAAACTCATAAAACACATTTTAAATTCCTAATTAACTTCATTATCATCATTCACATTGTTAAAGGATCTAAATAATTCGGCATCTAACTCTGGTTCATCAAGAGAAAGGTTTACAATCTCAAGTATCCCGGTATTCTCCATGTCAATAGAATCAAATACAAAATTTCCTTACAATTTCATTTTGACCCATAATATTTTGAAATTATAATTCGACCCTGTTTTATACTAAAATAAATATAATATTGCCCCAAACGTATCCTCCAAGTATCCTCCAAGTATCCCTCAAGTATCATTGACTATGTACTCAAGTGACACTCGCAATAGGACGAGGTCGGAGAGTAGCACAATAGTAAGTAAAGTTCGTTCCCACAAGGATCGATGTGATCGATTATCGAAATTGACTAGCCTATTTGCTATTCAAACAATCTTAAAAGAAAGGTGTTCTAATTACGCAAATTAAACTAAATTAATAAATGATTTAAACTAATGCAAAAGAAGAATAACACGTAATAAAATCTAATGTGATAATAGAGAGAAATATGCTAGGACTTGATTGCACCCCACCCTATATTGACTTCCGTTCTAGACTCAAATACTCACTCAAATCATGCTCCTATAATTCATAGATTCATGCACCCTAATATTAACCTACAATCTTGGCCGAGTAGAATAGATTACACCCAAAATCATACCCAAGCATATCTCTCGATTACTCGGAATATATGAATGTTTCGTTAAGGATATTGGTGCACTAAACGAATCATATACGCTAGCCTAAGTATGTCTACTTTTCTAGACATGCATAGAGGACATTTTATCGAGCACATGGTGTGCGTCTCTGGTCAGTACATAACACACCACAAAAATCATTCAAAAGGAGATCAATCAATTGAAAGCTTTAAGCACACTAAAATACCAATACAAACCACACTTGCACAAAATGAATAAACAAAGGTCACTACATATAGATATTCAAGGGTGGGGTTTCATCATATCCTAGCAATTAATATTTAGCTCATCTCACAAAGTATAGCCATACAATATATTAAATCAATTAAATACATGGCTATGTAAAGGAAAATAAAGAGAATAAAAATTAGAGAAAACTAATTGGATCTTCTCTTCTTCTTCTGCCCCTCTCTTCAACTCTCTTTTGGTTCCAAAAGATGGAGTGATTGTGAATGTGGTAAAGAGAAGTGATGGGTGTATGTGTGGGTGGAAGAGATGGTGGAATAAGAGGGTTTTTGGTGGATTTAGCTTTGAAGTTTGGTTTCCTTTGGGTGGCTCTCCTCTTCTTTTCTTTTTGATCAAAAGAAGTATATATATGGGCTCAAAATAGGGCAAGAATTTAGTCCAAAATGACTAAGAGACGGACTGCAGCGGTTGGGGTTTTTCGCAGTTAACGGAAGGCGACATCTGAACCACAGCAAGCTTGGAGGATTTTTGTCGCCTGACTGCCACAGTTGGGCAACCGTGGCACATTACTGTCGCGAGGGTGCCGTTTGCTTGCCACGGTCGGAGAATAAGCTTGGAAGCCATGGAAGCCATGGAAGCTTGGAAGGATTTGTAGTTTTGGATAAACTTTGCATGAAGGCTTGAAATGGGTGGAAAACGGATCGGGGAGATGCACACCGTCATTCTAGGCAAAAAACAGTTAGAAACGACTCTGAAAAACGGTCGAAAAGGTGTCGGGGTCGTCGTCGGGTCACTTGCCGAGTTGGGTCGAGCCACGCGGGTCTGCAAGACTCCCTCAAGGTTGAAGACGATGATGTCTGGCTAACGTCATGCTGAGGTGGTGGGGGTGCACTTAGAGTTGGGTTGGGGTGCACAAAGCAGTTGGGCATGAGTCTCTTGGGCTGACCGGATCTGGGCTGGGTCGGGTTGAACCTACATGCAAAACGTACCGCATCATTAATCCACGCGCGCGTTTTCTGGCAAATTACAATAAGCTCCCCTGAATTCTCCCTTAATCACAAAATCTTCAATCTCTTTTTTCATATTTTCACTTTGACCCCTGATTCTCTAAAATTACTACAATGCCCCTGAACTCCAAAAATACCAAAAACACTTATTTTATCATATTAAATAACCGGTTTTACCCAAGAAACAAACTCAAAATGATACGAAAATGGGGCTACACTTTGTGTAGAAATGAAGTAGTCAATCCTCCAGTCAAACTTGTGAAAAAGTCAACGGATACGCCATTTACCGTATCGGATACGTATCCTGAAGTATTCGAACTGGATATGAGTTCGATACGAGTTACCTCTACCAAATGGAGTATCCGTGCTTCCTAGCTATATATATACATGTATATATATATATTATATACAATTCCGATCTGGTTTATTAACTTTATTAGGATATTGAATGTGAGACACTAGTTTTAACAAGTGCATACACACTTGAGTCAAAGTATGTAAAACTAGTGACTCACATTCAATATCTCACGAAGTTATATTATGATGCACTGACTTAAAAATTTCTGTATATATATATATATATATATATATTAAGGAAAATGTGAATGGCTTCAATATGTTAATGTAAACTATTTACCCATAGGAGAAAATTTAAAAGAAAGAATTTGTAAATCTTAAAATTTAGATTCTTTTTTGTTATACTAATTAACTCAGTGAGCTGGGTATTTGAACTTCAATCATCCTAGCTTGTTTTAAGTTCGTAGGAGAGAAAAAAAATAATAATTTAGACAAATCTTGAACACAAGAAAATTTCAATCAATGGCCACAAGTCAGCATATCAAAAAACTAAAAAAGTCGGTTGTAGCTAAGATTTGCGTTGCCTTATTTCATCAATTATGTAGAAAAGATATTATGGTGATTTTGGTGTCAAAGTTATAAATAGCTTTTATATATTCTTTTAACAGGAAAGATGGCTTGATAGCATATTAATATAATAATATGCATGAATACCATAAAAACTCTACTAGCATCATGACCTTCAACTACTTGAGCGGTGTGTGCATGCGGTATCATCCTAATTTATAGAGAGGAATTCAAAAATAACTATTTGAAACATTAAACTTTTATAAGTAATCACATTTGAAACTTTAATCGTTAATAACCACTTTTTTTTAAAAAAAAAAATTCAATGTATGTCCATAAATTACCAGAGTACCCTTGAAAATAGTTTTTTTTTTTAAAAAAAAAACCTTGAATCAAACTTGAAATCATATGTAAATTAAAATGTCTAAACTTGAAATTATAACTAAATTTAAATGTCCAAACTTGAAATCTGGACTAAATTGAAATTATGATTAGTTTTTTTTTTTTTTTCCTTTTCTTCTTCTTCCTCAATTGAAATTAGAATTAGGTTTTTTTGAACCAATTGAACCAATTGCAGACCACATCGTCGGACGTCGGACATTGCTTGGTCGTCGCATGAACTAGTGGCCCACGAACCCATCACCTGGTCGTCGCACGAACCAGCGACGTTGTGCTTGACGAACCACGGCGTCTCTGGTTTGTGAAGGTCGCGCAATAACGTCCGGCGCAGCCTGGACAGTTCGGAGACGACTTCGGCGATGGGCGACGGGATGGAGAGGAGAGAAGAGAGAGAGAGAGAGAGAGAGAGAGAGAGAGAGAGAGAGAGAGAGAGAGAGAGAGAGAGAGAAAAGAGAGAAAAAAGAGAGAGTGTGTTTTGAGGATGGTTTTTATATGAGAGCTTTCTAGTAATTTTTTAAAAACATGGTTATTAATAATTAAAATTTCGTTTGTGGTTAAAAATGAATTTTCCATAATATATGTTGTCATTTTTGGCAATTTTCACTAATTTATATATATATATAGTCCCGATCTGGTCAGTGCATCCTGATATAAATTTATCAGGATATTGAATGTGAACCACTAGTTTTGACAAATGCATACACACTTGAGTCAAAGTATGTAAAACTAGTGACTCACATTCAATATTTTTACGAAGTTATATCATGATGCACTGACTTGAAAATTTATATATATATATATATATATATATATTGGAAATGGTGATGAATAACACTCTTTTGAGTTTGACTTTCAAAAGTATCATCATTAAAATAAGGTCCAATTCCAGTGTTTTACGCTGTGGGTGGCGCTGTGGTTTTCACAGTGGTAGTAACAACGGTCTTCGGTGATGCATCACGTAGATCACAGTTTTCTGAGTGATCAAGTTCAACACGATTTAGAAAACGGGTCGCCAACCGCAACTTGAATCGTAGTCAATCACAAGCATCCGTTGAATCAAGAAATATTCATGGAAAGGGAATATGTTGTTTCTAGAAGTTTTTATGATTATAGGAAAAAGATTTATCCTTACAAGAAGACTTATCTTGAAAAAGAAATAATATTTATGTGAAACAAGTAAATCTTGTACGACTAAGAGATAGATTTCCTTGTATGTTTAAACTCCCTGTAATTCATATAAATAGACCATAATAGTAAAGTTATTATGTGTGGAGCAAAATATCAAATACTAGAGAGATCTCAAAGTTAACATTGGGTGTAATCGGGTTTGGGGTATTATTTAGAGAGAGAGAGAGAGAGATAATTTTGAGTGTGTGGTTATAACAATTTACTACGTACATATTGGAACTTTCTCTTGTCGTCCTGATTGCCGTGGTTTTTTCCCTGATTTGGGTTTCCATGTAAGTTCTGGTGTTATGTGTGATTATATTTGATTACTTCTCTTCATCTTATCTTTTTTTATTATTGTGTTTGTTTTTGTTCTATCCGGTAACGTTTCCGCATATATAGTGATTTATTCGCTAATAGGTGCATGGACCCCTATCTAAAATAAAAGGAGTCCAAGTGATTGTAACCTTAACATTAGGAGAAACACATAAATTTGGTGTCGGAAGGCTCAAAGACTAATTTCACTAACAAAAAATGGTCCTAGCTAGGGATGTTTGTTTTTGAGTCTTATATATGAAATGATTGAAAATCACATATTCAGTCTCTAAGATCTGAAATTGATAAAAAATGACGGACAAAATTAAGTTACAAATCTTGGACTTTTATATATGAAGAATAAAACACCAAGACCTTTACTTCCAAGTTATACTCTTGTTCTACAACAACTATGTCATCCACAATTTCTTGAACTACTTTATCCTCATAACTAATAACTTCGTTCTCATTTCCTTAATTTATTATCCTCGTTATCATAATGTCACCTGGATAATCTAAAATATATTGTCTTCTAAATCACTCCAAGACATCGGTTCATAATCATCAGCTGTCACAACCTTAGAGTCTACATTAGGTGTGGAAGATTATCCATCGGATGTTAAGCATGGTTTGTATTGTAACATTTTTCCTCAACTTCAAACACTATTCATGACACCATGAAGTTGCACTACCACAATGTAATCCTCCTTAGAAGGATATGATCACTAACCCCAATATGCATCTCCGTCATAGCATGCAACAATGTTATGATGCTAATGTGATCAGCATCACATTCACCTAACTCTAGCATATTTGTCCCAAAGTGGACAATAATCTCAAAACACTATCATTGTTCCTATAATACAAAAACTCAAATCAGTTTAATTTTAGAGAAAATTACACTGACACCTTTGGGGTTTGACCTACAAACACTCAGATGGAAAATTTTAATCATTCTACACTTACACCCATCGGACTTAATGGTTCTCAATTATCATCTAACGGTGTAAGGCTATTTTAATCCTTTCAAACTTGTTTTTTTTTTTTTTTTTTTTTTACTTTTACTTATGCACATATTCTTTTAACTTCTATTTTATTTAATTTTTATCCATTTTTCTTCTTCTATACATTTACGGTATTTTATTCATTTTTTTTTTATTAAAGCATTTTTGGTTTGATGTAAAAATAATAATAATAATAAGTAAAAAAAAAAAAAAAAAAAGCATATTTGGTTTACTTTTTCAAAAGATTGTTTTTATTATTATTTTTTAAGTATATTCATTTAATTTTTATATAATAAAGTATTATCCTTTTTTTAGAACATTTTCATTTTATTATATTTTTTATTTCATTTGTATTTAATCTTTTTGCTTTATTTTATTTTATTTTATGCTTTTCTTAAAGGGCCGGGTATGTTACAAAGTCCGACTTGGTCAATTTAACATCAATATAAACCGTCGTTAAGTGCAGGGGTGTAAGTGTAGAATAGCGGAACATTTCCATCTTACATTATGTTTGGTAAGAGGGAGGGAGAATATGAGGGATGGATGAATTAAGAAGGAGAGAGAGTATGAGGGATGGAAAGGATAACATTTATCCTTCATGTTGTTAGGTATTAAAAAGAGAGTTGAATTGATGGATTGATATTTAATTTATAAAATTATTATATTGCCCTTTAAAAAATTGGAGGTTAATATAAAATTGGATGACATTATAGTAATTCTCATCCAATCTTCTCTCCCTCCTCTCATCCGCCATTAATTGGAAGGATCCAAAATAGTGGGCCCAAGAGGATTTGCTCTCCCTCTTCTCCTTATCTCCCTCCCTCTCATCCCTTCAACCCTTTTCTTCCTTCCATTTCTCCATCCAACCAAACACAGCCTTAGTGTCTTTGGGACAAACCTCAATGGTGTTTGTATAATATGAAATCTAATTTTAATGCGATATTCTAATCAATATCCACCTTCCTTTTTCTTCTTCTTCTTTTTCTCCTTTTAATTTAAATATTGAATTATAGAAAAGAAAAAGAACTTTCTTAAAATTAAATAAGATAATTAATCAATTAAATACAGTTCAATTCGTGGATATTTTTATCTATATCACTGTATGAATCTCGAAAGCTGTATTTCCATTCAAATAAATTTCACATAAGTCGTTCAATTCATGGAATTTATGCCAACAAAAAGATATTTAATCAAACATCATAAAAAATCATGACTTGTCAGATCAATATTCCTTCTTGTGATAGGAAGTGCGGGGATCAAGACGTAAAGGATCTTGAGTAGCCGAGTAGGTTTGCATGATGTTTGATATATAAATAAAGATCAAAAATAGAATTGAATACGTTATTGGACTAATTATACAAACCTCCCCTGAGTTTAGGTCTAATTATAGTTAGATGGACCTTTTACTTGAAATTATAGAAACCTCCCCTACCATAAGTTGACTTCCGTTAAACTTGACCATTGACCAAACTTTTAGAGTTAAATGACTTGAATGCCCCCATTTGTATTATTTTATTACCTAAAATAAATAATTAAGCAAATATTATCTACTATGTAGTAAAATTTAAAAATTTTAATAAAAATGATGAGGATAATGTTGTTTTTTTTTTCTCGATATTTATCACCCATTTTTCATAAAAATCTTTCATAGACCTTTCTTTTTTTTGAATGGGTGATGAATCTCGAGGAAAAAAAAAAAACTCAATTGTGAATGATTTTTTTTTTTTTTTTGTTGAAAATGGGTGTTGAACCTAGAAAAAATTAAAAAATTAAAAAAATAAAATAATAATAATAAAAAAAGCTTGGATGATGATGATTTCCTCTTTAGTTGAAAATTGGTGGTGATAGTTGTCAACAAAAAAAAAAGTACGCCATTTTTTTTTTCTCCTCTGAAAAATGGGTGATAAATATTGAAAAAAATAACAACATTTTCCTCATCTTTTTTTATTAAAATTTTAAAATTGTATTATATATTAAATAATATTTGGTTAATTATTTATTTTAGGTAATAAAATAATACAAATGTGGGCATTCAAGTCATTTAACCCTAAAAGTTTAGTCAACGGTTAAATTTAATCGAAGTCAATTTATGGTAAGGGAGGTTTGTGTAATTTCAAGCAAAAGGTCCATCAAGTTGTAAGTAGATCTAAACTCATGAGAGGTTTGTGCAATTAGTCCTATTTTATTTCAATAATCTAGATTTATAATAATTCGATATACAAATGGTATTACTAACTTGTAAAGGAAACTAGAGTTGTATGTATTATGATTGTTATTAATTTTTTTAAAATAATAATTTTGGAGACTTTAAGGAGTCGACCTACGGTTAATGTGGATCGGGTCGGATTTGTGTCAGACCTAAAGCGACTTGGTCAGACTTGTCGAATGGAGGATGTCGTCTTCTCTATAAACCTACAAAAGAGTTAACTTATCGAACAGAATATATTTTCTTCTTGTAGAACTTGCAAAAAAGGGAGAACAAACAAAGAAAGCGAAAACGAGGGCTAATGAAATTGGGAGACCGTTTCTTAGTCTTAGGTGCGCTTGGGCTGAATAATGGTTATATTCGAGTTGGGATTGAGGATCAAAGTGGATTATGGTGGCCGGGGTAATAGTGAACAAGAGTTTCAAGACGCAAATAGCTTTGTTCTTTGTAATGGTTTTCAGAGTCATTTACTATGGTTTTGTCCCTCTTATTTATAGTGGAAAAACCCCTCCCAACGTTCACCTGGTAGTGGTTTGATTGTGGGAGAGATTTTCAGAGAGATTTCCTCCCTTTTTGAATCAGCCGTTACCCATCTCTTGTAACTGAAGTATGACCCAATTTTTAAACGGTAAAGACTTAACTTATGTAGGTCTTGGGTTGACCTACTATTCATGGGCTTCGCTTTCTATGGAGCTTAGGTGTTCAGTCCTAAAAGGGGTTGTTGGAAGAGGGGAATGAATACGGATTCTAGTTTCCTTAGTTTTTCTTTCGGGATGTTTCCAGGCCTACGGTTTCAAGCAGGCGAAAGGTTTCTTTTTTACTCCTGTGTCGGAACGGTGACCGGCTTTGTTTGTGGATTCCGTTCTTTGTGATTGCATCGAGTTAAGCTAGCGTATGGGCTATGCAGTTCAGTGGCATGTGGGCTTTGTCCTAGTGGGGATAGGAAACCTTCCTAATGGGGATAAGTTTAAACACAATGGTTTGAGTTTTAAGCGTTGGGCCCAAAAGACCATTTTTGGCTACCACAGAGACCATGAAACCAAGATAACAATATTAACCGTACCTCACTTTATTGATGCATTAGTATGATTTTGAGTATTCAATGATGAAGAATATTTTCCAGTTGTCGTGGATGAGGAAGAAGAAGAAAGATTTATGGTATTTGGGTATAAAAGTATTTTCATTAAAAATTAGTTTAATTTTAAAATATTTTATGAAAAAAAAATGGGTATGTGGAGACATTTTATAGGTGGATTTAGAGCATCTCCAGTACAATGCTAAATCACTGTGTCAATGCTATATTTGAGCATAAAGTAAAAAAAAAGTATACTCCAATGCAATGCTAAAAGTTGTGCCAAATTTGGCATATGCTAAAAATTGTGCTAAATTTGGCACAATGTATAGTATATGCCAAATTTGGCACAACAATAAATATAGTCGTATTTGTTGACTTTTTAATTTTAAATAATAAAAATTTAACAAATTTGGTAGAGAAATTGAGATTGAAACAATTCTAAAAAATATATATATATAATCAATTCATTCATTGAATGCATTGGTTGTATTTGTTAACTTTTATAATTTTAAATAATTAAAAAAAAATAGAAAATATCATATCAAATTGAATTTTGCATTGGAGTACAATGTCAATGCTAAAATGATGTGCCAAATATAACATTTTATTATATTTCGTGCCAAATTTGACATTGGTATTGGCTATGCATTGGAAATGGCCTTATGCCACCCATATTAGTTTTCAGAAAGAAATATTATTTTTAGTTTATTTATTTATTTATATTTGTCAAACCCTTGAATTTTGTGGATCCTTGATTCCTTGATGAAAATCAAATGTCTAGTTTTTACTCCATTAACAATATAGTAATTATATTGTAGCTAGACCCTATATTGGAATATAAGATGGTTTCCATTTCTAGCTATTTCACACGATCGAGCAGAGGTGCACAAGATGGTGAACTTTTTTCATTTAAAAAAAACAAAAAAACAAAAAAATCTTTGTAAATCAACCAGAACTTTGCAACAAAATGGACTCGGAATATAAAGAAGGTGCGAACTGTGCCAAAAAGTAGAGGTGTCAATGGCCACTGGCCCTCAAATTGAGTTATAAGCCCATTTCTAATTTTGTTGAGTGTGTGGGTACTGGGTAGGGTTTGACTATCATGACTAGGGTTGTACATTTTTCTCCGGATCTCCATTTTCCTGCGTTTCCATTTCCATTTGGTGAAATTTTTTGGAGGAAAATAGAGAAATGGGTGGGGATGGGGATGAAAATCATCCCCAAATTGAAATGGGGATGGAGAGACCCTCCCCCATCCCCATTTCCCCAATTTCCCACTAATATATTGAGATGGGGATGGGGATGGGGGGAGGTCATTTTATCCTCATTTCCTCATTTCCCTCAAAACATTACAAATCTAATTATATATATATATATATATATATATTATTTGGAAACCTAACTATATAATTATATAAACCCCATTTACACTGATGGATTATTGAAATACTTTATTTTGTAATGGATTTTCTTTTATATTTGTAATGCACTAATGGATTTTATTTTGTATTTGTAATGGAATTTTTTTTTTTTTAATTTGTAATTTTTAGTCAAATTGGAAAATGAGGAAACAGAGAAATAGAGATAATGGGGAATTGGGGTTGGGGATAGAGCAAGGGGGATGGGGAACGATCTGGGAAGTGGAATTTTTTTTTTTAAATTTGTAATTTTTAGTCAAACGGGAAAATGGGGAAACAGAGAAATGGAGATAATGGGGAATTGGGGTTGGGGATGGAGCAAGGGGGATGGGGAACGATCTGGGAAGTGGGGGGGGGGGAGGGGGGTGGGGGGGTGTAGGGATTTGCAACCCTAATCACGACCCATATGCTCGGATGGTCGGGCTTTCATAGGCTTAAATGTAAGGTCGGGTTTCCAAAAAAAAAAAAAAAAGTGATAATATTTACGCCCCTTAAAAATTGTATGGGCACCCATTTTATATATACACCTTATTAAATTTTGAAAAATATATAATATCTTGTAAGTACAACTCAAACATTACCAAATATGTCATTTCTTACAATTTTGGAAAAATATTATAAATAAATAATTAAGATAATAAATGATTGAGGTAGTAAACGTCCTTGAATTTCTAGGAATTCAATTTTCTAAATTCAAGGATGGTGCGCACCTCCTCCCAAATTTGGGAATTTCTGTTTACTTTTCGCCTCTATCATATATTGGGTTATGTGAAGCCTGTAGATTGCCAAAAAGTGAAGATCGCAGCCAAGGCAAGTAGGCGCAAACCGCGAAACACACATCAATAAATTCTAGAGGGTTAAGTGCGGTGTAGACTGCGGCCAAGGTGAATATGCACACACCGCGATTTACTGAAAGGTAGATTCTAAAGGTTTTATCGCGGGTTAGGGCGCGAGGCTGCAAACCACGGTTTGGGCATGTTTGCTTCACGAAGGGTTTTCTTGTGCAGAAATAAACCTATTTCTTTAGGGTTTTTGTTTACCCTAGTGCTCCCATATAAATACTTATGTTTCCCTATACTTAGGGTGTGTGATAAATTGCTAGAAAGAGAGGGCAACTTGTAGAGAGACTAAAAGAGAGAGAGAGAGAGAGAGAGAGAGAGAGAGAGAGAGAGAGAGAGAGATTGTAATCAAACTCTGATAGTGGATTGAGTGCATGTGCGCTCCGTGAACGTAGGCTTTTGCTGAACAAAATAAAAATGTCTAATGTCATTTTTCTTTATCTTCTTATTGCTTTCATTATCTGTATGTGTGATTTAGATTTACATGTGTGTGATTTCTTACAGACACCGGTATCAGAGCCTAGGTTAGAAGAATCTAGGGTTTTGCACAAATGTAGGGTTTCTTGAAGCTAGTGATTTCGTCGAGTGAATACGCGATCAGAGAAGGATTTTTGTAGGATTAAGAAATTCAATTTTGGGAGAATGCAGATAGAGAACTATTTGTACCAGAAAGACCTACTATTTGTATCTAACATATATTGGATGGTCAACCAGATGCCTAAGGGTATATAACCAACGAGGAGCAGTCACTTTTGGACTATAGATCACTGGGAGCTATTCATCTCAGTTTGACAAAATCAGTTACCTTCAACGTCAAAGATCAAAAGACAGCAGCAGATCTTATGAAGACCTTATCAAACCTATACGAGTGGCCTTCTGTAGTGACAAAGATCCATCTAATCAAGAACCTGGAAAATCTGAAGATGTTAGAAAATTAGAGTTTAAAGGATAACCTGAACTAGTTCAATAACGTTAAAGATAGGTTAAGCTCAATGTCCATGGTATTTGATGAGGAGTTCTTAGGTAGCATATTACTTACCCAAATGCCAGTGAAGACATGTCAATCGATCACCAATTTTCTTCTGAAAATAATAGATAAACTTCCAGTAGGTTGTGAACATGATCATGATCTAAGAAATCAGGATGAGTGAAACAGTATTAAGGGCATCATCTTCAGCACTGAATATGGAAGGTAGAAAAAGTAGGGGTAGAAATCGAAACATGAATCAACGGGGTAGATTAAAGTTGAAGGGTAAATCCAAGTCCATAGGCCATCTAGACAACAAATCAAGTAATCAGCAGCGAAGTAAGAAAGACATCGAGTGTTGGAATTGTGGCAAGATGGGTCACGACTTGAGTGAGTGTAAGTTAGGAAAGAAAACGATAGCAAGAGCAGTGCGAACTGTGTTTCAGTAGAGTCAAACGATTGCCTTATCTGCTCATTGGAAAATATGATGGAAGATTGGATGTTGGACTTAGGGGTGTTATTTCATGCCGCCTCACACAAGGAGTTGTTAAAGAACTACATCTTTGAAAATTTTGATAAGGTGTATATTGGTAACAATTAAGCATGCGACATTACCGAGAAGGGAGATGTGAGGATTCAACTAAATGGGTTAGTGTGGATGCTTGACAATGTGAGGCATGTACCGAACTTAAGGAATAATTTGATCTCTATATGGTAGCTTACGTCAAATGGGTATATGACGACTTTCATAGGTGATAAGTGGAAGATCTCGAAAGAAGCTAAGACAATCACTTGATGAACTGAGAATGAGTCTCTTTACACAACTATCGATGGGTATGGTTCGACCGCAGTGGCGTATGGTAAAGAAGATCCTAATCTGTGGCACCAGAGGTTTGGGCATATAAGTAATTAGGGGTTGAAGTGTTTACATTAGAGAGGTAAACTGCCAGGGTTAAAGTCTATTGGGATTGATTTCTATGATAGTTGCATTCTTGGTAAGCAGAAGTGAGTGAGTTTCAAGAAGACGAAAAGAGTGCCGACAAAAAAGAAGTCAAAACTAGTGCATACCGACGTATGGGGTTCAGCTTCAGTCTAATCGATCGGAGGTAAGCAATATTTTGTCATGTTCATTGACAACCACTCAAGAAAGGTGTGGGTTTGCTTTCTAAAACACCAGTCTGAGGTGTTTGAAGCCTTTAAGAGGTGGAAAGCTAGGGTCGAGGATGAGATAGGTTTGAAGATCAAGAAGTTGCGTTCAGACAATGACGAAGAGTACAAAGACAATGAGTTTAAGAAGTTTTGTTACCAAAGCGGGATCAAGCTCATAAAGACGGTGTCGGGGACACCACAACATAATGGTATAGCAGAACGAATTAACATGACATTGGCTGAAAAAGCCAAAAGCATGAGACAACAGTCTTGGTTGCCAAAGCAGTTCTGGGCAGAGGCAATCAATGCACCAATGTACTTAATCAACAGATGACCATCAAAACCTTTGGACCTCGCTATTCTAGAGAAGATATGGAATGAGAAAGAGGTAAAACTTTCTCACTTGAAATTATTTTTGTTTGTCTCTTACGGACATGTAAATGATCATGCAATGAGCAAGTTGGATACCAAATCAATGAAGTGCACATTGGTGGGTTATGGTGAAGACAAGTTTGGGTATAAACTCTAGGATAACCAAAACCGTAAAATGATTAGAAGCAGAGATGTTGTCTTCAACGAAAGGGTCATGTATAAGAACATAAATTGCAGATATCTGAGTAGGGAGAGTCAGACTACTTTGGGTCAAAAGATGTATCGGGTGATAGGATCATAGAACGTGGTAATTGGAAAGTTGAAGAGCAAGGTATGCAACCCAGGTTGAAGAACCTATACCAAAGGATGAAGTTTTAGTACCATAGAGTTCAATCGATCAAAAAATACTGATTCTGTAGGTTATGAATGTATTGAGAAGATCCCCACAGGCCTAGAGTATACTGCGAAAACCACTCGCTCACATATGCCGAATATAAGGTATTTACAATACCTGTTACTAACAGACACTAGAGAACCTAAGTGATATGATGAGGTATATTAGGGTGAAGATACAAGCAAGTTGGAGCTTACAATGAAGGATGAGATGAAGTCATCTGTATCCAATCAGAATTGGGAGTTAGCCAAGTTACCTGAAGGAAAGACAACCCTACAGAATAAATAAGTGTTTTGAATCAAGGATAAGCATGATGGTTCCAAGAGATATAAGGCGAGACTAATGGTCAAAGGCTTTCAACAAAAGGAAAGTATTGACCACACTAATATTTTTTCTCTAGTTGTTAAACTAACTACAATATGGTTGGTTTAAGTATTGTCATAGGGAAATGGTTAAATCTTGAGCAGTTAGATGTGATGGCTGCCTCTTTATGGTGATTGGAAAAGGAGGAGATATACATACAACTAGAGAGGTTTACGGAAAAGGGCAAAGAGGAGTTGATTTGTAGATTGACGAAAAGCTTTATATGGTTTGAAATAGGCTCCCAAACAGTATTACAAAAAGTTTGATGGGTTTATGCAATGAAGTGGGTACTTCATATGCAATGTTGACCATTGTTGTTACTTTAAGAAGGTGAAGTTGAGTTTCATCATTCTATTACTTTATGTTGATGACATGTTAGTAGCAGAAGCAGATTTGGAAGAGATGAATAACTTGTAGAAGCAGTTGTCGAGTGAGTTCGAGATGAGGGACATAGGTACATCAAAGTAGATTCTTAGAATAAGGATTAACATAGACGAACAGAAAGGTACTCTAAAGCTATCTCAAGCATAATACATTCATAAAGTGTTATAGAGATTCAACATGAGAGAAACAAAGCTCGTGAGAACACCATTAGCTAGTCACTTTAGGTTATCCGATAAGTAGAGCCTAGAAACAGATAAGAAGAAGGGCTTCATGGCTAAAGTACTATATGCCTTAGTCATTGGAAGCTAGATATATGCTATGGTTTGCACAAGATCAGATATTTCCCATGCAATAGGAGTTATAAGTAAATACATGTCTACTTTAGACAAGCAACACTAAGAAGCAGTGAAGTGATCCTAAAGTACATGCAGGGTACGATGAAAAAGTGTCTAACATTTAGAAGAAATGAGCTCAAGCTAGAAAGTTATGTGGATTTCGATTTTGTTGGAGAGAATGATCATATAAGGAGTACCACCGGATATGTGCTCACTATGGGGGTACCGCTATTAGTTGGGTTTCTCGATTACAGAAGGTAGTGGCGATCTCTACAACTGAAGTAGAGTATGTGGCTATGACAGAAGCTAACGAGGAGCTCATATGGTTACAGGGTTTGTTGGCAGAGTTGGGATTCGAGTAAGTAATAAATGTGCTGCACAATGATAGTCAGAGTGCAATACACTTGGCCAAGAATTTGACGTTCCATTCTAGGACCAAGCATATAGACTTAGGCTACCTTTTCATTCGGTCATTAATCGAGAATGGGTTGCTGAAGCTTGTGAAGATAGCATAAAGCAAGAACCCATCTAACATGCTAAACAAACCAGTCACGATAGAGAAAATGGAGTTGTGCACAACTTGAGTGGGTCTTCAAGGTTAAAGATAGAGAGGATGAATTCACCGTAACTGTCCATTAGTCATGAATGCACTGTAATTGTCCATTAGTCATCAAGGAGTAAAGAATAAGTCTATTCGAGTTTCAGTCTTCAAGTAGGAGATTGTTTGGTTATGTAAAGCCTGAAGATTGCCAAGAAGTGAAGAACGCGGCCAAGGCAAAAAGGTGTAAACCGCAGAATAGACATTGGTCAATTTTAGAGAGTTAAGTGTGGTGTAGACCATGGCCAAGGCGAAGGCGCACACACCGCAGATTATTGGGTGATGGATTCTAGAGGTTTTACTGTGAGCTAGGGCATGTCTACAGGCTGTGGCCCAAACCACGGTTTTGGCATGGTTTATGCGTGAGGGGTTTTCTTGTGCAAAAAGAAACTTATTCCTTTAGGGTTTTGGCTTACCCTAATGCTCCTATATAAATACTTATATTTCTCTATGCATAAGGTGTGTGAGAAATTGCTAGAAAGGGAGAGCAACTTGTAGAGAGACTGAGAGATTGTAATTAAACTCTGATATTAGATTGAGTGCAGGTGCACTCCGTAGACGTATGCTTTTGTTGAACCATGTAAAAATTTCTCGTGTCGTTTTTTTTTCTTCTTATAGCTTTCATTATTTACATGTGTGATTTAAATTTGCTTGCGTGCAATTTCTTACAACATCTTATTCATCCAAATTCCAAATGAACAAGGCAATAGTCTCCTCTATTTTTTTTAGGGTTGCTCACTTTTTGATCTGTGTTTTTTTATTTTTCTGTATTTTTATATTAATTTTTAATATAGCTTAGTTAATAAGAAATTCAAAAAATAAAGTACTTAAAAAAATAAAATCTTTTCATTAAATTATTAATAATTTAATTTAAAGGTAATGTTGAAACTTTAATAATATATAAATTTAGGAGTGTACAAACAATTTTAGAGGAGTATGAATATTGCCACTCAAAAAATAATAACATGACATATAAAAAGAGGTAAAATTCGTCGAGCCGCTTAAGCCTGTTTGAAAATGGCTAATGGGCTAAGCCGGGTCTTACCCACAACAAAATTTTGATAAAAAAAAAAACTTAAGAGAAGTTAATAGTTGGGTGTGCAAGGTATTTTCTTGGGTTGCAGCAATAGAGCCACCCATACTTTTTTTATGATTAATTATTGGACTTGATTCCATGAAATGTGAAATCCATGTCAAGAGAATGCGAATCTTAACATGTGTGTCAACTTTAAAAACTAGAGTGACGATATTTACACCCCTCAAAAACTGTATGTAAACCCCAAAGTAGTATTTTATTGAAAATCCAATATTACTTTTAAGCAAAATTATTTAAAGGACTAAATAGTTTGTAAGTACACCCACCAATAATTATTAATTGGTTTTATATTGATCATTTTTAAAAAAGATAAAAAAAAAAAAAGTTTTCTATTTGATTTTCACATATATAATAAAAACCATTCTATTTTCTTAAACCCTAATATTTATTCAAAAAGGTCAAAGTACACAAAGCAAAAGAGGCTCAAGACCAAGAAAACCACGACCACACCAAAAACAAATACAACAGCAAAACAAAGGACCAAAACAACACTGCACAACCAAGTAGACACCACCACAACAACAACAACAACACACAACGAAGCAGAGACCAGGACCAAACTACAGAAACTGCGGTATCACCGACCAGAAACCAGCCACGGCCAGCATAAACAGAACTCGAGCAACCAAAATCGTTCAAATTTTGAAGAATACTCATACTTGACTACTGTTAATCAGGAAATCATTCTTCACCAAAATTTTATTAAGTAAAAAATTAATTACTCTATACTTTCACTTTTCAAGAAAACTTTGCAAAAAACTAAAAGTAAAAGTTGCTTACTAGTACAATCGCAATGAAAAAAAAATTTGTTTAGAAAATTTTAAAATAATCCCAGATATTTTTTCAAGAGTTGGAAATTTTTAAACCTTTTTAAAGGATAAATCATTTATTTGAATAAAAATAAATAAACTTTAAAAAAATATTAATTAATAATGAAAGTGATTAGATAACAAAATAGTGGGATGTACTTATAAAAATATAATACAATAAAATTAAAGAAAGGGTATTTTTGGTATTAAATGGGGTTTACTTACGAACTAAAGATTTTAAAAAGAGAGTTTCTCCTTACAATCAACAAATTATCTATTCACACTCCAATTTAATTTGTTTTTTATTAATGACAATTTAAACCTATATTAAAATTAGTAAATAAGACAACAAGAAAAATTAAAGACACTCAAAACTAATTAAAATATTTTAAAAAATAATTCCCTCTCCTAAATCATTAAATTAAATATTACCTATTAAACTTCCTCTCGTAAATATGTTATTACCATATTAAACACTCTCCTAATTAATTTCTCTCCATTTTTCAAAAATAAATAAATAAATAAATAAAAATCATATTTTCATACTTTATGAATCATCAATCTCTGATTAATAGTTAAAGGAAAAAAAAAAAAAAAAACTTATGAATATTTTAGTATTTTACTAACAGTAATATATATATATATATATATATAAGCTTGAGTTGTTTCAATTAGATTCGATTAAACTTATAATTTTTAAGATTAATGAAATAATTAAAGTTCTTTAGACATTCACATACCTACAATAGTAACAAAAAACATTTTCATATTTCGATTAAAAAAAAAAAAGATACTTGTTTTTTGAATTTTATTTATTTATTTATTTAGGTATATGCATACATATGGTTCCTAAAAATCAAGCTTATTAGTAAGTTTTATTTATTTTTTTTCTTTAACTGTTAGTCTTGCTTGAGAAAAAATGGAGATAGAAAATTAGAGATATGCATTGAAGGAGATAGAGTTTAATATGGTAATTAAAAATTTATGAAAGAGTATTTAATATGTAATAATTAATCTAATGATTTATGAGAGATAATTTTTTTTTTTAATAATTTAATTCAAAAAAGATAAAAAGGATAATCTTGTAACAAAATGAAACGTCTTTAGAATTTGTTAAAATTTAAGGGGCTGTCCTGTAAGCTATTTTCAGTTGTTGTTTTTCGAAAATGAAAATGAAAATGAAAATGAAAATGAAAACAGTGTTTTTGGTTTCAGTTTTGAAATTCGAAAACCCCTCTGGTAGCATATACTGAAATCTGTATTTAAAAAATAAAAATGGTAAAAACGCGTCTGGTAGGCTAACCGAAAACTTTCAAAAATTAAAATATCAATTTTTAAAATTTGTTTAATATTATAACAATTATAAATAAAATGATTAAATAATTAACAAAAATAACATTTTGTAATTTAATTTATAAATTAAACAAATTTTGTCAGTTGAAGAGGAAGAGGAAGAAGAAGAAGAAAACCAAGAAGAAGACCAGATCGGTGGCACAGAGTAGAGCGGAGGAAGAAGAAGAAGAAGTGGAGGAAGAAGAAGAAGAAGAAGCGGAGGAAGAAGAAGAATCGACGCAGATCGGCGGTGAGATGCGACGCAGAGCAGAGCGGAGGAAGAAGAAGAAGAAGAAGAAGAAGAAGAAGAAGAGGAGGAGGAGGAAGAAGAAGACGACGGCGGCCAAAGGCGGAGGAGAAAGAAGATGATCAGACTTGGGTTGATGAACTGGTTCAAGAGAAAAAAAAATTGTTAATTTTTTTGAAAAACAAAAACAAATTCAAGAAAAACAAGTTTTTTTTTTTGTTTTTCAAAATTTCCACTTTTAACACTGGTTTTGTTTTTCATTTTATTTTTGTATTTTGAAATTAAAATGAAAAACAGTTACCGAATGCGAATTTGAAATCATTTTGGGAAAACAAAAACGAAAACAATCTACGGGACGGGGCCTAAATTTTGAGAATGGAGTGTTTTTATAAAAGAAGTGTAAAAAGAAAAAATTAGATTGTAAAAAAAACCTCTCTTTTAAAAATATTTTATGGGTGTATAAACGGTTATTGAGGGGTGACAATATCGCCACGCAAAATCTATGTCCACTGTTAGGTCAGCGTTCATAATGGCGAATTTTGAATTTCAGATCCAACAACCAAAAAAAATGTTTCAGAATCTTGATTTGGAGGCAAAAATCTACAATTTTTTTTTTTTTTTTTGAAACACAATAAAAGACGAGTCAAATGGCTATAAAAACCTGTCGATATCAACATAATCTAGAGCATTGCTACGTATAATCGGGATCGCGGCACTACCGCAGCCCCGTAGTGTAAATTTTTTTTAAAAAAAACACATGGGACCCATATAATAAATATATAGGACCTATGTTTTATTTTCTTTTTTACACTATGGGACCGCTGCAATACCGCTACCCCGATTGTACAAAGTGTATCTCATATGAAAATATGTCTACTGCTAACACCACGAGAAATCTCTGAGAGAGACCGCAATTGATATAGCTAGTTAATTTTAACTTTAGATTTTCTATGCATAAATTATTCAACACTTTGGATGAAATCTCGCATTGCCGTCACATTATTTTATTTTATTATAGTTGCCAATTTCGTGGAACAATGGATAAGATTGACTGTTGACTTGTTTGAAATCTCTAACAAAAATAAAAATAAAAATAAAAATAAAAATCTGCCATTATAAGAAAATCATGTACAAAATTCTAAATTGTATCTTGATTTTAAAGAACATTTTAAACAACAGATCAAAATCATTCATAGGTTTTAGTTTATTAAACCCTCACGTTAATATGTATTCCAATAATCTAAAATTTAAATAAATTATTTTTAATTCCAAAAAAAATTATTATTTATTTAACAAAAGTTGGGGTGGGTTGATAATAAACCTTTCACATTCATACTATAGACCAGTTTGGTATTGCTTTTGAAAAGTTAAAATCAGATTATTTTATAATTTTGATATAAAATGATATTTGGTAAAACTTCCAAAAGTGATTAATTGATAATCTAACAAGTTTTGACAGTGGTTTTGAGAAGTACGTGGGAGTTACTTTTTGAAAGTAATTATAGAATAATCTATTTTTCAGTGTTTCATGTATATTTTAAAATATCATTATTATCTTTATAAAATCAAGTTAAAATCATTTATATACTTTATTTCATCTCAAAATTAAATATTATATTTAAATATTGATTTGATTTATAATTTTTTTAAAAAATATTGTTATTGTTCTTATGGAATTTTTTTTTTCCAATTTAAATATTATACCTAAATATTGATTTAATATATATAATTAATGAAAAAAAAAAATGAAATAGGGTCCTAAACTCATGTATATTTTAGTTATTGTAACTAATCTCAGCACTTTTGCAATAAAATTACTATACATATATATACTGTTTTTAAGCTATACAGTAGTTTTAAAAATACAATTAACCTAACATTTGCCGATTAACTTCACAGCTAATCATTCCTTCAGCACAGCTAACAAGGATTATTATAAAAGTTACAACAATACCAAACTGGCCATATGTGTTTGTAGATTCGAATTATATCTCATCCCCTAATTTAAAATTGGTACATAAACAAAATTATTATTTATTTTTCAATATATTAATACACCAATTTCCCATGTAATAAATATATTCTTGGTCCGCTGATATATCTCTTATATAGTTATAGCATCTCAAAGAGTCTCCTTTAGAGACCCCCCTTATTTAAGGATGAATATTGTTGTAAGAGGCCATTAAAGGAATATGTGTTCCAAGAATACTCCCTTAAATGATTCTTTTATAATTTATTATTATTATTTTATGTGGAGCCTACCTATTCTTTATTATTATTTTATATACTCGTTAACTATATTTCTTTTTTATATGTGAAACCCACAAGGGGCTTGATTAAAGGATCTGTTAGAGATGCTCTTATATCTCTATATTTTTAAGATTGTGTAAAATAAAAAATAATAAAATAATAAAAAAAAAATAAAAAAAATTGCTAAAATTGGACTGACCTAAGGGAAAAAAACATCATAAACGACCGTATGCTGAAAAACTCCTAGGCAGTATCCATCTATATAAATGAGAAAAAAAATAATAATAAAGAGTAACAAAGACCGAAAAAGCACAAAAACCAAGGGAAAGAACCCCAACCAAAACAGTGACACACATGCCACACCAAACAGAAATTGAAAACATCAGGAAAACTGAAAAGTCTCTCGACCCATGCAGTCATTGCCAATTAGCAAATAGCAGAAAGACGGGCTGGAGAACCACCAAGCATCAACCTCTAACCCCAAATCATGCTTAGAAAGAGCGTTCGTAACTTGATTCCCCTCCTTACAAATATGAGACACATGAAACTCCATTTGCGAAATCTAATAGACACATCGTTGCCAAGTCTGCCGAACCCGCTAAGGAACTTGCTCAAAGCGAGAAGAAAACAGTTGAACCACATAAGAAAAGTCACTCTCAATCCAGATCTGACACCACACATACTTCCAAGCGTAATTAGTGTCCATCGAAGCCACAAGAAGCTCAGTCTCAAATGCAAACACTTGACCAAGAGGGACATCAAAACAACCCTTCAGAAAAGCTTTACAATTGCGGAAGACGCCACCACAACCCTCAATGCCTAAAGAACTCAAGGCGGTACCATTCGTATTAACTTAGGAGTCAAAGGTGACCAAACCACACTCTTGACAACCGGAGCCCTAGACGGGCAACCACGGAGACCAAAGCACCAAAGAATAAAAAGATCATCCACACAATTACGTATACACTCAATCTCCAAACTGTTAGCGTCAGAAACCGCACACCAAACCAAAGATACAGTAGATATGAAATCCACTACCTTACCCTCAAAGATCCACTGGTTACGAACAAACCATACACTATAAACAATTGCATGGAAAGCCGCCTTCCATAAACCCACACCTTATCACTAAACAAAACCTACATGGCCTACGAGAAGAAAGTGCTCCATGAGTCGGTAGAAACCCGCTTCTAAAAAGCCAAGAAAACAACCTTCTAGAGTGTAGTCGCCAAAGGACACTAGAGGAAAAGATGATCTGCTAATTCACTACTAACACCACAAACACTGCAATAGGAAGCTGACTGAAACCCAGCTTTGCACAAGCAATCCTCCGTGGGGAGCCTATTCAACAAAAGACGTCATGTTAAAGCTAAATGGGAATGAGGAATAAAACGAGATCAAACATCCTTCCACCATAGGACTTGAGGGAAAACACGAATCATCCAGGAATAAGCTGCATTACAAGAAACTCTACCATCTCGGGAATGATCCCACACTGGAGAGTCCGCACCTGGAGAAATCATAATCCTATCAATCTGAAAACAAAGATTCAGAAAACGGGCTCGAAAGCAATCATCAAGAACCCATATGCCTTCCTAATTAAAATCAAAAACCCTCACCTGGAGAGGACTAGCAAAATAATTAGGAATCTTCAGAAGCTCCAAAATGGGCACCCAACCAATTGTCGTGCCAAAAGTCCCGCCGAGAATTCTCGTCAATGAGTCAAATACCATCCCTAAGAATCTCAAAATAGTGAGCCCAAAAAGGAAGATCAAATCGAAGAAGTGATATATCCCTTTATGTGACTTCTGAAGTTGCTTAAGATACTGCTCATGCAGAATTGAATAGACAAAACTCTTAGAGGTCATAAACTTCCAAGTGAGCTTCCTTAAAAGCGAATCATTCAGTAACCGAATATCTGTCAAACCAAGACCATCTTGAGAGTAAGGCCGACAACAACGATCCTAAGCAACCCAAATCAACTTAGTTTTCTTACAAGAACATGTCTATATAAAAATTTCTTAATTTACGATTAACCAACCTTAACAACAAAGAATGCCATTTGTAGATCATGAAAGAATGCACAAAGAAACTAGTAATGACTGGTTTGAGCAGGGTTGCGCCACCGGTTTTAAGATTGTGAATTTGAGTTGGGTTATTCTCACTTAAACTTTGAATTAATTTATTAAAATAAAATAAATCTAATTTATATATATATATATATAACAGTACCTGAAGTGAAGTGAAACTGTGAAAGCAAGTCAACAGGACAAGAAGTAGAGCTGTAGAGGAGTGAGAAATCTTCTTGGGTGGTAAAGATGATAAGGTTATAATAATTAATTATAAACAAAAAACGCGTGTGATATGTCATATCATTTAGAGCTTCTCTTCACCTTCCCTTGATGTCCAATATCATATCACTTTCTTAATTAATTAGTCCAAAAAAAACTAACACCCCCTGCCCGACGTCACAACCAGATTTAAGCATGCTTTTCATGCTTCATTGCTTCATTACCCAGCCGCCGTCACACATATTACACACATATATATATATATATATATATATATATATATATAATGCTTTTAATCATCACGTGTGAACTCTTGAATTAATGATTTTATCAATGTTTATAAACAAAGTTTCAAACCCAATTAATAAGATGTTACCGTCTAAGTTAGTTCTAAAAACAATTGGTAATCTTATCAAAACAAATTCATGTGATCGATCTCATTGGACCACTAGTATACTTTTATTTGATTACTCTATTAAAAAAACTTAATTAAAGTTTTTTCTTAACACATGCATTCAAAATTAATAAATATAAATTTTAATTTTTTTAACACATGTATTCATGATAGGGACTAACATAATCGTATCAATAATTTATCATAAACACCAAGTTAAATACAACTTACTATATTTAATTTTCATCAGAGGTTCAAACAAATTATAATTAAATTGTTTTACACATTAATTAACTACATAACTATTGTTTCTATGTTAATTTACAACAAAAACGACAGGTTCCAAGAACTTGAACATATTACATAGATAATGTTGAGTGTCGAACTCATCGACTAGTCATGAACATTGTACCATATAATAAATGGATCAACACTCAACAGTAAAAGAAAACGATGTTGCAACTTGCAAACGATGGATAGGTATGTGGAACTATACAAATGTTGCTAAATAAATAAATGAAATTTTTATTATTTCATTTTAAGATACATTTTTTGAGTTTTTATTAATAACACATTAACATTTCTTTTGAATAGAGATTAAATTTAACGGAAAAAAAGAAAAAGAAAAAGAAACAAAATACATATTCATATCCTTGATACAATTATTTAAAAAAAAAAAAAAAAAAAAAAATTCATCCACTTTTTGACTAATTACCATAAATTATTTGTTTCCCTATCTTCATTTATTTTACAATTAATTGACATTAGTAAGAAATCATATTCAACATTTTTAAAATAGTTTTCCAAGTCAGAATCTCTAAAAAAATATATTTATTTAAATTTTCCAATAATCTATTATAAATTTGAATAAAACTTTGTCAACCGAACTATAGCACAATAATTAAAAAGAAAATGGAAAAGAGGACCAAGTCTGGATTGGAAATGAAATTATGAAAAGAAGCTGAGTCAAAAGTCAAAATATTAACGCGTGGACTCTGACTAAACTTACACTGTATTGAGTCATAGTGGCAAATTACAACTTAATGCTCACTGTCCACTGTCTCACGTCTCCCCTCTTTCCAAGCAACAGCTACGCCCACCTCCCACATCGAGACTCTTATATAATCCGTTTTCACTCTTCAACGCAACACAACACAACACAGCACAGCACAGCACAGCTCTATCAATATATTAAAGTCATCAATCATGTTTCTTTCGGATTCCATGATCAGGATTCGCGAAGTTTGGGATTTCAATCTCGAATCGGAATTCGAGTTGATCAGACAAGTCATCGATCACTACCCTATCATTTCTATGGACACTGAGTTTCCAGGAATCATTTATCGCCCAACCGTGGACCCCACCAAGCCTTTCCACCTTCAACGCCGACCCTCGGATCACTACAAGCTTTTGAAATCCAACGTTGACGCTTTGAATTTGATACAGGTGGGTCTCACTCTCTCTGATTCTTCCGGTAACCTCCCCGATCTGGGTACTGAGAACCAGTTCATTTGGCAATTCAACTTCCGGGACTTCGACGTCGCGTCTGACGCACACGCGCCCGACTCGATCGATTTGTTGAGACGACAAGGTATTGATTTCGAGAGAAACAGAGAGGAGGGTGTTGACTCTGTTCGTTTCGCTGAGTTGATGATGTCTTCTGGACTCGTTTGTAATGACTCTGTGAGTTGGGTGACGTTTCACAGCGCGTACGATTTCGGTTACTTGGTTAAGATCCTCACGCGCCAGAGCTTGCCGAGTGGTTTAGACGAGTTTTTGACGATTCAGAGGGTGTTTTTCGGGAATAAAGTGTACGACGTGAAACACATGATGCGGTTTTGCAAGAGCTTGTATGGTGGGTTGGACCGGGTTGCACAGACTTTGGCGGTGAACCGGGCGGTTGGGAAATGTCACCAGGCCGGGTCGGATAGCCTGTTGACGTGGCATGCGTTTCAAAAGATGAGGGATGTGTATTTTGTAAATGATGGGGCAGAGAAACATGCTGGAGTGTTGTATGGTTTAGAAGTCTATTGATTTTTGTGATTATTTTTTATTATATTTATTCTTTTTTTAAAGTGGAAATTAATTAACAAATTTTAAATGACGATTTAAGAATTAATATTCTATTGATATGGGACAATTTTGTTATTAGAGTTCATTGATTCTTGTCTTGTCGATTAGCAAGTAAAGGATACATATCAAGAGACAAATCACTAAAATAATTTGGAAAGGTTAAATATATATATATATATATATATTTATATACAGAAAATTTCTTATGAGAATACCCTGAAAGAATTATATAAAGACATTGAATATGAGCAATTCGTTTTACATACTTTGACTTGGTATGTATGCACTTGTTAAATCACTTTTATAAATGAGTGGTTCACTTTTAATATCCTATTAAATTTATATAAGGATGCCTTGATAGAAACGAGACCGTATATATATATATATATATATAAATATAGTATTTCTATTGTCATTTTATCATGATATATTTTTATAGGGAGTCGATATTGACATTCATAAATATGATAAGCACACCTGAATTTTAATAAAAATTTTAATTATAAAAATATCTCAATAGAAATTTACCAATAATAATAAATTAATTTAATTAAAAATAAATAAAATACTATTTACACCCACCGATACCTTCTCTCACCCTTTTGAATTTTATTCATCAGCTTTCATCCATCAGTGGCATCATGTGATCCAACATAACCTGTTTCAAAAGGGAAAAAAGTTAAGTCCCTATAATAATAATATATATTTTTTTAAATCCACTTTTCTTTACGATATCCATGACTAAAAATCAAATCCTTGAAATATAGTTAAGGAAATTTGTGGAATCAAAGAAACACAAATTTCCACAAATTGGAAATTCTTTTATTTTTTTAAGATTTTATAAACTTATAAACATAAACACATAACTGAAACGATGGCAATGAAAAAAATATAAGCTTTCATAGTGTCTGACATAATTAAATCATTTGTTAATGAAGAGTCCCAAAATCTCCAATTGAATTTTTCGTAAGTCGGTGGGCACTGACAATGGTAGAACGAGAGATATTAGGTTGTGCGCTATGAGATCCTATAAAAAATAAGAATGTAGAACATAGCAAGAGGTGGGGGGTGTTCCGTTGGGGACTCTCCGATGCTCGAGTTAGACTAGTGGTGGCCACGGTTCGGTTTCGGTTTGAAACCGGCGGTTTCAGTTTTGAGGTCCACTAAAACCGAAACCGAAACCGTGGCTCACGGTTTGGAGGCGGTTTGTAACCGTCGGTTTTTCGGTTTCGGTTTCGGTTTTGGACGGTTTCGGTTTCGGTTCGTTTTTATTTTTTTTTTTATTTTTCAACTTTTTTTCCAAGTGAGATAAATCATAAAAATTGGTTGTAAATATAAAATCTTGCCAAAAAATAATTACAATTGAACAAAGTTTAAAATTAAAAAAAAATAATTACAAACATTTTCATTGAAGTATTTAAGTATTTAACAATGTTTAAAAGAAAAGAAATTCACCTTTATTAATAAATACAACTTTACAATTTCATAAAAAAAATAAATAAATAAGAGATTGGCCTTGAAGGCTTGAATTCAAAGAAACAATATTACAAAGTAACAAAGTTAAAATTTAAAAAAACAAAAAACAAAAAAAACAAAAAAAAAAACAAAAAAAAAATCCGGCCTTGCACTTAATTTTTATCACAATTAAGCTGTCTACGTATCCTCCACCAATGTAGAGGAATCAAAGGCCACGTAGTTCTTTTACCTTTAATTAGTTGCTCAGTGTTGGAGTTTGGAAGTTGGAACGGAATCTAGTCGCTTCCTTCCGTACCGGTGGTTTGGTCATCTTCAAAGAAGTCGTTCACTATCTCCGACTGAAGTTCTTGTTGTCTGTATTTTGCCTTTGTCCAATCATCAACACACGCCTGCATTTCAAGTGATTGTGGAGACATAACCGACCGTCTTGGTTCCAAAATATTTCCACCTGCACTAAATTATTGTTCCACAGCAACGGTAGATACCGTTGTTCCAAGAATTTGTTTGGCAATAATAGCCAAAATTGGATAATCCTGTTGATGAGTATTCCACCAAACCTGGAGACTAAATTTTTCTTCTAAAAATTCATGAGTGTCTTCTAAATACCGGTCAAGCTCAGAGACAGATGAGGATGAAGATGTTCTTAATTTTTTGGCTCTTTGGGAAAACAGTCGATCCCCTAAACCCTTTAATTGAAATTTTACGGAAGTACTAATACCACCAAATGTGGTGGGGGTTGTGAAACCGGCAAGTTCAAAGACGGACCATACATTCTAAGATATTCATCGTATAATTTATAAAGCAAAGTCTTAATGGAATCACAATAATGAAGAACATCAATTTCTAATCCTAAACATTTGTAATAATGAGTTAAATAATCCTGCAAACTTTTTAATTTAAAACGTGGATCAAAACACGGTGCAAGCAAATAAATATTTGGAATCTCCCCATAATAATTTAGCCATTTTGTCTTCATAGCTACAATACATGGACTCAATTGAACATTGAATTCACAGTCACTAAATGCACCAGTAATATTAACACTTTGAATAAGAAATAAATGAGTAGTGGGATAGTATACACCAGATAAAGCATTGGTAGCATCATTAAAAACACGTAGCAATTCAAGAATTTTTATACATGCATTCCAATGGTTCAATTGAAGAGAAATTGAAGGAACGTTATAAGTAATAAAAAAAACTAATAATTCCTTATATTTAACACTTTCATTAAGCAGCTTATAAGTAGAATTCCAACGAGTGATAATATATCTAGAAAATTTTTTGGGACGCATATTATTCTGAGAGCAATATTTTAACCATTGTTTCTGGATTTTGTTATGCCTTCAAATATAATTAATACTATCTCTAATTGGTCTAATAAAAGCAGAAAGCTCTGTTAATCCAACTTGAATACACAAATTTAAAACATGGCATGCACATCTTTGATGAAATAATTTACCCCCAGAATAGGGATTGTACAATTCTTGTAACATAGGAATAGATGCGGTATTACTTGCAGCATTATCAAAGCCAACAGAAAAAATTTTGTTTAGGATATTATATTCTTGAAAAATGATTTTAAGGAGTTGAAAAATATTTTGAGCTGAATGTGAGTCATCGAAAATACGAAATGCAAGAATTCGTTTTTGCGTGTCCCAATCATTGTCCATATAATGACATGTGACACCCAAATATGAATGACTACCATAATTGTCGCTCCATATGTCGGCACATACGAAAATGCGACCTTGAAATTGATAAAAAAAAAGATTTCAATATGTTTTTTTCTTTTTTGAAAATGGCATTTAGTGTAAGTGTGAGAGTGGATCTAGAAACAAGTTGCATTGCAGGATTTAATGCATTTTGACAATAATTAACAAAACCTACTTTCTCACCAAAACCAAAAGGTAAGTGTTCTACTGCAACCATTAATGCTAATTCTTCCCTATTTTTTTCAGACGTATAATGAAATAATTGATTACCAGAGGTTGTGTACCTGGAAATTTGGGCTTGGTTATTGGATTTCTCAAATTCGGACGGGTGACTTCTTTTGATATGAGCCTAGTACGTGCCATATCCGAATGATTTAGCAGTCTTATGTGATTTGGAGCAGTAATTGCACTGTATATGGAAAAATCCACCATCTAACTCTGTTTTCTTCATATGCACTCTGAAGATGATGGACTTCATCTGCTTTTCTTCACCTTCACCTGAAAAAAAATCATTTGAAGGGGGTGGGGGGTCAGATAGATTTTCATTAGTATTTGGGGTATTGGGATCGTTGTTGAGTCCGTCGAATTCGGGAATTATTAGAGGGGGATTAGGACTAGAAGGGTGATCGGATCCAAATCGGTCTTGAAGGAACTCGTGGTATGATCGGTCGTAATTAACATCACCGCCAACGTGTTCCAACAAGTTTTGCATTGGACCCTTTTCTTTGTTCAAATTTCTTGAACTATCTCCCCCACTAGCCATTGAAAAATCAATAATACAAAAAATATTGATATATATAAAGAAAATATTGTTGAAATAATAGTGGTAAACAAGTAAAAAAAAAAAATAGAAGATTGTAAAAAAAAAAAAAAATTGGAATAATAGTGGTAACAATATAACACTTTAGATGTTTGAAAAAAAATATTGTTGAAATAATATTGATGAAAAAAAAATATTTTGATAGTAAAAAATAGAAGAAATAAATATTGTTAATCAATTTGATGATTGAAAAAATAGATGATAGTAAAAACTAAAAAATACAAGAAAGAATTTATATGTGAAATGAAAATTAAATAAAATTGTAGATTGTAGAGAGAATTGAGAATTTGAGATTGAGAGAGATTGAGAGAAGTTGAGAGATTGAGAGTGGTGTGAAGAATAATGAAGTGTGGGGGGTATTTATAGGATTATAGAGAAGGGTATGTTTGCAATTAGAAAAAGTTTTGGGTTTAAATTTTTTTTTCATTGTGGCCGTTGGCCTTGGGCAGAGGCAACAACAGTCAGTTGACAGCTGCAGCTGCCAGATGCTGTTGGCCAACGACGCCCTTATTTTTTTTTTTCAAATTTTGTGTCATGTGTCAGTCAATCATTGGTCAATTTTTTTTTTCTCATAAAACTACGGTTTAACCATTTCGGTTCAGTTCAACGGTAACTTTTTCAAACGGGCTGCCATGTGTCATCTTCTGATTCATCCAGAATTAATTAATTAATTATTTATTTTTTTAAGAAAACCGACGGTTTAACCATGGTTAAAACCGCCGGTTTGAACCGGTTTTTTAACCCCTCAAACCAAAACCGAAACCGTGACCGATTAGACCGGTTTTGAAACCACCGGTTCCGGTTCCAATTTTGTTGCGGTTTTTGGCAGTCCGGTTTCGGTTAAACCGCGGGTAAAACTGTCGGTTTAACCGAAACCATGGCCACCTCTAAGTTAGACAATTTATCAATAAATAAAATAATTAAAATAAATTAAATCTAAATCAAACCGTAAACGAAATTGTCGAATCCTGAGTGGTGTCGTTCGGAGAGCCTTAGGTTCGCTTGGGCTGAGCGTTTAGTTTAGCAATTTAAATTGCTAGGAAAACTCATAATAAAATAATATGTTGGACGAGTGATCTAATAAAATATGACTTGAGTGTTGGTCGAACGACTTCAACTGATGCTATAATATAGGAGGTGGTCTTGTGAGTGTGTGGAACGACTTCAACTTGTGAATATGGCTTGAGTTGAGTGTTGGTCTTCATACACGCAAGAGCTAGATAAAGCAATTGTATATGAATTAAAGTATGACTAAAGTGGATGTTGAATTGTGTGTGTTGGTCGAGCGACTTCAACTATGTAATGGAGGATGGTGTAGGCACTTGACAACAAATGCATGTAGAGTATTAAATGATGCTTGGCTTATAAATGTTGCTGGACTATGTTGAGGCAAGTGGGATGAAAGTGGATGTCGAATGGTCTAATCATTGTATGGAAACAGCAGATATGGTTGATAGTAAGTTTGGAGTGATCAGTTTTGTTGATCATGAATGCACGTGATTTGCATGGCTTTAAATAAAACAAGGAGAAAAACTCTACCCCCTTAAATGAAAGGGGTGTTGGATATTTATAGTGAATGAGAAGTGTTTCCCAAGTGATTTGGTTGTAGGATCCTCAGATCATGGGATGAAGTTGTGGCTTTTATCCTCCGAGATCTTTGGGATCTCAATCTGATTCAACTGTATTGACTTAGTCAGTTCCTTGAATTGCACAACTGACTTAGTCTTTCACAGACTTTGTTAAAGGTTTGGATCTACTTTGGGCCCATGTTGGGCTTGTCTTTCTTTAGGCCAGATCATGCTTGTTTTAGCAGACCATTTGGCTGTTCACTTGGATTTCTAAAATTGGGCCTCAGTGTTTGGGCTGTGCTATTTTTGGCTACCACAGTTAATAAGAAACAATGAAGAGAAAAATATAAATTAAAGACGAACAAACATCTTCTAAGATTATTAAAAAAATAATAACGCATAAACAAAAGTGCAACATCCATTCCACCACAGTCTGCATTTACTTTTCATAGTTGTACGCTCAAACACTCTTGTTCATATAATAAATATAATACACATGTCTTAGGTAAATACACAACTTGAAATTGGCATAAAGTAAAGATTCTCGAAATTTAAGAATTTAAGAATTTAAGAATTTCTGAGACTGTGTTTTCGAGTTTAGAAAACTTAAAAATTTATCATTTGTAAAATTTGGTGTATTAATAACTTATGAGGGTTTATAAATAAATTGTATTAAAATGAAAACTTTTATTTAAATAAGGGTACTATTGGCATTAAGATGAGTGTTTCAAGTAATGTTTTAATTTTAAATTTTAGACATGGGTATACTTATAAATATGGGTGTGCTTATTATTTTTATGGGTGTTAATATCCGTACTCATTTTTATACTAGGACGAAGAATGTGGACCATAGATTATGGAGAAGTTTTGACAAGTACACTTTGAGTCAAAATATGTAAATCTAATTATCCACATTCTTCGTCCTGATATATTTTATATCGAGACGAACTGACAATAGAAAAATTATATATATATATATACGGTCATGTTCCTATCAGGACATCCTTATATAACTTTATTAGGATATTGAATGTGAGCCACTCATTTATAAAAGTGATTTGACAAGTGCATACATACCAAGTCAAAGTATGTAAAACGAGTGACCCACATTCAATGTCCTTATATAATTCTATTAGGGTATCATCATAGGAAAAAATATATATATATATATATTTATGCAGAAAGGATATGAAATCTGCTCTCAAATTATGGAAACAAGAAATAGAAAACGGTCAAGATTGCAGCAAACTTTGATTAAATTTGTTGTCATTGAATGTGGGTTGGTGTCTATGGGCTCTAGAATGTAATGTGAATCTTATAAAATGGGTTGGTGTCTATGGGCTATATGGGCTATAGAATGTATACGTAATGACGGTAATGTGAATGAAGGTTTTTTTTTATTTATTTATTTGGGAAGTATTTTACTGTTACATAAACCAGGGGTTTTTCTTTTTGGAAGAAAACTCGAACCCACAACCTTATTATAAAGATATGTAAAAGATTTTACCACCGGACCAACCTCGTCTTGTCATGTGAATCTTAAGTTATTAGCAAAGATTTGAAAATTAAAAAAAATTAAAAACTAAAAGAAAATAACTCCCTCTTATTAGCACCCACTTCAACTATGCTAAGACATGTACAACATCTAAATAATGTGTTTGAAATTTAACGGATGGTTTTTCCTGTTTTGCAGGAACACTTGATTGTTTCTATTTACCCCGCAAAAAAGGGATCACCTCTTACAAGAGTGATGTTGATTTCTACAAACCCAAACTAGACTTTTTCTAAACAGATTTTTTTTTCTTAAATTTCAACATCATTTGTCATTACTATTTGTAGCAGGCAAACCAGTGTGTTTCCTCTTGCATTAAAAATTTCAAGCCTTACAATTGTGTTTGTTGGAAACAAAGGCCATATATAAAGCTGATGAGTTGTAAAATGTATAGATTCAATTATGGTCTTATAAATCTGGTGGTTGAAGGTATAGATCCACTTCATGTAGTTGGATTTTTTTTGTCTGCAAGAGTTGGTCCCAAGCCAATGCTAGCTTTATATCAACTTCACTAACACTAGACCATTTAATTTGCCTGCCCATAACAGCGTCAAGATGCAACTATACAAATACATTCTTTTTTTGGGTGAGTGAGACCTACTCACGTACAGTACTGAAAATAAATAAGCATGGCAGAGAATTACATGTATTGATCATTGAAAAGTTAAACCTTAAAATCCATGAATGAAATTTTAGTTTCTTTGACAGTGTTAAAGAAATGAAGCAATTTTCGTTCTTCAAGACCAGAACCTCGAGTTTGCGGCCACCTTCCAAGCACCTCAAAATCCTTTCCAACACAACAGAATGTGATAGAGGCAAGTCTGCTGCAGTGGTAGACTCACCAAGCTGTTGTTTACCAGCGGCGGCGCGCGAGGAATCTGTAGGAGAGCTGGTAGAGATGGCAAGCAAGGCATTGAAATCAAATAGGTTGTTTTTTCAGCCAGGCAACACAAGTTCAATACTAGAGCTACAAGCAGTTAAGTATGAGTTCAACAACTGTGAGACTCTTGACATAGACTCCGGGGATCCTTACTGGGATTTTCATAATTCGATGGAGGAAATGGTTAAGGCTTATGGAATCAAGCGTTGGGAGCACCTAGAGGAGTTGATGGCATTGTATCTGAGGATGAACAGGAAGAAGAACCATGGCGTTATTGTTGTTGCATCCATCGATATTTTTGCTACAATTTCTAGTACTTATTCAAATTGTTATGCTTCTTCATCTTCAAAGAATCACAGATAGGTCAGAGACAAAAGATGAGAACATCCAATTAAGCATTTCTTCATATATATATATATATATATATATATGTATGTAAATCCAGAAGCTCAGTTCTAACAATATTTATCTACTATTTTCTATGTGTTTTATGACTAATTGGCATGTTATTGCCTGCATTGCACTTTTGAGTATTATATATATATATATAAAAAAGGATCCATAACCCTATTTTTTTACATAATTTTTGACATACTTTTGTGGCACTAGAATCTAATGGGATCGAAAGGTTTAGATTTCATGATTTATTCTCATTGCTTCTCCGTACTTCATTAAATTCCTCTTTCCTCTCTCCTTTCTCCTCTTTCCTAATTGTTTTTAGGGTTAATTATACTAATTTACCCTGATATTTTATAATATTATAGCTATATTCAACTTATACATTTATTAACAAAAACATATCATTGACCACTTTGACTAACTATAATCAATGTTTTATTCATTCAAAAAGTCTAAAATACCCCCAGTTATTATATTAGAATTTATATATTATCAAGACAAATTCAAATTAAATTTATAATTAATTAAATTTAAAAATAAAACTAATTAAATTAATAATTAATAATTAATAATTAATAATTAATAAATGTAATAAAATTAATAATTAATAATTAAAAAATGTAATAAAATTAAATTAAGATTTTAAAAGAAATTTATTATACAAAATGTTTTAATAAAATATTAACACCTTCCTTATAATAAATATTTAATTTGTTTAAAAATAACAAAAACTTAACTTTTGATTCCACCAAATCAAAAAAAAAAAAAATTCATTTCCAAAAACCACCATTTCCTAATCCAAATTAAAAACCATTAAAAATAACAATAAAAAAAAAAAAGAAAAAAAAAAAAAAAAACTTAACATCCACATCAAAACGTTAAATATTTAATTAGTTTTATTTTTAAGTTTAATTAATTATAAATTTAATTTGAATTTGTCTTGATAATATATAAATGCTAATATAATAACTGGGGGTATTTTAGACTTTTTGAATGAATAAAACATCGATTATAGTTAGTCAAAGTAGTCAAGGGTATGTTTTTGTTAATAAATATAAAAGTTGAATATAGCTATAATATTGTAAAATGTCAGGGAAAGTTAGTGCAATTAACCCTTGTTTTTAAAATTCTTTTAAAAAATTTAAACAATTACCATTAAATTTTAAAATGTTTTCACTTTGGCCCCTAAATATTTTTTTATTTTACTATAACGGCCCTCAAACTAAAATTTCTGACTACACCCCTGTCTATATATATATATATTATAATTTATCATAACTATGTTAATTTATTAGTTTTTTTTTTCCGCATATGTTAATTATTTAATACATAATATTAGTTGTTAAGGTGTCGTGAAGAAAATTAAATTTTAAAATTAAAATCTATTATTGTTGACTTTTTTCAAATTTTTACATACTATTCTATAGATACCGATATTATTTCCGATACTTTCATAAATTCGGAAGCTAGATATCAATATTGATGCGTATGTTTACTTCCCAACAACCCCTTCATTAATCTTGCCACCTGCAGTTGCGGTCGCTGCACTGAAGCTCCTCTTAAGAGGTGATCAAATAACCACGAAAACGAATAAACGATTACTATGAAAACGATGAATGCCCAGAGTTTTTTTTCAAAATAAAATAAAATTTGGGGCCCAGTATTATTGAACATATACCAGCCAGCAAGAAATTTAAATAAAGCCAACTACTATATTAAAATTTCACAGTTTGATATAAATGACAACTTTTAATTTTGTATATATATATTTTTGAAATATCATATACATACTGTACGGTGACGGCAACTTGAATATAGATATCGGCGAACTAAACCACATTGTGCGTGGTCCTTTAATTCTGTATATGAACGGCCACAAGCAAAACAAAAAATATGTATCAAACTTTCATAAGACATTGACGTTAAAAGAAATTAATTAAAAGTTAAAACCCTAGCTAGGCTCATGAGCATATATTGATATTCAAAATCACAATATATATATATTTCTTTCTACACTTAATATATCTTGACGAACCCCATGTAGTTTCCCACGAGTAAAATCAATATCCTCACATGGCTTCCACACGTGCCATGTAGAAAGAGCTAGGACTCAGCAGGGTTTCTGTGGGTGGAGCTCGAGCTTCCTGGAAATGGCAGCCTCATTATTCCAGATCTCAGTGAAAGCTTGAACAATAACATCATGGTGAAGAGGAGAATTCAGCTCCAAGAAACATTTAAGAAGCTCCTGAAGTTCCTCCTTCGAGTAGATTTCCTTCTCCATGATCATTTGCATCATCGAACGTCGAAAATCTTGATATGGATCGTTCGAGTCCTTGACGACTGCGATGCTTTCGAAGATTTTAGAGCACAAGCTGAGAGCTTTTGAAGGGTTTGAATCGGTTTCGGATTCGGAGCTCTGTGTGGAAGTGTTGAAGGAGAATATTCTAGTGGAAGTGTAGCTTTTCTCATTTGAAGTACTTGAAGAGAAACAACAAGGGCTATTATTTGGACTGTTTTGAGGGGTAGAATTGGAAATAGTGGAGGTGTTTTTGGGCTTTGGTTTTGGTTCATATACATCTGAGAGATTTGTTCTTCCACAGCCACAACCTACATTGGCTGTGCATATGCTTTTCAGTAGATTTTTCTTGTTGTTTGTAGACATTACAGTGGGGGGAGGGAGATCTACAGAGAGAAAGTGAGAGATCTATAGAGAGAGAGAGAGAGAGAGAGAGAGAGAGAGAGTTGATGAGTTTGAAAGGTGTAGTCGGAACACAGTGATTTTAAAATTGTAGAAATGGATTTTAATTGTTAGCCAAAAATTAAGGTGTTGTTGGTGGGAGTCATTTTCAGTAATGATCAACACTGGGAGAGATTTGAATGAGAAGGTGTTTTTGGGTATGAGTCCTTTTCTTTAATGTTGTTGGGAGGGACAATGGAGATTTAATTTATAGAAATTATGGTGCATTATATACATATATTCTAAATCCCATGAACAAGAACAAGAACAAGCAGTAGTCTTTTTATGATATATATATACAGTCCTTCTCAACAGTTGTTTGATGATGATTCTAGGATTGCGGACAAATTTGGTGAATTATCATAAAAGTTTATATGATACTTTTGATTCAAACAATAACTCATTTAGATAGCTATTAATTATGGGTACTCTCTTTTTAAAATAAAATAAAATAAAATTAAATTTATGGTCCATGTTAAGGATATAAAAATTTAATATAAAATTTTTATTTAATTTTTTCAATTCTTAACTTGTGTCCTAACATTATTCATCCATCGAAATGAAATTAACTTTACATCTTTTTCTTAATATATATGATTTTAGCTATCTAGTATATTTGTAAATGTTTTTTCTTTCCTTCGGATGAGGCTCCATAAGGATGTTTCAGTAATTTTCCCTCTAGCATGCATGGGTGCGTGCTGCCTAGGCACGTTCGGGTGAGCTTGTGCTGCCCAAACACCGCGTCGTCAATACTGATTGGTCCCAACAGCACCTTCGTTGAGCGGTGCTATCCCGACGAAGGTGGGATTTGAGTGAGAGAGTGTTTGGGGAGAGTTTTTATACGAGGGTATTTGAGTAATTTCAATATATATATATTGGTATCGAGGATCTAGGATTTTGTCCAAGCACCTATTAGCTTGTCCTCCCCAACTACGTGACTCTCCGTGGCATGTATGTTGGATAGGACAGATAGGAAGCCCCGACTCATACCCCTTCCCAAGTGCGTGACTCGCCGTGGCAATTGTAAATTGTTACTGTCCTGCATGTTCAGTTGATAACTTGCAAGCCATTGTATTTCTTTTAAGTTAAGTTAGTTTTGCAAGTCATTGTATTTCTTTTAAGTTAAGTTAGTTTAGTTAAGAGCTAATGGTGTTTAGAGCATCTCCATATTAAGACATTAATTTCTTCCTATATAAAAGTACATTCTATATAGCCAGCCAAATCAAAATTTTATCATTTGTTTAAAATACAACTTATTAGTCAGATTTGACTAATAATGATTGCAATATTGGGGAGAAATATTTAAACAAAATATCTATTTATTGGTATATAATTTTTTCACAATCTATTTGCTCTTACGAATTTGTATGGTTATTATGTAGTACTTATTTTAGGGGATATACGCTAGTTATCTTGAATGAAATGAGAAAGGGACATGAGACTTAAAATGCTATAGAATATCTACTAGTTTTCTTCTTAAAAGGGGTTATCTACAGTATTTGTGATGCGAAAACATTGTCGGGTTCTAAGCCACGTACATTGGACGGTGGTGTTTTCTTAGATATTGCTGAACTCCAAACCAAACCGCATTGGGCAGTGGTGTTTTTTAAGTTTTAGAATATTGAACTTTTTTTTTGAACTAATAGATTATTGACATTGCATAAACACAATGTCTCCATTAACTATATATATATATATATATAGCATAACCTAAAATTATATGCACTATTGAAGATCTGATAAAACAGGAGATATTATTATTTCAGCCACGAATTAATGCTACCCAGATACATATAAGTGAGAAAAGAAAACAAAAAAACAAAAAAAAGGTTAAAAACCTAAAAAATTGAAGATAAAAATGACCGTGGACGTACTAGTAGGCAGGTGCGAGGCAAAATATATACGAGGAAGCAGAAGCTCATGGTGGCATGCATGGCTTCAGTTTACGCGAATCGAGTGAAGCTCATTGCTGGCACTACTCGACCTAACGCACGAGTAATGTTGAAGATCACTTTGTTGGTGATAAACTTGACGCAAGCATCAACCGGAGGCTTCACATCATCCCATAGAAAAGTGCTTTCCTGAACAAGAAGTTTGACATTGCTTCCTGGGAAGCTATTGCTTTGAATTTTGGTTATGAAAGCAAACTTCTTGTTGGAAAATGGAGAATAATTCATGGCGTTTTTGGTTGCCATTTGCTTTGGATTCAGATGAGACTTGCTTCTCTTCTAAAGGCAGAAACGGGTTTGGGTCGGCCCGTTTAACAATTGGTTCCATCATCCATGTCACCTCCTGTTAAAGGCATTTTAGTGCTCTACTTGGCCCTTTTCTTGTCCATTGGTTTTTAGCAAGGCCTAATTACTATAATAACCTTGGCACTTTATCACCATATATTTCACTGTTTTTCTTTTTAATGATATTTTCAGGCTTTCAGCTATCTATGATCTATCTGTACAGAAATTTTGTAAGATTTGCCAGAAAGGATCAGCCTTTTCCCATTGAAATTTGTCAACTTAAGTTGCTCAATAACCTCATTTCGTAATGTAACATATTTTCAAATTAAATTTCTATATAATCTAATAAGAGAGGCTATCATTTATACTGTATATATATATATATATATATATAATATATTACATAAATTCAATTCGAGAATTTTTAGAACTCGAGCCCGTAACCTCGTGATGCAAGTGTGAGGGCTATCTTTTCTATTTGAAGTATAATTTACTCTTAGTTCTATTTTTGAAACCCAATTTCTATCCATTCACACGTATCTTATTAAAAAAAAAAAAAATTCTGAAACGAAATTAACAAAATCATCATTTATATCTTATAGTTCAATAAATAATATATGAATGAGAATTAGCTCAAAGAATAATACTTGATATTAAAACTTATATCCCAAATATTAATTTAACACTTTAATTCAATTGACGTATCACAATTTTGAAAATTATAATTAATTAGTATATAATACTGAGTGTGAATTTAAGATTAAGATATTGTTAACTTGAATGCTATAAGGGCAAAAAAGTCATTGAACCTGTAAAGAATATTGATTTTGTTTCATGAATGGTCTGAGACGTTTTAAAGGCTTAGAGATAAATTTTAATTTCATTCATATAATCATATCTGATATAACTCAAATTTTATATTTTTCGTGTTACTCAAATCAAAACTCAAAAGGGTATGCTTGAAAATCTTTTAGTTTGCTGAAAATGGCAACAACAACTTCACTTTCACTTGCCCTCTCTCTCTCCTCTGCTTCCTTGTTGAATAACAACCGCTCCATATCCCGCTATTCAACCTCAATTCAATCTTCTAAATCCAAACCCTTGTTGAGAAGCTTCAAAGTCAGAGCTATCAAAGAAAAAACACAAGTAAAAAAACCAGAAACTTCGTCTGGTTCTGCTGAGGAAATTACAAAGAAATATGGCCTTGAAGCTGGTCTTTGGCAGGTACCCTTTTCTCTGTTCTTTATTATTTGGCTCTACAAAGTCTTAATTCTTGTTCTAATGGACTAATGGTCAATTAATTTCTTGTTATTGCTTACCTGTATTTAGAGAATTGGATATTGAGATTTTTTATGTTGTTTCTGCAATTCTGCATAGACAACTTAGTTCATATAAGCTGAATTTTAATCAGTTTAGCTTGAATAGAGAGCCAACCCCAGAAATTTATTAAACTGAGAAATCTTATAACAGTTTTAAGATTTCTTCTTTTTTGAACTTTCCTTAATTGACCTTGGAATTGATTTTTCACTACTGTGATTGTTGGAGGGGATTGTGATTTGTTAATGTGCTTTGTCTATCAAATTCACACTAATACTATATTTATTTTGAAGAAAGTAGATTTCAGAGTATGAAAAGTGTATTATTGATTTATTATGGTACAAATTCTTTGAGAGTGGATGATGTATTACAAATGCAGTAACTACTGCTTCCTTCAATGACATGATGATTGATTTTGATGTAAAACAACCTTTGAGAATTTCTTATGCATATCAATGTACATTTACATACTAAAAGTAAGAAAGAATTTGTTATTGGATTTTGGAAACCATGGAAGATTTTTCTCATTATAAAGAATCCTTTTTACCTCCTAATTTTAGAAACTGCTTCTTGTGTTGTATGTTATGCTTCCTGGCTTGTAAAACTAACTGCCTTTGCATCTTTGATTCATATAATTGTGGATTTTCTACAGATATTTAGCTCAAAGGATGAAGAAAACGGTGAAGGCGAGAAAAAGAAATCAAAGGGGAATCAAGCTAAGGAACTGCTAACCAAATACGGAGGAGCATATCTGGCCACCTCCATTACACTTTCTTTGATCTCTTTTGCACTCTGCTATGCGCTGATCAATGCTGGAGTTGATGTTCAAGCTTTGCTTCAAAAGGTAAAACCATTTGGTATTTGCAAATTTCATTGCTATTTCATAATTCCCTTGGAAGAAAATCTCATGCTTGCTACTTTTTAGGTGGGGATCTCACCTAATGAAACTGGCGAGAAAGTCGGGACATTTGCTTTGGCATATGCCGCACACAAGGCAGCGTCTCCTATTAGGTTTCCTCCTACTGTAGCTCTCACTCCCATTGTTGCTAGTTGGATTGGAAAAAAAGTTGAAAAGGAGGAATAAGTTGTGTAGATCCTCAGATCTATAAATACAGCAAAATTGTATTCCATGTATATGTAACTTTTGTAGTTTCTCCTGATGGAAATATCTAATGATGTCTAGTTAAATTTTGCAATTCCAAGCTGTAACATTGCATTAATTTAGTGTTCAATTTTACCAAGCCACCATGTTGGAGTGGGAAGCTTTTGAGCTAACCATCGTAAAGACTTTGTTGAACATGGCACATTAGACCATCGTGAGCGTGACTCAACTAGATCATCTCGTAGCTTGTCCAATTTGCTTTGTAGTTAATCCAACATGGTGCTGAAGAAGTTTCAGATTTCATGTCAAGGGATCCACAGATGTTAGGGACCATAAGCTTCTCATAAACAAAGCACTTCCGGTCTATCAAAGTTGTCATGATAAGGTAAAAACGAGAAAAAACAGTAGACATTATTCAATTAAAGTTGTCATCAGATTAAATTTGTCATTACATAATAATGCTATATCATACTATCCATTACTTGGCAGCAAACCTAATAAGATATTCTAGTCAAAACAAATAAATGCATAATATACAGGGCTTAGACTAAAAATTAACTTCATTTACCACAAGATCACATGGTGTCATCTGTACTACACTATACAACCACCACCCACAGATACCTCCTTCCCCTTGAGACTTCCTGGAACATTTCAAATGACAATCTCCTGAGAACCTTCAGTCGAACCACCACCGATGTTTCAGCAAAACTGAACAACAGTCAGACATCATAGGTTCCCAATGAAACAATCCCATATACTTTTATTCATTAGGACTAGAACCATCTTTATGGATTCATCTCATTCACCTCCCAGTAGTTGTAGAAGGAAGTTCCGTTGAATTGGTTGGAGTTTGGGCTCGTGGCGTACTAACAGTAGCCATGGCATAATCATCATCTAGTGCACCCAACTCATTCCATTCAACCCCAGCTATTAATTAGAGTCAGGGAACTAATCAGAATTCTTCCGCGCAAGAGATGGAGTAAATAATAAAACTTAATACAAAGGATACATTCAGTCTGCCACATGTCTGTGATGCTAACTCCAGCATCTGATAAAAGCCAGTAATCTGCATCACTCTGCAAAAGATACCAGAAATAAAGTTCAGCAATCAATTAACTCTATGTTTGTCAATAAAGCATAAACAATTCTAAAATTCCAATGTAAGTATGATGACTGTTTGTCAAATAATAATTTAGTTTGAAAAACGAATATCATTTGCCTTTTTTTTCAGTGAGATTTCAACTTGACCTACCCAAACCCTAATCAGCCACTTACTACTTCTTCAATAATAAGTATAACAAAAGACTGCTTGAGCTAAAACCCTAGACAGTCAAGTAAGATCACTATTCATTTGCAAACCATCCATTCTTCATACTATTTTGGCAACATAAAAGTTTCAGACATCTGGAAAACAAATGTTGCTTGTGCTGCTAAGAAAAATATTCTTTTCAATTGAAGAGATGCCATAGCTCTAAATAAAATGATACCAAACTCCAATAAGAATTTAAACTTACATCAACTTCTGAGGGAACAATCTTCATGATCCCGCTCACAAAGTCCTGTGAGGCACTGATATCTGTGCACATTCTATCAACATCTTGTTCCTGCATCTCAATCTCCTTCCCTCTGGTCTCCTCTGTTATCATTGCTGTCACTGGGTTCTCAATAATGGTAGAAGTTGATGGCAAGTTTGGAGGTGCCTCGGCACCATGTATCTCCTCAAACTTCTCCTCAAATTGACTAGAATGACAGTGATGGAAACAGAAGAGACATCAGAGAATGGGCCAAGTCAAATGTTTGCATCATTACTTGCATTACTATAGATTTTATCTTGCCATGAAAAGAAAAAAATAAAAAAATAAAGGAAGCAAACAAACAGCTAAAAGGTTAATGATCTATTGATCATCAAGAAGTAATGGTACCTGACAAGGTAAACATCTATAGGACCCATTGTGCTTCTCAGAACTATTCTGTATCTTCTCTGGGGATAGTCAACAGCCTAGCACAGGAAGGAAAGGATACAATGAGGTATATGCATGTACAAGCACACAAAATAATAATAAAAAAAATTCCCCAAGTCTTGTATGCTTTAGGATTTACCTCATCAGGGTCTGGGACTTCTAGAGTGGTTCCGTGTGGAGCTTTGATTGCTATCAAGGTTTCGTTCTAAAGGAAGCAGTACAATTATTTAGTCAGTTTACTACAAGCGGGGATAATTGTTTTCCAGTGATTATACAGTTGCCAAGTCTTAAGCATATAAAAAAACCTGGAAGCAGGGTAGGCTCTTTATGTCTTCTTCTGTGACAAAAAGCCACCTAACATCATATAGAAGTTAGTTCATGTCAGTAAATTTAGAGTTGCACTCACATTATTATAGTTTGGCATGGATAAGAGGAGTTGAAATTTACTTTTGATAATTTTCATCTTCACTAAGGTCCCTCAAACTTTCTTGCATTTCTCTGCTATAATTTGGATGTGTCAGCACAAACCTGAGGTTGCCAGAAAGCTATAAAATAGTGATACAATAACACAGGAATAGTACTTGACCTTATTTGTTCATCCAATCTGTGCTCCTCGATTTTAAGGTTTTCAACTTCTGCCTGCAGGAGGAGAAAAGATAGATTAAATCACTAAACCAAATCATGTACCTTTCAATAACATGTTTATTTATATAGGTTCTGTTAATGGGCCAGACTAGTATCACAATCCCATCATTTTCGAATATTTCATGCACAGCGCAATAAATCAATCAACTGCAACTAGAGCCTTCTCGGCTTGGAATAAAAAATGCATACTGAGCCATTCTGCTATTCTTCAGTATTAGAATTATTGGCAGGAAATGGATAAGACAAATGGAGAGCTATAAAGAACACAAATTAAGGTGGCCGTAACAACAAACCTATGATAGAAGTTAACACTTGTAATTGAAAATGATGACCGAAAAGGTAAACATATAGTACAGAAAACTTTAAGACATTAGAACTGAAATGTAAGGCTGAAAAAAAACTGAAATGTTTGATGAAGAATATTTGATGAAGAATAACTTAAAATTTAAAAGTTATACATCTGAAATTGTGAAAACAGTAATTATTTAATTTATAAATTTATATTAAGAGTCATGGTGGCAATATTGATTGTGAAACAATGTGATTGTTGACATGGTAGTAGTTATATGGCAAAAGTCGTAATAGTTTTTTCTTGGCTTTGATGTATGGTTGTTTGACAACCTAAAATTATCAAACAATTTGGTAAAACTGATACTTTATAAATTATAACACTAGAAATAATGAATTGCAGTCGGAAAATAAATTCATAAAAAAAAACAACAAAACACTAACTTAAAATTATTAATAAACTCAAAACTCTAGCTTGTTAATTAGAAAAATAAATTTTAACTAAAAAAAACCTGAATTGAAGAAACAAATATGAATATTTTTTTTTATATTCAATTTTGTTACCGAAAATCTTATAAAGGATGGAGATAATTATTAATTGGGAAGAGAGAATTGGGATGTGAATGAGAGAGAGAGAGAGAGAGAGAGAGAGAGAGAGAGAGAGAGAGAGAATGGATGAGGTGAGAGGTGAGAGGTGTCATTGGAATGGACGTGTGGTGTGCAGGGAAAAGAGAATTAATTATAATTTTATTTTTTTTCAAAAAGCTGACCCGGCTATAGCCCAGGTCAGCCCCCCTTTGGTCCGCCCCCGGTCATAGTAATAATAATACTCTTTGATTATAATGCCGATGGAGGCGGTGGTCATGATGATAATATCATTGATATTAACAGCAGAAGTATAGATAGTTGTAGTGGAATAGATGGTGATAGAATGGTGGTAGAAGTGCTTGTTTTATTATGGTGAGGAGAGGTGATGCTTCACGTTAATCATGATGGAGATGGTTATAGTAACAGTGATGAAGCGGTACTGCGGTAGTTTTATCAAAAGATTTAAAATAGCAAATATTGAATATAAATGCATCATTAAACACATTTAAAATGATTTGAATGCTGAATGTGGTTACAACACCCATTAAGACATCCAAGAGAACGCATGTCAAAATGCAATTTTTCAATTTGCATACCTGTAAACTTGAAGCACTTTCATCAGCCTCCCCTGGCCTTGAGACATCAAGCCCCCTAATATCAAAGAGTATAAGTTGATGAAAATTCAGAAACAAAATCAATAATCACAAATTACATCAATGCATTAAGAATGTAAGATCAAGATTTGAGTTCATACTTCCACTGAATTCTGTTCTTGAGTTTCTTTTCTATAAGACCAATACCTTCTAGGACATTTGTTATGTCATATATCCGCCTCTTTTGCACCTGTAGTGACCAAAATTAAAAAAAAAAAAAAAAGCTTTTAGCAATAGAACTTTATGACATAGGGTAGGATAGTAAAACAGTAACCTCTAGAGTGTCAGCAGCTTTATTTAGGTCAAGAATACCATCTTCTGCATGTTTGATCAAATTGATAAACTTCTTTGTCAAGAGCCCTGAATCAGAATTAAGGGATAATGTTTTATTAATGTACTTGCTCAAGTTCACAAGCTACATGAAGTAGAACTTTAGAAGACTAAATAAATCTTATTTGAAAATATAATATATGAAAACTAGATAAATGCATAAGCAACAATAATTACCAAGGGAGCTGTCATAGCGGCAGGGACCGGTCGGTGTGAGATTATTGCCAGGAGAACCTGTCAATTTACAAAAGCTTTCTCATCTATTATATATACTTTTGTTCCATTTTTTCATGCTACTATGAACAGAAACAAGACTTGTTTGTGAAAGAAAAAGACCTATAATTGCATTAACTTCATTTTGGTTAAACCATGATTTAACAAATAAATAGTAAAACTATAAGAATAATATTTGCTGCACGTATGTTTAATGATAATGCTAACCAAGATTTGAAGTAGAAGTTAGAGGTCCAGATTTACTGTTCTTTGATAGCCTTGAATGTTTTTGTGCCTTTGCCCCTTTTCCTGATACTGGTGTCTGGAGGGGACTGTTAACTATTTCAGCATATCCAGGACCAGTAGTACGCTCACTTGACTCAGCTTCAAGATCCACTGGGTCACTCTTCCGCTTTAATTGCTAGTAAACACCATTTAGTTTTTCAAATCATTAAACAGTGCATGCAAATAAATTTAGGCACATAATTAATCAAAAGCAAGGTAATTAAGTCAGCAATGAAAACAAAATAGTATAAAAATTGGTATTATTAATGAGAAAATCTTCTTCTTACCTTTGCTATTAAAGATTGTTAATTCTAGAATCAGTCTCTTTTATAGGAAGTTTCTATCAATGCCAAGGTTTCTTTTGATTTCCCTTTAGTTTGTATCTATTTTAATGGTTCCCAGTTAGCAGAAAGTAGGAGCTGTTAACGAGTCTTATTATAATATATTGAAGTACAAGATTTTACAACATGATTTGACTATATTGAATTTAAGGCCTACCTAGTCTCGTGTGGATTAATACCCTTTCCTTACCCATATCAATAGCACCCATACTCAGACATTTGTTCATGGTTCCCACACTACATGTTATTTGGATACACACATGTCAGCACATATGGAAGATTTGATTTAATTAGACATTTTATGTTTTTCATTTTAAGGGATAATTGTTTGATTTTAATTTTCTTGTTTGAGAGAGCTCATTATAGTTTTGGAAGGTAGATTTTTACCTTCTTGATTTTGATTTTGAACCTTTGGAATTCTTCTTTTGCCACTATATATAGAGGCCTGGGTTTTATTGATCGGTACGCTAGAATAAAAATAATAATTAAACAGTTGACTTCCCCCTCATTTCCAACTGTTTTATTTTTATTATATTCAAGTCTACCACTCAATAAAACCCGAGCCTTTGTAGAGTGGCAAAAGAAGAAATCCAAAGATTCAAAATCAAACTAAAGAGGAAACAATCTACCTTTCAAAACTATAAAAATCTCTCTCAAATGAGAAAATTAAAATTAATCAATTATTCTCTAAAATGAAAAACATAAAATGCCTAATGAAAATTAAATCTTACATCTACGTTTGATATATGTGCGCAACTCCTTAAGATGTTCTACATCATTACGTTTGCATTCTAAATATGGGTTAGAATCTCAAACAAGACGGCAAGGCAAAAAAATGGATCTCAAGATTTTGTTGTTAACTCTTCCTACTAATAACATTGTCTTATTATTGGTAAGTTTGCTGAATGGCAGCCAAAACCAACTTCATTACCCACCAAGGCACCAAGCAATGTCTTCAATTTCATATAAAAATAAAGATCTGCTTTAGAGGTTTGCTCTACAATTAAAAATTGAGACAGTAAAAAGGAAACAATAGATAAGAACGGTGACTTAAAAGCTGTAAAATAAAAATCAATACTAAGATTTAAAACATATAAAAATTCTATGAGACTACGTAAACAAGAAGTCAATAAAAAGAAATTGATTGTCACCTAAAGCACACACTTCAGAATAAGTTTAAAGGTAAAAGAAATCAATTGTCAGCTAAAGCACATGTTAGTTGCAGTCATTTATCAAGATTCTAGATACAATTCCAAAGTCACAAATCTTGCATGATAAATTTACATATATGAATTTTCCATGTCTAGTTCAATATTTTGCACATTTTTAACTGATATTTTATGATAGACAACCATGAATTCTACAGTGACTAATAGTTTTATACTTTTATCTTAAAATGTATCACTTTTAAACTTCTCAATATTAAGCCTTACTGCAAGCATCTTACAATTCCAAAATTCCTTTAAACAATGGTTGTTAATTTTATTGTTAGCAAGAGATTAAATCACTTCAAGAAACTATTGAGTTGAAATTAATTTTCAACAAATAAATCAGATTCCATGATAAATACACACAAACAAAATCGGATTTTCCCAACGTAGAGTTTAAGCATAAATGTAAAACCAGTTATGCCTTTTAATCATTGAAACATGGTCTACAACTACAAGTATCAAGTCAATAGAAGTACAGAACTACCATTTTGGAAACTAAAATTATCAACAACAATAAAAAAAACACGTGCAATTGTCAACCATTTAACTTCATGAAAGAAAGAGTAAAAGATAAAGCCAAAGATGGTCACAAAACCATGGAAAACTAATTGTTGAAAAACCAATGGCAAGAATGGGATCAAGTGCCTTAATTTCAACCCATCTGTTATTATGAGTCTGTCCAGGAAAACGGTTCAACTTTTCAAGATTGAAAAATTTCTTTACTCTCATGTCTCAAAGCATATTCACACTTAAGTTCTTGCTTATAAACAAATGGCTAAATACTACTCAGTAGGAAAAACAAATTCTAGCACCTCCAAGTGTGATAAGTATAGAAGCTGATTATGCAAGATAAAAGCATGAAAATAATTGATGCTTAGCAACCTGCAAGCTGTGTTTCCCTCAAGGTTCTCTTAAGGTTCCACCTAAGTTGCTTAGATCTACTGTCTTACTGCCATGAGGACTTAGGTTTAACAAATTACTAGATGCAGCACCATTCTAAGACAGAGAGATTAACATAGCTGAGTTGAGATGCAGCAAAAATGAAGCTATAACAGAAAAAAGAGGTAAAGTAATTTGCTTATGAAGATCAGGAATAAACAAACAGAAGTTATTATTAGATATGTGTTGAACCATAAGTCATAGCATTTACAAGTTACCACATTTCCTAACTAACATGCAGTATGAATTACACATGTTCTATATTGCTATACACCATTAGCAAGATATATTCTAGATCTTCATAAGAAAGCCTACTTCAAACAGATCAATTAACTTTCAAAAATGTAATCAACTTAGGGAAAGAGATCAATGGCAGGCATTCTATCAAATGTGTTAAAGCATATATTTGATGCATTTCCAACATTATGCAACTAAACTTGCACTGAATTCAGTGAGCATATAAACAGAAATTGTGTTATATGGATATAGGGAAAGATAGTACAACCCCTAGATACTAGATCACTCAATTTGTCATGGACTATTAGGACACCATATCCCAAAACCGGGACATGCATTGTATGGCTAAATGGAATAGTATAGATGTCTCTCTCAGACAACATTGGTCAGCAGGCAGGTATTTCAGTTAGCCGAGTCACTAAGAACCAAGCATGTGCATCAATATGTGAGGTTTTTTATTGCAACATAGCTTGGATACTATGTTCTAAGATGTAGAACCAATTCTTAACATCACCATCATTGCAATTGTTTTAAGCAATCGCAGGGACTGACAAACTCGATTAACATTCCTACTTGGATGTCACACTTAAAAAGCAGATACTGTTATTCTTGATTCTTGCTGAAGTTGACTTGTTAATCATACACTGTGTTGTTTTGTTTCTCAAATAATTTTGGTAATTTTGATGCATTATTCTTTCTAGTCTAGTATAGTACAACTGTTATTCATGATCTTGACATATTCACCTAAAACTCAGAACATTGATTTCACAATTCTAACCAATTACCAAACATGCCTTTCAGCTTTTCATGTGCATTTGTTAACAATATGCTAGAGACATCACTATAGAGTTTCCCAGAAATAGAAACCAGAAAATATATCAGAAAAGCTGAACTCTTCATCTCTGAGAAAATAATGGAATATTGCACATAAGGAAGAGCCTTCTCAGTCACAAGCAAGACATTCACACATTCAGAATTTAAAACCCAAAAAATCTCAACCTTGGATGCAAAGCAATTAAATTCTAACATCCAACACTATGCTTCATAGATCCCAAAAAGCACCTATAAAACTAACAAATCAATTACAACAATAGAATATCCACATGTTAAAGCCCACAGCTACAAATCTGCTTCCCCTTATGTAGATAATGAACCAAAAAAAGAGCCAAACTAAAACTTAGCTACAGAATAATTGACCATCCCCAATTACCCAAGCATCCCAAATCCTACAATATTACCTCAAGTATTCGGATAATAAAAACCTAAAATCACACTCAAGTGAAACAAATGAACAGCATGCTCTACAATTTCAATAAATCCAAACCCCAAGAACTAATTCCATTAATAATCATATCTAATCAACAACTCAAAAAATTCACGTCAATCACTGAACAAGAAGATCTTCACACAATTCTGGTATCAAAATTTACTACTTTAAAACTACACAACCTCATAAATTAAAACGAAAACCCCCTAAAAAAAAGAGCAAAATTTAAGAGGAAAAAAAAACAGCTTTAAAAGAGAAGCTTACTGGAGATTTAACGACGATGCCCTCGGTTTGCTGATCAGGTCGTCGTCGCGGCTCGACAGGGAAGCGGTGATAATCTGCGGGAGCTAAAAACGGCGGCTTGGTAGAAGAAAAGGGAAGCTGCCGTTTGAAAGAGCTGTCCAGCGGCTGAGTGGAGGTGTTTTGCGGCAGCGAATTCGACATAGAAAAAGAATTGATTTTGATTGATATATTTGGGTATTTTTTTTAGGGGTTTGGGGAAATTGAAGAAAAGATCGGAGACAGAGGAATCGGAGAAGGAAGTGTGAGTGATTACTGGAAGTGGGTGGTGGAATTGGAAGAGATCTGGTGATTGGGGAGACGGAAAATAAAAAAAAGCGGGAGATAGATAGAGAAAGAGAAAGTGAGCAGAAAACGAGGGAAACAATGAGCTAGGAGGGAATTTGGTTCGGATATGGATGTGGAGGGAACCGCTTTGTCTTCTAAATTATATAATATATTTTCTTTTTTTCCAATTAAATTATAATAACAAATATGATAATATACTTTATTAAAAAAAAATAAAAAATAAAATAAAAAAAAATAGCTAACCAAATGATATTTCTCTTAAGCTCTATGAAATTATAAGTTCGAGTCATGTTTCATTTTTTAAATTCTAAATTATTGTAAAATTTTAAATTAAAAAAAAAAAAAAAAAAAAGAATACGATAATATAAATTTCTTTTTATTAAATTATTCTAAATTTATAACCCTCAATATCACATACACTTTATCATTTTGCAATACACCTTTATTAATAGTAATGATATTAATAAGTTGGTTTTATTTGATTAAAATTATCTTAGAAACTAAGAGTTACATATGGATGTGGCATCGATTTTTGTTGATTGTGTCACATCAGCAATATAAATTTTGTAAGATTTATTAACGCATAAGAGCTGATTTTTTTATTTAAAAAGAAGAAGCAGATTTCTCTATATATATTAAAATAAAGTATTATTCATGTTATTATAGTAGTGAGGTTTTTTTTTATTTATAAATTACAGTACAAGTGGTTGATCTTTGCATTAAAATTAAAAATAATATTGTGTCAATTGGTTACAATAATAAAATTAAAATTATCACTTTTATTTGTAAAATATATTTAGTTTATGTATATTCTAGGGTCCTAACAGAATTTATTGTATTCATAATTGATGTAAATAAAATTGTTAGGTAGAAATAGAATTAAAAAAATAAAAAATAAAAAGACAATGTTTGACTACTGACCGGTCAGTATTCAAGGTACTTACTCTATCAATGAAGTGTTGATACGTAGCCTATTTTTAGAAGAATGTAAGAAGATAAATATAAAAAGTGAAAGAAAAATGTCATGTACCAACATTTCATTAATGGATCAATATCTTGGCTACTGACCAATCAATATTTAAATATTATCTATTTAAAAAAAAAAAAAAAAAAAAAAGAAAGGATGAAGGTTCGAATCGGTGATTGGCGCCTTTAGAGGAAGTGCGAAAAGTGACGATTAATTGGCGCGCGTGGATGAATCAGCCGACCAAAGCAAGCAAAAGACACCACTTTCTCTAGTCTCTACTACTAGTCGGTAGATGGCTATTGTCACGCGTCAATCTCCTAATCTTTAGGCTACTGTTTGTATTTGTTAATGGGCTGGGTCGGGCCGCGCCGGGCCTTTCAAATATTGGACAAACCTAACTTTATCTGCTCTACGATTTACGCTAAGGGGTTGTTACAATTTCTTTTATTTTATTTTTTAACATATTACAATAATTTGGATTTTAGGGAGATGGATAAATTCGAAATCACAACCTTATGTATCATCTGTTACAATTAATTTTGTTACAATATAAACAAATAAACAATGATATTAGTAGATGAAGTTATAGGTTTGAGTCGTCTCTCTTTTATAAAACCATAAATTTATATAATATTTAAAAAATATATAGTACTGTTTTTATCTATATCATAAAAATATCTTAAAATATATAAAAAATTATATTAAGATAGAAAAAATGTTTGATAACTCATAAATAAACATTTAAAATCCCGAATTGTATTTTAGGTAGTGCTTGTCGTAATTGATCTCGCTAGCTGCTAGGTCTCGAACTCACGATTGGTGTCAAAAAAAATTGGGGAATTAGAGGGTATATTTGGAATAATAAAAGATGATTTGACATATCAAAACACGTCTCCCAATCTCATGTTTGATCTTTAGGGATGTCAAAATAATAAAAGATGATTTGACATATCAAAACTAAAGGTGGCCACGGTTCCAGTTTAACCGTTGGTTTAACCGAAACCATACGGCCTAAACCAGAATCGAAAACCAGAACCTAAACTATCGGTTTGAAAACTGGTAGTTTCGGTTTCGGTTTGGGTTTGGCAATCCCAAAAACCGAAGAAAACCGACAGTTTTGTTTGCAGTGAAACCGTCAGTTTAAAAAAAAAATTAAAAAATTTAATTCAACCAATCAGAATCTGCCACGTGGTAAGAAATTTTAAAAAACCGACTATTGACTGAGAACAACTTTGCTCACCCACACTAACTAGAGGTAAGCATTACCTCCCACCTTATTGCTTGACATATGTCCCAAAACTCAACCCAAAGTCCGAAGTTAACTCAAAGTTAACCCAAAGTTTAGGACATATGTTAAGCAATGAGGTGGGAGGTAATGGTTACCTCTAGTTAGTGTGGGTGAGCAAAGTTGTGCTCTCGTTGACTATTAAACTGTTGGAAAAAAAAAAGGGGGCAAATGAAATGCTACCACATGGCACAACATTTGAAAAAAAAAAATATAGTTGTTGGGCAGTCTGATGATCAGATGACCGTTCTGATATGCCCAACGGCCACCTAATTTTTTTTTCACCCCTTAATTTTTCTTATTTACAAAGCTACCCCTCTCTGAAACCACCCCCACCCCCCCCCCCCCCCCCCCCCCCCCCCAATATTCTTCACACTTCTCTCAATCTCAAATCCTCAATTCCCTCTACATTCTACAATTTTATTTAATTTTCATTCCATATATAGATTATTTCTTCTAGTTTTTACTATCTTCTATTCTTTTCAATCATCAAATTGATTTACAATATTTATTTCTTCTATTTTTGACAATCATAAAAAAAATTTAACCACTATTATTTCAACAATATATTTTTTTCAATCATATATATATATATATATATATATATATATATATTTGCTTACCACTCTTATTCCAACAATATTTATTTCTTCTATTTTTGACCATCATAAAAATAAAATAAAAATTTAACCACTACTATTTCAACAATATTTTTTTTTAGTTGCTTACCACTTTTATTTTAACAATATTTATTTCTTCTATTTTTGACCGTCATAAAAAAAAAAATCTCACCACTATTATTTCAACAATATTTTTTTTCAATCATCTATTTTTTTTTTTTTTTTACTTTGTTACCACTATTATTCCAATAATATTTTCTTTATATATATCTATATTTTATTATTATTAATTTTTCAATGGCAAGTAGGGGAGATGGTTCAAGAAATGTGAAAAGAGGAAATGGTCTAATGCAAAACTTGTTAGAACACGTTGGTGATGTTGTCACTTACGATGATGTGTCTTTTCACCAGTTCCTTCAAGATTGATTTGGATCCGATCACCATTCTAGTCCTAATTCTCTTATAATAATTTTCGAGTTCGACCCCGATCACAATACCCCAACCCCAATACTAATGAAAATCTATTTGACCCACCACCGCCATCAGATGATTTTTTTACAGGTGAAGGTAAAGGTGAAAAGCTGACGAAATCTGATATCTTCAAATTGCATATGAAAAAAAAATAAGTTAGATGATAGATTTTTCCATATCTAGTGCAATTACTACATCAAATCATACAAGGTCAGAAGAAACTTCAGATATAGCACGTTCTGGACTCATATCAGAAAAAATCACCCGTCCGAAAATCTCCAATACACGACCTCTTTTAATCAATTATTTCATTAAATGTCTAAAAAATAATTATTTCATTACATCAATTATTTCATCATCACTAAAAATATAAAGGAAGGTTCGAATCGGCGATTGGCACCTTTAGAGGAAGTGCGAGAAAGTGACGATTAATTGGTGCGCGTGGATGAATCCGCCACTTTCTCTAGTCTCCACTAGCCCACTAGGACCACTACTGTGGGTAAAGGGCTATTGCCACGCGTCAATCTTATTCTTTAGGTTACTGTTTGTGTTTGTGAATGGGCTGGGCTGGTACTTTCAAATATTGGACAAACCTAACTTCATCTGCTCTACGATTTACGCTAAGGGGTAGTTACAATTAATTAATTAATTAATTTTTTTTTAAAACATATTACAATAATTTGGAGCCAACCTTATGGTGTCATCTATTACAATTAATTTTGTTACAGTATAAACAAATAAACAATGATATCAGTAGATGAAGTTGTAGATTTGAGCCGTCTCTATTTTACAAAACCATAAATTTATATAATATTTAAAATATATATAGTACTGTTTTTATCTATATCATAAAAACATCTTACAATATAAAAAAAGAAAAAGAAAAATTAAGATAGAAAAAAATGTTAGATAAATCATAAATAAACACTTAAAATCTCGAATTGTATTTCAGGTAGTGCTTGTCGTAATTGATCTCGCTAGCCGTTAGGTCTCGAACTCTCGATTGGTGTAAAAAAAATTTCTTTTTAATCCATTTTAAAATATAAAAAAAAATAAAAAATTCAAAATACAATAATGCTACCGGACTAGGTAAGATCCATTTAATGCACGATGATATGAACCTCATACATACTCGCATCAATGAAGTCCATTTAATGCACGATGATATGAACCTCATATATACTCGCATTAATGAAGTTCTATGATTTAGTTGTTTACTCCCTTTCACCAAACCTCAAATTGTAAGGCCTCAAGTAATTTGATTTTTTTTTTTTTTTTTCTTCTTTTTCTAGGGTTTTACATCTCTTCTAGGGTTTTCCTTCATTATTATGTAATCAGACAATTGATTTGATTAATTCATTACATATTAAATCAAATTATTTGTTGGGTTTAGAGATTTCAATATGGCCATAGAAATTTCAACCTTTGTTATAAATACAACCAGGTTCATATGCCCAGTGTGACCACTTGAGTTGAAAGTTTATTACCTAATTTGAAAATTGGTGATAGCATGAAGGTGATTTCCATAAACATTAATCCCAGAATCACATCAAGTGGCTTGCACTTTTTACAGTGCCTTATTGAATTATCAAATCTATAGTTAAAAGAATGGTCTCTTCCTGTTTCTGGAACTGTATTTCAATAATTTCAGAACAATAACATCACCCAAGTTCTCGTTGCAATACAAAACATCCAATACGACTACCAAATGAGATTTTCGAATTTCGAATTTCGAATTTCTAATAGTGATCCCATATACAAGAAAAACAAGATTCATCATGAGTTTTTATAATGCATGTATACAAGAACATCATTTTTCACCATGTACATCTCTCTCTCTCTCTCTCTCTGATTCCATTATTGCTTACCAACCCTGAACCATCTTCTGTTTCCCACCTTAGTAGTCGAGGATTGTATAATTATCTACTTGAACAGATGGGCAAGATCAGGATCGTTCAAGTTCACATCCAACCATCCATTCAAGCGCATGTACTCGATATAATGATCTGGTGGCTTCACCGGACGAGGATTTCTTACGGTGAATCCATGAATCCTCTCAAGATCCCGAGTAAGCCACCGAACATAAGCATGATCCAATGGAGGCACAATTTTCAAAAGAATTTCTTTCCTCTCTTGCTTCGCAGGCTTATTTCCCATACTACCTGGTCGGCTTCAAAAACAAAATAAAACAAAGGCAGTCAGCTAAAACAGCTTCTGCAAAGGCAGCAGGACAAAAATTCTTATTGTACCAGAATTCCTCGTGAAACTAATTTAGTTACGCAATTACATTCTGTTATAGTCGAGCCATCCAAAACATAAAAATGGAATCTGTAGCTTTATAGGTAAATCTAAAAACAGTTTTAGATATTCTTACTGCATAATCTTAAACCAAGAGAAAGAAGTTCTAGCATTGCATAGATATTCTGTGTCAATATGGGACTTATCACCCGCCACAAATTCATGAATACTACTACCTATCTCAATTGAACTGATTCCTGGCATCTTCTTTATCCCAAGTCCCTTTCGTTTTCCACATAATCTTGCCACCACCATCTCACCTTCCGACAGCTGCATACATGTTTGCAAGGACATAATTAGAATCACATCTGGGTCCAAGTCAACGAGATACTTCGTTAACCTTTCTGCTAAGCTAACATTACCCTTTGTCCTACATGCGGCCAGCAATGAACCCAAAACAACTCCGTTTCTCTTCACATATATATTTTCAACAACATTCAGGCCTTCCTCCACCAATCTCCCTGCACAAATGTAAGATCCACTATGCACGCATAATGCTCAATCCGAGAAGAGATTCTATAAACTCTCGTAATAACATCAAAATACCCAATTCCATCATCAATTAAACTGGGCATGGCTGTAGTCAGTCAGTGCTCCTGTGCAACTGATTCCATCCTGCTTGAACCCTTCGTTTTGCATCAAATTGAAATACTCCAAAGCTTCCTCCACAAACCCATTGATCGCAAACCGGCCACAGTGTTCCAAGACACCAGTGTTGGCTTCCTCATCTTCTTAAAAACTTGATGAGCAAATTCAATTCAACCACATCTAGAATAAACATCAACCAACGAATTATTTACCCTAACACAGTCTCTAAAGTCTTGCTTTAAAACAAACCGATGTATCCATGAACCCTAAACCTAGCGTCTCAACACTGGCAGACGCAGCAAGAACAGCAATAATGGCCACATAATCTGGCTCTCCACCAAGATATCTTCATTTCTCGAAACCACTCCAGTATTCTCTATAATTTGGTTAGTTTATTGCAATTACCATGCATGCTATGATTTGCTAGTGTAAGACCCAGAAAAGGAAAACAATATTCTCTATAAAATCGATTGTTTTCAACCATCAATCAACAATTAACAATCCATTAAATTTAAGCAAAACTAAATATATATATATATAGCAATATCTACATTACAATTACTAAAGAAAGAAAATGAAATCATATAATTATTACGACACAGAGAAACTTATCGCCAAACGTACCGTGAACAGCTGGGTTCAACTCCCGATGATTACGAGATTGGCCAAGTATCGAGTGAGGAATATAACTTATCTATTTAATTTTTAGTTTGAAAAGCCTAATAAGTAATAAGAAAACAATAATTAAAGAGGTCTCTAAACTTTTGTTTATTTCCACTATTTTATAAAGTTTGTAAAACTAATCAAATTAGTCTCTCTCTCTCTCTCTCTCTCTCTCTCTCTCTCTCTCTCTCTCTCTCTCTCTTTTTGGAAAGGGTAACCCAATTAGTCTTTAGGGGCGTGTTTGGAGCACTGGATTGGACTGGGATTGGACTATTTTAGTCCCAATCCGGTGTTTGGCATCGTTTTGGACAGGGGATTACAAATCTCAAAAGCAAATTTAGTCCTATGATCATTGGACTAAATAAACCCAACACCCACCCCCTCTCTATTTATCCTGGGACTATTTCTCATTGTTTTCTCCCTCTATCGACGGCCATCACAAGACGTCCATACGCCTCCATCTTCTGCTGACCGTCGCACCTTTCACTGTCGTTGTTTCGACCGTCGGCCACCGCACCTCACATAGTATGGGTTCCACTGGCCACTGCACTTCTCACCTCTCACTGCCGGTGCAATCTCCTTTCACCGATCTAGAATTTTTTTTCTACCATTTTTGTAACAGAGAAGTGAGAGAAATGAGAGAAAGAGATGTGAGGAAAGAGAAGGGGAAGATTTAAATTTCCTCCCGGTAACAAAGAAAGAGAAAGAAAAGAGAATAGATAAAGATGGAGATGGAGTTGATTGTTGGATTTGTGAATGAAAATTGTTGATCGGAGATTTGGAGTTGTGTGAAAAAAAAAAAAAAGAAAGAAAGCAGAGGAGAAGAAGAAGAAGAAGAGAAGGATGTTGACCGTGGATTGGATGTGGGTTGGTGTAGTGGGTGGAAGTGATTGGTTTTTTTAATTGTTTTTTTTAAGATAAAACTTTTATTTTGTACAATCCCATGCTTTACCCAAACACATGATTGGACTATTTTAATCCAATCCCATATTTCTCCAAACACAGTATAGTATTAATTTAGTCCAATCTAGTCCAATCCAATCCCATTTAATCCTAGTCCCATCTTAATCCAATCCAATCCAATCCCGCGCACCAAACGGGGCCTAGAAGTATCAATTTAGCCCTACATCATAAAATTTAAAAATAACCAAAAACGTATTTTCCAATCCAATTAGGGCTTGTTTGGCACACAGTATTGTATTGCATAGTATTGGACTGTATTGAACTGGATTGTATTATTGTTAGTACAATCATGTGTTTTGTGATTTATTGTACTAGACTGTATTAAATAATACAAATGTTTGGTAATTTATTGTACAGTAATGTATTATATTTAATAAATATTAATGATTATAAATTAATAAATTTAATTTTTTTAAAATAAAAAATTATAATTAAAAACTCTCTTAATCTCCTTTCGGGAGGCATAACTGATAATGATCCTCTCCTCATCTCACTTCATCCTCACCTTACTTAATGTTATGACATATAAGCATTGCAATGAATAAATTGTTAAGATGTGATTGAAACTTTATTAAAAACTAATCACATGCTTTAAAAAGTTGAGGAAAAGGTGAGGACGAGATGAGATGAGATGAGGTGAGGAGAGGAGAGGATCTAGTCCCTTCGAGAGATGACTAGTGTAGCAAAAGTATTGAGTGAAAATTATTACATAAACTTTGTTCTCTCCCAAACCGCTTTCATATCCGACCAGCGATGATATGGTGGCCGACTACGGTAAGTGGTTCCCCATGAACCGTAAGAGAGCCGCCGATTTGGTCCATCCAACATCGTTTAGATAATAACTTTTCTTTTCTTTTTGCCTGGATAAATGTCTTTATTTTGTTTTGTTTTTCTGACGGTGTTAACAATGAAAAATTCCCTCATTTAACCCTTTTTTCCTTTAGTAGGAGAGAAATCTCCGGGCAACTAACGAACAACTCATCGGCACTAGTCTCTTGACCTTGATTGTTCTGTCCAATTATATGGAAATGTGTAGAGGAGGTGGTGTCGGTGACGGCGTCATCTTGATAATCGGAGAGATGAGCCTTCTCCATGGAAGCACTGAGAAAATGATTATTTACCTGGTAATATAATATATACTAGATTACCTGGCTGTGCTTCCAAACAGTGTCACTACTGATGAATCAAAGTGAGGCAAGCCAATAGTATCTCGATTTATCAGGTCATGAAGAGGATGGAACCAGCCTTCAAACAGGCAATTCATTATCTTTTCCAAGTGAAAGAATGACGTCTAATTCATACTTCCTTTTTTTTATCAAGTAGATGTTGTTCATCATCTTCCCAAACTTGCCATCATCTTAATTAATTATAATATGTCTTGTAATTACTAGGTTTATATACGAAAATGTAAAGATTTTGACTTTTATGTCCTGGAAGCACTGAGAAGATGATGATATTATGTATGTAGTGTATGTATTTGGATTTAATCATTCCACCGTTGATGTTACTTGCTGTGCTGAAAGTTCCTTCCCTGTCAGAAATATGATTTTATTTGTAAAAAAAATATAAATAAAACATAAACATATGTGTATGAATGAATGAATGAATACGTTAAATGTTATGTAAGGTGTAAATGATGCTTTTTTTTCATCGTGTAACCATTCACACTGTTCCATGTTCAGCTATTCAGCATACAACTTTACACGATGAAAAACAAAGCATCCTTACACAATAGATATAAATTATCGTGTAATAATACCTTGTTTTCTTCGTGAAACCATTCCCACAGTTGCATATTGAATGACTGAACATGCAACAATGTCAAAGATTACACCATGACTCATGCTACTATTGGCAGATATATTGCACCATGTAGATTGAGGGGATAAAGTGTTTCATTGATGGGAGTATGGGAAAAGAGAAAAACCCATTTTTTACATGTTATTTTTTTGTTTAAAAAAACATTATATAATTAAATGTAAAAAAATAGGAACATATTTGAAATTCAAATAAATAGACAACTAAAATTATTACCCGCCACTTTTTAAACATGATTACACTCTGGTTACATGTAAAATGGTGACAGTATGAATGATTACAGGCCAATTTTATAAACATGGTTACACGATAAATTAAATTTAGCATGTAATCATTTGCTTTCATCGTTTAATCATTAACAAAATTTTAAGTTGGATGATTGAATAGGCAACAATGTGAATTATAAATAGGGACAACTGTGAAATCAGAAGATGAGTTAAGCCCGGGAGGAAAATTGTTAGGCCTAGGAAACATTTCTAGGCCCAAAAATATTTGTTCCTAGGCCTAAAAAAACTTCCCTAGGCTCATGCCTTAGTGGTCGCCACATCATTAGTATTAGGGTTGATAGGAAGGATCTAAGCCCTGGAAGTTTTCCGGCCTAGGAAACGGTACTTTGAGCCTAGGAATAACTCTTAGGCCCATTGTGGATTTAATTTCAAATTAAATATATATATATATATATTTGATGAAATTTTTATATATTTTTTCCAATTGCACGGGGATGTTTTTAAAAATCGATGTGCACCCATCGGAATCGATTATTTTATTGTAAATATAATACAGGAGATCGTTTCAAACAACGAGAACAACTAACAAGTTTTTGAAAGAACTCTTAGGTATTTAGGGGTTCATTTTTGAAAGGGTTGTTTGCTATCTGTAGTGTAATTTGTTTCTAAGCCTGTCAAATCTCTCATAGTCCCAAGAAAATTCGAGATCATCAACACCGTTCGTTTGTGAAACGTGTAACGAAGGATCCCACATATTTACTCGCCACATAATCAATTGGTAGTGGATTACAGATGGATCCCACTAATCTTCTTCTTCTCTTCTGATTACATTCTGGATCCCACTTGGTCAAACACGTTTACCCATTTTCTTCTTCTTCACTTCTTCTTCACGTGTTCCAAAACTAGCAAACTTAGGGTTCTTCATACCCTAACTCCTCCACACGTACACTGAGAGGGTTTTGCCTGATTTACACAACAAGGTTTTTCAGTTTACAGGTATCTGCAAAGTCTAAGAACACAAATGGGGAAGAATTCTATTTATGTAGTTTTTAAAGGAAGGAAAACATGTGTTTAGTTCTTGGCCTGAATGTCATGAACATCTAGATGGTTTTCCAGGAGCATCTTACAAGAAGTTTAACTCAATCGATGAATCATATAAAGCGATAAGTAGACGTTCCGTACATTCAAGCCATTCTTTGCCTCAATCTTTTGTGAATGTTGCTGAGAAGCTATCTGAGAAGAGTGAAAGCACTGGTGTGATGTTGTTTTTAATTGTAGGGATGTTTATTTTGAGAGTTATAGCAGACAAGATTGTTTGAAAGATCTTGTTTGTTATGTTCTGCTGGTATGAGTAATGAAGGAGCATTTAATTTTTAATTTGTTTGTTCCGTTTTGCTGGTATGAGTAATTAAAGATCTTGTTTTTTTTTAAAAAATTTTTTTTTTTTTTATATATTTTGAGCCTAGGAGATTTGTACTCATCAACAATGGTCCCAGTCACGATATTTGTTACTTGATGAATATATCCAATAATTATGAAAAATGCTTTATTGAAAATGATTTTGAATGTAATAAGAGACTAATTCACATTAAATTGTGACAAATTCATATACCTATATACAAATATTAGGATCCATAACAGGAACATAGCATATACAAAAAAAAAAAAAAAAAAAACTGTGACAGGAACAGAGCTAGAACAGGACCTAGGTTTAGGAGAATTGTTCCAAGGTCCACTATAGTTGTTCCAATGCCCAAGAGAGTTGTTCCTAGGCCTATCAGAATTGTTCCCAGGCTAATGAGAGTTGTTCTTAGGCTAAGAAGTAGTATGAATTGTTTCCAGGCCTACGAGAATTTATCCCGAGCCCACGAGAGTTGATCCCACACTACAAGAAAACTCTTTATCTATTACAGGCCATTCACTACAGGCCTTACCCCCGTATTGGAAAATGATTATTAACTACGGGGCAATTAAAAGCCCGTAATTAAGTTGGGTTCGCTAAGTCATTTAAAACGGGCCTTTAAATGCCTGTGGAGAATAAAAAGTAATTATTACGTGCAAACGTGGGTTTGTTGTAAAGCAATATAGCCATTACTGGCTTTGCTTGTGGTTGATAAAATTATCCATTACGGGCAATGTCCGTATTAGAGAGTTATAATCTTAATGGAGGGAATATAAATAAATTTTTCCGCGTGTATTCTAATACGCAAAATCCCTAAATCGATCTATTATCTCTAATCAGTAGTTGATTAATCGACTCTACAACCCTAAATCCTAACTTAGTTACTCTATTATCCCTAACTCAGTCACTCTCACAAAGTAAATCCCTAAATCCTCATCCCTGCACCTTTATAGTTCTCTTCACTTGATTTTTCTTCTATCAATTTTCTGGTAAGCACTCTTTGTTGGCAACTCTAAGTGTGAATATTCTCTATTTTTCTTAGTTTTTTTACTTTCTTGCAAAATTTTTATAAAATTTTACAATTTATGATAAATTTCGTAATTTATTTGTTATTACCTATCCACAAGTGTTTGGGTTTTAGAAATTGTAGATGGTTTTATCTAGAAATTTGTAAATTTCTTTTGGCATTGCCTCATATTTCTGATGTTGCTTTTGACATCCTATGGTTTTGTTTTTGTTGTTGCCTTATCATGTGCTTTGTCTGTAGTTTGTGGCCTTTTCGAGAGCTTTGTGTTTTTGCCTTTTCATAACTTCTTTTCCCCTGTGTGCAAACATATATACTGATACATTTTTTTAACCAAAAAGACAATGAAAATGTGATGCAAGTGAAGACAAAAGATTATTCATTATTAATTGAAAGAAAGTAAATCTTCTAGGTGTTTAGGCCTTAGGGTCTTGTGCAATTGGGGATATTTTAATAGATATTGGGTTGGATTAGATGAAGAAGAAAAGAAGAGAGGAACATGCAAGTCATGGAACTCTTTGCTTTTGAGACAGATGGAGGGAGATGTTGCTTTTGAGTGGCCTTTTTAAGTGGCTATGCTATTGCTTTTTGCTTTTTGTTGTGGTCCAATCATGTGCCTTTTTGTAAATATTTGTTGTGGCATGGTGATGGCTCTGTATTTCTCTTTCCTGTCCTACATCAATAGTTCTAGATGACAGCCAAGTGCTATACAAGGTTCACTGCAGATCTGCTGTTTCTTGGAAGGAATATGAAATGGAGAGAACATAATGTTTTATGGGAAAAAAATATAAATTATATACAAAGGTTCACTATCAATTTGCTAGAAATAGTTGTAGATTGAATATATAGGACTTCAAAATAACTTGGTTAGTGTGGAAGTTTGGGAGTCGATCGACATAAAAGGGCCTATGTCTTGTGCACCAAATAGCTTTAGTTCTCCAGGAACATTTGGATGAAACTTGTTTATGAGTTGGATGCTTCTGAAATGATATCATTTCTTTTATTGAAATAAGACTGCACATTATGTTGTTATATCTGATTAGTATTCAACTAGTTTTTATTTGAATTTTACGGTTTAGTTCAAATCACTTTACCTTGGGATATTTGGCATAGGTCTTGTGCACCATTAAGTCTTTTTTTACATGACTTATGTGTATTAGCTTTTTTATTCCTTAAGTTTTAAAAAATACATCAAAATAGCACCTTTGATAAAAAAAGCTTAACAAAATATTTGCATGAGAGGTTTTTTTTTTTTTTTTATCTTGTTCTCTGTTAATTTTTTGGAAGAAGCATATTGACTATCAATATTAAGATAATGGAAAAGCTTTTAGAAGAGGCAGCTAATATGTTACCACTAAATTATGACTCTTACAAGTATGGCCCCATTTTATCCGAAGTTTATGTGCCACTTCTAAAGTTTGCCGTGTTGTTCCATAATTGAGTACCTACACTCATGATTAGAGATGCATGTTTGGGGAATGGGGATGGATATAGGTTCCCCCATCCCCATCCCCACTTTCTATACCCTTCCCCCCATCCCTCTCATTTCCCCATTTGGGGAAAATAGGGATGAGGAATTTTGGGGGGACCTATATCCATCCCCATCCCTAATTCTCCATTTTTCCCGTTTCCCCCAATATTTCCCCATTTTCCCGTTTCCTCGGTTTCCTCATTTTCCCATTTGATTAAAAATTACAAATTAAACTAAAAAAATAATTAAGTAAGAACAATAATTACAAATACATATTATTATTATTATTATTATTATTATTATTATTATTATTAATTATATTAAATATTTCCTTTTCATATGGAAGTGACTTTGTGCTGCAGTTGCAGCTACCTAGTTTAACTAGATGATGTTTGTGGTGTAGACTGAACTTTCCTTTGTTTTTACAAGACACACATATACAAACAATATAAACACTTTCCTGCCTCGGTAATTGTTTACAGTGTTTATTATTGAATTTTATGGGCTTCTTTTTTATGTTTCCTTCCTCGGTAGGTGGTTGTTGTCATCGCTGCTTCGTTGGGCAGACCCGCAAGTTTTGCAGACCACTTAAAGGTATCAATTTTACTTATTTTAATATTACAATCTCTCTTCTTTTTTCTTTCATCCTTTGCTTTATCCACTGTTGAATGCAATATTTGTTATATATATATATATATATATATATATATATTTTCTGCTTCTCATTTAGTTTTCATACATATATTCTTCAATCCACACACTTAATTTATAGGATTAGAACATGGTATATATGTGTTATATGAAGTGCTTCTATAGTTCTACTTTTTTTTTTTTCTTTTTTTCTTGTAAACTTGCTGAATTTTATTGTTCAAAGCTCTGCTTTGACCTTGGTAGCACTTCGTATTGAGTATGATTTCCTTGTTCTGTTTTAATATAATATCTTAAGATTGCTCTCTAATTCTTGTGTATGTATCTTTTATAATATTAATTGGTAAAATAAATTGATCACTTTTTCAGAGTTGGTTCCATGCAAATGGATAAGAATTGGCTAAAATTTTCAAGGTTAATACACCAAACTCAAAAAATGTTATTTGATGAATACACATAAGATTTCAAGTAATAACAATTTTAGGTTTTTTTTTTTTTTTTCTTTCCTTTTTCTTCTGTAGAGTAATTAAAGAATATAGAGATGGTGTCAAAAATTTTGTTGAGGCCGCTAAAGAAATGCTAGAAATTGTTATTTGATAGTTTGCCCTTGCAAAAAATGTATAAACCAAAATTTTCAGTCTACTAAGATAGTGTATGAACACCTAGTCATTAATGGGATGGATCCTATATACATTAATTGGGTTTTCAATGGGGAAAATCCAAGAACTTCCGAGCCAAATGAGAAAAGTTCAAATACATTTAGAATGTATAGAGATGCTTTGTTTGAAGATGATTATAATATTGAACTGGGGGTTGAGATACGAGATGATGAACTCACTCATAAAGTGGAAGATGCAAAAACACCTTTGCATGATGGTAGTACAAAATACACCAAATTGTCAGCCATTGTAGTTTTATACAAACATAAAGCTACACATGATCTTTTTGATAAGGGTTTCGATGAACTTCTTAGCATTCTTCGAGACATGTTGCCACACGATAATGTACTCCCCGATTCACTGTACTCAACAAAAAAGTTGCTTAAAGTATTTGATTTAGGATACGAGAAAATACATGCATGCATCAATGATTGTTGTTTGTTTAGAAAAGAATTAGATCACCTTGAGGAATGTCCAAAATGTGGTGAATATAGGTGGAAAGTAAACGAACATACTAATCATATATATAAAAGGGTGCATGCCAAAGTACTTCGATACTTTCCAATAATACCAAGATTTAGAAGAATGTTTAGAACAATTGAGATGATCAATGACTTGACATGACATTCTACCCACACAAGTAAAGATGGAAAGATGCGCCACCCTGTCGATTCACCTGCATGGGAGACTATAGATGATACATGGCCATGTTTTGCATCAAATCCACGCAATTTAAGTCTTGGTTTGGCTACAGATGGATTTAATCCTTTTAGAAACTTAAGCTCTACACATAGTACTTGGCCAATAGTTCTAATTATATATAATCTTCCCCCATGGAAATGCATGTCTAAAGACAATCTGATGTTGACACTACTAATTCCAGGGCCACAGCAACCAGGGAACGATATTGACGTATACTTTCAGCCACTGATATAAGATTAGAATGAGTTATGGCATATAGGAGTTAAAGTGTATGAAGCAGCTTTTAATTCCACATTCAACTTAAAGGCCATTTTAATGTGGACTGTAAATGATTTTCCTGCCTATGGAAACTTGACAGGGTGTTGTGTGAAAGGTAGATATGCTTGTCCTGCATGTGGGTTAAAAACATGTTCTGAGAGATTGAAATTTAGTAACATGAATGTTTATTTGGGTCATTGACGATTTCTTCCAATGAATCATACATTACGGAAAAAGAAATCATGGTTTAATGGGGTAGAAGAAAATGGTGATAAGCCTGGAGTAATTTCCGGTAAAGAAGTTCTACTTTATGTGCTGAAGTTGAAAATAATATTGGAAAGAAGAGAAAAAATGGGAAAAGAAAGAAAAATCTGAATCCTATATGAAAAAAAAAAAAAAAAAAAAGAAGTCAATATTCTTTGATCTACCTTATTGGTAGGTAATTCATTCATTTCCAAATAATTAAAAAAAAAAAAAAAAACTTATTCTATTTCCTTTTATGTTATTTTAACTTTTGGTTGTTAACATGCAGGAATTATGTTTGCATCATAATTTAGATGTGATGCACATAAAAAAACAAACATTTGTAAGAGTCTTGTCGGCACACTATTGAACATAAATGGGAAAACAAAAGATGGTGTAAATTCTCATAGAGATTTACAAGTCTTAGGCATTCGGGATGAGTTTCATGTCAAAGAGTGTGATAATAGGCTTTATTTACCTGCAACACCACACACTATCAAAGGCAGAGAAACAACTATTTTGTAAACGGTTGTTTAATTTAAAAATACATGATGGTTACTGCTCAAACATTAGCAATTGTATATCATTGAGTGATTGCAAAATAGGTAGGCTCAAATCTCATGAATGTCATGTCTTAATGCAACAGTTGTTGTCAGTAGCAATACGAGGTCTCTTGCCTAAAGGGTCGAGAATAGCTATATTTCGATTATGCTCATTTTTTAATGACATTTGTCAAAGAGTGATTGATAGAAGTAAGTTAGAATCATTGGAGGATGAAGTTGCAGTGACAATGCGCATGCTTGAAAGATATTTCCCTCATTCTTTATTTGACATTATGATTCATCTCACAATTCATTTAACTAGAGAAGCTCGATTATGTGGACCGGTTCAATATCGTTGGATGTACCCTTTCAAAAGGTATTCCCCTAGCTTTTATGATTCATTGATGATAGACAACAAATATGTTTTGAATTTATGTTTATTTTATAGGTTCATGAAGGTACTAAAAGGATATGTAAGAAATCATGCAAGGCCGGAAGGATGCATAGCATAATGTTATTTGATAAATCAGGATGTTGTGTTTGGTAATGTAGTAGAAGGACATCCTATTTCTATAGGGATATCAATGACCATGTCTTCTGACATGCTATGCATTGCACATCGCTATATACTATTTAGAAGTGCAGAAGTGGAACCATACATAAAGTGAGTACAACAACGTTAATTTTTAAATAGATTAAATACAAATTAGAAATATCCATAATATTTAACTCAATGTAGTGATATTTATTGTTAACATCCTATTAGCATGGACATTGAAGAGCTTCAACGTTTAGATTCAAGTCTTGCAAGTAGACCATTTTTACTATAAAAGGAGGATACATCAACGTTCTCAACGTGGTTCAAAGCTAAGGTTGATAAACTTACCCTTAATATGTTTAATTTTTACACAAATCTTCTCTCTTTATAAACTTACTAATTAGTATATTTACATAGGTCATTGATGAAACAACAAGTAGCTTGAAGATATCAAGCACCTTAAAATGGCTTGCATTTGGACCAACCATGCAAGTAACATCATATACAAGCTATGTTGTCAATGGGAAACGATACCGCACAATATATAGTGAGAAATCTACTCAGGATAGTGGTGTTTCCCTTGAAATGGAAACTGTTTGCACAATCAATACAAGAGAGGGCACTCAAGTTATCAAGAAGATGGTTTACTACGGGGTTCTAAGAGAAATTCTTCTATTAGACCTTTATGCATTTCGTGTCCCATTATTTAAATGTGATTGGGTGGGTAGTGAGAGTGATGTTAAAATTGAAGATGGGTTCACACTAGTTAATCTTCACCCACGTGTAAATAAATTTGATAGAGATCCTTTTATTTTAGCTTCGCAAGCAACACAAGTGTTTTATTCTAGGGAAAATGATATATCCAATTGGTATGTTGTCTTAACAGCACCTCCAAGAGGATTTCATGATCTAGAAAAGTTTGATGAGTATGCTTATAGGACCTCTACACCATTAGATGTATCTCAACTTGACTCTACCATGGATGATGATGAGGAATATGCTCGAATTGACTGTGAGGACATTGTTGTAAAAATCTAGTGATATTGCTTGTTATCTTTTTTTGATATGTTTAGTATAAAACTATATGCATTATTAGTTATGTTTCTATGAATAGTATGTTATGTTATGATCTTTAATTTTCTCTTTATTTTATTTTATTTTATTTTTTACTTTTAGAAAATGCTTCTATCTTTTATTACTACTGCTAGTAAAGAAAGAAAATATAGCTTAAAGGATACTGAATGCTGCAGTTGTTTGTGCTACATGATAATTGTAATTTTAGATATATGTAGATGTCGACGGAAGAAAATACCGGAACTCCAACTTTAAGTGTTAATGATAAGGGATGTAAGAAAAGAAAGGGAAGGGGCCAAAGCCAATATGATTATAATAAAATTGCAAAAGACAAGGAAAGTAGTGTTCCTATTAATGATTTGGGCCAACCACATGGAGAATCTTCGAAACCGTTAAGTACTTCTTGTGGGCTTATGGTCACTCAATTGATACCAATTACATACGATAGTTGGCTAAAGGTCCTAGAGACTATAAAGGTATGAGTTTTATTTTTATTTTTTCATTCATTGTTAAAATCATTTAAATATCAAATATGTAACAATTTTCATTTATCTTTGTGAACATTAAATATGAAAGCAGAATAGGTTTGATTTGGATGACATCTCTAAGGACAAAGCAGAATAGGTTTGATTTGGATGACATCTCTAAGGACAATGTACTTGAATCAATGTGCAATTGTTGGCGACAATATAAAAGTAGGATAACAAAACAAATTAGAAATGTTCCTCCCGATCCTGAGGCATCTAGAAAGCTCCAACTGTTAAAGTTGGCTAACATTTCGGATATAGAGGAATGGTACAAATTTGTCAAATTTCGGCTGTCTTCAGAATTCGCTGTAAGTCTTTTGAATTTAACTTAATTAAAGCAAAGTGACATTCAAACATATGATTTATCGTTTTGTTATTGTAGGAAATAAATAAGAAATATGGTGAGTTGGCCAAGAAGAATGAAACCCCATATACAACTAGCTGTAAAGGATTTGCACGATTACAAGAAGAATTGGTAAGTTAAAATATTAAGTATTATAATATTAACTATATATAAGACCAAAATTTACTAATTAGACATAATTAGTAATGCTTAGGTCTTTTGGGTTCTTTGAAGTTTGATTATTATTATTAATAAGGGTTTGTGAAAACATAAAGTACTGTTTTGAGTGTTCTTGTCTATCTTTTGTTATTGTGGTGGCTGGTTGGGGTTTCTATTTTGCTTGTTCCCTCCTTAGCCTTTTTGGCTTTGTTGTTTAATAAAATGCTATTTCAAAAAAAAAAGGTATGGTAAATTTAAGTACAGTAATAGTAATAGAACATTGTGATTTGTCTGTGTAAATGTGTATTCTTTAAAATAAAATAAAAATAAAAAAGGTTAAAAACAAGAGTAGTTACCAAATGTGTTTATGGTTGGTTGCGGTTGTTTATTTGGGTGTTGGTCCTTTTTGCTAGGTTTGTGCTATTATTTGTAGCTTATCTTTATTTTTGTTGTGCTCTCTGTTTTGGGTGTTCTTGTCTGCCTTTTGCTGTTGTGGTGGCTGGCTGGGGTTTATATTTTACCTGTTCCCTCCTTGGGCTTTTTGACTTGTTGTGTAATAAAATGCTATTTTAGAAAAAAGGTAAAATTGGATTGGTAAATTTAAGTACAGTAATAGTAGTAGAACATTGTGATTTGTCTTTGTGTAAATGTTTATTCTTAAAAAAAAAAGGTTAAAAACAAAAGAGTAGTTACCAAAGGGACACTAGAATTTTGACTTGTAGAAGTTGTGATAATTGCAAGTGTTAAGAAGGCTGCTTAACTCGTATAAAGTTGGTACCAAATTTGTCTTTGTCTATTTTTAGAGGGCTACAAAACTAGCAAAAAATGAAGATCCTGATGAAGTCGATAGAGTGGAAATTTGTATAGCTGAGCATAAGCACAAAGATGGTACACCAGTGAATGAAAATGTTGTAGATAAAATTGTACGATAAGTTAACCTTTTACTTATATTTATTATAATTTATTCTAAGTTTATTATATTTGATTAGTTACTGTTATGATTATTTTGCATGATAAATAGAAACAAATGGCGGCAATTCCCATGGAGAAATCAAAATCAATTAAAGATGATGCTATAAGTCAAGTGTTAGGAAAGGAGCATCGATGTCGAGTTTGAGGACTTGGTATGGGTGTTACACCAACAAAAGTACATGCGGTCGTGATTGATAAACAAAGTGCAATGCAACATCATGCATAGATGAAAGATCTTAGGCAACAAATCAAAGAATTGCAAAATGCTGTCTTCAAAAATCTAGTAATGTGAAATTAAACAATTTTAGTTTGCTAGCCGTGTCATAGATTTTTTTTTTTTTTCAACTAGACAAATATGCAACCTTTGTTTAAAGTTTACTGTGAATTTGTTTTCTAACTAACCAATATGTACAATCATCTAAAATGAAAAGTTTGGTTCATTTCAGACCAATGATGGAGCTGCAGTTGTAGAACAAGTACATTAGGTAAATAAATAGACCTATATTCAGGAGGCTCTGTTTTGTCGTGCTTTTCTTTCTTTGTTGTGGTTTCTGTTTGTTGCTGCCACTCTTTGTTTATGCTGTTTTTGTTTCTTGGGTTGTTCTTTTTGCTTTTGTGGTGTCATGCTCTGGCTTCTTGGCATGTTTGTTTGTTCTTTTCGATTTCTATTAAAGCTTGCAATAGCCTGCCTTTTCAAAAAAAAAAAATGATCTATAATTGGCCTCATCTTGCTTGGTGCTGCTATGTTTGTGTCTTATTGAGGTGGTCTGGTGCAGTTTTGTGATTGTTGTCGCTTCTTCTGTTGGTTGTATGGTTTTGACTTTTGCCTTTGATTATTCTTGAATATACTTTGCCTTTCATAAAAAAAAAAAAAAAAAAAAAATTAGACATAATTATTTTTTTCTTCTTGTGTCTAACTTAACTTATTTTTTGTTATAATACTTATGTTTTTTTTTTGTTTTTTTATTTTATTATTTTTTTTATAGCCACAACATTCAACTAATTCAAATCAACAATCAAAGGTAAATATTGTAAAAATTATTTGTTATGAAATCAGCACATATTTTGTCTTAACAATGCTATTTTTTATTATCTTTTAACATTTTTTTTTTTTTTTTGTTACCACTTGGGGTTTCTACAAGAGAAAATGATGTTTCACCTCAAAAGGGTACAAAATGCAAGTTGTTGCATTGGATTGGTAGTGGAAAAATAGTGGCAGAAGCTGAAATTGATTGCACCGATCCGCAAGCATTCGTTCATCACAAGCTTCTTGGTCTGGATTATTGGAGAGTTTGTGTGAAGAAGATAATGGTGAGTGATGTTCCCTTGATTCGTGATATTAGTGAATTACAAACACTTGAAGATGCTAGAGGGACCTATATAACTTGGCCATCAAAATACATTACATATTAGGATTTCGGTGGATGTTTTTAAGTAAACATAATTTTAGGATGTCAAGTAGTACTTTTAAGGATGGTGTAATTAGTTGAATGTTTTTGTAAACTACTTTTGTTTTATATATGTTGAAATTTATCAACTGATCTGTGTAGAATGATAAGAGTTTTAATGTGACAATAGATTCCAAAAAAAAATCAATAGGTGGAAGAATATATTTAAAAAAATTATTATTATTATAATCTACTACGGACATTGTCCGTTTTAAATAGCACAATTTATCACGGGCAATTGGCGTTTTGGGTAATACAATTTTACAGACATATTATGTTTTAAATAAATCAACTAACACGTGTATGTCCTGTATTAAGTAGCTCATTAACTACAGTAGATGCACGTTATAGAAAAGATTATTTATCACGGACATTGTCCGTAGTTGAAATACACATTCACTACGGTAGATGTCCGTTGTAGATAAGCTTATTTATCACGGCATTGCCCGTATTCGAAACGCGCAATTTTCTATCACACATTCACAGACGACGGACGTTATAACGGGCGATACCTGTAGTGAATACACATCCACAACAGGCATCGCCCATAGTTGATGATAGAATTTCTTATAGTGCCAGGCTAAGCATAATTGTTCCAAGGCTTGGAAACTAAACTGGTGGCTTTTCATTGTAAAGAGTTGTACAATGGTTCATTTGATATGTAAAAGTTACATTGGTTAATGTACCCACCGTTGAGTTTACAATAACAAAATAAATGTTTATTTAAGGTACAATGGTTCATTTCATTTCAAATGTAAAGGTTATAATAGTTCATTCTTCAATGAATTTAATGTAAGGTGACTTTTCAGTTTTCAATGATATGGGTTCCACTATAAAAACCAAATCTCAGTTATATATTTTCCTCAGAAAAGTATTCAATATTCCTAAGTTGTTATTTTTTTCATCACCTCATTTTTTTCAGTTTTCAATGATATGGGTTCCACTATAAAAACCAAATCTCAGTTATATATTTTCCTCAGAAAAGTATTCAATATTCCTAAGTTGTTATTTTTTTCATCACCTCATTTTTTTCAAGTGGAAATGGAAGCAAACGGTAGGACCAGTCACAGGAGAAATGTCATTTTTGAAGTAATGCATCAACGGGTTGCAATCGTTGAGGAGACCATCATCAACGACCATGAAAATGCAAAATGGCTATGTGATGATTATACTGTACTGATGGGGAAATTTCAGAATCAGGAAGCTGAAATCATCAACTTAAATGTTGAGATTGAAGCAAGGGACAACCAAATCAATGGACTCTACCAACTTGTTGAACATTTGCAGAAGAGGTTGATGGACTTCAACATTCCACCATCACCCTAAACATCCTCACATTTGAATTTTTGTTTTTTGTTTTTTTTTTTTCAACATGCTGTAATTAGGTTTGCTTAACAAGTTAATGGAAGTAGTTTTGTTTTCTAGGAATTTCCTTTTGTCATTTGTTTCACATGCGAAACTCTGTAAAATCTAGATCCAGACTGACAATATCTGTAAATAGTAGCACGAGCCATGGTGTAATGTTTCACATTGTTGCATGTCCAGTCATTCAACACGCAACCATGTGAATGGTTACACGATGGAAAGTAAGCATTCTTACATGATATTTATATCTATCGTGTAAGGATGATCAGTTTCCATCGTGTAATCACTGACATTGTTGCATGTTGAATGACTGAACATGCAACAATGTGAATGGTTACACAATGGAAAGTAAGCATTCTTACACGATATTTATATCTATCGTGTAAGGATGATCAGTTTCCATCGTGTAATCATTGACATTGTTGCATGTTGAATGACTGAACATGCAACCATGTGAATGGTTACACGATGGAAACAAAGCACCCTTACACGATACAGTTAAAATCACACGAATATCTGGTGTGTAATCATACACTTTATGACCAATTAGTATGTATTTATTCATTCATACATACTCACACACACACACACACACACACACACACACACACACATATATATATATATATATATATGCATCTAAGGCCTATGAGAATTGTTCCTAGGTCTAGGAGAATTGTTCAAAGACATTCTCACCCAAATACATGATTCCCAAGCTATACAAGTCTACTCTATGGGGAAAAACGGAGTTGACCATTGGTGTAAATGTCAACTGCAATGGCCTTATAAATGTTTTTGATATTCTGTTGTCCAAAAATTGATTTCCATGGAGTTGGTACTCCAGTCATAATCAACTCAGCATACTTCATTAAAAAGGCACCACAACTGTTTTTGTAAAATGATGGTATATGTCAAACATAAGTGTCTTTAGGAAAGTAAATAAATATGTCAAACATAACCATCATGTTGTTGTGGAATGACATCACTGTGCATGCTTTCAGCTTTGAATGGGGTGGCATGAGGATCCATCTTCAATTGTTTTTAGTAACCGACATGCTTTAACATACATGGCAATGGTAAAGCAGGCCACGAATGTCATTCAGCCTATTACTATCTCCGCCCTTCCGGTCATTAAATGAGTCAAATACCAGTACTTTTCCTTCCTTGAGAAGTACATGGCATAACAACCAATGGTCGGGAATGAGGCACGGAATGAGCACCTATATATACACAATAGATAAAAATTATTTAAGGAAATAGGTAATGACAATGCAACGTTATTTCCAACAACTTACTAAATCCATTTGCCACCAAGGTTGAGGGTATAGAAGTTCATTCCCTGTAACATGTTTGAGGACGTCTGGACTTGGTTGGTAATTGAAAGGAACGAAATCTAGGTAGTCTTCCCAGACATTGACAGCTTTAGGAAGAGCGCTGATCTTCTTAGACCTTCTTTTGCGATTTTTTTTTTTCTGTTGAGGAGAAGGAGGAGAACTAGTTTCTTTCGATTGAGTTCTTTCCTGCTCATCCTTCTGAAATTCTGCTTTCTCTCTCAAGTTGTCAAGCAATTTCATTTCATCTGCCCACTTAATGTTTACGGTATTCTGTCATCAAAAAATACATTCATTAAGATAATTCATAAACTCATAATAACCAGTCATAGGCTTATATTAATCAATCATAGGGTCAAAAATACCCCTAATTATAACACATTTTCATAGACATGCATAAACACATTTTCATATCCGATATCATATAACTAGGGTGATACTTACAAAGAAAGATGTGTTACCCAATCCAATATTTTGCACGTAGTTAAGCTCACTGCTCGATTGCCTTCTCCATAGGATATCAAAGTAACTATGAATGTGCTGTGTAAATGCAGTGATGTACGTTACGTAATAAGTAACATAAAGCCTTAATAACAAGAAATATATAGTTAAGTATGTTACCAAATTTGATATCCACTTTTTGCGTTGACCAAGTCTTGAAAATTTTGACGCGTCATGAGAATGATTTGACCCGTATAAAAACTATTAAAAAATGAATACATTACATTAGGACAAATATTCAAAAATGAATACATTGAAAATCATGGCAATATAACAGATTACAGGAATGGAATATTACCTAACTTGGTCGCCGTTCTTAAGGAAAGACGTGAACTTAACTATGTCTATATCTTCCTCGTTTGACTTTGTTTTCTTTGTCTTCATGGGCATCGGATTTGTGTACGGGATTTCAAGATGTCTTGACCGCTTTCGAGCCCTCTGTTTGTCGACGTCTTTATATTCAACATTAGGGTCGGTCTCAATAAGTGTTACCACACTACTTGGGAAGTTTTGGGCAATAAAACACACGGACGGGGATGAGAATTCTTCCACCTCAAGGATAAATTTTTCCCCAGAGTCCTACATAAAATTAAATATGTAGTAAAGTACAAAGCATCGATATACTCATGTACATGACAAAAACACTATTACAGAATTGTTCCGAGGCCTAATGGAATTGTTCCTAAGCCTAAGAGAATTGTTCCGAGGCCGAACAGAATTGTTCCTAGGCCGAATAGAATTGTTCCTAGGCTTCAACCGTATACATGACATAAGCACTATTATGTTATAAATGGGGTATAAATGACAACATCATTGTTTTATTATTATTTATAGATTGTACCTCGACCATCCAATCTCCCTCGATTGTAATAGACCCAACAACCTTAACACCCTCAACAACAACCTCATCTTCCTCACCACCCTTAACATCCTTAACATCATCAACAACAACCTCTTGCTCACCACTATTAACACCCTTTTTTTCCAGCATCCATATCAACAAAAGCATCATCTTCCTCACCAGCCTTACCAACAAAAGTAACATCTCGCTGCTTACCCTCTTCTTCAACATCTTCCTTATCATCTTGCTGGTCACCCTATCCATCAGTATCCTGCTCAATAGCACCCTTATCAGCAACCTTACCACCAATATCCTCCTCAAAAGCAGCATTATCACTAACACTCTTATCACCAACACTCTTATCACCAACAGCCTCATCATCTTGCTCAACACCATTCTAAACATCAACATCAATAAACTCAGCACCCTTACAAACATCAACATCAATAAACTATTATATATAAATAATAATATAATTTTCAACAACTTTATATCTAACCTTAATCTCCTTCCTAATCTTTGCAAATTCATTTCTACAGAAGGCAATGATACGTTTTTCGTTATCAAGCATAACAGTATATAGTTCTGGGATTGTGGAAGGCACCTGAATTTTGTAATAATTAATACAATGCATACAAGAATAACATACTAAAAATCTAAAACCATATAGTGTAGATGCAATTATACCTTAGAATTTCCATCAGAGAATAGACGCTTCTTAGAAGGGGGGAATATTCGTTATAAAATGTGCTTCTATTTCTCCTCGTAGAGCCTTCTATCTCCTTCGGAACAGAAGCACCAATCCCATCACTATCCTTGCCTTTCTGATAATCATCAACTCCATCCTCAATACCAATATCTTCTTCCTGTTCACTTCGATGTACATCCAGAGGCAATTTCTCCATCTTCTTTCCAGTTAGTGGCTCACAAACATATTTAAGGTTCAATGACTTGAAGTAATTTGTACCATTTTCATACGTATCAACTTCCCAAGGAAATAAAGCCATCTGCATATCAGAAACAAACAATAGTTAGCGAGCTTCTACAAATAATTAACTAAAAACAAAGGGTCATTAAGTACACATCGATGCAATGAATGTTGATTCAATATTTTCAATCTTTTTTGTAAATTCCCATCTAATGAATCGTGGATACCTCGTACCAACTCGCTTTCCGATGTTATCATCAAAACGAATTATCCGCTCCATGGCCCATACCTATACAATTTAAACTAACTAATATCAATCAATGTTTTTCAATCCAACAAAGTATGAAATGAGAAACACTAAAACAAAGTTTGATAACATACTAAATTTTTCTAAAACTTACCTAAAGTACTAGAGGGAACCCAGACAAATTGTAGATATAATACTTTGATTTCTTTTTCTTCTTCTCTTTCTCACCCTACGACTTCCCTTTCTCTTTCCCTTTCCCTTTTCCTTTTCCTTTTCCTTTCCCTTTCACTTCTTCTTCTTCTACTAACTCCCTCTTTCTTTTCTTGTTCTTGTTCTTCTTATCTTCTTCTTCTTCTTCTTCTTCTTTTTCTTCTAAGTCTTCTGTATTCTTATTCTTCTGCTGCTTTCTGTTCTTATCTTCCTTCCTTGCTTCACCTCTCAGTTGGGTGAGCCGTTTCTTCAGTACACCCTTCAAAAAATATATTGTAAACCTGAAGATATAATAACCCCATGAAAATTTTTTGAATTCTTCTTCGTTTTCAACTAATGAAAACGGCCACCACGAGATGGCTGTGGTCCATCCGTCATCTGTGCCAAAGAATTGGCTCACCATATATATATATTCAACATCTTGTACGCATCTTCACTCCGTTCTTCAAAGTGGCGTACAATACCTCTACAGTCGGTCTTTCTCCTTTGAAAATTCTCATAACCATCGAATCATCTCGTACTAAATTGTTGTTAGCAAAATCTTTGGGGAGCTGTCTCATATTCAAACCGCTGCATAAACAGAATTCTTCTGGGCCGAAACGGGCTTTCGACTTCCCCAACCCAAACCACATCTCATCTTTTCTTGCCCTTTGGGGTGAATGATCTCTCATTTCAAAATATTATAGATAAGCTGCCCGTAAAGTGTTAATGGTTCTTCCAAACCTAAATATATGCTGAAAGGGCCTTCCTTGAATTTTTTCTCCAACCGAAATTTCTATAGAACGACCTTCAACTTTGTAATCATGTTCTTTTGACTTCCACTGTTTACTCTCATAGGAACCCAATTCTCATGGTCTGGGAATCGCCACAAGTCCGCATTCGAATTTTTCGGCATATAAACAATGAAAACAAAATGAAAACATCAATCCCTGGCTTATGAAAAAACGTCTTAAGCTCACTATTATGCATGTATCATCAGTCTCAGGCTCAGCATCAGTATTAGGCTTATTAAAATCATTCAAATAATACACATTAAACATCAGTCTTCGGCTCAAAATAATACATGCATGCATCATCAATCCATTGTCATAGGCTTATGAAAATCACTCATAGGCTCATGAAAATCACTCATAGGCTCAACTTATACATTCAATATTAAACCTAGGCTCTCTACATGCAAAATAAGTCATTTTCAGTCCCAAGCTTATAAAAATAAGTCCTAGACTCAAAATTATGCAAGTATCATCAGTCTCAGACTCAACATTAGTACTAGACTTATGAAAATCATTCAAATAATACAACATTCAACATCAGTCTTAGGCTGAAAATAATACATATATGCATCATCTATCCTTCGGCCCTAGGCTTATGAAAATCACTCATAGGTTCAACATATACATTCACCATTACATGTAACATCAATCATTTACTTTGCAAACGTTTTTCTTCCTTCACACTATAAATTGCTAGTGTAGTTCATAGCAATCAATCAATCAATCAATAAATGCTTTCGCTGTCCAAACAGAACACACAACGTCCAAATACACATACAAACACGTCAAATACACAAACAAGAGAACAATCTACCATCCCAAAATACAAACAAGAACAAACTCTAAAAAAAACACATTAGTACCTTGAAATTGGTTTGCGTTTCGTCTAGGGGTTGGGTGCTTTGTTCAATGCTGATGGCGACGGTGATGAGGACAACGACGATGAAGACAACGATGATGACAACAATGACGACCTTGTGCTTCTCCTTCCTCTGTATTTATGGTGTGTTGTTGTTTGGGTTTGCGATTTCAAACAGAGCAGAGTTTTGAGTATTGTTCCTCATTTGGGCTTGTGCGTCACTGTATCTCTGTGTCACAGCAACGACGACCTTCTGCTTCTCCTTCCTCTCACTTTTTCTGGTTGTTGTTGTCGTAGCCGTTTGCAATTTCCCGAGCAAATTCAATTTGTCATCTACTGTGTTGTTAACTGTTAGTTTTGTGGGAAAATCAGAGGGCAATTTAGCCATTTTATGGGAAATCAGATTGGGGAGGATAATTTAGTAAACATAATAAAGTTTTATTTGTTCAAATATTTAAGGAGGGTATTTACGGAATTTCCATGCGAGGGCTCTTAAAGACATAATGGTAAATAGGGTAAGCAAAGCGGCTACATATGCAATTTTTTTCCCAAGCGGCCATTTTCTAAAAAGTGGATGTTGGGAATGGTTGTTACCTTCAATTTCCACAAAAAAAGCGTCTCTGTACAAAACCAATCCCTCAAAAATCCAGTCTCCATTGATATCTCTCTCTCTATCAAGCTTCAAAATCTCATCTTCCTTCAAAATCGTTTTCCGATTCCAATTCCAATTTCAATTTCAATTTCAATTCCTCTTCTTCTTCTTCAACCAACTACTTCAACATCTCCGGCGAATACTCCACCAATCTCTTCTCCAAATCCTCCAACAACAACCACGCTTCTTTCTCCAGCCTCTGTCATCACCGCCTCTGTCGCTGCCGTCGCCGTCGGTTCCAGCTCCAGAAACGATTCCAAGTTCGAGATTTGCTCTTTCGACTCCAACTCCTTATTCTCAGCTTCAATTTTGGGTACTACTTGATAGAACTCGTTGTCGTACCCAAGACCCACGTACGGCGGAGGAGGAGCAAACGTGCCCTTAACCACTATTATTTTCAATTTTTGTTCCCTGTGCCCTAACCAATTCAAGACTCACCGTCTCCGTCCGTTCGTCAGTAATCAGAAACCGTCGCGCCGCGACTGTCTACTCGGTTGCCGCGCCGCAAGGCTTCATCGCGGAGGTGACCCGAAAGCCGGAAACCACCTAGCTCGCACCCCTACACAGCCGACGCCCCCACTTCATCGCCGCAGTCCGCTCATCTTCTGCCGGCAGTCGTACCCCCGTTCCGTCGCACCGCACGCCTACACAACCGAGGTAATTTCACTTTTAAACCGTAACATTTAGTTCGATGTTGGTACCTTTGAAGGTTTTCTCTTTATATTGAACTGGCATAATCTGAAAGCTTCCATGTTTGATTATTGTTCTCTCTTGTTTGTAACTATTGATATTTCCATATGAAAATTGTTCAATTTGATTTAGTTGGTAGATCGTTTTTTCTTGTTTGCATATACCCTACTGCCAGCTCTGTTTTTGCAAGTTCCTAATTATGTTATTAGAGGATAATCTTGGATAACCTTGTAGATGTTCAACATAAAATTCAGTTATTATCTGTGTATATATCATAATCGTCTGGCATATAGTTACCCTTTTTGGTAGCAAAACACTAATCTGTACAAATGCTCATAAGTTGCATCTTCTACCAGTTAGGAGCTACTAGAATCCCGAGGAAGAAGTTGATGACATTGGTTCTGAGCACTCAGCCTTAGAAAACACAGAGATGCCTAATAGGGAGATCCAATGTGCAGTTAATGAGTAAAATGGTGTCATTGTTGGTTTCACAGAATTTATAAATTATAAGTGACAGGTGATATTAACTCATATCAAATTTGTTAAGAAAGGTCAAATTTCATCTGTATCATACAGAGGAATTTTTAGAAGAGATGAACATCCTGCCTTCACAACTAGTTGTTCACCAAAACCCTACAATTTCATTATCCATAACCAAAACCTCACAATAAAACCGAAAATCACCGTAAAAAACAACAACAAACCTAGCATAGACCCCTTAGGACCCATAGTCGTATGGACCTCTTCTATATCTCGTCACTGCCGGGCAGTTACCTAAAGCCGCCTCAGAGTTTACCTGAATGAGACTCTCTGGGATCAATCCCAATCACATCACTTATTTAACGCTTCTTTTGGGTTGCAATGATAATCCCTTAGAAAATTCATCTTTTGGTGCTCTGATACATGCCCTTGTCTGTAAACTTGGGTTGGATAAAAATAATGTGATGGTGGGCACAGTGCTTGTTAAAATGTACGTGAAAGGGTCGTGTGGATTTGGCTAGATTGGTTTTTGATGAGATGAGAGAGAAGAATTGATCTCTTGGAATACAATGATTGATGGGTATATGAGGAATGGGAAGGATAAGTCTGTGATTAGATTGTTCGAAGAAAGGCCTGAGAGAGATGCAATATCTTGGACTGCGATGATTAATGGATTTGTTAAGAAAGATCGTTTCGGTGAAGCCTTGGAGTGGTTTCGCGAAATGCAGATATCTGGGGTGGAGCCAGATTATGTGGCCATTATTTCCGTACTTGCTGCATGTGCCAATGTTGGGACGCTAGGTTTAGGTTTATGGATACATCGGTTTGTTTTAAAGCAAGACTTTAGTGACAATGTTAGGGTAAATAATTCGTTGATTGATGTTTATTCTAGATGTGGTTGTATTGAATTTGCTCATCAAGTTTTTAAGAGGATGAGGAAGCGAACACAGGTGTCTTGGAACTCCATTATTGTGGGGTTTGCAATCAGTGGGTTTGCGGAGGAAGCTTTGGAGTATTTCAAATTGATGCAAAATGAAGGGTTCAAACTGGATGGAATTAGTTTCACAGGAGCACTGACTGCCTGCAGCCGTGCTGGTTTAATTGACGATGGACTTAGGTATTTTGATGTTATGAAGAGAGTTTATAGAATCTTTCCTCGGATTGAGCATTATGGGTGCTTAGTGGATCCTTACCGCCGTGCAGGGAGATTGGAGGAAGCCCTGAATGTTGTAGAAAACATGTCTGTGAAGCCAAACGAAGTTGTTTTGGGTTCATTGCTGGCCACATGTAGGACAAAGGGAAATGTTAGCTTAGCAGAAAGGTTAATGAAGTATCTTGTTGACATGGACCCTAATGGTGATTTTAATTATGTTCTTCTTGCTAACATGTATGCTGCTGTTGGAAGGTGGGATGGTTCTGGCAAGATTAGGAGGAAAATGAAGGGGCTTGGGATACAGAATAAGCCAGGAATCAGTTCAGTTGAGATAGGTAGTAGCATTCATGAATTCATGGCGGGTGATAAGTCCCATAACGAGACGGAGAATATCTATTCGATGCTAGAACTTCTTTCTTTTGATTTAAGATTATGTGGTGAGTATTAGCTGGCTTAACTAATTAGGTCTCTTGTGGTTGTACAAGAGGTTTTGAGTTCTAGTTCAACTCACTAGGGTGGGAAGGGAAAGGGATTTGGGTTATATTAATTGTAATATATTTAAAAAAAGAAAAGAAAAGAAAAGAAAAAAGATTATATGGTTATGTTCTAGATACTGGTGCCATGGAAACTTGTGAAATTGATTGAAAATCAGTTTAGTTATAAGTGAAGAGAAAAAGTGTTTAGATTTACTTATAAAGCTACAGATTCCAATTTCATTTATATCATCTCATTTTCTGTAAAGAATTTGTACTTTAAATCGGGTAGATATTGATTTCTAAGCAAGATAAAGGGAGATTTGAAACAATTTGTATTGGAGTAGACGGGTTATATCCCCTCATTTAATTTTGTTTGTAATCGAATGACACTTGATTTTTCTCTTCTTTTACTTATCAATGCAACAACTCAAAGCAAGTTCTCCTCACCTTTGATTGAATAATTCAATATAACACCAATTCCAAAGTCATCAAAAGATATTCTACAGTGTGAAAAACACAACATCAAAAAATTTTCAATTGTTCTAAATGTCCTTAACAATTTGAACAATGGACAAAACAGATTAGCTATATATATATATGTTAGTGGAACTGTGGAAGCACTTTTACTTGTATGTTTCATGAATTTTTAGCTTGTACAACTAGCTTGATAAGAAGAAAGCCATTTTCTATCTAACAAAAAGATATAGTTCTAAGCACTTAACTTAAGGAAAACAGAGAAGCTGAACAGAGAGATCCATTGTGCAGTTAATGAGTGAAATGGTGTCAATGCTGTTTCACAAAATTCATATATGACATTGAGGTGCTATTTCAAATGAGATATGCAAAGATGTAAGATATACTATATAATGATTGACACCTCTGATTAACATCCTGTCTAATTAGCAATTGCATCAATTCTTTGGAAAGGGTCCGATGGTGATTGGTTCTATGTGCTTTCTTATATTTTAATGATTTTGTTATGTACAAAAATCAAATTTGTTAGCTTCTGTGTTTGAGCTCTATAATCACTGTATCTTAATCAAGTAAAAGAACAATAATAATGGTGATTTTACGAAGTAATGTCACAATCAAAGTATTTGGAGAACAAGAAATTGACAGTTGTGATTTTTTTTCATGGTCCAATCTATACAGATCATTATAAAACATGAAGAACTATGGCTTGCAGCTTCGTGTTCCACCTTCACAACAAAAGAAACAGCCGGCAAAGCCTCCATTGCCACCACCTCTTGGTTTTCGTGATGACGATGATGATGATGTTGAGAGAGAAATTTCCCGACAAGCTAGCAAGAACAAGGCTCTCAGAGAGGTATGGTTCTGTACAAGTGCTTTGGTATAAAATCTATTTTGTTTTTATTTATTGATTTTATTCACTTTTTGGTTTTTGTAATTTTAAAGACTGAGGAGCAGCACAAGAAAGCATTGGAAGAGGATCCTTCAGTGTTTGATTACGATGGAGTTTATGATGAAATGAAGGAGAAAACCGTTCGTCATAAGTTGTTGGTTCGTGAAGACCAACAGGTATGTTGATACTTGTCATATGATTTAAATTAGATGTCACCAATTTGTAATATAACATTAGTAGAAACTTGTTATCAGGTCGATATTGTTGTACTGTATGGCTAAATATGATTTTGTGATTAATTATTACTCCATCAAGTAGGTAGTATTTGGAAGCTCTATTTATAAGATTAGGCTTCTGTTCTGATATTATTTTATTTTATTTATTTCTTCTCATTCAGCTTTTGTGAATCTTTCTTTTCTCTTGTTTCATTTTCGTTTGAGTTGAAAAACGTAAACCGTTTTGAATGTCTGCTTGTAGTTGTAGCTAATATATTAGCTGATGTTCTTAACTAATCAGCATGGTTGTTTCTACTGCAGCCAAAATATATTCATAAATTGATTAAAAAAGCAGAGGAGCGACAGCGGGACCATGATATAATTTATGAGAGAAAACTTGCTAAAGAGAGAAACAATGAAGAGCACCTTTATGCAGACAAGGACAAATTTGTTACAAGTGCTTACAAGAAGAAACTTGAAGAGCGGGAAAAATGGGAGGCACAACAACGCTTGCGTGATCTTCGAGACGAGAAAGAGGATGTATGTCTAACATTTCCATGGACTTTTATGGTCTTTCCTTATCTAATTAATTTAACTGCTTAGTCTATTCAGTATTTACCCTTTATTAACTGTATTTTTCTCTATCCTGGTGTTTTCCTGCATTTTCTTGATTCCCTTATACAGATATACTCATATACTACTACTACAGTAAAAGGATATCTTTTTTTTTTTCACAGAAGTTACACATTTTATTTGAACATTTTCTTCCTACTGCTGACATTAAATCGTAAGAATAAGCATATGCAGGACAAAGTAGTCATTGTTGACATCATTACCATGAAAGATTTGTATTTTGTTTGTTCTCACACATGTTGTTTAAGTCTTGATTAAATGAAGGTTTAAGACAGTTTCTTTGGCATTATAGAATGAGAATCTAGATTGCACCCTGATGCATGTGCATCATCCATTCAATTCATACCATGTGGTCAGTTGTAAATGAATAAATGTGTTTGGTTAATCATGCCACTTAGTATGAATTGAATGGATAATCATAGGCATCATAATGCATTCTAGACTTTCTTGTTAATATTTTATGAGGGTTGGTTATTGAGGAAATTAAGTGGTCTTGTAATATATAAGTGAGTGTGTTTATATTGCCAAGTTAAGAGGGTTGGGGGGACAAAATGGTGAGGTTTTAAGAATTCTGTTTGACATAATGTGAATTTCTTCCATTGTTGTGAAATTAATGAGCTGGGACATTTAGTTTTAAATAGGCAGTGAAGACAGCTGCTGGCAGTTCACTTGTTGACCTCCATCACAGAAGAAATTCCTAATCAAACATTTGTTTAGTTTGTTGCTATGTGTGATTGTTCAACTTCAGGGCTGTGAGACCCTGTTGGGTTTCATGTATTATTATCAGGAATGTTATAAATGAAACCATTCTGTTGAAAACTAGGTGATCCTTACTATTGCAGACTTTGTAGTTTTTGAAGCTAACCATTGGAGTTAGAATTATAGATTTAGCAGAAACCTTAAGCAAAGGGAGACTACTGAATGTCCTGATCTTTGGCAGATTTTGGATGGTGTTTCCCTTGAGAAAATGAGGGGGATAGAAGAGTGGATCTGTGACTAGTTTGAATTATTTTTAGTCAGATTTTTCCAGACCCCAATTGGTGATCTCTCCTTCTGATTCAGCCAACTTTATTTGGAAAGCTTAAGTCCCCATTAAGGTCATAATCCTGGCTTGGTCTATAGGCTATAGCCATGGGAGAGTCAATGCTGATAGAATCTAAAGGAAGAGAACTATCATATGTTTATTTTCTCACTGTTGTGTGTTTTGTGATAAGAACTTAGAGAGTAGAGACCACCTTCATTGCCCCTCAACTTCTATCTCAGCTTTGGGAAAATCTGTTCTTTATAGCAAACCTAAGTTGATCAATGCCAGCATAATGTAAGACTTTTTTGGCATAATTTCTTGGGAAGGTTATCTTACGGGCTGTGGTTCTGTGGTGAAGGTTATCTTATGGGCGATTTAGGGTGAGAGAAATAGAAGGATTTCCGATTTTTCAAGACTATAGTGCGGACAATGCTCAGTCCATCCTAGAGAGGATTTTCTAGGATGAGCACTGTGGTTTCCTCTTTTTGTGGATAGTTTGCTTACAATTTTTTGTAGACTGCTTCTTCTCTTTGCATTCCCTTTCTCATTAAAATGTTTTAGTTTTCTGATAAGAAAAGGCAGTAGGGATATATTTATTCTTGTACATCCATTTACAATACTATAGTTCCTTTTCAGCATCTCTCTCTCTCAATTTTGTTGATCCTAATTATAAGCTAGTGTGTGTAAGCTAGTCTTTTGCTTGATGCAATTAGATTTAAATCAAACAGAAAATACATTTCTGTAACACTGGCTTTCTGTTGATTTTAAATGAATCTTTAACAGTGTATATATCTTATTGGATCTATTTCGTTAAAGATATACCTCTGCATTTATTCTCATATGGTTTGTGTTTGTTTTCCTGTTGAAAGGTTACAAAGAAGAAAGACTTGTCTGATTTTTACTTCAACCTTGGAAAAAATATTGCCTTTGGTGGGAATGAGTCAAAGAAGTTAAACAAACAGGCTGAAACAAGAAAGCCGGAGAAACAGGAAGAACAAGGAGCTGCTGACCCCCCAAGAAAAGACCATTTACTAACCGATTTGGACTCTCCTTCTGAGACTCCCAGGGTAAAAGAGGGGCACAAAGCTGAAACTTCAATGCCTACAAGGAGCTTCGAGTCCTCAGACCATTTATCAACCAGTTTGGTAGAAGAGGAATCCGTGGCTGGACAACCATCAGAAGATCAACCCAAACGTGACCATCATAAAAGAAATGAAGATGCAATCACTGCTGCCAAAGAACGTTTTTTGGCACGAAAGAGAGCCAAGGGACAGTAATTTATAATTACTGACTGATATAGGAAGCAATTGACTAGTTGTTTCAATTGATCTAAAAGAAGCCAGATGAGTGTTGATGGAGTCTATTAAAACTTTGGTGGGATTTCATTTTCAGCCCCAATAGTCTAGTCGGGTCGGGTCGGGTCGGGTCGGGTCATCCAAGCAAGTAGAATTGTCTAGACTCTAGACTGTAGTTGTGTGAATTAAAAACTGTAATTGTGACTTTTCAAGAGTGAAGACGGACCACGTGCCTGATCCCTACAATTACAAAACAATTATAAGCCGTGTCTCTCTTGCCCAAACAACATACAAAAAGCTTCATTATTTTAGTCCCCACAAAAGCTCACATTGAATGCGAGGGACATTTTTTAATGCCAACTTCACCCCTAGCAATCACAAATTTGATAAAAGTAGTATTTTTTTATTTTTTTATTTTTTTAAAGAAAAGTTATTTTTTGATTTTGCTGCATATTAACAATAATAAACTTATTTTATAAAGTTATTTTAAACTTTATTAGCGAAGAATGTGGGTATCGAATTTATTTATTAATCTCTTAAGAATTATGATTGATTATAAAGTAATGCTAGGAATATTGAAACAATGATGAAACCGTTAAAATCATTAATAGGAATTGATCAATTATATAAAATTTAGATGAGTGTTTAAGAAATTTTATTAATGTTTAATTTGTTGAACTGCACCAGCACATGCAGAGTACAGTTGTGTATGCATCACTGTACCAATTTCCACAAACCTAACCAGTTCAATGCTCACACATTTAATATAAAATTATCCTCTGCACAATTCACAGCTCACAAACAACCATGGCTTCTTCTTCTTATTTCTTCTCCTTCTTCTCCTTCTTCTTCCTCTCTCTGCTTTCTATCTTTCCTTCAAACTCTTCCCTCACCATCCCAATCTCACATTTCCACACAAACCCATCTCAAGATCCATACCAAAACCTCAACTCTCTAGTCTCCTCCTCATTAACCAGAGCTTTTCATCTAAAAAACCCCCAAACCACCACCACCACAACAAGAACCTCAGTTTCTTCACATAGCTATGGAGGTTACTCCATTTCTCTTTCCTTTGGCACTCCTCCACAAACCATTCCTTTTATATTAGACACTGGTAGTCACCTTGTCTGGTTCCCTTGCACCACCCACTACCTCTGCAACAACTGCTCCTTCTCAAAGATTCAATCTTTCATACCAAAAAAATCATCCTCTTCAAAGATTCTAGGCTGTCAAAACCCCAAATGTTCTTGGATTCACGACCGGAATCTGAAATGCAGAGACTGCGATGGTTCTGATAAAAACTGTACACAGATCTGCCCACCTTATTTGGTGTTGTACGGCTCAGGAAACACAGGTGGCATTGCATTATCAGAAACATTAAATCTTCCGAACAACAGAACCATAACTGACTTCCTTGTCGGATGCTCTGTCACGTCTTCCCGCCAACCCGCTGGCATTGCCGGGTTCGGGCGTGGTCAAACTTCTCTTCCAAGTCAACTCAACCTCAACAAATTCTCTTTTTGTCAACTTTCTCACAAGTTGGATGATACTAGAAGAACCAGCTCTCTCCTTCTTGATACTGGCTCTGTTTCTGCAAAGAAAACCAGTGAACTCATCTACACGCCTTTCATCAACATCAACAACAAAAACAACAACAACCCACGTGAATTCTCGGTTTACTACTACCTTGGTCTGAGAAGAATCACCGTCGGTGGTCGGCATGTCAAGATTCCGTTCAAGTACTTATCGCCTGAAAATGATGGAAATGGTGGTACGATTATTGACTCAGGCACCACCTTCACTTTCATGACACGTCATGTGTTTGAGCCATTGATTAATGAGTTGGTTTCTCAAGTGAAGAAGAATTATAGTAGAGCTGTTGATGCGGAGGCTAAAACTGGGTTGAGTCCTTGTTTCGATATTTCAGGTGAGAAAACGGTGTCCGGATTTCCTGAGTTGAAGTTTCATTTTAAGGGTGGTGCTGACATGTCGATTCCGGTGGAGAATTATTTGGCGGTTGTTGATGGTGATCAAAGTTCGACGACAACGTGTTTCACGGTGGTCAGCGACCCTCCAGAGGTAGTAACTGGTGGGCCGGCAATCATTTTAGGGAATTTTCAGATGCAGAATTATTACGTGGAATATGATTTGAGAAATGAGAGGTTGGGATTCAATCAACAACAATGTCAATGATGATAAGATGATTAATTGTACCATTTTATTTGCAGAGTTTATATATTTTAGGGTGAAATCCACTTTAGTCCCTCTAGTTTTATCTATTACACAAACTGGTCCCCCAGTGTTCAGTTTTATTTTGACAGGTCCCACTAGTTTCTAAAAATATGTATTTCAGTCCCTGCCGTCCAATTCTGTTAGGGTTCCGTCAGATCATTAAGGGCATAATGGTAAAAGCAGGGTTAAAATTAATAATTTCAATTAAAAACAATTAAAAAATTGATTAAAAAAATAAACATTCAACAAATAAAACAAACATAAAATTAAAAAATAATTAATGGTATATTAATAATTGTTAATTTAATTAGCTAATTAATTAAATTAAATTGAAAAATAATACAAACATTCAATTATTCAAACCACAAATATAAAAATCTGATTAAATCTCATTGCCATCAAACCTAGATCATTGGTTTGATAAATCTAATGGTTTAGATATGACAGAGAAAATGACAAAAAGAAAATCAAAATATAATTTAATCATTCATTTTGTTTTTCAATATGAAAATCTATCTATTCGTTTTATCTACACCACATAAATATCTCATCTTCACTTCATCTTCATCGGTTCAAAAATAAACAAAATAAATTTCATTTTTATCAAAGTACAGATTTCAACCCAGAAAATTCATATAAACAGTTTTAGGAACTCCATTTTGAAGAAGAGATTTGTGAATGGAAATTATGGAAAGTTTAGTCATGGTTTTTTTTTTTCTTCACACACATTTAATTATTCAAACCCTTTTCTCTCCCTCTCTTCTTCCCAAACCACCAAAACCAAACCATTATCACCATCAACCATTGAAGCCCAAACTCCTCACTTCTCATCGCATTTGCATGTCTCTTCATCACATCTCATCTTCAACTCGAATAGATCTCCATTTGCAACAGTCTCTTTTATTTTTCTCTCCTTCTCAATCTCGCATCAAGGTCCAACATCCTTCTCTGTAGATCGAGATTTGGTAGCTGATGGTGGGTTTGTTTCTGGTTAGTGGTCGGTTTGTTTGGATAGAGACAACCGGAGAGAAAGATCGAGATTGATGGTTGAAGAAAGAGGGATTTGTGGGTTTGGGTTTAGATCTCAGTTTCGATTGGTGCTAGCGGTGTTGGTGTTGATTAATGGTGTCAATGTGGGCTGGTCCGGCCCATTTGTGCCGTGCCAAAAGGGCCTGTTTTTGAAATGGGCTCGGCCTAGCACGACACATCAAGTTGACGTGCTGGGTCGGGCCGGGCCGGCCCGATTTAAAAAATTAAGGGCCCAGCACATGCTATGGGGCGAGCCGTGTCTGTTTGGCGCGCAGAACACAATTTTTTATTTTTTTCTTAAATTTAATTCAATTATATAAATACAACTTGTATTCTTACAATTTGTATTCTTGTAACTTGTAAGTTATAAGTATATTATAACATTGTTTAAACAATTTAAATTATGTAATTTTAATTGTAATTTTTCTATCTTATTTATTATTTTAGTTTAATAAAAAAATAGAAATGAAAAGATTAAGGATTAATAAAAATAGATGAAATTAAAGCTAAAAGATTAAAGAAAATAAAAATAGATGAAATTATGAAAATATGAAATGAAGAATTATTTATTTATCTCGGAGTCTCAGTGACTCAGTATTAGATATTCACATAATTACATGATTGTCTCATTAAAAACCTTATTAAGAAAAACCCTGAGGGATAAAAACTTGGTAAGGGAAAAAAAGTGCAATCAACTAAACAAGTTAATCTACATGTATAACCTAGATTTGGTTACTGCCAGAACTCTCTTCGACATATAAATTACTGAAATTTTGAATAAATTGTTCGTCTACCGTTTCATTTTGCAACCTCTTTCGAGCACGCTCCCAATCCCGAATGCATGCCAATACTTCTACCATCTTTGGAGTCAAACAAGTTCTTTTTTCTTCAACAATTCTTCCAGTCGTGCTGAATACCTGTTCTGAAAAAACAGTGGAGACAGGGATAACCAGTACGTCACGTGCTAGGTGTGATAGGACTGGATATTTATAGTTGTAAGTCTTCCACCATACCAACAGTTGAAATCCCTTTTCTCTTTTAAATCTGTCGTCGAATTGAGCTTCAAGATAGCTTTTCAGTTCGGCACCGGAAGTTGCGGGAGCTCATGAAGAAGAAGAACCTAATGAGCTTACTTTTTTTCGGCGTTTTAGAATGTTCCAACTTGTCTGATTTGGGAGTGTGTCTGGTTCTGCTGATGGTTGTGTGTCAACACTGCCATACCTGCACTCATAAATACTAAAAACTTCGAACAACTTGGTTCGAATATCAGAAACATTGCAGAATAATCTATGCTCAAATAATCACCAAGATAATCTAGCAATGTTTCTAAACTAGATAATTTAACTCTAAGATCTATTATAAGACCTAAAGCATAAAAGAAAGAAATTGTAGACCAGTATTTTTAAACTTGGTTTCCATGGCAACAACTGCAGGGCCTAAGATATCATCTTCCCTGTAATTGTTTAACAATTCAGCCATTTCCATAATCTGATGGCTTGCCAAGGAAGATGTGGGGTAATAGACCACAGAAAGAGTTACAGTGGAATCATAAAAAAAACCTTTAAAAATTGAACAAAGGTCTTTGCCACATGCCAATCATCTAAGGTCAGTGTTGGACGGCCAACTTGGGACATTTTCATATTATAAAAACCTGAAATAGGTGTATCATACTCTAAACAATTTAAAAGCATTAAGTAAGTAGAGTTCCACATTATCGGTATATCTGTTAGGAATCTTCGGGGTCGTAGACCGTGGGTTTTACAGTATCTATCGAATTCAGTCAATCTTGGATTAGAACTACTGATCCAAGCAAGGGCTTCTCTGATGCGATCTATACGATCGCTTACTACTTTCATACCAGACTTTACAACTAAATTGATGATATGACATGCACACCGTTGATGAAAGAAATAACCCTTATGTTGCGGGATATTTTTTTCAAAAAACAATGAAATATAGCTAGTATTTGCAAATGCATTATCTAATGTAATAGAAATGATGCGATCAGTTATTTCAAAAGTTTCTAAAACAGACTTAATGACATCAAAAATATTTGATGCGGTATGTGCAGATTCCATAGGACGAAAACCAAGAATTTTTTTTTGTAAATTCCAATCATAGTCTAAATAATGTCCTGTGACAATTAAATAGTCCTATTTGGAACATGCGCTCCAAATATCGGAAGTTAATGCAATAGAGACAGTTAGATGCTATAATTCAGCCTTCAACTCATCTCGTTTGGTTTGAAAACATTTTATCAAATCGTTCCTAGTAGTGCCTCTAGAAACAGATTTAAATTTGGGGTTGTATGCAGTTTGAATAAATTCTTCATAAAAAATATTGTCACCGAAATTAATAGGTTGATCAGTACATGCAATGTAACGTGCCATGGACTCTCTAGCAACTACGGGGTTGTAACGCCATGTTGTAACGGACCCGTCTGGGTGTCGTTGTAGTTGTGTTTGGGTTGTAGTGTCTACCTGTCCGTGTGCAGGCATACATTTCTCCATATGCCTTCGCAAATGACTGGTTCCCCCCTAAAAGTCACATAGTGTTTAGGACAAAACTTACATTGAGCTTTATCCGTAACTTTACCATGTGACATAGTCTTCAGTAGTATGTCAAAACATTGTCATACGTTTGATGTGTGCTTTTTAGGTTTGGGAGCACGTGATGTCGGTGTTGCGCTGGAAGTAAAAGGTCCCGCTGTCGTTTCCGTCGGCCCGGAAAAGTCAAAATAATCGTTCTCCATATTAAGACCGTCTAGAAATTGAGGATGATTATGATCCATTTCCTACAATACAAATATTAACTCATTAGTTATTAGTCATTAAAAAATAAAAACTAAGCATTTAATCATAAATACACTAAGGCACTAAGCATACATATATATTTAAATTCATTACTAAGCATAAAAATATTTCATTACTAATCATTTTATCATAAATATACTAAGCATACATATATTTAAATTCATTACTAATCATTTAATCATAAATATAAGCATAAAAATATTTAAATTCATCACTAATCATTTAATCATAAATATACTAAACAAGTAAGCATACAGATATTTAAATTCATTACTAATCATTTAATCATAAATATAAGCATAAAAATATTTAAATTCATTATTAATTATTTAATCATAATTCATAAAACACTAAGCATACATATATTTAAATTCATTACTAAACATAAAAATATTTAAATTAATTACAAATCAATTAATCATAAATATCATAAAAATATTACTAAACATAAAATCATCAATTTACTAACTAAACAAAATATACTAAGATTACTAAGCATAAATTAAAATATAAAAATATTAAAATTAATTACTAGACATAAATTCATAAAATGATAAATTTACTAAAATCTAAGATTGTAATTTCTAAGATTAAAATATTAAATATTAAAACTTATAACAATTATTACAAATATTAACTCATATATACATGATATATATAAGAATAAATATCAAAATTAATAACTAAGCATAAATATGTTAAGTATAAATATAAAATTTAAAAACTAAAACATAAAATAAATAATATCATTTAAAGAAAAAACATACCTTTAAGCTTTGGTGGAGAGATTAGAGAATAATATTAGTAATATAGAATATAGTATTAGAAATTTAGAATAGTAGTATAGAGATTAGAGAAGAGAGAGAGAGAGAGAGAGAGAGAGAGAGAGAGTAGAGAGTAGAGAGAGAGAGTAAGAATGAGAGAATGAGAGTGTAGGGAAATATGAATAGGTGGAGGTATTTATAGAAAAATTTGAAATATAGGTAAAAATATAAAATAGAAGAAATGAGGGGTTGAATTGTAATTTTTTTTTTAAAATGTTACCGTTGCTGACGTCAGCTTACGTCGTCAGCAACGGTAACATTTAAAAAAAAACAATAAAAAATTAGCAAAACAACGGTAAAAAAAATAAAAAAAATAAATTATTGGCTCGGCCTGGCGGGCCGGGAGTCTTTGATCCGGCCCGAGCCGTTATGAGGGCCGTGCTTAGCCTAACCCCCATAACAAGCAGGTCGTGCCAAGAACGGCCCCCATTCCGAGCGAGCCGGATGTGCCGAGCCTGAAGGCGGGCCGGGAGTCTTTGATCCGGCCCGAGCCGTTATGAGGGCCGTGCTTAGCCTGACCCCCATAACAAGCAGGTCGTGCCAAGAACGGCCTCCATTCCGAGCGAGCCGGATGTGACACCACTAGTGTTGATGTTGAATGTGGTTGGTGTTGAATACATTCAACACTAGATGGAGGTGATAATAAATCAATAATTTTGGGTTTCAGTCTGGGTTTGATTTGGTTCACTAGATCAATAATTTTTTTATAAATTTTTTGTTGATCGATCTCCACGGAGGTAATGAACAGAAGAGATTTGGAGGTGGGAGAGGTTTTTGGGTTTTGACGAAGAAATCTGAAAACGCAATCGAGCAATCAAGATAGTGAAGTAAGTGTAACTGATTCATTCGGGTGGTGATGGGTGTGATAGCGGATGAAGAAGAAGAATATATGGGTGTGAACTGTGAAGAGTGGTTCAAATTTAATTTTTAATTTTTAATTCGGAGATTAAATATATATATATATATATTTAATCAGGGGCAGCAGTGTCATTTGATCCTCTGAACCTGTCAATTTGCCCTTTTTTAATGGAAGGATTTAACGGGATAATACTAAAAACTGAGAGACTAGTTTGTATAATAGATCAAACTAGAGGGACTAAAATTAATTTCACCCTATATTTTAATCACTCGTCCTATATATATATATATATATATATATATATATATAAAATAGGCTAAAACTTTCAAAAGGGTATTTTTTTGGTTTGCACAATTACCTTCAAAAGGGTATTTTTTTGGTTTGCACAATTACCTTATTTCCCCCTCTATCCCCTTTTTGCTTTTGCCCTTTCTCTTATTCAATTTCCCTATGTATCCTTCTCAGATCAATTGATTTATTTCCCCTTTTAACGTGCCTCTTAGATTGAATTTTTTTTTTTAATTTTCGAGTGTAGTGGTTATTACTTCCTTTTTGTATGAATGGGTGTGTTTGTAATACGTGGTGAATGAATGAAATTGACAATTCTTTGGTGATTACATCTTTGTATAAAGTCTTTACTTATATTGTTCCTGTTCATATCCCTTTTTTTCTTAAATAGAAAATATTTTTTTAGAGATCAAATGTGTTTATATGTTTATTCGTTGTTGATCAATGATTATGTGATGATATATGATATATCAGTGTTGTTTTAGTGGAATTAGTTGGTGTAGATTTCTATACCAAAGCAAAGTGTTTTTTATTGGATAAAATTTGTTGCAATTGTTATTGTCAATCAAGCATCGATTTACTGATATATCCATGAAGCTTGAAACCCCGAATGGCTTTAAAGCTATAAACTTTTTTGCTTGGATGCATTTTGGTGTTGGCTAATGTTTGTGATAAGTCAAGTGTCGGATTCGATTAGTTTGCTTTTTTGAATTTTCGAGTGGTGGTTATTGCTTCCTTGTTGTATGAATGGTTGTGTTTGTAATACGCAGTGATTGAATGAAATTGACAATTCTTTGATGATTGCATCTGTGTATGAAGCTTTTACTTATATTTATTTATTTATTTATTGTTTTAGGATCTGGTTCTTCGACTTGATGCTTACAAGAAGCTTGATAAACACAGAGGTTGTGTGAATACAGTAAGTTCCAATTCGGATGGTGACATTTTGGTGTCAGGCTCCGATGACAGGAGGGTAATATTGTGGGATTGGCAAATTGGGAATGTAAAACTTTTGTTCCATTCTGGTCATAGTAATAATATGTTCCAAGCAAAGATCATGCCATACATTGATGATTGCAATATTGTTACCTTTGCTGCAGATGGACATGTAATTTCTTTGATTGGAAGCATAGTGCTTTATTTACAATTAGAATCAAATGAAAAGCTTCTGTTTCTATTTTTGGGCCATTGATTGATTTTGTGAAGCAAGCTTTGACCGTTCATTATACAGACTAGATATTCTTTCAATATCATAAAGAGAATTTTTAGGAGGTAAAGAGTTATATTATATATATCTTCAAGTAAATGGACATTGTTTTCATGGTGTGAAGAAGTCATTCATGACTTTTCTACTTATTTATATTGCCGTGCCATCTTCCTTTGTTATTTATAGCATTAAAAAGAATGTCCATCATCTTTGTTTCTATATCAAAATTTATGATATAAAATTGTGCATTTGTGCTTCTGTTTTGTGAATAATCTTTTCCCCACTTTTAGGTTCGCCATGCTCAAGTTCTGTAACGTGGCAGAATGTAGACTAAATTGCTAGCAAAGCATCAGGGACGAGCTCATAAATTGGCTGTTGAACCTAGAAGCCCTCATATATTTTATACTTGTGAAGATGGATCGGTGCAACATATAAGTAAATGTTGCATATATTTTTTTTTTTAAATACTTTTGAAGTTTATGTAGTAATGTTAAACTCTAAGTTCAATTGCAACATTAGAAGTACCAATAATTTTTAATTAAAAATATGTTATAAATAAATTCGTATTCATATATCAAAAAAAATATATATATATATATATATTATATTTTAGGTTTAATACTATAAATTTGGCACCGGTATACCCCTTCTGCTAGTAATATATATATATATATACATGCCCCTTCTACTAGTAATATATATATATATATATATATATATATATATGCACATGGTTGCTTAAATCCTAAGCTCTCATTCTTCTCTACACAGCCACCACGTTAAACACATGTCCAATTTTTACCATTTTACTGCTCGATCTTCACCGACCACTACTACAGTACTGCTGCAAGATAATTCTCTATAACAAGTTAGGGATGGGGGGTTTCCCATGGGCCCCACCCCCAACGTGGTCCAAATTGGAGGTGGGGGTGGGCCGTGGGTGTACGGGAAAACTTGGTGTTAATTTATCAATGGGGAAGGTAGTTGGGGGGACCCGTCCCCACCCCTATTCCCCATTCCCCCATATATATATATATATAAATGTAAATATATATTCTCATAAATGATCCTTTATTTTAATTTCAGTAAGAATTTTATTGAAATCCGATTTCTATGAACTTTGATATGAATTTTTTTATAGACGATAAGTTTAATGAAATTTATTTATCAATAAAATTTAAGAATTTTTAAGGAACTAAAACTATTTATCCCGATTTTGTTAAATATGAAGACATTGGAAAATGGACGAAATATAAGAAAATTCAAGAAAAATAGTTGTAGTACTTGAAAAATTCTCAAATTTAATTCATAGGTAGATTTCATTAAATATATTATCTACGAAAAATTCAGATTAAAATTAATAAAAATGGATGTAATTTCATCAAAATCCTTACTGAAATTAAAATAAGAGATTCCTTATGAGAGAACCACTGATATATATATGTTATTTTATATCTAAAGTCTGAACATTTTTAAAAAAATTAATAATATATTAGCAGGGTCAAGCTAGAGATTGGGATGATCGGATTCCAAATTTTAAGTTTCGGTTTACGGATCAGGACTTAAGAATTTAGGATTAGAAATAAAAAGAAATAAAGGAATTTGGAGGTGGGGGTGGGGGTTGGAGGAGAGTAGATGAATGTTGGTGGGGGTGGGGGGACCTTCCCCCTCCCCCACCCCCAATAGGCCGAATGCCCATCCCTAGTCATATTTACCGTTGTTTACCAGAAAATTGAAACATTTTCAAAACCTGATAAATATCAACAACTCTATCAATACTATAATTCTCCATCTGATGAGCAACCAACTCACTATTTTTTCAGGTGCAGGATTTTTCATACGGAATCCTCGATTTCTACAAATGGTAATTTAATAACTATCGGTAGGAATCCAATAAATATCGATAGCAATCGAGGATTTTGCATGGAAAAATCCCGTATCAGAAAGTTACTATATATATATATATATATATTTGAAGCCTAAATGAGAAACACATGTCCTCTTGGGCAATTATGCATGGTAATAATTATGACATATATGTTCGTGGTATACAATTGGGTTTAATAGAATTACATTATATTATTAGAATAAATAGATTTATTCTAATGGATAAATAATATCATTGAAGTCATTATTTCATAATAAGTTGATTTAAAGAAACCAGATTGAATAAGACAAGATAAGGTTAATTTGTTTGGAGGCTTGTCACATCTACACTAGAACTCTCTCACTCGAATTATTGTAATATGTTAAAGTTACTTAATCTCTCCTTCTTGATGACTTTCATTAATGCACATATAGTTTAAGTCGTGTAAAACTTTTGAGTCAACGAGTACCCTTGAATGCAAAACTTATGCAAGAATTTTGAGTCGTCACGTAAACTTAAATGCAAATTTGTCTATTTATCAATCCAAAATATAGAAAATTTATACCCATTTATTATTTATAATTGGGATAGTTTTTATTTATTTATTTATTTTTATTTATTATTATTTTTTTTTCAGTTGATTCATAATTGGGATAGTAATTAATTGCATGCTTAATTAAGAAGAGATCATACTATGGCAAAGAGAAATAGAAACCATAGATTATTTATTGTTTATTTTCCTCTAATATTAACGTTTAAGGAGAAAGCGACAATTTACATAATCCCAAAATTAACATATTTAATTTTATAAAAAAAAAAAAATGGAAATATAATCTTAACTTAAAATAAGAAGTTAGCATTAACAGTACTCCATGAAATATCATAAAACACTATTAAAACTTGGTTATATTTGGGAACCGAATATCGAAAAATGTAATTACAAATAGTTATAAATTTAAGAGTAGTATTTATTATTATGTGAAGTATTAATTGAATATGGAAACATATAAGAAATGGAGGAGATGAGGTTGGTCTGATGATATACCATTCACACATACACCACGAGATTGTGGGTTTGAGTCCTTCCCCTCCAAGGGTGGACGGCAGATGTGGCTGACCCGGGCTGTAGCCTGGGTCAGCTTTTTGTAAATAATAAAAAAAAAAAATTGTATTATTTAATCAACAATGATCAGGTGAGTTGGAGCAGTAGCAATAGTGTTAGTGTCCGTTTGAAAGAGCTTGTCTACTAGCTAAATAACATTTTGATTAAAAAGGCTCTTTTCAATTTTTTTCTTGTCATTTGGTTGACACTTCAGTAGAGCTTTCAATGATTAAAAAAGTTGGTTTACGTTTATTTGGAGAAGCTCAAATTTTAAGCTTTTCTAAGTATATATATATTTTTTAGCTTTTTAAAAAAACATTAAATGTCTAATATAACTCTATTATATTTTATTAACTACACAATATCTTTTTAAAGAATTTGGATCCTTTGTTGAGCTGATTTTTGTTATGTCCTATATAGATCTGTTAACATTTGTAATAAATTTTTGTCATTTATTTCTTTTATTTATTTCATTTAAATAAAAAATCTATTCTCAAGTGTTTTAAATCAGGAAAAAAAATCAGCATAACAGAAGATCTTGATCCCTTTTTAAAACCCCTATTTTTTTTTACACGTTAAACATTACTTCTCAATAATAACGTTTCACTTTTGCTTCTATTTTGAATTTTTAGTAATTTATTTCAAATTTGTATTCTTGTACTCCTTTATAATATTTTACAATTTCATTTAATTATTTAAGATTAGAAATTCAATTTGGACCGAAAAAGAACAATGAGCAAACAAAGCAATATAAACTGTGCTAAAAATAAAAAACTAAAATTTTATATTCTTCAACTCTTATGTATCTTTTTCTATTTGGAGTTTCAATTGAACTTGTATTGTTTATAAATTTATTTTATAATACAATATTTTTTTTTTCAAAAAAAAAAAAAAAAAAAAAAAAAAAAAACGATATATTCTCATAATCTTATATTTGTTTGGTGAAGTATTAAATTCTTTAATATATCATTTTCAGTAATTCAATCATTTAAAAAAGCTTTTAATTTTTCTTTTACCAAACGATCTACGGTTGAAAAGAGTTTTTTTAATTGACAACCAAACGACCAACATCTACTCCCTGAAGCTCTACTTGTGGAAGTTTTACTTAAAAACGATCTACTGCAAAAAGATCTACTTGAGAAGTTCTCCCAAACGGTCTCTAGAGTGCTAGCATGAGATTAATTTATCATTTTTCTTTTGAGACATCAATGTCATATCAACCTCCTTATATATATATATATATATATCTTTTCGAATCCCAATTTTCTTACACACGTTCTATTCTTATCTCTTCGCAATTAACACGTGTGTTCCAATTCTTTTTCACTTTCCATTATTTAATAATCATTAACATTAGACAACTCAAAAATTGACCTAAAAATCAATTCAAATGATATATAAAGTGTTTTTTTTTTTATTAACCACATCATTTCATGAATTTTATGGTGATAATAATTCACTTGTCATATCATTTAGGTTAAATTTGAGATTAATTATTAGGGTTGTATATTATTACTCATTAATAATTCTCTCTATCGTTTTTTTTTTTTGTTGTTGAAAAATTACATAAATTCGGGGTTTTTTTTAAGGGAAGCCTCGTGACCTAGGTGTGAGAGGTTTACTACTGGATCAATTTCATCTCGTCACTTGATCACTCAATCACTCAATAACTTTGATTTTGTTTTTTTATTAATGAAATTTTCTAGTACCATAGAAGTTTTATTATTTTTTATTACTTATATATATATATATATATATATATATTTATATATAAATACTTTTGTTTTAGCCCACCCTATCAAAAAATCCTGGGTACGCCCCTGTTCCCCTCCCTAAAAGAAACCCCGAATTTAGGTAATACATAGAAAAGAAAAGAAAAAAAAGATTCTTTCAAAAAAAAAAAAATAAATAAAAACATATTAGAAATGGAGATATATATAACCTTCGTCCAGTGTGGTTTGATGGTGAAATGCAAAAATTCAACCTGATAATTATGTTCTATGTTCGAGTTGCCGTCATTGGAAGTGTTATATCAAAAAAGAAAAAAGAAATGGATATATATATTATGTACGTGAAAAGGATCATCATCGTCATCAGTTGGAAATGTTCTAATTAGCTTCAACAAACCCTAATAATATCAAGGTGAGAGACATGGTGGGTAAGGTAGCTGGAAGTAGGTGGAGGGTGGTGACTGGTGAATGGCGAATTTAATCCCTCTTTTAGAATCTGAGTAGCACTTCTTTTTTAAAGCTCAAGTAAAGTGACACTATCATTCTTCCTTTTACGTCAAACTCCATATTTATTTCTTCATCTTTCATGATTTCATGTACATATGCCCCACCAAATACAATCACTCTTTTCTTGACAAAATATATCAAAAAAAAAATTGATTGTTGTCGGTTAGATGAAAACTTCTTAAGCTGATCATGATCATTATGAGAATATTTAGTGTTCAATGCAAGTTTATAGAGAATCTGAATAGTGTTAATGGTTGTCATATTTCCACAGAACACGATCCAAAAAATATGCGACCTCACATAAAAATACTATTCAACAAATTCTTTTTGGTTCTTGCACTTAAATTAATATTATATATATAAATTAATTACAGTTAGAACTTAGAACTTATAGAACCAGAATCCTAAAAAATAAATATATATTAACTCGGAAATATGTACACAAGCTGCTGTGCTTTCCAATGAGTGTGACAAAAAAGTGAAGGACCATCGTCAAATGTCAACCATTTTAAGATGGATATGTGAAGTATAGGAAAACTCCTAATTTCCTGTTTCTCATCCAATGAAACAATTCACATGCATTTTCAATTTCTGTCGCAGACATGTTAGAAAATGATGACTTGTAAGTTGCAATCAACAGTCACACCATATCTCGATCTCTTGAAATGAAATCCCAATTAACTCAAGGTCATCTTCTATAATTTAATTAGTTACAATATGAGGTTTTAAGTTACAATCAATCGGCCTCATGATCAGCCTGACTGAAACGGAGCTAGAAATTTAAGTGTATAGGATATTATACAAAAACAAAAAGTTTTAGAAGGCCAAAATGAAAAGAATTTAAAATTTAGTAATAATTTTATAGTTTTTAAATAGAATTTAAAAAATAAAAATTTAAAGGGGTTATTGTCCCGTCAACGCCCTCCCTCCGTCCCTGAACCTAACAATATCTCATGTTCGAGTCCTTGCACGCATGTGTTATACAAAAATAAAAATAGAAATTCCAAACCTTTGATTTAGAGAGTATTTTGTTGAAATTGACATACAATGTTAACATATTTTACAATTACTCAAGTATTATTTCGATTTAATAAAGACAGTTGAAATGATTTTGAGAAAATATACAATTAAATTTTCGATATTTTGTTAGTTATCTTTCACTATCCTATCCTTTAAAACCTTTTCATTCCTTTTTATTATACCAAAATGTACACATTGCAAAATTTAATACATAGCCCAAGAAAAACTTATATTAACCAAAGTCAAGCCATATAATTAACGATATAATTCTTGTAACCAATATTGAAAACGAAAAAAAAAAAAAAACCTACTGATGAATAGAGGTAGAGATCGATCAATTAAGAAAATTATGGCATAAAATTATAAATCATCTTGATGATCACCATCAAACGTCGACGGTGCAACCCTGCACAAACTGATACTTCACAGCACCTCCGAGTGCAATCCCTTTGCTCCGTTCGCCGAAGTTAATATACGCCGGACAATTAGCGTGCAAATGATACTTTCCAGACATCCAAGTACCAACTTTCCACTTCACTCTCCCGTCAACCTTGATATTCACAAGCACCATCCCTGTGTTCAGGTCCTGGCTCAACGCCTCCGCCACATACGGTGAAACTGGCACAGCATTGCCGCACAAGAAGGGTGACCAAACGTTTATGTCCTTGTGGCCCTGGTAAGTGGCGGGAAGCATGGTGGGGAGAGATATCTGTTGGTTTCGATATGAGGCGTAGACGTCGATCCTTTCATAGTAGACGCCGATCCTTTGGTTAGGGTTTCTGGAGGAGATGGTGATCTGGAGGTTGGTGGTCAAGGTAGTCGGATATGAGAGGTTGAAGGCGTAAAGAGTGGCGTCTTGGAGGACGAAGGTTGGTTTTGTGGGCCTTGTGATTATCCAGAAGAGGAAGATCACTAGAAGGACGGCTACGACGAGAGCGATTACACCGTAGAATATGCGACGGTAGAGCTCCTCCTTGTGGTGGTGTTTATGGCAGCAGTCCTTTACGGTCATGGTTGGTTGGTTGGTCAGTACTAACTAGTTGGGTTCAATAATTATAAGCTAGCTCTTGATTTACCAAGAAATGATGTGAATTTGCAAGAATAATTCATTAAGAGGGCTTGTGTTATATATAGAAAAATAGAACGTTGTTTGATGGTAAAATTACTCATTCGGTCCGACAATACTCTAGTTTTGAAATCCTATACGGTGTGAAATACTAGTTTATATGAGTTGAAGGTAATAGAAAATGTTGAATGGTAGAAGCAGTGGGTGGGGGAAAAATAGAAGGATATATGGGTCTTTTCAAGTGTAATCTCATCTTCAACAACAAGCCGGACCCACTTAATTAATTCAAGTTAATATCGAAAAAATATATGAAATGTCATATGACATTATTTGCCTGTTAAAAATTCTGGAGAAAATCTGTCACTCCTTTTAATTATTTCTTTATTTTATTTTTATTTTTTTAATATAGAAAGTATATATTAATCCAGGGACAAGTATTTTTTTGAAAATTTTCGTTTTTGGTAAGATTAGAGCCGTTGGCCTATGAGTTATTTACTTAAACTCCAAACTTGTCCATCTACCAGTTGAGCTACACCCTTATTGACTACTTTTAATGTATTTCACTGTATAGAACCACGATATATGAGTTGTTAAGAGTAGTTAATCTTAATCATATTTATTCATCTTTCCTCCAAATCATACTATATGATACATTATAAGTAACTTATATATGGAACAGAAAAATCTTAAGTCATCATTATATCTTTCATTCAATTCACAACATGTAACATAATTATATATGAATAGTTAAACATGCATATTTATTCTAATCACATATTGGTGTGATATATTTATAATATGAATAAAAGATGAACTGTATACGTACTTGCATCCTAATGCACCCAAATTTCCCTCCATCTTACCCCACGTTCAGCTTTCTGTGGTTTGAATGAATTGTTTCATGAGGAAATGGTGAAAAATATCACCTTTTTCAACTCACTTGGTGACAAAGTGGCCGGTTTAATAACGTAAGTTTAAAAGGCACTAAAGTAAGTGATTTTCCAAAATGCCCTTATTTTACACATTCTCTTTCTTACTTTAAAGTTTTCTGAGATTTTTTCTTTTCATATTCCTCTGTAACAAACCTTCAATGGAGGATGAAGGTTGAACACCATAACATTATCAATTCATCTTCTTTAGATAATTAATTTTATAGCGTTACGCAGAAGCATTCGGGGGTCGAGCTCCCCGCTGAGCTCGCGGTGGTCGAGCTGCCCGGTCAGCTCACTGGGGTGCAGGGGGCAGCGCCCCCGGAGCTTTTTTTTTCAATTCAAAACCCTAACCGAGTTCCTTTTCATTTTTTATCTGAGTCTTTTGTAAGTCTTTCTCTGGTTATATGAATTTTGAATCTAATTGAAAAGTCTCGGAGAAGAAATGAAAAGGCTCGGAGAAGAAATGAAAAGGTTCGGACAGTTCATTAAAAGGCTCGGAGAAGTAATAAAATTAACAAAAAAAAAAAAATTGTTGAAAAGGCTCGGAGAAGAAATGAAAAAAGAAGTAATGAAAAGGCTCGGACAGTTCATTAAAAGGCTCGGAGAAGTAATAATGAAGAGCCTTTTCATTTCTTCTCGAGGCTTTTCAACATTTTTTGTTAATTTCATTACTTCTCACTCGAGCCTTTTCACCTTTTCATTTCTTCTCGAGACTTTTCAACAATTATTTTGTTAATTTCATTACTTCTCGAGCCTTTTCATTACTTCTCCGAGCCTTTTCATTCTTCTCAGAGACTTTTCAACAATTTTTTTTTGTTAATTTCATTACTTCTCCGAGCCTTTTCATTACTTCTCCGAGCCTTTTCATTCTTCTCCGAGACTTTTCAACAATTTTTTTTTTGTTAATTTCATTACTTCTCCGAGCATTTTCATTTCTTCTCCGAGCCTTTTCAATAATTTTTTTTTTGTTAATTTCATTACTTCTTCGAGCCTTTTAATGAACTATCCGAGTCTTTTCATTACTTCTCCGAGCCTTTTCATTTCTTTTCCGAGACTTTTCAACAATTTTTTTTGTTGTTGTTAATTTTGAATCTTCGAGCCTTTTCATTTCTTATCCGAGCCTTTTAATGAACTATCCGAGCCTTTTCATTACTTCTCCAAGCCTTTTCATTTCTTCTCCGAAACTTTTAATGAACTGTCCGAGCCTTTCTAAGCTTTTTCCGAGACTTTTTCGAGCCTTTTTAATAATTTATTTTTTCTTTGTACAATCTGTTTAAGGTTTACAAAAGAGTGTTTTAAATTGAAAAAAAGAAAAAGAAAAAAGCAACTAACAAGACGGTTTATATCTCAGATGTAACTAACAAAGGCTGGGACATAAAAAAAGTCACTATTGTGTTTGGTTGTGGTCCACCGTCGTTCATTGATGGAGGATTTTGAAAGAAAAAAAAAAACAAAATGGTGAAGAAGGTTACTGTGGGGGGTATTTTTGTCCGTTCACCATAATATGTGCCTTTTAAACTTAAGTTATTAAACCGGTGACTTTCTTACAAAATCAGACCTAAATAGTGACAAAAAAATTTTGAACCCTCAGTTTCATTGCTAAGTACACGCAACAATAAATTATTCACTAATTATAAGTACTACTTCAATAATTTTAGAAAATCTATCTCAGTTAATTTTTTCCAATTAAAAATAAGAATTTAAACTAAAATAATTAGATAGTAATATATAATAAAACATATAGTTATTCTAATTAATTAGAATTTTATAAAATTGAAGTTCTCGAGAGCTAGGCTTGCATTGAGGGGTCTATTGTCGGATAACTTTGAAGAAGAGTCGGTTCCTATGGGACAGTGTCATGGTAATTAAATTTACAAGAAGTCATTAAAGTCAACTAGTAGGTAAGCTTAATTAAGATTGAGTACGTGATTCAGTGATTTTATATATATATATATATATAGTGAATTACCATTGTTGACTTGAGTCTTGAGCTTAGACTTTTGTTATTATATAAATAGAGTACTGGACACTGATCATATATAATTTTTTTAAATGATTCTAAGATTACAAGTTTGCCCCAAATGAATAGAGATTATTAGAGGTACTTAATTGTGTTCAATTCATGAATGTAATTATATATAGACGGATCGAGCATGTGCTAATGCCATGATCTAGTATCGGTTCTGCTAATTAGTTTCACTCTCCTATGTTAACCTAAATCAGATTCCATGCATTCAGAAATATAGAATAATTTAAGCCAAAGACAGACAAAATAAAATGCTTGTAAATAAATCTACAAGTCAAGTCCTCATCCATGCATTGCTTTACTATCATAAAGTGAGTTTTGAATAGACGAGAATATAAATGGGGAATATAGTTGTTATATATATATTTTGAAGGAAATTGAGGACACGTGATACACATGTGACATGACTTGATAAAGAAGTGGTTTAATTATGATGTCTCTCAAATGGTCAATTAGTTGAAAAGGATTAGTTGATGTATATAAAACGCAATGGATATGCATGTCATTTTCTGGCACCAAACTTGCAGACAATAATTAGAAAAATGAAAAGAAGCGACACATCCATCGCTCTCCAAGAATCCACCAACCCATAAACTCAGATTATTAGTTTTTGCTTAATCAATAAATCATCAAGACCTTCCAAGAATTTATCAATCATATATGAGTCCCTATTATTATTGATAACAATAGGTTGGTCAAACACACTTATCCAATCGGTTGAATATTTTATATTCAACTTAATTGCATCACGGGTACAAATTACAATGGGGCCGGCTGTAAACATACTTTATTGATTGTAAGTTTTTGGTAAAAAAAACAGTTAGAAAGTTGCTTATTTTTCTTGCCGTGAAAGGGAAACATGTAGGCCTTCTTCATTAACATATTGAATATGAAATTCAGTCTTCCTAAATCATATTATTATGTTATTCTTAACCCACGTTAACATATAATTATGAGATCCCGAAATAATCCTCAAATTTGAGGTTGTAAATAATGTGTTAACTTTTATTTTTATTTTTTTTTAATTTTTTTTGTTGAAAATATCTATTAATTCGGGACCGGATATTTTTTTAAAAAGCTTTCGCCATTATTAGGTTTCAAGCTGTTAATCTCGGAGTCATTTGTCTAAACCCCAAGCTCGCCCATCTACTGGCTGAACTACGTCTTTGTTGGCTTAAATCATGTGTCAATTTTTAACCTTTGCATTATTGACATCTAATAATTTAGACGACAATTACAAATAAATTGTTACATCATGTGTGATTATAAGGAAGAGTCGTCTTCAATCTGAGTTGGCGCTAGTGGTAAATTCCACTTCTTTGCCAAGATCGAAACTTGTAGCGAAACTGGGTCGGCCAGCCGAAATATGTTTTATGCATGTAATTGCATTATTGACATCTACTAATTTAGATGACAATAATTACAAATAAATTTGACATTACTTAATGCCAGTTTGGTATTGCTGTAACTTTTAAAATAATAACAATTAGTTATGCTAAATGAATAATCGGCTGTGAAGTTATGGGTCATTTGTTTTTTCCACTTAAAACTTAATATGTATGAATCATAATTATTAAATTGTTTTATTTGTTTTTTAAGTGGTTAAACAACTTTAAAAAATATATATATATATATATATATATATATATAACTTAAAATAAAAAGTAAAAAATCCTGATTTTTCACTTAATTGCAAATCACTGAATTGCATTAAATGTAATCCAAAATATTTTCTTCTGATACTATCCTCATATATAACATATTTCCAATTTCTTAATAATTATATATGGTATAGAAATCTTTATTTTAATATATTATTTATTTTAAATAGTTTTTTTTTTAAAATAAAAAATAAAAAATAAAAAATAAAATAAAAAATAAAAAAAAACTCTAATCACTTATCATATTGGTGTTTAATATCAATACTTTATTATGATATTTGAGTGATGTATTTATATATTATTTTTTTAGAGTGTTTTGTATAAGTTTTCCTACTGTCCCTTTTATTTTTTGAAAAAAAAAAAACTTTTTCTTTTTTTAGTAAAAATGAAGTTTATTTGTAATCGAAGAAGAAGATCATGATCATCCGTATTCATATATAATTATTATTTTTGGATTATTTTTATTTTATATTATATGTATAATTGTTTAACATGGGTATAAATATAAAATTACTTATTTTCAGACAATTTTACTTTTAAAAAAACAAACATGTTGATAGTACATTCAGATATGAAAAAAAAAAAAAAAATACCTAACTAACATGTCATTCAAGTTCAGTCCCTATTCAGTCTTTAGAAAAATTCAGGATTGTTCAGTCTTCAGACAAAAAAACAAACGACCCCTTAGTCATAAAATGTTTGGTAAATTATACTTTTAAAACTAGTGGAATCGATGGAAAATGTCACATTTTAAAACTGATTTGGTGACAAAGTCACCACCTTAATAACTTAAGTTTAAGAAGCACTAAAGTAAGTGATTTCCAAAAATGCTCTTATTTTACACATTTTCTTTCTTACTTTGAAGTCTTTTGAGATTTTTTCTTTCATCTTCCTATATAATAGACCTTCAATGGAGGTTAAACACCATAACATTATCAATTCATCTTCATTGAATAGTTAATTTTGTGGCGCTATATAGACGCATTTAATTAGTCTCTAAGACTTTGTAAATAGTCTTTGAGTCTTTTTATTTTGTCTCCGAGCCTTTTCGCCTTTTCAACAATCATTTTTTTTTTTATTAATTTTGAACCTTAGAACCTTTCCTATTATTCTCCGAACCTTTTAATGAACTGCCCGAGTCATTCTAAGCTCTGTCTGAGACTTTTTCGAACCTTTTTAACAATCATTGTTTTTCACAAATCTATTTATATTCCTTTAAAAAAGGCTCGAACAACGTTTTAAAAGGCTCGGAGAGTGTTCAAAAGGCTCGAACAACGTTTCAAAAGGCTCGAACAACGTTTCAAAAGGCTCGAAGAGTCTTTCAAAAGGCTCGAAGAGTCTTTTAAAAGGCTCGGAGAGCGTTTCAAAAGGCTCGAAGAGTGTTTCAAAAGGCTCGGACAAAAGGCTCGGAGAGTGTTTCAAAAGGTTCGAATAACATTTCCAAAGGCTCGGACAACGTTTCCAAAAGCTCGGAGAGTGTTTCAAAATGCTTGAATAACATTTCAAAATGCTCGAATAACGTTTCAAAAGGCTCGAACAACGTTTCAAAAGGCTCGAACAACGTTTCAAAAGGCTCGAACAACGTTTCAAAATGCTCGAATGATGTTTCAAAATGCTCAGAGAGTATTTCAAAAGGCTCGAACGACGTTTCAAAAGGCTCGTATAACATTTCAAAAGGCTCGGAGAGTGTTTCAAAAGGCTCAGAGAGTGTTTTAATAGGTTCGAATAACATTTCAAAAGGCTCGGAGAGTGTTTCAAAAGGCTCGGAGAGTGTTTCAAAACGCTGGAACAACGTTTCAAAAGGCTCAAATTAAGTTTTAAAAGGCTCAAAGTGTTTCAAAAGGCTTAGAGTGTTTCAAAAGGCTCGAACAACGTTTCAAAATGCTCGAATAATGTTTCAAAATGCTCAGAGCGTGTTTCAGAAGGCTCGAACGACCTTTCAAAAGGCTCGAACAACGTTTCAAAAGGCTCGAACAACGTTTCAAAAGGCTCGGAGAGTGTTTCAAAATGCTCGAACAATGTTTCCAAAGGCTCGGAGAGTGTTTTAAAAGCCTCAAATAACGTTTCAAAAGGCTCGGAAAGTGTTTCAAAAGGCTCGTAGAGTGTTTCAAAAGGCTTAAATAACGTTTCAAAAGGTTCGGACAACGTTTCAAAAGGCTAAGAGAATGTTTCAAAAGGCTCGAACAACATTTTAAAAGGCTCGGAGAGTGTTTCAATAGGCTCGAATAACATTTCAAGAGGCTTAAACAACGTTTCAAAAGGCTCGAACAACGTTTCCAATGGCTCAGAAAGTGTTTCAACAAGCTAGAATAACGTTTCAAAACGCTTGAATAACATTTCAAAAGGCTTGAACAACGTTTCAAAACGCTTGAATAACGTTTCAAAAGGCTCGAAGAGTGTTTCAAAAGGCTCGAATGACGTTTCAAAAGGTTTGTATAACGTTTCAAAAGGTTTAGATAGTGTTTCAAAAGGCTCAAACAACGTTTCAAAAGGCTTGGAGAGTGTTTCAATAGGCTCGAATAACGTTTCAAAAAGCTCGAATAACGTTTCAAAAGACTCAGAGAGTGTTTCAAAAGGCTCGAGCATCGTTTCAAAAGGCTCAAATAACGCTTCCAAAGGCTCAAATAGTGTTTCAAAAGGCTCAAACAACGTTTCAAAAGGCTCCTCGATCAACGTTTAAAAAGGCTCGGAGAGTGTTTCAAAATGCTCGAACAACGTTTCCAAAGGATCGGAGAGTGTTTCAAAAGACTCGAATTATGTTTCAAAAGGCTCGAATAACGTTTCAAAAGACTCGGAGACTGTTTCAATAGGCTCGAATAACGTTTCAAAAAGCTCGAACAATGTTTCCAAAGGCTCAAAAAATGTTTCCAAAGGCTCAAAAAATGTTTCCAAAGGCTCAGAGAGCGTTTCAAAAGACTCGAATAACGTTTCGAAAGGCTTGGAGAGTGTTTCAAAAGGCTCGAACAACGTTTCAAAAGGCTCGGATAACGTTTCAAAAGTCTCAGAGAGTGTTTCAAAAGGCTCAAACAACGTTTCAAAAAGCTCGGAGAGTGTTTCAAAAGGTTCGGAGAGTGTTTCAATAAGCTCGAACAACGTTTCAAAAGGCTCGAACAACATTTCAAAAGGCTCGGAAAATGTTTCAAAAGGCTCGGAGAATGTTTCAAAAGGCTCGAACAACATTTCTAAAGGCTTAAATAACGTTTCAAAAAGCTTGAATAGTGTTTCAAAAGGCTCGGAGAGTGTTTCAATAAGCTCGAACAACGTTTCAAAAGGCTCGGAGAATGTTTCAAAAGGCTCGAACAACATTTCAAAAGGCTCGAATAGCGTTTCCAAAGGCTTGAATAGCGTTTCAAAAGGCTTAAATAGTGTTTCAAAAGGCTCAAATAACGTTTCAAAAAGCTCAGAGAGTGTAACTAAAGGCTCGAACAACGTTTCAAAAGGCTTAAATAGCGTTTCAAAAGGCTCGAACAGCGTTTCAAATGACTCGAACAGCGTTTCAAAAGGCTTGGAGAGTGTTTCAAAATGCTCGAATAACGTTTCAAAAGGCTCATATAACGTTACAAAAGGCTCGGAGAGTGTTTCAAAAGGCTCGAACAATGAGCGTTTCAAAAGGCTTAGAGAGCGTTTCAAAAGGCTCGAACAACGTTTCCAATGACTCGAACAACGTTTCAAAAGGCTTGGAGAGTGTTTCAAAAGGCTCGAATAACGTTTCAAAAGGCTCGAAGAGTGTTTCAAAATGCTCAAACAACGTTTCAAAAGGCTCGAATAACGTTTCAAAAGGATTGGATAGTGTTTCAAAAGGCTCGAACAACATTTCAAAAAGCTCGAACAACGTTTCAAAAGGTTCAAATAACGTTTCAAAAGGCTTGGATTTCAAAAGGCTTGAACAACGTTTCAAAAGGCTTGGAGAGTGTTTCAAATGGCTCGAATGACGTTTTAAAAGGCTCAAAAACCCAGATCTTCATCGTCTTCTACACAACTTTTTTATAATTTCAAACTCTAATCTAAACCTAAACTAACCCAGAACCATAATCTAAATCAAACACACATACACTAACAACAAAAACTACATCAAAACAACAACCAATATAAATATATCAAGAAAAAAACGAAATCGAAACATAAACACAGGCTTGGAGAGTGTTTCAAAATGCTCGGACAACGTTTCAAAAGGCTCGAAGAGTGTTTCAAAATGCTCAAACAACGTTTCAAAAGGCTGAAATAACATTTCAAAAGGCTCGGAGAGTGTTTCAAAAGACTTGGAGAGTGTTTCAAAAGGCTCGAACAACGTTTCAAAAGGCTCGAACAACGTTTCAAAAGGCTTGGATTTCAAAAGGCTTGAACAACGTTTCAAAAGGCTTGGAGAGTGTTTCAAATGGCTCGAACGACGTTTTAAAAGGCTCAAAAACCCAGATCTTCATCATCTTCTACACAACTTTTTTATAATTTCAAACTCTAATCTAAACCTAAACTAACCCAGAACCATAATCTAAATCAAACACACATACACTAACAACAAAAACTACATCAAAACAGCAACCAATATAAATATATCAAGAAAAAAACGAAATCGAAACATAAACACAGGCTTGGAGAGTGTTTCAAAATGCTCGGACAACGTTTCAAAAGGCTCGAAGAGTGTTTCAAAATGCTCAAACAACGTTTCAAAAGGCTCAAATAACATTTCAAAAGGCTCGGAGAGTGTTTCAAAAGGCTCGAACAACATTTCAAAAGGCTCGAACAACGTTTCAAAAGGCTCGAACAACGTTTCAAAAGGCTTGGATTTCAAAAGGCTTGAACAACGTTTCAAAAGGCTTGGAGAGTGTTTCAAATGGCTCGAACGACGTTTTAAAAGGCTCAAAAACCTAGATCTTCATCGTCTTCTACACAACTTTTTTATAAATTCAAACTCTAATCTAAACCTAAACTAACCCAGAACCATAATCTAAATCAAACACACATACACTAACAACAAAAACTACATCAAAACAACAACCAACATAAATATATCAAGAAAAAAACGAAATCGAAACATAAACACCGTTAGTTGCAGGTTCTCATCAACTTCAGGATTGGAGCACCACTACCGGTGAGTTCGCCGTAAGATTTACAGTCAGATTTCTTGCAATGATGCTTTCTCTCACTACTGTTCTCTCTCTCTCTTTCAACTTTTTTCTCTCCACATTTGAAAAGATACAAACAGACAAAATGAAGGTATTTTTGTCTGGTCATTTTAATAGGTGTCTTTTAAACTTAAATTAATAAACCGGTGATATTCTTACAAAAAACAAGTTGAAATAGTGACAAAATTTTTTTGAACCCTTTAAAACTATTGTATAACTCAAAAACAGTGTACATATGTTTTGTAATTTTATTTCAAAACTGCTGAAATTAGTTACAATAACTAAAATAAACATGATTTTAAAACCTTATTTTATTATTTTTTATTAATTATATATATTAAATCAATATTTAAATTAGAAAAAAATTTCATAAGAACAATAAAAATATTTTTTAAAAAATTTATAAATCAAGTAAATATTTAATTATAATATTTAATTTTAAGATGAAATAAGGTATATAAATGATTTAAATTTGATTTTATAAGGATAATAATAATATTTTAAAAGATTCATTAAATGCTGAAATAGATTATTCCATAATCACTTTTAAAAAGTAACCACTCACCTACTTCTGAAGATCACTGTCAAAACTTACCAGATTACCAATTAATCACTTTAAAAAATTGTACAAAATATCATTTTATGTCAAAATTATAAAATAAGTTAATTATAACTTCTCAAAAGCAATACCAAATTGGCCATCAATCCTCTCTTTTTCTCTTGCTGGATTTCTTCCATGGCTTTTTAATTCAAGGAATCTAATTTATGAGCTTTTTTTTTTTTTGAACTAATCTAATTTATGAATTGATGACCATCATGTTATAATTTGTTTGGAAAATTTTGGATTTATTGTAAAAATTATTTCAAGTTTAGAAATTATTTTGCACGTATCAAGATAAAATGGAAATGATATCAAATAACACCCTTTTTAGGTTGAATTTTGAGAGTATCACTATTTTAATAAGTTTAAATGGCACTAAAGGACTAAAATACCTACATCACCTTCTTTTATTACGTATGTACCATTGTTACCACCATTGTTGGATCCATCAATGGAGATGAAAGACCTCCAATGGAGATTGAACTGTTTATTGGAGGTTTCAAGTTTCAACGAAGAAGATGAAAAATAAATAAATAAATTTTATTTTTGTCTAGAAAATCTCAAAAAATGCAAAAAGTCTCAAAAACTACAAAAAAGTCTCGAAAACTACTTGAAAAGTCTCAGAAATTAGAAAATAAGTCTCAAAAATACAAAATAAATCTCAAAAACACCAAAATAAGCCTAAAAAAATAAATAAATGAAAAATAAATAAAAAATAAAAAAAACGTAAAAATTATTTTTATAAGTGTTTTAAAGGTATTTTTATCAGATCTACACTTTAGAGACTATATAAACTTAAGTTATTAAAACAGTGATACTCTTAAAATTACACCTTGAAAAAGTACCATTTAATTTTTGAACCCTCAAGATAAAACTAGTTTTAGCACATCCCTTGTTCTTAGTTCAGGTTATCGATCATGCTAAAATGGATTTTATTGTTTTGAACTAACAGAACAAAAAAGAGTATATAATATGGAATAAAGCTAAAAATAAAGTCTCATGACTTCATTGGTTAAAAGATTAAAATATAAAGTCCCATGAATAGAAGAGAAAAAGGAAACTAGAAAAGAAAAAAATAAATAAAGAAACGAAACCTTTTGGATCCCAAACTCATAAGAGTAAGTAGAATATCTTTTTATTTTCTCTGTGATCACACATTCACATTCAGCTGCATATATTTTCTATTTTTTCTTTTCCCTTATAAGCTTACGGCATCCAAATTTCTTCGAGTTGATTCACAGATATGAGCAGCAAAGGGTTCGAGTTTTACTATACACATTTTACAATGTGTAAGAAGCTTTATCCCTAATGGGGTAAGAGTAGATATCTCATGGTTATAAGAGTAGATTTCCAAGTTGCGTATGTAATGCTTGATCAAGGCAGACCAACCCCCGACTCATTTGGATAATAAATGGAAACTGCTAATATTTCTAAGGCTACTAGAACCTGTTCTCCACCCTTATATCTATTTTCTTTATCTACCCTTGCATTTATACGAATGTTATTAGAACATGTCAAGCTGTTCAAAGTTTCACAGAAATCATTCACATACGTTAAAAATGATAGCAAACTTTAGACAGATTCCAATACATCCTCAATTTTCTAATATTTCTCAGTCACTTAGGGTAATAGAACTGAATTCTTGATCTTGACAAACCAAACATTAACAGAAAAATATTTAATATGAAAAATGACCGATAAATATAGAACTATCATTTTCCATGGTCAATAAAGTAGAAGTAATCATATATACAATGTTTAAAATGCAATGAAACCAACTGACGGAAGTTGAATGCCCCTGCAGAAACATGCTTTGAGCTCTGCAGTAGTTAATTCCCTTGACTAGCTAGTCAATAGAGACCCATGTGAAGCATAAATGCAAGCCTAAAAACAGACCATAAAGCCTATAACATTCTCTAGTTCCTGGCATATAGCATTGATTCTGAAGCTTGCAGCAACTATTATTACATCTCCAAAGTGTTCAAGGTTGACCATAACCAACCCTAGAGTAAAATCGCTAGATGCAGCCCAGTAAAAGGCGAAAAACTAGTCATTTCTCAGCAAAAGCAATCTGATGAAGTAAATGCTTATATTGCCCTAGGTAAAAAGCAACTCATTCTCTAATTATTGTCTTATTGATAGGAATTTGGCAGTCTATATCAACATTGTTTGAGAACATTTACATGCAAAATTATACCTAAACCTGCCCAATGTAATGTAAAACAATAGATAGACTCTCAGAAAAATATCTTGGGTCAGTTAGCGACAAATTCTGGAATTATGACACAATTAGACCATCAATGGCATTCAAAACTGAGTCATGCCATGGTTTACTCCCTTCAATCATTTTTGCAGTAAAAAGAGGTAAAAGTAAAGCACTGATACCGCAGCAGTAACAGTTTGGTATTGCAATAATTATTCAACAGTATTGACAATGGAATAGAGATCAACAACCTATGTACAACAAGCTCTATTTTTCGACTAAGGTAGACAAGTGAAACAAGCTTTATTTTCTCGACATTTTGTCTACCAATAAAATTAGATATCGGTAGCATTACTTTGAATTACAAACGAAATGATTACCCTTGAATTATTTTTCTACACTTGTTTAACTCTTTGTATATGTGTATGTGTTTCCTTTCCCCTAAATTCAGGTGCATAGTCAGGATTTTGCATTAGGGTGGGTTAAATTATGCACCACATACAAATCTTTCCAAGCAAAACTCTATGGTACAAGAAATTTTTATCAATTAAAAGGCAAAGATACTCCTAGTTAAGGGAGACAATGAGTCTTGCCTTTCAAAATGCAGACTCTAACCGAAGAAATGAAAAAAACCTAGAAAAGGTTGACAATAAAGTAAGAAATAAATATGCAATATGAATACATAAAACAGTATTGAAGCTGCGTTTTACAATGCTTCAAAGAATATAATTAATTTACTATGGAATCTAAATCATAACTAAAAAAAAAATCTCTATTTAAATGTTGAAAATTGTACAAACTACAAGAAACGTATTCAAAGTCTTATTGCAAAGAGGTTTTTAACAGAGTTCGTAGTTGAATGTGTTCTTTTTTCTTATTTTGAGAAAAGGAAGAGTCAACACTAGATCAATCAAGCAGTAGTTTCACAAGTTTTTTGTTTCAAGTAATTCTTTAGGGCACATCCATGAGAGGACAAGGCTTCATTATAGACAAGCTTAACCAACTAAAACTATATAATTACAACGTCATAATAATTAAAATTATGAAACTACTTCAAATGTGTTATTATTAAGCTAAAACATCACTCAACAAACAGAAGCTCTTTGTTTATAGATTACATTCTCTGTCACTTTCTCTCTTAAGCATCTCTCACAGTCTCACTAAAACAGAAACCTTATCATTCTCAGTTCAGAAGTTTAGGTTTTATCCATTGTTCTCTACTTTTCTTATTCTTAATTACTTTTAATAAGATTAATTCTTTTAGTTTATGATTTTGGGTTTGTTTAACAATTAAGTCATAAATCTTATTACATATAGCTTGCTTATAGCACTTATTAATACTAAAAGCACCAATTAGCATATATTGCATATTTGCATATAACCAAGCCTCACTTCTCTCAACATAGGCTTGTTTATATTTTATTAATACTACAACAGAAAAAATAAAATTCAACTACGGATCTTACTAAGATATCAGTGCACAATGAGATAGAAAGTGAGTTTAGTGCAATAATTGTCTAAGTCAAAAGAAGATTGCTTATAATATGGATCTAGATTTCATAATAGATGAGTTATACTTTTCGAACCATTGTTTGATGCATTCTCATTGCATGTAATTTTCTCTCTCTTTTTTTTTTTTAATTTTTAACAGTCGTTTCTTCTTTTGGAATATGTGTTTTAAAGGGTATGGACCCTCTTTTTTTTTTTTTTTTGGTTGTTTCTTTTTTTGGGTTTCTTTTTTTGGAATATGTATTTTAAAGGGTAAGACTCATTATGTACCCTCGTAACCAAGTATATCTTTGCTTTATAATTTATAAAATTCTCTCTTACCATGGAAGTTCACTTAAAAAGTTTAGTAGGCACTAATAAAAAATCCTGAATGAGTCATTTAGTAGGCAAAAGAAACACATATGCAAGCAAAAAAAGTTCAATTATAACATAAAAGGTCAGTCGTAATTGTTTTTAGTTCAAAGTATATGCTAAAAACATCTAAACACTTTGGTAGACATAATGGCTGAGAAAATAAATGAGTTGAAGCTTTGAGGTCTTTGGAGTTGATCAATTGATGATATACTTTCAAAAGAAAAGTTTTTAAAAGGCACTGGAGTTTATACGATATCATAAACATTAAGTAAAAGCATGTAAGAGTGTCCTCTACCCCAAAACATAATAGTACTAAGATCATTCGAATAACATCCCCTAAACACCAATCAGTGGCAATTAAAATTAAGCACCAATTTAGTGAATCTAAGGTCTCTATAAATGAGTTGAAGCATTGAGGTTTTAGGCGAAAAAGAGCTGATGATTGATGATGTAGTTTTAAAAGACAAGTTTACACACCAACATATGCAATATCATAACCATTAAATAATAGCATGTACGAGCATCCTCTATGGCTCTACCCCAATAACCCATAAAAAGAGATGCCTAAAACATAACAATAACTAGGATCATCCAAATAACATCCCCTAAACACCAATCAGTGGCAAACTGACAATTAAAATGAAGCACCGATTTAGTGAATCTAAGGTCTCTAGTATGGTTATAGATAAAGATTTTCTCTCATACATATACATAAGTTCGAGAGAGGGACAAAACTTATGTAAAAGAATATTTATTGCATCAAGCAAATACTACCAACTATGATATCTATACTTTACTCTGTTAGTGAAGTAACCAAGCACTATCTTTAAAAAAAAAAACTTCAAGCAAGAGTCATTCCAATCACATTGAAATAAAATATGAAACCAATCAATACTAATAACAAGAAACTATGGTCAATCCAATAGCAAGAAAGATTATTAGCATGAATCAGCATCAAAGAAGAACAAAATAATATACAGTTAAAATCAAACCAATTAATTTCCAAAATCCCTAGAGAATATACATCTACACCGAATCAATCAGAGGAAATTACATCCTTAATCTCTGAAATAGCATAACAGAAAGAAAATATATTCTAAATTAACAAGGAACCCTACATACCAACCTTGCAATTCCTGGGTCCACCGACCAAGTTCCCTGATCCACCACTACTGGATGAAACATTGACTGGAACGCCGTTACACCAAACCCTAATTAACCGCCTTCTGGCCCGCCAGGCACCATATCTGAAGCCGGCAATGGCCTCCAACCTCACATTGAAGGTCACCGAGCCATGCGTCCTCTCGGAATTGAGGTCGTTGACGAGTTTGGCGTCGACGTAGGAGTCAATTATGGAGAACTTGGCAGTCAAATCGGTCTGATTGCGAGTGTCCTGCTTGAAAGGAGCGATATGGGTGCTGGTCAACAAATCGGATTTGAAGAGGATGTAGGAGACGACGTCGTAGTAGGAGACGGTCATTTTCTTGTTAGGGTTGTAGACATGGTAGCGAGCGTCCCAAGTGGCGGTGACGCGGGACTGGTTGGCACTGAAGTTGGAGACTGAGAGAGACGACAGCTGGAACTCCGGCAGATGGGGGCGGACGACAAGCCAGAATATGAGGAGTACGGAGCCGAAGATGACAAAGAAGGCCACGGTGACTACGAGAATTGTACGGAGAAAGCTGCGGCGTGGGTTGGGGTACGGAGGAGGAGCAGCCGACTGATAGTAAGGAGGATAGTGGTAGGGTTGAGAAAGCGGCGGAGGCGGTGCCGGGTAGGGATGGGCCGGGTGGCCGTTTGGGTTGGGAGCTGGATACCCGGTTACCGGTCTCGAAGGGTTTTCCATCGAATTTTGTGTTGTGTTTGAAGTTTGAACCATAGACAAACAAGGAGATAGAGAATGAATTCAATTTCAAGTCAAGAATCTAATTTGAAATTGGAGTCAAAGGAACGATAAAAGCTATATATTTACAGTTCTACACACACGGTCATGAAGTCACGTAATTTAGGTCAAATTAGTATTTATATCACTAATTAATTAACCAAACATTACATATTTTTATGTCTCTTTCACTTTTCTAAATTCTATCGAGATAGATGGACGAACTTAGTTTCCTTTGGATGTTAAATTTAGATAAAATAGCATTACTCTAATTCTAATACATAATCCGAATATGAATTTTTTTTTTTCCTTTTTCTAATACATAATCAAAATATGATTTAATTTGCAGGGTCATAGATAGTTATTATTATTATTATTATTTTTAAATTTCAAATTGTTAATTTTTGTAAATTATTGGATTTCAATACAATGACTAACAACTATTTTTTTGTTGAAAAAATCTAATAACTAAAGATTAACCATATAACTATTAACTATACATAATATGCATAGTATCTAAACGCATTAGAATATCAATTTAATACTTATTGTGGACAGAGCATATGCCAAGATGAACTGTAATTTCCTAGAATTCCCTAGAATTTTATGTTACTGATCATGGCCCCCGCCAAACCCTCTTTAGAACCGCCCTTGTATATAGACAGACAAATGTGGATGTGATATAGTACACAGTGTGGTTGTGGGGCAGGCTTCTTGTTTAAAAAAAATGTGGATGTGATATGGAGGAGGTTGTAGATGAGTTATGTGTAATGATGCAATTTTACCCGGATATGTGAGTATCGAGCCGAACTTGAATCATATGGGTTGGATCTGAGTTTTACTATTCTTGTTGTGGGTCGGATCTGGGTTTGCGGCAAGGAGGTGGATTTTCAACAAGTCATCATTTTGTAAAGCAATCAAAACCACAACTACAACCGCAAACATCAATGATGCTTATAATACTAATTGTGAAACAGCTGGTCATGATCATGAAGCTGAGCAGCAAACACAAGCAATTGCAGTGGCCATCGCCACCATGGCAGCCGCTCAAGCTGCTGTGGTGACAACCCAAGCAGTGTTGGAGGCCGTTCGTCTTACTAAGCCTTCGTTTCTTGTCAAGAAACATTGGACTGCCATTGTTATACAGACAGTTTTTAGATGATATTTGGTGAGTTTCACTATCTATCGTCAACAACTTAAACATTTTGTTAGCAGTCATGTAAATATGTAAAATCCGTTGATCTTACACTTCAGATATGTGTTTAAACTTGGGACCAGGATCCTTTCCTCACCTCACTTCATCCTCACATTTCCACACCTTTTTAAAGCATGTAAATGGTTGTTAATAAAGTGTCATTGCAATGCTTATGTGTCATAAGATTAAGTTAGGTGAGGAGAGGATATTTGTCCTTAAACTTGATATTATTTTTTGAATCATAATAGTAAATTTAAGCTTTTGAGTCTGATCGAAGATTATTATTTTTTTTATGGACAAATAATGTATGTGATTATGTTAAAGGCAAGGAGAGCTCTTCGAGCATTGAAGGCACTAGTGAAGCTACAAGTCTTGGTGAGAGGCCACAACGTTTGAAAGAGAGCAAATGTGGCTCTCCAATGCATGCAGGCTCTAGTTCCTCCAATGCATGCAAGCTCTAGTTCAAGTGCAGGAAAGAGTGCATGTTCAGTGGAAGAGGCTTTCGAATTATTTGCATGAAGCCACTACTGCAGATTCCATTTCAAGTGTGTGGGTTTTTTGTTAGTCCATCTATTCATTTTTGGCCCGTTTACTAAAAGCCTAATGATGAAAAGGGTTGAAGCCAGTAAAAGCCCAACAAAAATGCTCCCTCTAGCTTGACCCAACTGATGTGCTCTGTTTGACCCAACTAGAGTTATTGATACGGTGCATTTTTTTCTTTTCAGTGTAAACTGATAAGGCTGACTCAGGATTCTCTTAGTGACAGATGATTGGCTGCACTTAGCACAACTGGATCTTATCTGCTGGCGACTATATAAAGTGAAGCAATAGAGAGAGAATGTATTCAGTTTTTCTCTAGGGTTTTGATAGATTTCTAGAAGTTCTTTTTCTATGTATTGTTCTTGGTGTTCTTAAGATTCTTCGTGAATTTCTGGTTTCTCTTCTTTGAATTTGTAAGAAAGATGAGAGCGAAAAAGAGAGATCTGTGAGTTGTGATTCTGTTGATGTAACTCTTAAGCTTTTCTGGGTTTGTTCTTTTTAAGCGTAAGTTGTGTTAGAGGATTGTGTGGTTGAGTGCTGTTGTATAAGGTTTCTAGGCTCTTTTTGAGGGTTATCAGACTGAGTCCTGGATATACTATATCTGTATAAACTTCTCATATAGTGGAGTGAGTCTCTCGGTCTAACTCAAAGTGAATGTAGGCTTGTTCTCAAGCTGAACCACTATAAAATCTCTGTGTCTGTCTTTCTTTTGTTTTCTTGTTTATTCTATTACTGCTTGGTACATCTTTTGTTTTATATTACTTGTGTTCAAGTGAATCTTGACAGGTAACAGTGTATAAATAGTGGATCTAGAATCCGGTAAGAGATCTAGATCCTCAACAAAGTGATCACAACAACTTCTACGAGAAACTCACGGTATGATATTATACCAAAAAATTTCAAATGTAATCAATCAGATTTTGTTCAAATGTAGATTTTTATATTTTAGTGAATTTTTTTATAGATGAGTTAACTTCTCACTCTCATATTATGTGTTCATGAAATAGCTAGGAAATCTAATTAGTAGTTATTAGATTGTGTTCAACTGCTAAGATTTAACATATATGAAAATATGTAAATTTTTTACCGAGATTGTGTATCCATTATTTGATGATAATAGTGGAGATATATTTCGAAATTTGACTTCTATAGGTAAGTTTAAGTTGAACGATATGAATCTTTGTTGTGTAATTTTGCTTGCTTAGTTGAGTTTTAGATCCCATTAAGTGTAATGAAATAGCTTTTCAAAAAAAAGAAAGTGTATTAATGGTTAGATTGTATTCAACTGTTACCAGCTTGCATGATAGTAACGAAGGATTTTCAGGCCGAGAATTAATTGGGTTTAAAATGTATGTATGCAGTCAAGGGAAGAAAGCAGTTGTGGGGAGGGTTGGGTTCATTGGGATTATGAAAATCCACAAGCAATGTAGCAGAGAAGTAAGGAAGTGGTTGCGAGTCGGGTCGCTGGTCGAGTCTTGGTCTAAATTAAAACTTCGGACTTGAACCCACATACCCTAACAGTCAAAACCACATCGTTTTGACATGGTATATAATATATTGTACTATGTATATATATATATATATATATTTGATAGATAATCAAACAAGAAAACATTACAAAGGCATGTCTGCCTGCACCGCACTAGCAGCACACAAAGGGTATTCTTCCATCTAATATCTATCTTTTCTAAGCAAAAGAGCATATTTGGCCAGATGGTGAGCAACCCAATTAGCTTGCCTGGGGGCAAAAACAAAATTTAAACCACCTAACCTCTCAGAGATGAGACTAATATGAATAAGAATAGTGCCATACACGGAATCCCGGTGACTACACGTATTGATCCTACTAACCACCAATTCTACATCAGACTCAAAAATACAAGGAGATAAACCACAATCAATGCTGAATTGAATACCCCGTAGAATGCCAATTGCCTCTACTGCTTGAGCATTTAAAAAACCTGACATCACTTGTGAGCTATAAGCCATAATCTCACCCAAGGAGTCTTTGATAATCAGACCAAACCCAATACGACCACCCTTAACATCAATTGTGGCATCACAATTTACATTGAAGACCCCTGGAGAAGACCAACACATATTTTTGTACCCACCTCTATTCCCAATCAGAGTAACCCCTTCTTGACACTCCTTGTATTTTGACAAGAAACAGCTTGCCCACTCAATCATTTCATTCACATCCGCAATTGGAGCCCCATGAACCATAGCATTACGAAGAGACCATATTCTCCACTCAATCACACATAATAGCTCTAACTCCTCATCCGACAAAGAGTTTGAGATTTCAAGAATAAAATCAAGGAAAGATTTATATTTACCTCTAATCCAAACCTTGTTAGGGATCCACTCTTTTCGAGCAGTCTTGAAAGATTTGCAATCCCATAAGGCATGCAAGGTAGTCTCGCTCCTTTTGTTACACCATGGGCAAATATCTACAATCTGGATTTGGGGCCTCCAAAGGTCATACCTGGTAGGAATCCAGTTAAAGCATCTTTTCCAAACAAAGATTTTAATCTTTTAAGGAATTCTTAGCTTCTATAATCTTTTCCACCAAACCAAACTCTCACTAGAAGCCAAATTGGATAAGCTGGCCTGCACCATCATGTCCCTAGCAGCCTGATACCCACTCTTAACATTGAAACCCCCTTCTCACTATATTGCCAAACAATTGCATCACCACACCTTCTTGAACCAACAAGGATACTTTAGATTGCAATATTATCTTTTTTAAAGAAAAATTGCTCAATGGTACTAGTATTCCAACCACCTGTTGGAGAGAGCAGCTGGCTAACTGAAGCATTAACACCAATTGAAGGTTGAGATTGAATCTTAAAGGTAGATTGTCTCGGGATCCTCTTGTCTTTATAAATGTTGATCTTTGTACCATCCTCCACTCTCCACCTTGTCCCCTTTTCGAGGATCTCCTTGCCTCAACATAGGCTTCGCCATAGGAAGGAGGCTGACGGTTTAGGTCTAGCATCCAGGAAAGACTCATCTCTGAAATATGGCAGCCAAAGATCCCGTATTTTTGAAGATTCTCCAGAATTGGTTAGCTGAAAAAAGCTTTGTTAAAGGTCTTTAGGTCACGAAACCCCAGCCCACCTTCCATTTTAGGCCTACAAAGGCGAGACCAATTACACCAATGAATTTTCATGTCTCTATCACTACTTTTCCACCAGAAGCGAGTGCACAGCCGACTGATTTCTTGGAGAAGAAGCTTAGGTAGCCTAAATAGGTTCATTGCATACGTAGGCATTGCCTGAATGACTGCTTTAATTAGGATCTCCTTACCCCCGATTGAAAGAAATTTATCACCCCAACCTTTTATTTTGTTCCAGATTCGGTTTACTAAATCCGTAAAAGGCTTCCTCTTGCTTCGCCCAGAAAAGCATGGGAGACCCAGGTATGTATATAAAAGCCCTAAATCTAATTCTCTTCTTGCCTTAACCGGGGGCATAGTCATTTAATTTTCATTTCAATCTGCTTTTAGACACCGGTTGTCAAGATTGGGTCTTCTTTTTATACCTCTTTACCAACCAGTGAGTGAAATCTATAATCCCATAACAACTCCAACCAACACAGCAATTTAGTGTAAAAATCCTCTCCAACCAACACACCAAAAACATTAAATCTTTTTTTTGTTTTGTTAAATGTAACATCAGTTAGTTTTGATTTTTTAATATTACTAATTTAATCATCTCATACATAATTATAATAATATGTATACCTAAAAAATATACCGTTGGAAAGATCTCGTTGAAATCTATAAAATGACACCAATATCGATATACATATTTAATTTAATTAATATACTTATTAATTATACATTTAACCAATTTAAAATTTTATAATAATTTAAAGATTTATTGGAAAAATATTCTTTAAAGATGTTCTAATGGTGTAAAATTTGGTAAGAAACATTGAAGTGGAAAAAAATTTAGTACAAGTATATTCTCCTAATATGCCCTTTTAACACCAAATTGGTGTAAAATTTGGTATAATACGTTGGAGATGCTCTCTTTCTCATCGAGGTTTCAAATGATGTATGCTTTTTTTTTCGTAGAAGACTAGTTTTAAGTTTTAACACAATTATTACCAAATAATAGTTGTAGGCCCGTTTTGCAAGATCGAGAATTTGGATATCACTGTCACTGATGAGTGTTTGTGTTTGAAATTGAGATTTTATCTTCTCGATGCTAGATTGCTAGGTCATTAGTGATTGGCATTAGATCTTTCTCGACTGAAACTGAAAGTGTTAGCGGAAAACATGGAAAAGAATACTCATTTGTAGTGTTTTACCTCATATACTCATGTGGATCCACGGGCCAGACTCGGACTCGAGAAAATTTATGGGTCTGTAGGGCAAGTCTATGTCTGCTTAAGATCCACGAGTCTAGACCCGAACTCAAACCTGTGAAAATATTCGGGCCTGAGTTTGAGTCTAGATCCAAAAATATTTGGTGAGTCTGGGTCTGGTTCTAGTAGATCTAACCCATTGTCATCCCTAGTTATGTGGAGTATCAAGGGCTACAGAAAATGGTAAACTTGATAGTTGATATTGGTTGGTTAACATTAGAATATATATATATATATACACACATAAATGTTAAAGTTGGTGCGTACTGATATAACTTCATCAGTGCGTACTGATATAACTTCATCAGTGCGTTGGATGTGGATCATTAGATTTATATACTTTGACTCAAAGTGTATGCACCTGTCAAATCTTCTCCATAATCAATGGTCCACATGTATTGGTACTGATGTAGTTACATCAGTACGCACCGTTGTGAATAAGACCGTATATATATATAATACACAGGTTAAAACCACCCTTTTACTATTTTTAGGGTTTTATTGAATTAGTTATGAATTTTTGAAACCAAGTACTACATCGTGGTCTGGATTTATGCATCACCGTAGTTTGGGCCGTGGTCTACAGCCCGTGCCATGCACCGCTCATAATATCGCAGTATAAATCTCTTTCCTTCAACTGCGGTCTACACTACATGTTTCCTTTGTGAACTTTCACGGTTGGTGAACCGCTCTCCAAGCCATGGTCTTCTTTATATTTCATATTTTCGAGCTGATTTTAGGCTTCACACAAACCCAACAAGTTCTGCATGCAAACTTCGACGGATCCAGGCAACTATTGCACAATAACAAGAAATCTAGAAACATAATATAACCTGAAATCCACAAGCTCTTCAAGAGGCCACAACAGTGCTTTAAAACCTTCAACAAATGATAACCTAAAGAGCATGCATCGTAGGCTCAGAAGCATTGTGACACATGGGACATATCGAATGCACATGAACCTTATGACATGCCAAATTAACCATAGTCTGTAAGAGCTTATGGCAAGTTTTCCAGATAAATAACTTAATTTTTGTAGGGATGTCAAGCTTCAAAAGAAATCTCCTCCAGTGCTTCAAAGAGGCAAAATTCGATCTAGTAGAAACTTCACTAGTAGTTATACCCAACCAATAACCAGTCCTCACTGAATAATAGCCCATCTTGGTCAAAATGCCAAACCAAGGAATCTTGCTTCTCACAAGACAAAACATGTATAACTAGAATTCCCTATACATCCTCATGCATAAAAGATTCATGCATTAGAGGTTCGTTCCATGCATAAATGATTTAGGAGAGAGAATTTTTTTTTTTTTTTTAATAATTTAATTAGTTTTGAGTGTCTTCAATTTTTTTTTTTTTTTGTCTTATTTAGTAATTTTAATTTAGGTTAAAATTGTCATTAATAAAAAAAATTAAATTGGAGTGTGAATAGATAATTTATGGATTGTAAGGAGAAGCTCTCTTTAAAAATTAGGGTACAAATAGTTCAGTAGTAGGTGTGTCAATAACATCATTCTATTAAAAAAAAAAAAAAAACTATATATAATTTAAAGCCATTGCTTCCAAATAAATACATTAAAGCATTTAAATCTAAAGTTATTAAAAAAAAAATAGAGAAAAAGGAAGAGATATCAATTGGTTACTATAATTAAGTAATAAATATCTTGAATTTAATTACAAAACACGGAAAAAAAAATAAAAAAAAAGAGTAGGGGTGAAGAATATTGAACCTATATAACTATTTGAACCTGTATAACTATTATTCCGGTTTTGTTTATATTGATAAAATTTAATGCATTTATAAGATAAGTGATGAATTGTGATTTAATGTCAAAGCTCTCTCACGACGTCACATGGCGCCGTAAGATTCCATTTTACTGTATTATATAGATACAAATATAGAATATATTATATAAAAAGTAGAATATATATATATATATATATGAAATAAATAAAAATTAATAACATTTATGATTGTCACGTGTCGTAACCAAATCAAAAGTAGAAAAAAAGAGTCTATTATTATTATTATTATTATATGTATATGATGCATGCATGGTATGACTTACAATTATTAATTAGTAAGACTAATTGAATTGTTATTATATAAATTCAATGTATATATACATATATATATATATATATATATATATATAGAGAACGGTCTTTCATTTTATTTCAATTAAATAGGTGAATGATAGAAATTGAGAGCCAAAAGCTTCTCGCGTCGACACGTGGCATTATGAACTTCCATTATAGTATATTATATATATTATATCAAAAGTAAAATATATATATATATATATATATACAAATTTTCTATTATCAGTTTGTCCTGACAATAAATATATCAGGACGAAGAATGTGGACCACTTGATTTATATACTTTGACTCTAAGAGCATCTCCAATGCTATTATGCATTTGGAGAAAATGAAATGCCACATAGGATAGATATTAAAAAAATTAGAAAAACTCTCTCCAATGCTATTATCTAAGTTGAATATGGAGATGATGTGACCAAAAAAAGGTTAGAGAATATGGAGTTGAGTTTCTAATTCTAGAAACTCTCTTAAAAATGCTGACTAGGATTTCTAACTCTTTCTACCAATAAGATTAAAGCTTTCAACTTTTTCTACCAATGAGATTAAACCTCATTTAATTGTAAAATAAAAGAGAAGATAGAGTATAATAATTGTTTTATTATGATTGGACATAAAATGGATGCATATTTGACTTTAGATAATTGCATTGGAGATGTGAATATGCATTTCTTTAATTTTTTTTTTCAAAAGTGGGCCCATAATAAATAGAAATGCTGATGTGGCACTAATTAGAAATTAAAAAATGCATATTTGCATTGGAGATGCTCTAAGTGTATGCACTTATTAAAAATTTTCCATAATCTGTGGTCTACATTCTTCGTCTTGATATATTTATTGTCAGAATGAACTGACAATAGAAAGACTATATATATATACATGAAATAAAAAATAAAATAAATTAATAACAATTATAATTACCACGTGCCGTAACCATATTAAAAGTAGAAAAAAAAAAAGTCTATTATATATATAATATCATTTATGAACTAAAATAACTAAAGCACTTAAATAATAATAATAATAATAATAATAATAATAATAACTGCTGCATATTCATATTTCTTATTTATATATTACTTCCATTTCATTTTTTTTAATTAAGTCATCTCTTTATCTAATGTATATTTTTACCATTTATGAACTAAATATTCATTTCTTACACTCACACACACACATATATATATATAAATACAAACATGCTACTTCGATTTCGTTTTTTTTTTTAATCAAGTTATCTCAATAGTTCTTATCTAATTAGTTCAAATTTTACAATATAAAGATGCTAATTATTATAATTATAATGTTATGTGTAATATAAAATTTATTTTTTCAAAAAAAAATATATTTCATCTTGTTATATACATAAGGATATTTTATCATTTTGATTCCTTAGTTTAAGTAAACACTAGAAATGGAATCAATTTGATTATGTTTTCGATTCCTAAATTATTAGTAAACACTGGAATGTAATTTAGTAACTTGATTCCCCTTTATTATCTTTCCGGTGGAACTTGATTCTGATTCCATCTATTCCTTATTAGTAAACGCGCTCTATATGAAATCTATGACTCTAACATATACATAGAGGGTAACTATATAGCCGATCATCTGGCAATTTTGGTTTTGGTCTCAATTCTTTCATTTAATTGGTGGGATTTTGCTCCAGCTCAAATTCGTAGTTTTTATTTATTTATTATTTATTTATTTTTTTTTAACAGCAAGCTTTATTGATTAAAGGCCAAAAAAGGTAAGAGGCGAAACAAAAACAAAAAGAAACTGCAAATAAGAAGCAAAACAACACCAGCAAGAGAGAACAAAACGAAAAAGAAAGGGACGCAACTAGACAAAACAAACAAAACAACTGGAAACCGGACCACCATACCACAAGAGACCCAAAAACTAACAGAAGAAGAAAAACAGAACACTAGTCAGACCAGTCGAAGATGATAAAAAAGCTCAATTATCCCCCCACTGCAGGAAGTCCCCTACATTACTGGAACCCTTCTTTGCCAGCATATCGGCAAACAGATTTGAGGCTATAGAGTTGAAAACAACAATAACATTGCTCAAAGAAACCAACATTGTGCGAATATCATAAATAAGATTAATGTGTCTGAGACTTCCGAAATCTCCATCATTTATCCAATCAACAACCACATTTGAGTCGCTGACAAAAGAAATACGTATATCCCTCAAAACCTCATTCGATGCAACAAGAGAGCAAGCCATATGAATTGCTTCAATATTAGCAGAAATGACATTAGTGACACCTAAAAAAGAGGAGAAAAGACAAAGAATTTTACTGGTAGAATCCCTCAAAACCCCACCTATACCTGCCAAACCTAGAGACTCTTTTGTCGAACCATCAACATTAAACTTTAAGTGATCTAAAGTAAGGGGTTTCCAATTAACAGCTTCTTCTTATAAGGTTTAGAATCTAGACAACACATTAATCAAAATAAGAGATAGAGGTTTCGTTTAGCCTTTTTTATGATGTTTAAAACACTAAGCCACCCGAAACTTAACTATATCAATACATTGATCAATCGATTGATCTTTGTCATGAAAAACCACTTGGTTTCTAGATTCCCATGTTATCCACAAAACAACATAGAAAAACACACTTCAAACTCTCTCTTGCTTATTAAAGGGACACAACCCCTTCCACCCCCTCCACCATTCATGAACCGAACCCGACAAGCAACACACAACCCGCCAACATTTCATATAGCCTATCTATAGCTTCTAAGTCCAAGAAAATTTGAGAAGCAAATGGTCAATTGTTTCAATTCCAGACTTACACAGAAACACACTCTAGCCCAGCAGTCACATTGTAACCAAAAGACATAAGGACATCTTTAACTGAGATCCTCCCTCTCATCACCTGCCACACGAACAATTCTACTTTCGGGGGACAACTACCCTACCAAATATCACTATGATCAGCCACATCCGTAGACTCTAAGCTCTCTAACCTCTTGCAAAACAATTTAACCGAAAAAATTCCATTCGAATCAAAAGACCAAGCAATTGTGTCAGGAATTAGTCTGCGAATAAAAATGTTGTGAAGGAAAGCTAAAAAGCAATTCCATTGATCATTCTCCCAGTCGAAAAGCTGTTTTTGAAGCTCCACCTTCCAAACCCAATTGTCACCACACCACTAACCAAACTTTGAAATTATCCGTCTTATTAGAAGCTAAGATGAAAACACGAGGTAAAACCACTTTTAAGGGTCTTGAATTACACCAAATATCCTCCCAAAATAAAGCTTTGTGACCATCCCCAATAACAGCAGCTAAGCTTTCCTTCAAGATTTTCAGCGTGTTAGAATCATCGGAAAAGAGACTAGCAATAGCTTTGACAAAAAACGACGACAAATGAGAGGACTTCAAATCCCACCCAAGACTATTTGTTGGCACATCATACTTAGCACATAAAACCCTTTTCCAAAGAGATAATTCTTCCTTGCCAAAACACCATAACCATTTTACTAGAAGACTTCTATTCTTATCCAGAATCCGACCTATTTCAAGACCCCCATTGATTTTGCTTTTGCACACCGCTGACCAATTCAGTAAATGTAATTTTCTTTTTTCAACACCATCTCCTCAAAGGAATTTTCGCAGCACCATTTCAAAAATTTTTACCACCTCAACCGACATTTTGAACACAGATAAGAAGTAAGTAGGTAGACTAAAAAAAACAGCTTTCATGAGAACTAAACTACCACTCTTGTTAAGAAATTTTCTCTTCCAAGGTGTCAATCTACTTTCCACACGGCGCATTAACGGTTTCCAAAAAGCTAAAGCACAAGGTCTCGCACTTAAGGGCAGCCCAAGATACGTAATTGGTAACACTGCACTTTTACATTTGAAACTCGCAGCTCAAACCTCTATTTCTCCCTGATACTGCTCGAAGCATCTTAGATTCTCCTTGCATTGAGAAAGTATTCCATGTTAGATTGGAGGAATAAAATAGTGTTATCCGCAAATTGAAGATGAGAAACGTGGACTTCATTATTGCCAAAAACGGCGGCTCTCAGCATGTTTAGGTTTGCTACTTTCCTAAAGAGACCATTTAAGCCCTCAATAGCAATGTTAAAGAGGAACGGATACAAAGAATCCCTTTATCGAAGACCACTTTCCATACCAGACTCTGGCGTGGGACATCCGTTTACCAAAATCAACAAGGCAGGAGAAGAGATACAATTCGCATCCAGTTTATCCACTTCAAACCGAACCCCATACCATCCATCATGTTGTCTAGAAAACATGATCGATATTGTCGTAGGCCTTTTCGAAATCTAATTTCACTAAGAGACCTCCCTAATTTTCCTTTTTCCATTTATGAATGAAATCCTCTATTATAACAAAACCAACAATGATTTTCGATCTCTGACAAAAGCCATTTGAGTCTCACCGATGATAGAATTCATAATATTTTTCAATCAATTTGCCAAGACCTTAGCTATGATTTCATACATGGAACTCACAAGGCTAATAGGTCTAAAATCAGTCATCGACGCTAGATTGCTACATTTCAGAATTAGAGCAATAAAAGTTTTGTTCAGACCTTTGATAATAGACCCATTTCTATGAAATTCCTGAATAAAGTTCATGAAATCAACCTGTATCACATCCCAATTGGCCTTAACAAAATTTAAGTTCATCCCGTCTGGTCCCGAAGCCTTGTTGCCATCGCAGTTATTGATAGCTTTCCATACTTCCTTCGCACTGAAACCAATTTCCAAAGAGTCCCTCTCAGAAGCTGAGAGTTGCTTGAAAGCCACACTGTTCAAATCTAATCTCTGCCAATCCACTTTCTTAAAGTGGGATTTTAAAAAAATTGAAAATTCCTAATCTAACCTACTACGTCTTTGACAATCTAACACCCTCCACATAAATGTCAATATGTGATTCAAGCTTCTTCTACCATTCGCCACACAGTGAAAAAACTTAGTGTTTTTATCACCCTCTCTCAACCATTTCACTCTAGATTTTTGACACCACATTTGCTCCTCATTTCTAATGTATCTTCATAGATCAGACATGACCTCCAATCTTTTCAACCTTCTCCCATTATCCCATCCACTCCCTGTAGCCTCTCTATCTAGTTGAATCAACTTATCTTCCAAAGGCTTTATCTTCGAGTCACCCACCTTGTTAGCTTGTAACCACTATTTTATACAAGCCTTAGAAGATTTTAGCTTTGAAGATAGAACAAAGTTGTTTGGTCCACTTCCCTCACCTCAAAATCAGGGGAGAGACAAGAAATCTGTCCAACCGAGCCCAAGAAGCCACCTCTCTGAAATTAGTCCAAGTAAAAGTAATTCCCTCCAATGGGATATCCACAACCTTTGCTCGAAGGAGAATAGACCAAAAATCCCTTATTGTAGCTATGTTGTAAACACCAAATTTTCTTTCTGAAGGATCTAGAATCATGTTAAAGTCCCCTTCGATACACCATGGAACCGGGAAATTAGATTGAGCATTAACAATGTAGTCCTATAAATCCTGTCTTTCATTTTTGACATTTGCCGCATAGACATTACAGAAAACCATTACATGTTTCAGATTCTAAAGTTCCTCTTCTAAAATGATACAACGACTATTGGAAATGCACGATCTAACCAAAAAACTGACCACATTCCATAAGATTATCAACCCACCAGCTCTTCTTTCAGCATCCATAGCTACACCACTATTAAGAACCTGACCACTAAAAGAACGAATCACACCTTTGTCGAAACATTTCAACATATATTCTTGATTAAATCACATGATCAGATTGTGCTTCGTTACTAGCCTTTTCACCATCCTTATTTTCTCATTCCTACCCAAACCCCTAGCATTCTAAGAGAATGCTAACATTAGAAAATAAAAATTCCTGAAAGAAAACTAAACAGAAGCTACACTCTCTTAGCTTTCTTGAGCTTCTCCTCGTCTTCCTTCTCTTTTGATGAAATGATCTCAATCATCTCCTGCTCTTTTCCATTGAAATCAATTCCTAAAGCTCTACCTACCTCAATTACCTTTGCCACATCTTCCTCTAATCGCCACTCTTCCTTATCTTCCGAATGATCCGTGTTATTCAAATTAATTCCTCTAGCTACACTTTCTTCTACAACTCTCATTATTATTACATCTAAATTCCATATCACCTTATTAACAATTAGCTGCCCATTAGCCATGAATTTAGTTTGATCATCCCTAGGTGCCCTATTCTTCTAATTCATTATCTGCATGTTATGAGTCCTCACAAGTTACTACCTCTTTTTAAAGGAAACGAATCAAACCTCACCAACCCCATCCACTACTTGAGAAGATTCATGTTCACCTCTTGTCTTCTTTACATTCTTCGACAACGAATTCTTAACAGCAAAGGAGATAACTTCCTTTGATTGTAAATGATCTTCTATGCTATTGATATACTCATAAAGTTGATTAAAATTTTCATGGAAACCAACCACTATAGGTCCATAATCATTATATTCTCCTTGAGGCCCACTATTAGTGATTCTAGATATAACCAACATATTGGTCTCATGATCATTACAATCTCCAAGGATTCCATTATTAGAAATTCTCAAAAGAACACTAGGCCCACCTATAATATGGGTCACACCTTCTTGAGATTGCACTGACTTAGGCATTGGGCCCTCAGACATAGCCTTTTAATAATCCAAGTTTATGAATGATCAAGAAAAAAACACCTTTTGAGCACTCACCTTTCCATCCATTGGAATTATTCCTTGTCACTTCTCTAGATTCAGCTTCCGATAAAGACTAGCTACTCTCCTCTTCACTCTCCATCCTACAAACCGTCCTTTTACTTGTTCCTATCTCTAACTTAGCATTCTTAACAAAAAAGAGGGGAGGTCTTACCTTGGGTTTATAGACCCATCTTCTTTTGCCCTTATGAGGAGTTTTTAAAACATAAGACACCTTATATATTTCCTCTATTCTGTCAAAAGGATGGACATGCTTGCCATCCCTTTTTGCTCTAACATTCTTACCATCACCTGACCTACGATTTGACTGCAAATCCATACTCGAACTTTTCTCTCTGCCCACCTTTCTATTCAGACTTTTTTCTCCCCTTTTCTTTTTGTCCTTTTCAAAGTTCCCAGAATGTGTTTTGTCAGATTTCTTACCACCTAGGTTGTCCAATCTTGCCATCTCAAGAAACAAATTCAAACCGAGACCACAATGATCTCCTTCCTTTCTCAACCCAAGATGGTGTTCAATCCAAGAATACTCGACCAGATTTCGGTCCACCACCACCTTCACCGAAAAAAGATCATCATCTGTCTTCACATTAATTGAACCAAGCATAACCTGATTGGGAGTCATAAGCAACAATATTCTTCCTCTATCAAGTCTCCTCTCAATTGGAAGTGGATCACCAATCAGCTCTTTTATCTTCATGAAGAAATCATAGCTCCAGCAAAACAGGGGGACCTAAAAGCAATCGATCCATACCAGTTTAGACCTAGGTATGAGTGACACATTCCACTTACACATTGAGAGAAAACAATCCTCCCAAAAAAAAAAAAAAAAAAAAAACAACTAGATAAAAAGACATCCCTTTCATAAAAAGTCTCAAACTCCAACATAATCATTTTGTCACTTAGATAAGAAGTCGAAAAAGAAAAACCTCTTGACTTCAATCTATAATACACACTAGCCACATTTAAGAAACCTTTGAGAGTTCCCACAGCGTACCTAGCCAACTACTCCCTTTCAACCTTATTTTCCATCCAGCTCATAGTGGCAATCTTTCTAGACTTCTTCACATCTTTACGCTACTCCCGACTTTGCTGTCCATAAAACATTTTTGGAAATGACGTATAAATATTGAAATCATACTTTTAAAAACCTCTGATTTTTGCACCTATGAATGAGCTGCTTTCTCCAATTCTTCTAGTGTGAGTAACTCCTACATTGTTCCTCACATTTGGGCTTGCTTTCTTTTTCCGTCGACTACCCCAATCTATCGTCACCACCTTTAAGCTAATCGGCCAACCATAAACATGTATCCTATTCATCGTTCTTGCCACTTTGTTAGCTTCTTCCCAAGTTTTGAACCTAATGAACGCATAACAACTCTTTCTCGAGCTGAACTTGGGGGATAAATACATATCTTTAACTTTGCTAAAGACCTTAAACACACCCCAGAGACACTCTGTATCCACCTTTGGATTTAAATTATCTACAAAGATAGACACTAAACTCCCTTTAAAATATGTCCTCACTTCGTTCATGCGTCCTCCAAACTTCTTTCTCTAAAGCTCTCTTTCTTTCTCTTCATTTTTTCATTGTGCATCTGACATAGACTTAGAACTTCTAGAAGATACGAATAGGAGTAGTATGTTTCAACTATTTATGTATGAAAACATGGTGGAATGGGTAAAAATTAATTTGATTATTTTTGCAAATCAACCCAAATTACAAGAAATAAAAATAGCACATCATATATATACATACTAGCAGAGTTCTAAAACAGAGGGAAAGAAAACATAGGTCATTGTTTTATGACTAAGCCATAGAAATTCGGCAACTCCTTAAAAGATTCAGGAAAAGAGTTTGATTTGAAGAAATCTCTTTTCTTCAAATCAGAGATTTCTTCAAATCAAACTCATGAATTAATTGATCAGCTGAAAGGGATAATTCATAGTTTGTTTGTTAGTCTTCCTACTTATACATGATGGTTTCGCCTTTGAGTTTTACACTTTTTTTTCATGCTTCGTTCCTAATTGTTTAATATCTTTGTGTGTGCATGGTGTACTATCTTCAATTATGATAATGGTTCGTTCTATCTTTGTTTTCGGTTTGTTTATCTTAGGGTAAGGCTTCTTAAGTCTCTCTGAGTAGGTATACTTATTTTTTTTTGTTTTTTTTGTTTTTTTTGCTTTTCATTAAATTTCATATTGTGTCTAAAAAAACATTGTGATTCATTGAACAAAAATTAATTTATGGGCACACTAAGGGCTAGTTTTGTATTGTTGTAGCTTTTAAAATAATCAATGTTAGTTGTGCTAAAGAAATAATCTACTGTAAAGTTAATCAGACAACTATTTGGTTAATGCTGCTATTGAAATTGCTATGGAAAAGCAGTATTCATGTGTTTGGTAAACTTTACCTTTAATTGCTATGATTTTACATAATTACTAAAATAGACATGAAATTGAATTATCAAGTGAAGCAAAAAATTTCTTTTCACACCTCTCAATCTCAAACTCCTATGGCAACCGAAAAATCAAGGGTTTGACAACACTAAGTTAAAAAAAATAATAATAACAATAAAAAATAAAAAAAAAGGTTGGGTGCTTCTTCCTTTACTCCTTCTTTTCTTTTCACTCCAATATTCTTTGATTTCTTTTGCTTGACATACTTGTACCTACAACACTTCAATCTTTATCACTTTTTTATATTTTATTTTTTATAATTTTTATTGATTGTATTTTTGGGTGAGTTTATGATGGTAAAGAAGAAGAAAAAGGGTAGAGAAGAAGAAGTAGATGGTGAAAAAGATGAGTTTTAGTTAAGTTTTAAGTTTTGGTGTTTGTTCCGAAATTGGGTTGAGAAGATGAACAAATTATTTTTTAAAATATTTTAATGAATCTTATATTTGATCAATGATGAAGTAATAAAATTGAGTTATATGAAATTAAACATGAGATATATTTGTATTTATATTAAATCAATAGGGATAATTTAGTCTTTAAAAAGATTCATTAAATCAGATAGCAGATTCTATCATAATCACTTTGCAAAAGTAACTCCCACCTACTTTTTAAAATTGTTGCCAAATCAAAACAAATTTTCAAATAATCACTTTTGGAAATTTTACCAAACATTCTTTTTATATCAGAATTACTAAATAATCAGATTTTAACTTCTCAAAAGCAATACCAATTGGGATCTAAGAATCACACCTTTAAGTTTGATTGGGGCGGGGTCAACCCTCATAGTGGAATATATATTATTGTATTGAGTTAAAATAATTTAACAATGTTGTTATTAAATACTTAAAATATTTATTCTAATTAAACCACGTTTATATTTCTTAATGAATTACTATAAAATAGATATTAAAAAGAAAAATGTTTATTTCTAATTGAAACTTAAAACTAATTTTAACATTTTCAAAAAATACTAAGGAGGTGTATTCAATATAGAGTTCGTTGGAGTTTGATGAATTTATTTTAGTGATGGATTTTGATGGATTCAACAGATTTCATAAGTCTTGTTAGAATTCTCTATAGAGTTTGTTAGATTTTTACACAAAATTACACAGAATTTGATGGCTTTTTAATGATTTATCTTGAAAAAACTAGGGATAATTACCCTGGTAGCCATCAATTTGGGTCATCGCTATCAAAATGGCTATTAGATTGGGAATGAGTTTCAAAATGATCATTTTTTACGAACACTGTTACACTAATGACCATTCCGTTATAACACCATTAATTTTTAATTTATAGAACTAATGTAGTGGCCATCAATTTGTTCACCCGGTATCAAAATGACTATTATAATCATTTTTTCAAAATTACTCTAGTGGCCTTCCACTTGGTCAATTGGTATCAAAATGATCATTATAATTATCCCACTTTTTTCTAGAATTACTCTATTAGCCATCCATATGCTTAACTGATATCACATGGCAGTCTTTGTAATTGGATGGTGCATGAAAAATATGAGTGCATTCAAGTCAAAAAGGAAAAATATAGAGGTTAATATCATAATATTTTTCATTTGTTCTTACTATAATTAAAAGTAGAGGAAATAGGTGTATATAACACTTTTTCAAAATGGATTTGTGTAACTATAACTACTTTAATAACTCATGTTTTATTAGCACCAAAGTAAGTGATAAGACCAAAATGCCCCCATTTGCAAATTTTTCACAATTTCTCTCCATTCTCTCTCTCTCTCTCTCTCTCTCTCTCTCTCTATCCTTTTTCGTTATCTAAAGAACAAACACTTCAACGGGGCTAGGTTGACGATTCGACGAACGAACTAGGGTTGTTTGATGATTTGACGAACGAACACAAATTTTTTTTGTTGATTTTGTAATATTAATTTTGTTTTTATTGATTTTGAGTTTTTATTGTGATTTTGTTGTCCATTTTGATGTGAATTGTGAGTTTATTGAACCTGAATGAGGTTGTTTGAATCTTGAATTGGTGGGTTTGGGTTTGGGTTTGTCAAATTGGAAAAGATGACTAGTAGCCAAAGTTGGGATTTTTTTCGCTTATTCAAGACTTAATTGTTCCATTTTGAGACTTATTTGTGAATACTTGGGACTTGTTACGCTTATTCGAGACTTAATATATGAATATCTGAGACTTATTACACTTATTCGAGACTTAAGTTATAAAGACTTATTTGCTCAATTTTCGAGACTTATTTTATGAATACCATAAACTTATTCATGAGTTTTCGAGACTTATTAATGCGTTTTGAAACTTAATTCATGTTCTTCTGAGACTTATTCTATTCGACCTCCATCAATGGTGAAAGTGACGAGCTGACGATGGTGCCGATTGACTCCAGAGATAGTTGGATCTGAAAGATTGAACGATGCCGAGTTCGTTGGCGCCATCGGTTTCGTTAGATTCACGACAGATCATCATAGATCGGACGATGAAAATTCGATGACGGTTTGGCTTCGGCTTCATTTCTCTCTCTACAAAGCTCGAAAACGTAAACGAACACTTCGGTTAGACCGATTGGTACTCGACGAACGTTGTCCCAGTGGTTTTGCCGGTTAACTCGCTAGTCGGCGGTGACACATCCATTGAAGCTCCATCAATAGTGGTTTTTGAAAAAAGATGAATAAAGAAAGTGAAGGACTCATAAGAGAAAAGAAAAGAAGCCCTTATTAATGTGGTGCTATTTTTATGGGGCATTTTTGTCCAAATTCCATTTTTTGTGCTATTAAAACAAGACTTATTAATGTGGTACTATTTGCACAAACCCTCTCCAAAAAGTGTTATTTAATTTTTGAACCATTAAAAGTACACCAAATAAAGTTATTTTAACAAATATGAGTGTTGCTATTTCCAATCAACCCGATCTATTAATTTTGAAAACAATATTTTATGAACATGCCAAAGACATCATCATTATATGTCAAAATATTACACTAATCCTGGGTTGTTAATGGGTTATATCTAGGGTAGCGTTAGTAATCCCCATCCTAATACTAGCAAAAATACATTTATCACAACCTGCTTCAATGTCATATCAGCAAAACGAACCCCACACTCGCCCCTGACCATGAGATAGATCTCACCCCGTTCAGGTTGGGCTAAGCAGAGTCTCTATAAGATCTAAATTCTTTCGGATTCATTAGTAAACTACTTCTTAATTTATCTATATGTGAACATTTTTATTTATTAATCACCAAAAACTTTCAAAAGTAAAATATTTATCGTTCACATGGATGATGAGGCAGGTGAATATAATGCTTAAGGGTTTCTTCGGCCGTGTACAAGAAACTTAAACAAATTAGAAAAACAAGAGAGAAATGATAATAACAATGACAAGATCTCAATTACAAATCAAGAGATAATAAATCAGGAGCACCTTTTCTTTCCATCAAAAAGGAATAATTTCCTAGCCGGGGAAAATACAATCAGAGCAGCCTCTACATCAGACGAAGTTGAGCTAGAGTTCATAAGCTTTCTTGATAAGTCCATTTTTTTTCTTTGTTGTTTTTCCTTTTGGATGGTCTTTGCCTTTACTGGAGACCTTAAGTTGAACGTTGATGTGGCTTTGTCTTAGGTTTTGGCTTGCATTCTCAAGTGAACCCAATGTTAACCAAATGAGACTCAACTGATGTGAAACTTTCTAAAGACGTGAAAACATTTGGAAGTTGGAGATGGTGTTTGAGGGATTCTTGAAGACTGAAGAAGAACTGAAGAATCAGATTATGGAAGGAACCACTACTCAAGCACATGCACAGACAACGGTATGAATGAGATCAGCATATTGTAGACCGTAGTGGAGGCAAGAGGCGTAGACCGCGGTATTCTTAGTAGTCGTTTCCAATGACATCCCACGGTGTAGGGTGCGGGTGGCCAACCACAACCCAGACCGCGGTGACATTGTATTTTGCACAAATCAAGAAAGGTGCGTGGAATAAGAAAGGTTTTCTTCTGAAAGTTCTTATGCTTAAAGGAAAGGAGTTTCTCTTTGGCTGAACAGAAAAGTCTTGAGCATGAAGGAGTAGGACTTTGCGTGGATCAAGAAGACTTGCACGTGTAGGGGAGGATTTCCTTATAGGATTCAAACTCTCTGTAACTAGTATAAATAGAACCTTGTAACTAGGTTATTTGTATGAAGTTAAAAGAAACACATGTAACATCATAGAGCGGGTGGATCAGGGGGGAGACCCCATGAGAATATCTAGGGAGGGATCTAGGGAATATATAGGGATCGATGGGTGATATTCATGGGAAACTTAGGGGGATATTCGGAGAGTGTACTCAGATGAGGACCCGATAAGGGTTAAGAGTTAAGAGTTAGGATGTAAGCTCGGTTGTGAGCTTGAAGGCTTGGTAAGACTCTGTTGTTTGGGGTTTGGTTGTGAGAGAGAGAATCTTGGAGTGTGTGGTTGTACAAATTTACTACATAGTAGATTATTTCTTTGTCGTCCTGACGGCCCGTGGTTATTTCCCTGATTTAAGGTTTCCATGTGTTTCTAGTGTTTATGTGATTGGTTTATTCTCTCATCTTATATTTCTAATAGTAGACATTGATCGAGGTATAAGTATAAAAGTACTTATTTTATACCCTTAATTCCTATTACTTTATGATTGTCTCTCGGGTAAAATCGGGTATTTAATGGTTTAAATAAGTGTTTTAGGTAAATAGGGAAGTTCATGGGCATTGTTGTCATTTTGGACAAATCAAGGACTAAAGTTTTAGGAAGCTATTGAAGATTCTGTGATTAAACGGAAGATCAGGGGTGCATATTGTACAATGCCAGCCAAATAGCGCAGCAACGCCACGTCAGCAAGCAGAACGACACCGTTTTTGATGTCGCGTGCGACAGCGTGACGCAACAATGACATCACTGTGTTTTCAAGGTTCAGCCGGGTCGACCCGATCCGGTTCTGACCAGCTTTGACCTAGCATTGACCCAACTATTTCCTGACTGTTTTCGATGGTTTTGTCGGCCATTTTGTACCCAGATCGGAAGCCCACGTCCCTCCGATCACAATGGATCCATTTTCAGCCTCTCATGCAAAGATTTTCTCTCTCCTCCAAAAAGCCAAACCTCCATGGCCATTCAACCTTTAAACTTGTCACCGCACCTTCTTTCACCCGAACGAGAGCGTCCAAACATGTAGAATCTCTGTGGTTTCATGCCAAAAGAAGGAACCAGCGAAGCAAAGTGACTGAACTCGTGGGTTAACGTGCAGAATTTCCAGCGACTTCGTGCCGCCGGAATGAACCTGTGAGAATGGGTTTCGAACCCACGGGCATGGCGTTTTCAGAGGGATTTTATGGTCTTTTAACGTCCAAACCTTGCCTAAACCATTTCTTGTATAGATATACCTCTTTAGCCAACTTAAACACAATCCGTAATATCCAACAAATTACCTAAATTACATCTACAATAGCTAAGAAATCAATTGGAAACCACCAAATAAAAAGAGAAGTGAGCTAGCTTGGAGACTTCAACAAGAATGGGTTGTCTCCTTTCTCTCTTGTAATTGCTTTAGTGTTGTTGTATGTGGAACATGTTTATGTGTGGATTTTGGTAAGATTGTAATAAAATCCATCATTTGGTTGATGTGTTATTTGCTTGAGCTTAATGTATGCATGTTAATTGATTAACCAATTAATTGATATGTAATGGATATAGACTAATTGAGACTTCAATATCATGCATGGATGACTATTTATGTATGTGTCTTTATCCTAGGTTAGATTGGTTAAGACTAATCTCGTAAGCTTATTTGCTATCAACTAGGAATTGGATTAATTGCATGAACACCAATTCCTGGCATTTCATTTCCCATACCACTTCACACAATCCTCACTCTTGCATGGTCATGCATGAGTTTAGTTAATTTAGTTAGTTAGTGTTAATTTAGTTAATTGTAGCCATCTTAGTGTAATTTAGATAAAAGCATTCTTAGTGTAATCCAAGTGCATTAGTTATATCTTGCTTGTGCCCATCTCCATTTACTTTTCGTGCACATTTAATTAGTGTATATATTGTGTAGATTATATAAGACTTAGAACTAGCTTAAAGGTACAACACCTCCATGTGGGAATGAACTGTACTTGTTGCTACGTGATCGTAACGATCCGTGCACTTGCGGATAAACAAGCACGCACACATATTTTAGAACTACTAAGAGTGCGTCAGACGTTATTTGTTATATGTGAATATTAGGCATGTGTCTTCCGCATTCATCGGTTCAATTCCCAACACTTTGAATCATGATGTTGTTGTTGGTTGTGTTAGGGCTACTATTCGAAATCAGGCAGAGGAGGTGGTGTTGGCTTTCACAAAGGTCTTACATGGGTGTTATTCTCCGACAATTGGAGAGTCGTGCTGCCTTAGAAATGGTAAGAAATCTTCATTATTCAATTTGTTGGGTTGAATTTGACTCTTTTACCATGACTAAGGCTTTGTTTGAGATTGTTTTTACTTCACTTATTTCTCAAGTTTTAAGCAAATGGGTGTTTGGTAAACTTCTCAAAAGCAACTTATTTTACAATTTGCTCCTTCAATAAGTAACTTTTGAAAAGTTGGCTGGGGGTTGCTTTTTGAAACAGAAGTTAGTTTATTGCTTATGTAATGTCCAGAATACCATCACTATTTAAATAAAAAGACAATAATACCCTCACATTAATAAATTGTATTTTTTTATAAAAAAAACTATAATTCAGATTTTTTTTTTTTGAAAACTTTAATCTCAAAATATTAAATTTTAAAATAAAAGAGAATATTATTTTTAATAAAAAATTAAAAATAAATTTTTTTCAAAAAAAAGAAAGAAAGAAAGAAAGAAAACTTAAAGCCACCGTTGTTGCCATTGACAGTGGCCACCATCGTCGCCGACGAAAGAGCAAGAGGTTAACTTGACTTCACTGGCGACATCGACACCGTAGGAGGAGGCGAACGACCAGATCCATCGCGATCACGAAAAGCCTCAAAGTTGTTGATGTTTAGCTCGTTGGTTAGGGATTTGGATGTGGTTGTGGTGGTGCTGCAGTGGTGCTTGGTCCTTGGGTTTGGCTTCAGGTTTGCGTTTCTCTTCTTCACGGAGCTTTTGGATTAGATTTAGCGGCGGAGGTTGTGGAGGTTGTGGTTGTCAATGATGGTTGTAGATTTCAAACAAAGAAAATCAACGAGTTGACTCAAGTTTTTGAGCGAGTTGACTCAGTTGCTAAATTTCAAATGTAAAGAGATTGAGTTGACTCGGGTTTTTGAGCGAGTTGACTCAGTCATAATTTTTTTTTTCTGTTTAAATTTATTTTTATATGCTTTATATTTATAGGACTAATTGCACAAACATCCCCCAAGTTTAAGCATAATTGCACGAAATATGGAACTTTTGTCCATAATCATACAAACATCCCCTGCCGTCTATTGTTCTCCGTTAGAAGTTAACGGCACAAGGGTAAAATTGTCCATTTAAGTAAAAAATTATTTAAATAATAAATCATTAAAAAAAATACATAGTGGATGGAGATGATTAGATCAATCCATTTGGATGGAGGAGATCTATTCTCCTCCATCTATAAATGAATAAATAAATAAATAAATAAGATAAAAAGAGAAAAGAGTGATTAAAAGAAAAAAAAAAGATGAAATAAATGGAAAAAAAAAAGGTGAAGGAGCGATCGCTCCATCTCCATCTCTAGCATCCCGCCGGAGCGATTTGCACTATCGCTTAGCAGATCCTTGTGTAGGAGTGACGCTTATCCAGAAGAAACGCGTAGGCGATGCGGAGGAGCAGATCAACGTATCCAGAGTGAAGCGGAGGAGTAGATCGTCGGCTTTGGAGGTGGTCCGGGTCTACCCACAAAACGCAATAGGATTTCAGGTCTCCATTTTTCCAGGTGACGACGTTCTTGAGGTGTTTGACGTCAAACAAATTCGAATGGTGACTAGGTCTGGATTGTTTTATTGATTTGTTGAAGAAAAAATTTGCATTCTTGAGGTGTTTTAATGATGTCTATTTTAGTAATTTTGTTCAATACATTTTCCATCATTTCAAAAATTAAGCATTTTAAAATTTTAGTTTACTAAACACTTACCAACTTTTTTCTAGAGTAGATTATTTTTTAAATTAAGCTATAAGTAGATTTTTTTTTCCAAAGTAAAACAATCACAAACATAGTCTAAAAGTTTCACGATTGATCAATCATTTGCTCTGTGTAATCCTTTGGATAGGATAGTAAAGCTTTTGTTTTCCTTCTTATGGATTAATGAGGTTACTTTTATTCCTAGGAATGAAATAGAGTAGTTCATTTTGCCCTTTATTCGTTCCCATGTTTTGGCTGATTTAAAACAATGATAGGTTGGTTTTTGCCCTTTTCAAAAAAATAAAAAAATAAATAAACATACCAAAATTTTTCATCTAATGATCTGAGGAATGCTCTCATACGAGCTTTTTCTATTATGAGTAATTATTCCCATCAAACAAGGGGATTTGTTGACAGATTAGATAGTGAATTAGCTATTATCCCAAAAATCTCACACTAGCTAAAGAAACAAAATTAACCAATTAATATTAGGCTGTGTATGGAAGAACGTTTACTTATTTTGTATGGTCTATGGTTACTTATTAGACCATGAAATTGAATGATTAATTGGATTTGACTGTTGGCAATCGACAAGGAAGAAACAGTTGTTTAGCCGCCACTACTTTAAATGATAAAAGTGTTATATAAGCAGAAAAAAAAAAAAATAATAAAATAAAAACATTATAATAAGTGCCCACCTATCAACTTTTTCAGGTGCAGATCATACGTTCTATATAAATCCAAGCCAAAAAAAAAAAAAAAAAAAAAATCTGTTAAAAGACAAAAGAGGATGAATTTATTAAGTAACCCTAGAAAGAACGCGTGGACCCGACCCGACCCAACCCAACCTAAACAAAATGAAGAGAGCAATTCTTCTTGATGAACCCAAAACCCAAATTGCTGCATGAAACCTCCATGTGTTTTGCCCTAGTTAGCAAATTTATAGCCCTGAATCTGATCGTAACCGTCATTTTTACGCTCACCATCGATCTTCTGCTCCACTCACTACTCCCCACCATGTCACCCAACAAGCTTAAACTTTGTACACTCATCTTCTCCAAACAAACAGGCTGCTTCAAATTCATACCAGTACCTTTCGAAACAACGGTATATTTGTAGAAGACTAAAACACGTAAATCGTCCATGAATAACGTTATTTTCTTGTTGGGGTTGTTTATTGAGAGTTGAAGGTTCAATATTTGTTTTGAGTTTGACAAAGAGAGGGAATTGACTGTGAAAACAGGAGGCTTTGGGTTGAGAATTAACCAGACAGTCCAGTTTATGATGGTGATGACTGCAAACAACAAAATCAAAACTAAGATCAGACGGCGGAGGACACTGAAACGCCGAGAATCACTGACCGGTTGCGAGGACTGTGTATGAGACATAATTCATGAAATTGAAATGGCTTGAGGAGGAAGAGGAAGAAGAAGGAAAATTTTCAAAGCTTTATATAAATTTTCGAAGGAACGCGTTAACGTTTTGGGATTGAAATTGGAAGTTGATGAGAAAGTTATCAGAAAGTCTCGTAGAGCAAAAAAATCCTACGTAGAACAGTTGACTACGTGGCAGAAACTCATTGAATGTTGTTAGTTTGCTTTAAGGAATATTGTTCTCGTTCTCATTCTTCCAAAGCAGAGGATATGCGCCCGCCAGCCCGCCTATAATCAACACGTCCCTCTAGGTTCTTCTGACTCGACATCTCAATACAATAGGGATATTATTATTTTTCACACTCACTCATTAGTCCTTTTACACCCTCTATTTTGTGTAATGGCTAAAATCTACTCTCTAATTTCAGTGAATAGTCAAAATACACCCTATAGTTATTATTCCGTTAAATTTTTTTATTTTTCTGTTAAATCAATAAGGGTATAATAGTAAATAAAGTAGTAAAATTAATAAACATTATTAAAAATAATAATTAGTAAAATTAGTAAATAAAGGGTATAAAAATTAGTAAATAATAATTAATAAACATTATTAGTAAAATTAGTAAATGAAGGGTATAAAAATTATTTATTTTTTTTTTTTTTCTTTGGTGGTTTATGTATAATAATATTATAATTTAATTGTAAAAAATAAATATTACTTGCTTGTATCATCCAATATAAGACTATTAAAGGAATTGCATTTCAAGTCTCAAAAGTAATTAAACTAAACGATGATTATAATACCTTCGAATGCACGTAATAATTACGAGAGCTCTGCTTTTTTACGGACGTCCACCACAAAATTCCCTATACACAGCAAATATGTAACGTCACAAATCTACTAAAAATACAATTTCAGGAGGTGAATTATCCTTGAATTTCAAGGTATTATAATACTAATAAAACCAGTTTATCTATAAGAAACCTGAAAGAGAACCCATGTGATAGAATAAACATGAACAAGGTAAGTACATTTTTTCTGCTAACAGAAAATTTAGCATTTGAATGCAAGGGCTAAGAAAGTGCATTGCCTGAGACTCACTTTAAGCTGCACATTCCATTTATTTTTCTAAGAAAATTAACTTGAATCAGCCAATAATAAAAACAGAAATACTTATTAACAATTGCACTACAACTTACGTTCACCACAAACTAGAGCACATACACATATGTTTGGCTGAAAGCCTGAAATACAAAAAATATATATATAACCTGTATGGTCACTATGTACAACAACCGAATGCACTAAAAGAATTACAAAGTAGAAGGAACAGGCTTAATTGTTCTGTTTAAAAATTCAAAAGGAATTTGAATATGCAAAAGCTCGACAAAAAAAAAAAAAAAAAAAAAAAAAACTAAGAATTATTAGAGCAATATGAATTAAGTTAAACTGGAACAACCTTACCGGTTACCACCACCAGAGATGATATTTCATGAATTCCGTCCACACTCTTCAATCATCATTCCTTTAAGAGATTTGGCTAACCAGATAGCAGTCTCCCTTGGGGAGACCTTATCTTTCCCGAAAGGCTTCAAAACAACAGCAAGCTCTTCCAATCTATTTTGCTGTAGCAAATCTGCAGATAGTTCAAGAAGCCCCTCAAGTGCATCAGCCCTCTGTCTAAACGACTTGACATCCAAAATTTCCTTCAGTGGTGTTTCCTCTTCCATCATCAGGGGTTTGGGTTTTGATTGCTCAGAAGCATTAGATATTGCAACTGTGCTAGGGTTTCTGGTATCCATTTCCTTGACACCTGTATCATCAGAAATATTTGATTTCAAACTCACAGCTTCAGAGACATTTGGCGATTTATGAGCCACGGGGGTGGTCATACTCCTCATTTCCATTTCATCCCTCACCACATTTATCAGCTTCCCAACATCCACATTTTGAACTCCCATCTCCACAGTTTCCAATACTGGCTGCTCGCTCCCAACACGGTAACTGCTGTGCCGTATAACATGTATGACATCATCAAAAGCAGGAGGACGTTGGACAGCAGCTGGCTTTTCAATTGTTGTATTATGTAAAATTAATCCTTTATCTGGGTGCAAATTCTTTTGACTAAGTGAAACGGATGAGGAAATGGGAGGGGAACCTTCTGTTACTGATGGCAGTTCCCTTGAAGTGAATTTGTCATCACCATTAGACACAGATGTTGGATTAGAATGGAGCAGTTTATCAGGCTTGCTATTGGGCCTGCTTACAGGTATATCATCCCTAGAATCTTGCCTGCTTACAGGTGTATCATCCCTAGAACTGGACCTGCTTACATGTGCATCATCCCTTACACCCGGCCTGCTTACAGGCGCATCATCCCTTATAGAGGGCCCGCTTACAGGTGTATCGTCCCTTATAGCTGGCCTTCTTACAGGCGTTTCATCCATTGTACCGGGCCTGCTTACAGGCATATCATCCTTTATAACAGGTCTGCATACAGGTGTATCAACCCTGGTACTAGGCCTGCTTACAGGCGTATCATCTCTAGTAGCAGTCCCACGTACAGGGCTATCATCCATACTACTAGGCCTGCTTAAAGGGGTATCATCTTTGCAAACAATAATTTCTTGTGAATTGCTCATGAGTGCATTTAAACTCACTTTCCCATCAGTACTGGTTGTATCCTGAAGATCTGCGAGAGGCTCAGAAGTTCCACTAGAGCAAATAACAGTTCTCCATTCACGTCCATATTTTTCCCCAGTCATATTTTCAGGCATCTCAGGATAAACTGGACCAGGAGATGAAGGTGGAGCTGAGGAGCTACGAGAAGCAGGGGTGCAGCTAGGCGGATGTGATTCTATGGCCTCCGAGCAGGTGACAATTTCATGATCAGCGAGTGCCTCTGTCATGTCAATAAAAGGAGTTGTTGCATCATCACAAAGCTCAAATGCTTGAATAGACACTGATGAAGAGACAGAATTGCTGCTATCAGTTTGCATTCCTCTGGAAGGTCCTCCCAGAGCCTTCTGAGACTCTTGTGAGTTCTCCCTGTAAAGATGATGAGTAAAGAGGATATTAGGCACTTGATGAGGAGTAATTTCAGACTCCTGAGTTATCATAGTTGGAGCCTGCTTCGTCGTGTTTGGAACATCAACTCCAGGTTGCTTCATCCGTCCTGGAAATGAAGATCGTCTAATTAAATTGGAAGGCGGGGTTCTTTGCCTCGGTTTAGCAGAGTGTCCATCTTCAATACCATGTTTTGGACCAGGAGGAGGAATTCCATCATGTTTAGGTTTAGTCTTGGGGGTGGAGTCAAATACAGGTAACTGTAGAGATAAATCATTGGATATTAGTATAATTTCAATAAGCATATCACGGTAATATAGAAAATAAGTAAAAAATAGCAGCATAATTGTACCTGATGCTTCAAAGGATTTGATCCTTGTATCCTTTTTGCTGAATCAAATGCTAACTTTGTTGGTATAACCGCCACTGTATCTGCATTAGATTTCAAACCAGGAACAACAGCACTGGGTTTGAGGACTTTGGGAGATGCTTCAATGTTATGTCTTTGGGTTGAGACACCTACAGCCTTAATACGATTGCCTCTCATTGGAGAACCATTTTCTCTAGCTTTTCCTTCTTTCAGGGCAATCATAATGCTTTTAATGGTTTTTGGTTGTCTTGATTCAACATTGGATCCCTGTGCACCATGGGATGGTCCCGTTGCCCCCCGTTCATCCATCTTGACAATGCAAACATCAGGGCCATGTTCTTCTTCACTTGATGGAGGCTGCTCAGAGCCATCTTCATCATCAATGGAAATCAAATCTGTCTCGGTGGCTTTAGTGTCACTATTTGAAACTGTTGCCGAGATGTTTCTGTCAGCCGAAAGCAAACTATCTTTATCACTAGTTGAGCTATTACTGTTCTGGCTTTCAGCCATACTCCTCCTAGCGTCACGAGAAGTTGAAATAGGCTTCTCGGGGGAGCAGGCTGCTGGAGCACCGAAAGAGGAACGGTATTGATCAACATAATGCTGCAAATATGGATGCTTCAAAATATCTGAAGCCTGACCAAAGTTTAAATTTGAAGTGTTAGGATAAAATCCAGCTGAAGCATTACTCTTAAAGTTTACATGAAACATTTTGAAGGGATTCTTACACTTGGCCGATGCTCGGGGTTCTTTCTCAGCATGCCTTTGATAAGCGTTTTCCTGTTATGTAACAATACATATTTATTTATAATGCTGTGGAGTATTGATTAACTGAACAGCATGCTGAAGCAAACACATGAAAAACCAAATAGGAAGAGTACCATATTCACATGTGCATGCATGAAACAACAAAGACTACCATCACCGCCTTGACTCTATTTTGGAAAAGCAATTGACAACACTAATAAAATTACATGACCATTTCATGTACTATATAACATGTACAAGTATGACAAGCTTCACAATAACACATGAATACTTACAAGGATGGCGAATAGCAGGAAGGTAGCGGGCCAATGGAGGAACGATTTATCTTGCTTATCAACCCTGCCATATCCTGAAAACCAGAGTTCAATGAAAATCAGCTGAAGTGAAATAATATAATTTAGTTATTAGAGACGGTAAAAAGATGACTGATTCAAGATGGCCTTAGCAAAGAACATAACATTCCACGATGCAACATTAAGCAACTCTAGAGCAATGAACTTTAGAATCATGGAGTGCAATGTACCAACAAAACAGTTAGGTACCTAGTGTCCGTTGCTAATTTCCAGAAAGATTTAATGGAGAAAATACAGAGCAAGCATTCTTTGTCCAAAATCGCCAATATAGAACAGGTCGAATAATTTAGAAAATTTTATGATATAAACACTTCCACCACAAAAACAAAAGGCAGAAAACCAAGATTACAATTAAGTCACAAAATTCTTTTCTATTTAGTGTCTATTTTTGCATCTAATTGTTGAGATGAAACAATATTCCTGTTAATTCATCCAAAACTAAGAGAATAGATAACAAGTGAAAGAAAAAGTGAGAAATCTTACAAAAGCTTTAAAAGCAGGACGATAAGCAGCCATCTCATACATGCAGCAACCTGATCAACCAGGGATCACTTTAGCTAAGGACAGAACAGGGAAATTAATAGTACATAGAGTCTCCTGAAAATACATACCCAAAGACCAAATATCAGATTTGAAACCATAAGGGATATCTGCAAGCAGTTCAGGACACATGTAATTGGGAGTTCCAACCACCTGCACAAATGGTCAAACAAACCATTAAACTAAAAATGGAAAGCAAAAGGTGATAAGCACATTGATGTATTGTTGTTTGTTTAAAGTTGGGACTTAACATTTTAAAATTTTTTGGCTCTGCTTGTGAGTATTCATTAATGTTATTGTAGAGAAATATCTAGCTGTTTAAACATTCAAGATATTTTAAAATCTAATTGTAACAATGAGATATTTATGATATAATTAGATAAGTGAATGTTTCACTAATTCACCTAAATTTGCATAACCATATCAGATGCCAGCAAGTTAAATGATCAGAAACTTACATGATATAATATAATAATTATGTAACTTCGGTTACTAGAGTATCTCATCCGGTAGGCAGTGAATGATCTCAATCCCAAAAAGGGTAATTAAATAAATCATACAAAAAGAAGAAAGTTACACATTTGTGCTCATACAAAAAAGTGTATCGGTTTGATGCTCATACAGTGAAGATCAGATCATAGAATATGGATTTCTCATATCCATATTAGTTCACTTCATTTTTATGAATATGAAATTACCATTCCCTTTTGAAAGGAAAAAAACTAAAAAAGAAAGGTCTTAAAGAGAGAGAGGGTAGTAATTTATAGCACATACTGAAGATGCTAAGTCATCTGCCTTCAGAGTTTTGGCAAGTCCAAAGTCCCCTAAAGACAATACATAGAACAAATTCAGAAAAACAACATGATAATCAATCAAGTGAAACCCATATTAACCCAAATAATAATTATGAAAACTCACCAAGACGAACATCTTGATCTTTGGTGAGGAAAATATTGGAACACTGCCGAGAGAGTGCTATTTTTATCAGTATATATAATCACCAAATGCAGTGTAGACAAATACCAAATAACAAATCTAAATATTAGCACACTTACTTTTAGGTCGCGATGTAGAACATATTTTGAATGCAGGTATTCGACTGCTAATAATAGTTGTGTAAACCACTTGCATAGTTTCTGTTCAATAGTCACGATCACAAAGAAAATTATATATCATAGCCCAAAAACTTAAATTCATATTCAAGCGTCTTGGAGAGGAAAATACCTCCTCAGGGAAATAGACTCCATTTGCTTTTTTCATCATTTCAGCCCTGTAAAAGAATTAATCAAGAAAAATGTGAACAGGTGGCATAAAATTTATAAACTAGCACATTTGAAAAGAACACTATTGTAACTCACATGTCTCCACCTTCACAATATCCAGTGACAATGCAAACATAGCAACCCTACAATTACACACATATAAATCGTCTTGTTTTATCATTCAGGTCAAAATGACAAGTTATAGAAAAGAAGCGAAAATACGATTCATGCGATATCTTTAAAAAAGGATATTCTGTCTTACTTTTTCAACCCAAGCTTCTTTGAACTCAACAATGTAAGGGTGTTGAATTCGCGCTATAAGTGCCATCTACAATTCCAATTAAAAGTTAAAACACACTCATTGCCAAATCAAGTAACAAACACAAACACAAAGCAGACTAATAGATCACCAACCTCCTGATGCGCCGATCTCCTGCAACGCTCCGTTTGTCTCGCCAACCGAATCTTCTTCAAAACATACCTAAAACACCATCGAATTAGATCACAATCAAACCAAACAAAACTCGAAAACATCATCACATTATACAAAAGATTTCAACATGAACACAGTCTATACTTACTTCTTCTTCTCAGCCTTGTGATTGACGAGAATCGCAGCACCGAAAGCTCCACGACCGATCTGCTCCATTATCTCGTACTGATCCATCCGAGACTCCATTGCTTCTTTTCGCCAGTTAAATCAACCAAGCAATCAATTCAAACACTTTAGATGTTCGGATCTCCAATCAATCAATCACTCCTCGTCCTCCTCGCAGATCAAAACATTACATTTCCTCTCCCAATGCCAAATGCTCGAATACTCGGTGGCAGAAATGCAACTGTGAATCTCCGATTCAATCATTTCATGTTTTTCTGGTATTGAGTCAATAATAAAGCGAGAGAGAGCGAGAGCGAGAGAAGACTATCTCCGATTCTCGTCTTTTAATTCCGATGCGATTCATTACCTTTTCTCTATCACTACTCACTTCACTGTCGCTTTGCTCTGAATCAATTAAAAAGAACGATGAATTATTTATTAATTATTATTATTATTATTATTATTATTTTATATATATATATTTATTGAATTTTGTGGAGAATGAAGAGAAGAGTTGGAGTGGTTTATTTAACTAGAGATTATGTTTAGTAGTTAAGTTAACTAAAATTAAACTCTTATTAATTAGGTCCAAATTAAGAGAGGTTAATGCTTGGTTCTACGCCGACAACACCAGCTGGTCTACAACTTCAAATATGTCTGAGTCTCACATCAAATATGCCTCTCACACGTGTTGTGATTTCGACTCGCTGAATTATTATGATATAAATTTTAAAAAATTGGAATTTTTATTTTTATTTATTTATTTTTTTTTATCTTGTAACCATGAAATATCTGTTCTAGATAAATAGATAAATAGATATCTTAAAAAAGTAATAATAATAAATAATAATAAAAATAAAAAATAAAAAAGTTAATTAAAGATTTTGGGATGAAATTCACCATAAGACATACTTCTACAACCCAGGGCTAATGTTTTGTAAGCACTCTAAACTTAACAAAGCATGTGTGATGTGTCCTGTCCAATACACGCACGGGTGGAAGCACATCGGAGGTTTGTTTTTCTTTCTTTTACACTAAGAAATGAATATGCTTTTCACCTTTTTATTTTGGGTTAAATTTCATGAATCTTTATTGATATTTTAGAACACTAATGAAACATAGTCTAATCTTTGAGAAATATATACACATTTATTATGACTTATCTTATCTTTACAGTTTTTTGGGTTAAATATGTATAAGTAGTAATCCAATAAGTATCGGTAGCAATTGAGAATTCCATACGGAAAGTCCTGCATATGGGAATTTATATAACTAATGATTCACAAAATTAATTAGATTATTTAGTTAAGAGAACATATATATGAAACTTTGGACAAATATATATAACACACTAAAGCAAAATAAGCTAAAGTGTGACTTTCTTGTGATCAGGGTTCGAGTCTCATTATATGTATTTTATAAGTATATGTGAGGAATTTTCTCCGAGTTGGTGGGAGTAGTTATTTGGACCGCACATGTATCGGTTATTTGGACCGCACATGTATTGTTCAATCTTGGCAGATCCTGACAGTCTTATTGTAATAATTGTAAGGGAGGATATTGACACCCACAAAACTTATTAGTACACCCATATTTTATTAAAAAATTTAATTACAAAAATATCCTAATAAAAAATTTACCAATAAGAACAAGTTATTTAAATTAAAAATATACCAAATACTATATACACTTATTAATTATACCCATATCTTCAACTATATTTCTTTATTAAAAAAAAATTACCTTTTAAAAAAAAAATTATGATAAACCCTAATTAAACTCTAATTTTATTTCAAGTATCAAATTTCTCATCATCACATGATTATCATATTGTTTTTGTTTTTCTTTTATGTATAGTTATAAACTCTATCAAAAAACAACTTTTTTTTTTTTTTAAGATAGTCATAGATGTCAATAAGAATTTTTTTTTTAAGATTGTTGTATAAATAAGAGAATTCCAAATTGAAAATCCTTTGACCCCATATACATATTTCTTTTTATAAGGCTCCTACATTCGAGATATTTTCAAAAGTAAATTGGATCATCATTAAAAAAAGATTTGATTCCAAAAATAATATGATTTTTTTTATAAATTAGGCGTGGTAATAATTTAAGAGTATTTATTAATAATATGTATTTAAATGAATATATTTATTTCAATGAGGGTACTGTTGACATTATGATAAGTATTTATAGTAATATTTAATTTTAAATTTTAAATATAGATATACTTATTATAAAAATAGATGTACTAATAAATTTTATGAGTATCAATATCTGCTCCCCGGTTGTAAATGTAATAATTCAAGAAAAGCTAAAGTGTGACTTAAGTGGGAGCGTTGGATTCACTTTTTGTCCGAAAGGAGGATCAAATACAAAATTAAATCGTAACCGTTGGAAGGAGTAAAAGAGCTCAACTAAATTTGTGCATGGGACAAGTAATTAGAGTTTCAACAGTCCCAAGGAGTTGACAATTCAAATAATGATTACCATATTATTTTTATTTTTTATTTTTTATTTTACACTCAACAGTAAAGAGGGAATTTCAACTTCATATCTTAATTCTTAACATTTGTTGAGAAGTTTATATACTGCTGATCATCTATGCCTATGATTAGCATATTAAACAAACACCATATAACTAAGGCGTATATTACGGTGATAACGAGAGTTCATTCAATCTGACGATATCATCATTATATCCGTACGCAGTACGTTAAGATTCAAAAACGAAACTAACTTCGACATTGTCCTATTAAGGTTTTATTTTTCTCACTCCCATTTTCACATTTCTCAACTCCATGTGCTTTTGGTTTACAATAAAAATTATATACAAAAAACTATTTTTTTTTTTTGTTGTTGTTAAAAGATTAATCCTTTATAGTTTTTACATAAATTAATATATTCCTTAAAGTCACAATATTGCAATATATCACGATGAATCATGAATTCATGATGATATATATTTGAACTTTAATTACATTGTAATTAATATAGTATAGAATTATTTGTCCTGCATGTAGGCATGAAAATTTGTAAAGCATTTGAGGTCCATGTGGTTTGCCTCCATGGCAAGGGTAGGCTTTGATTATTGGTCCTCCGTGGCACCGATGGATTATTGTCTTGGGCTAACATGTGCACATGGACACTGACATATGCCTAATGGATTTTCCTATTATTATCACTGTATTCTTTTTGCCAACCTGACACCTGCTGTCTCTTATTTTTTGTTTTTTTTTATACTAAATACCGAGCGGCTCGGTAGATAAGATGAAGTTAGTCCAACTATTTATATTTCGCAATTACACTATGAGATTATAGATTTGAATCTGTTGACTCTATTCTAATCTCCTTAAATCCTAAATATTTGTAATATTAAAAAATAAACAATATTGGGCGGTGGTGATCATAAACAATTTCTTAATCAACTAAAAAAAAAAGCATCTTGACATATTAGATTGTTACAATTACTAAATAGTTATAAAGGAAAGGTAGGTCGGGAGTTGGTGAAAGAAAATTGAAGAAGAGGAAAAGCTAGTATCTCACTTTGGGTACAAATGATTAATGTCTAATTATGTTGTCATTTATATTTGTCAGCCTCGTCAAAACACCCAACTAATTCTATAATGTTGCCCACCTCCGACTTTCTCTTATTACTTTATAAATTTATCTTTTTTTGATTGTTGCTTATAATTCAACCAACAATTTGTTCTTTCACGTACAAAGCAGTAAAGCTCAACCAATTCAAAGGTCAGCATTTAATTGTCTCATTTTTATGTGGAAGAAAAGAAAATGTGCGAGTTAAAGTTAACTTTAATGCTCTTCTAAAATTTAAATGCAATTAATAATATAAGGTCTAGCTCCTTTTGATGTTTTTGATGGTTTAAAGGTGTGTTTCGAATAATTTTTCCAATAGATTTCTTGGAGTACATCTTTTATATATAAAACTTTTATAGAGTAGAGCTTTTAATAAATAAAAAAATGTTGTATTTTGTTTGGTATTCAATTTAAAAAAAAAAAAACTTTTAAGTTAATAGATTGTTTGATGAAATATAAAATAGCTTTTGATTATAATAAATTACACAAAAAAAAAAAAAAAAAAAGCGTGACAATGTATTTTTAATGAATATATTTAAAATTTATAGAATGTAGTTAACACAATTTATGTTTTTTAGAAAAGCTAAAATAAAAGAACTTAAATTTTGTAAAACAACCAATAAAAATCTAAAAATAATTTTTGTTAATGACCATGCAATTTACAAACACACTCTAATGACCATGCAATTTGCAAAGTGAATGGCTGGCAGCTAGTTGAATAATTATTGAACAAGGGTTTGATCTAGAGAAGCAAAGTATCTGTATGGGATTCTCCATGAGATACCAGAACATGTTCCATGCAATTTTTTTAAGGATATAAGAAGAAATACAGATAGTGAACAAATAACACTAAGATATGGTAGTTCTGTATAATAATAAGATATGATGAACTAATTAACAATCCAACATTAGAGTTTTTTTTTTTTTTGTTATTATTTAAATCTTTATGACCATTCAAGTATACAACTCAAATGTAAAGCAAACGTACGTACACTTCCAATTTTAGTGTGAGAAATGCAACACCCAATTTTAAATTCTCTTATAAATTAAACCTGTAAAGATCAGTTTTACCAACTAATTAAGCTAGTTTGAACTCATGACCATTACTATTGTCTGAAACCAGAGAATTTGATCATTAAAAAAACATGCTAAAACCCTCAAGAAGTATGTGATTAATAAGGAACAAATGATGCTTATAGTGAATTATAGAAAATTAATGATGTGCTGGTTATCTTTTATATATATATATATATATATATATATATATATATACAGTTCTTTTCTTCTCGGTGCGTCCTGATATAACTTCATCAATGCATTGCATGTGAGCCATAGATTATGGAGAAGTTTTGACAAGTGCATACACTTTGAGTCAAAGCATGTAAATCTAATGGTCAACATTCAACGCACTGATGGAGTTATATCAGGATACACTGACTTGAAAATTTTCATATATATATATATATATTTATATATAGGCTACCTGCGGTGACAGAGACTCAAATCTGGGATATAAACAGGTTGAATTAATGAATGCCATATACCTGCACCAAACCACATTGGTGGTGAAGCGCTGGTTTTCGCTGGTTTTCTTTAATAGCGGTAGTATTTAATGGGAGTGGAGAAATAAGTACTGGGGAGAGGATAGACCATGTTAGCTTCAAATTAACGATGCCAGATTTGGTGCAATATTATTATCGGAAACGTGGTGGTCCTTTGCTTCCATGCTCAAACTTATTGCAATTTTTCTGCAACTAGCAAGCACATGGCCACCCATTAAGTGATTAAACTATAAATCATAATTGTTTTGTTGGCTACTTTTTTCTATTAATTCCTTACTATTTATTTTATCTTTTTGGATCATTATACAGTATATAACATAATTGCTATTAAGTTCTATTATCAACTTACATAAATCATCATCAATTTAGACCTCTATGAATATTATTTAGGGACATTGAATGTGAGTCACTCATTTTACATACTTTAACTTGGTATGTATGCACTTGTCAAATCACTTTTATAAATGAGTGACTCGCATTCAATATCCTGATAAAGTTATATAAAGATACCTTGATATGAACAAAATGGTATATATATAGTGTCCTCTACCACTGCAATCATCGTTCTAACTTCTAACGTCCTTTGGCATCTTTAGGCATTGTCCTTTGTAATCGTTGTTGTTCGATCACTAATAACTTCAACCTAGCTTCTTCTTTTTTTTATTTTTTATAAATTTGAATCTTTGTCTCATTGTCTCCTTCCGGTGTTAAATTGAAATCGGAAAGTAACAAAATTCAAGCTTGTCACTACAAGAAAAAAAAAAAGAGGTTTTATGATAGAGAAAAATTGTCATAACAGGCAATTTGATATCATAAATTCTTGATAGTTTTTAGAAGTCATAAATGAGCGTCATTACATCTCGATAGTAGTAAACTATCATAAATTTACGATGGTTATAAACCATCAAATTTTTTTCTTATAAAAAAATAAATTATCGCTATCATCTATAATAAATAAATCTAATTTTATATAAAATTGAAACTCAACATATTTAAAAATAAAAAAAATAAAAAAAAAAAACGCAATAGTATAATTAAAACTCAATAAAAAAATATGGCAAAAAAATAATCTGTAATAATCAATATCATTAAAACTAGCGAAAATTTCATTACATATGCTATATTTTTTTGAAGGGACATTACATATACTTTTGAACAACATAAATTATGCTACATCATCTTCTACTGACATAAATCAATAATTTGATATCTGCATCTCCTTCTAAGGTCAATGAGCTCATGAGAATAAGTTGTTTTTCTTCGGGATCTTTTTTACTCCCACTTCTATTCATCTGTAGATGCAGTCCAAGCAACTAATCTGCAACGATAACTTCAATTTTTCAATTTCGATATTTTAAAAATAAATATAAAATCCAAATGAACTGAAATGAATATTTATTTTTTAATAAAAAATTTACTAAATAAAATGATAAATTTACATAAAAGACAAAAAAAAAAATGAAAGAAATTATTTGTGTATCAGAAATTGTTATTACTAAAAAAAAAAATCAAAATTAAAAACCCACAAAAGAGAGTTTGAAGACACAAAATATTTGAATTTCTATGCATATCAATTTAAAATAGCAAGAAGAATATGTTACAAACACATAAATAAACTTTTCATGATAGTTGTTGTTGTTGTTCTTTTTTTTTCTTCATATAGTCATGTTATAGTCTTGAATATAAAGCAAATATATATATATATATATATATATATATACGGTCTCGTTCCTATCAGGGTATCCTTATATAACTTTATCAGGATATTGAATGTGAGCCACTCATTTATAAAAGTGATTTGACAAGTGCATACATAACAAGTTAAAGTATGTAAAACGAGTGACTCACATTCAACGTCCTTATATAATTCTATCATGGCATCCTCATATGAAAATTTCCGTATATATATATAATAACATGTTTGTTTAAAAAATAATAATAATAAAAAATAAAAAACCCTCACTCAAAAGTTAAATACCTCGCGTAAAAAAATTGCGTGGTGACAATGTGGATGGTATGAGACGGTGTGGTGACGAATTTCTACAACTTCAAAAGGCATGTGAGGTGATAAAATCTGAAAACTTTAGACGGTGTGGTGACGAATCTAGAGTCTTTGGATGTCATGGTGACAAAATCTAGGGCATCAACGATCTGGTAGTGAAACATAAAAAATGAATGGTGAAATTTTAAAGTAGAGCCAATGGAAAGTAGAATGATGAAAAGAAAAAATGAAATTGAATCAGAAGAAAAATAGGTGTGGCTATGAAAAGTTAGAATGGTTAGGGTTATGGTTGTGATCATTTTATATAAGTGAAATGATTGTGTACACTCATGAGTATGGTAGACATCACAACAACTAATAAGAATATAACACATGTCACTTGGAGTCATTAATTAACTTATAAATCAATTTAAGATTAAAATAAATATATCAATTGCATAATCTTTACCAAAAATAAAAATTACATGATCAAAATTCTCAATTGAAATTAGAATATAAAAACATTAATACTAACAATGGAAGGATTTTTTTTTTTTTCAATAAGAAATTTTTTTTTTTTTTTTTATAAATATATAGATATAAATACTAAATTTTAATTATCTTTCTTATTAGCAATTCATTTATTTTAAATTTCAACCCTTCTTAACGTTTTTATAATATCAATAATTCTTAATGGTTTTTAAATATAATAATGCTAAACATCCCACTTAAAATCTCACATTTTTCATCCTACTACATGTGGCATGTGAGGTGTCAAATTGTGAGTAGATACACATTAATAATGATTTATCTCACCTACCTCATGTATACACTCACCATTTGACACCTCACATACCACATGTAGTGGGATGAAAAATGTGAGATTTTAGGTGGGATATATAGCATTAATATTTTAAATATCAACCCTTCTTGATGGTTTTTGAATGTCAACAATCCTTGATGATTTTTAAAAACTATCAACATTTAATGATATTATATACAATCATTATTAAATTTTGACATTTAAAACAAACCATCAAGTTTTTATGATGTTTTTTAAAAACCATCATATAGGTTTGATGGTTGAAAAAAAGTATCATCAATAAGTGTCATAAATTATATTTTTTCTAGTAGTGTGTTAAAATTTAATCTAATAACAACAATGATTGTTTTCAGAAAACTCTCCAAAATATTCTTAAATCAAATAAATAAATTTTGGTTAACAATAATTATATATAAACCTGACTAATTAAAAGGAGCAGTTGTATTTCTACATTTATTTATTTATTTATTATTTTTTTTAAGGACATTTAAGATTCGAAGCGTAAGGAGGGTAATACAATTTGAACTTATAATTTCAAATGTGTGTGTTAGTCAATTTGATTTGGTTTTGATCCAATGGTATACTCTTTATACGTACGAAATGAGCTCGTGAATTCGAGTCACCCCTCCAAAAAAACACCCTAAATTTATGTAATATTTAAAAAAGAACGAACAAAAAAAAAAAAAAAAAAAAAAAAAAAGAAGCAGAGGGTAATACAATTTGAATTTATAATTTCAATGTGTTTGCAAGGGACTAACGCCGATCGAGTCCAAATTTTTTTTAGCACTTTTTGGAGGTGGCTTTTCAACACTGTTTCCGTTTTAATAACTTATGTTTAAAAGACACTTATTATGGTGAACGAACAAAAATGCCCTCCCACAGTAACCTTCTTCACTATTTTGGTTTTTCTTTTTCTTTTTCTTTCAAAATCCTCCATCAATGGAGATGGAACTAACGAATTGACGAACACACATACACCGAACAATCGACGAACACACGTACACTGACAATGACGGTGGACTATGAACACACATACGTCACCATCGACGACCACGACCAAACATAATATCTACTTTTGATTTCTCTGAAAAAACGAAGTATGTAACTTTCTCTGAAAACGAAGGGTTTCAAATTGGGGATTCAGGGTTGGAGAAGATGAACAGAACATAACAGAAACAGAAGAGCACAGAACAACAACCTAAAAGTCTCAAAAAACAATCACAAAGTCTCAGAACTAACACTATGTTTAGTAAGAGGGAGGGAGAATATGAGGGATGGATGAATTAAGAGGGAGTGAGAGTAAGAGGGATAAAGAGAATAACATCTATCATTCATGTTGTTTGATATTGAAAAGAGGGTTGAATGGATGGATTGATATTTAATTTATAAAATTACTATATTGCCCTTTAAAAAATTAGAGGTTAGTATAAAATTAGAGGGCATTATAGTAATTTCCATCCAATCTTCTCTCCCTCCTCTCATCCGCCATTAATTGGAAGGATCCAAAATGGTAAGCCCAAGAGTATTTGCTCTCCCTCCTCTCCTTCTCTCCCTCCCTCTCATCCCTCCCTCTCATCCCTCTAACCAAACAAAGGATATGATTGATCTCTCCCTCCAACCCTCTCCCTCCCTCAATTTCTCCATCGAACCAAACACAGCCTAAGTCTCGGAACACAAAGTTTCAGAGCAAAATCTCGGAACACAATCACACCCTCTAACCAAACAAAGGATATGATTGATCTCTCCCTCCAACCCTCTCCCTCCCTCAATTTCTCCATCGAACCAAACACAGCCTAAGTCTCGGAACACAAAGTTTCAGAGCAAAATCTCGGAACACAATCACAAAGTCTCGGAAACACAAAGTCTCGGAACACAATCACAAAGTCTCGGAACACAAACACAAAGTATCGAACACATAAACACAAAGTCTTGAAAACACTAGGTTATTTTTCTGTGCTCCTCTGTTTCTATTATGTTGTTGTTTCTTGTGTTTAACAATAGAAGATTCAAAACCAAAACAACATAGAAAATGAGAGAAAAATCTCTGTGGGCACTGCCTCCCAACCTCCGCAGGCTAACCAGTCAGCTCAACCACCGCGAGCCCAACTGGGAGCTCGACCCCTCAGTGCGTCAGCATAGCGCCACTAAACTAATCCAATGAAGATACATTGATAATATTATAAAGTTGGTTTTGTTCGATTTCGACCTCCATTGATTGAAGGTCTATTAAACAGACTTTTATGAAGAAGATGAAAGAATAAAATCAAAAAAAGAAAAGCTGAAAAGTAAATAAAAAAAATAGAGTAAAGTAAGGATATTTTTGGAAGTCACTTACTTTAGTGTCTTTAAAACATAAGTTAATAAAGTGGTGATAGTCTTGAAACACCAACTCAAAAAAGTGACAAAACCCCATATTTCCTCAACTAATGCCACCTCAACTTTTGTTTTCACCATTGTAGTAATATACAAGATATGAAAATGCATAAATGTGATAATAAAACATAAATGCACACAACTAAGAGAAACACAAGTGCAATCATAGAAATGCAATATGAGTGTGTGTGTGTGTGTGTGTGTGCAACTAAATCTCTTTAAAAGGCAAGATAAGTTATTACCTTTCGCTCTTACTCTTGAAGTCATGATGGGAAGTCCGGAAGCTTGCCAAACACAATACCTAAGCTACTCGTTACATAACAATCCCAAATATGGTTTGTCATGAAATAAGCCAATCAAAATTGAGGAACTTACAACAAATATCGAACAAACTTCACAAGAAAAGTATAAGCTTTAGTCAATATTGCAGCTTACTAGATTATAATAACCACATAATCTTAATAAATAATTAAAAACCAAATTGAGTAAACAAAAATACCATTTAAGCCATTGTGCAAAGAACATATAAACCATAATATAAGATCACTTGATTCAATTTCCACCCAAAAAAAAAAAAAAAAAAAACCTACTACCCAAGTTTTTATGATAAAAGAAAAACTCATTAACTGTGAATCCATCAACGAAGGGAATCAAAATTTACATGTTATATATCAACTGCAAAAATTCACGTATAGTATAAAGCTTTAATTGAAAACTGATTATTAAAAATAAATGCACGCATTGTATATATTTATTGACCATATATAGCAATTTAACATAACCGAATCGAAACACTTTGGTGAACTTTATGGTTTTCATTACCCAAATCCCAGATAATCTTTCACATATAAACAAATGAAAGGCAAAATCCCAGATAAAGTAACACAACGGATTCATGGTTGTTTCTCAGGAACAAAAAAACAGTTTGTACAGTAGTAAATGTACAAAACAATTGCACTGTCAACACACACAAAACAAAGACGATAAAGACGGACCTTTGAGAGATGTCACGAGTGAGGCACGCGAGATGATCAATAAGAAGATTGGAACAAAGAGAGTAGTGGGAGACAAAGTAGAAGCAAAGCTACCGGCAGTAATCATCATCACTTGCTCTCGTTTAGAGTGATAGTGGTTTTATGTTGAGTGTTCATTTTATAGAGTCCATTTTTGCCACTCTATGCCAAAGAGTCAAAAGATTATAATGAATAATCTTATCAAAGAGTCAAACTCTATCTCTGCCACTCTATGCCACCCTATTATTTCTTCAAATAGACTTATTGTCTATTGATTACACCATCATCACTCTCTCTAGGCTTATACGCATCAGTCATCACCAACCACCCTTTTTTTCTCCAAAGTCCAAATCACCAACACTTAACCTTCAATTACAATTCAAAGAAACAAAATATATAGCAGAGATACGTTGCAAATGGCAGAAGGACATTGGCAACTTTTCATGTAACCATTAAAGGTTATGTGATTTTGGTATAAATATTGCTCTCTTTTTAGTTGTATCTCACTCAAGTCCATTACCATTCATACAGCTTCTAGCCTTCCAAAATTGTTCAAATCAATTCTCTTGTTTTTCTATTTTATTAATTACCAAATCCCAACACAATTCTTCTATCTTTGTTATTCTTATGATCTTATTATTCTCAATCTTAGATGACTCATAGACCCAATGACTTTAAGGCACAATATGTTAACAAATTGAGTACTTTCGATCAAATGGAATAGATGGGAAACCCATTCCTGTCTCTTATATTTGATCGAAAGTTCTCCATTCGTTAACATATTGTGCCTCAAAGTCATCAAGTCTGTGAGCCATATAAGATTGAGAATAAACTAGCAATGTGCCTAACAATCCTCTAGTTGGTGGTTCAAGTGACCAACAACAAACTTCGGAATCCAGTGTTATCCCTCCTGGCAAGAGAGCAAAATGGTGGAGGTGATTTTCGATTGAAGAATGGAATATTAATGGTAAAATTATGACAAAAGCGGTATGTAAATTTTGTAAAGCAACTTTATTGAATGATAGTAGCTGTGGTGTTACCTACATCAAGAGGCATGGTGAAAAATGTGAGAAGGAACACGCTCCAAAGATCCGCAACAAACACTACAAGAAAACTGTCTATCCATTACAGTCCATTCACTACAGGCTTGGAAGGTCTATGTTGGAAAACCATTAATCACTACGAGCAATTAAAAGCCTGTTATAAAATTGGTTTGGTAAAATCGCTTGAAACTAGCCTTTAAAAGCCCGTGAAGAATACTAATTAGCTACTACAAACATAAAGGGGTTCGTTGTGAACAATATATTCATTACGTGCTTTGTTCGCAGTCATTAGAGTTATTCACTATGGGCAAAGTCCATATTGGAAAGTAATTATATTGTTGGATGGAATACAAAACACTCTCGCTAATTCCCAAAATCTCCAAAATATATTCCCTCTTTAATGTGGATCTTTAATACCTAAATCCCTAAAATCATTCTCTCTTACAAAGTAAATCCCCAAATTAGTTCTAAGATTATTTCAATTCCCTCTCTTGGGTCTGGGTACCTCCGATCAACGGAAGAGAAGTAATTAAAAAAGAAAGATCTGGTTTGATGCCCATCCGATCCAATCTCATGAACTCCTGTAGTTCCCTAGCGAAAGGGTGGAGGGTTCTCTTTTTAGTTATGTCATAGAATGTTCGTGGTTTGGGGAATAAGAAGAAGAGAAGAATCGTGAGGAGTTTGGTTTCTAAACATCAACCATCTTTGCTTTTCATGTAAGAAACAAAACTTTCTTCCTTTGATTATGGTGTAATTAGATCTTTGGGCGGAACATTACTAACTAGAGGGGTGGGTGTAGATGCTTTTGGTATAGCCGGTGGATTGCTATCTTTATGGAATGAAGAATTTTTCTAGGTTAAAGCTTGCATATCTAACCAAAGCCGCATCATTTTAGTGAGTAAGTTATTGAAGCTTTAAAGAGACATATTTTTTAATATCTACGCGACAAATGTTGAGAATGAAAGGAAAGAACTATGGGAGTTTTTAGTTATCACTAAAAAGTCACTTCCCATACCGTGGTGTATAGGCGGCGACTTTAACACGGTTTTGGACCCTTCTCGGAGAAGAAGTCGGGGATGTAATGCGACATCAATGAGAAATTTCAGTACCTTTATTATGAATATGAAGGTAATGAACATACCCTTACGAGGAATCTCTTTTACATGGACTAACCATAAGGAGAGGGCTTCGTGGGTAAGATTGGATCGATTTTTGATATCTCCCTTGATCCTCTCATGGATGTCAAACATTGCTCAAATCGGGCTTTCCAAGATAGTTTCTGACCATAATGTCATTTTGTTGAGGGAGAAAAAGGAAGATTGGGGCCCTTGTCCCCTCCGGCTTTATAACGGATGGCTTGAAGAAAAAGAGTTGATGAGTGTAGCAGTTAAAAGGTGGGAGGATTGCAAGGTAGTTGGAACAAAAGGCTATGTATTGCTCTCTAAAATTAAGGCTTCCAAAATGAGCATCAAAAGGTGGTTATCTTCCAGCAACAAGCCGTGTCCTACCTTAAGAATGTTGAGGAAAATCTGGTGGAAATGGAAAGAAAGGCTTCGATTGAGGGATTGACGGAAATACTAAGACGAGATAAGATTTGGCTTCTCTCAGATTATTCGAAAAGCCTTAGGAAAGAGGAACAAATGTGGAGGCAAAAGTCAATAGTGAAATGGTTGAAGGAAAGGGATTCGAATTCAATTTTTTTTCATAGCATCGCTTATGAAAGAAGACGAAGTAATTATATTGGAGACATTTCCATTGATAGTGTTAGATGTTCAGATCCAAAAAAGGTTAGGGAAGGGGCTGTCCGTTTTTTTCAAAAATCACTACAAGAATATGGTGTGGAGAAGACCAAAGATGATAGGGTTGGAGTTTAAACATCTAGCTCATTTGAAGAAGGTAATGTTAAAGGTCGAATTTTCAAGAGAGGAAGTTTGGGCAGCGGTTAGTAGTTGTGACAGCAACAAAGGGCCCAGCCTCGATGGCTTGAACCTTAGCTTTATTCGTCACAATTGAGATGTCATCAAAGAAGAGTTCATGAAGTTCATAGCCGAATTTCATAAAGATACTTTGATTTTCAAAGACTTGAACAATACTTTTATTGCTCTCATTCCCAAATGCGTAAAACCGAAAACCTTGAAGGATTTTCGTCCCATAAGCTTAGTGGGATCCATGTACAAGGTGTTATCAAAAGTGTTAGCCAATAACATGAAAAAGGTAATGAATTCGGTGATTGGAGAAAGCCAAATGGCGTTTGTTCAAAATCATCAAATTACGGATAGTTTTGTGATCACAAAAGAAATTATTCATAAGTGGAAAATGGACAAAGTGGGTGGCCTTCTTGTGAAGTTAGATTTTGAAAAAGCATACAATAGCGTTGACACATATTCTTGGATGATATGATGTCTAGCATGGGGTTTGGTTGGAGGTGGTGAAATTGGATTAGAGATTGTATCTCCTCCATAACTCTTTTGGTTTTAGCTAATGGTAGCCTAACCTCTCAATTTCATATTAAAAGAGGACTCTAACAAGGAGATCCGTTATCACCGTTTCTCTTCAATCTAGCCGTGGAAGAGCTAAATGTGTTGTTGTCCAAAGCTCACGAGTTAGAATTGATCAAGGGTGTCACTTTTGACGAAAACGCGATTCATATCTCCCACCTTCAATTTGCGGATGACACTATATTTTTTTGGAACCTAAGATGGAGTTTCTTTTGAATTCGAAGAGGATCCTAAGGCGTTTTGAGTTGGCTTCTGGTTTACGAATTAATTTCCACAAATTGTACATTGTTAGAGTAGGCAAAAAAAAAAAAAAAAAAAAAAGAGGAATGAGGAAAAGTAGACTAGGGGTTTTAAGTGCAAAGAAGTCGCACTTCCTATAACCTATCTTGGATGGCCACTAGGGGGAAAACCAAACCATGTAGCTTTTTGGAGACCGATGCTTACTCGTATCAAAAGTCGGTTGGCCCTTTGGAAGAAAAAATTTCTCAATAAAGGTGGTAGATTGGTGTTGATTATGGCGGTTTTAGCTAGTATTCCAATTTACTACATGTTGGTCCTAAGAATTCTGGTTGGTGTAGCAAAAAAAATTGAAAAGATTCAACGAAGTTTCTTTTGGGGAGATGGGATTGAGAAGAGGAAATTACATTTGGTTAAGTGGGATTCGATTTGTAAGAGCAAGAAAAATGATGGCCTTGGGATTGCTAAGCTATTGGACATAAGCAAGAGTCTTTTGGCTAAATGGGTTTGAAGGTATGGTAATGATGACAACTCTCTATGGATGTGGGTGATGAATGCTAAATACAATAATTTGGGTAGGGATTTAATATGGAATTGGGAAGGAGGCTCCTCGCCTTCGTTTTTCGTTAAAGCAGTCCGAAGTTTGTTCGATGAGGGATCCAAAATAGGAAATTTGTTATATAATGGTATGAAAGTGATTGTTGGCAAAGGTGATAGGGCTCGGTTTTGGAAGGACATTAATTGGGACGATATTCTGCTCCACAGAGCTTTTCCAAGAATTTTTGTGTTAACTAACAAAAAAAATGGGACAATTCAGGAATTTGCTGGGTGGATCGAATCCAAATGGGTGTGGAAAGTAGAGTTGAGAAGACCTCTCTTCGGATGGAAAATGGATCAATGGAATTATTTTTTGTTGATTTTGGAGTGTATTACAATCTATGAAAAAGTTTCAAATGCTTTAGCTTAGGTTTTTAACTCCAATGGTTTATTTTCAAGGCGTTTGTTTTGAAAGTGCTTAGAGGATGAGGACAATGAGTTATCTGAGGTCCTGAACCTGTTGAGTCATGGCATTTGCCCTCCGAAAATTGAAGTTTTTGTTTGGCAAATGATTAAGGGTTGTGTGATGGTAAAGGAATTGCTTTAGCGTTTTGATAGTGAGAGTATTTTGAATAGGACTTGTTCGTTGTGCAACACTGATGTGGAGTCGGTTGATCACCTTTTTTTGCACTGTAAGTGGACTTGGAATCTTTGGCTAAAAGGTATGAGTTGTTGGATGGTGTCTTGTAGCCCTTCTAAGACAGTGAGTGATTGGCAGAGAGGTTGGCCAGGGCTTTGTCCAAAATGCATCTATACAAGAGCGTGGTGGTCGTTTTCTTCGCAATTTTTTGGACTGTGTGGGAGGCTAGAAATGGGAAGGTCTTTAAAGGTAAAGAGGTTAATCTCTCTCTTGCCACCGACATGGTGAATTTTAGAGTTGTCTAGTGGTTTAAACACTTTCGAAAAGGGTCGGCGGATCCAATGACAACGATTCTTCTCAACATTAAAGACTGCTGCACCAAATTCAATAAGGTAAAATAGAGTAGATTGGAAACTTGGATTCATCCGTCTCTAGATGTGTTGAAATTCAACGTGGATGGTTTGGCAAAAGGTTCTCCAGGACAGGCCAGGATCGAGGGTGTTCCTCGAAATTCTAGTGGAAAAGTATTATATCTTTTCTCTAATCATTTAGGGATCCTAAACTTCAACTCAGCGGAGATTTCAACGATTCATAAAGCCACAAAAATTTGTGCCTCGAATCCAAATATGATAGGGAGAGATATTGTCATTGTTAGTGATTCCAGGATAGCGATATCTTGGGTTAACAATGGTAACTTTGAAAGTTTCAATCACATCAAGCTAATCTATGATATCCAGTGCAATCTTAGTAAGCTGGGCAATACTGTGGTCATTTATAACTCTAGAGCTTCGAATTCATTCGTATACATGCTTGCTAAAAATGGCTCTAACTTGGGTGGGGATCTTTTTGTTTGGGGGGATTGTTAATTATTTTTGGCTCGCTGTCTTCTCTGTTTTTGCTTCTGGGTGGTTGTTTTTGCTCAGTTTTAGCGTTCTCTTGTTTTGTTTTTGGTGGGGTGGTGGCTGTTTGGGTGGCTCTCTTGCTTATGGTAGGCAGTGTTTTTCTTTGTGTTTTCTTTTCTGCGTTTGATTGCCTTGTTGGCTTGTATGTTCGTCTTGTTTGCCTATATCCAGGTTTTGATTAATATATTTTACTTGCTGTTCCAAAAAAAAAAAATAATAAGCTCCCGTAGTTCCTCCACTGTCGATAAAAAAGAATCAAGAGAAAATTAAACTTAATAAGCAACTTTCTTACTTGGTTGGAAACATTATTGAGGTAATTTTCTGATCCTTTTATTTTTTAATATTTCTATTCTATTTTAAAATTCCAAGACTTATTTGGTTTATGGTTTTGCACTTCTGCCATGCTGTGGGTTGATAAATGCTATTTTTCTTGGACAACCAAATAGTCGAGACTAGGGCTTCCATTTGGGGCAATCAATCTATTTCTTTTATTTTTAATTATTACTTATGGATAGTATTTGGGATGAGTAAGCTATAAACCTATTTTTAAACCTTATATGGAAAGGTAAAAGGTTTTATTTTAAACTTCTGTTGCAAACATATGTGTAGGTAGTGTAGCAGCTTGTTTGAGTGGTTTGAGTGAGGTTTCGATTTTTTATTTTGGTTTTACTAAAAGCTTTTATCACCAGAAGTGATAATTGAATTATGATTGAATTGGGTCTTAGTTTTAAAATCTTCATGTTTCCATATTTTGGAGAAGAAGAGAAGATAAGGATAAGGAAGATGAAACCAACATTGATCTTGACTCAGAGGAAGGGCAAATATTATGTTAAATTGTATGTATTATGCTTGATCTTTTTTTTTTTTTTTCTCTGTTGTTGATTTCACTAACAATGATGTTATAATTGCAAGGCAGCACAAATTTAGAGTCCATCCAAATTATCAAGAAAGTTCGAAGGATCACTGAAGGATTCCTTTCTAGATGAATGGTGAGTTAGGCTATGTTTGAGATTGCTTCCTAAAGTGCTTTTGGAAGAAGCTACAAAATATAGCTCTCATTTTTTTATTTGAGAGAAGCCAAAAATGACCGAAAGCACTTCTCAAGAATTTTACCAAATACCCTAGTCATTTTTTATCATTTTTCACTTCTCCCAAATGAGTAAATGAAAAGTTACATTACATTTTGTAATTTCTTTCAAAAGTACATCAGAAAGCAATCACAAACATAGTCTTACATAAGTTCACTAAATGATTCTATTTTAGCCTAAAAAGAAGAGGATTTGGGTTGGTTAGAGTGGGTCTTAGATTTAATCCATAAGAAATTAAAAAATCTAATGAGTATCTTGGTATATAGTTAGAGATATACTCCTTTTTTCTCTAAAATTAAATGTGATCATGCAAAAAAATATGTTGAAATGAATGCTCCCATAAAAATCTTTCATCTTCTAACTGATAGTATACAACATATTTAATTAGAGCAAAAATGGGTGAAAAGGGAAGTTAGCTTGAACAACATATACGATCTATGCTTTTTCGATCCTTTGCATATATATCTCTGCTTGACATTGTGTAGATCTTTTACAAATTTGAGGAAATCATGATTGGTGAGTACAAGTTAATCCACTTTTCTGGCATGGAATTAGGTCAGGCATGTACAATAGTATTGAGAGGTGTAAGGTATGTTATCTTAACATTCTTTTTTGTAATTTTTATCCAATGTAATATTTTCTGGTATTCTACTGCATCAATGGGTGTCTTTTTTCCTTGGTATGTATGTTTGTCTTAGGGAAGGCAGTTATATATATGTACAATTGGTTTGTTGTTTGTCTACCATTTCTTTTGGATTGTTTACTTTGGACATCCTTGTTGTGGATATTCTAGATCTATTTTGTCTGTCGGCAATAAAGTATTACTTAGTATTATTATTATTTTTGTTTGAATTTAAAGTTGGGATTCCCTTTGGACATGTTATATTTTTTTTATGTTGATATATTTTGGCAGCCACCATGTGCTTGATGAGGCTGAAAGGTCCCTCCATGACGCCTTGTGTGTGATGACAATAGAGTTTTTCTTGGAAGCAGATGGCCTGAGATGGTGATGGCAAAGGAAGTGGATGAGCTGGCACGGAAGACTCTTAGGAAAAGGTCTCATGCTATTGATGCTTTCTCATGGGCACTTATTGCCATTTTGACAACCATTACTAAAAATGCCGGTCTAGACAGTGCCAAGTTGGTAGCTCAACTCCGTGCAGAACACCAGAAAGAGGGATGCACTTCAGGGATTGATGTCATTACTAGATTTGTAAGTACTAAAGTCATAAGTATTTTAATGTTGAGTTTTGAGTGAATGCTATATCAACATTAGACACTCTTGATGAACATAGCATACAATTCTTTTGCTTCATTTCTTGAACTGTTTATATGACAATGTCATGCCTTCCCTTTTTCTTTCTAATAATATTCCATTACAAAACTTTAGATTGACTGAAGACATTCAAACAAAGATTTGATTTATGACCACATTATTTTAGAAAACATGTTACAAACACAAAATTTTGATTCTTGATTTATAGAGATATTGCTAATAAGAAAATCTATTCCAACTTGAGTGACCTCAATCTTAGCTTGGTTGATGTGGTATCCGACTAGAACAGATTATATTAAAAAAATTCTGCTATTGCAAACCAAACATATCCATAAAAGTTTCATAAAATTCTGCTTACTAAAAGTTGTTTTTCACAATTCTATACAGGCTTGGTTGCATGCAAATGGATAAGAGCCAGAGAATTTGTGTGAATAAGATATTAGTAGCAAGGAATCTTTGATGCGCCATACTAGTGACCTACAAATTCTTGAAGATGCTGGCACTTATATTGTTTGGCTATCAAATACATCATTAATTATTAAGATTTACGTGAATATATGTATGGGTGAACTTATTGTAAAGATTAGTAGACTTTTTATTAAGTGAATGTTTGTGGGTGAATGTAATGTTAATACTTGAAGATTTTTACTTGAATGTTTACAGATTTACAAATTTTAAGATATATATCGAATGCTTTGGAGTTTAATATTCTAATTATTTGCACTAAACAGGCTATGTATAAAATCAATAAATTATTATTTTTTTTTATAAAAAAATACTCACCGTTCACAGGCAATGCCCGTTGTCAGTAACGTATCAACCACGAGCATTGCCCGTTGTAGACGAACTTATTTATCATCAACATTGTACGTATTCGAAACGCACCATTTTCTATCACACCTTCATAAACAACGGACATTATAACGACGCGATGTCCGTAGTGGATACACATCCACAACGGGCATCGCCCATAGTAGATGATCGAATTTCTTATAGTGAAACTACGCTTACATAAAATGAAGGTGGTAAAATTTCTACCTTTAGATATAATCAAAAAGCTATGCGAACCGATCTTGCTCAATACATTGCATCCGCCTAATTACCTTTCACGGTTGCTGAATGTAAGTATTTTGCAAAACTAATTACTAAGTATCTTTAACCTTGGTATTTTTCTCTTAATGGTGATAGTCTTGAAACACCAGCTCAAAAAAGTGATAAAACCTCATATTTCCTTGACTAATGCCACCTCAACTTTTATTATCAATGAAGACACGTACACGAACGACTACAGTAGACCATGAACACGTGTACATCGTCGTCTACGACCACGACAAAAACACAATAGTGACTTTTGATTTCTCTGAAAAAACAAAGTATGTAACTTTCTTTGAAAACGAAGGGCTTTGAATTGGGGATTCAGGGTTGAAGAAGATGAACATAACAGAAACAAAGGAGCACATAATAACAATCCAAAAGTCTCAAAAAGCAATCACAAAGTCTCAGAACACAAAGTTTCAGAACAAAGTCTCAGAACAAAGTCTCAGAACATAATCACAAAGTCTCGGAACGTAAACACAAAGTCTCGGACACAAACACAAAGTCTCGGAACACAAACACAAAGTATCGGAACACACTCACAAAGTCTCAAAAAACTGGGTTGTTTTTCTATGCTCCTCTGTTTTTGTTCTGTTGTTGTTTCTCGTGTTTAACAATGGAAGATTCAAAACCGAAACAACATAGGAAATGAGAGAAAAATCTCCTGAGTGTGTCAGCGTAGCACCACTAAACTAATCCAATGAAGATGCATTGATAATGTTATGAAGTTGGTTTTGTTCGATTTTTACCTCCATTGAAGGTTTATTAAACAAACTTCTATGAAGAAGATGAAAGAATAAAATCAAAAAAAGAAAAACTGAAAAGTAAATAATAAAATAAGTATATTTTTGGAAGTCACTTACTTTAGTGCGTTTAAAACATAAATTATTAAGGTGGTAATAGTCTTGAAATACCAGTTCAAAAAATTGACAAAACCCCTATTTCCTCGACTAACGCCACCTCAACTTTTGTTTTCACCATTGTAATATAGCACTTTTATATATGAAAACAAATTATTCTCCTTTGTGTTAAATTATTTCTCATCTTATTATTTTAAGTTTATATTTTTATTTATTTGTCCATAATTTCATGAGAAATTTTAATTTATATTTACACTTCAATTTAATCTCAAGATACCTTTTCATTTAATGGACGGTATTTCAAGCAGTTTATTAAAATTTATCACAATTCACAATCATATCAATTGCACCCTACGTTCAATTTGTGTTATTGCCTCATATTTGTTTCAATCCTAACCTATCGGTTTATATATATATATATATATATACACGGAAATTTTCTTATGAGGATGTCCTGATAGAATTATATAAGGACATTGAATGTAAACCACTTGTTTTATATACTTTGACTTGGTATGTATGCATTTGTCAAATCACTTTTATAAATGAGTGGTTCATATTCAATATCTTAATAAAGTTATATAAGGATGCCTTGATAGGAACGGGACTATATATATATATATACCAATTGTGGTGATGACAACTTGAACTTGAAACATCTTACCTTGTTTAATTAAACATATAAAATCTACAATCTTAACTTGCTAAATTATTTTATGTTCGTATTTGTTGGTCTTTATGCAAATAATTGCCTGAAAATGTATGTTTGTGTTAAACTTGTAGCCAATCTCGACTTATTTGATTAAATGTGCTAGAATTTACAATCCTTAAATTGTTAAAGGCCTATACGTTAACATTTTACAAATATGATTTCTATTTTTTAAAACGAAAAACACTGAAAACGCGATCATCAACTATGTATTTAGAAGAAAACATTAAAAATAGAAAACATGTTTTTTCATTTTTATTGAACAAAAACTAAAAACAATATTTTAATGTTTTCCACTTTTGATTTCTATTTGTTCCAATTGGGTAAGTGACATACGAAAATTGATTTTATTTGTTATTTATTACTAATAATAAATATATATTTTTAAAATTAATAAAAATATATTTTTCATTATATTTTTTTAAAAGAGAAAACTTAAAAAGACATTAATTAATTTGAACTTAATTTAAATTTATTTAATTAATTGAAAATATAAGAACATATTTATTTATTTTCTTACATCTTTAATTAATAAAATCAATTTAAATTAATTAACCGTACATTTTACTCATTAATATTTATAAAACAATTACACTGAAGATAATAGTGGAGACAACCTTGGCTTGGGTGGGCCACCCAATAATTTTTTTTAAATTAAAATAAAACTATTCATATTTTTCACTTTTAATATTGTTAATTATTATTAGTTAATACATTGCTCTTAAGCTTCTTTTGTCATTCAATTAGCTTTCTAAACCAAAAATATTAACAAGTATATGAGACTATGTGACGAGATGAGACTGGTCCAGCAGTATACCACCATGCTTACGCCATAAGGTTGTAGGTTCGAGTCTTCCCCTTTAAAAAAAAACCTTGAGTTTATATAATACTTAACAAAAAAAAAAAAGACTCATACGTAAGAAGTTAAAACTTCTGTTAAATACTTTAAAAATATTTAATTGATGAGATAAGAATGTCATGATAGTAGATCCTTATACGAGACATACTTTTTCTTTCCGAGTGCTACAATTTTAAAGTACTTAATTTTTAATTTTTTTTTTCTTTCAGTTTTGGATTTTAAAGTAAATAGTTGGATTAGACTTGTTTCAAAAGATTTGATATTAATTTGTCAATTTCAATTGTGTATATTTTATTTTAATTGGTGAAAATTCCCTCATATTGACAAAATTTACTATTAAAATAAAAAATAATATTTAATCTTGAACAGTACAACAGTTTATCGATAAAAACAAATTTCTAGATAGTCTACCCTTAAAAGAGTTTCTGGTTTCGCTCTCGACTAAAGATATATTATAATATTATTACTTAATATTATATATATATTCAGAATACTGTTTTCAAATATTGTTACGGAACGCGTTTTCAGATTCCAAAAATATGAAAATCGATTTCTTATTTTTAAATGAAAAAAAAAAAAAAAAAAACAGAAAATGATAACGGAAAACACTATCGAGCATGCCCTACACACCACAATGTATTCTGTGACTCTGTCTTATTGTATATAAAAAATTGCCAGCCTTGAAAACTAAATCCAGTTTATGATTCTGTTGTGTAGTGATTTGGAGGAAAAGGGCCCACAGGCCGAGGCCCAGTCCATTTGGATGTTTGAGAAATGTTTCCAGAAACTTTATTTATTAATTTAATACGATGTTCACATGGAATCTACGAAGGAAGGCAAGGCTCCTGACTGAGTCAATCGTCAAAGCCACCCACCGTCACGGACATCCTTCTCTCAAATACTACAAAATTGTCCTAAAACTTGAGCATATGTTAATCTGGAAGCAAAATGGAAGGGAGCACAAGGAGGGTGGTGGTCATCGGAGGAGGTGTTGCCGGCTCTCTCGTCGCTAAGTCCCTGCAATTCACTGCTCATGTTACCCTTATTGACCCGTATGCATTTCCAACTCAATTATTATGTCTGTTAAATCATTTGTGAATGATCTATTATTGACTTCATTTATATTTGAGATAGATTTTTCCATGACTTGATATATGTTTCAAATCTCTTTCATTTCTTTCTTTCTTGCAATTGTTTTTACCTAATTGATGAAATTTTAGACTCTTGAAGGACTGAGAAATTCCTAATTTCTAGTATTGTATTGTTAGAATCACTATTGCCTGTTGCTGTGCTTGCTTGTGAAATTCATGGGTGTCTACTGAGGTTAAAAATGTGATTTTTATAGTGTAGTTCAAGGTTTGAGAATATGGTCATCAAAATATCAATCTTGAAAAGAGACTAAATGTAACATTTTGGGCAATTGAGATTATTCTTTGATTTTTTTTGAAAGAGGACCTTCATCTCCATACCAGATTAAACATTTTTATAGACATTTTCTTTTCTTTATTAAAGTTGACTTGATGTCTGGATGCATGAAAAACAAATTTGTTGATTGACAATTATTTCTTCAAAGATTAAAAGGTATAGTGTGATGTTTGATAAAGAGGAAAAGGAAATGTCACGGAAACTATAGCTTAGCAGATTACTTATGCTTTTTTGTCTAAATAAGTAGGAATTCTTTAAATGCTATATATTTCAAATTGATAAAAGAGATTTCATGAAGAAATGATCGAAGTTAACATTAATTTATCTCCTCAGTCATTACGAAAGGAGACTGTTTCCAATGACTATAGATGTCATAAATTTACACATTGCATGATATTTTCTTGACAATATATTATTAGCCAATAAGAATATTAATGCTTAAGGAAGCATTGCTTCATGGTGAAAGTTCTGTGCTTATATTAACTTTGATGATTCTACTCTTAAAATAACTTCCTATGTTAAAAATGCTACGCTATAACGTGGCAGGTCCCACATAGGAATAAAAGATGATCACGTCATCACAAAACATTTTGTACTTAACATATCATATCAACACCCATCTGTGTTTGTTGCTGGAAAGATAAACTTTACCACTTCAAATGATGATGTGACATTACAGAACATTCACATGACATCACTATATAAGATGCTATATCCAAGTGTAAGATCTTGATGTTACATTTTATGGTGGGAATAATTAGATGTTGTACTTTGATGCTTGATGGAGTTGGATGATATGGAGGAATTACTACAGACTGAAGCTAAACAGTAGGAAACACCTAGGTTGCAGAACATTGAGAAATGGTTGTAGGATCTTGCATTGATCAATGAATGTTTGTTTTTTACAACACTTGTATCCAACCGGAAAAGGTTGCATAGGTTGCATTGATCAATGAATTTCTGGTAGAAAATTAAAATAGCTATAGTTCAAGGATACATGGATCTGTTAAGCTTGCAGCAAGATGCTGCTCTTCTAACAACTTGTATTCTGTTTCATGATGATGATGGAATATGATTCTTAAGATCTTCCGTTTATATCTTTCCTTCATTACTCTTCACCTTTGATGGCTACAGAAGTTAAAAAATATATGACATTGTTTTTTTATTGAGCTGTTACAATCTTTGTCCCTAAGAAAATATGAAACTGAAACAGGAAAGAATATTTTGAGATCACATGGGCAAGCTTGAGGGCAATGGTGGAGCCCCATTTTGGGGAGAGAACAGTGATCAACCATAGAGATTACCTTGTCAATGGGCGAGTTGTGACATCTGCTGCAATCAGTATCACTGACACTGAAGTATTGACTGCAGAGGGTATTCTTATTGTCTATGACTATCTTGTCATTGCCACCGGTCACATGGATCCTGTCCCAAAAACTAGAACTGAGAGGCTTAATGAATACCAAGCAGGTAAAACTGTTATCATGGAACACCACATAAACAGGAGTACTCAAAGTATCTCAACTAGTTGAAATTTGATAATACAATTACTTTTTTCATGAATGTGTTGAAAAGTTTTGGATTATATTGTGTTCATATTCAATTATACCTTATAATCCTACACCGTTCGTTCCCCTTAAGTTAACTCTGTTACCTTTTCACTTACAGAGAATCAAAAGATTAAATCAGCTCAATCGATTTTGATTGTTGGAGGAGGTCCCACTGGTGTTGAGCTTGCTGGAGAAATAGCTGTCGATTTCCCAGATAAGAAGGTTACTCTAGTGCATAAGGGGTCAAGGTTGCTGGAATTTATTGGACCTAAAGCAGCTGATAAGACTCTAGATTGGTTGAAATCAAAGAAAATTGAAGTGAAACTAGAGCAATCAGTAAATTTGAACTCTAATTCAGATGAAAGCAACATATATCAAACTTCAGCAGGCGAAAGCATCAAAGCAGATTGCCATTTCCTGTGCACAGGGAAACCACTAGGTTCAGCATGGCTCGAGGGCACCATATTAAAGAATAGCTTGGATAATCATGGAAGGTTGATGGTTGATGAGAATTTAAGGGTCAAGGGTCAAAGAAACATATTCGCAATTGGAGACATTACTGATATTCCTGTAAGTGCCAACATATTTTATTTTAAACCCATTTTGTTATTAATTATAGTTGTTCAATGATTTTATTTCCCTTGATTTCCATCTCTTATGGTAAAAAAATATATATAATAAAGTCATTTCTATACCTTAAGAAAATGCCTATTAACTCTATAAATTAGTTCAGAAAAGCTTCTTATTTAGTCATGTTTGTGATTGAGAAATTCCCTAATCAATAATTTAAACAAATATTCTTGGTGTGTGGTTCCCCAATCCTGTTTGAAGGAGTCTACTGTAATTATGCTGACTAGGGATGGACATTTATCCCCGGATACCCAAATCCCCACTTCCCCATCTCCATTTGGGGTGGAATTTTTGGGGAAATGGGGAGGGATGGGGATGGGGTTTCCCCAAATCTTATACAATATATTATTATTATGAAAGACACAATATTAGATTTCATTTGAATTTGTAATGAATTTTATTTTGTATTTGTAATGGATTGTCTTTTTTGGCCTTGTTCATAGAAATTCATAATTTTGGCTAGAACTGAAACTTGAACTTGACAATTTTTGTGTTGTCCATTTTGATCTGATTTATGTTGGTGGTATCTACATGTATTCAGACAAATAAAGTGTACTGTAGGCACCGAGGGTAGTTTTAGAAATAGAATAAACTAGTATTGTAACCTTAGAGAGAGTCATCCCAGTTTGATCCTTGTGTATTGTTTATATTTTGATGTTTTTATTTGAAACAAATTTGGTTTTTGCGATAAATGTATAGCTTCTCAATAATCAATGCAATTGGCAGGAAACTAAACAAGGCTATTTGGCTCAGAAACATGCTTTAGTGGCTGCAAAGAACGTGAAGATACTGATGGATGGAGAGAGAGTAAGCAAAATGGCCACTTATCGGCCTGGTTCAGCGATGGCAATTGTTTCCTTAGGGAGGAGAGACGCTGTGTCACAACTTCCGTTTACGACCATCATTGGGTGCATTCCAGGATTGATCAAATCCCGAGACTTGTTCGTCGGTAAAGTGAGGAAGCAACTAGGCCTAGAACCTCATCCTGTACATGCTTGAAGGGTATATTTGTGCGAATCTGAAACTATATAGTATATATACATACACATACACAACTCTGTTCTTTTCTTTTATTCATTTGTTTGCTTTTGCTTCATTGATTCTTTGTAAGTTGGTGTAACATTCTTATAATCTTATGGTAATTCATTGTTCAAGGTTTGTTTAATAATGACAATGGACATTGTCAATTTTAATGATTTATTAGTGATACGAAATATTTATTATTTTGCTGTTTCCTGGCTACTAAATTTTTATTATTATGAAGAATCCAACTTCGAATAACTAAAAATCTTCTAAGGTGAGATGTTTTAGGACTTCTGGAATAGAAATTCATTTTGAAAAACCAAATAAATAAATAAAATTTGACCATAGACCTATATCTACCTGCAGTTAAAAATTGCTTTCAGATAAAATATTATCAACCAGCAATTTGAAAATTCATTGTTACTAGTAAAAAATAAAATAAAAGAAGTTATTTAATTAAAAACAAAACAATTACTAAAGAAATGTAAACACTATTATTGTTTTGATGTAAAGTTACAGTGTTATCCGGTTTAAAACCCGATAAAATATGAATAAAATGAGGTTAATCAAATGGTAAAATCTCTCGTATCTAAATCCTTTTTGTATATAAAAATATCCGAATTTAAATAATATTTAAAAAAAAAAAAAAACAAACAAAATATATTAAATTTGGGATCTGATTAATTAATTACTAGCTATTGATGTTCACAGGAACCAAATAGAAAAGCAAAATGACATCATGGTTCATGGAAGAGCACATCAATCAGTCATTTCCATAATATTAGAGACAGAGTGAGAGACACAATTATTATTCATCTCCAAAACCATAAATAGATGTATATATCAACTTCTTCATCATCATCATCATCGCTTCTAAATTCCAGCTGTACTTCTGCTCTCCTCCACAAGTGTAAACGGAATATCTCTGGAACCAAATCTCTGATCTCTGTATGTTCAGACGTTATTAGTTATATAATATAATGCTATTTTTTAAAAAAAAAATTGTTAAGTTTTCATCATTACTCTTTTTGGGCAAAACTAAAGTTAAAGTTGACGAATAGACCTTGCATTGTATGTTTTATTCTAAAGGTTTGATTGACGTGCGATTAAGGCGGATCTTCAAATAAAAATCGAAAAGAGTTACGCTACAACTACAAGAGTACACGGGGTCAGTTCATACTTCACTGCATTAGAGTATCTCTAATGAAGGACATTAAAAATATACATTAAGATAGTATAAAAGGAGAATATTGTAAGAATATTCTCACATTAAATTTATTTCCACTCTAATGCACTAAACACCAATTTAATGTAAAAGAAAATCTTTATAAGAATATTCTCTCGATAAACCTTTATACAATACTAATTAATTTGTATTAACTTAAACAAAATTGATTAGTTATTTTTTGACATAAAAATATTATTCTTAAATAATTAATTGTATAATATAAAAAAAATAAACGATTTCAATCATAATTTTACCCCAATTTTTTTTACCATAATATTATTCAACTTATTTATCCATCATAAATATATATTTTAATATTGGTATTATTTTAAAGATCTACACGGGATCTTTTCAACGGTATAATTTTTAAAATAAATATCATTATAAATAAGTATGAGAGTGTTAAATTAGGAATTGTAATAAAACAATTTATCGTTGATTTGACATTTTAATAAAAAGCAATATTTAAAAAAAAGTAGTGTTTGTGTAAATAGTGCTTCACTAAATTAAGTGAAGCACTATTCACAACCATATCAAATTCATCTTGGATCTTGTGTTTTTAGTGTTGGGTTGGAGCATAATTTTACATTAAAGTAGTGTTTTATTATTGGGTTGGAGATGGCCTAATAAACTTGATATCAGATATTTAATTAGATCCTCTCTTTCTAGTTGTCATTTGTATGCAATTTGTAAAGGTTTTTTTTGCCTTTCAATTAGTAAAAAGCAGTTATATGTACCCCATTTCAAACAAAATCTTCGGTGTACAGGGTGTGCTACTGAATGATGATTTTGGCCATTTAAAATAAGACATGGTTCTCACATATATGTCATATGTGATTTTCTCGTCATATGTGATTTTCTCGTCTCATGTCATATTTTCAATGATCGGATACACCACTTAATAATACACTTAGTGCAATAAAGATTTTATTGGAATTTTTATTTATTTTTGTTTTAGTAGCAAAATTTTTTTGTATTGTTAATTAAACCATTCAATTATTTTTGCTAGATTTTCATTGAAATTGGTGTGAAAATATATGATTGTGGCCCATACTTTAGTTAGGAATGCTCTTTCTTCTTCTCAAGATTGTGTCTGGATTGAGGATTTTCCTCCCTGTATCCGTAAGTTATTAATTACGGATGCTCCTGAGTGCTGTTAGCCTTCCTTGTTTGTTTGAGAATAAGTATAAATAATTAAAAAAAAAAAAAAAAAACGTTAAGAGTATGACAAACCTTTTCTTGTATTGAATTATGGACAGTAGTACAAAAGCTAATCATTATTGTTTTTTATTTTTTATATTTTTATATTTTAATTTTTATTTTTACTATTGTAAACGTCTCATTTCTCAAATACAAAGGTTTACAATCAATTAATAATCTTTATAATCAGATTAAATTCCAAAATAGTCCCTATGGTTTCATAGAATACCATTTTTATTCACTTAATTTAACCAATAGGAAAATACATGCTTGTTTTGACTTTTGAGTCCACATTGATCATTTGATCTCTTAAAAAAGAAAAAAGATTTGTATTACAGTATCCCACATTTATTAAGAAATTTGTTGTCTTTAGACCAATATAAAAACTCATTCAGATATATATATATATATATATATATATAGATAATAGATTGAGTTCCACATTGATCTCTTCCCAACAGATAAATGCTGGACCTAGTAGTTTTGTAATTTGGAACCCCAATAGGAGAATATGTTAAAGTTAAAGCAATAAAAACCATAAAATATCTTCCTACATTCATTTTTTTTCCTGTATTTATATTAAAAATTTAAAATGAGTGATGCTATTAACAATCCACTAAATATCTTTCTATACTTCATTTAATTTTTTTTTATTTTTTATTATATGACAATTTTATCATAATTAAAATCACTAAAGATGACAAGATATTATAAACACACTGCACACTATTTATTTATCCATACTCTAAACACAATTCCTAAAACATTTTTTCTATGTATCTATATTAGAGGTGGCCATGGTTTCGGTTAAACCGACGGTTTTGCCCGCGGTTTAACCGAAACTGTACTTCCAAAAACCGCCCCAAAACCGAAACCGAAACCGACGGTTTCAAAACCAGTTGAACCAGTTACGGTTTCGGTTTGGGTACTTCCAAAAACCGTCAAAAACCGGCGGTTAAACCGCCGGGTTTTTTATAAAAAAAAAAATTAAAAAAAATCGACTAATTAGAAGCTGACACGTGGCAATTTTTTTGAAATTTTTTTTTGAAAAACCGAAACCGAACCCAAAACCGTCGGTTTTTAAACCGAAACCGTAAAACCGCCGGTTAGAAACCGTGTACCAAACCGGTTTTCCGGTTACGGTTTCGGTTTTAGGTGGCCACGGAACCGAAACCGAACCGTGGCCACGACTAATCTATATAACCAGATAATCTCTTTCTATATATATATATACACGTACACACAAGTATACAACACAGCACCCAAATCCTAATGCAATACAAATTCAGTGTCCAAAACCTTAGTTTTCTTCAGTTTTTTCACAGCTGGTTAGCTTCTTCTTTTGGTTGTTTAAGTGTAAATATATTACAATATGTTGGATGTAAAAAGTTTTTATTTTTAATAGATTTTATTTGTAATTGGCTGTTGATGATTATTTGACCATTTTTTTTTTTTTTTTTTTTTTGGGTTACGGTGAGATATCACAATTTGGTAAAAACGAGTGTCAAACAATAAAAAAGTTAATTTTGAAACAAAATGAATGAATTTTATAAAATTTAAGTTTTTATAGTGGAATGTCCTTATAAAAGGAGTGTGAAAAGATATAATTGGATTGTATGGAGAAAATCTCCTTAAAATTATTAATTTTACTCCATACACCCTTTAAAATGTCAAAGCTATCCTTTCAAGTATTTTTTTTATATATTTAATTTTAAATATATATCTTTCTCATTGCACTTATTTTTCTCATTTTACTCAATTTTCTCATTACACCCATAGTTTCAGAATTTGTAAGTACAAGTTTCAGATTTTGTAAGATGTTTTTACAGTTATTTTGATTCAACATTAAAAAAATATATCATATAATCAAACAATGAAAAAAAAAAAAAAGGTGTCTTTAATTTTTAAGAGAATTGGAGAGGCAAGCAAGTTCGCTGCAACAAAACCTTCTTGGCTTCTTGGTACTATAATAACTCTTCCAAATAGATCTGCAATTGAAGTTAATCTTTTATATTGGTTAAACTATTTCTCTTCATTTGTTTCTACCAGGAAAAAAAAAAAAAAATTCAATAACTAAACAAACCAATTTTTTTCATATAAATTTATTTTATTTTATTTTATTTTTATTTTTAATTTTTAAAATCCATCAACCAAGTTTTTTTGTTTACAAACCAATTAAATTAATAAAAATTTGTAGTTAAATAAAAGTAAAATTAGCGACTGAGTTGTGTTTGAGATCTGTGTAGACTTGATCGAGTTCTACAACTGCCGTAAAAACAAAAAAAAAAAATCTATAAGACTACAAGTGCAAAAGCAACTTTTTTTTTTTTTTTTCAATCACAAAGCAATAATATAAATTAAAGTAAACATACTTGAATGCATTCGGAATCCATGAAATCAACACTTTGTTCATCTATTCCTTGACTATATGTGAAAAAACAAATTATATTTCCTAATTGATGTTAGGTTTGATCAGTGTTCGAAAACGCGACTGCCTAGGCCGATTAATCGGTGCAATTCAGCTAGGCTACCGGAAACTGCAGTGAAAAGGGAAAAATCAGACCAATTCCGCGATTACCGCCTAATAAAGCAAGGCACCGATTAATCGGCTAGGTGGGTCAAAGCAGTTGACCCCGCCTAGCCAGTTAAAAAAAAAAAGAAAAAAAAAAAAAAGAAGAGAGCTAAAAACGTCATTGTTTTAAACAATTTCTACTTTTCACTCCATTCTTTCATTCTCTTCTTCGACCAAACAGAATACCAAATCGGCCCAAGAAGCTTAAGTCGTCGAAAGCTATCGTTTTCTAGCAACGTGTTGTCTTCATGCCTTCAACACTTCGACCAAATGAACCAGACCTCTCGTCGAGTTATCTATCATCGTCCAAACCTGCCGTCCGCTGTCGCAATTAGGTGATTTTAGGGATTGAAGCAGCAATTAGGACAAGAAGACAATTTGGGAGAAGAGCTGAGATGATGAAGGTTTTATATCATAATATTAACTCAAAAGTCAAAAAACACCGTTTTGTATTAGATTTTGAATATCCTTGTGGCTCCATGTGTTGGGCCTATTTTTTTTTTTAAGTGTTTATTTCATTAATTATTTAGTCTAATATTGTTTAGGTTTGGAAATTTATTTGATATTGGATTTTTAATATTTTTATAAAGGAAAAAAAATAAAATAAAAAATAATTCGTCAACCAATTAATCGTCGACTAATCGATCTAAGCGTTAGGTGTCGGGTCTCCATCCGACTAGCGCCTAGCGCTTACTATAACCTTGGATTTGATTAAGTATATATTATTAGAGTTTATTATAGATTGAATGTTTAATTTATAGATGTAGAAAGAAAATTTAATTTTCAATTATAGAACCATATATTTTAAGTAATTAAATATAAGGATAATTTAAAAATAAAAAAATTTCATTAAAACATATACGTAGAAAAATATTTTGTAGAAGTAAATAGAACCGCCCTAAAAGCAATCCATATTTATGAGTTAAAATGTAATTTACAAACAGACGGAGGATACTTTGGTCGGTTCACCCGAAAAGAATCAAATTGGTAGCCTGAAAATGGAAAGCACAAGCATAACGGTAACTACAAAAGATCCCACTTATGGTATTTGACATTAAACAGAATCAAAATGACGTCATGCTTGAAACTATTAAGATACGATTACGTCGGCTGTTGCCCGAGTTCATCTGGTACGTGAGAAAATGACGTGGAGGTGACGGCGCCGTCAGCGTACGTAACAGCAGTCTGATCAGTTTAGTATATTTATTAAATTCTGACAGTGTTGGTTCATCATCTCCAAAAATGGCTGCACAAGCAATCATTTGCACCAGCTCACATCTCAAACCCTTCTCTTTTGGGTCCTCTACTCCTCTCTATAAATTTGGCTCTCTTTCTTGCAACCTCTGCCATCTTATCTCTTCTTCTTCTTCATAAGACTAGGCATATTTCTGGTAATTAAAATTTCTTCACATTTATTACAATGGCGTCGTTGACCCAGGTTGCTTTTGTGCTTATCTTGTGCTTGGTCATCATGCAACACGATTCTGGTCTCTTTTTCTATCTACAAAACTTTTCTTCATTTCTTAAAAGAAAATGCAAATTAGGGTTAATTAATATGGTTTTTTGATTTTCTTGGTTTTGTACAGATCATTTTGTTAGTGGGTATGGATACTATGATTCCAAGGTAGCAGCAGCTCATGTTGAAATGCACAACAGAAAGGTTTTTGGTTACTGTAAAAAATGAAGTGTGTGTTTGCTTTTGTTGATGATGTATATGTTTTTGATATTCATATGAATCGATGCAGGTTTTGGTTCTGAGTGAGAAACAAGTGGTGGGGGTTGATGGGCAAAATATGGAGGGTTGGGAGTTGAGAACGGTGCCTTCTGGTCCGGACCCATTGCATCACAATGCCAATCCCAAAAAGCCTAGGACACCATGAAACCTTCCTCTACACAACTATGTGCATGTGTGCTGCTAGCTAACAATGGATCAACAACTTGTTTTTGTTTTTGTTTTTGTTTTTGTGAACATGTAAAGAAAGTTATGGTGTTTTCTGGGTTTACGTTCTTTTGTTGCAGAGAGCAAGACATTATATATATATGCTCTATCTATCATCTATGTTATGGTTAATTATAATCTCTAAATATCGAATATATGCAAGTTCGGGTCCATTTGTACTTGTTCTTTAATTGGTGTGTCGACGCTCAAGTACCTCTCAACTAAATTAATCAGCAGACGATGAAATGAAATATAGAGAGATCAGTTAGAGTAGAAATGATGTTCAGATTAATATTTTGGCATGCAAGGATATATGATCATGAAATATCTAAAGATCTTTGGTTATGATAAGCGATGAGATGGTGACAGGTGATATGAGTTGTGTGTGTAGACTGTAGAGATCGAGAAGTGAGTGTTTTGGAGGTGATTTGAAAGGCACAGTCAAGTTGACCTATTGTGGGTCAGAGCATATTTGTGGATTGAAATAGAATCGAATCGAATCAAATCAGATATAAAGGTATGCATGGGTACGTATATCATATCGTATATCTAATATTAATTGTACTGCAATAACTAACCTTTGATCGGCTTCTATATGCATGCATGACGCAGGAGATGTGACTCTGATGCTGTGGGTGTGGGATGACTTTATTCAAATAATTATTAATTCCTTCCATTATTTCAACTCAATAAATTATATTTAATCACCTCCTCGGTGAGACCGAGAGTATATTGAGTTTTAGTGAAGTCGGACAAAGTTTAGGTGTGTAACTGAACACATATACCCTTTTTTTTTTTTTACAAACAATTTCCACCGTTAATTATTGATTCAAGTCACACCGTCAGTGATGCACATTTAGAAATTTAGAAATTAATGATTTGAGCGGAAAAAATATCTTGTCTTTTGATCGATAAGATAAAATTATGTTGTTAGTGAATCAACCATTTGTGGAATGAGAATCGTCTGTTGTTGTAATTTTTTTTAATTTTTTTTAATTATTTATTTATTTATTTATTTTAATGTTAGTGATGGTGTTAATGATTTGATGATGGTGTTGAAAATGGTTAGATGATAAAAGATTTTTTTTATGGATTGATGATTGTGTTTCGATGAAGTTAGCTAGGAAGATGTACATATTAATTTGGGTGATTAATATGTTGGGTTGTGGTACACACTGCTATAAGAAAATTGTCTTTCTATTACATGTTATTTACCACAGCACCGAAAGACTCGTCGTGGAAAACCACTATTTACCACAAGCCTTTAAAACCCTATGATTTATTTGGCCATTTAAAATCATTTTCATTTGACCTTTAAATACCTATGAATATAATAATTAATTATTACAAGCATTTATGGGGTCGTTGCGAATGATATATAAATTACAGTCTTTATTTGTGGTTCATTACGAGCAATATTGGTCATTGTGGAGATTAATTATATCGGTGGAGGGAAATAGAAATATTCTCTCTAATTCCCAAAATCCCTAAAATCAAATCCCTAATAACCCCAAAAATCTCAACAACAAAAAATCCCCAATAGTCATTCCCTCTAAAAGGGGTCACTCTTTTAATCCCCAAATCGGTTTGTACAATTATTCATTGGTTCAAGCACCTTCATATATTCTTTTTCAGCTAGAAAGTCTTGTTGTTGGCCAAGCTTCAGCAAAGGAATTTGGTTCGGCTACTATTTTTAATGGTATGGTATATACTATCTAGCTTGGGATGGACTTGGACATTTCAGTTTTGACATTTAAGATCTTATCAGAAATTTGTCAAATTAATTTGTTTAATGTTATACCTTCTAATTACTGTAGTGGGGTTGGCCTGCTCTTCTCCTTCTCGTTAGAAGAAATTTACAATTATTATAAATTTTATTATTCTCTAGAAAAATGGTGTCTCATTATACTGCTTTCTTAAAATAAAATACTTTTAATTAATTTTAAAGGAAGCAATTTTTTATTATTTGCGCCATAAAGTTTTTCTTATATATTATGCTCAACGAAAAACTAAAAATCCGTACAAGGGTCTTGATGGATACAACATCATCAATACATTAAATACATACATATCTATTAAAATATGTATAAAGAGAATTGTGTACTTTAATGGGGGATGTTTTAAAGGGTGAGCTTCCATATTAAAATATTTCAAAATCTTTTCAATATATGTTTGTGAATGGAAAAACTATTCTTACCATCATGCTTGATTTCTCAGTCAAAACAATATCTTGTTTTCCTTACACCATTTGTTTGTCTACATTAATTGAAAGCTTGCTTGTCAAGCTCTCTCGAGAAAAACTGATCTTATCCGGAGAAGTTGATTTTTCAGCAGCTGTTTGATTCCTTTTTTTTTTTTTTTTTGTTTCTTCCCCATTCCTGGGGTTGTTGTTTCTCTGTTGTTGCTCTATGGGGCTGTCAAAAAATTTTATAATTATGATTCCATTTCTCTTACGTAATTTATGAAAACTTATTCTTTCTAGAGATATTATGAGTTTTTCTCTGGTAGACACACATGACACAACTGTAAGCATACTTATAGCATATTTATCAATCCTGTCACTTTTTACGAGAAAAGGCAATGTAATTGGGTCAAATAATGCTTACAAGATAAAAAGTGATGAGGTGGATAAATGTTCTATAAGTATACTTACAGTTGTGTGCTTACCAGAGAAAAACCCGGGATATTATACTTCTCTAGCTAACATTTTACACTTCTTTACGAGTTTATGCGTATAAGATCTAATAGTTTGTGAGAAAATAACTGATGTTTTTATTCATTGATATGTGGTGTATTTATAAATATAATAGTGCTTGCGTAGGAGAGTTAGAGAACTTAGTAATCCTAATTACAAGTGGTAATAGGAAAGATGATATACATGGGAAATGAGTTATTTGTGACCTTGTGAGTCTCTACTGCTAACATGCCACCGCAAGATAGAGCTTCCGTCGAGGATGCCTATCTTGAAGCGATGATTAAGGAACTGCCAATGCGCAAGAGGCTTGGTTAATGAGTCAGCTAGTTGATCATTGGTGTGAATGTGAGAAATGCGTAGTTGTTGACGAGCAACTTGATCTCGGACGAAGAAGAAGTCTATGGCCACATGCTTCATGCGGTTGTGGAAGATGGGATTCGTACAGACGTATGTGGCTCCCATATTGTCACAGTAGATGACAGGAGTGTCGTGCACCCGTATCTGTAGCTCGAACAGTAAATGGCCGATCCAATTAAGTTCAGCAGCTGATGAGGCAATTGCACGGTACTCTGCTTCATTGGTTGACCTTGCAACTGTGTGTTGCTTTTTGGAGCTCCAACTGATGGGAGTGGAGCCGAGGAAGATGACATAAGCTGTAGTAGACCGACGATCATCCGGATCGCCTGCCCAGTCAGCATCTGCGAACGCGTGGAGCAGCAGAGGAGAATTGTGGCGTATAAGGAGGCTGTGATACAGAGTGCCTTTAAGATAGCGAAGAACGCGCTTGACTGCATTCCAGTGAGTTGTTGTTGGACAGTGTATGAATTGCGAGAGTTTATTGACAGCAAAGGAAACATCCGGACGAGTTAAAGACAGATACTGAAGTGAGCCTAGAACTTGGCGATATTGAGTTGCATCGGTGGGTGCACTGCCATCCGCCAGTTTTAACGATTCCGTGAGGGAGAGAGGAGTGGAGACAGAATTAGCTTCAAGCGTGTCCATTTTGGCCAGTAGATCACAAGTGTACTTGTGTTGAGATAGAAATAATCCGCTTGCGGAGTGACGAGCTTCGACACTTAAAAAGAATGTTAGCGCACCTAGGTCTTTGAGAGAGAAGCGGTGAGCAAGAATGGTAATGAAATCTCTGACTTGCACCGAAGAGGAGCCGGTGATGATGATATCGTCAACGTATACTAGGAGGTACATGGTCTGGCCAGAGTGACAACGAACAAAGAGAGACGCATCACATTTGGAGTTGACAAATCCGGTGCCCAGAAGAAAAGTGCGCAACTCATTGTACCATGCATGAGGTGCCTGACGAAGACCATAAATAGCCTTTTGGAGTTTGCACACATGGTTTGGCAGCGCGGGATTGACGAATCCAGGTGGCTGGTCCATGTATACGTCGTTAGTCAGAAAGCCCTGCAAAAAAAACATTATTTACATTCAGTTAACGTAAAGACCAACCATTAGTAACAGCAAGGGTTAGAATTAAACGAATAGTGACTGGTTTCACAACAGAACTGAAGGTTTCAGTGAAGTCAATGACATGTCTTTGATGAAAACCCTTTGCCACAAGACGGGCCTTGTACCGAGCTACCGACCCATCAGGGTTGTGTTTGATTCGAAATATCCATTTGCAGCCAACAACATTTTGAGGAGAATGAGATGGAACCAATACCCATGTGCCATTTTTAACTAGTGCCTCATATTCCGCTTGCATGGCCTGACGCCACTCTAGGTGTTTGCGAGCTTGTGTTAAGGTGGTTGGTTCGGGTAGGGAAGGAGAGTGAGTGGTGGTGTTGAGGTCAAAGATGGGTTTTGGTTTAAAGATATTGCTCTTGGACCTGGTATGTATAATTGGCAGAAGTGGGGTAGGAGTTGGATTATTTGACAGTGGTGCTGACTTGGTTTCAGGTTGATTAAAGGTGGATTGGTCTGCGATAGGTGGCTCAGTTTGTGAGGTAGGCTAGAAGGATGTAGTTTGGGACAGACCAGTGTGTGACAGGGAAGGGGTGCGATAAGAAGGGGGATGGTCAATGGTGATAATGTCTGCAAGTGCTGGTTCGGGACTGGTGCGAGTTTCTTGTGAAGGGAAAATATCAGTACCTTGGTAGGGAGTGTCAAAGAGTGCAAAAGACTCGACCCAGTGACCGACAGTGATGAGAGGGGCTGTCGTCGGTGGACTGGCAGCAGTGGACAACGGGAAATTGGCTTTGACAAAGACAACATGACGGGACACATAAATTCGACTTGTAGACCGATCTAGACACAAGTACGCATTGTGTTTATTGGAGTAGCCCACAAATACACACGGTCGAGACCGCGGTTGCAGCTTATAAGACACGTATGGACGTAACCAAGGATAATACAAGCATCCAAACACACAGAGTTTACCGTAATTTGGTGACTTGTTGAAAAGAATCGAGTAAGGACTGTGATGACTCAGGACTATAGTAGGCATGCGATTTATTAGGTAAACCGCGGTTTGGAATGCTAAGGACCAAAATTTGATAGGGACGGAAGCTTGGTGAAGGAGTGTTAGGGCAGTTTCCACTACGTGGCGATGTTTGCGTTCAGCGGTGCCAACATGCTCAGGTGTGTGTGGTGGGGATTTCAGATGTTGGATACCAAAAGATTGCAAATCGAGACCAAGAGCCTGGGCCTCACCACTGCCCTCTGAATAAATCATTTTGATTTAGGCGTTAAAAATTTTTTTGACAAGGAGTTTGAATTTTTTAAATACTAGTGACACTTCGGACTTGTATTTCAATGGGTACAACCATGTATATTTGGAGTAATAGTCTACGAAGATTACATAATACCTATAACTGTCAAAAGATTGAATATGAGCAGGACCCCAGACATCTGTAAATAAAATCTCAAACGGTTTATTGCTTTTTAAATAAGAAATTCCAAAAGGAAGTTTGTGACTCTTATTGCATAAGCATGCAGAATAGTGAGAACTATTCGCATCAGACTTGACAACTGGCAACGCATGAGATGAGATGATTTTCTGAAGAATTGGTGAGGACGGATGACCGAGGCGGTAGTGCCATGACTGATAGGAGACGCTGGGTGAGGATGATGAGAAAAACCGGTGACAGGTTGACGCTGAATGACATGGAAGACTCTGTTTGGGCCACACATAGAGATTCCCTTCATTCTAGCCGGGACCAAGGATGCCCCCGTGGTCAGATCCTTCACAAGAAAATGGTTAGGAAAAAATTCAATTGATGTATTATTATGACAACAAAATTGAGACACAGACACTAGGTTTTGTGAGATATGAGGAGAGCATAGAACATGTTTAAGACAAAAGGATTTAGTGGGTGTGATTAATGAAGTAGAGCCAGTATGGGTGATAGGAATTGTTTTACCGTCTCCAACCATGATATTCTCTGTGCCACCATATTCTGAGTGGAGTGACAGGTTTTGAAGATCCGATGTCATGTGATGAGAGGCACCAGTGTTCAGAATCCAATTATTGTGAGAACCTGACTGATCGGAATTCATATGATTTGCCTGTGGCCATGTTTGATTGCCAGGTGGTGGACGAGATCGGCACACACAGGCTGCATGACCAATTTTGTCACATAGTTGACGCACCGGTCGCGATTGGGTATTGGAGGAAGGAGGACTCCAATGTTGAGGTGGGTGGGTCGACCGGTATGAGTTTCCTTGGCCAGAGTAGTTACGGCCACCACCTGAATTCTGTTGTGGGTTGCCGTGGCTGCTGTTGTGGCCGTAACCTTGCTGTCCATAATTCTGCTGGCCATAATTCTGATGTCCATAGTGCTGCTGTGGACCTGAATTCCCATGGTAGCCCCGACCTCGTCGGTTGTTTGATCCTTGATTAAACTGTGCCGTTATCTGAGGTTCACTCTTTTTTGTTTCATCCCGTTTGAGGAACGCTTCATAGTCGAGCAAATTATCGTATAATTCTTCAAATGATATTGGGGAGTCCCTTGCTCGAATGGCGGAAGCTAATGGTAGGTAAGTTGGACCCAATCCATTAAGGGTATGTATTACGATCGCACCATCATCAGCAGAGTGACCAATTAACTCAAGATTGTCAACAATATTTTTAATACCATGTATGTAATCTGCAATGGACTTGTCTGATAAGGTGACATTGGTAAGAGAGTCAAGGAGTCCAAGCTTACGGGTGTTAGAACGGTTGGCATAGGAGGCTTCAAGTTTCTCCCAAGCTTGAGCTGACGTAGTGGAGCGTGTGACAATGGATTGTGCAGCACGGGTACATGTAACCTGTATTGCATGAATGAGTAGGCGGTCCTGGCGTAGCCAGACGTGATGCTCAGAATTGGCAGTGGTAGTTCCCTGTGCTGCCGGATTGTCAGAGAGACTAGAGGGATTTGTTATGACTTCTGGAGGACTTGGATTAGAACCGACCAGGTATCCCATGAGGCCGTAGCCAAAAAGAAGGTTTTCAAACTGCGATCTCCAAGCGGCATAATTTCCACCTTTGGATAGTTTGATCGGAATTTAGGTGGAGTTGATAGCAATCAAGAACTGCGATTGAGAAGTGTTGTTTGTTCCTATGAGAGTTACTGAAGGAGAGGAGGTTGATGAGGTCACAGAGGTGCCGGAGTTAGTCATCACAGCTGAATAAGAGAGGGACAAGACAAGAAAAATTTTGGAGAGGAGAAGAGAGTTGTGCGGCTAGGGTTTTTGTTAGGGTTGCAGGATCTTTGAGCTATTTTTCAGCTCAGCTCTGATATCATATAAGATCTAATAGTTTGTGAGAAAATAACTGATGTTTTTTATTCATTGATATGTGGTGTATTTATACATATAACAGTGCTTGCGTAGGAGAGTTAGAGAACTTAGTAATCCTAATTACAAGTGGTAACAGGAAAGATGATATACATGGGAAGTGAGTTATTTGTGACCTTGTGAGTCACTACTGCTAACAATGCGAACTCCTATAAGTAATTCAATCAAGCTCAATAAGGAAAAACAAGGTAAAAACTGTTCCTGTTACTTAATATAAAATCACGATTGATGCATTATTGTATTAATTAATTAACTGCAAGTAAACCAAATATCATGATTAGTGTTTGCATGTGTATAGATTCTAAACATGTTTTAAAGAATATCTTCATCTTTCGTATTTGTATGTGTAAATTGCAAGCATGTCCTAAAGAATATCATCTGGTTTCAGTTACATGAATTTTCAAATATCTTCATGACACTATGAACTTAGCCACTTAGGCATACGGTATCCAACTTAGGCATATGATATCCAAAAAACTTACACTTAATATTAGTTGTACAGATACTACTTTTGTTGGTGGCAATGTTGATAGAAAAAGTACTAGTGAGACTTGTCACTTTCTAGGACACTACTCAATTGTATCATGGTTTTATAAGACACTCAATTGTATCATGGTTTTGTTAGAAGTAAAATTTTGTCATTTATTGGCCGTCCAAAGGGATTACATAGCCACTAGCAGCCAAAGTTCGATGAATCAGCCGTCTAGGTCAATTAATTTGTTGGATTCCTTTAGTCGACAGCTCAGTGTAGTGAAAAGGCCAAAATCAACCAGATTAGTCGTCGACCAATTAATCGGTCAAATCGCCAATTAATCGGTCTCGACGGATTCAAAGCCGTTGACTCCGCTTAGCCAATTTAACAAAAAATTTAAAAATTAAAGATGGAGATTGGAAGAAGGAAGTAGATCTGATTTTGCTGGAGCTCGTTATCGAAACCTAGAGCAATATGATTGGGAAGAAGATGAATCGATCATCAATGAAAAAGAAGAAGATTGAGAAGAAGAAGGTGAGCTGCAGAGAAAACAAAAGAGATGAAAAAGATCCATCTCCAGAGACTAGTTCTAGTTTTGATGCATATTTTAGGTAACGTTTGGTTACATAGTACTAGAATGATAATCAAAATGAGAATATGAATGAGAATGAGAATGGAAAAGATCAAGGAAAACTGAATTTTTTGTTTGGTTGGAACTTTAGAATTAGTTTCTGAATCAGTATAATTTTATTTTGTTAACAATGGAATAGAATGAAGTTAACTGTATTTTGACCAAAATACCCATAATTATAAAACATTCATAATAACTTGATATATTATGGATAATAATAAAAAAATATAAAAAAAAATATATAATATTATATATTATTATTATAATATATAACCTATTATATGAATTTTAATCTAAATTTTTTTTGTGGATGATGAGTTCATTGAAATCTACCAATGAACAAAATTTGAGAATTTTCTGAGTACTAGAACTATTTTATCCAAATTTTGTTAAATATGAAAGTATCAGAAAATAGGCAAAATATAGGAAAATTCAAGATAAACAGTTTTAGTATTCGAAAAATTCTCAAATTTTGTTAATAGGTAGATTTCAATGAATTCATCATCCACAAACAAATTCAGATTAAAATTTATTAAAATCGATGTGTTTTCATCATGGTTCTTACCGAAATTAAAATAAATGATCCCTCATGAGAGACCCACTCATACATTGCATAATAATATAATATATGATATATATATATATTATATTAGTAATATTAATATTATTATATATAATATTAAAATATAAAATAATAATATATTATTTTTGGAAAGGAGGGTATTTTTGGAATAGAGTTTGGGCATATGAGGGTATTTATGGAATGCAAATTTTAGTTTGGAATGGAATGGTCATTTCATTGGTTTTTGGATAGATAACTCATTCCACCAAAATAGTGGACAAACCATTCCAATGGAATGTCTTTTCCATTAGATTTTAACCAACTAAATATTGAGAATGAAATCATTTCCATTCCATTTCATTGATTTCCAGCCAACCAAACACAACCTTAGAGGTTTAGCTCGCTTTAGGCAGTGCTAGTGCTATGTCCCAAAGATGAAATAGATGGAGTTTTTAAGAGAGAGAGAGAGAGAGAGTGCGTGTGTGTGTGTTGAGATGTGGAAGGTTGGAAGCCATCGAGAAGAAGATGGTGGGTTCCAGAAAAAAAATAAAAAGAAAAAAAAACTAATGGAAAAAAGAAAAGAAAAAAAAACACAAATCTAATAATAAAGTCAGATGATGTGTCCAGAAAGTTATGGTAGCTCTATGAGGTGCCCCACCAAAGTTAGTGCAAAAATAAAAAACGAGGGTGCGTTTGGTACGCGGGACAGGACGGGACAAGGTGGGACAATTTTCTCTTGTCCAGCGTTTGGCGCGTCCTTAACACGGGACAGGACGGGACAAGGTGGGACAAAAAACACAAAAAATTGTCCCACCCAAATACCTCGGCCAGACTTGTCCCATGCATGGGACAAGTATCGAAAAGACGTTTTTACCCTCCCTATTTCTAAAAATTACAGACTATAAATATACTTACACCACCTGAATGGCAAAATCCCATCTCATTCTCTCTCTCTCTCCTCTTCGTTCGTTCATCTGCAAACCCTCCCTCTCCCACTGCTGAAACTAAGACCAAACCCAGCACCCAAATCAAACCCCTCCAATCATCGTCGTCGCGCCACCAACACCCAAAAACCGTCCATGAAATCAAACTCAGCACCACCAACACCCAAATCAATCTATGTTGGACTCGATTGGGGTGTTGGTTGACTCCGTTCTCAGCTCACGAAATCGAAATCGAAATCGAAAACAAAGAGATCAAAGATAAATCTAGGTTAGCAACCACTTTAATCTTGTGATGTTTCTTCTTTCTCGCTGGTTTCTATGGATCGACTCTCCTCTCTCAGGTATCTATATCTATTTATTTGTTTATATTTATTTGTATATGTATATGTATATGATTTCATGTTTGTGAGAGATATAATTTGGTGTTGTTGACACAGGATTCGCCGAAGATACGACTAAGGTTGAGAATACTTGAACTGGAGAAGACTGATGATGGTGATGAGTTGATGATAATGCCACAAGGAAAAACTGGAGACCTTTCTATTGAATCTATTCCATTTCAGGTCTTTTTTAGTTATTTTATTTGTTTAATTTGATTGTATTTATATTACAACTTTTGATTGGAATTTCATAGTTTCTTTTTTAGTAATTTCAGTTAAAACCTTCGATTTTGGAGTTGTTGATGCTTAAGTGTAGAAATGATTGTGTGATTGAACTTGTATGCATGAGATGATTTTTAGGGGTTTTTTGACAAATAATTGAATTGATTGAACAAATGACTTTTGAATTATGTTAAATGTTCACAGCAATCTGGTATTTTGAATTCTAGTTAGCTTTCTCCTTGATGAATCTTATCTGCCTCTTCAATTAAACACTGTATAGATGCTGAAATCAATTGATTTTTTGTTTGCATGATCTCTGGATTCCTAGCTGATTCAATTTGTTTGGAATTATGTTGAGTGGTGGATTTGAGTTAGTTATGAAATGGTTGAGATTTGCATGGATGATGATGATGTCTGAAATAGTGGAGGTTGTTTCAGTGAGTTATGGAGCATTTTTGGTGTAACTGAGTGGTGTTAGTACCTACTGATGCCCATAGAGTGCTGTAACTTGGTGGCAGTGGGAATTATTAGGTGCTTATGGTGATTGTTGTTGGTGAATGGTGATGGTACTTGCAACTATGTTCAGCAATATTGACAGATTTGATTCAATGGTTTGATGGTGAGCTGGACATAATTTGAAGCTTAGATGGTGAATTAAACTTTAGTTTTCTCCAAGCAAAATGTTGAACTAAAAAAAAAAAAAAATGTTCTTGTTTGTGCAAAACTAGGAAGACTGCTAGTCTGTTGTTATTGCTTTATTGTTTAGATGTATCTGTTCTTCTTCTTCTTATGAGACCATCTACCTTATCAATTTACTTTTAAAACTTCACTTGGGAAATGAATTTATTTGATAAACATTTTTCTTTTTTTGGTTAGAAACAAAATTTATTTGACAGTTTTTATTCAGTTTTTCATGTTGGGATTTTTGTGGAATTAATTGGTTGTGGCAGGATGCTGACTGCTCTATAAGTGTTACTGTGGATGGTGTGGACAAAGCAGTGATTTAGTTAGTTGTAAATCATGCAAAACGTTATTCTGTAGCACTTGTGTGGAGCGATCTCGGTGAAGCATATTTGTATGAGGCACAGGTCTCTTGCTGGAAATATTGTTGCTGCTCTCCAAGTCTCTTGCAAAGATTGAAATTAGAATTGGAGAAACCCATTGGATTTGAAGACGTGATAGTTTCTAGCACAAATTGTGGCTCGTTTTGCCAGTTTCATATCTAGGTTGGCTTCTTATGTTGGCCAATTCTGATTTGTATTCGGGTTCTCATTGTTTTTTGTGTTGTGTATCTTTACATTTTAATTGAATTTGTTCTTCAATAAATGTTGAATACTTGTTCCAATTTTGTGATTATATATATATATATATATATTGATTCCTTTACTCTTCAAAATTACAGATCAATTGTTTTAATTTATATATGATCCTAATTCCTAATAAATACCGTAGAACAGATGTTGAATTTTTTTCCATGAAATTAAGTCAACAAGCTGTTTGTATATATATTGAATTTTTTCCATGAAATTGACAAGTGACCAAGTAGGAAATTGTCAACAATAATCTTGTAAAATTATTAATTAAGAATATTTTTCAATCATAATGTTAAATATTATATATAAAAATATTTATTTAATAAAATCAAATAAATATTGACTTGTCTTGTCCCATCCCATATGTCATTATTATATGGTAACAAACATTGGACAGGATAAGAAGGGCACTTTGGTCATTTGAACCTCTTGTCCCGTCCTGTCCCAGCCATACCAAACACATAACAATACAGTGAACAGTTCTGTCTCAGGCCTTCCAAACACAATACAGAACAACTTGTCTTGTCCTGTCCCGTCCTGTCCCGTCCCACCTTGTCCTGTCCCGTGTCCGTGCCAAACGCACCCCGAAAGCACAAATAAGAAACATAACAAAATAGAAGAGAAAATATAAATCACCGACTAATTGGTCTAGACGTTAGGCGACATATCTTTACCCGACTAGCGCTTACTAAAACCTTACCGGCAGCTATTGTGCTCAAGTACTTTATATGAGACAAATATAAGAATTCTAACCACTAAAAAAAAAGTTACAGTTACCGCGATCTTTTTATCACCGATTGTTTTGTATTTTCTCCGCAAAATGTCACTTTTTATTGCCTATAACTACATCCCAATTACGTGTGACTTCACTAGTGCTATAAATCCCTAAAAAATCCAACAATCATGCACAAAATACATTTATGCAAATATGTGCAAAAGGGAGATATAGAACTTGAATTTTTGTGCACTGCAAAGTAACTATACGGAATCTATTTACTAAACCATTAATTGAAAATAGATTTGCAACTATTAAACAGTTCTTTAACATAGAAATTGATATGAAAAAGACATGGGACTAAAGAAGAATGTTTAAAAAGATCCCAAATGTGACATTGATTGTTTGCTCATGAATTGCCATGAAATATTAGTCACCTGTAATGTATGTATGCATTTGCCCATTAAAGACACTTTGATGAAACATCCCAAACAAACAAATTTAATTTATACACGAACAACATGAGCATCTTACATCGTTCATCATTCACTCATCGGCCATCGGCAGAAGTGAAGGACTCGGCAAATCCAGGAGGTCTAGCTGGTATACTTCCCTTGCTGTCCTCAAGATTAGGACCAGAACGGCTCATGTTTCCGTTTTCCGCTTTCTGCCAATCCCTCAACATCTCTGCTAGAGGTACATTGTAATCAATTCCTGAAAAACTCTTTGTTTCATCATCCATTGGTATCCATTTCTCAACCAGTGGAGCCAGCACATTCACTACGTGGCACATATCAGGCCGATGTAATGGCTCCCTTGATGTGCAGTGTCCGGCCAGTTCAGCAACTACGGAGATGCTCTTAAAGGTTTCTTCATTTGCTTTAAGAGTAGGATCAAGGCCATCCATAAGCCTCTCTTTGCTTGATTTGATTCGACAAAACCAATCAGCCAAGTATCTGGTTTCCTCGGGGCGTTCCTCACCAAGTGCAGTCATCCCAGTCAAAAGCTCCATCAATACCACACCAAAGCTGAACACGTCAACTTTCGTTGTGATTTTTCCCATCACTAAAAACAAACAAACAAACAAAAATCTGATTTAATAGGCACATCAAAGTAAGATTAGAAAAGGTTGAGTCATCTTAAAGGCAAAAGTCAAAAATCTCCAAAATATGTTGGCACTAATTTTTAATGCCTGGAAACTTTAAGCATATATGACCTGACAATTTAGCCCGAAACAAGGATCTATTTAGAATCACAAGTAACAATACTAAAAGTCTACTGCCTTCTTCAAAGAAGTATCTTGATACATTATTTTACGCTGCATAATTATTCAAGATCATAATTCACCGACTATGTAGTTAATCTGTACCTGAGTTCTCTTAAGCAAACAAGAGAGCTAATTATTCAAGATTATAATTCACTTACTATGTAGTTAATATGTAATCTGTACCTGAATTCTCTTAAGCAAACAAGAGAAAGTTAACATACGTATGCCTTGTGGATAGTCAATAGCCTTGGACTCAATCAAAAATGGATGCATACATTACTTTAGACAGTTCAAAAGGACAATATTTTCGCTAGATATGAGAAACAGAAGACAACATACAAGAACAGAATACTACAACTATCAGAGGAAGAATATTGAAAATGAGAATAAGAATAAACAAAAAAAAAAAAAATGGTGACAATAACAATGAACAAATGCAATCGCCACAGTATGACTATTGTAGCTCTTGCTCCGCAATCTGCAATGTGTAGAATGTTATCTCTAACGGGCTGTTAATTGGAAACAAATTATCATCTTTTCAATTTGACAAAACTAAAGTAAACAAAAGGTTTTCTTTCTAGGTTTCTTATTAATACATGTACCTTTTATCGAATAAGGTCTTTAGCATAACAATGGAAGGGTCATCAAAACTTGTGTCTCCAGAACTGTTCAAAGACCAATACAAGACTCGAAAAGCACAACTCGATAAATATCATATTAAAGAAAAGTTTTTGAGTAATCTAAGATCCGGAAAAACAATTTTATAATTCTTCACACTCAGAAGTCAGAATCCATTACCAATGCAAAATGCACGACTAATAAAGGTTCTAAGATGAAGAAATCTGACCTGCATATTCAGGTGCAAGGTATCCAAATGTGCCAGCAAGCTTGGTCGCCACAGATTTCTCTCCATTTGGGGCCAGTTTCACCAACCCAAAATCCGAAACTTTTGCCCGGAAGTAATCATCCAGAAGAATGTTGGAAGATTTGAGATCGCGGTGTATAAAGGTCTGGACTGCAAGACTATGAAGATACTCCATTCCTCTAGCAACATCCAAAGCAATAATGAGCCTCTGCATCAATGTTAAAGGCTCCAATTCTAGTCTCTTCCAGTGAAAAAGATGTCTGCTTAGAGCACCATGAGGCATGTACTCATAGACCAGAAGCCTTTCATTGCCTTCAATGGAATGACCCAAAAGAGACACCAGGTGTCGGTGCCTGACCTTAGAAAGAACACCTATTTCGGCCTGAAATTCATCCAGCCCTTTACCAATCATCACACCAGTCTCCATTCTCTTGACGGCTATCTTTGTCCCATCATCTAGTTCACCCTTATAAACTGTTCCAAACCCACCACGGCCAAGCTCATTATGTGGTGCAAAATTATCTGTTACCTTGCGAAGAACTTGAACGGATATTACCAGATTCCCAGACTGAACCACATGAGAGCTCTCGGTTGTACCACTGTTATAACTCCCAGAACTAGCTCCAGTTTGAGTAGATAAGGTTCCTGTAGTGTTACTTGAAACTGCAACCTTAATCATATTTTCAGGATCAGATGGGTCTCTAGGATGAACCACAATGGAAGTAGAAGCCTCGAAAGTGCCCTTCTTCTTCTTACAGCAGTAATAAGATAGAAGAACTAGAATAAGAATCAAAACTACAGCAACTGCTATTCCCGCAATAATTAATAGCTTCGATCTTCTCGAACTTTTAGGTTGGGTGCTCACTTGATCAGAAGTTCCTAGTGGAGTGTTTTTAGGTGATAAAGGTTGTCCACTGCTCGGTGGAGATTGTGAACCCGTAGGTGGAGTGTTTTTAGGTGATGAGCCGCTTCTCGGAGGAGATTGTGAATGCGTAGGGGGAGGAGAGGGTGGACTCATACGGGGTGAAGGTGAACCATCCAAAAGAGGATTTCCATCGATTACAAGCTTTACACCGTGACCAAATTCAGGCAATGGAGGCCCAATATTGTTATTACTTAAGTCCAACGATGTCAAGGATTTCATTTCCGTGAAATTCATTGGAATTGTACCATTTATTCTGTTTTCTCCAAGTCTAATTTGTTTCAGAGAATCCAAATTCGCAATCCAAGGACTAAGAGTGCCACTAAGATTACTTCTAGGCAAATTAAGCATGGAAACCTTAGAGTTTGAATCGCAATTCAATCCGAACCATGGTCCTTGACATGGATTATTACCAGACCATTTCGAAACAAGATTCAAAGGGTAATTTAAACGACTAAGAAACTCCAACAATACATTAACATCAGAGGAACAGGCAACACCAGGTTTAGATTGACAAAACAAGTTAGAATCATAAGAAACTTTACCGGCCTTAAATTGTGGTATGGCACCCATCAGCAGATTATTGTTCAAATCCAATAAATCCAGCTCCATGTTAGCCAAGCTCTGAGGAATGAACCCAACAAGCTGGTTCTCGTTGAGATTGAGTTGTTTCAACGAAGACAGAGCTCCAATACCCTCCGGAATAGTCCCCGTGAATTGGTTTCCATGAAGCCATAGCTGATTCAAACTAACTATCTTAGCAACCACATCAATTGGACCAGTCATGCCCCCAGTCCCACTATCTTGATTGTTCAACCACAAAATTTGCATTAAAGACTGACCAAAACTAGCCGGAATCTCACCGGACAATCTATTGTAAGACAATTTCAAAACCGTAAGAGCTGGCAATTTGCCTAAATAATCTGGCAGCGGCCCAACCAAATTACAATCCATCAAAGAAAGGGTTTGAAGCTGAACTGAATTTGCCAAACTATCAGGAAGAGACCATCCAGTAGTCTTGTTAAAAGGATTAGAATCTAAAGCTAAAATTTGAATACTAGTAAGTCCATCGAAAAAATCAGATGGAATGGTATCAAACTCATTTTTATCTAAGAAGAGTTTTTCCAAATCCGATAAGCCACTAAAAGAGGGCAATTTTCCATTTAACTGGTTTCCTTGGAGTCCTAAATTGTAGAGCTTTTCAAGTTGATTGAAATTTTGAGGCAGAGGTCCCTTGAGACCAAGATTTTTGGCTTGGAGTTGGGTTACTCTGCCGCCAGAACAAAAGACATATTGCCAGTTAGAGCCACATGGATCATCATCTCCATGGTCTGGCCATTTGAGAAGCTCTGGATTTTCCAATCCATTCTTGAAATCCATCAGAATTTTCAAGTCATTGGGATCTGTGTCACTATAAGCCACTGGAATTAAACACAAAATAAGAAGAAAAATGTAAAACTCCATATCAAACCCACAATGCACCTTGAAAATGAAAACCCACATGCATATATAAACCAAAAACACAGGATCCAGAGACAGAAAGGCAAACCAGAGAGCTTTCAATGGCAGCTTATGAAAAGTGAAAACCCCAGAAAAACAAAACTTACAGGTTTTTTTTTTTTTTTTTACAAGTTTGAGACAGAGACAGAGACAGAGACAGAGACAGAGACAGAGACAATGCGATAATTCATAATTTTTGTTATGGTATAAAAGGGATTCAATCCAAATATCATGTGACAAGATCTCAAAGACTCAAAACCCTACAAAAACTAGTGAGAGAGATCAGCAATTTACAGTCACACACGGTTACTTTCAATTTTTTTTTTTGTTTCTCTTTTTGTTGCTTTTCATTTTCATTTTGGTATATAAATGTTGAAATTACAGTTTTGGCCTTAAGTCGGTAGCAGTGGCAACACTTGGGACTTGCAGATATCGCTGTCAGCTTCGTGACACGCGGCCTTGTTTTTTTTAGCTTTGGAAGGATTCAAACCAAATAATATTAAAAAAAAAAACATGGAATGAAAAGTGGGTCCCAACTAGATTACATGGCGGCTTTTCATTAAAACAAACGAAAGCACCGCTAATTTCGGTCGGAAATATTACAAACTCAATACTTCTGTTAGAAGACAAGCAAAGTGTGTGTGTGTCTGGTAATATGTCAGTTGACTGAAACTTTTTTTTGATTGGATACCTAACAAACTTTGAATTAGAAAATCCAAAGATAGGAAATATAACATAATTAATAATTCATGTCTATAACTTCTATTAAAAACGGTTACGATTCTAACCGATTTGAATTCAAAAATTTAGAGAACAAAAATGTAACATAATTAATTATTCATGATTATAATATTTATTAAAAACGGTTATAATTCTAACTAATTTGAATTCAAAAATCCAGAAATTAGAAATATAACATAATTATTATTCGTGTTTATAATATTTATTAAAAACGATTACAAATGAATCTACTTTGATCTGACATGCAAATAAAGAGAAAGAGAACTTAATTAATCCTCCCCTCACATCTAAAAAATTAAGTTTTTTTATTTTTTATTTTTCTCGACTCCTTTACTAATAGAAGTTGATCCATATACTTTCATTTTCAATCTTGAATAATAAATATGTCTAATTATTTTTTAAAAGAAACATAAATATTTCTAAAATTAAAGAATGATTTGAATTTTTATATAACTTTTAAAAGTCTTATAAGACATTACTGTAAAAATGAAATTGGATATGATTTGAATTATAGATTTACTTTGATATTTTAACAATCAATCGAAAAATTAAAATTTAAAATGTGATTACATATGCACTTAAAAAAATATTTTAATGAAAAGAAGATGGTGGATAATGCGTAGGAGGCTTTTACAAAAACCAATGGAAGAAGACAAGAGGGCCCCATACGTTGAAACTCATTGGCATTTGGGAGTGAAATTTAGGATTGTTTATTGTTGGTCTGACAAAAGATAGGCTCTTTTTTTTTTTTTTTTTTAATTAATTATTAATTATAGATTCAAATCTATTAATCTAATCTCTTTCATTCTTCCCTTCTTTCCTTTAAACATATATTCTTTATTCTTGTCTAAAAAAATGTATTATATGTTCATATATTCCACCACTTTTATCTGGCATCCTAAGTCAGTTTTGAGGTTCAAGACTCAAGAGGATGATTTTTAAAAATAATATATAGTTTAGAAGTATTATTAGCAAAAACATTTCAAATATTCATCTAGAGTTTAAACTATGATCAAATATCATGTTTATGTATAAATTTTCAATTGATTTTTCTTAGCGATTTGAAATTAGATTTGAAGTCCCATAGATTCATTGATACTTCGTTTATTTTTTTTTAAAATTTTTTTTTTAAATTTTTTTAAATGTATGACAAATGTCTCGTAGATTCAAAGAGTGATATGTGTCAAGTTATGGGAAAAATGGTAGTAATTAATATGGGAGCTATATATATACAATTTTTTTTCTCCTCGAGATGAACTGATTTTATGTATATCAGTTCCACAACTATTAACCATTAGATTCGCATACTTCACTTTAGTCAAAGTCTTCTTAAACCTAATCAATGATTCACAAATCTCGTTATAATCTTAAAAGTTCAATTCGGTCATGAGTAGGAGCGAGACCCATAGGGGCCACAACTAAATGAATATTTAACTCTTATAGCAACTACTTTATTATTTATTTTGTTAGGTTAAATATTAATATGATTTTGATAAATTTATTTTATTAGTTTATTATTTAAATTTTCTTCAAACTTATTATAAGTTAATTTGGTTTGACATGAATATTATAAAAATTAAGTTATAAGTATACAAATAACTGTGATTTAAATATATCAATGGTATAATGATATTTTGATTAAGCTATTGTAATTTATATTTCATAAGCTGAGAACTATTAAATATTTTTTTCAGTTATTCATACCGTTAAGAACAAGCATAAATTTTACAACAAAATAAAAAATGTTTTCTCATATATTCTTTGATTATGTAATTGAAATGGAAATTAAGAAGAAACTTAGATTAATTTGGTTATAAATAATTTTCTAGATATAAAATAGACATGTTCCATTTTTATTAGTTAATGTCTATTTTATTTATTTATTTGCATCATTAATTTTAATACTAAATGGTATTACATTTTGTTGAAAAGTATCAAGTGCATATGGGATTCAACATTTTTTTTTGTACATGATTCCTATTGACCTAGGATATTAGTTTTGTCTTGGCTCCCAAAGCTACACGCCACTATTGGGGAGAGGATATGAATGAATTACAACTCTTACAACTGGAGAGAGAGATACTCCCAAAACTAGGAGAGGGCAACCCACACCTAGGGATCCAAGGTGGAACAAATGAATATATATACATACACACCAAGGTGTTGAACCTTGGTGGTGGAAACTCACAAGGGGATTCCAACCATCAAGGCAATAGGCCTTGTGTGTATATTTGAGCCTATTTATAAGCTAATAAAGATATGGAAAAATTGCACAAACTTCCTCAAACATTTATTATGGGGATCTACATCACTCCTCTTCCCTAAAGCATATTGCTTCGGATGGAGTAAGGTTCTAGTGTTCTACTCCCATGAGGAGCATATCTTCCCGCAGGAGCTCTACTCATCGCGTAGGGGGAATCCAGTGTGGTGGTGTCAAAAAAAGGGTGGAAGAGGTGGGCGGTGTTGTTGAGTGAGAGCTTGTTTACGAATTGAGGAACGTGGGTCATTATTTCGTTTGGTGACGATGTTGGTGGTTGCTAAACGGTCATGACGCCATTTATGAATACTAGAACAATGTTGTTTGAATTTTCCTATATTTTACCTATTTTCCAATACCTTCATATTTAACAAAATTTGGATAAATAGTTATAGTGTTCGAAAAATTCTCAAATATTTTTCATACGTAGATTTCATTGAACTCATCATCCACAAAAAAATTCAGATTAAAACTCATTAAAATCGATGTGTTTTCATCATGGTCCTTACCGAAATTAAAATAAGAAATCTCTCATAAGAGACTCACTATATATATATATATATATATATATATAACTTTTGCTTATAATTATCCAAACATCTCATGCTGCCCTGCTGGCATTTGCAAATTGACTAAAATACCACTTATTACTTATTATTATTTTTAAAACTAATATTTAAACTTATAAATCAAAAGAAAAATCAATCTTCTTGAATTTGTTTCTTTCAATTTTTTCCTTTTTTTTCTTGAATTGGCAGCATGAGATGTTTGTATAATTATAAGCAAATTTTATATATATATATATGAAAATTTTCAAGTCAGTGCATCTTGATATAACTCTATCAGTGCGTTGGATGTGAACCATTAGATTTACATGCATTGACTCAAAGTGTAAGCACTTGTCAAAACGTCTCAATAATCTATAGCCCACATACAACACACTAATGAAGTTATATCAGGACGCACTGAAGAGAAAAAAATTGTATATATATAGTGAGTCTCTCATATTTTAATTTCGGTAAGGACCACCATAAAATCACATTGATTTGAATGAATTTTGATCTAATTTTTTTTTTTTGTGGATGATAAGTTCATTAAAACCTACATATAAATAAAATTTGAGAGTTTTTCAAGCATTAAAACTATTTTTCTTGAATTTTTCTATATTTCACCCATTTTCAGATGCCTTCATATTTAAAACAAATCGGAATAAATAGTTCTAGTGTCTGAAAAAATTTCAAAATTTTCGCATATGTAGATTTCAATGAATTTATTATCTATAAAAAAATTCAGATCAAAATTCATTCAAATCGATGTGATTTCATGGTGGCCCTTATCAAAATTAAAATAAGGGATTTCTTATGAGAAACTCAATATATATATATATATATATATATATGTGTGTGTGTGTGTGTGTGTGTGGTCCCGTTCTGGTCAGTGCGTGCTGATGTAATTACATCAGTACCAATGTATGTGGACCACTGATTATGAAGAAGTTTTGACAAGTGCATACACTTTGAGTTAAAGTATGTAAATCTAATAACTACATCCAACGCACTGATGAAACTATATCAGTGCGTACTGACTTAAATATTTCTCTATATATAATTATATTAAATATCGAGGGAGGTTTGTGCAGCTTGGCTTGAAAGAGAATCAAAATCAGAATAACGTATCCTAAATTAAGAAAAAGAATAAACTTTAGTGTATATGGTATTTTTTTTTTTCTTATTTTCTGAAAAGGTATATGGTAATTCTTTGATTGTCAAATCTGCACATATAAAATCATAAATTATTTGTATCTATTTGTGGTAAATTTGACAATATATTTATATAAAGTATAAAATAAGAGTAATTATACTTTGTCCAAATTTAGTACTCAAATGATGTAGCATCATTAATGTAATCCATTCTTTAAATCATGTAAATATAATACAATTTAAGTGAATGAATTATAATCATGCCGTATCAGTTGGACACCAGATTTTGACACCAATGCTTTAAAGCTAAAAATTTAAAATTAATTTTTTTTATAATTTTGATATAAAAATAATGTTGAATAAAATTTCCAAAAATGATTAATCTATAATTCAACAAGTATGGATGGTTATTTTAAGAAGTAAGTGCGTAGACCTAGTAAAATTTTACTCAACAACTCATTGGCACGATCCAAACCCAATTGATAAAAACGGTTGATAGGTCTAGCTTTATCGGATCATGTTGTTAGTGGGTCAACCCATAAAACCATAATATAAATCTATAATGGGTCATTTTTGGGTTCACCTTTAAAAAACTAATAATTCATTATTACCGGTTAATATAAAGATTCTTTTCAACTTTTTAATAAATCTCATATATAACATTGGGTGATTTATTGTCACCCAAAAAAAAGTTCTTGCAACATCCATATTTTAATGAAATTTTTTATTGCTAAAATAACCTTATATATAATTATTTTAAAGGACATAAATTTATATTCAAAATCCAAATTTACTTTCTAAGCACATAAGTTGTACACACAATCTATTATAAACCCTAATGATATTTACAAAATCAAAACTCGTATCACAGCAAGAAAATATTATTTTCACATGTAATCAATGAATAAATGAACAAAGAATTGATTTGATGGATTCTGAATGAATACTAATATGTTTGTTTTAATTTTTATTATTGTTTTTGATTGAAAAAAAAAAAAAGAAGAAGTTATTTTTCAAAGGAAAAACAATTATTTTTTGTTTGTTTCATTGTTTGATACTTGGTTTGATTGAAACAAACAATCGATTTTAATTTACATTTTGTTTCTTAAGTTTTTTTTTTGGTTCAATAGATTATGCTTCTTCAAGACATTTCATCGAACATATTTTCTACTTCTACTATACTAGCGCAATGCCACAATTCACGTTAGGTTTAAATTTTTTAACTTTGATGATTTTGTTGGGTTGAGAGAGAACAAATATCAGTAATCGGATTCAGATGACAATTGTGCAAAAGAGGTGGCAACCTTTGATAACAATGAAATTTAGTCAGAGAAACTATAAGCGCAAGCCAAACAACATAGTCATTCTATAAAATTATGAAAAATAGGTGTAATAAAAAAACAATGAAATATTTAAAGTTACTAATAGTATGTGAGGATAGTTTTGGTTCTAAATGGTGTACAGTGTACTAAGTAAAATAGTAATTTTAAGTTATTAACATGGGTGTAGAAAATAAAAATGGATGTGACATAGTTAAAGTTACTAATTGCAGTAATTTATATTGTTAATTATTTTATAAAATTGTGTTCTAAATTACCTATTAATGATACTTGTAACTTGTAAGATGAGAATTTTGTCCTTGACAAGCTAAATTTTCAAATATGAAATATAATATGATACATATATATATATATATATATATATATATATATTTGGAAATCAAACTTCATTAATCATGGAAGACAATATTCCAAAACAACAGAATCCAGACAAGAAGGATATGACTCCATCCAGAAAAGTTCATGATCAGACCTAATAGCCATTTTAGACAAACAATGGGCTGCCTTATTAGCACATCTAGGGACAAAAGAAATGGAAATACCAAACTATCTACTTAACAAGACAATATTGCTGATAACAATTCCAATATTAGTAGAGGCGGACTCATATGAATTAAGCAAATCTACCACCCATTGAGCATCGCTTTTTAGAATTGCATGAAGTAAACCGGAATCAATAGCAAACCGCAAACCCTTTAAAATTGCTGTCGCTTCAGCCACAAGTGTCGAAAAACAAGCAAGGAAACTCTGAATAGAAGAAGCTAAGACCTGGCTCTTAGAGTTGCGGACAATCACATCGATCCCGATCAAAAGTTGCTCTCATCAACAGCTGAATCCGTATTAATTTTAAAAACTCCATCAGGTGGGAATGACCATTTCACAGTCGGGCTAGGATTTGTAGAAGTAGTTGGCCAATCAAACTTCTTAGCCCTTCTAAAGTCTTCAAGATAACCAGAGACCAAGTCAAACACATCCTCTGCTCTCACGGAGGAAGGTGAATGGATATTCTGATTTCTCTAGAACCACACATGCCATAACACCACACACAAAAGTTCCAAATCAGTTTTCAAAGTGCGAAGGAAGAAGAGGAAGAAGTCCTGAAAATGAGTACCGTCTTTCCAGCTAGAGCCTTTAACGAAATAGCAAGGAGACTTCAAATCTTTCACTCCACTACAATCCCAAAGCGCATGGATCGTCGTTTCAGGACATTTGTAACACACAAAGGTTATTCACTAGAACCCCTCTACCTGCTAGGTTAGCCATAGTAGGTATCCAGTGGTGACAAGCTCTCCACATAAACCTCTTAACCTTCGGAGGAATTTTCAGCCTCCAGAATTGATGTAGCGGAAGCTCTGTCGAGAAAAACCTGCGTAAAACGATTAAAAATAGCCTACTAAAGTTCCGTTGATTTGCGTACAAATACCGGAAAGTTAGGCTTCAATTCGTTAATTCACGATGAATACCGAAATTGGAATAATTAGAGAAAACTCTAAAATTTTATAAATCAAAAGCTGCCTGGCCAATTCGGCCTACATCTTTATTTAAAGCAAAACAAATCCTAAACCTAATCGAATTCCTTGGAAATCAAGAAAACGACTTAAAAACGGAAATTTACCAAAAAAGGCAAAAACGAAATTAAAGCAAAAACTAATTCTACTGAGAATCCTAAACACTCCAGAATTGAAGGAAGTCGATTCGGAATTGGAAAACTCAATTTATTGCGAAAAAGAAACTTTCCTAAAATGGCAAAAACTGTAACTTCGAAGCCTAAACGACGGAATTTGCCTAAAAAGGGACGTGTTTACGTAACAAAGCTACGTAGTAGTTCCGGAAACGCCGAAACGCCGAAACGCCGAAGCGCTTCAGCTGTCAAAATTTCAAGTCATTCTGATTCCGTCGCCCGGGTTTGGTCTTATTTGGATTGTTTCAAATCCCACCCCTCCAAATAATCTAATGCCAGTTGATCTGCCGCATCAAGAATGCTTTCCACCAGCCCATTCCATTAGAATCCGATGGCTGATCCTTAACCTGCAATAACTCACCCAATTTGTAACCACTTCTTACAGTATAATTACCATTCTTCTCAAAATGCTATTGAAGGGAATCTTCAGACCAAACCGAACTAAGCAGAATACTTAAGATAGACTCGGCTTCCTCTGAGGAAAATGAGGATTTAATTAACTGGATATTCAACCACCAAAGGGATTCAATAGCTCTTTGACCATAGTAGAAACACCAAGAACTGGATTAGATTGGACTTTGAAAGAGTAAGGTCGAGGGATCCATTTGTCACTGTAAACAAGAATAGAAGACCGGGACCCAACTCTCCATCTCAGCCTTGCTTTAATCAGCTCACGCCCCCAAAACACGCTCCTCCACAAAAATGATCCAAAGGCACACATATCAACTTTTAGAAAACACCCAGTACGAATGTATCTCCCTTTAATCAATCTAGTAGTTAGAGAACTCGGGCCTTTAATAATTTTCCAGCATTGTTTCGTAAGCATAGCCTGGTTAAAGAGTGATAGGTCTCTAAACCCAAAGCCACCAATTTCCTAACTCTCACAAAGCTTGGCCTATGAACACTAGTGAAGTTTCCGTTGAGACTCGGAGCTCCCCCACTAGAAATTAGCACACATCCGGTTAATCTCATAATAAGGCTTTTTAGGAGACGAAAAGATTCATGGAATAGGTCTGAATTGATTGCACCACTGCCTTTAATAACACTTCCTTACTCCCAATTGAAAAAAGCATCCTTCGCCAACCTTTTAGCTTATTCCAAATACAATCTTTCATATTATCAAAGAGTTACCTTTCGTTTCTACTAGCTAGACTAGGTAAACCTAAATACCACTCATAGCATTTAACCAGTTGAACTTCCACAATACGAGCGAGACGCCTACCCTTATTCATAGGCACATACCGGTAAACACAAAGAGCTATTTCCTAAAATTGATCACTTGGCCTGACGCTAAGGCATAAGTTTGAAGAGTACGTCTAATAGTATTACAGTTTCTCTCATTAGCTCTTGTGAATAGAAGACTATCATCGTCAAATAAAATGTAAGAAATAATAGGTCTCGTCCTTCCACACCTAAAGCCAGTAAGATTCCCATAAGAAATTACCCTATGAATAAGACTAGATAAACCTTCAGCAGCACAAAAGAGGAACAAATAAGGGAATATGGGGTCCCCCCGACGCAACCCTCTTGTTGGCTTTAGCTCACCATAAATCTCCCCATTAATCAGGAAAGAGAAGGAAACTGAAGTCACACATTTCATAATTTTGTTAACCCAACTCATCGAGAAACCCAACTTCAATATAATCTGATAAAGGAACCCTCCATTTCACACGATCATATGCTTTGGACATATACAACTTCAATGCCATTGATCCCTTTTTCCTTTCCAGAGTTTGAAGGGCATGAAGGCACTCGAAACCAATGGTAGCATTGTCAAAAATCAACCTGCCAGGTATAAAAGCACTATAGGTCTTAGAAATTACATTCCCTAGCACCAACTAAAGCCGATTAACTAAAGCTTTAGCTACTATTTTATACGTCACATTACAAAGACTGATAGGCCGAAAATTAGTCATACGATTCGCACTAGGAACTTTTGGAATTAAAGTGATTAGAGTCTTGTTTACTTCAGCTAGTGAACCACCATTATTGAGGTAGCGAAGACACGCCTCTGTAACACTATCACCAACCGTACCCCAAAACTTCTGATAAAAGAAGGCAGGCATACCATCAATCTCAGGAGCCTTAGTAGGAAACATATCAAAAACCGCATTCTTAACATCAACAGCTGTAAGAGGCCTATCTAGAAAATCACTCATACTATTAGTCACCTTTGTAGGGACCGAATCCAAAATACCTCTCCAATGTTCCTCGGATGGGTTATCAGAACAGAAAAGGCCAGCAAAATAACCTACAACTATACGCTCAACCTTTTCCTTTGAATCATACAAGGCACCACTATCATTAATCAACCCCTTGATCTCATTCCTTGCTTTCCTTGCAGACACCTTCCAGTGGAAGAATTTCGTATTAAAGTGTCGCCATTTCTAAGCCACTCTTGTCAGGAGCGTTATTTCTAGTAATACTCTCCTCTATCTAGCAACTTATCTAACTGGCTTTCAATGCGTCTGATTTCCCTCTAAGATCCCTGCCTTATATCTATCGAAGTAGCCACGAGTTCTTATTTCTTTTTGTTAATATCTTGTCGTAGAGCCTTTCGATTAACTTGGTTCCAACTAGCCATCTTTCTAGCGCATCTCCTCAATCTAAAACCCATATCTAATATATCATTCCGCATGTTCTCAGAACCCCAATTATCACAAACTAATTGTCGGAATATAATATAATTGTTAAGTTAAACATTAATTTGATATATATTTTTATAGATAAGGTTATTGGTGGTCAGAAGATGCAGTGAAACATCCTAGCCAAGTTGACACCTCCATACTTCCTTAGCACCCTCATCATCAACATCATCCTAACATATTATTAAAATAAACAAATAAGAGACAACACAAGAATTAAGGAAAGAAAATAAATCAACATAACCTAAAGAAATGTCTACTACAAACATCATCATAAATAATAAAAAAAATGCAAAAGTCTAGAGGAATCCACCATAATGTAAGAGTAACAATACTGGGACTCCTGGTTGCTAAACAATATGCAACTCAGTAACTCTCCCGATAAATAAGAGTGATAAAAAAGTTTATTTGAGAAAGCAAACTCAATCACTTATCCCAAGCTTGGCGTCAACACCATGGAACCATATGAGATTTAGAATGAAGGATGACCACCCAAAAAAATCGAATCACTCTTCAACCATAACCGACGTCAACCAAAGTTCCAAACATAATCAATTTCATGGACTTGATATTATTTTGATACTAACAGGTCATGTTCGGGTGATACACATTTTAACATGAAAATAATATGACACGGCACAAATTCACAATAACAGGACTTATTTCTAAGTCTATAGGGAAGCGTTATTTTTTTGGAAATGATTATAAATTAATCTATTTAAGTATTTAATAAATCTTTTAAAATGTTGTTATTGTTATTATAAAGTCAATATAAAATTATTTATCTCCATTTTTTTTTTTATTATTTATCTTTAAAAAAAAGAAAACAAATTTCATTAAAATAATTATTTATCATTTTGTTTTTGAAAGAAACTAGATGAAGGAGCTAGGTTTTGCCTCCACTAAATATGGTGGAAGTCGAAGTCTCCTCCATTATTGTTAACATTACCTAAATTTAATTTTTAATTTTAATTTTTTTTAGATATTTTCTATTTTATTAGATTTAGACATATTTGTTATATACTTTATTTTGAATGAATTGAACAAATATATAAGGTAAACCACTTTTTTTAAAATTTAAAATATTCTATTTAAATATTGATTTGATTTATATTATTATTAAAAAAAGAGGTATTGTTTAAAAATCATGTGTATTTTAGTTATTGTAACTAATTCAAACACTTTTACAATAAAATTACTAAATGTTTTCTATATTGTTTTTGAGCTCTATAGCAGTTTTAAGAGTACAATTAACCAAATATCTATCTAATTAACTTTAAATCTTATTATTCCTTAAGTATAAGAACCCGATATTATTTTAAAAGTTACAACAATAATAATCGATCTTAATTACTTGTTTGTGGAAATAAAAGAAAACCATTAAAAATAGTTGTTAAATAGCTCTTCAAAATCAGAACATTTTCATAAGGAATATTTATTTATTTATCTTTTCATTTTCAAGCAAAAATTACAAAAAATAACAAAAACACATATTTTATTTTTCAAATGATCTACTATTAGCTAAGTAAATATGACATTGATTTGCTAATTGAAGTTGGTCCAATGGTAAATTCTTCACATCTATCACATCAGTGAAGTCACGTGTTCTATTCTTATCCCTAGTCAATAAAATGAAATAACAAATCAATGAATATAAATATTAAGTCCCAAAAGCATTGAATTGGTATAGCTGGTAGTAGACAGATTCACATGGCTTATGAGTTATGAATTGAGATTTGAGAAGTCATTTTCTTGTTAATTTGAAAGAAACAACACATGCATGAAAGAGATCGAGCCTCCTACCAATATTTAGTGTATTCCCTTTTGGCATCACTATAATATATCCTACCATTTTAACTATTGATTAACAAAAATATCTTTTAATTATTTTAGTCTAAACAAATGATGAGGAGCAGAGACAAGAACGTGAAAAGAAAGTATCAAGACTATCAACTATACTACTACTACTAGTACAAGTGTAGAGAATGTCAAAAGTTGATCAGTGGGATTCATCTATCCATTTAAATGGGGAAAATAACAAAGAAAGGACTATCCATATCCATATCCTTCACCATCAAAATTACATATCACACACAAACTTCCATGAATCTCTCTAAAATTCCTCCACTAACAGATTTTTAGGTAGCTAACCATAAATTTTTTTGGACCCCAATTTACAGTTTTATTAGTATTTATAATCGATCTTTTTTAGGACCACAATATTTCAAATTCAATTTGATACCAAATTGGAAAAGTATAGTGATAAGAAAGAGCCGCCCGTGACGTGATATATATTCACCAAACATGTTGGCATTCGATTTCAAGGTAGCCTAACTCTGTACCTGTAGCATTCAAGACTTCAAGTTCAGCGTGATTGCTCCTCACCAAAATCCTCACTCATGCAGTCATTGCAATCAGTATTACCGCCATTTCTTTTCTTTTTTTTGAATCCCCAAAACTTATAATTTGGAGAAGGATTCTTTTCGGGTGTAGACTGAAAATAATTCTTGTTGCCATATATATATATATTTTTTCCCCAATCAAGTATTCTCTATAACAATAAGCTTACATAAGGACATTGTAAGTAATTTTTGATGTGTATGCCATTACGCACACACTTGACAAATTTTAAATGCATATAACTATATAAGTATATAACATCCAAAAACATTTTCTCTTTCTTCCACTAGTTTTTCTTAAAAATATATTTTTACCAGTCGACAAAACACAGTCAAAGTTAAGAAAGAGCACAATAAGTACAAATGATAACCTTTTGCAATTAATAATTTCTGAAAAGCCGAGAAAAGAAAGAGTGATGAGTTGCAATAAGTGTAGTCCATAAAATATAATATTGTTAATCTCCAAAATATGTATGCATGTGAGCAGGAAATGATACTCACAGGCATATAAAGATGGTGTTTGGAAGATATAATTGATATATTGACCACAAAACTTCACATAATTAGCTGTTTAGCTCTGACCGAAATTGGGTGCTATTTACATCATAATGTCTATCATGCTTTAAAATAAACAAGGAAAATATCACTGCCATCTATCTGTTAATTTATGAATCAAATACTAACAAATCTAAAAAATTTCACTAAGTGAGATTTTGAAAAAGTTTAAATAATGTTTCTAATGAATTTTAACAAAGATTTCTATCAAACCTTATAATTCAAAAGAGATTTTTGAAAGTTTTACGGTCTAATTTAATTTTAAAAAAAAAAAAAATTGGAGATGTGAATAATAGGGGAAATTATAAAAGGATTTAGCTATAATATATGAACGAATAATTACAGAATCAGTGAGTGGGAGTAATCATTTGTTAGTTTTTATTTTCTTAAGATTTTAAATCTTTGAATTTTGTAAATTATTGGATTTCGATCCAACGACTAATAAGTAATAACAACTCAGTAGTTATGCTGAAACTATATAGAAGCTGAACCATAAAAATAACCAGTTAATTTTTTTTTTTGTTTTTGTTTTTTTGTTTTGAACCACAATGCTTTTCATCTTTTAACCAAATGGAATGTACAATGCCCAAACTGCCCCCATTTAAAAATCAATCCCATGTAATGTGCAGCACATTTGAGAGAGGAGTATCCGCCGGCGACGAGGGAGAAGAAGTTGGCGCCACAGAAGAAGAATCTCAGTTTCCAGTCGAAAGAGAGAGACATCAGAGATAGAAAGAGAAAGCGGAAAAAAGGAGAGAGAGAGGAGATAAATGGTGCAACGTGCCACAATTTTTTCCCAACGTTGTATTTTTTCCATTTTTTTTTCCCACCAAAATCTTCAACCATTGAAATAAGCAACGAAAACCCTAAACAATGTAATAAAGTAAATAATGCATTTAAGACAAGAGTTTACACACCTTTAAGTTTTAGGGATATAATCATTTTTCCCCTTAAAGTTTGATATATTAGACACTCTGCCCCCTCTAGTTTTAGTAATGACCATTCCCCTTCACCCCGAAACTAAAATATTAGACATTTTACCCTCACTAATTTCAGTAATGACCATTTTTCCCCTTAAAAACCAAAATATTAGATATTTTACCCCCTGACCATTAGAAATTAACATCTTTGACCGTCAAAAAATCAATTAAAAGACATTATTACCCTTAAATACATTAGTTATGCCCCTTAATGATACCACTAATTATTTTTAAAGAAAAAAATCAGAAATAAAAAAAATTAAACTAACAAAAGTATTTTCTTAAAAAATAATTGAAAATAAAAATTATAAAATTGAATTAAAATTTAATAAAAAAATATATAAACAAAAATAAGTATAAAGAATTAAATATACAAATAAAAATTTATTTAAAAAACATTAATATAAAGAATAAAATGTAAGAATAAAAATTTCATTTAAAAAATTTAATATAAAGAATGAAATGTAAAAATAATAAAAAAAAAATTAATGATTGTAAAAATAATGCAAAAAACATTAATATATATTTTTGAAATATTGAATAATTTATTTTAAAAACATTAATATAAAGAATGAAATGAAAAAAATAAAAATTTCATTTACAAAACATTAATATAAAGAGTGAAATGTAAAAATAATTAAAAATTTTAATTAATGTAAAAATAATGTAAAAAATATTAAAATTTTTTTATTGAAATACCGAATTTTTTTTATTAAAGTTTAATTAAATTTTTTATTTTTTATTTTCAATTATGTTTTTTTTTTTAAATACTTTTATTAGTTTAATTTTTTTATTTCTGATTTTTTTTATTTAAAAACAATTAGTGGTGTCATTATGGGGCATAACTAATGTATTTAAGGGTAATAGTGTCTTTTAATTGATTGTTTTACGGTCAAAGATGTTGACTAACGGACTTTCTAACGGTCAAGGGGTAAAATGTTTAATATTTTGGTTTTTAGGGGAGGAAATGGCCATTACTGAAACTAGAGGGGGTAAAATGTCTAATATTTTAGTTTTCAAGGGGGGAATGGTTATTATTGAAACTAGAGGGGGCAAAGTATCTAATATGTCAAACTACAGGGGGGAAAATGATTACATCCCTTAAGTTTTATGGCAAGTTTTTTTTTTTTTTTTTTTTTTTTTTTTTTTTTTCAAATAAACAAAGAACTGGAACTAATAACTAGAAAACAGAAAAGAAGGGCAATGGCCTTGCCACAACTGGTCTCTCTTGAAGATCACAACCAAATAAGCGAGATTATGGGTGAGACCATTCCCATATCTGGAAATAGCCTCACATTTAGAAACCCTAACATCCTTACATAAGCCAGCAATATCATTGAAGTTGAAGCCCACAACACATCTACAAGGCTCAGGCAAATTCACACCAGTAACCACATTTGCTGCATCCACCTCAGCCTAACTAACGGATAAACCATGCATCTTCGCCAGACACAAACCCTCTCTAAGAGCCAGAGCCTTACAAACCTCTACAGAGAAACAACCCTGCAAGAATTTCGACATAGCCCACACTACCTTTCCCTCAGAATCCTTGATCCCAACCCCAATACCAGTCCCACCATGAGGAACAGCTGCATCATAATTAAGCTTAAGACTACCAGAAGGAGGAGGGCGCCATCCATCCTTGACCACAACAACAGCAGGAGAAAGATTAGAATTAATAGACTTTTGTGTACCTTAAAATTCCTCCAATAGCCCAGAAACCCAAGAGACCAACTCACCATAATCTCTCCCACTTTTGTTATGCAACAACTGATTACTATTGAACCAAATCCCCCACAACACCATCGCAAACCAAGCCAAAGCTTCCCGGATGATTTTAAGGGAAAACCAGAATAGGATATCCAGACAACCAAACCCTTTTATGGCAAGATATGATTGTGAAGAGAGAAAAGACTAAAGAGGGATAATAATTAGGGATGTCAAAATTACTCATTGATCCGGGAATCCGTGGGGACCCGTCCCGTTAAGGGCAGGTTTAGTGCCTACCATTTTATGTTGTGGTATGAGTTTGATAATTTTTTCGATCCTCTATTTAATTTCGGTATGGTTTTGGGATTTTCAATCCCCGTCCCGACCCATCCCCGTACCCATTATATATATATATTTATATTTATATGTATATTTATTTTGAAGCATGTCATCCAATATTTAAAAAATTATATATAAAAATACAACTTTCACTGTAATTTTCTTTCTCTTTTTAGAGTTTGTTAATGAGCCGTGTTATGCTATAATTGATTTAGAGTTTATTGTTACCGGTTTTGTATTATAGTTTTTTATATTATTCAATAATTTTGATATGATCTATATTAAAAAAATCATTAAAAAATATATTAATGGGATGGAGATAGTATGAGATATGGAACCGATCCCCTAATAGGGAATCCCCGTACTTGTACCGTTCATTATAAGGCATGTATTTATTGGGGAGGGTATTTCTCATACAAATTGGGATTGGAGATGGTAATAGAAAACCCGTCCCCGATCCGTATCATTGACATCCCTATTAATAAGGTTGAAGATGAATTAGGGGGTTTTTGTAATTGTTTGGCTATGAAATGAAATAAAATTTTCATATTCGGTTAAAAACATGAAAAATATTGTATATGGTTAAAAACAAAAATCATTAATTTTATAAGGTTATAAGGTTAATTTTGACAATTTCGTCAAAAGAATAATATTAACCAGAAAAAAATACTGATAAGTTGTTTTCTTGTCTCTCACTTTGTATATTTCTTATTTGGATCCTCGTTAAGTTCGTAACTTGTTTATATCTGAGAATTTAAAATTTTTAAATTAAACTAAAATAAAATTTTTATTTTTACAATTTTTAATTAATTAATTTTTTTTTTTTATATAACACCTGCAGTGTGCAATTTGAAACCGAGACATTGTCAAATCGAATGAATACCCTTTAGTTTTCAATTAACATCTTTATATGTTATTAATGGCATATGTTAATATAACCATTTTTATTTGGATTAACATACAATACGTTCTTATAACTACCGATTACTTCTTGTATGTATCCTACTGATGCTGTTTTAAAACTTAAGAAACCATCCAAAAACTGGCCTCTCAAGTCTCACCTCTGCATCATTATTACATCACACTAGTGTCGTTTGGTGCCGACACTGGCATGTTTCTTTTGTGCTGAAAAGTAAACAATTGATTGATCAACTTACTTGCCAACCATATAATATAATCTCAATTATCTCTTCATAGAATTAAGGTACACTTGAGTTGCTATCAACCATCTTGCACTCACAAGATTAACATGTGATGCATTGATGACCCTCAATTTCCTTGAATTGGATTTGAATGTTCCAGGAAATACCAATAAACCAAAGCAGTAAAAGTGACATTCCAGATTTAATCAAGTACCCTTCAAAAAAGGTACTGTTTCTTTATGATAGCGTTGAATGGATTCGATAACCTTTACAGCAAATGCCTCATCCTCAGGATAGTATGCAATGGGATCAGACAATAGAGGGAGTGGAAGATTAAGCACACCTTCGAGTGTCGCATGAAGACAATAAGCTGAGTAAGTAATATGATATCCACCTTCTTGGACAATAAGCAGCCGCCCATCAGTGTACCTATCTGCCAGGTCACGAACTGTCCTTCCGATCCCTCGATAACCTTCCATTGTCAAGCATTGCCTTCCATTTGGATCAAACTACAGGTTAACAACCAGTGTAAACTCTTTAAGAAACTCCAATGTTAATCAACAATTATGGTGAACACTAATCCATTAAAACAGTAGAAAATGTAAAAATATCTATCAGACATGAGCTAATTATATCTTTGTGCATGTTGAGGCATGTTGCAAGAGCAAATCTTGAAGATGAGGCACTGAAGTTAAGGTTAGATGACAATCCAAAATCATGGTTTCTGGAAAAATAAGGAGATCATACTTGTTTACACCGCCAGCATGTAGGCTATTACGTTTTCTTTTCCTTTCTTCTAAAGTTTCCAAATTATACATGAGACAACAAGATGATAAACACATATCATAGAATAAAACTAGTATTTCAATTCCGACATTCTTATTGTAAGGAAAATACATATAGTATCAATTGAGAGATCACATGTGGTAAGCCTGATCTCTGGGAGACAAACAAATAGTAGACACTTAGTTGAACCATAGTATTGGTCTTGATTGGACAATCTAAATCACAGATGAAAACAACTAGGATTGGCATGAACAATAGTCGGCGATCAACAACAATTCATATGTTCTGCCTTTATTTGGATTATAACTAAATTCTCATAATATTCAAATCTAGTGGTTGGTGATCCAAGATTCAGTAATTCAGTTCGAAACCAGAATATTCTAGCCCACCAAAAATAACCTATAAACCTGTTTCGGTTTATTTTCAAACATATGCGGTTCAACCTTCAACTATTAGCTATAATATTGACCTTTTACAAACTGAGTGTAGGAGTATAACTATAGATACATTCCATTGGATCAAGCAGCAAATTTAACTGGCATGCCAGTAGCCAGACATTTCTAACCTCAACCAAACACTGAAACAAACATGACATTGTTTGCCCCAATTTTTGGGTTCTTCAAGTATGTTTACATTATATAGAATCAACATCAAAAAGTCACACTACAATTCAACAGCATGTCTATTCATTCATCTTCATATGTGTTAAGAGCATTTCCTATTTCACCACTAATATCCTATCGAGAAACTACTTAATCAGCTATTTATCAGAAGAAAGGAAGATGACTATTGAATTAACCTACAGTTATCTATTCCATAGTTATAATTAAGAGCTAAAGCCTTAAAAATGTAAGAATAAGAGCTAAAGCCTTAATTAGCTATTAAGCCTTTCTAGAAATAACGTTTTCATTGTAACAGAAACACACACACACACACACACACAGAGAAGATAAAAAGGAGATGAAAAGAAAGCAAGAACTTATGCACACACTTCATTTTGTTCATGACTAAAGCATGGCAAAGAGAGTCACTACCAAAATTGGCAGCTTTATATACCTCAGGAAAAAAGACAGCATTCTCCAATTCAGTGTGCCATGCATGTCAGCTAGTGTTTCAACTATATCAAAACCGAAGTACCACAATTTTGGTGTTAGAGAAGCTCAAGTTTACTCACTAGCTTAAAACGAATCAGGAGTCCTAAGTTTAGCAAAAGATACAATAACCAAATATATAGCAGTACCAACCAGTTCATTTACTTCATAGTTCATACTCATCATGAAAACCAACAATTAGTCTCAATTCAACTGACCTTTAAACCTATATTTCATGAAATACCAACAATTACTCTTGATTCATTATCTCCAAACCTACCTTACCATCCTCAAAGCTTCATTACACTCAGATCTCAAATAAAATAAATAAAGAAAACCCTATTTTTCCTTCTTAACTTTCTAGCACAAATATGGTCTCATTTTCGTATATGACATGTTGTCTTATTACACTACAGTTTCCCATTTCAACAGTTTCTTTCTGTTTTACTTTCCTAATTCAACCTTGATTACTTTCAAGATTGCAGACATGTAAAACCAGTCGGAAATAGGCCATATTCTCATCTCAATTTACATAGAAGAAACACAGCTCTCACTCAAATCCTACAAAAAAACTTATTAAATGAAATTCACTTTGTAAGTCAAAATTTCCAGTGAGGGTAGAGAGTAACTTACAGCACTCGAATCTTGGCCAACAACCAAAACTATCATATCAGGATCAAATTTCTGAATTGCTGGGACAACCAATGAAGTCATGGCATACATATATCCCTTATCGCCTGTCCCATTAGGTAGAGGTATATTTAAATTATAACCGAATCCCTCTGCTTCACCAAGCTCATCAATAGATCCATTCTGTGGATGAGAAGGACCCCAGGAGCCATGGTTCATGTGAAGGGAGATTGTAAGAACTTTATTCGATTGATAGAACCCCTCTGCAGTCCCATTGCCATAATGAACATCAATGTCTATAACAACTACCTTTCCACACCCCGAATTCAAAGCCAATTGAACTGCTAAACCAGCATTATTAAGAAAGCAGTACCCATCAGCTTGAGTAGGCTGAGCATGGTGACCAGGAGGTCTCACCAGTGCATAAGCAATTTTTCCATGCCCATCAAGGATATGCTTCATTGCCGAGAGAGTAGTACCAGCAGCAAGAAGCGAAGCATCCCATGAGTCAGGGTTCAAGAAAGTTCCAGCACAGACCATCTTCCCACCCGCTTTATCTGCTTCAACTAGTTCATTTATGTACTCTGGAGAATCAACAAATGACTACCATATCAGACTACTTAAATCAATTCCAAAATCCTATATTGCAAAACAAGGGGAGCTTTCTTCCTCCCTCTCTTTCGCGCTATGCTTAGTTTGATTGCCAACAAATCAAAGGAAAATAATGAAAACTTTAAATGCCTACATATTTCTAACTCCTTACAAACTTGAATTCCTAAAAAATTTCCAAGTATCAAACACTTCATTTCAGTCAAAATCCCATTTTCAAGTAGTTTGAAAAAAAAAAAAAAAAAAAAATACCCATCTGAGAAATTCGATTGAGAATTAATACAAACTAAAAATTATTCAGCACAAGTTGATAATATGACAGATATGCTTCAGCAGTTGCATAGAGACAGTTACAAACATGACATCGAATTCTAATAATTATAAGAATAAGAAAGAAAAGAGGGACCTTGTGTGTGAAAAGAGAGCAACTCAGAAAAGAGTGCAGGTCTTCCAGGGTGCCAAGAGACGTAAGGAGAGATGGGGCCTCTTTTGAGGATAGAGAGAATGTTCTTGACTCTGTCGGGGTTCTCTGGGTGGTTTTCAAGCACATCAAGAAAACCCGGGTCCATTCCAGAGTCGAACACGCCTTTTCCGGTGTTGTGCGTGAGCATTCCGTCGTGCCAGAATACATTTATGGATTCTACTGGGGTTTTAGCCATGGCTGGACCAGCCGGTTACTGCTACAATTGAAGTGGCTTTGGTATTGCCATTAATAGGAGAGGCAATTTGTGTTGATGCCTGTCTTGCAACTGTTTTTTAGACTGCTTTCGTTTTTGTTTTCCGAAAACGATTGGTAACCGTTTTTTATTTTGTTTTCAATCAATGAAAAACAAAAAACAAAAAATAAAATGAAAAACAAAATTAGTATAAAAATTGAAAAACATGTTTTTCATGTTTTTTTTAAATAAAAAAATAAAATAAAAATCACCATACTTGTTCTCCTTCTTCTTTTGTTTGGAGCACCCGATACTTGAGAAGGTGAGATTCTCCTCCGATGTAGGAGCCACCAATCTACTCCTCCAAGAGCAGATCACACCTTTGATTTTTTTTTTTTTTTTTTTTCACTTTTTTTTTTCTTTCCAAAAACAGATTGCTCTTTTGAATTTTTTTTTCATTTTAAATAATTTAATAATTTTCATTTAATTTATATTTTAAAAAAATTCTTTGAATTCTTTGAAATATTTTAATTATTTTTCATTTAATTATTTATATTTCATTTCATGTTTAATATTTTAAATTCTTTATTTGAATGTAATTTTTATTTAACAAAATATTCTGACTTAGTTGGCAAAATGTAAAACAATAAAAAAATATAGCGGTAGCGGACCACAACAGAGAGTGTTCCTTTATGGGGACTCTTCGACGCTTAAGTTAGTATTTCGTTCGATTAACCAAATGAGAGAAAAACAAGAGTGACAAACTGTATTGTTCGATATATCTAATCGTGCTATTTGTTGATATGATTGGATTGCTGCTAGAGATCGAATGATTTGATGGGTTGATATTTGGGGGATCGACTCCCAAGTACGACGTTGGTCGATTGAAGATTGGGTCGATGTCATGTATCGACAACTTCTATGGGTCGAAGCCTAGGGGGTTCCTTGACTTGACGCGGGTCGATCATGGATTGGGTCGATGTTGTGTATTGATGACTTCGATGGGTCGATCAATTATCGAGAACGATACCTTTGTAAGATTGTGGAATTGCAATAAATGTAAGGAAAGAATTGCGAAGCTAAGTTGAGAGGGCTTTTGTGTAAGAGATGAGAAAATCAGTACCCCTTTCTCTGAAAAGGGGTCTGGTATTTATAGTGAAGCATTGGAGCCTTCACCATTCATGCCCTTTATAAGAGCTTGATTCTCGGGTCTTTTATTGCTTGTTTTGATTCGTTTTAATTTGGTAATAAGGGTCTTATCAGACGTTGGGATTTGTATAACGTCCAATATGATTATGACTATTTAAAGTGCTTTTGACCACGTGATTGTTCGATTGTATACCTTGATAGGTCGGGTCATGCTTTTGGGCATGTTCCATTATTGGTCCTTGTTGGGCTTTAGTTATTTTGATCATTATTTGGGCATTTTAATGGTCCTTGAGTGGGCTCAAGCCTCTTTTATCTTTCAATTAATTTGTGGGCCTATCTTTTGGACCAAAGGTTCGTATTTTGACCACTATAGAATAAAAAACACTGTTTTTATTTACGTTTACGAGGTTGTGGGAGTTTGGGTTCTCTCCTAACAAAAACCAGAATTTATGTAATAATAATAATAATAATAATAATAATAATAATAATAATAATAATAAAAACAACATTTTCTTTTATGTATTGGGTTAGACACTTTAGGACCCGTTTGGTACGTGAGATAAGATAAGATTATTTTCATAAGATTGGATTGGATGGGATATGATTGGACTAAAATTATGAGTTGTTTGTTTTTTCCACTTAAAACTTAATGGGTCTGAATCATAATTATTTTTTTTTTTTTTTTTTTTTTTTTTTTTTTTTTTAAGTAGTCAAAGGCTCTGTTTGATTTTTCCACTTAAAAATTAATGACACTTAATGTGTTTCATTCAATTGTTTTGTTTGATTTTTTAAGTGATAAAATTACTTAAAGTACCCATAAAATCACTTGTTTCTAAAAGTGAATTTTTTTTTTTTTACTTTTCACTTAACAAAAAAACATTGGGTTTTCAAACAATTTTTTACTTCTAAAGCTATCATCACTAATCTAATTATTTTCAATTTTATCTTCCATCTAAAACCCAACCGTATTAATATATATATATATATATATATATATAGCATGGGACGAGGCCAGAATTACAAGGGATCATATGTTGAGGGAAAGGGATATGAACCATATGGTTACGGTGGGAAGTGGGGGATGTGGTGGAAATATGAACATCTGATGTTATATAAATTTTAGTATTCAACAAAGGTCCATGCTCGTTAGAGTTGGATGAAAATTGGTGAGTTTCATTGGGATTTTTGGATACTGAGATGTTTGATAGGAACAATAGGAATGACTGGACTACAAGTTCACGTTTTTTTGGCTCGTGAGCTGGCCTTCTGCATATACTAGTTAAAGGAATAATTGTTCACTTATAGTTTCCTTATATAATTCTATGTGGTCTATGAAGTAGATTCTCAGTTAGACCGTTTAATTCTGGTTCCCCTCATGTGGAAGTAGGCTTATTTCACATATTTAGGTTTTGTTTTGTTTAATTTGCTCTGATTCTATTGAAACTGGCAAGGTATTGTTACTGTTAACTTTGAGAAGAGGATATAGTATGAGAGATGCTTGTATGTTGATAATGGTGTGTACTTTTGGAAGCAACTTGAAGTGAAGATTTATTCCCATGAAACTTTTTCAAATATATATATATATATATGTTTTCTTATCACGGTGAAAAAAAAAACTTTAGTGTTACAAAACATAGTTGCTTTAAAACACAAACAACTCCATTGGAATATAGTTTTGATTTTTTTAAATTATTTATATAAACTCCATTAGAATATAGTTTTGATTTCATACTTGCGCAGAGTAATTCTATTGAGTCTCCAATTCTCCACCAACAAAATTAATATAACTTTAACATGATAGGAAAAAAAAAAGTAAAAAATATTACATAAGTAAACTTTTATGTACAAAATTACATCATAGTAGGATTATTACAACTCCATAACATAGAATACAATTTAGTTGTGTTTACGGTCAATTAATTCCAATGTTTGATAATAAATTTATTTTCATCTAAGCACATCATGCAATCATTACGATAAAAATAGATATTGTTTCAAGGGAAAATAATATATTGTTCAATAAGATCAACGTACCTCATTTCGTACATAAAAAAACTATGATTTATATTATTCAATAAGATCAACGTAACTCATTTCATACGTTCCTTAAAAAAAAAAAAAAAAAAACTAAGATTCCTTTTATAATATGGCTAAACAAAAAGTTTTGTTAAATTATATGTATACATTTGAAATATTATCGATAACTAAATAATTTTGTTTTAGAATTGTTAAATTATTTGATATAGTTGTCCTTAATATATATTAAAATGTAAATATATATCAAATAATAGTTAGAAGGGTATAGATGTAAAAATATTTATTTTCAGGTATTTGTAACTTAAAAAAAAAAAAAACAACTTATTACTTATATTCAGTTTTCAGTGAAAAAAATCAAACATGTTTTTCAGTTTTCAGTCACTATTCAGTCTTCAGTAAAATTTAGCATTGTTCAGTCTTCAAACAAAAAATCAAATGGGGCCTTAAAAATACCAAAAAACAACTTAAAATAAAAAGTAAAAAATCATGATTTTTCACTTAATTGCATATCACTGAATTGCATTAAATGCAATTCAAAATCTTTTCTTCTGAAACTATCCCCCGTATATAACATATTTCCAATTTCATCATAATTATATATGATATAGAAATCTTTATTTTAATATATTGCTTATTTTAAATAGCTTAAAAAATAAAAAAGAATTCTAATAACTTCTCATATTGGTGTTTAATATCAATACTTTATTATGATATTAGGGTGATGTATTTATATATTATTTTGTTTAGAGTGTTTTCTGTGAGTTTTCCTGCTGCCCCTTTTATTTTTTTTTTTTAAAAAAAAGAAAACCTTTTCTTTTCTTAATAAAAATGAAGTTTATTTGTAATCGAAGAAAAAGATAATGATCATATGTGTTCATATATATGTGTGTGTGTGTGTATAATTGTTTAACATAGGTATAAATGTAAAATTAATTATTTTCAGATAATTTTACTTTTAAAAAACAAACGTGTTGACAATACATTCATATGTGAGGAAAAAAGAATACAAACAAACATATCATTCAAGTTCAGATTTCAGTCTCATTTCAGTCTTTAGAAAAATTTAAGACTGTTCAGTCTTCAAACAAAAAACCAAATGACCCCTTAGTGGTTTAAGTGTTTAATGCTATATGAGATTGAATTAAAATAGTCATATATCTTGTTTGGTGTGGTATGAGATTGAATAAAAATATAATTTTATCATATATTTAATACAATGTCAAATTGATTAATATAAAATAAAATAAAATAAAATAATTTTTAAATAAATAATTTTTTTAATTTTTTTAAAAATAAAAATATTTAAAATTAATAACATTTTTTAATTAATATTTTAAAAATATTTTTAAATATTATAATAAGATATATTAAATTAATATAAAATTAAATAATTATATATATATATGTGTGTGTGTGTGTGTGTGTGTGTGTGTGTGTGTGTGTGTGTGTGTGTGTAAGAAGAAGAATTTTTAAAGAAATATGGGAATAAATAGCCTCACCTCACCTAGATGAAATAGTTGCATAAAATTGGACTAGTTACAATAATGATTTAAATTAAATTTTAAAAAAATTTAAATATTTAAAACCAACTTTAACAAAATAATATTTATTTTAATTTGTTAAAAATGAAAATTATTATTTTTAAAATGTTTAAAATAAAATATTTTATTAATTGTTAAAATATATTTATATTTTAATCACATAAAAAAATTGAAAAAAGGAAAAAAAAAAAAAGAAAGTATAAAGTGGTGCGACTAATTAGCCCCACCATTAATAGTCCAACAATTTGTGGTAGGACTAATTAGTCTCACATTGGTATGATAATGTGGGATAAGTTGCTCGCATGAGATAAAATAATCTCATCCCATGCAAGCAACAAATATGGGAGATGTGATTAAAATTAGTCGTATCTCATCATATCCCATGCATCCAACATGCCCTTAGACTCATCCTACTGATTCAATTTTAAATGCCAAGCAATGTTTATTACTTTTAGGGATATTATTATTCCCCCCTCCTGATGTTTGAATGACTACTTTTAGGGATATTATTATTCCCCCCTCCTGATGTTTGAATCATAGTCATTTTACCAACCCCCCCCCCCCCCCCCCCCGATTTTTAGAATTCAAAGAAATAATAAAAAGAATAAAAGAAAATGAATCTGTTTTTTGGAAAGGAATAAAAAAAGAAACGTCTTCCGTGTATTCTTCTCTCTCACATCTCCCCTTCTTCTCCACGGCTCCACCACCATTGTTCTTCTCCTCATTTCTCTTCTCTCTCTCTCTTTCTCTCTCTCTCTCTCTCTAACATCTCTCTCATTTTGATTTAGGGAATGAGATGGTGGATTTTCGGGGTGTTGGCTAGATTTGAGGAGCGGTGGGAGGGTTTTTATGTTTCAGTTTGGGTGGTTTGTAGGCAGTGGTGTGGTGCCGGTGAACAAGGCCACGAATGGTTTGCAGATTGGCCATGGCTTTTCTAGTATTTTTTTTTCTTTAAAATGTTTGAATTGAAAGTTTTGATTTTTGTTTTGATTTTTTGTTTGGGAAACTGTGTTTTTTCCCGTATTGTTGAATTTGGTGATACTGTCACTTGAATATGGCTTAATATATATATATATATATATATATATATGGATACGTTTGTGGTTGATTGGTTGCTGGGAAAATGAGAGAAAATGGCTTTGGTTATCATGTTTGGTTGTTGGGAAAATGGTTGTGGTTGCTATAGGAAATGGTGGTGTAGGTAATGATGATGGTTGATGGAAAAAAAAATATATATTTTGTTTAGTTTTGAATATTATATTTTTGTAATATACCTATTTACCCCTCATCATACTTTTCATTTAAAATTTTTAAGGGGAATTTAAGTCTTTCTCTCTCTTCCAATTAATAAGGGTAATTCGGTCTTTATACATTTTAAATGTGTCAGATAACATTTTTTTTTTGACTTGTCTTTAACGGTAGGGGAATGACGAATTCTGAAAACTGAGGGAGTAAAATGATGATGATGCAAACATCGGAGTCGGGAGGTGGGGGGTGGGGGGTGGGTGGGGTGATAATAATATCCCTAATTTTATAGTTTATAAAAATATAACTAACATGTGTAATGGTACATTTTATCATATTTAAAGGAGAAAAAAATGCATCCAATAAAGTTCAAATAAAAAAAAATTGTAATAAGTTATATTAGAATTAATAATTACATAATAAAAAATTTTTATTTCGAAAATATTAAAATTTATAAGGGATCTGGATGGGGATGGATATCCATAGATAATATCCATTTCCATCCTCGAAAATAAAATGGATATTAGAATGACATTTATCCTCGCTCTGTTTCTAAAATAATAGTATACATCCCTATTTTGAATGGAGCGAGTTCTTACGGATATCCGCACGTATTCGTGGATAATTTTGCTATCTCTACTTGTTGTGTAACCATTCAGTGGATTTTGCGTGTTAACATGATGGGCAATGTATAAACACATTAACCTTAGGTGGCTTTCACAACATACACATAAAAATGCTTACACAATAATAACTATTTCTTTATAAACGGTTCATCTTCTCTGAATGAATCCCGGTCACCAGTTTTGAACAAATCATCTTCGTCTCTGTCAACGCTTTCTTCCTTCTCTAGAAACCACTTTCTCACTCAACAAACCCATTTTTTATATTATTAAACCATTTTTATTTGTTTTTAAATTTCAAAAATCCACAAAAATCGGTGACACCATAGAAATGCATTAAGAGTATACTTGTCCAAGAAAAATCTCTCTTAGATAAAATAAGAAAAGTTTTTGAAAATGCTTATTTTTGGGTTGTGCATATTAAAAGGCCAAAAATCATAAATAGCCTAAAAATCAGTCAAAATATATGATACTCAAGGGTCTATTCAGTAATGTTTTTGTGTTTCATCTTCAGTTTTGTAAATTTTCATTTAAAAATGAAAAATTAATTTTAATGTTTTCAGAAGCTGAGAAAGCTGAAAATGCTTTTGATAGAAATAATTAAAAATAGTATTACGGAAAAAAAAAAATTACATAGGCCCCATCATTCTCATTTCTCAAAATATTTGTTCTTTGTTATTTTATATTACCAAACAACAAATAACAATTAATATTATTAAGTAGAAATATTATAATATTATCTAATTTAATTTCTTTGATATAAAATCAATAAATTAATTAATAAAGAGCCAACCTAATTCAACCGGTTGAAATCTCCCTCTCTCTCTAATTTCTAGCAGCTTCGAGCGATTTCTAGAGAGACAAACAATCAACAATTCAACATTACCAAATTCCTATTCCATAAACATCCCCTCTTCAATGTTTTATTAAATAAACAATGGCCTTCATGGTCTGGGTTCCATTAACATTGCAGGTTTTGGGTTTTGTGTCCTGGGTTTCACCAACAAATTGCAGGTGGTTGGGTTTTGTGAGTTCCATCAACAAATCGAAGATGATGAATCTAAACGGAGAAAGAGTTGGATAGAGCTTGATGGTGATTAATTTTGTTTTCCACAAGTTTTTTGTTGATGAAGAAGTAGGGATTTTCAAAAGTTTGTCGTTGATTTTTTTTTTAAAGATTAGTTTGATATGTAGGGAAAAATAACCATTATGAAATAAATGTATCTACGGAACTTTAAAAAAAAAAAAAATTAATACATCGTTGGATTGTATTCTAATCCTAATGCAAAAAGAATAAATTTCGAGGTTACATTTGTAGTTTAGTTTTCGTAAATATTATGCACTTAGCACAAGATCGAATTACCTAGGAGTGTGGACTCCTTTTGTTTTTTTTTTTGAACAAATGTGAAAAAACAAATGTGTAAATCCATCTACAGAACTTAAAGAAAAAGATTAAAAGCTCAAATCAAATTTGAAACTCACGACTTATTTTAAAGCTTGCGTCAATGCCAATGAGAATGACAAGCTTGGTATAAAAAATATTCTTTCTCTTAAGCCACATATTTATAGGTTTAAAAAAGAATAATTTGTTTTGTCATTTGTTTTAAAAAAGAATAATTTGTTTTGTCAAGCTTGCGTCAACGCCAATGAGAATGACAAGCTTGGTATAAAAAATATTCTTTCTCTTAAGCCACATATTTATAGGTTTAAAAAAGAATAATTTGTTTTGTCATAGGACATAAGAATCACAAATCCTATTGTGATTTAGTAAGTTTAATCTTATTAGATGACTTTTCCTTTTAATTTAATTTTATTCATTCTTCCATCAAAATCCTATTTTGATTTATTTTACATTCCTAATGGGAAATAAAATAAAAGAAGTAAGATGAGACTTTGTCTTAGAACCAACATTTGAGCCCAATGAGTTCCTTTTAGATGATCAAATTTAACTTACGAAGTTTGGGGATCAACATGTTATTTTAATTACAAGTTCCGATATATTTTGGCAAAGTACTAATTAACTCTTAATTAATTGAGCTCAAATATATTAATTTCAATTTAGTCCATTAAAAAATTGAAATTGCACTTTTGAATTAAAATAAAATATATTAAATATTTTTACCTTAAGAAATTGTATGAAATATGTATCATCATGAAAAATATCAATAATTAAAATACTTTTTGACCATTGCACTATTAATTATTTTATTATTAGAACCGTCCTTACGTCTAATGTATAATTTTGATTTATTATAAATTATAATTCAATAACTCCTTAATGAAAACTCGATACCAAGATTTATTATCCAAGTCCTCGTAAAACCTATAAGGTGGTATTTACTCTTATTTGATTATAAGAGCCATGATGTCCATATCTATAAATTTATGTCTGTTGTGATATATGAACCAATAACACCAAACTATCAGGATTAAACCATTATTCTATGATCGTACCTATTGATATCTCAAATGTTACAACTCATAATACATATGATACATTATTTATCTCATGATTAAGATAGATATCTCAATTGCTCTATTGTGAATGTATTATTCCATTAATAGTAAAATCAAAATATACTATTCACTTGATCCGTTCAATACATCATATTTACTAGGTCTTTTGTTCAAAGTTTTTCACTTGGTGATTCTAGACTTATCATTGAAAACAAAAGACACACAACTTTAATTAAGATAAGGTGTATGTCCAGCCTGTATCTTCAGTTGTGAACATTTTTATAATAAATAAAGAATCATATATGTCTACCATACATAAACTTCTTTATGTGAATAATTCTTTATTGTTTCATTTAGTCTTGGATCCTTAGAATATTTTGCTTTTAATATATATGATAAATGATTTATACATATATGCTACATAATTTGTTGGTAAACAAAAGACTTTTATTGATATCAAATTATTTGTTACAAAAAAAAAAAACCTTTGCTTTAGGGCATACTTCCTAATAATCTCCCACTTGTACTAAAACAGGTGTGTCATATCCTTCATCCCGAAACCTTCTAGGTGACTGTCAAAACTCTTTTGCGGTAGAGTCTTTGTGAATGGATCTACCAGGTTATTTGCTAACACTATCTTACATATCGTTACATCCCTTCTTTGTACGATTTCCCTAAGTAAATGATATATTTTTTTCTATGTGCTTTCCTCTCTCATGACTCCTCGTGCCTTTTGCATTAGTAACAGCCCCACTGTTATCTCAGTAAAGTGTGATCTTCTTTTTTACACTAGGGATAACCTCAAGGTCTATCAAAACATGGAGAGAATGATGACATGAAAGAGATGAAAAAAAAAAATACAAAGGAGTACGATTTTGATTTTGTGATAGCCATTTATGTTTCTTTATCTATCCGTCGTGGATAATAATTTTTTACAACAAGCTTTTAATGCCCGTAGTTAATATATTGTAATCTTTAATGTTTTTTCTTGTAGACGTTCTAGCTTCCTATAGGGATGGCAATGGGGTGGGGCGGGTCGGGGTCGGGGAATGCAAAACCATCTCCATCCCCGTCCCCGTCCCCGTCCCCGTTCCTGTCCCTGTCCCCATTCCTACATTAAGAGAATCGAGGCCGGGGGCGGGGATTCTCTGTTGGAGGGGCCTTCCCCATACCTACCCCATTCCCCGTTTAATATAATTATACAATTTAAAAATTACAGCTTAAAACAAAAAAAGAAGAAGTATAAATTCATATTTAGTATAAAATCAAAGATTCTATAAAAAAAGTTTCTAAAGTTTAGTTAAAAAAAAAAAAAATATTTATGTTAATTTTTTTTCTTTTAAAACATTGATGGAAAATCTTATTACGTACATTTTTACTATAATAGAAACATTATTTGTTTTACAAGCCTCGGATGCATGCACAAATAAAGAAGAATTCTAGACGATCGTCAATATACGATTAGAAACAGTATAATAAAACAACAATAAGACAATGAACATATAACCTAATCTAAACACTTTGCGAAAGAATTAACACTTCTGATCATATGATGATATCAACAACACATTTTACTTCTTTAATTTTGTAGTTCCATTAAAACTGAAAATTAATGTTAAATGATTTAAAAAATCTTAATATTATATATATATCGGGGCGGGGAGTGCTTCCCCCGTCCCCGCCCCGCATCATCTTTGGGGACAAGACTGTGTTCCCATTCCTGTCCCTGTCCCTGTCCCTTTCTCCGAATATTATCCCCCATCCCTGCTCCGTTTGGGGCGGAGCCCCGGCTCCACGGGGAATATTGCCATCTCAAGTGTGTTATTGATCTTGACATATTATTTGCTTGTTCATGAATCCTTACACGAACACTTAAATCAATCTCATCAAGAGGTTTAGAGATTCGATTTTGAGGAGTTCAAGGGTCGAGAGAAAGTAGATTTGCAGAGAACATACTTCTACGAATATATTTATTTATTAGACAATAAGGATATACAAAGACTGTTTTAGAAATATACCAACAGTAATAGATAGCGAATATATTTAGCATTGGAAATTGTTTGGTCAGCAATAGGTAGCGAATATATTTAGTATTAGAAATTATTTGGATATTGACCGGTCAGTACCCAAGCAATGTTTTTTAGCATTTAGCAAGACAACTTTAGCACTGATTTTGCAAGGCCAATATGTATGATAATTGATAATATATATTCATATAGTTTTGGTCTTTCTAACTAAGAACTCAATCCAATACAATGATATTAAGTTATAGTTATAAACTTATAATGTGCAAGTAAAAACATATTAGTATCTGTATCTCGTAAACATGAAGGCTATATATTCAACTGTAATTTTTTTTTTTAATTTTTTTTTAATTTTTAAGAATTACCTATTAAGATTGACAATACATGTGCGTCATGGATATCCACTCCCATAAACATAAACCGAGCGAAAACTTCTCAAACATGTTTGTAAAATACGTATGGTGGGACTCTAACTCCTCACCACCAATATGGAAGGGAGGTGCAATACCATCTTTACTAAGAGATGACGTACTATTCAACTGTAATTACATGATGGGATTGGTGTACATTTATACTAGAATATGATTGCATTTTTTGTAAACTTGGTTTCATTGCCGCTACTTCAGGTTTCACATCCTTGAATTTATCGACAGAAGCAACTTCATGAACACACTCTACATTTCGTAAACCGGGTTTCCTTTCTGCTACTAATTCAGGCTTCATACTCTTGAATTTGGCTAGAGAAGCAAGTTCATGAACAGACTCTGCTATTTTCTCAGAGCAAGAAACAACATCAGCCAGCAGAGAAGCCATAGTCACTGCTGGTATCACATCTAGAAGGTCACTAATTTCCTTGCACAATTCTGTATTGAGCATGAATTTCAGGTTCTTTGCAGCAATCTTGGACCGTGTAATGTGTAAAATGGCAGCATAAGGTGTAGTCATTGTCTTGATTGCCATTGCTAGTTCTTTCAAACCTTTGACGGATTCTGAACTCACTTTTATGCTTTCCTCTTGAATTTTGCTGCGGATTTCTTGCGGTGTCTACAATTAATTTTTTACCACATACCACGTTAATTAGCTTTACACAGCACATAAAACACTTATTAGTTATATTTGAAAGAATATATATGATAGGTGCATTACTTGGGTCTCAGTGTTTAGGTAGTCATGAAGAGCTTCAATTCTGTAAGCACATTTCCAGGTCAAGCTCCCAATCTTTAAGTATTGTTTCCCTGGATGACCAAACCTGAACCGACCATGAAAAGGCTCCCATCTAGCAAATATGGCCTGCACAACGTCATTAATTAATCTCCATATTGTTAATAAGAACATCGTAGTAAAGCTTGAATGAGGAGAGGATTCAAATTCAACAGATATACATATATAAACTCACCAAGGATTCTTCTGTTTGTTTTGAGTGGAGCACACTTTTATATCCTTCTAAAAGTGTCTTGTTGGACTCTTCATCCTCTGATGTTTTGAAGTATTCTAGTCCAAAACCTGCACCATCACATTAACTTGTAAGTTTTGTAGCTAGCTAGCTCATCATATGACATAATGTAAGAATAAACCAAGATGAAGTTACTAATCGAGAATGAAATGGAAGAGAATCAAGTTCCATGAGAAAAGTAACTTGGTTCCTTAAGTGGGAGAGGGGAATAAAGTTCTCATTCCAGCAGGAACTTAATTCCCGATTTATGTGTGAGACTCACATAATTTTTATTCCCAACTGATTTTAATAAACACAGTAATTACAAATTAGGGACCTCATTTGGATTCCTGATTAGTAAACACGCCACAAATGTTAAGAAAGACAAAAGTATAGTCGTGAGATGTACCTTCTAAGAAAAAAGAAATGTCTTCCCTGTATTCTTCTCTCTCACATCTCCCCTTCTCCTCCATGGCTCCACCACCATTGTTCTTCTCCTCATTTCTCTTCTCTTCTCTCTCTCTCTCTCTCTCTCTCTCTCACTCTCATTTTGATTTAGGGAATGAGATAGTGGATTTTTGGGTGTTGGTTGGATTTGGGGGTGGTGGGAGAGTTTTTATGTTGCAGTTGGGGTGGTTTGTAGGCAGTGGTGTGGTGCCGGTGAACGAGGCTGCGAATGGTTTGCAGATTGGCCATGGCTTTTCTAGTGTTTTTTTTCTTCGAAATGTTTGAATTGAAAGTTTAGATTTTTGTTTTGATTTTCTGTTTAGGAAACTGTGTTTTTTCCCGTATTGTTGAATTTGGTGATATTGTCACTTGAATATGGCTTAATATATATATATATATATATGGATACATTTGTGGTTGTTTGGTTACTGGGAAAATGAGGGAAAATGGCTGTGGTTATCATGTTTGGTTGTTGGGAAAATGGTTGTGGTTGCTATAGGAAATGGTGGTGTAGGTAATGACGATGGTTGATGGAAAAAAAATATTTTGTTTAGTTTTGAATATTATATTTTTGTAATATACATATTTACCCCTCATTATACTTTTCATTTAAATTTTTTAAGGGGCATTTAAGTCTTTCTCTCTCTTCCAATTAATAAGGGTAATTCGGTCTTTATGCATTTTAAATGTGTCAGATAACATTTTTTTTTGAACTTATCTTTAACAGCAGGGGAATGATGAATTTTGAAAACCGAGGGAGTAAAATGATGATGATGCAAACATCGGAGCGGGGAGGTGTGGGGTGGGTGGGGTGATAATAATATCCCAAATTTTATAGTTTACAAAAATATAACTAACATGTGTAATGGTACATTTTATCATATTTAAAGGAGAAACAAATGCATCCAATAAAGTTCAAAAAAAAAAAAATAGTAATAAGTTATATTAGAATTAATAATTACATAATAAAATTTTTATATTTTGAAAATATTAAAATCTATAAGGGATCTGGATGAGGATGGATATCCATAGATAATATTCATTCCCATCCTCGAAAATAAAATGGATATTAGAATGACATCTATCCCTGCTCTGTCCCCGAAATAATAGTATCCATCCCTATTTTGAATGGAGCGGGTTCTTACGGATATCCGCACGTATTCATGGATAATTTTGCTATCTCTATTTTCTGTGTAACCATTCATTGGATTTTGCGTGTTAACATGATGGGCAATGTATAAACACATTAACCTTATGTGGCTTTCACAACATACACATAAAAATGCTTACACAATAATAACTATTTCTTTACACATAGGCCCCATCATTCTTATTTCTCAAAATATTTGTTACTTATTATTTTATATTACCAAACAACAAATAACAATTAATATTATTGAGTAGAAATATTATAATATTATCTAATTTAATTTATTTGATTTTTTAAATATCCTATTGTCTATAAAATTAACAAACAAATCAGTTAAAATCAATAAATTAATTAATAAAGAGCCAACCTAATTCAACTGGTTGAAATCTCCCTCTCTCTACTTTCTAGAAACTTCGAGCGATTTCTAGAGAGACAAACAATCAACAATTCAACATTACCAAATTCCTATTCCATAAACATCCCCTTTTCAATGTTTTATTATATAAACAATGGCCTTCATGGTCTGGGTTCCATTAACATTGCAGGTGTTGGGTTTTGTGTCCTGGGTTTCACCAACAAATTGCAGGTTGTTGGGTTTTGTGAGTTCCATCAACAAATCGAAGATGATGAATCTAAACGGAGAAAGAGTTGGATAGAGCTTGATGATGATTAATTTTGTTTTCCACAAGTTTTTTGTTGATGAAGAAGTAGGGATTTTCAAAAGTTTGTCGTTGATTTTTTTTTAAAGATAAGTTTGATACATAGGGAAAAATAACCATTATGAAATAAATGTATCTACGGAACTTTAAAAAAAAAAAAAATTAATACATCGCTGGATTGTATTCTAAACCTAATACAAAAAGAATTAATTTAGAGATTACTTCTGTAATTTAGTTTTTGTAAATATTCTGTACTTAGCACAAGATCGAATCACCCAGGAGTATGTGCTGCTTTTTCTTTGAACAAATGTGTAAATCCACCTACAGAACTTAAAGAAAAAGATTAAAAGCTTAAGTCGAATTTGAAACTCACAACTTATTTTCAAGCTTGTGTCAACGCCAACGAGAATAACAAGCTTGGTATAAAAAATATTATTTCTCTTAAGCCGCCTATTTATAGGTTTAGAAAAGAATAATTTGTTTTGTCATAGGACACAAGAATCACAAATCCTATTGTGATTTAGTAAGTCTAACTTATTAGAAGACTTTTCCTTTTAATTTAATTCTATTCATTCTTCAATCAAAATCCTATTTTGATTTATTTTACATTCCTAATAGGAAATGAAATAAAATAAAAGAAGTAAGATGAGACTTTATCTTAGAACTTAACATTTGAGCCCAATGAGTTCCTTTTAGATGATCAAATTTAACTTATGAAGTTTGGGGATCCACGGGTTATTTTAATTACAAGCTCCGATATATTTTGGCAAAGTACTAATTAATTCTTAATTAATTGAGCTCAAATATATTAATTTCAATTTAGTCCATTAAAAAACTGAAATTGCACTCTTGAATTAAAATAAAATATATTAAACATTTTTACGTTAAGAAAGTGTGTGAAATATGTATCATTATGAAAAATACCAATAATTAAAATGCTCTTTGACCGTTGCACTATTAATTATTTTATTCATTAGAACCGTCCTTACGTCTAATGTATAATTTTAATTTATCATAAATCATAATTCAATAACTCCTTAATGAATACTCGATACCAAGATTTATTATCCAAGTCCTCGTAAAACCCATAAGGTGATATTTACTCTTATTTGATTATAAGAGCCATAATGACCATATCTATAAATATATGTTTGTGTGATATATGAACCAATAACTCCAAACTATCAGGATTAAAACATTATTCTATGATCGTACCTATTGATATCTCAAATGTTACAACTCATAATACATATGATACATTATTTATCTCATGATTAAGATAGATATCTCAATTGCTCTATTATGAATATATTATTCCATTAATGGTAAAATCAAAATATACTATTCACTTGATCCGTTCAATACATTATATATACTAGGTCTTTTGTTTAAAGTTTTTCACTTGGTGATTCTAGACTCATCATTGAAAACAAAAGACACATAACTTTAATTAAGATAAGGTGCATGTCTAGCCTGTATCTGTAGTTATGAACATTTTTATAATAAATAAAGAATTATATATGTCTACCACACATAAACTTCTTTATGTGAATAATTCTTTATTGTTTTTTTTTAGTCTTGGATCCTTAGAATATTTTGCTTTTTAATATATATGATAAATGATTTATACATATATGCTACATAATTTATTTATAAACAAAAGACTTTTATTGATATCAAATTATTTGTTACAAAAAAAACCCCTTGCTTAAGGGCATACTTCCTAATAATCTCCCAGTTGAACTAAAACATGTGTGTCATATCTTTCATCCCGAAACCTTCTAAGTGATTGTCAAAACTCTTTTGCGGCAGAGTCTTTGTGAATGGATCTACCAGGTTATTTATTCACACTATCTTATATATCGTTACATCCCTTCTTTGTACGATTTCTCTAAGTAAATGATATATATTTTTTTTCTATGTGCTTTCCTCTCTCATGACTCCTTGGGTCTTTTGCATTAGTAACAACCCCACTGTTATCACAGTAAAGTGTGATCTTCTTTTCTGCACTAGGGATAACCTCAAGGTCTATCAAAACATGGAGAGAATGATGAAATAAAAGAGATGAAAAAAAAAAAATACACAGGAGTACTATTTTGATTTTGTGATAGTCATTTATGTTTCTTTACCTATCCGTCGTGGATAATCATTTTTTACAACAAGCTTTTAATGCCCGTAGTTAATATATTGTAATCTTTAATGCTTTTTCTTGTAGACGTTCTCGCTTCCTAGTGTGTTATTGATCTTGACATATTATTTGCCTATTCATGAATGCTTACATGAACACTTAAATCAATCTCATCAGGAGGTTTAGAGATTCGATTTTGAGGAGTTCAAGGGTCGAGAGAAAGTAGATTTGCAGAGACCATACTTCTGCGAATATATTGATTTATTAGACAATAAGGATATACAAAGACTGTTTTAGAAATAGATAGCGAATATATTTAGCATTTAGCAAGACAACTTTAGCACGGATTTTGCAAGGCCAATATGTATGATAATTGATAATATATATTCGTATAGTTTTGGTCTTTCTAACTAAGAACTCAATCCAATACAATGATATTAAGTTATAGTTATAAACTTATAATGTGTAAGTAAAAACATATTAGTATCTGTATCTCGTAAATATGAAGGCTATATATTCAACTGTAATTTTTTTTTATTTTTAAGAATTACCTATTAAGATTGATAATACATGTGCGTCATGGATATCCACTCCCATAAACCGAGAGAAAACTTCTCACACATGTTTATAAAATACGTATAGTGAGACCCCAACTCCTCACCACCAATATGAAAGGGAGGCGCACTGCCATCGCTACTAAGAGATGACGTGCTATTCAACTGTAATTACATGATGGGATTGGTGTACATTTATACTAGAATATGATTGCATTTTTCGTAAACTTGGTTTCATTGCCGCTACTTCAGGTTTCACATCCTTGAATTTATCGACAGAAGCAACTTCATGAACACACTCTGCATTTCGTAAACTGGGTTTCCTTTCTGCTACTAATTCAGGCTTCATACTCTTGAATTTGGCTAGAGAAGCAAGTTCATGAACAGACTCTGCTATTTTCTCAGAGCAAGAAACAACATCAGCCAGCAGAGAAGCCATAGTCACTGCTGGTATCACCTCTAGGAGGTCACTAATTTCCTTGCACAATTCTGTATTGAGCATGAATTTCAGGTTCTTGGCAGCAATCTTGGACCGTGTAATGTGTAAAATGGCAGCAGAAGGTGTAGTCATTGTCTTGATTGCCATTGCTAGTTCTTTCAAACCTTTGACGGATTCTGAACTCACTCTTATGCTTTCCTCTTGAATTTTGCTACGGATTTCTTGCGGTGTCTGCAATTAATTTTTTACCACAGACCACGTTAATTAGCTTTATACAGCACATAAAACACTTATAGTTATATTTAAAAGAATATATAGGACGGGTGAATTACTTGGTTCTCAGTGTTTAGGTAGTCATGAAGAGCTTCAATTCTGTAAGCACATTTCCGGGTCAAGCTCCCAATCTTTAAGTATTGTTTCCATGGATGACCAAACCTGAACCGACCATGAAAAGGCTCCCATCTAGCAAATATGGCCTGCACAACGTCATTAATTAATCTCCATATTGTTAATAAGAACATCGTAGTAAAGCTTGAATGAGGAGAGGATTCAAATTCAACAGATATACATATATAAACTCACCAAGGATTCTTCTGTTTGTTTTGAGTGGAGCACACTTTTATATCCTTCTAAAAGTGTCTTGTTGGACTCTTCATCCTCTGATGTTTTGAAGTATTCTAGTCCAAAACCTGCACCATCACATTAACTTGTAAGTTTTGTAGCTAGCTAGCTCATCATATGACATAATGTAAGAATAAACCAAGATGAAGTTACTAATCGAGAATGAAATGGAAGAGAATCAAGTTCCATGAGAAAAGTAACTTGGTTCCTTAAGTGGGAGAGGGGAATAAAGTTCTCATTCCAGCAGGAACTTAATTCCCGATTTATGTGTGAGACTCACATAATTTTTATTCCCAACTGATTTTAATAAACACAGTAATTACAAATTAGGGACCTCATTTGGATTCCTGATTAGTAAACACGCCACAAATGTTAAGAAAGACAAAAGTATAGTCGTGAGATGTACCTTCTAAGAAACAAGCAAGTTGTTCAATGTTGTTAGAAACCAAGTTGTGAAGATCATGACCAGCCCAAATAGGACAAATGAAAATGCATACAAGCATAGCTGTAAATCCACCAATGAGGATGGTGGAAACCCTTTGATAGGCCATGTCCAGCACCTCATCGTTACGGTAACCAGATACAGATATCAAACAGAAGGTCAAGATGAATACCAGCAGTCCATAATCATATTTCGCCTTCATTTGTGGAAAGAATCTTATAAATGTCATCATAGAAGCTGTACATATCATAACGAACATTTATTAATTACCAATCACCTAGCTTATGCTTCACAAGATCTTTAAAAGTTGATATATTCAGTGAAGACAAAATGAAATTTGCATACCTTGTAGGAAGACAAGCAGCCCAAGGATTATGGGCTCACCTCTCTCTCCTGGGAGATCTGCTAAGCAGTGAGCACCAAATCCTAGAGTTCCAGCTACAATTGTTGCCAAACCTCTGTTTATTCCCTTGGAAAGTGTAGCTCCTGCAGCATCAATAACAGTTTAACACCAACAATTTTCTCACTTTAATTTCTAACTAATTAGTCAAGATATACTTCTATTAAATCTCTTACATTAATAAAAATAGGAAAATCAAAAAGTGAAACCATACCTACAGAGAATTCAAATACAACAACTACAGTCATAACAGCCCACATTGCAGAGACACCAAAGCCTTCATAGAGAGGTTCGAAATAGTAGAACAATGAAACCAAGGTGATAGCTAATCCCACTTTAAGTGAATGAATAATTCTTCTGGGATCATCTTTTCCCAATTTCTTCAATTTCCCAGGAAAGGCCTTGAGCTTCCCCCAACCACGATCCATCATTCCTTCCTTCTGATCAGCACCAGACACAACTTCCATTTCAATATTTGAGGCTTTGCACATTTACAACAATTGTTAAGTGTGTTAAAAAAGAGCTTAATTGAGTTTATGAACATGCACAGGTTTAGATGGCTTTGTTTAGTTATTTATAGGTGATCAGAATATTCGAACGGGAATTAGAAAACATGTCATGGTTTGTTTTGCGAAGCATCCAAGAAACTTCAGTCCACGTTGTGTTTGGTACCAAGGAAATGGAAAGAAAATAAATAAATAAATAATCGAGTTCATCAACTATAAACAACTTAATATTTATACTAGAATTCCGTACATGTGTGACCAAGGTGGCAATTTCTTGTAAAGAAAGAATAAATAAAATTTTATTCTGCTTAATCAGTCCTAATTATATTATAAGATACTGATATAATGTCATTTAGAAGTAATTTAAATTGACATGCGTCAAAGTAAGAAGAGTATATTAAGAAAGTGTCTTGGAGAGTGGATGTAGCATCTCTTTTCTTATACAGTCATACAGCTTTACAAAGAAAACAACACACTAAAATAACAAAGGCTCCAGCTTAACTTTGAAAACATAATTAAACATAGAGAAAAGCAAACAACTAGGGAATCTATATATAATAAAAGCACACTAAATTAAGTCACACCTACCGACAAACTTAATTATTAAAAATTGTCTTCCCAAAAATCATATGTAACAGGGGAGGGCTCGAGCCTCCCCATCGCTGACTCGGGGAGGCTCGTGGAGATCCTGATGGATTTTTTGCAATGGATCTACACACATAATTAGTTTTCCATTTATTTATTTTTATATAAATCTTCACTATCAAGGAGATCCAATTTTTTTTTTTTTTTTTTTTAAAATTATTGTTAAATTAGTAATTTTTTTTTATTTTTTTATTTTTATTTTTATTTTTTATTTATTTTTATAATTATAGTTGTTAGGGTTAGTTTCATATTTTTAGTATTTAAAATAAAATCAACAATTAAATATAACAGTCAACACTAACGGTATGTGAAGTGAATATTAATTTTTGATAAAGTTGTTTTTTTTAGTGTAAATTGACAAACCTCATATAGATTCCCAGGTAGGTTCTCAAAGTGAACACATTTCATCTATTTACTCGGCTTTGAAAGCGTTTACAACTGTTTATGTTTTCTATTTATAATACAAGGACATACACATATGCATCGGTGCTCCGATATACTATTACATATATTGCATATAATTTACATGTTTTTTATTTGGCATATGACTGCATTGATCACCTGAACCAGAACTGTGACGGTTGAGTATGGATTTTGCTAATCGGGTTTGCTAGTGAATTTGGGTGTTAAATTCAAACCCAAAACGAGTTTGGGTTTATAGAAAAAAAAAAACACCAAATTCAAACCCGTAAATCCGTTTGATTTAAAATTAATGTAATAAATTTTATTTGTTAATAAATAATAAAATATAAAAACCAAACCAAAACAGCTTTTATTAATTTATAAAATGTTTTGTGGGTTCACGGGTTCGATCAAAACCCATGAGCGAAACACCCACTAACATAAATTTGTGAGGTGATTATGGACGAAGCCAAAACCCACAGATGGAAAGTTCGAACCCGTTTAATTTTACGGATTTACAGTCAGATTTGGGTGTCAAAATTTTTTGTGGGATCAAGTCAAATTTAGCAAAACTCAATCCATTGTCATTCCTAATAATTAGAGTTATGTAAGTTTGTCCTTAGACGTTCTATACTAAAATATTATATTTAAGAGACCAAAATAAAATTTTTAAATACTTAATATTAAAAAGAAAATTACATTAACCGACAATGACCTCTCGTATTATTACTCATTAATAAAAGTTGGTCGAAGTTAGCTTGTTTACCGATCTTAACGGTCAAAAATACCAAAACACCCATGAGATTCTAAATTAAAATTTTTTAAATATAAATATATATATATATATATAAAGATGGACCTCCACCGTTGTCTTTAAGATGGACAATGGAAATAAAAATTTTATTAAAACATATAAAAATTTGAAAAAAATATTTTTTAAATGGATATTTACTGTCCATCTTATATAAAAAAAAAAAAATCTGAATCTGTCATCAGGAGAAATACAATCTTATTTTGCAAGCCACTGCAACATATAATTAAATCAATATTAACTATTATTATTATTATTATTATTTTTGCTGATTTCATTGTTTTTGGTGCAACTGTGAAAGTGCAACATCTCATAACCAAACAAATGTCGTCTTGATAATAAGTTACTAACGAGAAAATCTTGGTAGGGACGGTCCCATACACATGGATATGGGATCGTCCAATAAGAACTTGCCACATATACATTGGAGAATATATGGCACACTTGTGACAGACTTGTGGATCATTATGGGACTATCCCAGCCAAGATTTTCTCGTTACTAACATGATGAATGGTACTTTACGGAATTACGGGTATTTTATTTTGAGTACAACTCTAGCCTCTAGGTACTTTGAATGAAAATTTTATATTTAAAAAAGAAAAAGAAAATAGAAAGAGGTGCTTTATTGTTGTAAACGAAAATTTTCCCTAAAATCATGGGTCCTGTACAGGATTGACTAATAGGAATAAAAAATCGCTGCACATGCCGGATTAGGTCCAATCGTTTGTATTAAGGGTTTTATTGAAAACTTAACCCATTTAGGAGACTAAAATTGAAATCTAACCCGTTTTTAAAAAACTTGCAAGACTAACTCTTTTGGGGTTGTTGAAAGACAATATTGCCCTTGTAAAATTGAAAAACCCCTATCTAATCCTTCTTCTAATCGACCAAACACTCAAAACACTCAAAACACTCTAAATCACTCTAAACCTCTTTCAATTCAAAATCTCTAATTTCTCTCAAAATCCCTCATTTTCATCTCTCCTAAACGACCTTCATCTCCTTCTCTCAAACTTTCAATTCAAAATCCCTCATCTGCGAATCTTTCTCAAACGACCTTCCTTCTCTTAAACGATACAGTGGTAGTTGTACAACCACGCCGATGACGAGGAAGCTTGGAGTCGACGACGACACGACGGGACTGTAGCTTACAGTTGATGACGGCACGACGGGACAGCAGGTGAAGTCGACGACGGTGCCACTTTGACGGCAGGTGAATGAGCGACACTTAAGCTTAGCTTTCCTCCCCTTTGTTTTTGCTTTTTTCTCTCTATTTCGTCCAGTTCCTCTGTTTTGTTGTTTTTGTTTGTTGTTTCTATTTTGGGATGTGGACTGCTTTGTTTTAGGGCTATTTTTCTTTTGCTTGGTGGTGAATTGTCTTGCCTTGCTTTGGCTGTTTTCCCTTGTTGCTTCCGTGCTTGCCTTCTTGGCCTATAATAATTTTTAGCTATTAAAAAAAAAAAAAATTGAACCATTTTAATTGTGTAATAGTTTATGCTTGTAAAATATTTGATTGATATATTCATCTCCTCTGGTTGAATAAGATGTTTATGTCACCTTTGTAAAATTTCCATTTTAGGTTTTCATCTTTTGTTGAAAACTTGAAATGATAACAGTCACAATAATTCTTGTCCCAAGCTTGAAAACACCTGTCAACTTATTTTTCCAAAGACTAGATCTTATGTTGAAATAAATTGGCTTCTGGGAATTGTAAGTTTCAACTTAATAATCAGGTGTCAATTTCATAATGGAGGATTATGGCAACCACTTTTATGGTTAGACAACTGCTTTCAAGTGGTTATCAAGTCTTTTTTTTTTTCAAGCTAGTACCTACCACAATTAGGTCTAGATTTCCATTGTTATTTGAGTTTTTTTTTTTGGATCATGGTTTGATCATTGAAATGTATTGGTAAGCTCATATTGTGTTATTGAGTACAAATTTGTGTATCATCAAATTGAATACCCAGATTTAGAATTAGACCCCACGTAGAACCTAACCACCACATTTTCAGACCGTTCATGTAAACACATTAGGTCCTACCAAAACCTGACATGTCAATCTTGCTCTATGCATTTGTTCTAGTTGGATTGTGGTGGTGGCTCCTTTGGAGGTGGAGCTGCTGCTGTTGCATCAACTCTTGGTGGTGGAGCAGCAGCTGCTAAGGAAGAAAAAGGAAGAGAGTGACGATGACATGGGATTCTCACTTTTTGATTAGATTACTTACCTGCATGATTGTTTAGTCAGAATGTATCTATGGGGAGCTTATTTCTTAAATGTTAAATGTTTTTTTTTTTTTTTTTTTTTTTTTGAGTTAGGAACATGGGATCCACCCAGAAAAGCTTTATTTTGACCATTTAATGTGTTGGATATTTGTGGATCAAACTATCAATTAAACATGTTTAGTTTGCCTCTTTTTTCTTCATTCCTAAATCATTTTTAAAATCGGATATCTTGTTTTTGAGATCAGTAGAACATGGTTACTGTGCTTGTGTTGCCTGTTCACTTTATTACAAGTAATAACGAATTATTTTTTTTAAAAAAAAGTGTTGAAAAAATTGGTCTTGGTGTAATTCATGACTTTTCGGTTGTTATGGTTGAGTTCCTATATTGCTGGGTTCGGTAATGTTTGAATGTTTGCATTGGATTTTGTAGTGGTTATGTACTCTTAGGTTTGGTATTTTGTACTGCATTATGGTTTCCTAACGGGTGTTAGGAATTTCGAACGGGTGTTTGGAATTGCCAACGGGTGTTAGGAATTACCAACGGGTGTTAGGAATTTTCAACGGATGTTAGGAATTCCCAATTGCTGCTAGGAATTCCTAACTAATACTGGAAATTCCTAACACTCGTTAAGAATTCTTAACACCCGTTAAGAATTCCAAACATCCGTTAGGAATTTCTAACACCAGTTGGAAATTTTGAACACTCGTTAGAAATTCTAAACACCAGTTAAGAATTCTAAACACAGTTAGAAATTCCTAACACCAGTTGAAATTCCCAACATCAATTAGGAGTTTTAAACACTAGTTAAGAATTCTAAACACCGTTAAGAATTCTAAACACAGTTAGAAATTTCTAACACCTGCTGGGAATTCTTAACTGCTATTGGGAGTTCCTAACTGCAGTTGGGAATTCCTAATTACCATTTGGAATTTTTAACAACAGTTAGGAACTCCTAATTGCTGTTGGGAATTCCCAACATCGTTTTGAATCTTGAACTACAGTAACATATATTACCTTAAATTGCTTATTCTGTTAAAACATTTGTATGGATATAAATATTTTATGGTTTTATATTATATTTCAGGATAATTAAATGGGAGAAGAGGTGGAATTGTCAGTAAAGGCTGCAGAACATTTCCCGGCGAAGATAAATAGCACTCCGTCAATGGCTGCTGTAAAGTGCATTAAGGAAAAGTTGACGGAGGCGCAACTATACCTCTTCCGCACAACATGCGTTGGGAAACTTCTAGACATGAATGACCTTAAGTTTTTCAGGCAAGAGATTGCGGTTTTCTATTCAAGAATTTTGCCTCATCACGGGTTTAACTGTACAACCTTGAAGCTTCTTTTTTGTATTTCAACTTCTCTCTTTAATATTTTGTATTGTGTTGCAAGATTATTTCAATCAGTGATGAATCATGAATTCAAATGTATGCAACTTTAGTTGCTAATATTATAGTCGAACTCGTACGGAGGCACGGTAAAACATTTTGATCAAATGAGGATTTTCAGTTCAAGCAGAAAATCAAATATATTGTCATGATATTATAGGGAAAAAAATTGGAATATCTCTACCATTCAATAGGAAGTATACCACTATGCTGAAGTCTTTGGTTTCCTGGGAGCAATCTGGGTCTCAGGCTGCAAAACAAACAAAATGCATAAGATGCAATGCAATAACAGTGAAAAAAACATTAACAGATTGCACACATTTAATATTCAAATATCATTAGATCAAAAGCGTATCTCTAGAACACAAAAGGAAAGCACATCATATTGATACAGTAATAACACTGTTAGGAATTCTCAACAGTGTTATGGAATTCTCAATAGTTGTTAGGAATTCCATAACAGCCGTTAGGAATTCCAAAAACCCGTTAGAAATTCTAAACACCCGTTAGAAATTCCAAACACCCGTTAGAAATTCCATTACATCGTTAGGAATTTCTAACATCAGTTGGAAATTCCAAACACTCGTTAGGAATTTCAACGGCAGTTGGGAATGTCTAACGGCTGTTATGAATTCCTAACGGGTGTTTGGAATTCCTAACGGGTGTTGAGAAAACAGTGCTGGACACATTCCAAAAAAATAGTTGCACTTGTCTAAATTTAATACTATAATGGAAAGTCAACAACAACAACATCAAATTCAACCAAGACCCATGCTCTATTACATTCATGTAAGCTATTTTCACAAAAATAATGAACCCTAATACACAAATCTAAGTAAATAACATATTTTACAAAAAAATAAACTAAAAATTTAGGTTGTAAAATTTAAATTGACCACAACAACATCAAATTCAACCAAAACTCATGCTCTATTACATCAATGTAAGCTATTTTCACAAAAATAAAGAACTCTAGTACACAAATCTAAGTAAATAAGACATTTTAACAAGAAATAAACTCAAAAATTAAGGATAAACTTTAAATTGATCACAACAACATCAAATTCAATCAAGACCCATACTTTATTATGTAAATGTAAACTATTTTCATAAAAATATTTCACAAATTCAAGTAAATCGGAATTTCAGAGTGTAAAAGTTGAAAAAAAAAAAAAAAAAAAACTCACCTCAAAGCTTCAATGGAAGGAACCCTTGTGGGGTTGCTCAATGGTGGAATTGCTTGTTTCTACTTGCTCAATGGTAGAGTTACTTAATTTGTACTTGCAAAGGAAGAAAGAGCAAAAGAAAAAAAAAAAAAAATTGGAGAGGAAGAAGAAGTGAGAGTCGTAGGTCTTTGGTGGTGAGGAGAGGAAGAAGTGAAGAAAATAAGGAAATAATAGGTACAAAATGAGTTAAAGAGAAAAGTTAGTAAGTAAGGGTAAAATGGTACTTACGTATGAAAAAAGAGTTAGTTTTGCAAGTTTTTTAAAAATGAGTTAGATTTCAATTCCAACCTCCCAAAGGGGTTAATTTTCAATAAAACCCTTTTATTAATTATCGTTTTGAAAATCTAATAGAAAAATGTAAAAAGTAAAAATAATAATAATTCAATAGGTTCAAGTGTTCAAATAGAAAAGGTAAGGTGAAAAATCCTATTGGCTTGGTCAGTTGGTTGATTAAACGTGAAAGTGAAAAAAAAAAAAAAAAAATTATTCAGTGTGTTTTTTTTTTTTTTCACTAAACTAATTAATTTTTTTTTTAATTTTTTTAATTTTTTTTATTTTTTTTAATATTAAGTTAGAGTAGTGAAATGTTAAACAATAAGACGTAATTTATGTAAGGTTCGAGTCATCCCCCTTTCCGAAACCCCTGAATTTATGTAATTTTCAATATATATATATATATATATTAAACAATAAAAGTATGAAATTAAATTCCATTAACTTATATTTATATTTCTTGCAAAGTATTACATGAATAATTGTCTACTTCAATAAAAAGTTTAATATTAAATGTTTAATTCATTTAATAAAAAAATTAGGTGTATTCAAAATAATAAATATCAATTTTCATTTCAGATTGGTTTATAGGTTATTGAACATATATTAATATAATTATTGTTTCAAACAATAATGAGGAAAAATGAATTGATGCATAGTTTATATATGATTATATATGAAGTGAAAACACTTTCGAAGTTAATAACCAAAAATGTATATTTGGACATAACAAGGACTAAACGTTAGCAGGATAGAATAATTATAGAATCCAAACGTTACAAGATTACCTTCACACTTGATTAATATTTGAACACAACATATACTCTTTATTTACAATGTTACAACATTGAATTGTACTGGATTAGACTGAGTTGGATTATGTTATTCATTTACAATCCATGTTTGGTGATATTTCGTATTAGATTATATTAAGATATACAAAGATTGGCTAAGTGTTAAGCTTTTCATATCTAAGTTCAAAATGTTGTGGATTCGAGTCATACCACATTTTCCTAATCTCGAAATATTGTAATAGTTCAAATATATATATATATATATATAAATGTTCTAGTCAGTGTGTACTGATGTAAATATATAAGGACATTGAATGTGAGCCACTCATTTTCCATGCTTTGACTTAGTGTGTATGCATTTGTCAAAACTTCTCCATAATGAGTGGCTCACATTCGATATCCTTATATATTTACATCAGTGTGCACTGATGTCAACGAGACCGTATATATATATTTATAAAGGAAAATTTTCAAGTCAGTGCGTACTGATGTAACTCTATCAGTGCGTTTTATCTGGACCATTAGATTTACATGTTTTGACTCAAAGTGTATGCAATTGTCAAAACTTCTCCATAATCTATGACCTACATGCAACACACTGATGAAGTTATATCAGGACACACTGAGGAGAAAAGAACTGTATATATAAATATATGTTGGATTTGAATTTTGTTTATGAACAGTTTGTTAACTAATAAAAGTGATATATGTTTTTAGAATAAAAAATGATATTATAAAATATATATTTACTGTATTATATTTTTTTCTTAAAAAAAATTAATATTTCATTAAATAAAAATAATACATGTAACAGATTTCAAGAATATTTGAATTTTTTTAAAAAATATTTAATTTAATTTAAATAATTTTTAGATTTATACTATTAGAATAAAAAAAATTGTCTTTATTTAATATTTAATTAATTTAATATTAAAATAACATATATTATTTCATATTGTTATTATATTAAAATGTATTATTATCATTAAAAATACCTATAATAATTATCAAAGGGGTAAAAGTTGTTACTGAAGCTGTAAATGTGGTTACCAAACCCATGAAAATGGTAACGAATCAAATTTTTAAAAACCGGAAAATTGTTACAAAAGCCGTAAAGTTTGTTACCATGATTGTAAAAGTGGTTATCAAAGCCGTGAAAGTGGTTACAATGTAAATTTTTAAAAACCGTGAAATAGTTACCAAAGCCATAAAAGTGGTTACCAGAGCTATGAAAGTAGTTATCAAAGCCGTGAAAGTGATTACAAGTCAAATTTACAAATAATGTAAAACTGTTACCAAAGTTGTAAATGTGGTTACCAAAGCCAAAAAGGTGGTTACCGATGCCGTAAAAGTGGTTATCAAACCCGTTAAAGTGATTGAATAAAAGATTTTCAAAAATTGTGAAATAGTTACCAAAGCCATGAAAGTGGTTACCTGAATCGTGAAAGTAGTTACCCAAGCCATTAAGGTGGTTACAAGTCAAATTTTCAAAAAAATGTGAAATGATTACTATAGCCGTAAAAGTGATTACTAGAGCCGTGTAAGTGGTTACCAAAGCTATGAAAGTGGTTACAAGTCAAATTTTCAAAATTTTTAAATAGTTACCAAAGTCATAAAAGTGGTTACCAAGGCCATAAAAGGGGTTACCGAAGTCGTGAAAATGGTAACAAATCAAATATTAAGAAACCGTGAAATATTTGCCAAAACCGTAAAAGTGGTTACCAAAGTCGTGAAAGTAGTTATCAAAGCCGAAAAGATGGTTACAGTTCGAATTTTCAAAAAAAGTGAAATAGTTACCAAAGATGTAAAAGTAGTTACCGGAGTCGTAAACATAGTTATCAAAATACTAAAAGTGGTTACCAAAGTCATGAAAGTAGTCACCAAAGCTGAAAAGATGGTTACAGGTCAAATTTTCACAAAATGTGAAATTGTTACCAAAGCCGCAAAAATGGTTACCGGAGCCGTAAACATGGTTACTAAAACCGTGAAAGTGGTCACAAGTAAAATTTTACAAAACCGTGAAATGGTTACCAAAGCCGTAAATGTGGTTACCGGAGACGTAAAAGTGGTTACCAAAGTCGTGAAAGTAGTTACCTATCAAATATATAACCCATTTCAATGGGGTAGTTCTATTTTGACGGGCTTCAAACTATAAACCTAGTACGGCCCTCAAGCCCAACCCTAAGGGCCAACGGGTCTAAAATATATGTCTAAGTTCGCCATCCCAATCGGGTGCGGGCCAAGCCCGAGCCTTTAATGTGGTGGACCAGTCCGGGTGGGCTTGTAGGTAAAAGGGTAAAGCCCGCAACTGGTATTGGCCACCTCGGCCCATTTGTACGGAAAAATAACCATTTTAAAAATAAATGTATTTACGGAACTGAAAAAAAAAAGGTTTCAAAACATCGCTGGATCGTATTCTAAACATAATGCAAATTGAATTAATTTAGAGATTACCTTTGTAGTTTAGTCTCTACAAATCTTCCGTATTTAGCACAAGATCGAATCACCTATGATTGTGGGTCTTCGTCTTGGAACCTAACATTTGAGCCCAATAGGTTCCTTTTAGATGATCCAATTTAACTTGTGAAGTTTGGGAATCCACATGTTATTTTAATTACAAGCTTTAATATATTTGATCCAAGCACTAATTAATGATAGTATCCATTTCTACACTTGGTGTGTAGCCCTCATTTTCTATTGTTTTCGCTCGTTTCTCAAGCATTATTGTTATTTAATGTGTTTTGTGAGCTTTGTGTAGGTAATCATCCATAAATAAGGTGTTAGAGCTTAATTGAAGAGTTTTGGAGGTTAAATGGCTAAAACTGTAAATGCTCGTGCAGAACACCCAACTTGCGGGGGTCATATCTCCCTTCCCAAATCAAACCATGTTGAGATCCACATATATTCTCAGAAGTCTAGTTTCCAATGGTGTTTACGTATCGCAGATTCGAGGTTTTTGTAAGAAGTTATGCTTGTGTTTGTAACGGTGCGCGATGTTGAAAACTGCACCATAGAAGCTCGCTTGAAAAGCTTCGCCTTCTTGTCCCACGAGCCATCTAATGAAAATTGCTCTAGAAAATTTCGCCGGACAAGTTTCGTCTACTTGTCCTACGACCCTTCCCACGAAAAAGCTCCGTTTTCAACCAATTTCATCCACTTTCTAACAGGCATACATGTTTTTTCATCCCAACTTCGTGCGCTAACCTTTCCACTCTATAAATACCCCATTTTTTCTCATTTTCCTCACCACTCTTCAGACCATACACCCCTCTTCTTCATCTTCTTCCCCAAATAAGAGAGAAGCTTCAAGCTTCCATGAAGGCTTTTCCTCTATGGGAGCTCACCATACATAACCACCACCTACCTTCTACACCTCTTCCACCTATCTTAGAGTATATTTCAAGGAGAAATGAGGACTCTCTTACCCAATTTCAAGCCAAGAAACATCAAGGAAATGGAGAAGCTTTGGAAGAGATTTCTTCAAGGGTTTTCTCTACACTCATTTCTCTTTGTATTTCTTGTTTTCTTTGATGAGTAATCCCATTTCGAAACTTTGTAATCCTACACATGTGCTATTTATATATGATTGTTCTTAAATTCATTTGGACCTTGTTCTATTTTTTGTTATATCCATGATTTAATCTCTTATTATGACATGCATGTGTTTGGAGAGTTAGAAATTGATGTGTATTCATGAATGAGATTAGGAGTAGAATAACTTAATTTAGGAGTAGTGTAATGTAATATCCCATGATTGTATGTATATTGATGGATGATTCAAAATGCCATGTTTAGAATGATTTGAGTGATTGAGAATTAGCTCTAAAGAATGGGAAACGTTTGGTTGATACATTGACATGCTAGGTTAGGCTTTGGTTCTATATTCTTGTGTTTAATAGGTCTTTAGTTTAAGACACAATTGTTCATCCTATGGCTTTGGTTGAGTGATGAATTGATTTTAATAATTTCCTTAATTAAGAGAATGAACCCTTTACTTAAATTGAATGTACTTAATGTTTAACAATCAACTTGATGTGCATTGTTGTTTAGTGAACTTATTTTCTCTTTAAGCCATCTATCTTAGTGAGATTAGAGAGACTATGAGAGAGCTTTTTCTTCTATGAGAGAGTTGGGCATTCAAGAAGATTGGAGACTCGTCGTGACTGTCTAGTGGTAAAGACATCCGATTGAGAACCGTGAAAACCCAACGTTCAAATCTCGATAATGGATGGATTCTTCTTTCTTTCACTTTTGTATTTTTTTTCTTTGTATTTGAAATAATATAAACGTAGTTAAATTGCTTAAAACATACCTAGAGGTGAATAGGTTTTTACACCTTTTCCAATCCCTTGAAACAAACATTCGTTTGTCCCTCAAGGTAGCTTTACATACTTCACGTAATCCAAAACATTCATACATAGACAATATAATCATGTGATCATTTAGTCAATGTCTACATATATAAGGAGTTGCATGAGGTATAAAACACAAAAATCTCAACAACAAAGAACACTTGTTTTATGATATTGTTTAGGGAATTACAAGTGTTAACAAATATAGTTCATCAAAGTAACAATATACAAAAGAATAAAGAATATAAGAATGATCGAATATGTATTGCTTTACAAATCACACTTAACAAATCTTTATTCCAAAACTTCACAAGTGATGAATGTACTACAAGATTAAGAGCAAACATATATATACAAGTAATAAAGAGAGATAGGAAGAATTAACACATGAGATTTTTTAACGTGGTAAAACCTCCATGTGTTGAACTACAATTATTGGGTACTATATATATTGGATGGTAAATTAGAAATTCCACAAAGTGACCAATCCTAGATCACCTACCTAGTGGCGTCTATGTCTACCCAACCTTATTGGAAAGTATGAAATCCCTCAATGATGCGGAGACACCATATATTGGACAACATACCAAACCAAGATCGATGGAAGATTAGAAATTCCTCAAGAGTGCATACACATCCCATATACCCCACTCTATTGGAGTCAATGTCTATCCATACATATATGCCTACCAATAATGTAGCCAACTCTCTATCCAAGGCACTCATGTCTCTAGAGAGCCTCCCTAGAATAGCTATCCGGACCTTCCCGATCCTAGACATGACTTCTTACTTAACTATCCAAGCCATCATGACTCTAGTTAAGTCTCCTTGCTCGGTTATTTGGACGTATTGTCCTGACCAAGTCTTTCTTGCTCGACTATCCGGACGTATTGTCCTAGTCAAGACTTCATGCTTTTTACAAGGACTTTCTAGTGTGATCATATGAATGCAAATGATGCAAACAAGCAATACAACATAGAACATGTGATCAATACATTCCATGGAACAACTAGACATAAACATGTGAAAACACAAGTAACAAAGTCTAAATGCAAAATATGAATTAAACCTAGAGCATGTGAAAAACATGTAACACAATTAGCTCCTAGTTTTCATTCACACAAATAACACTTGAATAAATCATATTCATGAAGCATATATTCAAGATGTTACAAACATACATACAAATGCTAGAATCATAAAATGTATTCAAAGAATATTCTAGCCTAAGATTTAGAGCAATGATAAAATGATTACTTAATTAAATCCTAGATTTATCTAAAAACACATATACATATAATAATCCTAGATTACATCAATCATAGGATAAAAAAAAAATTCAAGACCATTTATCATCAAAATGATTCAATCAAGTCTCAAACAACCTTAGATATCAAACTAATCACTATACAACTCTTAAACATGTGAAAATCATAGAATCAAATAAACTAGTTCACATATGTCTCTAATTAGACTTTTGATTCGGTTTGATTATGAAGCTATCTTGCTCAATAGCATTCACCATACATATACATACATATAGAAGAAAACCAAAAGCAAATTGAAGGTTATAAAAGAAGAAATTTCAAAGATATGACAACTGTCTCACAATCACGAGCTGGTTCGATTTTCTGTGTAGAACCACTAAGAAAATCAATCAAACAGCTGCAAGACCACTTGAAAAGGTAGAGGACTTGATTATGAACAATCTTCAACTTGAATCACTCAATTTCGATTTTGTATGAGAAAGTTATGGTATTTGGAAGGTGAGAAAAAGTTGAGAGAAAATTCTACACATGAGAAATTCTAATTTTTCTTCTTGGAATGAATGGGAGGGAAATGAGAACTTTTGAAAGGATTCAAGAGAGGGAAACAAGGACCAATCAACATGTGTCACATCACATCCCACGTGTGGGGCACATGTGGCACACGTGGGTAGAGAGCCATGTTGGCCGTGTGCAAGGACTTCCTAGTGTGATCATATGAATGCAAATAATGCAAACAAGCAATACAATATAGAACATGTGATCAATACATTCCATGGAACAACTAGACCTAAACATGTGAAAACACAAGTAACAAAGTCTAGATGCAAAATATGAATTAAACCTAGAGCATATGAAAAACATGTAACACAATTAGCTCCTAGTTTTCATTCATACAAATAACACTTGAATAAATCATATTCATGAAGCATATATTCAAGATGTTACAAACATACATACAAATGTTAGAATCATAAAATGTATTCAAAGAATATTCTAGCCTAAGATTTAGAGCAATGATAAAATGATTACTCAATTAAATCTTAGATTTATCTAAAAATACATATATATATATATATAATAATCCTAGATTACATCAATCATAGGATAAAAAAAAAAATTCAAGACCATTTATCATCAAAATAATTCAATCAAGTCTTAAACAACCTTAGATATCAAACTAATCATTATACAACTCTCAAACATGTGAAAATCATATAATCAAATTGAAGGTTATAAAAGAAGAAATCTCAAAGATATGACAACTATCTCACAATCACGAGCTGGTTCGATTTTCTATGTAGAACCACTGAGAAAATCGATCAAACAGCTGCAAGACCACTTGAAAGGTAGAGGACTTGATTATGAACAATCTTCAACTTGAATCACTCAATTCCGATTTTGTATGAGAAAGTTATGGTGTTTGGAAGGTGAAAAAAAGTTGAGAGAAAATTCTACATATGAGAAATTCTAATTTTTCTTCTTGGAATGAATGGGAGGGAAATGAGAACTTTTGAAAGGATTCAAGAGAGGGAAACAAGGACCAATCAACATGTGCCACATCACATCCCACGTATGGGGCACATGTGGCACACGTGGGTAGAGAGCCATGTTGGCCGTGTGCAAGGACTTCCTAGTGTGATCATATGAATGTAAATAATGCAAACAAGCAATATAACATAGAACATGTGATCAATACATTCCATGGAACAACTAGACCTAAACATGTGAAAACACAAGTAACAAAGTCTAGATGCAAAATATGAATTAAACCTAGAGCATATGAAAAACATGTAACACAATTAGCTCATAGTTTTCATTCATACAAATAACACTTGAATAAATCATATTCATGAAGCATATATTCAAGATGTTACAAACATACATACAAATGCTAGAATCATAAAATGTATTCAAAGAATATTCTAGCCTAAGATTTAGAGCAATGATAAAATGATTACTCAATTAAATCCTAGATTTATCTAAAAATACATATACATATAATAATCCTAGATTACATCAATCATAGGATAAAAAAAAAAAAAATTCAAGACCATTTATCATCAAAATAATTCAATAAAGTCTCAAACAACCTTAGATATCAAACTAATCACTATACAACTCTCAAACATGTGAAAATCATATAATCAAATAAACTAGTTCACATATGTCTCTAATTAGACTTTTGATTAGGTTTGATTATGAAGCTATCTTTCTCAATAGCATTCACCATACATATACATACATATAGAAGAAAACCCCAAGCAAATTGAAGGTTATAAAAGAAGAAATCTCAAAGATATGACAACTATCTCACAATCATGAGCTGATTCGATTTTCTATGTAGAACCACTGAGAAAATCGATCAAACAGCTGCAAGACCACTTGAAAGGTAGAGGACTTGATTATGAACAATCTTCAACTTGAATCACTCAATTCCGATTTTGTATGAGAAAGTTATGGTGTTTGGAAGGTGAGAAAAAGTTGAGAGAAAATTCTACACATGAGAAATTCTAATTTTTCTTCTTGGAATGAATGGGAGGGAAATGAGAACTTTTGAAAGGATTCAAGAGAGGGAAACAAGGACCAATCAACATGTGCCACATCACATCCCACGTGTGGGGCACATGTGGCACATGTGGGTAGAGAGCCATGTTGGTCGTGTGTCACACGTGGCTAACACGTGGACACCTTGCTTGGTTTTTGGCCGAGCAAGCTCCTCTTGCGTTCTTCGACCGTATTTGGGTCTCCGAACTTTGATTTCGAATCCTTTTTCGGGTTATGACTTCTTCGGATTATGAATTGTGACTCCCTCACACAAGGCGAAGACTATAAAACTTTGATAAAATGTTGAGAATTCATTTTCGGAAAATGACGACGAAGACAACTCAACGAATGAGAATGCAAAGTAGCGTAGCTACATCGTTTGGACTCAAAATATAATGAATGAGTAACTGAAATGACCTGGACCCAATAAAGAATCATAAGAGATCATGTTCAAGTCCAAAAACAATAAAACGAAAACAAATAAACACAAAGTCACATATGTATACTATTTCCTAGACATAGTTCTAGAACATGCAATTTACAATGTTTATCAAATTAAATCTAATGCATGTGCATACATTACCAAGTGTGTGAAAGTGTTATACAAATGGTGTACAACTATGCAGGGACACATATGAATGACATGTGTGTGTGTATGCCTAAGCCTTGTAAGAGGAATGAGGTCTATTTTACCTTTATTGTGAAACTAAGCACATCTCTCTTTGAAGACTCCATCTTGCATGAGTTGTGGCCAAATCTTTCTTTGAAGCTTTGAATCATCAATTCTAAGACCACTAAATAATATAAGAAAAACATCGTTTTGATATGAAATACATGCCAAAACAAACCAAAAACCTAACAGTATTTCTTGTCTCTTATTCGATGTGTATTTTCATTCATTAGGGATTTGATGTAAACCTAACATTGTTGCCTCTTTTATTAAAAATGTTTGTTGATGATTGAGTGGTTATTTAATTTCTTAATGCGTTTGAGTGATTAGCCACCACTTGAATGAGCTTTGGTTGTTGTGTTATGGATTGAGAGGACACATACACAACGTGCTCGATTAAATCTCCATTGCATGTAGAGTAAGGCAGAGATATACAAGGCTTTGCATGTACAGTCACTAAATGTGGGTCATTGTTCTTAATGAACTCGTGTGTAATTTCGGGTAGCCATCCAGAGATAGGTCTATCAGTGCATATAGGTATAGCTTTTGTTGTTCGAGAGAGAATATTGGTGAGGATTAAGTGAGCACGACTTTCAATATTGATGGGCATGTTTGTATGTATTTTTGTGATTGATATGGTGGAGTCATCTTTTTAGTGTAACCATATATCATGCATCTCTCCAATCCAATTTTGTAAATACTATCGTATATAATTTATATTTTCATAGCAATAATTTCATATAGTGCATACACAACACACACCCTAATCAATTTTCCAATTCAATTAAACTAGGAATAGTTGATGAATTACAACTATTCGTGGAAACAAACTTTATTTATCATTGTACTACACTCACCGGCCTCGTACGATTGCAAGTAGCCATTTCGGTGTGGTCAATTAACTCTTAATTAATTGAGCCCAAATATATTAATTTCAATTTAGTCCACTAAAAAAACTGAAATTGAACTCTTGAATTAAAATAAAATATATTAAATATTTTTACCCTAAGCAATTGTGTGAAATATGTATTCTCATGAAAAATATCAATAATTAAAATGCTTTTAGACCGTTACATTATTAATTATTTTATTCATTAGGACCATCCTTACGTCTAATGGATAATTCTGATTTATCATAAATTATGATTCAATAACTCCTTATTGAATACTCGGTACCAAGATTTATTATCTAAGTCCTCGGAAGACCTATAATGTGGTATTTACTCTTATTTGATTATAAGAGCCATGATGTCCATAGCCATGATGTCCATATATATAAATATATATCCGCTATGACATATGAATCAAAAACGTCAAACTATTAAGATTAAACTGTTATTTTATGGTCGTACCTATTGATAGCTTAAACATTACAACTCATAATACAAATGGTACATTATTTATCTCAGGATTAAGATAGATATTTCAATTCCTCTATTCTGAATGTATTATTCCATTAACAGTAAAATCAAAATATACTATTCACTTGATCCATTCAATACATCATATGTACTAGTTCTTTTGTTCAAAGTCTTTCACTTGATTATTCTAGACTCATCACTTCCCAATTAAAAACAAAAGACTCACAATTTTAATTAAAATAATGTGTCTAGCTTGTATCTTAAGTTGTGAACATTTTTGGATTAAATAAAAAATTATGTCCACCACACATAAACTTCTTTATGTGATTTATGTGAATAATTATTTATGTTTTATTTGGTCTTGGATCCTTAGAATATTTTGCCTTTGACATATATAATAAACAATGTATACATGCTATATAATTTATTTGTAAACAAAAGACTTTTATTGATATCAAATGATTTGTTATAAAAAAAGCCCTTACTTTAGGGCATACTTCCTAACACCTTTGACACCTCTAAATCCCTATATGGTAGTCAATCCTGTCATGTAGTGCACTAGTATGAAATGTTCGTGGGCTCAAGATTTGATTCTTACGTGGTCTATTACAGGCTCCAATTTAATTTTCTAATGATACCCAACTTATTGAAATCTCTCACTACACCAGCCGGATAGAGGTATCCAACGAGTTGAGTCAGGCTGGACAATAATTTCTAAGTTCAATCGAGCTTTATGGTCGATTACACGAGAGCCTTCAATGTTTTTGTTAGGTTCGACCTTGCCCATGAGCCTTATTCAAATAAAGCTTGCCCTTGTAAGCCTGGACGACACGTTGAGCTTCAACCGATGAAGGATAATTTGTTTTTATTTAATTTGTGCATAAAGCGATGATGCTTAACTCTTCAACTCATCACTGCTTAACTCTTCAACTCTATCATTCTTTAGAAGGGCAGTGATAAGGGTCGAAAAAAATAATCTGCTTCGGTTTTGCACCTCTTACAAAATTGATCTTACTAGCTTCTAAAATGGAACCTAATATCACCTGATCAATATCTATCTTCGTGCCTGTAATGTAGCTATATAGGATGTCTGCATGAAACTCTGAAATCGTGGTCTTATACAGAACTGGCATGAGTAAGAGTGACATTCAAGAATCTCAGCCACTACATTCAAGAATCCCAGCCACTGAGGAAGCTGAGATTTCTTCAACTCTGATCCTTTCTCCCATCTGCCATCTTCTAGGCCTATAAGTGCCATGAGTTGCTCTGACTTGGGTACATCAATACCTTCATATTCTTTGCTAAGGTCTACATAATTTGGTGTACCAAAATAGGTGTTTATTATCTTTGTCGTAATCTTAAACTCATGGTCCCTCACCAAAATTGGTCCACCTTTTTTCACCACCTCTGGATCCATGTTGGCGTAGAACTCTTTAACTAAAGTCATATTTTCCCTTGCCGAAACTCTAATAATGTTCCGCCATTTCCTTTTCTCCATAATCTCCCAATTTGGTTATCCTTAAAATCATCAATAAAGATCCCCCTTTCAAAAATAGTTTTCGTTTTGTTCAACTTCTCCATCATTCTGGAGTAGTCACGGTTTCGTATACAAATTGTAGGATCCCTTGAAGTAGAGCCCATGGTCCTTCTTCCGGCTGGAATGGTTTCTTTTTCAGTCCCCTAGTCTATACCATTTTTCTTTGTAATGCTTCTGCTGGGATAACTAACCACACAAAATTTTCACCACCCTTAAATATCTAACAAAAATCTCAACACTACCGCATCACAACAGTTATTCAAAACAAAAACCAACTAACTCAAGCAATGCTTGTTCCATAAATAAATAAATAAATAAATAAAATCCAACAAGAGAAACACAACAAACAGTTCTAAAGAAGCATGCAATTCACTGTCAAGAAAAGGCAAATATAATCAAAATTTTCTCAACAATTAATACTCATTCCAGAAATTAGACTAAGAAAAACAAACAAAATACTAAAATTGGAACCACAAGTTATAAATAAACAAAAACCACTTGCATGCAATATATTTAGAGATCAAAATTCGAAAATTTCACCCAAAATCAAAATAAAATTCGAAATTTCACCTAGAGAACTATATAAAACAAAAATCATGGCCTAGCCTAATTTTCATAACTCAAGATCTCATTCAAAATCAATTTCATACAAAAACCCCAATTTTTGGAACCCTAGCCTCTAAATCTTCAAAAATTCATGCCCAAATTCATTTCAATCAAGAAGAATGGTGGCTAAGATGTGATTAGTTGATGAAATGAAGGAGATTTGGGGAGAAATTACATACCTTAAAAGCTTGGATCGATCCTTGAGAGATAAAGGGAATCAGTTTTTATTTTAGAGTGAGAGAGAGAAATTTAATTTTTTTTGAAAGAAAGGCAACTGTTGAAACAGTGTGACAAACCTTATATATTTTGCAATCAAAACGGTGTCGTTTCCTTAGTGGGGTTGGTCGCTAGTTCACGCTAACGACCAATTAGCTTCTTTCTTACTTTTGACATGTCATAAACCACGTGCTCCTCTCCAAATCTCAAGGTCATCTTTTCTTCCTTAACATCAATCAATGCCCCTACTGTTTTCAGAAATGGCTTACCAAGAAGTAGAGGTATTTCCACGTCTTCCTCCATTTCCAAGATAACGAAGTCTACCGGGAAATATAACTTCTCAACCTTTACTAGAACATCTTCCATCATACCCATTGGGTACTTTATGGACTTATCCACTAACTGAAGGATGACATGCGTAGGTTTCATCTCTCCCACACCCAATTTCTAAAAAATTGAGTACAGCATCAGATTTATGCTCGCCCCTGAATCAATCAAAGATTTACTAAATTTTGATGTTCCTATTGTGCATGGAATGGTGAATTTTCCCGGGTCTTTTAACTTCGGAGGTAGCTTGTTTTGCAATATAGCGCTACACTTTTTCGTCAACGCAACCATCTCAAACTCCTCCAACTTTCTCTTGTTCGAAAGCAATTCTTTCAGAAATATCACATACGTCGGCATTTGGGCGAGTGCCTCGGCAAAAGGAATGTTGATTTGGAGCTTTTTGAAGATCTCCAAAAACTTCATAAAGTTATGAGCATCCTTTTGTTTCTTAAGCCTTTGAGGATATGGAATGGGTGGAACATAAGCCTTCACTTGTGGTAAGGTCGGCTCATCTAATGATCTCCCTTGTAGGTCGTCTTCCACAACCCCTTCATTTTCCTTTTTACGGGGCATAGAACCATCATCCAAATTCACAAATTCTGAAACAAATTAATGATGTGTTGGGGGGGGGGGGGGGGGGTGTGGATAGATTTTATCTGATTTTACCCAATTTTTGTTATTAGTCAAATTGATGAAAATACCCTTAACTAGTCACAATACTATATCAAATGTATAAAGTGCGGAATCGTAAATGACACAAGATATTTACGTGAAAACCTTCATGGAAAAAACCACGGGCTAGTAAGTGCGTCACACTTAGAGATGCACATTTTTCCCCGGGCCTCTAATTCCCCGCGTCTCCATCCCCATTTAAGGATTTTTTTTTTTTTTTTTTTTTTTTTTTTTGGGGAGGGGGGGGGTGTGAAAATCATCCCCAAATTGAAATTGGGATGGGGGAGAGACCCCTCCCCATCCCTATTTCCCCTTTTTTCCCCTTTTTTCCCCACAATCCCCACAATTATATTGAAATTGGGGGGGGGGGACCCCTCCCCATCCCCATTTCCTCATTTCCCCCAAACATATATAAATATAATTATAATATATTTTTTTTTTATTTTTTTCTTATTCTTTGAAAACCCTAACTCCCTAAGTATATATACACATTTTATATAAAATGTACTAATGAATTTTATTTTGTATTTGTAATGGAATGTTTATTTTTTTTAGTTTAATTTGTATATTTTAGTCAAATGGGGAAATGAGGGAAATGGGGAAACGGGGAAATGGGAAAAAAGGGAGAAAATGGGGAATTGGGGATGGGGATGGGGATGGGAATGGATATAGGTCCCCCCAAAATTTCCCATCCCCATTTTCCCCAAATGGAGGATGGGGGAAGGGTCTGAGAATGGGGATGGGGATATGGGGACCTATATCCATCCCTATTCCCCAAACGTACATCTCTAGTCACACTCAAACCTCGAATCCACTAATGATAATGATTACAACCTAATCTCGGTATGTAACTCACTACTATTACCTAATCCTGGTATAATTGAACCTAGTTCAATTGCTTGTGATTTAAACTACCTAATCCCGGAAGCAACACAAGACTCACTTCTCAATGAAGAGATAATATAACCTAAGTGAATATATGATGATATCCAAAGTGCAAATAAAGCTAGGTAACCTTAGATGGTTATCTATGATGTTGAAATAACAATTAATATAATCCTAGATATCAATAGCTAAATGATATGTCAAAAAGCTTAGCTAATCATAGATTAAACAAACCTAGATAGCTATCACAATACAACACTCAATCATGTCAACACAACAATCTCTATCTTGAATACTAGAATTTAATCTAAGAATATGCAAGTAAATCAAGGGATGTCTTAATATGAAAAACACTAAAATTAGATGAAATTAGTGAAGAACATACCAATGGATGTGTGATGACCAAAACCCATGCCAGCAAGCATCCTAACTAAGCTAGATAATGCTATATGATATTTTCATGCATATAAAAATGGTTTTGAGTGTTTAAAGGTGAGTTCTTGATTTGATTTGCTCTCAAATTCTCTATTTTAATCTCTAAGGTTCTAAGTGTGAAAAGAACTACATTCAGAGAATGAGAAAGTGGTATATTTATAGGCATCAAGAACAAGACATGTGAAAAGACAAGTTTGCCCTTGAAATCACTGATCGACGGTTTCAAAACCGCCAATCAAACCGCCGAATTGATCCCGAGAGAACATATGATCAGCGACGGTTTCAAAACCGCCGATCATGATGGGAGAATAAACACCGACTCTAAATATCAATCAGGTTCAAAACCGCCGATCATGATCGGAGAATAAACACCGACTCTAAATATCGATCAGGTGTATAACGGCAATTTATTCAGCGATTTCAAAACCGCCGATCACAACCGCCGAATTGAGGTAAATATATTTATTTCAATCAGGTCTCAAATGGCGGTTTCGAACGACAGTCAGGCTGCCGATCGTAATCGCAAAACCGTTCCAAATCATTCTAGAATCAAATGGTGGTCTCATTTGACGGTCATGGCTGCCAATCAAACCGCCATTTCACCACTGATGGTGAAACCAAAGGAGAAGTCAAGGCATTCTCCGAATGCGATCTTCGTGCTAAACCAAGCATACATTAGTGCATGTGCGGATGTTTCCAAACAAAATCGGGAAACGAATTACTAGACACATAAACACACAACAAGATATAACAACTATGTGCAAGTGTGAAAATGTGACATTTGAAGAGTATGCACACAAATGCAAGAATGCTAAGTGTGTGTGTGTGCAACTAGATCTTTTCAAAGAAAAGTAAGCACTAGAGATATACCTTTGGAGTACTTGTCACCTTGAGGTCTTGAAAAGAGTCTTTGAGCTTGATCCTCAATCACCTAAACTACCCTTACAATTCAAACCCCAATTGTGGTTTGTCCATGAAATAAGCCAATCAATAAATGGAAACCTTACAATCTCCCCCTTTGGCTATTTCGTGACAAAACCACCACTCACATTGATTCCTCACAACAAAATAGAAACTACGAGTCAATAATGATTTTCTACATTATAAAGAGATATCTAAAAATAAAATCTTTAAAACTTCAATTTCTTGTAGAACAATCAAACCTTCAAAACAAAGTTTCTATACTGTCCAATACAAATAAATGTGAGATTAATCAAGTGACAACATAAACAAGCATTTGCATTTAAGAATTTAAGCACAATCATCATGCAATGTATGTGTAATGCAATGCTCCCCCTGAAAGGGTTACTCCCCCTCAATGTGTATTCTCTCCAACATGCAAATTTGCTACTACAATTAGCACAATAAGCATACTTCCCTTACCACATTCTACTCCTTTTTTTTTGTCATGAGATGGGCAAAGGAGTATTCCTCAAATGGATCACTTGTTGCAAAGAGTGATCGAAGTATACATGTCATTTGCATAATCATATAAGGCACTTTATGCAACTCAATTAAATGGAGAAATACAATGACATTTATTTTCATAGAAAATGTGTGAATAAAAATACTTTACATGCAAGACATGTTGCTTTCAAGTCCAAAAATCAATGGTATTTGGCAAAGCAAATGACAAAGGTTTCCTTTAGGAATTCAAACCAATTTCACCATTTGACATGAATTAAAGTAAGGATATAGAGAATTTATTGATTTCAATTTTAGAGCACTATATCAAACTTTATAAGCGAAACATGTCATGGGAAACTTTGCACCCTATTTGATTTTTCCCGATAAGATATCCGTATGATAGTAAACATGTTCAACAAATAAAGAAAGAGAGACATTTGGATTTTAGAATCCTTAGAACGGATACAAGATCCTTTATTCATTTTTGAGTCTTATAAGCTTTTCACACATTGTTTTGCATTTACGAATTGCAATCATCAATTCATGCTTTTTCATTTGAGCATGTCATTTAAATTTCATGCTTTTCATAATTTAAGCATGTCATTAAGAATCATCATGTCATGAAGATCATTATAGGTCATTCAATAAGTACTTCCTAAGTGAATCTCCTAGTCCAAAAAATGCATGTTTGAACATAAATATAACATGGATTGCATTCAATGCATGGTTCACACTTATTGAGATAAAAAACATATATACATATGTGCAACCAAGATACTCAAGCAATTAATAAAGAAGAATAAAATTTTTCAAATTTTTGTATGCAACAAATATGCAATTGCACTCTTTGCTTAAGTTTCCCAAATGGGGTCAATCACTAAAACACATCACTCCACGAGACATATCCCAATTGACCTACTAAGGGTTTTAAACCTTGTTACATCTAAGGGTTTTGTAAATAGGTCCACTAGTTGTTCATTAGTGCCTACATGTTCAAGCACTATGCATTTATTTTCAACAAGCTCTCTAATGAAGTGATGACGGATGTCAATATGCTTAGTCCTAGAGTGTTGTACTGGATTCTTAGAAATATTAATAGCACTCATATCATCACAAAAGAGAGTGAGTGTGCCTTGGTTGAATCCGTAGTCGACTAGCATTTGCTTCATCCATAGGAGTTGTATGTATCCACTCCCCGCGGCTATGTACTTGGTCTCGACCGTGGACAAGGAAATCGAGTTTTGCTTCTTGTAAAACTAAGACACCAAGTTGTTGCTGATAAAGAAGCAACCACCCGATATGCTCTTCCAATCATAGTAATTTCCTGCCCAATCCGTATCATTAAAGCCAACTAAACTAGCATTAGTGTCAAAAGAGTACCAAACCCTATAGTTGGATGTCTTATTCTCATAGCGAATGATTCTCTTACCGAAAGAGAGATGGGACTCCTTAGGATTTGATTGGTACCTAGCACACACACACACACACACACACACACACACACACACACACACTAAAAGATATATCGGGCCTACTTGCGGTCAAATAAAACAAGCTTCCAATCATGCCCCGATATAGAGTTTGTTCCACACTTTTTCCACTAGCATCCTTGCTTAGCTTCAAAGTGGTACTTATGATGTTTGGCATTTTCAAGACCAAACTTCGTAATTAGATTTTTAGCATATTTGGCTTGGGTTATAAAAACCCCATCATTTAATTGCCTAATTTGTAAACCTAGAAAGTAACTTAGCTCACTAACAAGACTCATCTCAAATTCATGAGACATAACTTCAACAAATTGTTGGACCTTGGTGTTGTTGGTGGAGCTAAAAACAATGTCATTAACATAGATTTGAGTTATAAATAATTCATCTTTGTTTCTCTTGATGAACAATGTCTTGTCAACACTACCCCTTGTGTAGTCATTGTCAACAAGAAATTGAGTAAGACACTCATACTAAGCCCTCGTGCTTGTTTCAACCCATAAAGAGCCTTCTTGAGGCGATAGACATGGATGGGGTGGTGAGCATCCACAAACTTCTTGGGTTGTTCAACAAATACTTTTTCTTGCAAGAAGCCATTGAGGAAGGCACTCTTGACGTTTATTTGGTACAATTTGAACTTGTGCACACAAGAAATGGACAAGAGAAGCCTAATAGACTCTAAACGGGCAATGGGAGCAAATGTCTCCTCAAAGTCAATACCTTCAATTTGAGAGTACCCTTGTGCAACAAGTCTAGCCTTGTTACGCATTATGTTGCCATCCTCATCAGATTTGTTCCTATAGATCCACTTGGTGCCTATCACATTAGTGTTCTTAGGCCTAGGAACTAGAGTCCAAACCTCATTCCTTTCGAATTGGTTTAGGTATTCTTGCATGGCAAGAACCCAAAATTCATCATTCAAGGCATCTTCAACCTTTTTGGGTTATATTTGAGAGGTGTAACATGTATAGTTAATGAGATTATCTATTTGACGCCTAGTCCTAACACCCTAATTAATTTCTCCAATGATGTCTTATTTATCATGGATTTTCTTAACCCATGGAGCGAGTTCATTAGAGTTCAAGAAAGGAACTTTATCAATAAGTTATAGCCTCTACATTAGAAGTCTCCACAACATTCTCCAAAGGAGAGTCATCATCTATAGCAACCTCCTTCTCATGGTCATTAGAATTGAGCCTTTCATCATCAGTGAGAACATTTGATGATTTCATGACGCTTTGAGTCTTCAAATTGAAAACTCAATAGGCTCTACTATTCAAGGCATAGCCAATGAAGATACCTTTATCACTCTTAGCATCAAACTTGCCAAGGTGATCACGATCATTTAATATGTAGCAAGTGCTTCTAAAGGTGTGGAAGTAGCTCACATTTGACTTTCTACCTCTCCATAACTCATATGAGGCTTGCCTAGTGCCGGGCCATAGGAAAACTCTATTCCCTATATAGCAAGCCGTATTGATGGCTTCGGCTTATAGGTTCATAGGGACATTGTTGCTAAGCAACATGACACGTGCCATCTCTTGAAGAACCCTATTCTTCCTAGACCTGGCAAGGTTCCAGTTTCTACCGTGGAACAGGAACCAAAAAAACCGAAACTGGTTCCGATTCCAATTTTTTAGGAACCGGACGGTTCCTACCGAAATGGAACCAATGGTTCCAATATTTTTTAATTATTATAAAAAATACCACTTTATTTATAAAAATAAAATGTTTAAAAAATAAATGACATTGAAGAGTATTGGACCATAGTCCATAATTCTTGTCCACGTAATTATGTTTTCCCTTCCATTCTCCTTCTTTTTATATAGGTTAGACATCTCTTCATTATTCTTATTTATTCAATGTGGGATGTGGGATTGAATACAACTATGGTTATAATCAAAATGATTGTTTTTCAAATTTTCATTCATTGAAAGGCAATGCTACAACAAACTTCCAAGTAAATTTATAATTTTAAAAAAGGGAGATTCTCATTCATTCAAAATAGAAAAATAATAATAATAATAATGTTCACATATATTGAACCCCATTTGATCATATATATAGAACCTACAAGTGACTCTTCATGTGTGCAATGCTAAGTCCTCTCACATTCATTAATTGAAGAACCAATTTTGGAGTAGCTCCTATACCAATTAAAAGAGAAAAAAAAACTATCTTCACTGAGATAAAATCGACATTATATAGCTAACTCTAAAATTGCCGGGTTGCTAGCTATATATATGTATATATAACAACAATATTGCAAGAGAAAGGATCATCATCATCACTTTTATGAGGGCTATGATGAATGCAATGCGATTATCCTAATCATTCTTGAATGCATAATTTTTCCATGGCAATTGGCAATTTGAACATATTTACGTACTCATTTTTGAACAATCAGTACTAATGCAAGATTGCAAGTACTTTATCCAATTTTTACAAACACATAATTATAAAAACTAAAAATGCAATCTTGTGATATTAGTTTTCTCAATTAATTATATATTCCATTTATGTAGATAAGGTTAAAATGTTTCAACTACAACCAGTTTCGATCCTGATAAATAAGAGCAGTGTATTCAATCTCATATCCCACATCGGATAAGTAAAAGCAATAAATGGATGATTAACCTATATAAAATGGAGAAGGGAAGGGAAAACATAATTATTTAGACAAGGGTTATAGGTCATAGGCTAATACTCTACAATGTCCTTTTTAACATTTTTTTTTTATATATATAAAATGTAATATTTTGTTATAAATAAAAAAAAATCCAGTTCAGAACAGCCGGTTCGGTCGGAACCGAAACCGGCAGTTCTGAAACCAGAATTGGAACCGCCTAAGGCCGGTTTCAATTCCGGTTCCACCTAAATCTTGAACCAAAACCGGAACCATGCCAGGTCTAATTCTTCCTCTCAACAACTCCATTTTGTTGAGATGTCCTAGAAGCCAAAAACTCATGGGAGATGCCTACACTATCACAATAGGTTCTAAAGGAAACATTCTCAAATTCCCTCTCATGGTCACTTCTAATCCGTTTTATGATTTTAATGTTTAAGTTCATTTCATTTTGAATTTTATTATAAAGCATTTTAAACTTATCAAAAGTTTCAGATTTTTCTCTAAGGAAATATGTCTATGTGAACCTAGAGAAATCATCTACACAAACAAAAGTGTATCTCTTTCCACCTATACTCTCGGTTTGCATAGGAACCATATGATCCATGTGAAGAAGCTCTAGGGGCTCATTGGTGGAGAGATACTTGCCCTTTTTATGCATGCTTTTAGTTTGTTATCCTTGTTGGCAAGGTCTACAAACACCATTGGCTTTCTTCCCAAGCTTGGGAAGGCCACACACAACATTGAACTTGTCTAGGATTTGTAAATCTCGAAAGTTCATATGGACAAGTCTTTCATACCACAACTCAACTTGTTTTTCCTTGGACACATTGTTTGAGACTATTCTAGCTTCAAGACAATAGTAATTGTCGCTAGATCTCATACCTTTCAACAAGGTTTGTCTTTTAGGCAATAAGATAGAGCAATCATTTTTACTAAATAAGATAGAGAATCCTTCATCACTAAGATAAGAAATGCTAATCAAATTTGCTTTCAAGCCATCAACAAATAAAGCATTAGACAATGATGGTAATCCGGGAACGAAAATGATTCATTTCCCTATGACTCTCTTTTTAGATCCATCACCAAAGGTGACACATCCTCTTTCCTCCATGACAAGAGTTTCAAAGAAATTTTTGCTTCCCGTCATGTGCCTAGAGCACCCTCTATCTAGATACCAAAAATTAGAAGAATTTGCCTTCAAGGCAATTTATGGAATATGGCAAACATTTTCATTCTTTCTAATCCACCTAGGTGAAACATTTTCTTTTCTAGTGGTCTTTGGTACATGGGCTCTAGATGTCCTAAGATCATGCATATTAATTCAATCATCCTTAGGTACATACATCATGGCTCTTTCTTTTTCTTCTCAATCATGCTTTTTATTCTACACATTTTGATATAGTGAAAGCAATTTGATCTAATGTGACCATCAATACCATAAAAATGATATGTAGGGATAAAGTTAGAGATCATACCATAACCTTGTGCTTGCATTAGAGTCTTCCCATGTCGTTATGGTTGAATTGGTTCAATGTATCTTTGTTGTTGAACCGGTCTAGCTTTCTTCTTTGCTTGATGGTACATGATTGGTTTCTTTCCTTTGTTGTTAGCCATTTGTTGAGGAAAGTTAACTTGAGGAGCTCTTGAGGGTTGAGCTTATGGTTGTCTTCTTGGAGCCACCTTCACTTATGCACTATGTGAGCATTATCCTAGATCAATCTTTTTCCTAGGAGTTTGCACCGGTGAAGCTTCTTTGTTGCTCAAATACTTGACAAACACGATCTTGTTGGGAGTTGAGGTCTTCGTCAAACCCAAGACCTCTCTTGTCATAAAGACTCTTTCCAACACCTAAGATGTGGTCAAGTTTTTCGGTGCTAGTTGTCCTCCTAGTTATTGACTTTTTAGCTTCTTCAAGCTTTCTCTTCAAACCTTCTTTATTCCTCTTAGATAAGTCTAACTCCTCACTTAGCTTATCTTCAATTTTCTTTGCTCTTTCCACTTGTTCACTTAAGTGGTCAATATGAGATAAAAGCTCTAAATTCTTTTCTCTCAATCTTTGAATCTTTCTCTTGGTCTTCATCTGTAAGCTTATAAACTCAGCGAGGTATTCAACAAGAACCTTTTTTTTTTTTTCCACATATCCATTTGTGGAGTGAGATAAGGAGTCATCTTCACTTGAGTCATTTTCCTCTTGACTCTCTTCCTCTTCTTCATTAGCACTCTTGCTCTTGTGGGAGGAAGCAACGACTAGGAAGTTGGCCATGAGTTCTTTATCATCCGAAGACTTATCCCTCTCATTTGAGTCATCACTACTTCCACTCCAAGTGGCGGCCATCACTTTTCCCTTCTTCTTGTCATTGTGATTAGCACATTCGGGGGCAAAGTGACCTATCCCACCACACTCATAACATCAAACCCCTTTCCTTTCGGTGTTCTCTTGCTTAGGTTCAAACTTCTTGAAGGGACCCTTTTTCTTTAAGTTTTGGCCTTTTAATCCAAAACCCTTCTTCCCGAACTTCATAACCTTATTGAACCTTTTCACAAATAAGGCAAGGTCTTCCTCCGAGTCAATCTTTTCCTCCTCAACTTTAGAGACTTTCAAAGCAATTCCCTTTTTCTTTTTTAAGAGGTGTGGAGGTAAGAGCCTTCCTAGACTCATAGGCGAGAAGTCTCCCTATCACCTCACTTGGCTTCATGTCTTTATATCCACTATTTTCTTCTAAAGCCGTAACCTTTGATTCAAACCTATCGGGGAGAGATCTTGCAATTTTCTGCTTGATTCTCTTATTCGAATACGGGTTACCAAGTTGATGGCTTTGATTGACAATATCCATCAACTTGATCTCGAAGTTATTAAAGTGTTTGTCCTCCTCCATCCTAAGAATCTCAAATTATGTTTGGAGGACTTGAAGCTTGGAGTCCTTGATGACTTCAGTACCTTCATGTACAACTTCTAGGATGTCCCACGCCTCCTTAGTGATCATAGTGTTTTGAATCAATTTATATTGATTCTCATCCATCGCACATAGGATGGCATGCATTGCCTTCCTATTCCATTTCGATGCCTCAAACTCTTATGCGTTTCATTGCGCCTTAAGCTTCTGAACATCCTCTCCTCCACCCGTAGGAGTCATCATCAGTGATGTGTAGCCATCTTCAACCACCATCCATGCCTATCATGGATTTGACAAATATACGACTTTATCTTACCTTTCCAAGAGGCATAATTCAACCCGGTAAGTATGAGAGGTCTCATGCTAGAAGCACCCTCGTTGCCATCACCATCACCACCATTTCCACCATTTTCACTCATAATGTTTATGAATGAATAAAATGAATGCAAATGTATGAATGATCAAAAATCACACAAAATGCAAAACACACCAAAATGAGCAAAGGATCACCTAAGTATATATAAGAACCCGCTTTGATACCAATTGAAACAAATTAATGGTGTGTTCAATATTATTCTAGAGGGGAGGTGAATAAATTTTATCCGATTTTACCCAATTTTCGTGATTAGTCAAATTGACGAAAATACCCCTAACTAGTCACAATGCTATATCAAGTGTATAAAGTACGGAATCGTAAATTACACAAGATATTTACGTGAAAACCCTCACGGGAAAAACCACAAGCTAGTAAGTGTGCCACACTCGAACCTCGAATCCACTAATGATAATGATTACAACATAATCCCGATATGTAACTCATTACCACTACCTAATCTCGGGATAAGTGAACCTAGTTCAATTGCTTGTGATTTTAAGCTACCCAATCCCGGAAGTAACACAAGACTCACTTTTTAATGAAGAGATAATAAAACCTAAGTGAATATATGATGATATCCAAAGTGCAAATAAAGCTAACCCTAGATGCTTATCTAGGATGATGAAATAACAATTAATACAATCATAGATATCAATAGCTAAATGACATGTCATAAAGCTTAGCTAATCATAGATTAAGCAAACCTAAATAGCTATCACAATACAACACTCAATCATGCCAACACAACAATCTCTATCTTGAATACTAGAATTTAATCTAAGAACATGCAAGTAAATCAAGAGATGTCTTAATATGAAAAACACTAAAATTAAATGAAATTAATGAAGAACATACCAAGGGATGTGTGATGACCAAGATCCATGCAAGCAAGCATCCTAACTAAGCTAGATAATGCTATATGATATTTTGATGTATATGAAAATGGTTTTGAGTGTTTAAAGGTGAGTTCTTGATTTGATTTGCTCTTAAATTCTCTCTTTTAATCTCTAGGGTTCTAAGTGTGAAAAGAACTACATTCAGAGAATGAGAAAGCGGTATATTTATAGATATCAGGAGCATGGCATGTGAAAAGATAAGTTTGCCTTTGAAATCACCGATCGACGGTTTTAAAATAGCCGAATTGATCCCGAGAGAACATAGGATCATCGACGGTTTCAAAACCGCCGATCATGACTACAGAATAAACACCGACTCTAAATATCTATCAGGTGTAAAATAGCAGTTTCAAAACCGCCGATCACAACTGCAATATTGAGACAGAGATATTTATTTCAATCCGGTCTCAAACGGCGGTTTTGAATGGTGGTTAGGCCACCGATTGTAATTACAGAATCGTTCTAAATCATTCTAGAATCAAATAGCGGTTTCATTTGACGGTGATGGCCGCCGATCAAACCGCCGTTTCAGTGGTGAAACCAAAGGAGAAGCCAAGGGCATTCTCCGAAGGCGGTATTTGTGCTGAACCAAGCACACATTCGTGCATGCGTGGACGTTTCCGAACAAAATTGGGAAACGAATTACTAGACACATAAACACACAACAAGATATAACAACCATGTGCAAGTGTGAAAATGTGACATGTGAAGAGTATGCACACAAATGCAAGAATGCTAAGTGTGTGTGTGCAACTAGATCTCTTCAAAGAAAAGTAAGCACTAGAGATATACATTTAGAGTGCTTGTCACCTTGAGGTCTTGAAAAGGGTCTTTGAGCTTGATCCTCAATCACCTAAACTACCCTTACAATTCAAACCCCAATTGTGGTTTGTCCATGAAATAAGTTAATGAACAAATGGGAACCTTACAAATTCCTTCTAAATTACCCCTTTCTTCTTCATCCAAAATCTATGGGCAACTCTACTTGCTTCCCACCTCTCAAGGTGATTGCCTTACACTGCTCTTTAGGATTTGTTTCAGTATTACTCGGGAGAGATCCCTGTGGTCTTTCTTGAATTACCTTAGCCAACTGTCATATATGACTTTCCAAATTCTGAACCACAACTTGTGAGTGTTGTGCAATTTGTTCAACCCTTGATTCAAGCTTTTTCTGGCAGTGGTCTTGCATTTCCATTCGGTTATCTATATTGATTATGAACTTGGAGAACATGTCCTCTAAGGTGGGTTTCCTTTCCATTTGATTGTTCACAAACGGATTCTAGAATCCCGAGGGTTGCCTAACATTTGCTTGTTGTTGAGGTAGAGGGTTTTGGTTGTCTCTCCAAGATAGGTTGGGATGATTCTTCCATAAGGGGTTATATGTATTAGAGTATGGATTATTTTGAGGGCTTTGGATTTGGTTTGGGTTTGGATTATTGGGTTGGTTGTTAAAGTTACGGTTGTAGTTCACATACGCAACTTGATCTAAAGAGGTTGAAGCGAACGAGCTTCCAACTGGACAACCTGAACTCAGATGCGGACCCATACATACCTCGCAACTAGCAACAATCGCCTGACTCGGTCATGCTCTCAACTTGGTCATTTCATTACTGAGCGTAACAAGTTGAACTTTCACACTAGTGAACTCATCTACCTCATTCACACCAGGTTTCTTCTTCTGGAGTTGTCGTTCATTCCCCCAATGGCTATTGTTGATGGCCATCGCTTCTATTAGATCATGAGCTACATTCAATGTCTTACTCATCATTGAACCTCTCGTAGCCGCATCTATTAATTTCTAGTCAAAATTGTGATCCTTTGATAAAATGCTTGCAACGTCTACCACTTTGCTAGTCCATTGTGGGGGCATCTCCTGATAAGATCCTTGAACCGTTCCCACACTTCGTAGAAACTCTCTTGGTCAAACGGTGTGAATGACGTAATCTCATTATGAAGGAGGGCTGATTTCCTTGGTGGAAAGTACTTATTTAGGAATGCTTGAGCCAGCTGCTCAAAGGTAATGAACGTATCTGAGGGATGTGCTTGTAGCCATTCTCTCGCATCATTCCTCAATGAGAATGGGAAAAACTTTAACTTGATGAAGTCCTCTGGCATTCCATTATAGCGGGAGGTGTCACACACTTCATTAAAGCTCTGAAGGTGCCTATTTGGATCCTCAGATGGCAGTCCATTGAATTGAACCGTGGCAGCAATCATCGAAATCAGCACTAACTTGATTTCAAAATTATTTGCTGCTATTGTGGGTCTTTTGATTGAGGATATATTCTGATCAACTATTGGCATAAGGTAGTCATGTAGAGTTCTCTAAGCTTCCACATTAGTTTCATCTTGAATCAGTACTTGTACCAGTACTTGATTCAGCATTGGGAATGGGTTTGGAACTTGATCGTCCATGGTTCTAGCTCACCTACGATTTCGGTGATTTCTCTTAGCAGTTCCTTCAATGTCTAGATCAAAGTCCAAAACCTGTAGATTGTTACTCCTTGTACATTGGTGCATACAAGAGCAACACGCTTGTAAAGAAAATAATAACACACAAAAGTAACAAGGTTCAAAGTAGTAAAATCCAATTAATTCCAATATCAAATATCTGCTAAATCCATGGCAGTGGCACCAAAAATTGATCGCCACAAATCGTCACACTCGCAATAGTATGAGGTCAAAATGTAGTGCAATGATAGAGTAAGGAAACGTCCCACAGAGACTAAGAGATTTAATGATTTCTTGTGTTCGAAGGCATGCGTACTATTTGAACAATACAATTGAATGATTTCCAAACTTATCACTAAATTAATCTAAAGCTAATTCTAAGCATGTATTTAACAAATTAAGTAAATCACACAAGAAAATGATATTTGTAACACGATGAAATAATGCTAGAATTTAGAATCCACGTCACCCTTCTAATTAAGAATTTGACCCGCTTACTCTCCCAAATTACGCAAGTATTTGTTATAGATTCGTACCCCCTTTGATTAACTTCCAATCTCTTTCGAGTAATATAAATCACACCCAAACATACCGAATATATTTATGCTAATCTAGCATGATGGGGCACATATACAATCCATATACACTAGCCTCGCGTATCTCTACCTTACTGATCATATGTAGTAGATATTGTGACGAGCATGTTCAGCGCATCACCTCTCAGTTCATTCACACAAACAATAAATCAATTACAAGATGGTCAATCAAGCAAAAGCATTAAGCACACAAAATATCCATATTACAATACAAACATTTTAAGAGAAATTAGGCAAATCATTATGAAGGATTAAGGTTTTGGTATCATCATAACTCTAACATAAAAGTGTTAGCTCATATTACACATCTAATTCATTTGAGATAATAAATTGAAACAAGCCATATCAAATACACAAGTATAAGAGAATAAGTTGCAAGAATGAACTAAGATAAAGAACTTCTTCCTTGCAAGTGCTAGGCTCCAATGACTTGATCTTTTCAAGCTTCCTCTGATGCTCCAAAGTGACGATTGAGGATGGGTATGGTGTGTAAGGGAAGGTTATGTAGTGGAGTTGAGGGATCTATGGTGATTTATGGTGAAGAGGTGATGGATTTGGTGAATTTGTGTTGAATATGTGGAGGATGCAATGATGGGCGTGAATGGAGCAATTCCTAGATCTAAATTTGAAGAAGCACACTTTGAAAATAATTGAAAAAGAATATATATATATATATATGTAGGCCAAAGTGGGTCTCAAAAAATGTAAAAAACAAGCAGTGACAGTCATCTTGGGGTACGTCTCACGGTACGTTTTAACAAAACGTACTATGAAATAACAACTGAAGAGACTCGCGGTACGCATTTTTACCTGACGCGGTTCGCTTTAATGAACCCAACCGCGAAACACGGCAGTGGCTTTGGTCTTCCATTTCGCGGTATATAACGTTATTCACTTTGACTGCAAAACATCTCAGAGTGTCCACTCAACATTTACGTGGTTCGTCTCGCTATTCGCTTTGACGACCTATACTACGAAAAACATCTGGGAACCTTCGCTATTCGTCTCGCGGTTCACTTTAACTACTGGTCTGACGAAAGTGCTTTTTCAACCCGAATGTCCCTTATTTGGCCGGAAAATCCCCGTTATTGCGTGTAGACTCCTTCTAAAACAACATAGACCTGCACACACGTATATAAACATTAAAACATGGTAATTCCAAAGAAAATGAGATCAAAACATAGGAAAATAGGTGATACGCAAACCGCATAAATAGACTTATCAATAATCAGGTAGACCGATACTATATTAAGAAATTAATTATGTTTTAAATAAAGAAAATAGGATTACTATATATGGTGTCAAATCGGAAGGGAAAGTCAAACCAACTTTTAAGGTATTATTTATTATTAATATCAAGCATGGAAGATATTTCAAGCACATCTAGTGGTCTAGAAGGATTAACCGTATTGATATATTTTATTTTTCTATTAAGTAGTTTTTGTTGTGGTTGGTTTTTTTTTTTTCCTCTTGTATTTCCTCTTTTATTAATAAATTCCTCTTAAGTATGTGTTTTGTAACTTGGGTTTAGTTTAATTTAAAAATAAAAATAAAAACAGTAGTGTTAGTTCTAGATTCTGTGTTGGCTTGTTAACGTGAACAAAACATATCACAAATGAAGAAGAAAAGAAGCGGGACTAGAAACCTCTGCTTCTCTGTATATATCTTATGAAAAAATACAAGCAAAGTAAGGCTATTTATATTTATAGCCAACTAACAAAATGCCAGCTATGTACTATTGTCAACAGCTGTCAGCTTATAAGCTAAAGGAAAACAAATAACAAAGCAACTATCTATCTGTTATATACACAATAAAACTGACTTCTAAAACAAACTAGCTAATTGCTATTTGATCTTTCTTCAATACTCCCCCACAAGATGGACTGTAGATATAGTGCAGTCCCATCTTGCTTGTTAATTCCTTAAATTGAATGGGATGAAGAGCTTTGGTAAAGATATTAGCCAGTTGATTCTTGGTAGAGACATGAAAAGTCTTCAAACTCCCTGCATGCACCTTCTCTCGAACTAAATGGCAGTCAATTTCAATGTGCTTAATACGCTCATGAAAGACTGGATTTGCAGCTATATGAAGAGCTGCTTGATTATCATAGTACAATAAGGCAAGCTTTGTGTGTTCAACTCCTAGTTCCTTCAACAATGAAAGTAACCAGGTTAGTTTACATGTTATATTAGCCATGAAACGATACTCAGCCTCTACGGATGACCTCGACACTATCTGTTTTTTTCTAGACTTCCAAGAAATCAAGGAATTGCCAAGAAACACACAGAAACCTGATAGCGATCTTCTTGTGTCAGGACATGCAGCCCAAATCTACATCTGCAAAAACTTTAAGTTGAACATCCAGAGCAGGAGATAAAGAAGACTCTGCATAAGCCTTGAGTTGAACATCTAAACTAGATGGATAGAAAAGTCCTTGCCCTGGAGATAACTTAATGTATTGCAACACACGTTGAGTTGCTTTAAGATGAGGTACCCTAGGCTTGGTTAGAAACTGGCTCAACTTATTTACTGAGTAAGCAATATCAAGTCTTGTTATAGTCAAATAAAGAATCTTACCTATCATTCTTCTATATGTAGAGGGATCTTCTATCAAATCACCTTCATCTTGACTTAATTTCAAATTCATCTCCATTGGAGTACTTACTGGTTTACATCCCAGATAACCAATGTTAGATAACAACTGTAAAGCATAAGGCTTTTGAGAAATGAAGATACCCTTTGTTGATCTGGCAATTTCCAAACCAAGGAAGAATCTTAAATCACCTAAGTCTTTGAGCTTAAATCTAGTATCCAAAGAGATCTTCAAGCTCTTAACATCAGCCTCATTATTGCTTGCTATAATAATGTCATCTATATAGACAAACAGAAAAATGAAGCTTGAGCCTTTTGTCTTGATAAAGAGAGAATTATCAGTTGCAGACTAATGGAAACCCTCTTCAATTAAAGCATTCAAGAACTTAGCATACCACTGCCTCGAGGCTTGCTTCAAACCATACAAGGACTTGTGTAATCTACAAACAGGATTCCTAGGAAGTACATTCTCCCCCTTAGGACTATACCCTTGTGGTATAGTCATATACACTTCTTCATCCAAGTCCCTATGTAAAAAGGCATTATTGACATCAAGCTGGTGTAAGAACCAACCATTGATAGATGCTAAAGCAAAAAGAAGTTTAACAGTAACCAGCTTAGCAACAGGGGCAAAAGTGTCTATGTAATTAACACCCTCTTGTTGAATATAGCATTTTGCCACAAGGCGTGCTTTATACCTTTCAATGGTACCATCAGCATTAAACTTCAGCTTGTAAACCCATTTACAACCTACAACATGGTGACCAGAAGGCAAACTGACTATTGACCAAGTTTTGTTTGCTTCAAGAGCATCCAACTCAGCCCTCATAGCCTACTCCCATTGAGGTTGTTCATATGCTTGAGAATAAGAAGTTGGCTCAGAATTGGCTGATACAGACAACATTGCTATTTTAAAATTGCCCAGTAATTTATTTTAACCAATGACCTTAGAGATAGGATGAGACATAGAAGATCCACTATTGGTTTCACAAGTAATCAAACTACAATGGTAATCTTGTAAATAAGATGGCTTTTGAACCACTCTACTAGATTGAGTTAGAACTTCAGTAGGCTGCTGGGATGAAACAAATTTTGAGTTAGAGTTGTTTGGAGTATACGTTTCTAGAGTTGGATCAAGAACAGGTAAAGTAAGCACTCTATCATGAAATAAATCCAAAAAATCTGAAGTAGAATTCCTCTCAGAGAAAGGAAAGATAGTCTAATGAAACTGAACATCTCTAGAAATGAACACTTTCCTAGATTCAATATCAAGCAATTTATAAGCCTTCATCCCTTGAGGATAACCAATAAACACACATGCTCGAGACCTAGGAGAAAATTTATCCCAAGAACTTACAAGTGTAGACCCATAACTCAAACAACTAAAGGCCTTGAGATGAAGATAAGAGGGCACCTTCTGATTTAAGACTTCAAAAGGAGATTTGTTTTGAAGAATAGGTGATGGCAACCTATTAATGAGATGAACTACAATCAAAATACACTCTCCCCAATAGACTAGAGGCAAACAAGACTGAAAAAGTAAAGCTCTACCAACATTCAACAAATGTTGATGCTTCCTCTCAACCACAGAGTTCTACTCTGGTCTTTCATCACGAGAGTGATAGCGTATGACTCATTTGGAGTGATAAAAAGCAGTCAAATTGAGCTCCCTAGCATTATCAGATCGAACCCCTTTTATATTAGCACCATATTGAGTGGAAACCATGCTGAAAAACTGTGGTATTATCTGCTGAACTTCAGATTTGTTATGCAACAAATAAACCGAAGTAAATCTTGAACAATATCCACTATGGTAAGAAAAAACCTGAAACCTTCTGTAGTAATAGTATGGAAAGGACCCCAAATGTCAACATGTATCAAATCAAAAGGTTGAGGACACAATTTGCCATTATAAGCAAAAGATAACCTCTTTTGCTTGGCAAAGTGACAAATAGAATAATGAAAGTCTTTGCAATGAATAACACTCAAATGCAAAGACTTGGTCATTTATTGTAAAACATTACATGACGGATGCCCTAATCTATAGTGCCACAATGTATCTGAAGAAACATTACAAACTGAAACCTTATTGCTTGTTACTGCCTTTGATTCCTGCAAGTCCAAATAGTACAAGTTCCCAATTTTGCTACCCGTCCTAATATGAAAGGCCTGAGAATGGTCTTGAATCAAGTAATGATGAGCAGTAAACATCAGAGTATAATTGGTACCCCTGGTGAGAGAACTGATAGACGATAGATTATATTTAAAGCTTGGTACATAAAGCACTTTGCTAAGTATAATATGTCATGTTAATTGAACTGTTCCAACACGAACAATTGGAGCACTTTGTCCATTTGGTAAATTCACATTTGAAGCACTAAGAAAAGAATCAAAAGATGTAAAAAAACTCAAATCATGACACACATGATGAGTTGCACCAGTGTCCAATATCCAACTATGTTTAAGAATGAAAAAGAGTGTACCAGTGAGATTAGAAACTGTTGGTTGTTGGTCACTGACACTGTAAGAACTGCTTTGAATTTGAGAACTAAGAAGGGCAATAAGCTGCTGACATTGGCCGAGGAGAAAGAGGAAATAGAGACATCGGTTGCTGCATTATTAGAATGAACCATTCCAGTATCAGATTGATTAGCCACTAGTTTATACTGATCAGACTGTCCATTGTTTTGCTCTAAATTTCGCCATTTGAATTTGAATCCGGGTGGGTATCCATGAATCTTATAACACTCATTAATGGTATGTCCTAGTTTGACATAATGTGTGCATAGTGGTTTTTCACGCTTTTCTTTTATATGAATTATAATTGCTTGTAGAGACTTTAAAGGCCACAAAATTCGAAGTATTATTGGTACCATAGTAGCTAAGACTTCTCTGTCTTTCTTCCTGAATCACAAGTGAAAAAACTTTGTTTATAGGAGGTAAATGATCTATCATAAGGATCTGAGCTCGTATCTGAGAATATGATTCATTTAGTCCCATCAAAAACTGAAGAATATATTCCTGCTGCTGGAATTCCATGAGATCTTTCAAACCACCACAATTGCAGGCAGAAACTGGTCGAAATTCTCTAAGCTCTACCCAAAGTGTCTTAAGCTTAGTGAAATAACCACTAACATCATTTGAACCATGTGATAAACCATTCAACTGTTGTTTTATTTGAAAAATTCTAGGGCCATTACTCTGGTGAAACCGATCATGAAGATCATTCCACACATCAACTCCATTATCAATGTACATTATACTGTCAGCTATTTCCTTTGACACAGCATGTAATATCAAGGACATAACCATACTATTGCATCTTGACCATAAAACATAGAGAGAATCATTAACAGAAGGACGAGATATAGTGCCATCTAAGAAACAAAACTTATTCTTTGCAACCAAAGCCATAATCATAGCACGAGACCAAGAGTTGTAGTTGTTACCTACAAGCTGAGTTGAAACTAAATTCAGACATGCATGATCACTATTGCTAAGATAGAAGGGTTTACTTGATCCATCTACATGAAATCGATCTACAATTTCAAGATTTACGAATCGATTTCTACCATCGTTATTATTGTTGTTGCCGGAATTGTTGCGATTTCCTCCATTATTCGCACCAGAATTAGATGCTCCCCTTCGAGCCATTATCGATGACCTAATCGAAGAATCGGGGAGAATTGAGATGAAGAAACAGAATTTCACGGTTGTGCAATCAATGGCGCCATTATCGATAAACTAATCGAAGAATTGAAATGAAGAAACAGAGTTTCACAGCTGCGTAAGCAATAGCACTCTGATACCATATCACAAATGAAGAAGAAAAGAAGCGAGACTAGAAACCTCTGCTTCTCTCTGTATATTTCTTATGAAAAAATACAAGAAACGTAAGGCTATTTATATTTATAGCCAACTAACAAATTCCAGCTATGTACTATTGTCAACAATTGTCAGCTTATAAGCTAAAGGAAAACAAATAACAAAACAACTATCTAACTGTTATATACACAATAAAACCGACTTCTAAAACAAACTAGCTAATTGCTATTTGATCTTTCTTCAATAAAACACACTTTATTTGTAATTGCTTTAGGTTCTTAGGATATTTCTTTGCTCGGAATGGAATGTCTTGAAGACTTAAGTTGGACTCGAGCCATATCATAACAAGCAAATAATTAGATTTTTTTAAGTGTTCGAAAAAAAAATGTTAGTATTTCTTCAATTCATAAGCTATCGACATTGAGAGAACTTAGGTTTTGATCCACATGCGTGAAACTTTATGTGCTTTACGTTTTTCCAATTTTTTGTGTTGAGAAAACACCTAGAAATGCAATAGAGAGCAAATATATTTGGCAAGACAACTCTAGCACTGATTTGCAAGGCCATGTAAGATAATGTTATTTATATTCGTAGAATTTTGGTGTTTCTATCTTAGAGCACAATCAAATACAAGCAGGGGCGGATTTAGAGGTGGGCCAACAGGGGCCATGACCCCCTCAAGAAATTTTAAAAAAAAAAATCAGTTATAAAATTGCAGAAGAAGAATTTTTGAGTTGAGGTTAGAGATGAGAGGTTATGGACGGATGAAAGAAATAGAGAGAATTTGTGAGTTGCGAGAGAGAAGAAAGAGAATATTGGGAAGTGTGTCTTTGATTTAGATAGTTAGATATTAATTTTTATTTTTTAAATGAAACTTGACTTTATTATTATTATTATTATTATTATTATTATTATTATTATTATTATTTTAAAATTAAACCTGACTTTTTTTTCTGGCCATTGGATTATGTCATTGGAATATTGGATTATCACCCATTCTTAGGAATATACTTAAAATGTATGATATTTTCGGAAATTTTCCTATGAAGATGTCCTAATATAATTATATAAGAACATTGAATGTGAGTCACTCATTTTACATACGTTGACTTGATATGTATGCACTTGTCAAATCACTTTTATAAATGAGTGGCTCACATTCAATATCTTGATAAAGTTATATAATGATGCCCTAATAGGAACAAGACTGTGATATTTTATTAGTTTTTATTTAATCTTTATTTATTTAAATTTATTTTAAGTTAATTTGATTTGAGATGAATATTATAAAATTAAATTACAAATATTTAAATAATTATGATTTAAATATATTAATATTATAGTGATATTTTAATATGTTATGAAGAATATATTTGTTTTATATCTCTTGTCATTTAAATTATTGAATATTTATTATTAGTCTTTTTTAACGTTTTAAAAAAGATATTAAAATTTATATTTTATTAGTTGAAAACTTAAATTAAAAAATAAATAAATAAATAAAAATAAAATAAAAAGCATTATCATCTATATTAAGATTAGACATTGATTTAGTTATATATGATTTTCGAAATATAAAACAACGACCAGTTACAATTTGTTTTACATAACATTTAATATTAGTTTTTATCTTGATCCTCCTAAAGCTAAATTCCTGGCTTCGCCTCTAAATACAAGGGTGTTAAGTTATGTGGAAGTAAGTAAAAGCATATTAGTTTCTCGTAAACATGAAGAAGGCAATTATTCAACTGTAATCACATGATGGGATTGGGGTACATTGATACTAGAATATGATTGCATTTTTCGTAGACTTTGTTTCCTTGTTGCTACTTCAGGTTTCACACTCTTGAATTTGTCAACAGAAGCAACTTCATGCACACACTCTGCATTTCGTAAACTGGGTTTCCTTTGTGCTGCTACTTCAGGCTTCATAATCTTGAATTTGGCAAGAGAAGCAAGTTCATGAACAGACTCTGCTATTTTCTCAGAGCAAGAAACAACATCAGCCAGCAGAGAAGCCATGGTCACTGCTGGTATCACCTCTAGTAGGTCACTTTCCTTGCATAATTCTGTATTCAGGATGAATTTCAGGTTCTTGGCAGCCATTTTTGATCTTGTAATGTGTAAAATGGCAGCAGAAGGTGTAGTCATTGTCTTGATTGCCATTGCTAGTTCGTTCAAAGCTTTGACGGATTCCGAACTCACTTTTGTGCTTGCCTCTTGAATTTTGCTGTGGATTTCTTGTGGTGTCTGAAATTATTTTGTTAATTAGCTTTACGCAAGCACATAAAACACTTATTAGTTATATTTGAAAGAATATATAGGATGGGTGCATTACTTGGTTCCTGGTGCTGAGGTAGCCATGAAGAGCTTCAATTCTGTAAGCACATTTCCGGGTCAAGCTCCCAATCTTTAAGTATTGTTTCCATGGATGACCAAACCTGAACCGACCATGAAAAGGCTCCCATCTAGCAAATATGGCCTGCAAAGCATCATTATATAAAATTTGCCATTGGTTGTTAATAAAACAATGAATAGAAAAGAAATATATCTTAACCAGACATTAATAAGAACATTAAAGTAAAGTTTGAATGGATAGTGAATCCAATTTCAATAGAAACATTTAGAGGTGTCATATGGGTCGGGACTGGCCACCCAATCAATTTAAAAAATGTATTTGAAGGTTTGTGGGCCGAGAAAAGCCCGTCCCTTAACATTAAGTGGGTACTTGACATGTCCCTCCTCTCCCAGGCCCATCACAAGGGAAACAAAACATGCTTTCCCCAGTTATAGGAAAAGACCTTATGAGAGTAAATATGGGATCTCACCATCCATCAATGTATGGTGTTCTTCATCTCATCGTTACTCTCAATGGCGAAGATGTTATTGACTATGAACCTATATTGTGTTATTTACATAGAGGATTTAGGGCTGAGCTTGAGGCCCAACCCATATACAAATTAATGTTTCCTACTCAACCCAAAGCCCAAACCCGTTTCAAGCCTGGCCCTATGTAGGTCTTGCGGGTCAGCTCGTTAAAAAAAAGTATTTTAGATCACAAAAATAAACCTTATATTTTAAAGGAATAAAATACTTACATAATTCAATACACTAGTCAAAATAAATAAATTATTATTATTTTTTAGTTAGTAAATATAATATAAACATTCATAAATAAATTACAAATACGTATAAATTAGATATATGGCGAGAATTGCATTATAGTTTCACTGCATCCCAATTAAATTGGAACCCATCAAAACTACCAATCATTTGCATTACTTAACCCATTAAAATATAATTGTCTAAATTAGTAAAATGATTTTTTTTTTCTTTTACATATATTTTATTAGTCTTGAGCAATGAACAGTTCACTCCATTCACCCAACCAAATAGTGTACAGTGAAATTTAATTCATTCTTCATTTTGTTTTTTATTTTTAAATTGAATAATAATGTCCTGATTTGATTTATAAATATTTAGTAATAAATAATCTTATTAGAAAATGGTTGTGTAGAGAACTTTTTGAGTGGCAATAAAATTACCCTATAATTTATTAACTTAATTATTCGGCAGACCTAACGGGTTTTAGACCGTAAACAACCTAACCCTCACTCCTGGCCCTTAGGGCTACAGGCTTAAAATCATGTCCAAACCCGCTCTCTCAATCGGGCTCGGACTAAATCCTGGCCCTCAATTTACCGGGCCAAGCCAGGCAGGCTTGTACAACAACGGGTAAAACCCCGTTGTTGAGGGGTATGGGCCAGGCCTGCCTTGTTGACACCTCTAGATATATGTATATAAACTCACCAAGGATTCTTCGGTTTGTTTTGAGTGGAGCACACTTTTATATCCTTCTAAAATTGTCTTGTTGGACTCTTCATCCTCTGAGTTTGATGTGTTGAAGTATTCTAGTCCAAAACCTACACCATCAGTCACATAACCTTGTAAGTTTTGTAGCTAGCAAGCTCATCATATGAAACAATATAAGAATTAACAAAATGTTAAGAAAAAACATAAGTATAGTTGTGTTATGTACCTTCTAAGAAAAAGGCAAGCTGTTCAATGTTGTTAACAACCAAGTTGTGAAGATCATGACCAGCCCAAACAGGACAAATGAAAATGCATACAAGCAGAGCAGTAAAGCCACCAAGGAGGATGGTTGACACCCTTTTATAGGCCATTTCCAGCACCTCATCGTCACGGTAACCAGATACAGATATCAAACAGAACGTCAAGATGAATACCAGCAGCCCATAATCATAATTCGCCTTCATTCGTGGAAAGAATCTTATGAATGTCATCATAGAAGCTGCACATATATATATCATAACAAACATTTTCACCAAAATCATAACTTTGCTTTTACATTCAAACAAATCCACAGGTTTCATTTTTATTTTTTTTCACACTACTTTATCAATCACCCATTAGCAATATAGCTAATGCGTCACATGATTGTTAAAAATTGACATATTCAGTGAAGACAAAAGGAAATTTGCATACCTAGGAGGAAGACAAGCAGCCCAAGAAGTATGGGCTCACCTTTCTCTCCTGAGAGGATTGCTAAATGGTGAGCACCAAATCCTAGAGTTCCAGCTAGAAATGTTGCCAAACCCCTGTTTAGTCCCTTGGAAAGTGTCGCTCCTGCAACATCAAAATCAATTTAGCACCCACAATTTTCTCAGTGTCAAACAAATTAATCAAGATATACTTCTATTGAAAAAAAAAAAAAAAAAAAAGTGAGAAAAGTGAAAACATACCTACAGAAAATTCAAATACAACAACAACAGTCAAAACAGCCCACATTGCAGAGACACCAAAGCCATCATAGAGAGGTTCAAAATAGTAGAACAATGACACCAAGGTGATAGCTAATCCCACTTTAAGTGAATGAATAATTCTTCTGGGATCATCTTTTCCCAATTTCTTCAATTTCCCAGGAAAGGCCTTGACACGCCCCCAACCACGATTCATCATTCCTTCCTTCTGATCAGCACCAGACGCAACTTCCATTGCAAGATTTGAGGCTTTGCACGTTAAGTGTGTTAACAAAGAGCTTAATTGAGTTTATGAACAGATCAGATATTCTAGCAGAGAATCAAAGGCACAGATTTACATGGCCATGTTTAGTTATTTATAGGTGATCAGAATATTTGCATGGAAATTGGAAAACACGTCATTGTGTCCTGCTGTCATTTGTATGTTTTTCAGAGCATCCAAGAAACTTCAGTCCAAGTTGTGTTTGATACGAAGGAAATGGAAAGATAATAAATAAATATATAATTGAGTTCATCTACTCTAAACTACTGAATATTAAGACAATTAGATGTCAAAAACAAAACAAGAAATTATGAATACCGTACATGTGTGACCAAGGTGGCAATATCTAGTAAAGAAAGAATAAATAAACTTTATTCCGCTTAAATCATATGATAATGATATCTACGTATACGTCATATTTTATTGTCTGTATCCCTCTTATCAAAGATAATTATGAGCTGTAACTGATTAGCGACAAAGCACATGCACCCAAGCTCAACACATTTCATCTGTCTATTCGGCTTCGATAGTGTTTACAACTGTTATATATGTTTGTTATTTTATATTAATACATGGACATTCTAATGTACATAGGTGTATCGATGCATCGGTATACCGTTGCATGCGATTATATGTATTTATTATTGTATATGAGTTGTATAAGATCACCCAAATCCAAACCGTGATGGTCAGATATGGGTTTTGTTAGTTGGGCTCGTGGGTGGATTTGGGTGTTAAATTCAAACCCGAAACGGGTTTAGGTTTAGATGGAAAAAAAAAAAAAAAAAAAATTGTACGTCTATATTTGTACATTTGAAAAGCTGTATATGTACCTTTTTTTTATGTACACCCTTTTGATTTTTTTTAAAAAATGAAATCTTGTAAGTACACCCCGCACATTATCAAATATACCATTTCTTTTAATTTTAGACAAATATAATAAATAAAAAATATGTTAAGATAATTAAAATTAATATATATAATGAGAGGAGCCGAACCCTGGTAAACCTTTTGTTTGTAATTTGAAGATTGACGAAGATAATCCTCATTACAAAAATTCTCAGGAAATTAAAAGATTTCACTGTTTTTTTAATTAATCCTCCCTCTTCTTCAATGGTTCGATCTCTGCAAATTTATAAGGACTTCTAAACCAACCCAATTCCAAATATACAAAATTTGACTGCGTAAGTAGAAAAAAAAATATGTAGGAGGGTGAGTTTCCAGGTACTTTTAATTTATTTTTTGTGGTATGTAACCAATTAGGTATGAAAATTATTTTCAATGAGAAGGTCCTCCATCTTTTCCGATCTAGGATGCACCTTCATCTTTTCAAGCTTGGGAGAATGTTGTTAGTTCTCCAGATTTTTTTGCAGTATTTTTATTTAATTATTTAATTTGTTTTATTTTGTTAAAATTTTGAAAAGGTAAAATAGTTATAAAAGTTGTTATATCTTTTAATTAAAATATTTATAATTTAATTTAAGGGTAATATTGAAATTTTAAAATATATAAATTTAGGGGTGTACATACAGTTTTAGAAGGGTACAAATATCGTTACTAAAAATATTTGAACCCATGAATCTTCTTGATTTTAAAACTAATATAATAAATATTTTTTGACAAAACAGTAAATAACAAAATAAAAAAACCAAACTCGAACCCGCTAACCTGCTTGTATTTTTTTTTTTTATTGTTAATTAATTTTAATCAATTTAAAAAAAAAACGTTTTGTTGGTTCATGGGTTCGATCAAAACCCATGAGATAAACACTCACCTCGAACCTGTATAAGTTCACGGGTTTACGGGCCAGGTATAGGTGATGCTAAAATCTGCAAGTGGAAACCTAAACCCAAGTTTACTTAATTTTACGAGTTTACCCAAGTTTGGGTGTGAAAATATTTCGCAGGTTCAGGTTTGGATTTAACAAAACCCATTTCAGCCCGATCTGCTTTCATTCATAATAACTAATGTCCTCTTTTGTGTCTTTGGACAAGCGAATGAGCGGAATTGGAAAATTTTATTTGGGAGGACAAGTATAGTAATATACAATATTTAGGTGGGAAAATAAAATATTAAAAATATTAAATATTAAAGAGCAAATTACAGTCGACCTTGGTGTGGTTTGCTCATTGGGAATAAAAACAACTTTATTATTAAAAGATAATAACCTCCCCACTTTTTAGTCAAAGTCAGTCAAACTTTATTTTTAAATTTTGACTACAAATAGATTTCATTGAGCTTATCATCAAAAAAAAAATCATATAAAAAATCATTAAAATAATCAAATTACTTAAAATAAAATATCCTTTCAAATAGAACCACTCATATCTATTTATATACGATTCTCTCTCTCTCTCCCTCTCCCTCCCTCTCTCTTGAGCAATGTTTAGCTTTCATAGTGTTCATAACAAGCCAAAACAATATCACCCGCGGCGATGACTCAAGCATTATCAAACTAAATTAGTGTCATTTACCATTAACATTGGGAGCCATAAAAACATAATTAAAGTTACAAAAAAAAATAGCAAACCCCTTATAAAATCCTCGAAAATAACTTATTTTCCATGCCACTACAACATATAATTAATTTTACATTTATTTTCTTTGTTTTTAGTGCAACATCTCATAGCAAGATTAAAAATTTAAAATCAAATGTCGTCATTGAAAATAACAAGATGAATGGTACTCTATGGGTATATTATTTTAAGGACAGATTTAGGTACTTTGAAATTTGAATGATTAATTTATAGATTCAAAAAAAAAAATTATAAATTTATATTTAAAAAAAGATTAATTTAGAGGTTCCTTATAGTTGTTTTTTTTTTTTTTTTTAATCTCTAAAAACAATTGAGGTTCCTTATTGTTGTAAACGATAATGTCAGCCCTCTAAAATTTTTCCATAAGATCATGGGTTGTGTACTATAGGCTTTAATTTAATTTTCTAAAGATTCCCCATTCATTGAAATCTCTCACCACACCAACAAGATAGAGGTATCAAACGGACAAACCTTCAGTGTTTTTTTAGGCCCAGCCCTGGTATGAGCTTTATTCAAAACAAGCTTGCTCGTGCAGACTTGGATGATCCATTAGGATTTAACTTGTTTTATATGTAAATTAATTAGATCAGTTTTATTTTTGGACGACACATTGAATGTTAACTTGTTTTATATATATTTAATAATGTAAATTAATTAGATATTTTTCATTTTTTGAGCTCGGCCGTCTGGGCTCACATGCATAGGATTCGTTTGGATTACCGGTTAAGGGAGGGGATTGGACATAAAATGGTGTACTCAAAATTTGAATCCCATGTTTGGTGCTTACCAAATTGGATTTGCTTAGTACTAACAATGACTTTCACTCCATTGTTTATGAGATTGGTTTGTGGGAAAATTCACCATCAACAAAGTTAATTATTTTCTACCATAAACGTAAATAATTATTAATTTGTGTGTGCATGAGACCCGTATAACTTAATTCTCAATTGTTTTAATTCCCAACCAGTCAAGTACGTAGTTATAGTTTAAATACAAATGCATGTACATTCTCTCGCATGGCTATTGATTATTAATTATATTAAATCTTGAACTATTTTGTATAAGCATCCGATCCTACACACTACGGTTTTAGTAATCGGGTTAGGCGGCCGTCTAGGTCTTAGGCAGATCCGGCCGCCACAAGAAAGGTCTAATCGGCCTTCTTAGACGGTCTAGGCGCTTACTTAGGCACCCGTCTAGGCAGGCTAGGCGGAGTCAATAACGTTTACCCCCTTTTGTAATTTTTTAAATACAAAATGACACCACACATTTTAACCCAAAATAACATCATTTTGGTTAATTCGACTTCACTGTTTAGACGGTCTAAACGACTAGATCACTGCTACACACTACACATATTAGTACGCATTTTGTATATGAACACTTTAATGTGAGAGTTGTAATATTGTTGCATCTACATATATATAATTATATATATATATATATATGTACACGTACAGTTGAGAATATGTAGTTGACGTGGTGTCCATTATAACATTTCTTTTAATATTACATATTGCTTTTTTGATTTCCAAGTAATTGGCCTACATGAAGTTTCGATTGGGAGCGATGGAAAAGCAGACAACTTATGATGTTAAGTGGATCGACAAATGAATTAAATTAGTTTTGATAAGTAGAAGAAGTCAAAACCTAAAAAAGGTTAATAGAGATGTAGGTACGACAACTATATATATGATAAGTGTGGTAATGTATAAATTAAAGGTGATATATGCTCTAAAATATCATTGAAAAGTCTCTGCGAATTTCTCCACCCTTGATAAACATTTTTATTTTTAGCAATGGCATAGTGGAAAACAACTCAAACCCCACCTTCGTTATTTTTTGCTTTTTAGAGCCACTTGTTGTCCACTTGTCGATGTTCATTTTTTGCGACTAATGTGAACTCTTTCAAGTGCTCTGAACTCATTTCAAATTTAGACAAAAAAAAAGTTCAACCATATGTGATCGCTATTCTATATAATGTTTTTTTTGTTTGTCAATTTGCTGTGTGCATTTGTAATTTAGTGACTACTTTTATTTCGTCACGCCATATAATTAGGGTTATGTAGGTAATTGAATTGCCTTGTCAATTCATGATAAAACTCCATTAAATTTTTCTTGATAAAACCAAACCCCGAGAAACGTCTCGAACCATCGAACCCATAATCATATAGCTATAAGGGCCACATATTGTCTACTACATCAATCATTTGTAAATTGTAAATTTAGTGAGTATCTGTTTTGTAATCTAAAAAAATAATAATTAAAAGACTAAGATATCATTTAGATTATTAAATATTAATTATTTGATTAAAAATATATTAATAATTCGATTATTATTCAATGAGAAATTATCAAGTGAGATATCCCTAACTTTAATTTTGATAAGAACCTTAATGAAATCATATTGATTTTTATGAATTTTGATTTGAATTTTTTTTTTATAGATGATAAGTTTAATGAAATATACCTATAAATAAATTTTGAGAATTTTCCAAGTACTAAGAATATTCACATTAATTAGAACTATTGTTTTGAATTTTCCTATATTTCTCTCATTTTCTAATGCCTTTATATTTAATAAAATCGGGATAAATAGTTCTAATACTTGAAAAATTCTCAAATTTTTTTCATAGATAGACTTTATTAAACTTATTATCTACAAAAAAAATCCAGATCAAAATTCATAAAAATCGATGTGATTTCATCCAAATTCAAATATATATATATATATATATATTTATATTGTATATATATTTTTGAATTAGACGCCCCTAAATTTTTCAAAAATTATATTACAAAATAAACAAGAATATATATGGAGTAATAAGAATATTCACATTGGCAAATTTATTCCTTTGAGATTCATTTCTTTGTTTACAAATAAAGCACAACGAGCTAGCTAAGTAGCTACTGGTTTCAAACAATAATTAATATAGTTATGGAAGAACACTAATTAAATTAGATTAAAGAAGAAGGAGACGTATAATATTTGTATTCGTGATCTTTTTGTTGTCTGGGATATGAGGGGGACAATGAGATTTTGTCATTATTATTTATTGAATTGATTCCTCAACCCAATATTATTACTTATTAGTTATTAGTGAGGAACTTGACGATGCACAGTACTAGCACTACTATTGTAAAACCAAGCAAGTAAGAAATATCTTATTCTAAAAAGTTAGCTATTTAGTCAATATTTACTTCTGCTAAATCCGTGATTTAAAAGTGGTATTCAGTAATTTTTCATACAGGAATTGATTCTGAAACGTTATGTAATAGATTTTCTAATGTTTTAGTATTCAATTCTCATGAAAAAAGATACATAATTTTTACACAATTTGTATCAAGTCAAGCCTAGTCGAGAAGTTAATTTAACCTGATTTCTTATTCAAAGATCGAATTGGGCCCATAGCTTGACCTGATGCATGGACTTATCAATTTTTTAAATAAAAAAATTGGAACCGATTTAAAGTTAACCCATGGAGGATAAACAAAAACTAGCTTTTTCATCTAATATTGCTTTTGTTATTCTCATAATTCATAAACTGTTCTTTCAACAAGAAAGTCGAACGATCTAGCAGCTTGAGTGTTTGCAAACAAGTTAAATGTGTTTTAGCTGAAACACTACTTATGTTGAAGACTTGTAATGAATATAGCTAATTAGCTAGTACTTCGCTTTATGGGCATTCTGGTCCCTCACAAGTTGATGATTTGCGTTCGTAACCCAACAGATTATCAAACACCCCTATCATTTAAGGTGGTCATTGAATACAAATTAGTACCATTGATGTTTGATATACTCACATACCAAATTATTAATTACAGAACCTAATAAAAGTTTAAATTCTTAGATAATGTTAAAAATATGGTATTTAAAGTATGAGGTTTGAAACGATAACGATTTGGATAATTTTTGTAATAAAAAGATGGATGATTTTGCACAAATTATCATAGTTGGATATTTTTTAATAGTCAAAGGCAAAAATGCATATTTTTGCTAATTTCTCATTAAAATGTAAATTGTTTGGAATCTTAATTCCACTTGACAATACATTAAGTTATGTCTTATATTAAAACATCTTAATTTACAATTTCAATTTTTATTTCTTATCACTTAATGAAAAAGTTCTTAATCAATAAATTGATATTAACTTCCTAAATTAACTTTGTACCATTAAGTTATTATCAAAATGTCCCTCACCTAAACAATCTCCAATCTTAAACGAACTCTGACCTAACCCTAACCTAATTTACTAACTTCAACAAGACGGGTGCTTGGAATCATGACCAGAATCACTTCTCATATTGATGTTTAATATCAATATTTTATTATGATATTAGTGTGATGTATTTATATATTATTATTTTTATTCTGCGTGAGTTTTCATGCTGCCCCTTTTATTTTTTGAAAAAAAAAAAACCTTTTCTTTTCTTAGTAAAAATAAAATTTGTTTTTAATCGAAGAAGAAAATCATGATCATATGTATTCATATAATAAATATTATTTTTGGATCGTTTTTATTCTATATTATATATATAATTGTTTAACATAATATAGATGTAAAATTACTTCTTTTCAGACAATTTTATTTTTAAAAAACAAACATGTTGACAGTATATTCAGATGTAAGGAAAAAAAAAAAAATGTCATTTAGATTCAAGTTTCAATCACGACAAGACTATTCAGTCTTCAGACAAAAAAACAAACGAGTCTTAAACCTATTTTACGAAAAATTAACAAGTAAAAAACAAAGAAACACCCTAGTGCCAATTTTGCTATATAATGAGCGTGTGTTTGGTATGGATTTTGAAAGAATCTAAAATGCTTTTTTAATGCTAGAATCTATTTTGAAGTTTATTTTAGTTGTTCGGAAAAAATTCAAAACTGTTTTTTACCCTTTATAAAAGCCATTTTATGTCTACTCGAAAAAGCCTAAAATTTGGGTTTTTGCCAAAAAGCTTTTTTTTAAGCTTTTTAAAAACACATGAATTATCTCAACTACCCTTTATAAATTTTAGATATTCCACTATAACCCTTTCATTATAAATACATTGTCAACACCTTTTTGGTAATTCACTCAACCAAAAACTGTTTCTGAAAATACATTGTCAACTTCATTTTTGTAATTTACACAACCAAAAGTATTTTTTATTAGAAATTTTACAATAAAAAAGATCTACTTTAGAAACTCTATTTAAACAGACAAACCAAACACACCATAAGCCGATTATGTTGACAGTTTATTCTGCAAATTTCCACCGTCCACTGATAATTTTTTACATTATGTTGCATATTATATGGACTTCAGATGATATTGTGAGGTCAATTAAATGGCACCACTTTTATCTGTCAACCGTAAAATATGAAAAAGAATAGGACAGATCATCCCAATAAGTAATTAATACATGTGCTACACTCATTGCTGTTATTAAAAAGTTGTAAGTAATCAACACATCGCTTTAGCTAATGGAGTGTTAGAGCAATTATGATGTGGGCTAAAAAAATAAAATCTAGTTTTTATTTATTTATTTATTTTAATTATCGATGAATGGACTCTTTGTATTTTTTATTGCGGTTGTACAAGATGTTCATCATGATTCATTCATGATATCACATTCACGTTTGGGTGGAGAGAAGTTTGACTTATTTTGTATTGTAATTGCGATCAAAACTATTATAGAGGAGATTCTCCGTAAAAAAAACAAATCTTTGCTATTATCTTATGAATCCGGTTTAAGAAACTGAGAGACCAATTTAAATAACTATTAGAGTTTTAATATAAATAATAAAAAAAATAGAATAAAATTTAATTAAACTTTTCAAAAAAAATTGTGGCCTTGGGAGCCATGGCCCCTTTGCCACTCACTGCTTATACATCTTCGTTTTGGTCTCCTGATCAAGCCAAAATTGATATGATTTTGACAATCATCCCCGTCTCTTTATGCTTGATTTTCGAGCGTTTTCCCGTATTTAATGTTATTAAATCAAGTGTTTCAGGTTTACTTAGGTCTCAAGGGCATTTGTGATGAATGTGAGGACTTTGGTGCAAAAAAAAGCACAAGTTGGCAAAACAAAGCATTATCGCCACTTTGGTAAAGATGGTGTTGCCATGACAACATTAAGGCACAAGTGGCGACATAGAGCTATTTTCATGATTAAATCAACCAGGTGTTGTAGCCATCTGGTGTCGCCATGGTGACATTAAGGCACAAGTGGCGACAATGCAATTTTCCTTCATTGTCTCCACTTCCATAATAGCAAAAAAGATGATAAAAGTAGCGTAAAGTGAATCTCAAAATTTGTAACCGTTTGTCGCTATGGCCACACAAATGGCGACATCTTGCCACATCGAATTTTCAAGCAGTTATCAGTACAATTCCGAGTGTGACTATATATATTCCTCTCTTCCAACTTGAAAAGGGATCCAAGCATTTGAAGAGCACGAAATTTACTGAGAATTAGATCTAGTTTCTCCTCCATACATCAATCTTTCAACTTACTCCATTCTCTAAACTTCAATTACCTTTTCCATCCAAAACCTCAACACCAATGTCTTGATTACTTCACTCAACCATTCATCTCTTTCCATTCTCTCTATTTCAATACCTTACCATTAGACACCCACCTATCTAGACACATCCTCTTCTACCACTTTTGGCACTAGGAGCATCAAAGGAAAGGAAGGAACAAGCACTAAAGAAGGAGGCCTAAGGGTGATTTTCTTAACTATTACTTCCTATTCATTTGATTGTAACTATGTGTAACTAAACCCCTAATCTAAGGGATAGATGTGAGGAACATATGGTTGTGGGTTTTTGCTTAAGCTATTTGTAATTAAATCTCTACTTGTTTCTTATTCACTTTATATTTGGATCCTATGCATTATTTGATTTGCATGGTATATCACTAGTAGATCATATTATTGTGTGAGATAAATTGTTGTGAAACCAATCTTGAATTAACACCCTTGATTGGTTAAGGAACTTAGTGAATATGATAGATTAGTGGTGGGCATATCAACTCCACTAATCTAAACCTTGATTTGTACCAAATTAATCCCACATTAACCCCATTTCCTTGATCGGTTAGGCATTGAGGTGGGAAGATGTTTAGTGTTCATAGTAATGACCTAAACACACTCTAAAAAACAAATGGTTAGCATCTAAGAGATTTGGTCATTATTGAAGCTTTGAAAGCATTACACATACCACTTTTAACTCCATCAATTCCCTAGTATCTACCTTATTTGTTTACATCATCTCTCTTATCAAGGTTGTTGAGTCTTCTCTTTTTCCTATCATTTTTATAAGTTCATCTTATTTGCATGTTTGGTAGTTTATCAAACCACACAACTATCCATTCGTTATCATTTATTTTATTGCACTATAGATTAGTCAATCAATCTAACATATTACTCCATCTCCCTGTGGAACGAATCTTGCTTACCACTTACTAAAAATTAACATCTTAAAGGATTTTTAAGTGGCTAAAACATGGTTTTCAAAAGAACATAAAAAAATATTTTGTTGAACACACAAACGACCTCATTATCTCCAGGTAATGTTGTAAATTGACCTCGATAGACATTCAAGATTTCAACAGAAGACTATTTTTGGGTTTTAAATGATTATTTATAATCAAGTTGATTGTGTTTAATTAAATTCTGTATATTTTTGTTATAATTTATTATAACTCACTTTTGAATTCTATTCCAAATATTTCTATAATATTTATCACAACTCCATATAGCTTTCTAATAAGAAACGTTCATTCAGACAATTATCCGGTTCGAGTCACCATACCGCGGATGATATACATATGAAAAAAATTTATATGATATCTAAAATGGAAATTTAGTTGTCATATATCTACCTAACTAACGATAGTTCCACGATCTAGGTGTTGACCTTTGACCAAAGAATGGAGAGTATAACGGGAAATTGGAAAAAGAATGAATAATCCAAATCCCTAGCCTCCGCTCTAGCCCCGCTGACATTAGCTCGATCCCAAAGCACTCCAACCCTGTCGCTGATCACACCTTTTTCGATTGCACTTCACTGTACCGGATTCAACTTCCAGTCACACCAATTCTGGCTTCACGTGGGTGGTCTCTCATGATTTTAGGTGATTCCACCTTCGCACCGCTGTCCAGCCTCGTTGCTTTTGCTACTCAGCCTCCTTGCTTTCATTGTCTAGCCTCCTTGCTCCTACCATTCATCTGTCATTGTTGTCATTCGGCTTCTATAGCGTTATCAGATCTCTTTCCAAAACTTGAACTATATGTCAAAGCCCCTTCAATCCAAACAGACTCTCACATGGATTGATTTTTGAACCCCAAATTAGTGATGAAATCTTACGCACAAGCAATTTCATCCACCATTGCTCCGGTTTCTTCGGCTCCGAAGAAAGAAGGTGATTATGTTTCAGTCAAAGTCAATTCGAAAGCTTATGAAGAACGGTTGAAACTTTATAGTTATTCTCTTATCGATCGAGTTGTCTTATCAAAGGGAGATGAACCATGGAAGATATCAGCTCTTAAAGAAAAACTTAAATCTATTTGGAAACTGACCTCTCAATGGCATCTCATCTCACTTGCACGAGGATTCTTTTCAATTCTAAGGAAGATAAAACCCGAATTTGGGGTATCTAATCACTTTCTTTAAAACCAGGAATTCTAAGGCTTTAGTCATAGACTCAGAATTTTAATCAAAACACACAGCGCACGACGAATGCTCAAATATGGGTGCGATTTTACGATTTGCCTTGGGAGTTTTGGCACCCTCAAATCCTTTCAGACATGGCACGTGAGATTGAAATTCCTCTAAAGTTTGACAAAGCTACTTTAGAGGGTGATTATGGCCACTTTGCTCGCATGTTGATTGATGTTGACCTTTCTAAGCTTTTGTCTGACTCCATCATGATAGAGGTTGGGGAAGATTGTTTGTTTCCAACTTTTTATTTTAAGAATGTTCTAAGTTTCTGCTCAGTTTGTTGCTTTATTGGTCATATGGCTGCCCCATGTCATCATGCGACTGTCACCACTGAGCCAAAAAACAAGAATCTAAAAATTGGGAGATCCAGAATTCGACAAAAGTACCAACCGAAACACAAGTCAAGAGATGTTCATACTTCTCGAGTCTTTGAGACTATTAAATAGGGTATTAGTGACAAAGCCAAAGCGGCTAAGCCTGATAAAGTTAATGGTGGTAACTCAAATAAGACTATTCTAGAGCCAACTGCCTCTTTTAGTTCACTTAGCCAATCATACCTCCTGGTCAAGGGGAGGCCTTGAAAATCACTATTCATTTATATGATACCACAAACTCATTACATACTGAGCTTGTAGATGTTGATACCATGAGAGATCCGGTTATTGCTCATATGGAACCCTTAATAGATCATCCCATGATAGAGCCACATTTTCACACGCTTGAGGGTAGTTCTAACACTGATAGTGAAAGCATTGAATCAAACTTCAGTCACCCTGCAGCTTTAGACGTCACATGTATTCACAGTGGAGTCTCATGGGCAAATCAATTGGAATATTCAAGTTGGAAGAAGATTACTGCTTAAAAAGGTAAAAAGAATAAATAAATAAATAAAAAACAGGTTCTTAGTCTTGTTTTGCCAAAAATTAGGGCTGCTAAAAATAAGTGGTTACATAAATGATTGTCCTTTACTGGAACTATAGAGGTATTGCAAACAGTGATACTCAACGTACTTTGAAAGATTTTTGTTCTCGTCGTAAACCAAATTTTATTTGCATTGCTGAACCGTTGTATGTTTTTGATTCGATTGCCCCCTACGTTTTAACGCTCTATAGGGTTACACATTATTGGTACTAATGCTAGAGATACTTCTAGTATGTGGATTTTTGGGTCTACTGCTTTTCAGGATACTACTATTGTTTTGTCTCATTCTCAACATGTTATTGTTTCTACTAATTTGTGTGGGATTGCCCATCGGATCTCTTTTGTTTATGCTAGTGTGAACTACATCACCTGTAGATCTCTTTGGAGCTCTTTTATAGATATTTATGGTTTGGATGATACATGACTTGTACTTGGGGATTTCAATTCTGTTTTAGGTGCTCATGAGACTACTGGTAACATTTCTACTATCTTTTGTAATGATTTCCGAGCTGCTTTGACACTTTGTGATCTTGTTGACATTAAAACGAAAGGATTTTTCCATAATCGGATTGATCGGGATAAGCGTGGTATGATTCTTTCTTGGTTAGACAGAGTTGTATATTCCCATTCTTTTCTGGATGCCCGTTCATAGATAGCTTGTGTTACCTTGCCTAGATCTCACTTAAATCATCATCATTTACTGGTTTCTTATTCTATGGGTGTTTCATTGGGTCTACGGCCTTTCAGATTTCAAGATATGTGGGTTTCTCATCCTTCCTTACTTCCTTAACTTAGTTAGATCAATTTGGTCATCCAATATTGCTGGGAGTGGTACTGAGGTTGTTGTTCAAAAGCTGAAGTTGTAAAAAAGGCATTGAGAAAGTGGAATTGGGAGTTGTTGGAGATATTATCTTAAATGTCATTAATGCGAATGAAAAGGTCATGAATATTCAGGGCAGGATTGGTTTTGAAGGTTTTTCAAATGATTTTTTTCGTCTTGAGACTGCAACTCTTGCATATTTGGATAGTGTTTTAAAACAACAAGAGATTTTTCTGAGAGAAAAAAGTAGAGTCAAGTAACTTGTTGAGAATGATCGAAACTTTAATTTTTTTCATTCATTACTAAAGCGTAGAGAGGGGGAAAAGTCTATTTTTTTTCATTTAAATTGATGAGAATATTTCTTATAATCCAGCGAAAATTGGTAAGCATGTTTCTTCTTTTTATTAACATCTCTTTTCGGATCCTAGCAACAGTAGTTCGGACTTCTCTATAATTCAAGAGTGTATTCCTTCATTGGTTATTGTTGATGATAATGCTTTAATTCTCCGAGTTCCCTCCTTTGATGAAGTGACGACTACGATTTTGGATATGGATCCTCTGAGTACTTTTGGTCCAGATGGTTTTTCGGGAATATTTTATTCTCACTGTTGGAAAATTATGGGACTTGATGTGGTTTAAATTGTGCAAGAGTTTTTTTCCATACTGGTCAAGTTTTTTCGGGCTTGAATTCTAATTTCTTGGTCCTTATTCCAAAGACTCTGAACGTTCTCACAGTCAATCAGTTTCACCTTATTGCTCTTGGCAATTTCTTGTTTAAGGTTATCGCTGATCGTTTGGCAGAAATTTGCTTATGCATTATCTCCCAAAATCAATTTGGTTTCATTAGGGGTCGTCAAATTATAGACTATATTGCCGGTGTTTCTAAATGTTTTAATGTGTTAAGTAATGGTAGTCGTGGTGGTCATTTGGACTCAAAAAATAGACATTCATAAGGCTTTTAATTCCATTAGTTGACCTTTTCTCTTCGAAGTACTTCGGTGTTTTGGTTTCTCTGAGAGTTTTATTGGTTGGGTTGCGGCTATTTTTGATTCTGCTAGAATCTCAAATCTTATTAATGATTCCCCTTAGGGTTATTTCCCCTATTCGCGTGGTGTGCGATAAGGTGACCCTGTCTCCCCTTTGCTTTTTTATTCGATGGAAGATTTTTTGAGCATATATCTTACTCATCTAGTAGACTTGGACTCTATAATTGTTATCTCTTCTCATGTTAGGATTCACATTTTCTTTATGTCGATGATGTTATCTTCTTTTTGATGGGCTTCTACTTAGAATTTGCGAGTGGTTTTAAATGCTTTTACAGTTTATGGCTCTTTCTCAGGTCAACGAGTTAATTGGGAAAAATTTTCCATTTTTTTTTGGTAGAGGCATCTTTCGGATTACTAATTTTCTCTTAATGTCTAGGATGCATAAGGGCGGTGATTCAATGACATATCTAGGGGTCCTTCTCTTCATTGTGTGCCTAAACGTCGATAGTTGATCCCATGAGCTAATAAAATTAAGAGTAAATTCGAATCGTGGAAGGGTTTCTCCCTTTCAATGGCAGACAGATTATGCCTTATTAACTCAGTGATTATGGGTTCCTTCCTACATTCCTTTCAAGTTTGTAGTTGACCTTCATCTCTTTGAAAGATTAAAATGCCACTATTTGGAATTTTTTCTGGACTGGTTCGATAGATAGTCATAAATTTGTCCAAGTTGTTTGGAAGTCTTACTATAAGCCTAAGAATGGTGGTGGTCTTGGTGTTAAAGACCTTTGTATTCTTAACAAAGTCATGCTTAAAAAGTTCTCATGTAGGATGTTGACTGAGGAATCTCTTGTTTTCACATATCTTCAGGCTCGTTATTTCACCCAGGATCACATACCAAGAACATGGTATGTTGTTTCTTCTGTTTGGTCAGGGCTAAAATTGTAATATACTCCCTTGATGCTTGGGTCTAGGTGGTTGGTTGGTTGGTTGGTTGGTTGTCACTCTAAGGTTCGTTTTCGGACGGATAACTTGTTGGGAGATCCGTTGATTGATCTAGTTGAGGATAGTTCATCGTTACAACCTCCTTTGGATTCTATCTAGGTGATATTTATTCGGATGTTACGGGTTAGGATATTCTTGCTTCTTTTCATGCTTCTCACCAGGATGTCGATTTAGAGATTGAAAAGGTGGTGGTTAGCACTAACCCAGATTCGTTAGTTTGGACTTGTTCTTTGGATGGTGTTTTTTCTTGTAAAACTGCTTATAATTCTCTTTCTAAGATTATGAGCTCTGTTTTTTGGTGTAAGCATATTTGAGCGTCGTTTATTCCTCTTTCTCGCTCTACCCTCTTTTGACGCTTGTTTCATAGTAAGATTCCTACGGACATTGTGTTACATGCCCGAGGTTATATGTTCCAATCTCGCTGTCGGTTTTGTTGTGCTGTAGAGGAGGACTTAAGACATCTATTTCTTAATTGTTCTTTTGTTCGTGGGTTGTGGGATGTTGTGTCCTTTACGTTTGGTCATAAGCTTAAGTTTGATGGTACTTGTTTGGACCTTTGGCAGGAGGCAATAAAGGTTAGCACTCAATTTAAAGCTCAATGGCGAGCTTCTATCATCACGGTTTTCTAGGTAGTGTAGTTTCTCTAGAATCAAGCTATCTTTGAAGGTGGCAGGACTATTTTTGACAAGGCTTTTTCTTTGATTTGGCGTTCCATTCGTGAGGTTGACTCCCTTCAGTCTAGCACTAGGAAGAATTCAATGGATAAGCTTCAGACTTTTCAGCGGTTTCATGTATTTGGTCGTCCTTCCAAGGCACCTCGTATTGTAGAGATTAATTGGCATCCTCCCCCGCTAGTTTGTCTTAAGGTTAACACATACGGGGCTACTTTTGGTAGTCTTGGTCTTGCTGGTTGTGTAGAGGTTTTTCGTATTTGTAGGAGTTTCGTTAAAAGTTGCTTTGTTATTCCTCTAGGTCTTTACTCTACTTTTGAGACTGAGTTAGCCGTTGCTATTCACGCTATTGATTATGTTTGGACTTTTGGCTGGCATCGGTTATGGTTGGAGAGCGATTCGATTTTTGTAGTGGCTGCCCTTCGTTCTAGGTTTCGTAAGGTACCTTGGTGTTGGCGTCCAGTTTGGGATATGTGTTTGAGCTTACTCTCTCAAATGGACTATGTGGTCACTCATATTTATCGGGAAGGCAACCGAGTTGCAAATAGTTGCGTTCAGAAACTCTAGTATCGTCTCTCCCACATGGTTGTGGACCGCTCCAAATTTTTGTACTTCCTTTCTTTCAAATTTTTGCACATCCTTTATTTTCAAAAATTTTTATAGCAAATATTATTTTAGGTTTTGTTGATTTGTTTTCTTATTTTCTTTTCTTTTCTTTTCTTTTCTCTTTTGTTTTCTTTCTTTATTTTCTTTTTTAATAATATATTGGGATGAGGTTGATTCCAATCTCAACGACCTTAAAAAAAAAAAAAAAAAAAAAAAAAAAACGATCAGTTCCACTTAATTGTCAAATCAATAGAATGAAAATGTTAGGAGGACAATTTTACTGCATTACAAAATTTAATAAAAATGAATTAAAACAATAATACTGTGCAACTCTTATCTCAACTTTTCCAATCCCTATTATTCAAAGAAATTTTTAATATTTAAATTTAATATAAATAAAAATGGAAAATGATCTAGCAACTAGCCAACTAGCAAGTGAAAAGGTCTTAATAAATAAATCATGATGAAATTATTATATTGGTACACAATAAATTTTAACAAAATCAATGTATATACAAATAAAGAAAAAAAGAGTAGTCATATTATATAATATAAAAATAGTTAATTCTTATGAGAAAATGACACGTGGCATATATTTAATATTATTAATTAAATTATTATTTTTATTTATTTAATATTTATATCATATCATATATCATGTACAATAATCATATCATATTATATAACATGAAAATAGCCACTTCTCATGAGGAAGCGACACATGGTATCTATATAATGTTATTAATAAATTGTTTTTTTTTTTTCATTTATTTAATATTTATATCATATCATATATCATATATCATGTATTATATATATATATATATATATTGTTTCATCCCACATCGCTAATGAGTGAGGTTCATGGTTTATATATAAGCATTGGTCTCTCCTAACTAAGTAGACACGTTTTGGGCCATAGGTGAAGGATGCTTGCATGAAGCCCCTAATCCAAAGCAAATCCGTGAAGGTGAAAGATGCGTGCGTGAAGCCCAAAGCGGACAATATCTACTTGGTAGGTCTGGATTGTTACAAATGGTATCAGAATAAGCTCGCTACCCGGTGTGGATGTGGATTTGGATTTGTGATTGTCTTGAGGTCCGAAGGAGGGTAGATTGTCACATCCTATATCGCTAGCGAGTGAGGTCCATGGTTTGTTTATAAGCATTGGTCTCTCCTAACTAAGTATAAGCGTTTTGGGCCATAGGTAAAGGATGCTTACGTGAAGTCCATGATCCAAAACAAATCCGTGAGTGTGAAGGACGCATGTGTGAAGCACAAAGCGAATAATATCTATTTGGTTGGTTATGTATATATTAAGGAAAACACGTGGCATTTATTTAATGTTATTAATAAATTGTTTATTTTTTCATTTATTTAATATTTATATCATATCATAAAAATATAAAAATAGCTTCTTCTCATGAGGAAACGACACATGTCTTCTATTTAACGTTTTAATTTTTTTTTTAATTGTTTTATCTACTTAGTATTATCATATATTGATATCTAAAATTGAACCCCAAAGCGACAATTAATAATATAGTTTTTTTTTTTTTCTAAAGAGATAGAGAACCATTTATATTCCCGAGTAAATAACATTCTTTTAATCTATATAATACAGTAAAATGGAACCTTCACGGCATCATATATCGTCGTGAGGGAGCTTCAGCCATAAATTATATATATCTATATTTATATAATATATTCATTATTTATCAATTATTCATCTATTATTTAATATTAATGATACACATATTCAATAGAAATGAAATGAAATGTTTCTCTCTTTATACATTGAACAACTTCAAATTGATGGTCTCCTATTTAATCACATATTTAATTGAAGTGAACCCCTCTTATACATTAAACACTTTGAATTGATGGTCCTTTTATTTAATCATATATTTAACCGAAGTGAAATGATATGTCCTTTTTGTATACATTAAACTCCTTTAAATTAATGAACCACCTATTTACTTGAAGAAAATGAAATGTCACTTTACAACAAATTCTTAAAATACATGCACGATTGCTCTCTTAATTGATGGTTCTTATAATGATCAACAATGGAATACCAAAGTTTCCACAACAAAAAAAATATATATGGAATACCAAAAACTCTTCACATTCTCTCTTTTAAATCAAACTTACATTAATTTAAACAATTAAATCACTTAATCATGAGGCTTATCACAATCTTTAGTCAAAAGTCTTCTCAACTCCCTCAATTTTCTCTATGAAAACCACAATTAGCTTAATATTGAGCATATTGTTTGGAAAATTTTAAATTTCTCAATTCTTTAAACTTCAGAATTGGCCTACAATATAGCTCAATGTGACGCAGCACGGAAGTCTAGGGCTACCAGCGTAAACCCTAAAAGAACATAAATCGGAATCCACCAGCAAATCAACTGGAATCCACCGGTAAAATAAATTGGAACCAAAATATAATATTATTCAATCTTCTGAAACTAAAAACAAAAGAGTCTTAAATACACTCTGGAAACCCTAGAAACCCTAATTTGAGCAAAAAGACCAAAAATGCCATCTACTAAACAAAAGAAAACAAAAAAACAAAAAAACAAAAAATTAAAACACTAAAAACCGTCCTACATCAGTCCTTCCCACTTGTGAAGAACTCGACCTCGAGTTATAACCCGGATAAAGTATAACTTGATCACCTTCAGCGGCAAACATTTTCCTACGCCTCTTGACATCTGTCATGGCTTTATATTTCACATTAATTTCTTCCAGCTTCTATCGCACCTTTGCTTGCAGCACTTCACCAGCCTGATTACACACGTTTTCTGCAGCAATACTAACACTCGAACCCTTAGGTAATTCCTCTAAGGTAATGCATGTGAATTGTTCTAGCTGCAGTGACTGTATTTTCTCAAGAACCACTACCGCTGGTGTTTTCTCCTCTTCAGCCACAAGACCTTTAACCACCAAGACGTGAGTTTCCGTTGCACCTTTCACATCTGTCACATCTTCTGTGTGTTTCTTCACTTCTGTCACAACTTCTGTCACTATATCTATTGCAACAGTTTCTTTTAGAGCAGCATTCACATCTGTCACCTCATGCATTTCCTTAATTTCAGATTCCAAGTCATTTATTGACGTTACTAAGGAGACTAATGATTGCTCTTTTACCGTGGTCTTAGTTGAGCCACTGCCTGAACTCTGTTTCGGAACCATTGCAATCTTCCTGCCATCCCAATTGAAAACACATGCATTGCTACGCATAGTTACATCCACATCAAACTGACATGGGCGACCTAATAACACGTGACAAGCATCCATGTCGACTACATCGCATGCCACCTCATCCCGGTAGTGTTGCCCGATCGAAATAGGAACCTTACACACCTCCATCACATTCGCATAAGGCTTATGATGTTTCTCGGTTGGCAATTTCAAGTGCTCCACCAGCCTTCTTGCAACGAAATTTTCACAGCTCCCACTGTCAACAATCAGGTCACAAACTTTCTGACTAACGCTATAGCAAGATCGGAATATATTGTTTTGCTGGCCATAATCCTCTTGTTTTGGCGCGTACAGCACCCGTTGCACCACACAATTCATTCACTCTCCATCATGAACATCTGGATCTTCTTCACTCGAACCATCCTCGCTATCAGGTTGATCACGAGATGGTTGATTACGTCTCCTGTCAGTAGGTTGGCCTCGGGCAAATCCCTCGGCGCGTGTCCTGATAACTGGCGGCCTGTTGTTAGCGTTGAGGTTCATCCCAGCAAGCATTTCATGAATTTGAACCACCTGTTGCCGAGTGTCCTCCATCGCCGCCCTCAAGGCCCTTACCCCACGACCAACGTCATTAGGGTTTTTGCCTCCTGCTCTGTTAGTTGCCATCTAGCCAGGCGAATCCTTGCTCTGATACCAATTGACGCAGCGCGGAAGTCTAAGGCTACCAACGTAAACCCTAAAAGAACATAAACTAGAATCCACCAGCAAATCAACTGGAATACACTAGCAAAATAAATCGAAACCAAAATATAATATTATTCAATCTCCTGAAACTAAAAACAAAAAAGCCTTAAATAGACTCTGTAAACCCTGGAAACCCTAATTTAAGCAAAAAGACCAAAAAGGTCATCTACTAAACAAAAGAAAACTAAAAAAGAAAAATAAATAATTAAAATAGTAAAAACCGTCCTACATCACAATGTGCCCCTGATATTCTTATAGACTACCCTCAATTGTATAGTTGTCTAGAACCATGTTATAGTAATTTGAGACTTTTATCTCTAACTAAATTGTGATAGACTTTTTTTTTTTTTTTTTTTTTGTGCTTAAATTTCAGGTTTTAGAGGTAAGGTACGTCTTGAGATTGATTAGAATAAGGGAAAAGCAGTTGAATTTATGCTTGAATCTCTTGGAGTCTTGGTACTTTTTTCTCTTACTCTCTAATTACAAATATCTCATATTATCACATGTTGCATAATTTGATCATCACATATTCATGTGTTTGTAGTAGTGATGGTGTGCTCCCAATATATATTGGAGACGGTAAGACTGATGAGGACGAATATAAGTTATTACCACTTTAATTTCATTTCTTGGATTCTCCAGAATTGGTATGATTACTTTGTGCCGTGTTTCATAGATTAAGTAGTAATATAAAATCCAATATGAAATCTTAGGTTTTATAGGAAGGGAATTAAGGTTATTAAATCCTTATATCTTCAGTCCCTAAAGAAACCAATGCATTTTACTCTCTTAGGAACGGGTTCTTTGTATCTATTATCTTATTTCCTATTTGCAGGTCAATGAATCTCTCTCATCTTTAGTGAGATCAAAGAAGTTGGAAGAATTGAAGAAACCATTAAAATATAAGAAGAGAAGCATACAATAGTCTACATAGATTGACAATTAGTTATAAATAAATCAAAAACGCATTTGGAGCTACTACCTAATTTGCGGTCTATGTGAAATCCAATTTCAATGATTAGTAAAATACATTAACTCATTTTTATTTACTTTCATAACTAGATTTTTAACCAGGATTTTTGATATTATTGTAGAAGAAAGCATTTATCTTATTAATGAATCGGTCCATGATTGGGCTGGCAGTAGGTTCTGAGTTGTCCAAAAATATGAAGCACATTGGATATGCAAACTTAGATTACACAATATATAAAAGAAAAATATGTGAAGATGGGTTGTCTTTAGACAAATGCAGCAATTCGACAGGTGCTGTATTATTTGATCAGTTTGATATATAGCATATACAAACTATAGTGCAAAAAGCCATCTACTATTAATGTGTGATAAAACATTGACGGTTTGGGTGCAATAGTATCTGTTTTTTGAATTAATACACTTGAACATAGTCGTGTGAACATATATACATTAACTATTGTGTGTCACAATATCTTTATAAATTCAATAAAAATGATTTTTATTTTTCCTTATATGCCTACACACCTCTTTCAAGGAAATTAAAGGATCATACACAATCGATTCTATTGTCAGTTTGTCCACATCTACATCTCTGGAAGGTGATAATAAAAAAGAAAGAAAGAGAGGAACAATTTGGACCAACATTATCAAAAAATAATTTTATTTTTATTACCTTTTTCTTTATAACATTTGTTAATTTCATAAAATTAAACTGTTTACATCATAAATTGAAAATGCAAGGATAACAAATTGTCACATCCGAATTTAAAAAGTTGATATAAGAGGCACTTGAAGAAATTAGGGCATTAAAAGTACAAAAAACTTTTAAACCATAAATCGTATGACGAATGTTATATTTTACAATACCCGCACATCGTGTGGGCTACAAACTAGTCTATATAATGTTTATAAATATAAATTAAACAACCCTTACTTTTCTAACCATTCAATTTTAACTTTCTATAAAATAATTATGAAAATCTTTGGCATTAAATTATTAAAATTAATTATTAATTGAAATCATAATTTTTTTTCTAAAGAGATAGAGAGCCATTTATATTCCTGCAATAAATAAAGTTCCTTTAATGTATATAGTTTTTATAAATTTAAATTAAATAATAACCTTCCATTTTCTAACCATTCATTTTTCCAGTTCTATAAATTATTAATGAAAATCTCTAGCATTAAATAATTCTTAATTGTAATATTATAGTTTTTTTTTTTTTCTACAGAGAAAGAGGTCAAGTCATTTATATTCTTACAATAAATAACATTCTATTAATCAATATAATGCTTATAATTTTAAATTAAATATTCCTCAATTTCCAACCCTTCGTTTTTCATTTCACTTTCTATAAAAACAATAATCTAAATCTCCACAATTTCATTCTTAGATGAAGCATCTGAACTCGGAAGATGAAGAAAAAGTCGAGAACATCAACACATTCTGCAAGAAGAAGAAAAACATGTAGTAATCAAAATCTCTGGTATTAAATTATTAATTAATCTATATATTCCTCTACCCTTTTTTCAGTCTCTATTTTTCTATTTTATATATATATATATACGTATTGAAGATCGATAAAAACAATTCTTATAACGTTTCATTTCTAGCATTTTATTATTGCTTTCAGAATTATATTTTTAACTAGCATTTTTGTTTTTCTTGTAGATAAAAACAATTAATCTTTTAAATAACATAGGAACATGAAAAAGAAACTAGTCTATAACGGGGATATTTTTGGACAGCGAGTTCGACAAGTTTTCGACAAAAAAAAGTTCCCTAATAATATAAAGCATTGTATGTCTTTCTAGCAATTATATATATATATATATATATATATATATAAGCTTTTTAGCATTTTATTAGAGGTTATTTGCTTCTAATGTGTTTTTTATTTATTTATTTATTTATTTTTTTTGTTTTTTTGTTTTTTTGTTTAAACTTCTAGATTTTGTGGAATCCTTATGAGATTCGAAGATGAAGATGGTCTGATGGAGGAAAGCAATGGTTTGACTGATGTACAACAATGGGATAAAAGGTGGCATTATCGAGCCAATTTGTAGTTATAAATTATGATATTATTGATAGTTTTTCATGAATCAAATCTATTTAATAGTTGGCTTACTTACTTGGAGTGACCTTATAAATAGCATAAATACATCTAACAAAGTAATTTAAAATTTAATATGTAACAAAACAAATCACAAAGGTATGAATTTGGATTGTCTTCTATATAGCGAAAATAATATAAGTTGTTTGTTATTATTATTATTATTATTATTTATCTTGATTAATCAATTTATTGGTAGTGTTCGTAGCAAAGATTCGTGAAAAAAAATGTTTTATAACCTAAAGTGTTAGCATGCATAATTGGAAAAAAAAATTCAAAGCAACACATTCATAATCATAGACCGTAGAATGAGTGATTCTATTAGCAATCCATTAAACATCTTTCTGTACTCCTTTTTTTTATTATTAATGATAATTTTATCCCATTTAAAATTACTAAGAAGGGCAAAAATATTAATCACGTACACTCCAAACCAATTTTTAAACTCCAAAAAAAAAAAAAAATCTATTTTAAACTGACATTTAGAGGTCATTTGTTTTTTGCGCTTAAAACTTAATGGATCTGAATCATAATTATTAAGTTGTTTTGTTTGTTTTTATAGGTGGTCAAACAATTTAAAAATGCCAAAAAATAACTTTTTAAAAAAAAATAAAAAATCCTGACTTTTCACTTAATTGTAAATCACTGAATTAAATTAAATGCAATCCAAAAAATTTTCTTCCAATACTATCCTTCATATATAACATATCTCCAATTTCATTATAATTATATGTTGTATAGAAATCTTTATTTTAATATATTTCTTATTTTAAATAGCTTTAAAAATAAAAAAAGAACCATAATCACTTCTCATATTGGTGTTTAATATCAATACTTTATTATGATATTAGTTTGATGTATTTATATAGTATTATTTTTAGAGTATTTTTTGTGAGTTTTCATGCTGCCCCTTTTATTTATAAAAAAAAAAAAAAAAAAAAAAAAACTTTTCTTTTCTTAGTAAAAATAAAGGTTATTTGTAATCGAAGAAGAAGATCATGATTATATGTTTTCATTTAATAATTATTATTTTTAGATTGTTTTTATTCTATATTATATATATAATTGTTTAACATGGGTATAGATGTAAAATTACTTCTTTTCAAACAATTTTATTTTTAAAAAATAAATATGTTGACAGTATATTCAGATGTGAGAAAAAAAAAATGTCATTCAGATTCATGTTACAGTCACTATTCAGTCTTCAGTAAAATTCAGGACTATTCAATCTTCAGACAAAAAACAAACGACCCCTTAGTAAATTAATGAAATCACCGTTTAAGAATATTAAAATAAAATAAAATAATATTTTTTTAAAAAATATAAAATATAAATTAAAATAAATATCATTAAACAAATTATAAAACTGGGCTATTGGAAACAAAGAATGTATTGAACTGTTGAAGGAGGCCATTAGATTAGCCTCTTTCGTACATAAATTCTTTTATTATAAATATTTTATTTTAATTAAATATTGCTGTCATTTATACTATTCTTAAACAAAAAATTTAGAAGTAAGGTATTTAAATTTAATTCAAGTTTTTCTACTTTTTAAATTCAAAATTTTTTTGGGTGCCTTTTAAATAGAGATGACAATATTCCCTATGGGGCCGGGCCCCGCGGGGCTCCGTCCCGAACTGGACGGGGATGGAGGATAATATTCAGAGACGGGGATGGGGATGGAGACAATGTCATGTCCCCAAAGTTGAAACGGAGCGGGGACGGAGGAAGCACTCCCCGCCCCATCCCCGCCCTGATATAAATATATTATATATACATATATATTTATAATATAATATAAAATATTCAGATTTTTTTAATCATTTATATATATTGACAACACGTTTGGCCAGGTTTTGAATTGTTGGAATATATAAATTAAACTGAATATATATTATATATTTTATATATTATATATATTTATAACTGAATATATATTATATATATATTTATAATATATAACTGAATTTATATATATATTTTCTTTGTTTTAAGTTGTAATTTTTAAATATATAATTATATTAAAAAAGGAATGGGGCGGGTATGGGGAAGACCCTTCCAATGGGGAATCCCCGCCCCCGCCCTACTTCTCTAAATACGGGGACGGGGACGAGGATGAGGATGGTTTTGGGAGGTGGGGATGGGGATGGGGATGGTAAAGCATTCACCCACCCCGACCCCGACCCGCCCCATTGCCATCTCTACTTTTAAGATTTCAAATGGTTTTTTTTTTTTTTTTTTTTTTTTAAATGTTCATTTAGCTTAGCAATATTCGCCGCCGCCGCAAGTGGCATATGAAAAATGGTTGATAAATAAATAGAACTAATGAAGTATTTTTTATTATTTTTTAAATTTAAATTCTTAGGGTGGAGTGTTTTAAAATAAAAATGAGAATTTTGTAATACGTGTTTTTAGAAAATTTAAAAAATTAATTTCTTATGATTGAGTGTCTTTATAAAAGGATTATGAAAAAAAAAAAAAAAAAAAAGGATTGTAAAGTATCTTAAGTGTATAAGTAAATTTGAATCTTCAAAAGTTGCCACCTTAGCATTTGATGATTGTTTTCAGGGATCGTTAAAATTGATGAGTTTGTAGTTCACAATAGTACATTTTATTTAAATCAAAAATCTACTTTTGCCATAATTTTTTCACTGTTCCTACTCATTTTTATTTCATATACCTATAGCATTTATATATACCTCGTATCTCTAGATATTAAATATTCTTCTTTTTTTTTTTTTTTTCTTTTTCTTTCTCTACATATCAAAGCGATGGAATTCTCTTTGAGTTTTTTTCATTATTAATGTAATAAGATTGATCAAATCAATTCTCTATTTTTTGGGTGAATTAAATCTCAATGAATAAATATTTTGTCCTAAAATCAACAATTGATTGTTGCTATAGAATCATAATAAAATTTTCCTTCAATTTATTATTAACCAAATAGGGTAAAAATAAATAAATAAATAAATAAAACTAAAAATATATATATATATATATATATATATATGATATGGGTATTGATCCTCATTCGTAATGAAGAGACGAATTTTACCTAATTGAAATTTTTGGGATCGAAACAATGATGAGATACATAGGTGATCAGAGAAAAAAAAAAAAAAAAAAGCCACAGATGAGAGGGAAAGAATAAAAGTACAACAACAATTATTTTGGGTTAAGTTTGTATTTGATGATTGAAAGTCAATCCTCAAATTTGATTATTGAAGAGGCAATTTGATTATTGATTAAAGCTATTGTCAAATTTTAGTGACTCTATTGGGTGGTGTTTTTAGGATAAATAATTAAATTTTGAGTACTCTTGTACTTTTGAGGATGCCATTAAAATGCTCTAAGGGGAGAATCTCGTGTAGAATCTAAAAATAAATAAATAAACTTAGTGTGTGTAATATTTTTGGATCATACACGCAAAAGGAAAAAAAAAAAAAATTTGTAAGACCTCCATTCTCAATACCTGTTTTTATATTTAAACATGTCCACTTTTCAATTTATGAATTACAAATTATATTGACCGATGTGTTTAAAGATAAATATATATAACAAAGCTCTTACATCTCACGGGTTGATACAATGGTGTGTGTATATATATATATAAATGAATTCGTAATTAGTTTCTCTTTTTCCATAAATTTATTCAAATAAATATATATAGTTTTTTTTAACAGCATATTTATTAAAAAAGGTAAAAAGCAGACCAACAAACAGAGCACCCACACCAGAAACCAACACAAAAGCGAGTAACAACAACAACAGAAAAACCCACAAGACAAAACAAAGAGCAACAAAGATCAAGACCACAACAGCACTCACAGGCACCCAGACAAAGGACCACACAAGCAAAACACTAAACACAGAGCCCCTCACAAACAAAAATCACAGAATCCATAATCGACCCCATCCTCCCAAAGAAAAATCTCAGGATCCATATTCGACCCCTTCTTAGCAAGCATATCCGCAAACGAGTTTGTGGCTCTCGAATTGAACTTAACAACAGTATTTCCCTTCAAATTCAGGTTCTTCCAGCTTATAACGTAAATCAAATTCACGTGATTAACACTTCCAAAGCCGTCGAATTAACCCGTGAGACCGCCACCTTTGGGGATATCTCTTCCTCCAAAACCACGATTAGAAGCACAAATCTCATACGCTCTATGAATTGCCATAATTTCTGCCGTGTTATATATATATAAGTTTGACGAGATACATGAGCATTTGATTTATTTTACAACTGAATTGCAATATTAATAAAGAGAATGATATTTGTTCAGGATAATATTCCTGTAAAATATGTAATTATAAATAGTTAGTACTCATAATTTCATATACCCAAACTTGAAAATAACAAAGTTAGGATATAATCATCAACTGTAATTTGTTAGTGTAATATATATATATTTACATTACACTCCAAATTATGTCGACCAGGAGCCACAGTCCCGGACGTGTTGATGAGCCCATTTTCTGGAACATTATTAGCTGGAGTTGACGACTCATTATCATTTACAGTAATCACAACATGGCCGGGGCAATCAACCATGTCATCAGATGGTCCTAACTCAGATTTTTCCGGCGAAACAGTTGCCTCAGGAGTCCAAAAATTCACCATTGATGCAAGTTCGTAAACGGATTCGGATATCTTTTCGGTGCAATTTACAACTTCAATGAGTAGGGAAGCTACAGTGGCCAGTGGAACCACTGCTAATAGATCAGTGTCATCCCATATCCCAGATTTGAGCAAAGAGTTGAGGTTCTTGGTAGCACATTTCGAGTTTTCGATGTGGGAATCAGCAGAGGATGGATGGGTCATTTTTTTCATCGCCATAGCCAATTCTTTAAGCGCTTTGCCAGACTCCATGCTCATTTTTGTGCACATCTGCTCAATTTTGTTTCTGATTTCTGGTGATGTCTTCAAAAATCAAAAAATGAAAGTTAATATGAGTTATAGGCATGTGACTTGATAATTAATACGCATGAATGCACTTTAACATAATTTAGATATTCCTTTTTATTTTATATATTTTACTTGCCCATACATTATTTTTATATTTCTTTACCTCTTTTTTTTAGGTTCTTACATTTGAGAATTATACAATGTATTTAGACATCAATTATTGTGAATGAAAAAAAAATTGTTTATATAGAGAGCCCTAAATATGCATGCAATATATTCATATATATATATATATATATATATATATATATATTTATATAAGAATATTTTTGTCAATATATATAAGAATATGACAAGAGTTATATGAATAATTAGAAATATACTTGGATTTGAGTAGTGTTGAGGTAGCCATTAAGGGCATCAATTCGATAGGCACATTGACGGGTGAGGGTTCCAAGTTGAAGGTAGTGGTTCCATGGATGCTGAAACTGAAACCGACCATGTCCTGGTTCCCATTTTGCAAAATTAGCCTGCCATTCATAAAAATATATATGGATTATCATCAGCAACATGAATGTAATATCCTCATCTAATCACATCTTAATTGTACTCATGTCACGTGGCATGTTACTGATGTGATGTCCACCCCACAAATATTTTGAGAAAAAGAAAAAGAGCTTTTTACTCACCAAGGCTTCTTCACTGTTTTTTGAATTGAGAACACTTTTATATTCTTGCATAAATGATTTGGCATCTTCGTTGTCTCCATTCTTTGATGTAAAGTACTCATTCCCAAATCCTGAAAGGTATATAGCCTTTTTCTTGTTAGTGTTTCAAGTCATACTATAAAGAAAGAAACAAAAGAAATGAAATGTTGGTTAATCGTATCAAACTATTTTTACATTTTCTTATTTAAAAATTTAATAAAAATAATATTTATCCTTTCAAGTCATTTATGCCTATTTAATATTCTGATTTTTTTTTTAGTAGTATTACAATTTACTACTATTATAATAGGACTGCCGGACCTGTCAAGATCAGACAATACATGTGTTTGGATATCTACTCCATAAACCGGAAGAAACTACACACACATGCTTATAAAATACGCATGGTGGGACTCGACCCTCTAGCCACCACTGTAGAATGGAGGTACACTACCATCTCTGCTGAGAGATGATGTGCTAATATTCTCAATGTTATGGTACACTTGTGTATGCAATATAATTAATGCATGGTTGGGCGCACTAGCTAGCCAGTGTATTTTTGTTGTTATTACCTTCTAAGAAGTTTCCAAGCTTTTCAAGGTTGGAAGCAATGAGATTGTGAAGATCTTCACCAGCCCAAACAGGGCATATCAAAATGGAAATGATAACACAGGCAGAGCCACCTATGATAACGGTTAACAATCTCTTGTGAGCAAATTCCAATATTTCATCTTCTCGGAAACCCGACACCGATATCAAAGCGAATGTCAATATAAATATTAACAACCCATAATCATATCTTGCCTTCACCTTAGGAAAAAACCGAATAAATGTTGATGCCGCGGCTGCAACATATATACCATCACAAACTCAGTCAGAAACCTTTAATAATTTCGATCGGGTTTAACTAATACACTGGATGTGTAACTATACAGAGTAGTCATTGGATTTCAATCTAATAGCTCTGAATTACTCCAGTACAGTTACAGTCCATGTATACTAGCATAACCCTAATATTTCAGGTACCACAATCTATATTAATTTTACATACTATTTTTTTAATACTTACCCTGGAGGAAGACAAAAATTCCAAGCAGTATGGGCTCACCAATATGTCCAGATAGGTCAGCCAGGTGATGTGCTCCTATTCCTAGAGCTCCAGCAAACAATGTTGCCAATCCTCTATTCAGACCTTTTCCTAGTGTGGCTCCTGCATAGCTTATGTATGTCAGTATCTCATACAAAATATTAATTGATTAATTAATTCTCTTAACATCATTATAATTAAGCTAAAAGAAATTCTACAAAGTCTCACTTACCTACAGAAAATTCGAAAACTACAACCACAGTCATGACAGCCCACATGGCTGAGACACCAAAATTGTCATAGAGAGGTTGATAGTAGTACAATATGGAGACCAAAGAGATTGCAAGTCCCACTTTGAGAGAGTGAATAACTCTTCTTGGGTCATCTTGTCCAAGTTTTATTATCTTCCAAGAAAACTCCACCACCTTTCCCATCAACTTCTCAGGCAACGCTTTGAGCCACCGCCACATGCGACTGATCAACCGCCCTGCAACTTTCTGATCATGGTTTACAGAGTCCACCATTTCCATATGGCCAATTTGCATGAACAAATTAAGAAATAGACAAAAGAGAGAAATTGGATGGTGGGACTCGGAAGATGCTCAAAGAAGGCCTCCACTGGCCTCTATATATAAGAAGAAAAGCATATTAAAATAAAAATTATAATATTTTCAATTATATATGGTGATGTGTTATAAGTGTCCTTTTACATTATGTACGGATGCAAGTACAAAGAAATTTGGTCACTGAAATTAAGAATTGTTGGGGTTGAACTTGAACTTGAAAGTAGAGATGGCAGTATTCCCCACGAGGCCGGGGCCCCGTGGGGCCCGCCCCGAACGAGGAGAGGATAGGGGATAATATTTGGGGACGGGAACAGGGATGGGGACAAAGTCTTATCTCCGAAGGTGAAGCGGGGCGGGGACGGGGGAAGCACTCCCCACCCCGTCCCTACCCCGATATATACATATATATATAATATAATATTCAGATTTAATATCATTTAACAATAATTTTTTTAATATAAATAGTTTCTTCTAACGATGAATTAGGTCCATCCATTGTTCACAGGAAATGCTTCTAATTCCACAGGATGGGGAAAAACCGGAAAAGAAAAGGTCATGCAAAGTAATTTCAGCTATTTTGTTTTGTGTTGTACTACCTTTGTTTCTATTGAATTATCATGTCTTTATTACGAGAAAGAATGAAAGTAAGAGAGAAGTAGAGCTGATTTTTAGAGAGTTGAAATTCTTTCATTATTGATTTTTAATTAGCAGTTGTTGAACAGTGTATTTGTTCAATGCTGAGTTTGTAACTTTTCTGTATTTTTATTATTAAATTTGGATTTAATTGCTTCTACTTGCATATACAATGTGATATGCCGTCATATCAAAAATATATATATTATCAAAAATATATATAAATATATATATTAGACGAGGAATAGAGCGGGTATGGGGAAGGCCCCTCCAATGGAAAATCCCCACCCCCGGCCCTGCTTCTTTTAATGCAGGGACGGGGACAGGAATGGTTTTGGGAGGCGGGGATGGGGATAGGGATGGGGATGGAAAAACATTCCTCAACCCGACCCGCCCCGTTGCCATCCCTATTTGAAAGTTAGGTCTGGTCCGTCTGGATGGATATCATGTTGTTGTTACCCATTAACTTTTTGATGGTGCACACTTGTCCAAGTAAACAGTAAAGTAAAGTTTCATCATATCAAAATGGAAAATTGGGCAAGGCCACTTTCAGCCTTCTTCATCTTTCTTTATAGCTCTGGTACATTAATAGGTAAACGTAGCTACTGATCATGTATAAATGTATAAAGTGTAAACTATGAACTGTATCCCATTGTTCAAACACTAGGCTGAACTGTCATCGATGTGCCTCATAATTAGCTTCTCATATAAATCCAAAAATGTTATTTATAATATATTATCAAAAATAACATTAAGATATATTGAAACCATGAAAAAGTATCAACTACTAACACAGTTTTGTGTTCGATAGAAAATCAAAGTTCTTCTTATACGGGAGGTAATAATGCAATAAGATGCCCTGACATTTGATGTCTATGCAGTTAAATCAAACTTTTATCGTTAACTTAATAGTTGTATGTTTACAATTAACAGTTGACCAGTAAAATACAATGGAATGTACAAATTGCCACTAAGTTACAAATTTTATCAATTAAACTAGTAATATTATTCTTTTGATTATATATATGTTATAAACAATTTAAAATTTTAAAAAATCAAATAAAAACTTTATTGGAGATTAGACCAATTTCCATAGAAGAGTTTAGTTTTCCATATCTCCACCACTTTTCGAGGAGATCTGAAACGGGTATAGGAATCTCCATTAATGGAGAATAGACCAATCTCTATTAATGGAGATCCAGAAACTCTGGTAATTGTTTATATATATATATATGTGTGTGAATGATGAAAATTGTCACTGTATCAATATCAGCATTCGGGCCTCTAGGTCCCTTTGCGAGGTAACCTCAAAGTTATAATAGGTTGTGATATAGTGAGGCCGGTGCTGGCAGCGACCATCGACGATGTCCAATGTAAGTAGCTATTAAACAATTTGGAATAGGATACGGGCTTTGGAAAACCTAGGAAAAACTCGAGGGGTTATGATGAGGTAGCCCATCAAACATCATCAAAACCTTTCGTTTAATATACTGTTGGAAAGTTTAAAAAGTCGGTTTACTATAGAAATTTACGAAACATGATTTTAAAGTCCGTATAATAAGTTATGATTGTTTAAGTAACGAACAGTCATTTCGAACAAACTCAAAGACTCCAAAAGCATAATATTTTCTCGATGAAAAAGATTGGTCAACTTACAACATACATGCTCAATCTATTTATCAACAAAGCTTAAGTCAATCTCTTTTCCAAAATTAACATCCTTCTATTTTTGAAAATATAATTAACATCTTTTTCATTCTATCTTTTTTCCAATGTTGCACAGCTTTGGCAATGTCACTCAAATTGAAACTCTTATAAATATGGATAAATATAAAAGATTAAAAAAAAATGACACAACTAATTGTATTAGCGGGTTCTCACTTTCTCTTGGTACTTGCTATTCGTATTTTGCAGAGTCGAAGGTGAACCATTCTTGCTATTCAAATCGAAGCTTCGCATGGATGGATTTATATTTGGTTGGAAACATATTCTATGTATGGATTTGTTTACTTGTTTCAACAGCTCTAATTTTTTCCCTCGGCTACTTAGGAATGATTGACTTGACTACAAATTTTTGATTATCATGATGTGTTTCATGGTCACTCATACGTATCGCAAAGGGGACTTGGTGGCAGATATTCTTTGTAAGGAAGGGCTGAATTTTTCAATTGGTGGGATAGACTACCAAGTTGTATTCTTAAGTAGTTGCTCCTCCAACTCTCGGGGGTCCTTGCTTTTAGACACCACAAGAAAAACGCGCTTTTATACCGGTTAAAAACCGTTATAAAATTGCTTTAATGACGGTTTTAAACCGTTATATTTCACGGCATCATAAATGGGGATGATGGTTTTGAAAATCTAGATTTCAATAATTCCTTATGTATCTCTTTTCTTTCTTAATAAAATTTTTCTTTTCCTAAAAAAAAGAGTTAAAAGATTAAAAATATTAGATAGCATAACAAACTAATTAGATCCAACAAAAGCAGTAGTATAAGATAAAAATTATGATCGTTTAAGCTAGGAGAAAGGTCATTTTAAACAAACTCAAAGTCTACAAAAAAAAAATATATATATATATATATATATATATATATTTTTCTCTATGAAAAAGACTGGTTAACTTAAAGATGCTCAATGTGTTTATCAACAAAACTGATCAAGTCTTTCTCTTTTCCAAAATTAGCATCTTTTTGTTTTTCAATATATATGTAATATATCTTTTTCATTCTATCTTTTTTCTATATTAAACTGACTATATTATTAAAATAAAATACAATAAAATAAATAAAATAAAATAAAATAAAAAGAAAAACGAAAGCAAAGTGGCGCGCAGGCTCTAAAATAATAATCTAAAAAGGTACGCAGACGTCAACAGAAAGTAAAGAAACATAAACCTAAAAAGACATAAAATTAACTATTCCCTTAAAACTATTTTTTTTTTTTTTTCAAATGTTGCATATCTATGGTAGTGTGTCAACTCAAATTGAAACTCTGACAAACATGGATAAATATTATAGATTAAAAAAAGATTGCATAACAAACAAATCAGATCCAGCAAAGCAGTATAAGATATAAGTTTTTTTTTTTTTTTTTTTTTTTTTTTTTTGACTTTTGTATTTATACAAGATAATTTAGGATGTCGCTGAAATGAGTTTTTTCTTTTCTTTTCTTTTTAAAAGCCATTAAGAGAAAATTCAATTCACAATGAAACCAAAATGTTGTGGATGAAAGCTTGAAAGCAAGCATGCATTCTTATCTCTACAGATTTGGATAGGGTCACAAGCTTCAGCAATCATTCTTCACTCATGAGTAAGTCCAAAATGTGTTTACTTATATATAGTTGAAGAAACTCAAGATATATACTACTATACTAGTCTAGAATTTCACTCCTTGGGGACGTACGTGGAATGTGCACAAACACGTGTCTCCTCGATCTCTTTCCCTTTAAGGTCCTGTATCTTGTGAGAATCAATCACAATTACAATAGCCAGTTGTCTCTAATATACCATAATTTCACCCTAGCTAGACCCTTCATGCAATGCAAGTGTCTTCAACTTCACTCTTGTAGTCTTGTGATCAATTTTGCTTTGGATAAATATGCGTTCTACTAGTCCCGATCAATCTTACTCATGATTGATGTGATGACTGATGAGATGCAATGTGTGTGACAGTTTATCGAACACCTTATCATTACAAAATGACAAGGTGATTTTAATTGTACCCTTCTACGTACCTACTAGCCGATTAATTCATGGAAATGACAGGTTATATATTCTTTCTCTTAATGTACTAATTTATCTTTTATTTTCTGAGGCACTTTGCTCAAACTAGGTTTTCCTTTGATTAATGGTTCAGTACTATTGTATATGGCTACTGATATTATCACTCATAGGTATGATTTGTATACTCATATTTTATTTAAAATTTTAATTATAAAAATATCTCAATACAAATTCACTAATAAATACAAATTACTTTAATTAAAAATAAAGTTTAATTAAAGTAATGCTAGGAGTCTTACCTTACAAATTCACTATTCCATCCCTACACATGTCACAGTGTTGATATGTCACTTGGTGAGTGAATACACATTAATTATAATTTATCCCACTTACCAATATATTCACTCACTCACCAATTAATGTGTATCCACTCATCAAGTGACACTTCAGCTTCATATTGGTTTGGATGGAATAGTTGGGATTTTAAATGGGACTCTTAGCATTACTATTAAAAATAAATTAAATACTATATACACTTATTAATTACACCTATAATTTTTATTTTTATTTTTTAAAAAAAAAGAAAAAATTACATCCATAATATCTTCAACTATATCTCTTTATTAAAAATAATAATAATAATTAAAAAAGAAAAACCTAATTCTCTCCTTTAGTGTGATCAAATCTTAACTATTCATGACTTCAATTTCCAGCTCTCCTATTTGTTTAATCTGCACAATTGTAAAGCTAAATACGCATCCAGTGTGTTGGTACATTATTCGCAATATTGCGCGTGATTAAAATTATTCTGGCATCAATTTGAGATGAGTTACAAAGTGGATTCATAACAGTTTTCGAAATTTGAGAAGTCTCGACATCTTCCAAGACAATAAGACACCTCGCCTTGTTTAATTCTTTGAAGATTCTCCACATCAATTTATCTTCAGAAAGTGTTGCAGCTTCCACCACTACTCGATCGATCGGCTTGAATAATAATTTGTTATAGTATATCATTCAACACGTCTGGCATTAAACACACCGGAACTTGAACCCATGCAGTGTTGGCCATGGTGAAATAACGCTTCACACCAAGATAAATATGAGTTTTTTATTAGAGTAAGATAAATCTGATTTTCACCGCACAAATTATTTTGATAAAAAATAAATAAATATATATTTTTTTTAAATGGGTGTTATTGGTATTATGATGAGTGTTTAGAGTAATGGTTTAAATTTTAGATATGAATATACTTGTAAAATGGGTGTTTAAATCATATTTATGGGTAACAATATCGACACTATATATATATACTAGCCAGTGTTCTTTGAAGGGTTTGCCTCGTAATTATGTAGGTGTACTATACTTTTCCAAGCTAAAAGAAACCAAAGTTTGAATAAAAATGGCTGTGTTAATATCCCAGAATAAAATAAAGAGAGGTGACAGCAAAACAATATAAAAAAAAAGGGAAGGAAACTTTTAATCCATAATCCAGAGAGGAGAATCGTAGCATTTTCTTTCCTCCTCCTCCAGTCCCTCCCTCTATATTTGATTCCATCTCCAGTCGTACGTACTTGAGCTAGCACCCACGCATGCATGGCTACAAAAGTTACAAACTATATGGATCGATTCAAGCTGACAATTAACCTTTCTTTTGATCGGTACACAACTATTGATCAACACAACACCACTAATACCTTCATCTTTTTTGAATATATACTCTTTCAACGAATATATGTATATATATATATATATACCAACAACGATATGACAACTCAAACTTTAAACATTGTCAAGTTGAATGAGACCTCCAAACCATATCGGATGGTAGTTTGAATAAGCTCTCTAATAGTAGATCTTTTTACTGCTCCTCTATATATATCAGATACGTACCTACAGTACTATAATGTCATGTTATAATTATATATTACAGATTTCTCATTTTAATTTGATTTATAAAATCTCAGGACAAGCAAATCACATCAGAATATTGGACGGATTGATCTAGTAACTAACTGTAGAGTGTAGTAATACTTGACTCGAGAGCGTTTTGTATTGAATATGATTAAAAAGGTAGAAATGGATTTGTTTGTTTTAATCCGGTTTAATATTCTTCAAGTATATTCGTAGCATATAATATGACTTTGAATTCTTAAAACAAGAAAAGAATAATGGGCTTGCTGATATATAAAAAACAAATAGGCCAAATCGGCCCATCACATCATTGAAAATGTGCTGATTCGAATGGCTTCCTTGTCCCATGAATAAAATTAGTATAAAAATAAGAGGGTTCTTAGGAGTTATTAATTATTATGATCAATCTTTATCAGGGGTGTGTGTATTTCTTTTCAACGTGTGGAGTTCATTTTCATCTATACATCGGCTTCATATAGCTTCATGTGGTTTCTTTTTATATAACTTAATTATAACATATGGTTGCTCTACATTAAACAAGTTCATTTAATAATTTAATGAATTTTATCATTTGAATTATAATTTCTCCCTTTTTTTTAGGTATTTGCAAAATTAAAAGATTTGTTCTGACCAAAGAAGAGAGAGAAGATGCAAAGCCGAGGTGCCGAAGAAGAAGAAGGAACACAACAAAAAAAAAAAATGAAATCGTCGCCGGAAGACGACAGTTCTCACACTAGAGGCTAGAGTAGAATTGGAGAGAGAGAGAGTGCCTGTTGGGCCCTACATGAAATAGGGATCCATGAATATTTTCTACAAATAATGAGTATAATAATGTAATTGTTTGGTTATAGGGTGAAATGAAATTTTCATTTGATTAAAAACACAAAAACCAATACATAGTGATTAAAAATAATAATTAATAATTTTAAATGACTATTTTGACAATTTTCTCTTCTATTTTGATATAAAACTTGCGATGGAACGATTCGAACTTAAGAACCAAAAGGTTTGTAACCGTGAAATAGGAGGTATTAATATCATAAAGTAACATAATACTTCTACGATGTAACAAGATTTCAGTAGAATGTTGCAATTACAATAATGGAGTAACTATTGTATGTGGTGACTGTAAAGTGTAACACTAAAATCATAGTTGTAACAAGTGTCAACAATTGTATGTGGTGACTGTAAAGTGTAACACTAAAATCGTAGTTGTAACAAGTGTCATATATATATATATATATATATATATACACATAACAAAACGGGTTCAAAAATTAAATAGCATTTTTTGGGGAGGGTTTGTGTAAATAGCACTACATTAATAAGTCTTGTTTTAATAGCACCAAAATAGGTGGTGAGACTAAAATACCCCCACTTACTCTTTTCCTTTGTATTTTTTTTTCTCGAAAATTCGAGACTTATTTACAGTTTCGATACTTATTAGGTCAAATTCAAGACTTATTTTACAAATTCGAGACTTGTTTTGAAAATTCGAGACTTATTCATGAGTTTTCGAGACTTATTGATACATTTCGAGACTTAATTCAAGTTTGTTCGAGACTTATTCTATTCGACCTCCATCAATGGTGATAGTGACGAGCCAACGACGACACTAGTTGACTCCGGAGATAGTCGGATCTACGAGATCGGACGACGTTGAGTTCGTTGGTGCCATCTGTTTCGTCAGATTCGCAACGGATTGTCGTAGATCTGACCATAAAGGTTCGAAGACGATTCGGGTTTGGTTTCGTTTCTCTCTCCATACAACTCGAAACTGAAAATAGATACTTCCGTTACAATAAGTGGCACACAACGGACGTTTTGCCAGTGGTTTTGTCGATCAATTCGCCAGTTGGCGGTGTCACCTCCATTAAAGCTCCATCAATAAAGGTTTTGGAAAGAAGGTGAAGAACACATAAGAGAAAAGAAAAGAAGCTGGGGGGTATTTTTGTCCAAATTCCATTTTTAATGCTATTAAAACAAGAGTTATTAAAGTGTAATAGTTATACAAGTTAAAATTTTAAAAGTGTTATATACCCCTCTAACAAAATGCTTGTATAAAGTAACAAGATTCACTTAGAATGTCACAATTAATGATAATATTCTAAATAATAGGATTTTTTTTCTTTCAAGTTAATATATTTATAAGACTTTGTGTGTTAAAAACAAAAGATACAAAGTTTAGGCTAAAAAACAATTGTTAGATTAGATCATATGACCACAATAAACTTTAGTTCAACGTTTACAAATAATTATTAAATTAGTTCTACTACTTGTATGGAATTGTATCTTGATGCTTTTAAAAAAAAAAATCATATTTATATAATATAGATCGACAGACGGATGAATAGACAATAGACAGCAATAGGTCGAGTAATCCTCCCAAAGTAAGTTAATTATTTAGAAAATAGAATGGTCCAGCCACCAAATGATAAGGTAGTATTGACATGTGGATGATGAAAATGGGGTTAGTGGGTCAAATGAGTGGTTAGGCCTAAAAGTAGTGCAAAATCTCCTTGTTCAATCTGATTTTATAGCTTACAAGACCCACATGATAATGACTTCCACCCAAAACTTGATTTATTAATACAACCTGATTAAGACATCCACTTTGTTTACTTCAAAATTCTTTGTAAGAATATTTATCAAAATTTACATAAATTAATCAAAGTGAGTGACTTTTCTAGATTTTATGATCTCCACATTCACATCTTTTTCTAGACGGTTGTGTAGCATTTATATAATAATACTTTATGTTTTTAGTGTACCAAATTTGCTTAGTGCAAAGTTTCAACAAAGGCTAATAGAGAGAGGCATATAAAAGTGTTTTCAATGAATAAATTAAAAATACGTCATAAGAGCCTCCTAATAGATATTGTCGAGATATATAAACCCTAAACCCTAAACCCTAATCATGGTCTTGAAACTTTACAGTTTTGGGATCAATAACCTGAATTCAATATTCAACTTTACACGTTTTAATCGGAGTAACCGAGCACTGAAATTATCTCATAGCTAGTCATACCACATGAGCATACTGGCCGAAAGCATTTTTTCCTCTTTACATTATGATTTTCTAACTTAAACAGATTAAATAAATATAATTGCATTGGTCAATCAAGATGGATTTAGAATTAAAAAAAAAAAAAAAATAGGACTCATAATTTCAATAGTCATAAAAGAGAATTAATATCTATAACCCAATAACCATCCAATTAAGAAGAAAATGAAAGCAAATTCCTCAAAGAAACACACCTTAATCTGCTATTTCCATATCCCACATCCTCTATACATTTGTGGACCCAAAAAACCCACCAACTATTATGCACTGCAAACCCCAACATCCTTCTAAGAATTACAAAATTCTACTGACCAATAACCCTCTCTAACAATTGTCTTCCATGGCTATATTTTTCTCACAAGGAACATTGCACATCCAATCAAACATCATCTCTCTGCGAAATGAATACCTAAACAGATCTCCATCTCCCCCTCTAAAATGTGAGGTTAGTTATTATTTGGTTGCAGTCAAAAGTTAGAACCCCCTAAGAGCTTAGACTGGAAACCATGTTAGTCATGGCAAGCAATGCCAAGCTTGCTCTTAACATATCCAGACCCGGAAGAAAGTGTTGTACCAGGTGGCTCACTGTAAACTACTCGGCCTACCGGTCGCCGGAATAGAGGTAGCTTGGGTAAAAGAGTGATGGACCATCATATTATTGTTCTCCAAGGCGTTTACCAATGTGCTCCCCTTCACAGTTTGCTCTAAAAGACGAACCAGTGACATAAAAATCTCCATCCTTGTCACATCCCTGTTAGCCTGTATATGAAACTCAGATTAAAATTACTAGTACAAAATTGGTAAATCTTAAGTTGATTTAAACACAACCTACAATGCTACACATTAATAATTTACAAGTTCAAGCTCCCCAACAACCAGTGAACCATATAAAAGATATCAACAAAGATCAGAAATTGTTTGTTCATCAACACCCTTAAAACAACACAAAATGATATTCTCCTAAGCAAAAAGTCATCTCAATAACCGTCAGGGTTAGAAAGCTCATATATATGCTGACAGATTGCACAATGTCTCACAATGTTTCTAGGTCTCTGGCAGAAAATCCCAAAAGAATAGATATGCTACTCATTTTTAGACTCATGTTAGGCTGAGCCCAAATGACTTGTATTCTTGCATAGTAAAAACTGAGCAAAACAGACCAGACACTAATTTGAGAACCAGCTGCTTGAGAGTTTTCTAATTTTGTTGTCTATTCCTAGAAGGCGATAACCATCTCACTGTTCTATCATGGCAGATTAGATATGTATAATATTTGATAGTTTAAAGTTCTAAATTTTACCTCTACTGCAAAACGTGCCCAGATCTTGTCATTCCTGGCTTCCATCACCCCCTTCAAGATAGTCAATCCCAATCCCCTGATTAAGTCAGCTATTTCTAAAAAGAATCCCCGTTCCTCACAGAGCATCTGTCACAATAGAAAGCAAGATAGAACAAAAAAAAAATAATAAGAACATATGTTCTAAAAACAACAAGTTAATAGAGGTAAAGGAAAGGAGTGTCACCACCTCCACAAGCATCTGCCGAGGCGGATTCAGATCCTCAACTATGATAGGACAGACCATAGATTGTGAGCCAACTTCAAATGCCCATGTTGCCCCTCCCTCAAAGTTGTCTTTTAAAAGTAATCCACCTTCGTTGTTGATAATCTGCAAGTTTAGACAAAAAAAACAAAAAAAAAATATCTCAAAAATTCTTGTGCAAAAGACATCAAATAATGTACCCAACTAAAGATTACGGTAAAAAGGGCCATCCACTTCAAACAACTCAACTATACGAGTCTAAGTTTCAACTAATACAGTGTTTTTTTAGCAATTCTAAACTAATTGTTTAGCATGTTCAAAACATCAAAATATACCAGAACTTGCATATAACAAAAAGTTATCCCAGTTCCAACAAAATTATGCCTAACAAGTTTGCATTTTTTTAATCATCCCACATCCAAGCTCCAAAGACTTAAGCAAATAAAGCATTTTTTTTTTCCCACAGCAATATAATCCATGTATGTGGAACTAAGTAGATAACATCGGTAGATAAAGAAATGAAGCAAAGAAAGTAGATAACATCTATACCTTAGACTCCCCAGTTTGTTTTAGCTTGTCGGCATGCTTCGTCACACTTTGCAAGAAAAGCATATGCTTGATGGTACGTTCTAGAAGCGCATCTATGCTACACTGTTATACCGCATTGAGCAAATAAAGAATAGCATTAGTAATTGAATTGAATTTTTTTTTTTTATGGAAATAAGATGAAGAGGTGTAACAATGAACAAAAAAATGCAATTACTTTTGCTCCATTTGGTACAATTTCCCGCAACTCTTTGACACGGTCCTGAATCATCTGACGATCTTTCGGCCTCGGTCTAGGGTTCTCTCCAGGTTTAAGTCTTTTGCGATTTGGTTTAGTCATTTCATTGTTCCTCTTAGAGTATGCAGTTGATACACTACCAGCACATTTCGCACTATTACCCTGATCTACCCAAGAACTGATCTGGGAGCTATAAATAGAAGTAGTCTGTGAACAACTTCCTGCATCATCCTTGCTAAAGGCAGACTGAAAAGAGCTGGATGCTACAGTCCCTGCCTTCGACATGGACTTTGGAAGTCCAAAAAACTCTCCTTGCACTGGATCAGACATATTAGTGCGGCCACAGGACGGAGAACTGCTAGGAATGGATGAGCTACTGACCTTCGTCACTGTAGTCTTGCAAGACAGATTATCATCTGAGATCTGCTTGGTAGCAGTGTGAGCCCGAGAGACCACAGCATCTAAAAGATGCTCAGTACCCATACCAGAGAATGTTGCACTGTCTGATATTCCTTGATTAACTGAATTAAAATCAGAACTCACATCTAGCACATTCATAGATGCCACAGTACCCTTATCCAGATTTTGTCCATCGACAGGAAAATTATCCCACTTTCCTCTGAGGAGCTTATTTTTAAAATCCACACCCAAAATATCAAACAAATCATCCCCTGAAGGAGGTTGCGAGCATCCATCTTCAAATTTAGAAATACTAGAGCTTGGGACTGTATCTCCATTGACACGATTTTGGCAATCATTAACATAACCAGGTATTTGCCCACTCAAGGAATTATGCCCATCAGGATGAGTGAATTGGCTGTTCAGAGCTTGATACAATTCATTATCCATCCCTTGTTTTTTTGATGCCGAATCATTTTGGGTATGCTTAAAATCTGACGAACTATTTCCTCGACTGCTGCCTCCTGAAAGTATGTGACTGGTGGTTAACTGATCCACAACACTAGAAAGGTTTGTGCAGTAAAGATTATAGTCAGCTGATTTCGGTGGGTTTGCTATAGAGGATGGAACTGAAACCGGAATTATTTGACTGCTCATCCCACCTTGCAGCTCACTTGCTTCAAGCAAAGGGGTATTAAGAGATCCTCCAGTTAAGCCCCCATTTTTCCTCAAATGTGATGCAACAAAACTGTTGCTGTTTGATGCGTTTACATTTTTAATAACAGGATCTCGAACACCAACATCCGTCAAGATCTGTTGTTCAATTAACTTTAAGCTGCTAAAGTCTGCACTTGGCTGACCAATAATCGATTTATAACTGAATTCAGGCCTTGAATTGTACAAAGAAGCCTGCTGCTGCAACCACGCATCTGGATTTGAGGGGATAACTTCAGCACCTACAACTCCATTCTCTGGTTGGCATCTGAAATGAAGGTTCGGCTTCATCACTGGATTGAGTTTTTGTTCGCAGTGGCCATCATGGGATTTACCGAAAGTTTGAGTCAGGTTAGGGGTTCGAAATGTTGATGCAGTAGCCTGTGCATTATGCTGAATCTGTCTACCTACAGAATCCAAATGTTGGCCAACTAGCCCTGATGGCTGGGATGAACTGCTTCGTTGGTTGTAGCTGTCAGCCAATAAACTAGTGGAGTTTGCAACCTTATAAATTCCAGATGGATCCAGAGAAACAAGCACTTCGTTTGAAACAGGTACCCCGACTTTCTTGGCAGAATCTTTCATTCCATAGTTTTCAGATAAAAGGGCTCCAGGTACACGTCCCAATTGCATGATTAAACTCTTAACATTATTCACAAATCCAGTGTTCTCCATAATCTGAAGCAAGAAAAAAAGGGACAGATATTTTAGCCCTCAAGACAAACAATCAAATCAACAAATTACTGGGGTCTCAAGTAAAATCAAGTACAAATAAGAATCTCAAAAGTTGGAACACAGCTAGTAGTGACAGCAAGTAATTTAAAGACTAGCTCGGCATAGGCATAGACAGGGTTCTCATCAATTGCCTCTAATGCTCTCGGTGGTACAAAGATATGACAAATGCCCATAACATAAAACTATTTATGTCAGTTGTCAAAGACTCATCATTAATTCAAATGTGACAGCATGGCAAATGAGATTGCATAATTTCATCCCAGAACTAAAATTAGTTAATTAGGTTGACCCCATTCAGATCCAGACCACTAAATGTTAATGCATCTACTGCGACTCATTTTCACCTTTTATTTTTGAAGCAATTTTGCCTCTTTTGTTGATATATAATATTTTAGTATATACCTACTCTTACCTTACCCACCTTATTATCAACCAAGCCAAGACCCAGCATCATGTTAAAGCTTAATAAAGCAGAGAAACATGGATTTGAGAATGTGTGCGGGTTTGTCTGTATGTGTGTAACATTAGTTTTTAACATTTCAGAAAAATGTTTATAAAGGAGTAAAGGACTTACAGCCACAGTTGAACCTAGTTGAACAACACCATGAGGAAGAATAGGTATAACTGCAACCGTCTGCAAATGAAACGCAAGTATTGTAATTAAACAACAATATTTTAAGCAAATTTAAAATTTAGAACAACTGCAAAGCTATCAGACCTGCATGCCGGATGAAAATTGGAATTGCACCTCATTTTGAATCTGCAATTACCAAATAAAGATGATATATCAAGTTGAACTACTACATCGTAATCTATGTAAAGATAGCTTTTAGCCATTTGCATGAAACTATAATTTAAGTTAGGTTATATTAACATTTGAGAAGTCATATAAGATATCTGCATCAATTAGCATAAAAACTCGTATTATTATAACACAAGATCTGACATCAGCTTGACTCTATCAAACAACAACAAATTATTGAATTCTAAAGGATGAATAATCTGATTACAAATCAAGGTTAAAACTGTCGGCAATATAAAAGTTTAAAGCAATCCATATCACTTATTACATTGAGTGAAAAATGGTTATGTCATCTCCATAGAATAGACATCTTCAATTAAAAAGCAGAAATTTTGATATACCTCTGGTGGATGGGCATCTCTAATGTGATTGTTTGCAAGAATCCACTGGTGGTTTCCAGTGAAAGCAGCTCGCCCTACTATTCTGGAAAACAAGAAAGGCCAATGCTTCTATATTTGAGTCCAACAAGGAAATGCTTAAATAGAGAATAAACATAGGGAGGAAACGCGTACCCTTCGCCAACTAAATTAACCTGATTATTTATCATCATTTGGTTAATTAGGAATTGGACTCTGTCTCCTGCATGAAAACCATGCTGAGAGGAACTAATTTCTGAAGAACCCCAACGTCCTTCCCACTCTCCAAAAGGTAATTCAGAAAGTGGTGTGGGCTGATAGAAACATTCTTCCCATATTAACAACCTGCCAAGAAAAGAGAATAATAGAATATATTATTGAGAAACCAATACAAAGATCATCACTCACCTCTAGATCACATATTCAAAAATTCTAAACAATTGTTAAAACTTTGACAAAACTTCAAATCCTACCATCCTATGCACAAAAACTATAAATAAAAATTAAAAAGAACAAAGAAACCGAACCCAATTGGAAAATTGAATCTAACAAGAGAAATAGGAGATGGTAAAAAAAAAAAAAAAAGTTATTATGAGACCTCAGTTATACAAAATAGTTGTAGATGTAAAAAAGTATTTTACTATATTTTCTGCATTTCCTTTCTTTCACTATACATATCCCAAGCAGCCAAACAGAGAATTACAAAGAGCACTTATTGTAAGCATATGGGTTCATTAGCTGATAAAAATGTCAATTTTTTCTTACTTAAAACAAGAACATAAGGCCGTGTAGAATCAAACAAAGGGAGGCAGATACTAGATCAATAGATTGATCTACTGAATACCAGTCCAACAACACAGAGGATTTGTCAAACAAATATAAATCAACTTTTCTACTGAGATTCTTAAAGACAAGACAGAATAAACCAAAACACATAATTCCAAAACAAAAAAAAAAGGGCATCAACTACGTATCTAACATGTCTATCGTATCTCAGAAACAAGTTAATCTCACAAACCCACCAAGAATATGCCCCAAAATAAAAATCACCCAGAAAATAATTATGATAGACATCAAAATCTTAAGTTTCTACCGCTTGAACTATGAAAAAAAAAAAAAAAAAAAACATTTACTGGAATTTCCCTCCAGTTTCAGAGCAACCAAACAGAGAAAATAAATAGAGAAGAGACTTACTTAGTATTCTGGCAGCCGATCTTCCAAAAGACAGAGTAGCACCACTGGTTACCACTACAAAGGGCTTTTAAAACCTCTTTTAACATGAAACCCATTTCGAAGAACAAATCACAAACAATTAGAAAGCAATAAAAAATCTAACTTCCTCTGCACGATCCTCTGCCAGCTTGCTTTGTTCTCAAACCACCGCTACTTTTTCTCTCCGGATCCAAGTTTCCACCAATCATTCTTCCAAAACCCATGTTAACAAAACTACTGAGCTAATTGAACACAAGAAACTGCTTTGAAATGATCATGATTCGCTCCATTTTTAACCAAATTTAGAAGCTGAAGAGGAAGAGAGTGAGAGCTGTGTGTTAGTGTGAGAGTGTGTGTGTGTGTGTCTTCTTCACTCTTGTGTTCGCTTTCAGGTTGTGTGGGAACTGCAACTCAAAAAAAAAAAAGAATGTGTATAAAGAGAGAATTAAGAAACGGACATGGAGTTGGGATTAAATTACGGGAAATGCCACTTCGTGTAGGTTTTTTGTCGGTTTTTGGTCAGATAGATGTTCATGTTGTTGTTGGTGAGTCTGAACAGGTGATGAGAGATAGTGCGGGTATGCTGTAGTGATGACGTCACTTTTCAATTTGCCCTTCCTTTTTCTGGAAATTACGGAACTGTCAGTCTTTGTGAATTTTCAGTTTTGTTGCTACTTGCTACGTCTTGAATTGAATCTTGATCAGATTCTGGACAATTTCTTTTATATTATTTTGAATAATATTCATAGTGAGAATTTTAATATGTGTCCCATATTTTATTTCATTTTAAAATATTATAATAAATTTGAGGTTCGAAGGGAAAAAAAGACACGTCTCGAACCAATCGATCACAATCTCTAAACAGAGGTTTAAAATATTACAATATATTTAAGGGAAGTTGATGACCTCATCATATAGGTGTGATATATATACCATAAGATTAACCTTATATTATCACAGTACATGTTTCATAAACATTAAATAAAAAAATAAAAAATAATAAAAAAGAAAAGGTTATATTATTTAAAAATAATGGTAGTGTAATCATGCCCTAACAAAAAGTATCGATTCAAGTTATGTCTCAAGTTTAAACCATATATATATACGAAAACTTATATCTCAATAAATTGTGATACAAACTAAAATTCTAGTTATGAGGTCTAGTATTTTTTTTTTTTATTTGCGACTTGTAATTATGTCATGATGTATTGAAAAAAAATATATATATATATATATATTTATAGTTATTTAAAAAAAAAACATTTATTAAATAATTTTAACAAACCATTATTTAAATTTCAGATAAATAACAGCTGTGCATGTAAGTTTGACCATGGCACAGTCTTAGGCTACGGAACAATTATTATTATTATTATTAATGAAAGGACCATGGAATTTCTTTTTGATGGGGTTTTGAGTAGGTTAAGTGATTTTGTACTTATTGCTACTTTTTAAAAAAAAAAAAAAAAATTTTAAGATTTTTAAATTAAATTTTACCAATTACAAAATAAGGATCGAATATGAATACGAAAATTAAATAAATACACAATTTCATTTATTTTAACATGAATTTATAGATATAATGTGATTTGTATAAATATAATTTGATAATTACAGTATAATATGGTTTAATAGTAAATAATGTTTATTTAATTGATAATGTGTACGTCTGATGATGATAATAATAATAATAATAATAATATGAATTTTGTACATAACTTATGCATTGTTATAAAAAACAATATGAATGATTTTGTGTAAATTTAGAAATTTATTGTCTCTTAAATGTTAGACATACAGAGGGGAGCTGTCTTTTTCTCTTAAGTAAGTAGACAAAAATATTCCTTCTTTTGAGGTAATTTCTAAGAAATTGATGGAAATAGTGAAATACAAGTAGGGCCTCAGCAAACCGCAAAATTAAAGGCAGGATGGGTAACTAGTTATAGTCACACATACACACTAAGGATTTTTATTCCAACTCTACCCTCTCTAACTATGGCCCTCTTCAACATTTCTATCTGCTTCCATTTCAAAACCGATTGAGATATTAGAGTCGGTTTAAAAACTAAGCCTGAAATTTGAGTTGATATAGATTGACCTATATATATATATATACAATACTTCTTTAATCAAGGCCGGCTTGACTTTATAATTTCAGAACGTCCAACCACAACCACACATTCACAGTGGGCACACATCTCCACATTGTCAAATACTCACATATAATATAAATATGTAGTTCTTGTTGGACATCCTTAATTTATAATTTCATGACGTCCTTATTAGAAAACAACCATATATATATATATATATATATCACTCATTTAATATTGAGATTGATGGTAAACTACCATCACTTAACATAATAATATCTTATATTCGAGTAGGTGGCATAAAAAAACAAACAAACAGAAAAACATTTAAACCCTAAAGTTTGCATTTTTGGGATAACATATATAGGCATAAAATTATACATGAAAGTGAAACAAGGTAAATTTAAAAACCTATTCTACAAAGTACAAACCCATCTCCATCATGCATTCATGCGTAGTGTTGAAACCTCAAAACACCCCTAAAAAGTCAAGCTTCTAAGTTGAAAACAATTATGGTAATTAAGTTGAAAATTTAAGCCAAAAGCCAGAAGCCAAAAGCATTTTCTTCAGGCATAATCAACCACATATACCAAGGGCAATTGCATTACATGCAAGTCTCTAGGTATGGGGCACTCACTCACATTGTTAATTAAATCACTAATGTGCCTTTCAAGAATAAAATTAACTTGGGTACATCATGACCCTACAACCCTAACTAGCATATTAGGGTATAAACATGGGATAAGATTCATTTATTTTCCCTATTTACTCCAACACTTTTTTATTATTATTATTATTGATTTCTTCTTGTCTTAGCACAAATGTAATTTTTAAATAAATAAAAACATAAAACAAATTAATTATACTTAATTGTTAATCAAATCCAAGGCTGAAAAATGAAAATAACATTAATTCTCCTCCTGATGATATTATATAATTTTCTGATCCTGTCTTCTCTATTCTTTTCTTGCTCTCTGTGGAAGATTTTATATGTTGTGGTTGGCTGACATGCCAGTTATTGTCCTTACCTTTTTCCATTAAATTACCAGATAATGTTCTTTGATTATAATAACGATTAAAAAAATAAATAAAAACATTTAAAACTTTCTTTGGTTGTGAACCTGTTGATGCTTCTATTCCATCCTCCTTCATTTAATAATTATTAATTATTAACCCTTAATAAAATATTATTACTCCACATGGTGGGTGGCTTGTTAGGGCTAGGAAATTCATATAAATATATATTTTTTGTTTGTGTAAGCTAAAGGCTTTCATGAATGATGATAACTTCTTGGCCATAGATTACTTGATCACTCGCAGATCCAATGGCTGGGATTGATTGGAAAAACTGGTGATCAGAATTAAGGTCTTTAATTATTTAATCTGGGGTTGGTGACTGTTCTGTCACTTGTATGGAAATAAAAAAGAAAGGAGAGAACATAAAAAGATGGAGCTATGGTTGGAGACACATGACAAGGGTCTGTGTTGTAATTACTTTATTACAATATGTAATAGTAATTTTGTGGGAAAACGGGTAAAAGATTCCTATTCAAAGGTAGATGAATGTGGCCTTTCATGTATTTTATTCATTCTTTGACTGAGATTTCTACTTCTTACTCTTTCTCTATGTAGTGTAGTGTATATGCACTTTAAAAGGAAGGAGTGTGACTTACTCAATTAGATTAAACAATCAAAGGGATCATGAGGATCACTTAATTTTATCTCTTGCTAATTGTAGTGACCTAGCTTGTTATGATTGTTTTAGTATATATTGTCAAATACATTTTTGTATAGCCAAAAGCATTTTCAATTCTATTTCAAATATAAAATAAATGAAACATTATTTGAATAAAAATACATGCAATTTTAATGTTTTAGAGAATGTTTAAAAGATATTTTTTCTAAAAATTATATTTTGGACAAGAAAATAACGTCAAGTATTATTTGTTCTGCCATTGTTTAATGTAATTTGATGGTAAATTAACGATGCTCATTAATTATATCCGATAATTATCATATTTGAGTCACCATAATAGTAGGTGATATATATACACCCCAAAAGCACTTAACAATTCTTTTTTACAAAGTAGTTTTGAGTGTTTTTACATAAAGTACTTTCTTGCTACAATAGCTTTATTTTTTGGACTAATTGCATAAATACCCCCGTATTTAGGTCTAATTGCTCGTATATAGAACTTTAATCAAATATTACACAAAAATCACTTGTCATTAGTTGACTTCTATCCAAACTAGCGGTTGACCCTTTTTTTTTTTAGGTGAAATATTTAAAATGCCTTTAGTTAGTTATTTTAACTAATATTTTATAATTTTTGGTAGCAAGGGAAGAAGTTCTAATCGTGGTGGGTTAGGCAAAGGAATCCCAAGTATAAGGGTGAGTCCATATTTCAAGTGTTTAGGAATGCATTTAAAATCTTGTTTTCATCATTACATTAGTTGAAAAGTTTTGGTTTTTATTTCGAAAACTTTGTTGCTCTTCCAAACCAACCTTTCTTGAATATAACTTGAAACTTTGTTATGAGCACCTTGCTTTTTTTAAATTATTGTAATTAATTTAGGGTTTGTGGGAGCAAAACACGACTCGAACTCACAATCTCAATAATGTAAATGTAATGAACATAGCAGAATGGATCAATCTCATATTGTCTAAACACCTTGATTTCTCCTAGATCAAAATGTAAATTTCATTTTGGAATTAAATTAGTTAAAAGGAAGAAAGAAAAAAAAAAAACATTTGACCAACTGTAGTAGATGGGATTGAATAGTGATTCAAATGGCAAATTGGTAAAGAAAAACAAGTAAAAGTAGTTGAATATATGTAGATATGCATATCTTTTATCTCACTAAAATCTTGGTCCACCCTGGATTTAGTTGTCTACCTTATAATCAACCCAAAATGATTAATCAACTAAAAGACCTAAGATTAACTAAAGGAAGGGTCCAAAGTGAAAGGGAAGGTAAATGACCCCACAAATATTAACCAAAGTCAATCAATATATTCATTCACTCCATGTACGAATCCAAGAAGAAAACCAACTTTGATGATTAGGGTTCTTGGGTGGAAAATGAAAAATGGCCACCACCACCACTACAATCCCACATATATAGAAGAATGATATGACGGAAAGCCATTGAGAAATAAAAAAGCAACAACACAAACACACTATATATTGCGTAGAGAAGTGATAACAAATAAGCATGAGAATCTTGACTACACCACACACTCACACACATGCCACAAAAACTCCATTAATGTTGTGTATGTATGTTTTCCCAAATCCAATTTGGATTTGTCCATCTCCCATTTATTTTTTTGTCTACATTTCAGACACCATTGTTTTATTATGGTTTTATGATCCCATTAAATTTCTTCTCTAAGCTTTATTAGTGAAATATGTACATCATTGTAATCTGCCACGTGTTTCTCATCTTATTCATTGTGTTAGCTAGTGTCACGTCGTTGTTTGGATTGGAATGGAACAACCACTCTCATGAAAAATGAAAAGTAGCATTCCCATAATTTTGGGCACAAAACTACCAAAGAAGGTGTTCCTAATACATTATATATACTAGTAATTATTGGTTACCTGTTTACATTATGTGAACAATTATGTTTTTTAATGATTTTTTATAAAGAGTTATAATTTCTTAATATTAGGACTCGAACTCATTGTTTGCATAGGTGTTGTGAGAGGTGAACTAACACATCTCGTCATATTAGGATATTATAAAATCAAAAAAAATTGTATGTACGTTATCTACATATAATAAAAGCATTCATATTTTCTAAAATAGTATACTAAAAGTGAGTTCAAAAATTATGCTGCGCTGCATTTAAAATCTTTAATAAGAAGGATGTCTCAAAAATCATCATAGTATATCTACTCAATAATTATATATCAAGCCTCTCTATATATATATATATATATATTGAAAATGAAAATCAATCAAGTGATTAAGATAATTAAAAAACAGGATTTTTAAAAGGACCAGCTTATAGATATGAATTAGGATAAACATAGTTTATAGATATAATCATATAATAGCCAATCTTAGCTTCATAGATAAGAAAGCCGAAAGGCTTTGGGCCCAATAAGGAGGCTACCACTCGGAGAGTGATGATATATTTTGTTTGCTTTGATTTTGAATAATATAAAATTGAATATAGATTTACTTTGAAATTGAATAATAAATTAGGTAGCTAACATATAGTCCTAGACACGTCACCTCTTAACACATGTGGTTGAGTATTTCCCTTCCACGTTGGTGGTCAGGGGATTGAGTCTCACTATGCGCATTTTTAAAAGCATGTGTAGGGAGTTTTTTTTTCCGATTTGTGAAAATAGATATCCAAACAGCATATGTATTGTCTGATCTTAGCATATCCCAATCTGTAGTCCTATCGTAGATTGTCATACTCTTCCAAAAAAGAAAAAAAACATATAGCCCTAGGTCGTACTTGAATTTATATCTATAGAAAATAGAAAATAGGATATAGTCAATCTTCCACTTTGTTTCCATACAATCAAGTTGTAAGAGCAAACGACAAATTTATTTATCATACAAATAGCATAAAATCATTTTGTTTATTTTTCATGTAATTAATTAGTAATACAGCTAAATAAAAACAAATTAATAAAGTGCTGCTGCCTGCTGAGATATATTACGTACTGAGTCGTTGGAGACTTGGAGTACTGGTGGATAATAATGAGTTTCAACTTCCCTTTCGTTGTTCCATAATATAATATGCATGTAATACAAGAGATACATCATTTTTGTCATGTCAAATTAATGTTTAAACTCTTGCATAAACATTAATTGTATTAGATCCATGAGGCCTTCGATTTCTTTATTTAATTTCTAGTTGGTTTTTCACTAATAAAGTGTCTATATCATATATATAATTGAACACTTACAGGTCTTACTAGCTGAAGAATCGGTTAACATGTCCAAATAAACTTCAAACTAATAGAAGTTTAATTCATTGAAAAACAAAATAAGATAAGAGTATGTGTTCGATCAAGTAATAATAATTGTAAGATACCCCAATTTCTTATATATATATATATATATATATAATGATGATGATTTTTGATATACCATCTGGTGTACAACAACTCGAAACTATATTATCATCCAGCTGAATAAACGCTTTTAACGAATGGTGGTAATCAAAAGAAGTCGTTAAGAAAAAAAAAATTATGCAGCCATTTAATTGATTTGAATGATATTGATGGCGATGATTTGGATAAGGGCATAAGGTAAGGTGATCCATTTGTACTATGGAACAGTGAAAATCAGATAAGGGCATAGATTAATGGTTGACATGACTAAAGAATCACAACTTGTTTCAATTTGTGGTCAGCATTTTCTTCCTTAACAATCACGAGTAGGAATGAGAATTTTAAATTTTGACCAACAATATTTGGATTTGTTTGTTTCCTTGGAATTTAGAAAGGATTTGTATGTTTTGAGACAATATCTCGCTTCTCACGTATAAGATATTGGATTTGTTTGTAAGTAAAAGAAACTTAGAAAAAAGAGATGGATGTGAATGTACGGTTGAAATCCATCTCTCTTTTTACTTATTTATTTATTAAAAAAAAATGAGAAATCAATTTCTCCATCGTCCATCTTAGGATGATTTTGGATGATGTAGATCCATCTTAAATAAAAAAAAATATTTTTTTTTCTTTAAAAAAACAAAGTCAAAAACTGAAAAATATATCAAACTTTGATAATTTCCCTTTAATTTATTTACTTTTAACAAATTAAATAGTATAAAATAGTGCAAAAGTCATTTTGACTACCTAAAAACAATCCATAATACTAAAAGTAATGTAAAAAAAAAAAAAAGAAAGTAATTTACAATCATTATTAGATTCATTCTATTGTTAATGAGGAGATCACCACTTGTTAACATTTTCCTTACAATTATGCCCATGAAAATTGAAGAATGACATGCTTTATTGTAAAATACATTTGATTAGAAAGTGGAAGAGGAGTTTTTATAGTCGATAATCCATATATGATTTATAGACTGATGAATTAAAGAGTTTAGGCAATTGGCAATTTGGCATGGATGAGAATTGTGGGTCATTTTGCAAAGCTTCAATTATAAATCATCATTTCTACTCAAACATGCAAACGCATGCATGCAATCACAAAATTGAATTCAGACGTGTATATCACGCTTCATGATTCTTTTGTCAACAATAATTTCATGCATTGGCCATAAACTCATCGGTGGAGGAAGAAAAAAAAATATTGAAAAAATATTTCCTCTATTTTCATCTTTTTTTTTTTTTTTTTTTCCTTATTTAATGCAAAGAACTCTTGGAAGTTTTAGTAGAAATAACTCCTTTATATATATATATATATATATATGAAAAATTTTCAAGTCAGTACGTTATGATATAACTCCATCAGTGCGTTGGATGTGGACCATTAAATTTACATGCTGTAACTCAAAGTGTATAAACTTGCAAAAACTTCTCAATAATCTATGACCCACATGCAACACACTGATGAAGTTATATCAGGACGCACTGAGGAGAAAAGAACTATATATATATATATATATATATATCACCGATTCAGTTTTAAATTTAGTAAAATTTCTGATGAAAATAGGGACAACCCCAACTTATTTATTTATTTAGTTAACTTTTTATTAACTACAATAATGAAACACAATTCAAAAAATTAACCTAAATAATGAACATGGTAAGTGATTTGTTCTTGTCATGTGACTCACTACACCACTCCATGAAATATACATTAAAGATTAATAAATCATTATTTTGGTTGAACTTTTAGCTCGCGTTTTTGGTTGTGCATCGTTACTCTTTTATTATTAGCTTATTCTATGAAGTAATAATATATCTTAAATAATCTAGAGGAGATATAGATGATGAATTTTGTTAAAATACTAGAAAATATTTTGCAAACACCAAAATGATCAATTGAATTTATGCAAAAATGTTCCTAAGCCTTTTTGGAGCCTATCTTAGTATTGTCCCAAACGTGGATATATCAAGCCCAAGTGGTTACTACTAAATGAACCCACATAACTTCTAACTGCAAACCTTCGCCAAAACACGGCCCAATATAACCGGTCCGCATTTCAAATTTAATTTCTTGGACCGCCTTCAATTTTTCAAAATTAAATGGACTGCAAAAGTTGTTCTACTTCTACTTTTTTTTTTTTTTGCTGTATTTTCTCTTTGAAATTTTGATAATCATTAATAGTTTACTTGAATGTACAGTCAGAGTTAAGATCATATATAATTATATATATATATATAAATGAAAGTTTTTAGAAGAATTCTTTTACTATCTTTTTAATATAATTATTTTAATTTATTAAAACATTTAAATAATCAGAGTCATGTTATTTTTTCGTTTTACGAATTTTATAATGTAAAAATAAATTACGAAAAAAAAAACACTATTACATATTAAAAATAATTAACAACATTGAAATTATCATGACTTATGGATGATGTAATGTGATCAAAAGTACTATGTTTTATTAAAGGAAGCAATAAAAAAATTCGGATGAAAATAATAATAATAGTAATATGCTTAAATCATAATGCGACATCTCTAACCTTAAACAACAAAAGAATAATCTTAAGTGCTCGACATAGTAACAATTTGACAAGTGATCACTTTTATATCACATCTGCAATTGTGACCCATAAATTCCACATTATATATATATATATATATATACACAACTTGTTTTTTTTTTTTTTTTTTTTTTTTTTTTTTGTTTTTGTTTTTGTTTTTGTTTTTTTGTTTTATTTAACATATATACACATTAAATGTTTCAATGAGAGAGAAAAGATAGATATCACAGAAAAATGTTCCACATAACTTCTAAGATTTTTTTAAAAAAAAATGTTTTAAACTATCTTAACATAGAAAACATTTTCACTTAAAATTATTTGTATAAAAAAGATGTTCAAATGCAATTAAGATGATAAATTTCTTAATGCACACATAAACTAGTAAGAAGATCTAAAACAACATAAGTTAAAGTTGGTATATTTATACTGTGAAAATTATGGTCAAGCTGTTTTACCATTCAACTAGATTTGTATATATATATATATATATATATCAATATTTCGTATGCTGTAATAATTAGTATATTTATGACTGTACCAATACAGCATCTGGAACAAAGCAACTCTAGAAATTTATAAATCAATGAAAAGAGAGATAGGTCAACTGACTTAATCATGTAATTTTGCTGTCACTTCATTAATTCATTTTATTCTATCTCTAAAGTCACATCCAATTCTTTTAGGTTTAGTTTATAAAAAGATGATGTTATCTTGTATTATATCATTTGATATTCTAAGTGATAGATATTAAACCATGTTCAATTCATTATCAAAATCAAGAGTATTATATAATGATTATTATCTAGAAGGATATCCCAATATTATATTAAAGAAAAATAGTTCTAATATTTAAAAATTTCTTAAATTTTAATCATAGGTAGATTTCAATGAATTTATCATTTATAAAAAAAAAAAATTCAGATAAAAATTCATAAAAATCGATGTGATTTCATCAAGATCTTTAGCAAAAATAAAGGATCTTTTATGAAAGATTCACTTTTTATATATATATATATATATGAATGTTTATTAATTCAAAGATTATGTTGTGTTATTAATTAAAATAACAACGAAATGATTAAAGATTTTAGAAGCTGGTTTCATATATATATATATATATATATATATATATATTAAATAAAACATAAATTCAGGATTAAGGAGATAGATACTACTTGAACCACAATCTTGATGTATGAATATAAGAGATTTACCGTCGAACCACATCAACTTTTGTATTTGCTACACTAACCGTTGTGTTCTGGTTTTACCCAAATAGAAATTTGTGTTGAATTACTAAATAAATCATGTAAATCAGTCACCATTGATTATGAAAAATTTGGTTCCAGCTGATTTATGTCTTAGTAAAATACTACTATATATATATATATATATATATATTTTTTTTTTTAACGGCAAAGCCGAAGAGCTACACACAAACAACACGCCCATAACCCAACAAAACCCGTAACCGTACAGCCCCTAAACAAACAAAAGCATACAACCAGCCTACAAGACATTACACAGAAACAACCACCCCTAGCTGTAAAAAACGCAAACGCAGATTGTTCTTGAACACAATTATATCCTCGTAACAATCTCCTCAACCATATGTATCATTTTCTCTTCCATTAAAATCAAAGCCTCCGGCTTTGATGACCTTAGCTAGCTCTTCTTTTATGTTCCAAGATGCCTTCTTCACCTCAGGAACTATGTTTTCCTTTTCGAAATATTGATTAAGGTCAAGAGCCAAAGCCTTCGAATGTCTGATAAGAAGAAATTTAGGAGAATAGAATAAGAGAAGAGAGAAAAGAATAACAGAGGTTTTGGGAGAGTTTTGTTATTAATCTGATCCCCATTCTTGAATTCAAAAAGGACCTAAATAGGCCACTTGCGTTACAACTGGAAATCACAAATAATCAGGGATTCCTAACTTAATGGACTGAAGATAAGGAGAGCATTCAGCCACTACATATCATAACAAATACTTTATTAATTGACTAATTCTTAAGGAATGTAAATACTTCATTCAATTACCAAACTCCCGACTTGGACTAACACCACATGCGCCACTCTTAAGCTGACCCCAGCAGAGCATGCACTCGATGCAACCCACACACTATGAGAACATATCAATCCTTCCCCCTTAGAAAGTTCTTGTCCGCAAGATCGAATTTTGGATAAGTCCTGGATAAACGCCACAAGTTCTCCCATGTTGCATCGTCACGAGTTGCCCCTTTCCATTGGACTAGAACCTTAGTTTTCGGCCGGTACTTGCCCCTTTGAATGACCCTTCGATCTAAGATGAATTCCGGCTCTGGAAGCACAGTTGCGTCATCTGAAATTGGAGGAAGAGTGACCATAGAGTTCTTAACAGGGCCCCATTTTTTTTTGAGCAAACTAACGTGGAACACATTATGTATCTGCGCCCCAACTGGAAGGTCCAATTTATAAGCAACAGACCCGATACGAGCAAGTACTTTAAAAGGTCCGAAGAAGCGAGGGGATAGCTTTAAAGAGCTCCGAAATGCTATTGTCTTTTGACGATATGGTTGTAGGCGTAAGTAAACATAATCGCCGACCTCAAAGGAGACCTCCCTACGATGCTGATCAGCTTGGACCTTCATGTGCATTTGAGTAGCCATCAGATTACGCCGCAACTCTCTTAGAATCTCTTCCCTTGTGCGCAATAGCCCATCCAATGCTTCTACCTTTGTAGTACCTGGAATATAAGACAACATGGTAGGAGGAGGAACACCATAGACATCCTCAAAGGGTGACATTTTTGTTGCGGAATGGATGGCAGTGTTGTACTCGTATTCTGCCCAAGCAATCCATTCCATCCACCTACGTGGCTGCTCAAATATGAAGCAACGCAAGTATTGTTCGAGGGTACGATTCACCACTTCGGTTTGTCCGTCCGTCTGAGGGTGATAACTTGAGCTAAACTTGAGAATTGTACCATGTAATTTGAAGAGAGATTGCCAAAATTCACTATTAAAAATCCGATCACGATCGCTGACTATAGATTGTGGCATACCATGTAAATGAATAATATTAGTCATAAAAACTTTGGCGACAATCACAACCGTGTAAGGGTGCTTAAGTGGCACGAAATGAGCATACTTCGAAGACGATCTGCCACCACTAAAATCACATCGTGACCTTGCGAAACCGGAAGTCCTTCGACGAAGTCCATAGAAATCTCCGTCCAAATTCGCTGAGGAATTGGCAGAGGTTGTAACAGCCCGACCGGACGGAATGTCTCATGCTTGCATCTCTGACATATCTCATAATCTTGGATAAAATCCTTGACCGCTGTTTGGAGTCCCGACCACTCAAAACTAGCAGTAATGCGCCTAAGTGTTTTTTGGTACCCGAAATGACCACCTGTTGGGCAAGAGTGTCCCTCAACTAAAACTGATGGCAACAAGGCTGATGTAGGACTCAGGAGAATTCTACTATTTCTCATCCAAACACCATCCCTCTTAAGACAGCTAGAAGCACAATTATCTACCAATTTAACATAAAAAGGATTTTGTAATACCTCACGTTGCAATGAAGACCACCAATTAGGCACCGGCAATGAAATGACCTGGAACTGAAACGAGGCCACGCGAGAGAGAGCGTCGGCACCTTGGTTCTCCCTACCTTTTCGGTATTGAATGGTGTAGTCAAACCCCATAATTTTGGGCAACCATCGAGCTTGAGACGGGGTTGAGATGCGTTGTTCCATGAGATATTTGAGGCTCCGGTGGTCGGTTTTGATGACAAAAGGCTTGCCTAACAGATATGGACGCCACTTCTGAACCGCCTTAACCACCGCCAACATTTCCTTGTCGTATGTGGATAATGCCTTGGCTATCCCTTTCACTGCTTCACTGAAATAAGCTATTGGTTGATTTTGTTGAGATAATATTGCGCCTAGTCCATCCCCACACGCGTCACATTCCACCACAAATTGTTGAGTGAAATCGGGTAGGCGTAGCATCGGAGGAGAAATTAAAGCTGATTTAAGTGATTCAAAGGTAGTGAGTGCCTCGATCGTCCAATGAAACCCTTCTTTAGACAAAAGTTTGGTTAAAGAAGCTGTGATTATGCCAAAGCCTCAGACAACTTTTCTATAATACCTTGTAAGACCAAGGAAACCACGGACTCCTTTTGCATTAGTTGGTACCGACCATGCTTGCACAGATTGTATCTTGGTTGGATCGACAGCCACCCCTTCAGCTGATATCAAGTGCCCCAAGTAATCAACTTGCAACACCCCAAATCTGCATTTAGTTTTCTTTACAAATAATTTATGTTTGGACAGAATGCTGAGTACCTGATGGAGGTGCTGAAGATGCTCCACCCAAGACTTACTATACACCAGAATATCATCAAAGAATACCAGAATAAACCTGCGTAAATGTGGTCTGAAGATATCGTTCATGAGACTTTGAAAGGTTGCAGGGGCATTTGTCAACCTGAATAGTGTCCGTCATGAGTGCGAAATGCAGTCTTCGAAATATCATCTTGCTGGACCCGAATTTGGTGATAACCGGAACGTAGATCCAACTTCGAAAATTTTTTTGCATCGTGTAACTCGTCAAGTAACTCATCGATGATCGGTATTGGAAACTTGTCTTTCACTGTGATTTCATTAAGAGCACGGTAGTCAACACAAAATCGCCACGAACCATCTGATTTTTTTATCAACAAAACAGGTGACGAAAACGGACTTTGGCTAGGTCTAATGACACCTGTTTTGAGAAAGTCATGCACAAGGGATTCAATCTCATTTTTATGATAGTGTGGGTACCTGTAGGGCCTAGTATTGACATGAAGGTGATCCGGAAGTAAGGGAATTCGGTGGTTGTGGCTGCGTATTGGTGTCAATTCGATGGGCTCTTTAAAGACATGTGCAAACTCAAAAAGCAATTCATCCAATTCAACAGAATTATCATAAGCTTGTGTCGGTT